>JAIFGZ020000565.1:3542500-5010241 GCA_019925245.2 Oryza australiensis
ATGATTTGGGGTGGACTAATTCACTTTAAGCCCTCAATTAATCCCTCAGTTTGGATCGGTTAATTTGAGCTAAAAGTTAGAAGCTAAACCTAAATCTAAACAGAACCTATATTCACATCTCTCTACGGCGAGATATCGGTCTACGGCTCTTCACAAGGATTGAGGAATGTGAACGTGGCTATAAATCTCCAAGCTGACGCATCGGGGTGGAAAATAGGTGGACTCAGGTCCGGAGCATCGTAGCCACGGCCCGTGACCTGGGTTCAAAAGCCCATAGGCCACGATATTTTTTTTCACTATATATGGGCCAATGTAATGTGAAAATACCATATGCCGGCTCGAGCCGCGTCGTGGTGGGCTCGGTCCGCTCCCGGCGGAGCATCACATGTACGAACCATAAAAGCCCTGAGAAAAAACAATTCAGGAACCTTCTAACCGTGATGGTCAAGCACTTGGCATTTGTCCGGCGCCCGACCAAAAAGTATTATCAAACAAAAGTGGGAGGAAACTTGAAATACAGAGTGTGATTTATGCTCATACGCGTTGGCACTCCTTTGCAACGCTAAAATTTGGATCGATCAATTTGTTAGCAGGTTTCTATCTATAGCAGTAAGGTTATAGCGTTAGGGGCTTTCTTTTACAATTGAGATCTCTTTACAATTAATTTCAATTTACATGGTGTGGTGCTGCAAATTTGTGGGTTGAGACGGTTGGTTTTGTCAACTTTAACAAATACAAAAATTATCCACATTGAAAAGATTGGGCAAAAAAATATCTAAATTTTGATAATAACCTAGTTGTCTTTGCTTTATTTAAATAATTCGGAGCCAAAGTAAATAGTACCTAAGTAGGTACCGATCCAATTATTGTAGGCTCTAGATTACGGATGGATTTTTTTTGTTGTGTGTATGTTTTCTAAACTACTAAACAATATGTTATATATATATATATATTGTTTTAAAAAATTATATTACTTTTTTAAAAATATTTAATATTTAATTAATCATATGTTAATGAATTATATGCTCGAGAAGAGAGTTTCTAGGGGACGTTTGGATGTCCCTGTCACATCGAATGCTTAGATGTTATTTTAAAATATTAAATATAGACTACTTAAAAAAACTAATGAATCTAATTACGCTATAATTTGACGATGTGATGCTATCGTAAATATTTGTTAATTATGGATTAGTCAGGTTTAATAAATTTATCTTGTAAATTAGTCACCGATTCTGTAATTATTTTTATAATTAGTCTTCAAATTGATTTCCAAACTAGTCACCTCCATCCAAACACCCCGTGAACCTACCTAAAACGCAGCCTCCATAGTACTCGTAGCAGTTTAGTCTTTAAAGTACTCGAGATGTACGAACACATACCGGACATATCTGATCAGCAAAATAATAATAGCAGTATTGTAGTAAAAGCCAACGAATTAAACAAAAACAGCAGCAACCAGTCAGCAAGGCACACAATGTATGTATAGCAAAGCTAACTAGCAATCGAACCTTCTTTTTTAAGGAGCAAGTAGTAGTACTCCCAACTCCCAAGTACCCAACACCAACATATGTTAGTTTGAGCGGCACAACTTCTGTTTTCAGAAGCTAAAAACCTAGCTTTTCGAATTGGTTTTCGAAAAACTGAAAAGCTAGTTTCTGAGGAAATGAATGAAAAGCTGGAAAGCTGGCTGAAATGAGTTTTGTTTGATTTTTGGTGTGCTAAGAAGATAAAAGTTTATTACAAAACTAATAATAAAATATCATCAGTAAGTAAGTTAGTTTTTCAGAAAGCTAGCTTTCAAAAAGCTGAAAAGCAGAAGTTTAAATAAGAGTATAACAAACATAGTCTTAGTATTTTAATGACCACTTTGCACAACTCTTTTTTAAATATCATATGCTTAAAATTTAACTTCAAATTAATATAAAGACTTTATTGGACTGCACATAAAAGTGTCAAATAGCACGTATCTGCTGGATTTTGACTAACATTATATGTAGTTTTAAATCATTTGTCATTTTATCTTTATTCTAAGTTAAACATACTAACTTTGACTATCAATTTTTTTAAACAATTATACAGTTTCTTTCATAATATAGACACACACACACTTCACATGTTGTTAAATTGATGGTCAAGTTAGATTTTTTTTGAATTAGATCACAGCTAAAATAATATAAAAATATATCCATTCTTACACCACTACTTAAAATCCACTAGATATAATAACTTCTACCGTGTTAAGAAGTACTACTACTAAGCATACTAGATAACATCGCTACTACTTTTATCAATTGTGCTGAATTCCGGTCTAATACCGGATCTTGCTCTACAACTAGTTTGACAATTTCAATAATACATGTCATTTGGATTTAACTATACTTTTGTTACAATCAGTATAATCAGATATCTCTACGGTACAAAAGATTTTTATACTCCGAAATTTACTTCGGGGCATATAGTTGGCAGAGACGCGCTAGCTAATTAAGTTGTGCACCCGCGTGGTATTCCTAAGCACACGTTATCTTGCCGCGCCACACGCTCACTGGCAAGAGAGGTTAGCGTCAATGCATAGCGCTAAACTTTTATAATAAACTATTAAATAAATATTACCTGCTTCGATTTTCATGGATCGGCGATTGTGACTGAGCTTCGCTCAGTGTGAGTGGCCGGCGGCCGGCGGCCGGTGGCCGCTGCAGCTCTTGCTGCTCGCTGCGCCGCCGGTGAGTGAGGGGTTGTTGTGCTGCAGGTGGTGCTGCCGGCGGCAGAGGTGTGGAGGTGTTCTTCTTCTGTGCGGGAAGGCTGGACGGAGGCTGGCTGGTCGACGAACGCTGTTGTTCTTCCGGCAAAAGAATCTGTTCGTTTTCCGGCAAAACTTTTCTCGCGTAGGCTTGTAGACGGCAGCCGCTAACATCTGTGAAGATTATGGCAATCGGATATCCTTATGGCAAGTTTGTCCAACTGATAATAGGGATATGTTATGCTTATAAATTGTGTAAACCGGCTATGACTTGGGTGTTACGTTGCCAATCAGATAAGGCAACGGCTCATAGTCATAACTTGGTAAGATTGAGGAAACCGAGTTAGAGTATGACAGGGTTTTTGACTTGTAAGCTCGCCTCCCAAGACTATATAAATGGAGTGGGGTAAGGGGTGTCCCTTGAGGGATATCAGAGGTATGCGAAGCACATACAAGCTTCTAGACACACGAGATCTTGAGATCAATAAATACTCGGCGGATCGAATCCCCGAAAGAGGAGTAGGGTATTACCTCACGAGAGGGTCTAAACCTGTCTAAACCTTGTTTTCCACTTAACCCATCGAGTTTGGCGATCTTGACTGCACCCTCAAATTTCTATTGCCGAAACCAAGTTTCGACACGCTAGGTAGGGGTCCGCGCGTCAGGACTTCTTCTTCGATCTCGCCGGCAAACGCGATGAGATCTTCATCAGGCATCAAAGACTTCACCGCCAAAGGATTCAACAAGCTCTCCCTCCTCGACTCGAATTCAGACCAGTCGGGAGGGGGAACCCGCTCGGCGTCGTTCGGGTTACCGAACAACGCTGAGATCTACGACAAAGTTCTGACTTCCAAGTTGGGGTCCATCCACTTGGAAGGAGGAATCCACTCGGCGCCGTTCGGATTACCAAACGCCGCTGAGATCTACAGCCACCTTCTGACCTCCACGTCGGAATTCATCCACTTGGGAGGAGAAACCCTCTTGGCACCGTTTGGGTTACCAAACGCCGCTGAGATTTACTGCAACCTCCTTTCTTGTGAGTCGAAATCAACTTACTCGGAAGAACCATCGTCATCAAGCTACGACCCAGACTGGAACAATCCAGATTCGAGCAATCCAGGTTCAAGGGAAGTCGCCGTCATCCTCCAACCGTTCGGATCATGCTCATCCGCGGAGCTCGATGAGTACCTCAGCTCTTCAGACTTCGACGACCTCTACGGCATCTACACGGACGAGGCCAACGACTCCGACTTCGACAAGGATTACGATCCAAGGTGCTTCAACATTCTCATGGCTGAGGTGGCCGAGACCGACTCGACCATGGCCCGTAGGATCGCAGAAGAAGAACAAGCCAGGCTTGAGCAGGAGCGTAAGCTGGCAGAAGAGGAAAATAGGCGCAATGAGGAAGCCGACAGAAGAAAGCGAGACCTGAGGGCGACTGGACGATCTGCTCAGGAGGCCATACTTCAGACGCGAGTCGACAACACCAACATCTTTCAGACGTCTCAACAGAACGCCGTTGCCGCCCTCACCCTCCTCGACACTGTTATTGAAGCGGCTCCCGCTACGGTAACACCACTCCTGGACAAGATCAAGACCATCGTCGCGGCTACAACCAATTGCTCTACAACCAAGAGCAATCGGCCGACTCCCACGAAAAACGGCATGGACGACCACCCGTCCACGACTGGGTCCGTCGCAGCAACAACTCCGACTACCAAAACAGCCTACAAAGGACCCCACCGAGTGATCTGCGGGAAGTCCTTGACCGGCGCTATCAAGAGCAAGAGTAGCGCTCCCACGAAGATCGAAGGAGATCGCCCGACTGCAACCACGACGGAGTACCTGCGTTCACTCGAGACCTGCGCCGAGTGCATTGGCCGAGTGGTTTTAAGCCCACAGGAATAGAGAAGTACGACGGAAAGACCGACCCCAAGTCATGGCTGACCGTGTACACCCTCGCCATCCGTGCAGCAGGAGGAGACAACAAGGTCATGGCCAATTACTTGCCTGTCGCCCTCGCCAACTCAGCCAGGAATTGGCTCATGAGCTTGCCGAGAGGCTCAATTAGCTCGTGGAGCGAACTCCGGGACCACTTCATCGTCAATTTCCAGGGCACTTTCGAAAGACCTGGGACCCACTTTGATCCCTACAACGTCATCCAGAAGCGGTCCGGAAGAAGACAGGACAATGGCGCATGTGCATTGACTACACCGATCTCAACAAAGCCTGCCCAAAAGACCCATTCGGATTGCCTCGCATCGATCAAGTCGTAGATTCAACAGCCGGCTGCCAGCTCTTGAGCTTTCTGGATTGTTACTCGGGCTACCACCAGATCAGCTTGAAGGAATCCGACTGCCTAAAAACATCGTTCATCATGCCGTTTGGAGCTTATTGCTACATCACGATGCCCTTCGGTCTGACAACGCCGGAGCCACATACCAGCGCATGATCGAGAGATGCTTTCAGACGCAGATCGGGAAAAACGTGGAAGCTTACGTCGACAATGTCGTCATCAAGACCAAGCAGAAGGAAGACCTGATTGCCGACTTAGAAGAAACCTTCGCAAATATTCGGGCCTTCAGAATGAAGTTGAACCCAGAGAAGTGCACGTTCGGCGTACCATCAGGCAAACTGCTCGACTTCATGGTGTCCCATCATGGCATCGAAGCTAACCCAGAGAAAATCAATGCTATTTTGAATATGAAGCCCCCGAGTAACCAGAAAGACGTCCAGAAGCTCACTGTCTGCATGGCGGCGTTAAGCCGATTCATCTCCCGACTCGACGAGCGAGGCATGCCTTTTTTTAGGTTACTGAAGAAAACCGATGACTTCCAATGGACCACGGAAGCCCACAAAGCCTTTGAAGATTTCAAAGAGTTTCTCATGACGCCGCCCGTCCTAGCCTCACCCCAGCCTCAGGAACCCCTGCTATTATATGTCTTAGCTACTCACCAAGTGGTCAGCACGGTTCTCGTCGTTGAGCGTGAGGAAGAAGGACGGGTCTAGAAGATTCAAAGGCCAATTTACTTTGTTAGCGAAGTGCTGGCAGGAGCCAAAATTCGCTACCCTCAGGTAGAAAAATTGTTATACGGTGTTCTGATAACCACGAGGAAATTGGCGCGCTACTTTCAGGGTCACTCGGTCACCATCGTCACTTCCTTCCCACTCGGCGATGTCATCCATAACCGGGAGACGATTGGGCGCATCGCAAAGTGGGCCCTGGAACTGATGCCGCTGGACTTAACTTTCAAGGCGAGGACGTCTGTAAAGTCACAAGCCCTGGCGGATTTCCTGGCTGAGTGGACCGAACAACAAGAAGATGTACCTCGAGAAGACCTACAATACTGGACCATGCACTTTGACGGATCCAAGAGGATCACTGGCTTGGGGGCGGGAGTCGTGCTGATTTCCCCGACTGGAGAAAGGTTGCGGTATGTTCTTCATATTCATTTCCCCGCCTCACACAACGTCGCCGAGTACGAAGCCCTGCTACATGGCCTACGACTTGTTGTTTCACTCGGGATACGACGGTTGGTCGTGAAAGGAGATTCCCCAGCTGGTTGTCAACCAAGTGATGAAAGACTGGTCCTGTTTAAACGACACCATGGAAGCCTATCGGCAAGAAGTTCGCAAACTTGCAGACAGTTTTGACGGACTGGAGCTATCCCATGTCTTGAGACAAAAGAACGAGGTAGCTGACGAGTTGGCGCAGTTCGGGTCCAAGCGAGAAGCTGCTCCAACAGACGTTTTCGTAGAGCATCTCTATGAGCCGACTGTTGCAGCAAAACCAACTCCCAACGAGCAAGCTGCAAACCAAGTCGCCATGCTCGACGCCGACTGGAGGACACCGCTCATCAAATTTTTAATTCAGCAAGAGCTACCGGAAGACCGGGATGAGGCGGAACGAGTTCAACGTCATTGTCAGGGCTATGTCATGGTCGACTCTGAATTATACAAGAGAAGCCCCTCTGGAGTCCTAATGAGATGTATCACGCCTGAGGAAGGACGGCAACTACTCCAAGATATCCACTCGGGTATATGCGGAAGTCTCGCGGCAGCACGCAGCTTGGTAGGCAAAGCCTACAGACAAGGTTTTTTCTGACTTACGACAGTTTCCGACGCCGACAAAGTGGTTCGCACATGTGAAGGTTGCCAGTTCTTTGCTCGGCAGAGCCATGTTCCGGCCCAACAGCTACAAACGATTCCATTATCTTGGCCATTTGCGGTATGGGGCTTAGATATGGTCGGCCCCTTCAAAAAGGCTCCAGGAGGATTCACACACCTGTTCGTCGCAATCGACAAGTTTTCCAAGTGGATCGAGGCTAAGCCGGTTGCTACGATCACCATTGACAAGGCACGAGACTTCATCCTCAACATCGTGCAACGGTTTGATGTCCCAAATAGAATAATAACCGACAATGGGACTCAATTCACTGGATGCGTTTTCAAGGAATTCTGTGAAGATTTCGGCATCAAAATCTGCTACGCATCGTCGCACACCCCAAAAGCAATGGACAGGTTGAGCGCGCCAATGGCATGGTTCTTCAAGGCATCAAGGTCCGAGTGTTTGACCGACTAAATCCTTATGCCGGCAAATGGGTTCAAGAGCTGCCCTCGGTTCTATGGTCTCTACGGACTACGCCCAGTCGGGCCACCGGCCAAACTCCTTTCTTCCTGGTTTACGGGGCAGAAGCCATGTTGCCGAATGAAATGGAGTACGAATCTCTTCGAGTCCACAGCTTCAACGACGAGCGCTACGATCAAGACCGAATGGACGACCTGACCCGACTGGAGGAGGCCCGTGAGGCAGCCTTGATCCAGTCGGCAAGATATCTTCAAGGACTTAGACGATACCATAGTCACAATGTTCGGGCGCGAGCCTTCATTGTCGGCTATTTGGTTCTATGCAAGATTCAGACCACCAAGGACCGTCACAAATTATCTCCATTATGGGAAGGACCATACATAATCGCTGAGGTGACTCGGCCAGGAGCATATCGACTAAAGCGTGTAGATGGATCCATGGTGGAGAACTCCTGGAATATCGAACATCTTCGACGATACTATGCTTAAATTGCTTTAAGTTTTATGTTATTCTCGACCGCCAACCTCAAGCAAGATGACTTCTTGAGTTGATAGTCGGGAGCTATACATACGTCAATAAAGCATGGTTTTCTTCGACAACTTGTGTATATTTGGTTTATCATTGTTTAGTGTTTTGATTCGAGTTCAATAGATAAGGACTGAGAATTTTTTGATGACCTAATCAAGCTTAGGCTTGGTGACAGTAGGACGAAAATTACTTAAGAGATTTTCTATGAAGACTCGGGTCAAGGCATTAACATAAATAAGCTAGATACCTACAAGTTCACATCAGAGGTTACAAGCAACATTCACAAAGTCATTAAGATCGAAAGTTATCAACTACATCAGCAGCTACTTTTTTGGCCGATCCTTGTGCTTCACTGATCAACTCTAAGGCTTGCTCATCTGAAGTGCCGTCGGCGAAGCCTTCTCCGACTGAGTTAACATCTATCCGAGGATATAGTGACTTGGCCTGCGCAAGAGCGAAGCCTGCTCCCATGGTGGCCGCTTCTGAGATATTAGCTATGTACTTTTTTGGGGCCCTCCTGAGCTTGCCAAAGACTTCGACAGCATCCAGTGAGCTTGTCCCGAGCCCATGCTGGAACAGCGACAAGAGGATCGGTGTGGCCGCATTAGCAATATCGTCCCTTACGCCTTGGGCTCTTCGGACCTTTTTGACGAAGACATCAAATTGCGCTCGGGTCTTGACTTTATAAGCTGCAAGAGATATTTGATTACACAGACACTCGAAGATGAAGCAAAATGAAGAATGCTATCTTAAGAGAATTTACCTTCGATCTCAGTTTCCAGCTCGGCTTTGCTAGCGTTAGCTTCTTCCAGCTGGGTCTGAAGTGTGTGGGCTTCTGACGAGTTCTGTGCAACAAGAAGATTTTCTGACATCAAGATCAAGACAGATTACAGATAGAGGCACAAAGAGACCGAGAGGATTAAACTTACTCCCGACTGAACCCCGGAGGTCAAGGTTCTCCTCCTGGAGCGCGGATATTTCTCTCCGCAAAGCAGCTTCTCTTGATGCAGCCTCTTTCCGAGTGGCCTTCAGCTCCTGCTGGATGTTCTCCAGAGAATTCAAGTGTGGGATCAGCTTCTCGAGTGCATCAGATTTAGCCATCGACCAGCAATATACCCTCTGCACGCGAGTTCAAAGTTAATCACCTAAAAGAAACCATAAGGCTAAAACAGAGAAGAGCGATGCTTACATTTAGCAGCTGGGTAGCTTCATTCAGGCTATCAACGAGCATGTCTCTTTCTTCATTTTATTTCTGCTTGTTTAAGACAATGCCCTATTTCAAGCCCTCGGAGTCGCGCCACTCTATTTTGATTGGAGGAACACAGGTCTCTGAAGATTGCAGCCTAGGGATCTCCTCCTCTTTTGCTGATCGATTTAAAGAAGATAAATGAAGACAAAGAAAAGACAGATTGAAGACTAAAGTCAGAAGAGTGCTTCAAAGCTTACCAGCGTCAGTGGTCGAACCCTTGACTGGTACTTCCCGGCTGCCTTTTTCTTCTTGGTTCACGCCCGACTGGCTCTCAATCGGGGCACCTTGGGTGGCAGTCAGGATGTCTTCTTCAGTCGACTGGTTTCCAGTAGGGGCTTCCTGGCTGGCGGTCGGGGGCTCCTCCGCTGGGACATCTTCACTGGAAGGTGGGGGCTTCTCACTCGGTGCGCTCTCACTCGGGAGAGGGCCCCGGGATTCTTGTTCTGTAGGCCTTGTCGCTTCAGCCGCTGCAGATGACTTTGGGCCTTCACTCTGCCCAGTGGGATCTATGTTCTAAGGCCTCCTGCAAGGAAAAATATGGGAGCAATCGGGATCAAGGCAGAAAGGTTTTCAACAAAGGCATGATTTCAGTTATGAGACATACCTGGTTGATCGGCGAATCTTGGGTGCAGATTTGGGGGATGGCCTCGGAGCGGTCACTTCAGCTTGAGGAGCTGGGACATCGTCATCCGAGTAATCAATCACCAGCCTCCTTTTACTCGCCCACTTGCTGATATCTTCATCGGGAGCAACCCTTTTGCTGACTGGATCACTCTTGATTTTGATGCCGCCAGCTGGTTTCTTGGCAGGCCGGGCTGGCGCATTGTCGTGATGCACTTTGTACGGCTTTGAGATGATGAAAGCATTTTCCTACAAGGAAGATTTTATATACACTAAGAGGTGCAATATTAAGATTGAAAGACATTAAAGAAGTTAAGTCAGCTTAGCGGAGGAGGAGGACGGTATAAGCTGAATGGGAGAACAGGCAACATGAGGCTGCGCTCGACTGCGATCCCAGAAGAAAAGATCTTACATATGGGTCTTCAAGGTCTCGTAGCTCAAGGAGTCGCGGTCCTCCCGATTGGGATCCCTTTCGCCCTCATACTCGAATGCGGGCTTGGATCTTTCTTTGATAGGCGTCAGTCGGTTCTTGATGAAGTGTCGAGTGATTTATTCTCCCCAAAGGCCCTTTTTCTTCATCTCCAGGATACTGGCCAAGAGCTTGTTGGCTTCATCCCAATCTTGGGCTACTGGCACGGTGCTCCAGTTAGGCCTTGAAACCGGAGGAAGGCCGACAAAGTTGGGCAGATTGGGTTCAAAATTTGAGATGTAGAACCAGTTCACATGCCAAACTTTTGTTGGAGGATTTCAAGGGAAGAGAGAAATAATCTCTGCGGAGGGATTCGCGGAGCTGAAAGCCAGCCCCACCATGACGCAGGGCTCATCCTTGTTTGGATGTGGCTTAAGATAGAACATGCGGCGGAAAAGCTGGAAGTGGGGAAGGATGCCAAGAAAAGCTTCGCAGACATGGATGAAGAGTGCAATGTGAAGCATGGAGTTGGGGTTCAAATGGTAGAGCTGAAGACCGTAATAATCAAGAAGACCCCAAAAAACTCAGAAGTAGGGAGGCCGAAGCCACAGTAGAAAAAGGAGGTGAAAACGACGATCTCACCGGTGTTCGGAGTGGGGAACTCCTCACCGGCCGCCGGACGCCAGCTGATGATCTCTTTAGGCGGAAGAACTCCGTTCTTCACCATCTCCCGAAGAGTTGATTCCTTGACATCTGAAGTCGCCCATTGTTCGAAGGGGATTTCCTTCTCTCCCGCCATGGATGCGGTTTGGGGAAGCAGATCTGGCTCGGGAAATGGGGATTTGAGAAGGGGATCTTGGGGGTTGGATGCGGAGGCTAGCTTGTCGTGAAATGCGAGCTCCTGGATCGATGAATTTGGGCGCGCGCGAGCTTAGGGTTTTCCGCGGAGAGCTGGTGAACAGTGCTACGAAAGGGGAAATTTTTGGGGAAGACGAAGTGGCGGGGATGACCTCGAGGCTTCGTATAAAGACATGAGGGTTTTGCTAAGTCATCTCGCGATTGGGCCGAGCCCATGAGAGACTTGCGGCCTAGCTAAGGTGTGGTTTGACGCGTGTCCTTAGGGACTTAAGTGGATGGACTTAAGCAGATTTGTCCTGGCAATATGCGCGTGTCACATAGCCCAATACCTTTAAAATCCTTTGATGCCGCGGTTTGCGCAACTTCATGAGAGGTTGGCACGATGCAATTTGAAAGGTGACAAACAGTTAAGTTTTTCATGGTCATTCCGATGACGAGGATGTTTGGTTTTTAAGCATTTGATTAAATGATTATATCAATGCTATTTTTTCACCTTGGTGAAGATCTTTTTAGATTAAGACTAATATTATGGCAAGAGCTATTTAATATTTTGGTCATATTTTTCAGATGACTGAAAAATTTGTATACCCATGAGGGTCGATTAAATTATTTGTTCCGACATGACTCGGGCAAGTTGACTCCGATAAGCATGAGTTTGCCGAGTGAGTTAATTTCTTACCCATGAGGGCTGATTAAATTGTTTGTTCTGAGACGACTCAGGCAAATTAACTCGGATAAGCATGAGCTTGTCGAGTGATGTGATTTTTATGATTGCTTTAGCTTGAGCTAAGCATTTATGTGAGAATGATTTTTTATAGTTCTTGACTATATGCTTAGTTTGTTTTTGACTAATCACATAGTCGGGGGCTACAACTAATTAGGTGCATCAAGAGATGCATCTAGATATTTATTTTTTGAGATTTTTTGGGATGTTTTCCAGCCCTTCACAGTCTTTGGAGCCACTCGGGAGATTTAGGCAGGGATGACGGAACCACTCGGTACTAGAAGCACTCGGCTAAGGAGTTGTTTGGCCGAGTGTTATTTTGGTCCGAGGCAAAGTTATCTCGTCGACTGCGAAGGACTCGAGGGCTACTGTGGAGATTATGGCAATCGGATACCCTCATGGCAAGCTTGTCCGACTGGTAATAGGGATAGGTTATACTTATAGATTGTGTAAACCGGCTATGACTTGGGTGTTACGTTGCCGATCAGATAAGACAACGGCTCATAGTCATAACTTGGTAAGATTGAGAAAACCGAGTTAGAGTATGACAGGGTTTCCGACTTGTAAGCTCGCCTCCCAAGACTATATAAGGGGGTAAGGGTGTCCCTTGAGGGATATCAGAGGTATGAGAAGCACATACAAGCTTCTAGACACACGAGATCTTGAGATCAATAAACACTTAGCGGATCGAATCCCCGAAACAGGAGTAGGGTATTACCTCATGAGAGGGCCTGAACCTGTCTAAACCTTGTTTTCCACTTAACCCATCGAGCTTGGCGATCTTGACTGCACCCCCAAATTTCTATTGCTGAAACCAAGTTTCGACAACATCTTTCTGGCTGATCCGGCAAAAGCAGCTCTTGGGCGGCTGTCTGGTCGACGTTGTGTTTCTGCTCTGGTTTCTGTCGCTTGCCTGCCTTGCTGTTTGGTTTTTCTTTCCTATTTTTATTTCAGGTAGCAGTGGCGTTCTGACATCGTACCTCTGGCAAACGACACTGTGCTTCGTTCGACAACGGGACAGAAGGCTGGGCTCTTTCATCACTGGTGGTGATCGACGGCAGCGGCGAAGTCCGGCAGTGGTGGCGTTTGGGTTCCTTCATCTTTGTGGTGATCTCCGGCAGCAGCCGCGTTATCTCCGGCAGTGGTGGCATCCTTCAGACATCTCCTTCGGTGCCGGTAATGTTGTTTTTGTTTGTGGAATTTGTAACGCTAGCAAACTATGGTGCGGCGTCCTCTTCCGGCGACTAAGTTCCTGGATCGACATCTCTCGACGATGGTTTCTAATTCCCTTGCAAGCAGTGATGAGCTTTTTGGTCCTTGAGAGGTTTATGGTCCTTCGGAGGGGATGGAGGAGGTGGTCGATGATTGCTTTATCGCCGCGGATCGTAATGTCTTTGCTATTTCTGACCCTGTGTATGATCTTTGGCTAGAAGGTTTTAAATCTAAGTTCTGGGATGCGATGTCCGAGGTCAATTCCGCTGAGGACGATGAGGATGATCATCTGCCCCTCACGCCGGAATTGGTAAGACACGCATCGGTTTACGGCTTTACCAAGGATCAATTATATGCGGCGGACTTAGCAATGAATGATCCAGCTGTTTTGCATCAAGTCAAAGATCCTTCAACGCCGTCGTCGATGTGTCCGAAAGTGGAACTTGCTCGTAATATTGTTAAAGCTTTGACAAATGTTCGTCGGTCAGTGGTAAAACCTTGGTCGGGCGAGTTGCCGCGGCCAAGGATTTCGCCAGCAAGGACTCTGGGTGATTGTGTCACAACGTTTAAACGTGGCTCACAACATTTAGCTGAAGGTTCTTTTGTTGATGTCTTGTGTGTTTCTGAAAAAATTCAATCTGAGGACTTGCCAGTGGTAATCAATCTCGGCCTTGTTTTAAAAATCAGAAAGTGCGAGATTTGACCCATGATTCTACGGTGGCACATAACAAACTTTCCCAAGGAAAATTGGGGGCACTGGACTCTGAGTCGGGTGGGCCGTGCACGCGAAGGAAAAAGGCAGCAGCGCTGCCGTCTCATTTTTGCGACGCCGAGGACTTTCTCCTCGCGGTAAACGCAGAAACCCTAGCCGCCGTCAACATCCGACGCCCCTCTTTCCTAGAAGTGGTTCGCGCGACTCTGTCCATGGCTGCTGATGGCAAGGGCGGCGGTGGAGGTCTCGTAGGTGACTCTGGCGGCGCTGCTGGCCGTGCTGGGATGGTGCCTCGGGGCCGACACTCTCCTGCTGATGGCGCAACCATGGGAGCACACATGGGAGGTCCTCATACTGCTGATGCGAACATTGCAAGATGATGGGAGGCTGGGCGCTCTAGTGCTGGCCAAGGCGGGGTCATCCATCAGGGTCGACAGATGCCCATTGATGGCGCAGCCATGGGAGCACCTCCTGTTGATGCCGACGTTGCAAGATCTTGGGATGCAGGGCGTGGCAATGAGTTCCCTCGTGGCCGTTCGGGTTTAGGGGTCGGCCGTGGAGGGGATCCACACCACACAAATGCATCTTTTAATGGAGCTAAGTTTAATCCCAACCTCAGAAGCTTTTCACCAAGGTTTGGTCTAGGATGGTATCATGAACAAGGGAGGCGAGGTCGCTTTGGTAATGCTCATGGCCATGGATGGAACCCTGGGTTTCGTTCGGGATGGGGCGTTCAGTGACATCCTCGATTTCGTGATCATCCTCGACATTATCCTCATCAGTCGCAACAGGTGAATGGTATTAATTGTAAGTCCTCTTTTGGTTGTAAGCAGCCTCACTTACAATATGTTTGGGTTCCAAAATTGCAGCAACCTCCTCGGCGTGGCGACCCGCAACGGTCCTTCATTGATCATAATGGAGATAATCAGGCAACTTTGGTTATCAAGTCTGATTCGCTTGACAAGGATAAGTCTGTTCAGGTTTTGAAAGGCTCATCGTCATCAGGAGGTGTAGAAGCAAAGGAGGAAAATGTGTTAATTGCTCCTGAAAATTTTGCTAGTTCTGAGGGGATTCAAAAAGTTGCAACATCCAAGGTTTGTAGAAGGTGTGGGGTTAAAGGACATCTGATGGTTGAATGTGCAGTACAGGTTTTCTGTGAGATCTGTAAGAATGCAGATCATGCTATGTGCAGGTGTCCAATTCTTAAGCAACCAAAGCCGGTTGTGCAGTTGCTGGGACAGGCTGCAGATTCACTTGCTGGCTTTCATATCCCTTTTGGTCCTTTTCAGCTGACAAAGAAACAGTCTAGAATGGCCCTTGTTTCTGTTTCTGATAAGAATTTGTCTGAGGAAGAGGTTACTACTTTTTTAAAGGTGTTGGTGTCGGACTCCTTTAATTGGGAGGTTTAGAGGTATGGTGAGTCTGCTTTTAAGGTTCTTTTTCCTTCTCAAGGAGATTTGATTAAGATGACTAAATTTAATGGTGAGATGAGGGAGGGAGTGACTTTGAAATTCCAGGAATTTAAGGAAGACGAGGAGTATTTTGGGCATCCTCTGCCAGTGGTGTAGATTTGTGTCCTGAATCTCCCGACAGTTTTGAGGGAGTATGTCGTTCTTTGGGCTATTGCATCTCTTTTTGGTGTTCCTCAGGAAGTTGATATGATTACTATTCGGGCGAATAAATTTGGGAGGTTTGCTGCAGCAGTGTTGGAGCCTGAGACGATTCCTGTTAATTTAGATGTCATCATCGGTAACAGGTATTTTCAGTTGGTCTTTGAGGTGAAACCTTTCTTACCTAATATTGGACTTAATAATGATGGTGCTAAGGTTCAGTCAATTGGGGCAGCAAATGATTTCGAGATGACTGAGGCTTGTCCTTCAAAACAAGATAAGTTATGTGGGAGTGATGTTAAAAGTATGGGGAAGAGTGACTTGGAAGGAAATCAATTGAACAATCCAGAAGCTCAGATGGATTTTGACTTCGCTGAGGATGATTTGCTTGGGGAGGAGTATGAGGTCAGTAAAAATCTGAATAAGAATGGAGGAGTAATTGTTTCTTGAATAAGCCGGCAGAGGGGATAGTTGTCCCTAGTGACTCCCTTTTTGAGGATGGTTTGATGAGGGCTGTGGTGGCAGCTGATGGGGACTCTTCTAGTTTGTTGGGGAGTATGACACAGTTGGCCATGATTTCAAAGGAGAGTTGACACCTGTAAGGCGTAGCAAACGCAACACGGTGAAGGCTCATGTCAGTTCTCTTGAGAAGGCAGAAAAGAGAGTGGCTATCATTAACCTGGACGACAACCAAGGTAATCATGAATTAAATTCAGATTTGAATTCAGTTTTATCTTTTTCTAATTTACATATGGCTCAAAATTTAGAGGGGGTTGGTATTTCTTTGGGGTTTAATAAAGGTAGGGTGGCTAATTCGCTAACCTTGTTAAGGGATGTTGAGAATAATAGATTTAATATTTTTACTGCTTCTCATAATATTGGAGTAGAAGATAAACTAGAAGAGGAAATTTTAGAATCTGAGGAGGGTGAGATTGGGCCTGATTTAACCGCTATTAATCGACTCTGTGGCGATTTAATAGAGGAGGTTCAGGACAATAGTCCCACAGGATTAGTCGATGTGCTAATCAAGTTGGCTAAAATCCCAAAGAAACACAAGAAGAAGTTTTTTGGAACAAACTTAGCTGCAAAGAAAAAATTAAATCTCTGATGAGAGGAATCTTCTGGAATTGCAGAGGTCTGTGTGATTTAGCTAAACATAATTTTGTGAAGGATATTGCTGAATCAAAGAGGCTTGATTTCATACCTTTATCAGAAACTAACAAAAATAGTTTCTCGACTCAGTGTCTAGAAAATTTTTGTGCGGGAGCTGATTTTGTTTGGCATTGGTGAAGCCCCAGAGGAATGTCTGGGGGTATGTTAATGGGATTAAATCAGTCTTTATTTGAGATTCAAGGTATTAAGGATGGTGATTACTTCATTAAGTTTGTTATTAAGAATAGATTAGATGGTTTTAGATGGGCCCTTTTGTCCGTTTATGGGGCGGCACAAGAGGAGCACAAAAAAGATTTTCTGACAGAACTTGTTCGTGCTTGCACAAGTTGTGGAGAGCTACCTTTCATAATTGGTGGCGATT
The DNA here is from genome assembly GCA_019925245.2 of Oryza australiensis. NCBI lineage: Eukaryota > Viridiplantae > Streptophyta > Magnoliopsida > Poales > Poaceae > Oryza > Oryza australiensis. Next base: position 3,559,283 of record JAIFGZ020000565.1, read on the forward strand.
TTAATATTATTAGAAGCCCGTCAGAGAAGAGTAATGATAGATATCATAATAAATGGTCGTTTCTATTCAATGCGATTATTGAAACGCAGAATCTTCGGGAGTTAGAGTTAACTGGAAGGAAATACACTTGGGCTAATTATGCTAATATACCGACTTATGAAAAATTGGATTGAATTTTAGTTACAATAGAGTGGGAACATAAATTCCCTTTGGCATCTGTTCAGGCTCTGTCCCGTGAATTATCTGACCACACACCTTTATTGCTAGATGTAGGGCAACCCTCTCATAGAGGCAACTCAAGATCTTTTAGATTTGAATTGGGGTGGCTGACGAGAGATGGCTTCTTTGACATGGTGAAAAATGCGTGGATTGCTGAAAGTAGGGGCCGAACACCTATGGAAAAGTGGCAAAACAAAATAAGAAGAGTTAGAAGCTTTCTTAGAGGGTGGGCTAGGAATTCAGTTTCTCAAAAAAGGAATTTGAAGTCCACTCTACTTAATCAAATAGATGCATTTGATAGGAAAGCGGAGTCTTATTTACTATCGCCTGTTGAAGAGGAAAATAGGTGTCATCTCAAAGCACAACTACTTAAATTGCTTAGAGAAGAGGAGATATACTGGCTCCAATGCTTAAAGGCAACAGAGTTGTTGTTAGGGGATGATAACACTAAATATTTTCATCTCTTAGCAAATGGGAGGCACAGGAAAACAAAGATAACGCAGCTTGAGAAAGATGAAGGAATTATTGTTGGGGATGATAATTTAAGGACATATATAACAGATTATTATAAAGGTCTGTTTGGACCTCATATGCCTAATTCTTTCTTAATGGACGAGACTATGAAGGTTGACATTCCTCAAGTTTCGGAGGAGGAGAATGAGGCATTGACGGCTCCGTTCAGCGAAGAGGAAGTTAGGATGGCAGTTTTTGATATGGAACATAATAAGGCTCCAGGTCCGGATGGTTTTCCAATAGAGTTTTATCAAGCCTTTTGGGAGGTTATAAAGGCAGATTTAATGAGTCCTTTTAATGAGTTTCATACTAGAAGACTGCCCATTCATAGCTTAAACTTTGGGATTATTACTCTCCTGCCGAAATCTTCTGAAGCTGTGAGGATTCAGCAGTACATGCCTATTTGTCTTCTAAATGTGAGTTTTAAGATTGTGACAGAAGTCTTGAATAATAGAATATTAAAGGTGGCTAACAAACTTCTAGGTCCTTTGCAATCAGCTTTTGTGCCTGGTCGCTATATCCTGGATGGGGTTGTAGTTCTTCATGAAACGATTCATGAATTACATCGAAAAAAGCAGAATGGTGTAATTTTGAAACTAGATTTTGAAAAGGCTTATGATAAGTTAAACTGGTCTTTTATCCAGCATGTTTTAAGAATGAAAGGTTTTTCCACAAAGTGGTGCGATTGGATTTCAAAGGTTATATCTTGTGCGAGTGTTGTTGTCAAAGTTAATGACATTATAGGTCACTATTTTCAAACAAAAAAGGGAGTTCGTCAGGAGGATCCTTTATCTCCAATTTTTTGTTTAATATAGTGGTAGATATGTTGGCCATTATAATTACTAGGGCTAAAGAGGTTGGACAAATTCATGGGGTGGTGCCACATTTGATTGATGAAGAATTGTCAGTTCTCCAATATGCAGATGACACAATTATTTTTATGGATGATGATCTTGAGAGAGCAAAGAACATGAAACTCTTGCTTTGTGCTTTTGAACAACTTTCGGTAAGATCAACTTCTCTAGAAGTGAATTGTTCTGTTATGGATCTGCTAGAGATAACCAATTGACTTACACACAAATCTTTGGATGTGGTGTGGGTTCTTTCCCCTTTAGATATTTGGGTATTCCGATGAATCATAGAAAGTTGTTAAATAAGGATTGGAAACATGTGGAGGAAAGATTTCAGAAAAGGCTTAATTGTTGGAAAAGTAAAAAGTTGTCAGTTGGGGGAAGGTTGGTCTTAGTTAACTCTATGTTAACCAGCCTTCCAATGTACATGTTATCCTTTTTTCAACTTCCTAAAGGGATTTTGAAAAAGCTTGATTACTTTCGGTCTCGGTTTTTTTGGCAATGTGATGAACACAATAGAAAATACATATTATTGAGATGGAAGGTAGTCTGCACACCTAAGGATATAGGAGGCTTAGGGGTGCTTGATTTAGCTGCTCAAAATAGTAGTCTTCTGAGTAAATGGCTGGTAAGATTACTTAATAGTGATGGGATTTGGCAACAGTTGATTAAGAACAAATATTTGCAGAATAAATCGCTGACTCAGGTTCAATATATGCCTGGGGATTCTCATTTTTGGACTGGTCTCATGAAGGTTAAGGATGAGTTTTTATCAATGGGCAAATTTGACATTGCTGATGGGTCTCAAGTTTGTTTTTGGGAGGATGGATGGATTGCAGCACGTCCTCTTAAGAATATTTTTCCAGCTTTGTATAGTATTGTGAGGAAGAAAAGTGCTTTAGTGATTACGGTTTTGTCTACAGTTCCGTTGATGTAGCTTTCAGAAGATCTTTGGTGGGGGATAATATGTTGGGCAATTTGACTATCCAGAAACGATGTTGTGTTTAATAGAACATCAATACCGTCTTATTTGCAGATTTTGTTCAAGGGGACTTACTGGACCAAATATTGGTCAGCTCTACAAAAGGAGGAAGCTCGCCATTTGATGAAGACCGGATGTATTTCTATTGGAGGAGTTGCTATGGAGGTGTTCGCCAAGCATGGATGACACTTTATCAATAGAATTGCTTTGTTTTAAGGAGATTTATCCTGTTCCTAATTTTGCTATGGATCAAAACTTTGTCTTTGAGATTCCTTGATTTGTTCTGTTTCAAGTTGTAATAGTGAACGACTTTATGCATTCATCGATCGTAATTGGAATATTAATATATTCCTTTTCTAAATATAGAGTTGAAAGTTTTAAATCTAGAGTTAAAAGTTTTAAAAATTGAGTTTAAGATTTAAATGTCACGTAGAGTTATTTTTAAATTTTAAGTTGAATGTTTTCAAATATGAATTAGAAGTTTTAAATTTTGAACTGAAAATAAAAAATGAGTTGAATGTTTTAAAATTTGATTTGGAAGTTTTCAAACATGAGTTGAAAATTTAAAAATTTGAGTTGAAGGTTTTCAAATATAAGTTGAAAGTTTTAAATTTTAAGTTGAAGGTTTTTAAATTTGAGTTAAAAGTTTCTAAATATGAAAATTTCAAGTTTTGGGTAGAGTTTATAAAATTTAAATTCAAAGTTCTAAATTCGATTTGAAAAGGTTTAAAAAGTTCAAAAACCGTTTCTTTGAAAAAAGTACCGATGCTAATATACGGCCTAATTATGAAAAGGCAAAATCAAACTAATAACACAAAACCATAATCATAGCGTTAATCTACATAAGCCCTAATCAGAATCATATAACATGGCTTAATTAGGAAAAAGATAAAAGTGCGCCAGAACGCCAAATAGGAAATTTGAATTTACCTATGATTTTGGCTGCATTCGACAGCAGCAGAAAGAGAGAGAAAATGCCTCATTTTCGTTTGCATGCTTCCTAATTGAATGATGTGGCTTTTTTAAAAAAACTCTATAAAAAGTTGTTTTAAAAAATCATGCAAATCTATTTTTGAGTTTAAAATTATTAATGCTCAAATAATTCACCTCATTTTGCGTATTTTCTTAGTCTTCTTCTTTATCCTTCTCTCAAACACATCCTCAATAATCTAAACAATTTAAGAAAGTAGAGAACCAAACTCACCCTCCAATCTCGGGTTTTTCGATTATTTGTCATCCTCTCAAATGACGTATTCTCAAATGCTATCATCTCCAAAGACTTTGATAATTTTTCATCCGATCCCACGAAATTATTTCCATTTTGCCATCCAAGTGACAACTCAGGAATCTAGGTGAAAAATGACCTCAATGCCTCTCCACTCTCCTCTTTTATCCATCTTGTTCTTCCTCTCGTCGGATTTGATGGCAGTTGTAAAGGAGGCAGTGGCGACTAGGCGGCGAACTTGGAGATGCAATCACAGTCGGAGGGAGTTCTTCCTCTCGTCGCTTCGACTCGAGGAATGCAGCCTTGTCGGTGGTAGGGATTGGATGGCGAGCTCAGAGACGTGGTCACGAAGCTCAAAGATGTCACTGCGCTCGGAGCTCGGACACCATCGTTATCAGCTGTTGCAGAGGGCAGGAGTCCTCCTGCCCTGCCAGTGGCACATCCAACCAAGTACACCGGTAGGTGATGACGGTGTGGATTCCGAAGAAACCACGTTGGCGGCGACGCGGTGGGATCTCCTCCCAGGAGTTGCAACACGTGGCTCCAAGAAATGGTCTGCGGTGGCCCCAACACTAATGACCTAGTTCTCTCACCTCCCATGGGTTCGACTTGCTCGCCGGAGATCAAGCACAAGGAAGCAGGTGGGGTCGGCGCGACAGAGCAAGTGGAAGACCTCGAGCACACACAGCAGGCGTCCTGGCCCTCCTCGAAGGTTACGGCGTGGTGTCCTCCTCCACCGGCAAGGTCAGCTCCCACTTGACATGCTTGATGACGATGACACGAGACGATGCACGCACGGATCGTGGAGCCAGTGGGCGTGCAGGACGAGGGGAGGGGAAGGAAGGCCGTGGTGGTGATGGTGGTGCCTGCATGGGAGGAGAGGTGTAGAAAGCTACAGGGGCGGTGTCGACGTTTGTTGGAGCGAGATGCTGAGATAGTGAGGTGGGAGAGAAAGGGATAAGGGGAACCGAGGTCATTTCTCACATGAAGTGCTGAGTTGGTAGTGATGTGGTAGCCAAAATATAGCTGACCAAATGAGCGGCCCAGCACAACACGAGCTCGCTGGTGGCATGGCCCGCTAGGCATGGTAACTATAGTGGGCCGTGTCATGCTGTCCCATATGACAAGGTCTAATTCCAAACACAACCCAACGAGGTGCTAGGCTGGGCTAGACCGGCACAGTTGCTCTTGCAGTATGTGGGCCGATAGTCAGCCCACCAACACCCATGGCCCATAAAATTTGAAATTTGAGTAAAAAGAGAAAAAAGTGAAGAAAAAATGTATAAAGATAGGACAAATGTGAAAAAATTTAGAGAAAATATTAAATATATTAGAAAATATATGGTAAAATGGGATAAAATGTGGAATAAACAAAAAAAATATAATTATATGGGAAAAATTAAAAAAAGTAAGAAAAATAGATGGGCCGACTAGGCCGTGCTCGTTGGATTGATATGAGAATCCTTTGGCTGGATGAGTTCAGTACCTCAGTGTAATTGTGTAAATGCCTTAACTTTTCCACATTTCATTTCTTGTTTTTGTTCTATGCATGCTGTATAATTGTAGCGCATTGCTTTAGATTGAAATGTCAGTTTTGTTCACTGGAGTTGGTGTAGTTTGTTAATGTGTGATTTTAATTGGTTGGTTGATAACCATTCGAGCTTGAGATAAGAATGCCAATGCACTTAGTTTAAAGAGTTGGAATTTTTTTTATGTATTGTTGTGTAAGGCCCTGGCATGCAGGTGATTAGTAAAGTAAATGTGGTAAATTTATAGTTGCAGTTTGATGGGATGGCAACTAATATTGCTAATGAATCATTTGCATCTGATGTCGTTAATGTGTTTAAGGGCCTTGCCTGGAGATGCTCTTAGACTGATTTATCCTGGAACTTTTCACTTCTTGTTACACTCCGATGCATCGATTCCCATCTTATTCTCCTGTTATTCTGCATCATTTCTCCTTAGGAAGTATGACATTATTATATGAGCTTCAGGTTTTAGCTTCTTGTGAATCTCATTTTCCATACTTTCTTGTGAACCTTTTATTGTGCTGCAAGCCTGCAAACTGCGAAGCAACAACAATTGGACAATTCTGATTTTTGAGTAACATAATATTAGTGTAGGATTGAATCTGACTACCAGACCAGTTGTGTTATGTTGATGAACTTGTAGAGAGACTAGAATAATAGGTAACCAGACGTCCAGATTCATACTGTTTTAGGATGGATGTTTATCAAATTTGCATTGAATTGTTCTGCAATTGGTTGTATTTCAATATTAACATAATATGGAGTTAATGATGTTTAACTCTCAAGTTGTTTGCTTAGCTTTTTCATGAGTGCTTTTATGCCCCTTTTTTTGTTATAGAGGAGAGCTCTAGGATTTCTTTTACTCATGAATACTTTGCCATTTACTCATTTGTGACCATCACAGGTTACAACGGAAGAATTTAATAAAAGATAATACAAGTATGAACCAAATGAAAAGATGTACACAGTTTGTGGCTGGTTCAAGCCTGCAAGGTAAACCGAAATGGCATGGCTCAAAAGTTCCTAAAAGTTGGTCACAGGCGAACCAAACATAGTTACATACAACATTCTCCTCAATGGTATCTGTACGCATGCAAGCTTGCACCCTGACTAGTGGTTCGATGGAACAGTTCTCGCAGCTGAGAATCGTTTGAAGGAGATGAATGAAAAGGGAATTGAACTGGATGTCACGAGCTACTCAATCATCCTGGGTGTTTACAGTCGTGCGCATAAGCCTGAACTATGTCCATGCATGTTCTCCTCAATTAAAGATAGAGGCATTTGTCCCATGGTGGTAACCTACACTTCTGTGATCAAGTGCCTTGCTTCCTGTGGGAGATTGGAAGATGCTGAGAGCTTGCTATTCACCCTTACAACATACTGCTTTGAATGTTCACCGAGTTGAACCGACATGGCACTGTTATGGAGTTTGGAAATGGTATGTGCAAGAGCACTGTTGGTCTTGATCTTGATTCATATACCTTGTTGATCCATAGTTTCTGCAACAATCAGAAAATGGAGGGAGGCATGCCAGTTCTTCATGGAAATGATAGAGAAAGGGTTTTTCCCCAGAAGGTCACCTTTGAGACACTATATCGTGGCTTAATACAAGCATATATGTTAAGGACCTGGAGAAGACTGAAGAAAAGGGTTGATGAAGCAGCAACAAAATTTGGTGAAGAATTCAAACTGTATTACATCAAGCCTTACAAGAGGTGATCTACAACCATTGGAAAAAAATGATCCATTCAATCTTTCGATTGGTTTAAGTTATTGTATCATAGGCTCCAAACTCTAGCTTGACTGGAGCTCAATTGGAATATCAGTCATGTACTTCTGTGGTTCTACCGATAAGAAAGAGTCTTACAAGAGAGAACGAGGAGGAAATGGTGAAGAAACAAGTCCGTTGTTGCCCAGATTTTGTAAGTAACGCACAATTGGTTATGGATGTGGATCATTGGTAACTTAGTGCATCAATTTAACATGGTGATTCTTCTTTGGTATGTTTTGAAAAACTTGAAGCTAATCTGCATTTTGTTACTGAAGTTCAGAATTTCAGATATTCAATTTGAAGTTTCATATACGTCAAAAAGGCTTCCAGAACAATTTCATCTTCGTTTTTTTACTCTTCTGTTCATGTGGGTACCATCCGGCTTCATTACTCATTTCTTCCATGTTGTAGAAACAATTCTGTTGCACCGATATGTCAATATAGAGGAGGGGATGGGTGAATATAGTGCTTAAATTTTTTTCCCCGGAAATACTCAACAATATGTTTCACAGATCAAGGATATGATTTAAGCCTGACCTAAATTGGAGATGCGATAACCTCGACAAAAACCTGCTAGGTTGAGGAATTCAACCTCTCCACCCGAAGGCATATGAAGCGACCTCTTTCATCATGGCAAGCAGATCCAAAATGCTGAATTTAAATTGTCAGGAATTTAAATTATGATAATTTAAATAGCACACGGAACTAGGAACTGAAAATAACTTCCATAATCTCACAAAATATCCATTACAGAAATAACTTTCATAATCTCACAAAATATCCATTACACACAGATGAAATAAAAATACAGAAATAGATACCTTCACTAAATTTGAACTAGACTCACAAAAGTGCTAATGACCATCTCTCCACAAAGGGCCTAATGGCCATCTCTCCAAAATGGATCTCAAATTTAACTCTCAAAAGGAATGCCTTCAACACTAGCATCTCCCCTCTATTTTTAGCCCAAGATGGATTAGCCCTAAGACAAAGTCCTAATTGCCCTTAGGGCGAAACCCTAGCTCAGATGTGATCTCAGCCGTCCGTTGTTCCTTAGAAGAGAAGGAACACCGCTGGATTGCTGACACGTGGCCCGCCACATAGAGGTCCACAGAGATACACGGTTGGCTGCAGACGATCCCGCAACGGAAACAATCTTTTCACCCGCACTGCAACCAGACGTCGCCACGTGTTCTGGCTCGCGCGCGCCTGCGCACGCCTCCTCATTGCTGGTGGGCCCCATGATCCGCGGGCTCATCCGCTCGGCCAATCAAGGTGCACCGTTCTCCTGCGTCGATCCGGGGCGCTACTGCTTCATCCAATCGGATGTCGCCACGCGTCGCCATTACGTAGCTCCCCGCGCGCACCCGCACTCCTCTGTGCGACGCTGTGCCGCATGGGTCCCACTATATGGCTTCCCGCGTGACGCACCGATTGCTTGCGCACTAAGCTGCTGCGGTCGGGCCCACCTATCAACTGCTCATTTGTTTGAATCTTTCCCGCATGCGCCTTTTCAGCCGGGCCCACCTGTCAGCAAGACACTGTAGCTTTGGGTCGTCATGGGCCAACATGAACAGTACAAGAGAGAAAAATAAATCTAGAATACCTCCCTCTTTTCAGTTTCATCTCCAATTTTTTCACTTGATCTTGCGAATCCCGTTGCGATGATCTCCCCACACGGTGTTCATCCAATGTGTGCCACCTCATGTCCAAACTCGTCACCCGACTTCCTCGATCGTTCTGGACCTCAACTCCTCCTTGAGTTTAGTCCTGATCTCGTCACTAACCAAGTTTGACCTCAAAACCTGCATACACAAACGAACAACCGTTCTTTGGGCACAAATAATGCAACCTGACCCGCGTGAGTTAACACACATTTTTCTAACTTTTTTCGGCACTTGTCAATTTCCCATCACTTAACAATAAAAACACTCTTGGTTTCACAATCTCCCCCTTGATGGAAACATTGGCAACTCCAAGCAAAAAGTTTTGAAAATTTTGATTTTGAACCACAAAGCAAGAATTTTGCAAGAGTCAAACTTGGTCATTTGAAAAGAGTAAAAATCAAGACCAAGTGACAAAGAAGACAAAGGATGCAAATGCAAGAAAGCTCCCTCCATGAATTAATTTGAAATTTCAATGATTGTATTTTGCATTTTCTTTGGACCTTTCTCCCCCTTTGATAATGATGACATCGAGACCAAAATGATGCAACGATGAAAACTTTATAGATTTTAATTGGAATGAGCTTTGAAAGTTATTTGGAGGCATCAAGATAACAACATGACTTACTCATAAGCGAACCAAAGCTTAGGCCTAGCTAGACAGATGCAAATGAAGTATGAAACGAGGTATGAACATCAATGCAATCTTACCAGCAAGCACAAAGCTTTCAACTAAATTAATGGATTAGTGTGCAAAGCTATTTCTAGAAGAAGCTTTTAAGAAGAAGCTTGTCAACTCAGAAACATGCAAGATCTATATTATCAAAGCAATGAACCCATGCTATCGTGTTAATGCCCAGATCAGGTGAGTATCAATAGGTAAAACATGATTCTTTTTAGCTCTTACTCTTTTTTTGCATGTTATTACTTTGCCTTTTTGAAGACAACTATAGCACAATCGCGATGGTACGCCTGATCTTATCAGTTAGCAAATGATGGGGGTGCCAAACATTGTCGTCTAACCTCAACCAGGTTTTCCAGCTGGAGTTCCCATTACAGGCAGTCTCCGTGCTATCTTCGGTACTACTCATGCGTAAACACACTCAGCAGCCTGGGAAAGAAGTAATCATACAGAGCCTATCTAATAGACATCATGATTGATACTAAGCATGACTAATCAGGCATGAGCATTCAAAAGCATGTACCAAAAGTTATTGCTAAGAAAATGTAAGCATAGCATATATATGAGAAGAACACTTCATTTAAAAACAATCATCTAGAGCAAGCTCGTGCACATTGATTAAGTATAGATTCAATTTAAGCTAGTATCAATATGCCTGAGGAGCATAACATGATCATACAAAGCTACTTAAGCATAAATAATCTAGACAAAAGATCTGGCGAGCATAGAAGTAAAGCATGTATATCATAGAGATGACTACTAGATAACAATCAAAGCTCTTTTATTGAACAAGTGTATAATACAATGCATGAAAGGGAACATGATGCAATATGATACAAATGCAGAAAAGAACGAAAACTCCCCCTCAATGCAAACCATAGGGGTGGATCACCCCAAACTCACTACGCAAGGACTCAGAACAAGCTTTATCAAGAGGCTTTGTGAAAATATTAACAAGCTGTCTCTCGGACTCAACAAACTCTAGCACAATGGTACCTTTCTCAACATTGTCTCGAAGAAAGTGGTACCGTATCTCAATGTGCTTAGTCCTTGAATGTTGAATCGGATTTTTAGCAATGTTGATCGCACTGGTATTATCACAAAATAAAGGCACTCCAAAAAAAGTCAAACCATAATCTTTCAAAGTGAAAATCATCCAAAGAGCCTAACTACAAGAACTGGCAGCAACTATGTCTTCAACCTTAGCTGTTGATTGAGCAACAGAACACTGTTTACGTGAAGACCAAGAAACCAAAGAAGTGCCAAGAAAATGACAAGTGCCAGATGTGCTTTTTTCGATCAATTTTGTAGCCTATGAAATCAGCATCAACAAAAGCTCGAATGGAAAGAGTAGAGGAGTGAGAGTAGCAAATTCCAAACTCAAGTGTGGACTTGATGTAGCGGAAAATGCGCTTGATGACTTTGTTGGCACCTTTTTTGGCAAAAGGCACGAACACGATCGAATCACCTAAAGCCTTGCGGTGGTTCTTAGTACAGAGTCGCCAACCACTTCAATGTAGCAAAAACTAGAACAAAGTGGGTTTTGTAGATCAAATCGGCTACTGGAACCGATTTAGATGGATAGATTGATAACTACTCATCTCGTGAGCAAACGGAAAGTTTTCAAGACAAACTTACAAAGAAGTGTCGCACTCTCGGAGCGGCGGCGGACGGTTTTCGGCGCAAACCGACAAAGATGGACTAAACTAGGGCAAAGTAGAAAATAGGGCTGAAAATAAAGAAAATGATTCAAATAGATTGATTGTATGTTGTGTGTTTCGATATTACAATTGAACCGGCCTTGGCCCTTATATAGGGGTTGGTCTTGCCCTCTACAGGCCCTTCTCCACGTCCAATTCGGGATAAACATGTTTGGAAACCCGAGATACACCGTATGGAGAAAGGAAACCTGAATACCGACGAAGTCGTCTAGGTTTCGGACTCTGCCGTCAGACCGACCATATGCCTTCGGCCAGGCCCCACTTCTGGATCGACCGGCCTATACACGACGGTCGACCGGCCTCTCCGAAGAAACCGACAAATTTCCAAATATTGGCAATCTTTCCTATTTTGATTCCTAGGTACCAATTTTGGGTGTAAACACATGCCCCCTGCCTTTTATGATGAACATCGTGAATCTAAAAGCACAAGACATGTTTTAACTTGAGACGATAACTCAATTATCGGCCACACAACTCCCTAAGCATCTTGCCAAATACTCGGGAAGTATTTCTTCAGATATTTACCATTGATAGCCCGCTGAAACCGTTCTCCTTGAAGCGTCTCCAAGAAATACGCATTGCCTCGAACGATTCCGTATATCCGATAAGGTCCCTCCCAACTTGGCGACCACTTACCAAATTTTTTAGATCGGGAACCTAAAGGCAAAATAGTCTTCCATACTAGATCGTCTACTTGAAATGTCTTTGCCTTCACCCTTTTGTTGTATGCTTTAGCCACTCTCTTCTTTTCTTTTTCTATTTCTTCCAAAGCCTTCAAACGTTTGTCAACCACTTCATCAAGGTTATCACCCATCAAGAATTTGTAGTCTTCAGCTGACAAATCATCTTGCTTTATATATCGAAGAGAGCCAAGATTTACCTCAACCGGTAAAACGGCTTCTTGTCCATAAACGAGCTCAAAAGGGGTCACCTTGGTAGCACCATGCTTGGATATTCTATGTGCCCATAAAGCTTCAGAAAGCACTTCATGCCACCTTCTCGGATGTTCCTCGATCTTTTTCTTGATTAGCTTCAACATGTCTTATTACTAGACTCGACTTGTCCATTAGCCTGAGCATAGTAAGGAGATGAACTCAACAACTTAATTCCATAAGGTTCGGCCATATTCTTCACTTCTTTAGACATAAAAGAAGCTCCTTGATCTGTAGTTAATGTTTGAGGAATGTCGAATCTATGGATAATATTCTTCAGAATAAAATCAATTACCTCATGCGTCATATTCCTAAGTGGCACGGCTTCGGCCCACTTAGTGAAGTAATCCGTCGCAACTAGCACGAACCAATGCCCCTTTGAAGACGGAGGATAAATCTGACCAACAAAATCTAAAGCCCACCCCCGGAACGGCCATGGTTTAATAATAGGATTCAACACCGAAGCCGGTGCCAATTGGACATTGCCAAACCACTGACAAGCTTCACAACCTTTATAATATCTGAAGCAATCATCAATCATTCTCGGCCAATAGAACCCCGCTCTCCTAAGCAGTCAGTTCATTTTATGGGCCGATTGATGAGTTTCGCAAATTCCCTCGTGAACTTCACCCATAGCAACCTTAGATTGATCGGTATCTAAACATTTTAATAGTACACCATCTATATTTTGGCGATATAACTTTTCATCAAGCAAAGTATATTTATACGCTTGCCGCCGAATTTTCCGATCAACCCTAAGACTAGGATCCTTCAAATAGCTAATCAAAGGAATTCGCCAATCATTTACTATTTCCAGGGCACACATGTCCGAATTTCCACTTAATTCGGCCTCTGTATTGAAAAGATTGTGCCCCCCAGCATCTTCTATGAAGTCGGTCTGACCGGCCAAGCAACGCCAGTCAGACCGGCAACCACCCGCGGTCAGACCGGCCACAGAACGCTGGTCAGACCGGATGCCATCCACGGTCAGACCGGCGACAGTGCGCCGGTCAGACCGCCTACGGTCTGCCTCTTTTGATCAATCACCGGTTGATCTAATATGAAAAATAAACCTCTTTTGATGCTATAACCAGATGCTTGTTGAGCTAAGTCATTTGCCCTAGAATTTTCATTCCTAGCAATATGCTTAATAGTAAATTCATCGAAACTGGCAATAATATCTAGGCATTGATCCAAATACCTGTTCAATGATCCGTCGAAGCATTTGTAGACCCTGGCAACTTGTTGCACCACTAATTCTGAATCACCGAAGGCTTCTACATGTGTAGCTCCAACGATCTCCATTACTTGTAAACCGAATAACAAAGCATTGTATTCGGCTTGATTATTTGTACAATAATATTCTAAACGAACCGATGCTTGGGCGAAACCAAAACTACACCTATGCCTTGACCCTCCTTACACGAAGAGCCATCAAAATAAACTTTTCAAGGTGTAACACTAACTAAACAGACTTCATCTCCATAATCAACGTCTACATGATGATCTACTATAAAGTCTGCTACAATCTGGCCCTTCATAGATTTCAATGATTCATAGGCCAAATCATATTCAATCAATGTATACGCCCATTTGCCAATTCTACCACTTAGAATTGGCCTTTGCAACATGTGCTTAATAACATCGGTCTGACAAGTAACTATGCATGTACTAGATAACAAATAAGGACGTAACTTGGTACAAGCATAGTATAAGCAAAGACAAAGCCTTTCTACAAATACATACCTCGTTTCGGCATCTAGAAGATGGCGACTTAAATAAATAATTATGTACTCCTTGCCGTCTTCCTCTTGTGTCAAAACGGCTCCAATAACTTTGTCTTCAGCAGCAATATATAGCCGAAACGGAATTTCGGCTTTAGGAGCTCGCACCACGGGCGGAGTAGACAAATATCTTTTCAAACCCTCAAATGCCTCCTGTTGTGCTGCCCCCCACCCCCCAAGTAAAATCGGCTTCTTTCTTCAAGCGTAAAATAGGCACAAAAGCATCGATTTTACCTGCTAGGTTAGATATGAATCTTCTCAAATAGTTCACTTTACCTAGCAACCTCTGAACTTCCCTCTTACATGCCGGCGCTTTGAAGTCTTGAATCTTTTCAACTTTCTTAGGGTCGATCTCAATCCCTCTCTCATGCACCATGAACCCTAAGAATTTTCCCTCCGACACACCGAAGGCACATTTGAGTGGGTTCATCTTCAAACCATACCGACGCATCCTCTCAAAGGCTAACCTCAAATCGGTTATATGTCCATCCATATCATCCGATTTGACCACAATATCATCAATGTAGATTTCTAGGATAAAACCTAACAAATCATGGAAAATTAGGTTCATCGCTCTTTGATATGTGGCGCCGGCATTCTTTAACCCGAATGTCATGACTACCCACTCAAACAGCCCGACAAATCCTGGACATCTAAAAGCTGTCTTATACATATCCTCCTCTGCCATGAAAATTTGGTTATAGCCGGCATTGCTATCTAGAAAACTAATCACTCTATGACCTGAGGCATCTTTTATTAGCATGTCGGCTATAGGCATAGGATACTAATCTTTAGGAGTGGCTTTATTTAAGTCTCTAAAATCTATGCAAACCCTGATTTTGTCGCTCCCCTTCTTTTCTACCGATACTATGTTAGACACCCACTCCGCATACTGGTACGGCCTAATAAACCCCGCTTTCAATAATCGGTATATCTTTTCTTTGACACAATCATATATAAGTGGGTTAAACCGACGAGGAGGTTGTTTATAAGGCCTAAACCCTGACTTTATCGAAAGCCGATGCTCAACAAGATCACGGCTAAGTCCAGGCATTTCATGGTATTCCCATGCAAAGCAATCACTATATTCTCTAAGTAGCTCGATCATCTTAACTCTATGATCGGCTCTCATGTTCTTATTTATGAAGGTTGGTCTTGGTACGCTTCCATCCCCTATGTCTATTTCTTCTAATGGGTCGGCTGATGTGAACCCTTGACCGAGCTTCTCTACCTCGTCAAAATCTTCTATAGTCTCTCCAATATCGTTCTTTGTTGACCGATATTCTTGAACCCTCTTTTGTAACCATTCCAAATTGGTTGCTTTATTCATCATATAAGTAATGTCACCAAGCCGTGCTAAACTAGGCGGCTTTACAGAAATGGGTACAAAGCCTTCTTTGGAAACACTAATAAAATCAAAACTAGAAAGATCTAGCCCTGATAAGCACTGCATGTTTCCATGTTTCCATCCTATAAAAACATCGGCCATGACAACCTCAGCCGATGTATCCGCCTGAACTACCTCAACCTCATCGCCACCCCATTGTACTAGGCACTGATGTAAAGTAGATGGGACGCAGCATGAATCCAACACCGCCCCAAGATGACACTATAGTTACCTTGTACATCGACGATGAAGAAGGCGGTAGGCAACGTCTTGTTCCCCACCGTAAGCTCCACGGACAAGATCCCCTTCGCCTCCGTTGACTCGCCGTTGAAGCCGTTGAGAAGCATGTTGGTCTTCTTCAGCTCCGCCTCTTCGCAACCCAACTTCTTGAAGAGGGAGTAAGGCATCAGGTTCACCACCGCGCCTCCATCCACTAGCATCCTCGAGACCGGCTTTCCATCAATGTGGCCCTTCAAATAGAGAGGCTTCATGTGACGGTTGGACTCGTCGGGCTTCTCGAAGACCGCATCCTTCGGACCTAGTGACATTTGAGCAACCTCGGCCTCATCCATGGCGCAAAACTCCATGGGCCACATGCAAACCATGTTGATATCCATGTTCTCGCCGGACGATGCCTCCACAGCCGGTTGTTCATTCTTTTGAACAACTACCGGCTTCTCAGCAATTGATGACTTACGCTTCCACTCCTTCGCAGGCGATGGTCGCAACTCATCAAACTCCCTGTCTCTCCTCTCTTCGGCTTCCTTCTCTTTCAACTTAGAAGCACGAAGACGCTGCAACCTCCTCTTCTGGGTAGCCGTCAAATTCTCAGGCATCCACCTAGGATTCGGCTCTGTTCCAGGAGGCAAATAATGTCCGCTGTTACTTTTAGCCGAGGAGGGAATCGCCCTTTGACTCTTCTTACCAGAACGTCAGTCAGACCAGCCCTGGTGGCTGGTCAGACCGGTGTTGTATCTTCGTCAGACCGACGACCGAGGCCGGTCGAGGCCGGAGCAGTATCGAGCCGAGCGGACGGCGCGATCGACCGCTCACGGACCGTGGTCGGGCGCGGACGGCGCGGTCGGCCGCTTGCGAAGCTGCGGTCGGACCGAGCCGAAGGCTCGGTCGGACCGACTCTTGAGCTGCGGTCGAGATCGGCGGTGTGTCCTGGATGCATTTGTTCTCTGCGCGGCATCCTTCGCGGCTTCGGTTCTGGGGCTGAATATCAACTTAGCCTCCTTGCCAGATGGTACTGGCACATCGTACGATCCTATCTTGATAGTGATTGCCTCCGAAGCCCTCTCCTCAGGCTTGGCATGCTTGTGTGCCCTTTTCTCGCCGTCAAACCGGTCCTTTGTGGGGAACCGGCTTCCACTAGAAGTAGATGCCTGCCCTCGCGGCGATCTCCTCTCCCCTTTCCATCCTCGGTGATCCTGCATTGGAGGCATGTTGTACATAGGCGGGGGTGCCCCCCAAGGCATAAAGTAAGGGAACTGACAACCTGGAGGCGGCATCGGGCATGGTCCCCATGGCATGACTTGAGGGCAATGGGGAAACGACAGCTCCAAAACCTTTGACGAAGGACCAAATCACTCCTTAGGGGGCGATCTTGGTCTCTTTCCTTTGGCACGCTCCTTCTCGGCACTCTTCTTCTTGTACTTGTCAAGGAGCATGTCGAAGGTCACCTTGGGCTTGTGGGGCTTCCTTGATGTAGATGCCTTGGCCTTGTTCTCCTTCCATGCCCCAACCTCTGGGCTCTTTGGCACAAGCATCTTGGGCCTAGGCTCCCCAATGACAACTTCCTTTCCCTTAGCCGATTCGGCTTGCTCCGGTCGAATCAACACCTTCTTGCCATCAAGGTCAATGGTATTCACCGGGAAAGGATCGCTGTCAAGCTTCATCTTCGGGCCCTCGGTGAATTTCAATCGTCCTTCCTCTATGGCTGATTGAACCTGTCGACAAAAAACATTACACTCATTAGTAGAATGCGAAAAAGAATCATGCCATTTACAGTAAGAACGGTGCTTCAATTCTTCTAATGAGGGTATGACGTGGCCTTTAGGTAATTTGATATGTTTTTCTTGTAAGAGATAGTCAAAAATCCTATCACACTTGGCCACATCGAAACTGTACTTAATCTCACTCTGTCGATCCTTGCGAGGAGTCGGCGTCAAGCTAGAAAAAACGAAGGGTTTGTTCTTATTTGTCCAAGACCACTCAGCGACATACATGTCATGATCGCCCTCATCAGACTCAGAATCACTAGTAGGACAGTCGATCATGCTAACATGAGGTTTCTTATCACTGGGCCTAACGAACTTTTTAGCATCTCTGACTCGGCTTTCCTGAGCCAGAGCCTTCTGCATTACTTGACTAACATCAAGAAATTGTTGGCCAAGTCTCTCTCGGTTATACTCAAGCTAAAACATCGGTTTCTAGCATCTCTAAATCTCTTAATGTAATCTGTAACAGATTCATTATATTTTTGCCTACCGATGTCAAGTCACAAAGTCTAAGCTCAGCCTCACCAGTATAAAAGTAATCATGAAATTTCTGTTCTAACTGAGCCCAAGTATGAATAGAGTTAGCCGGTAAAGATGTAACCAAGTAAAAGCAGTACTGGATAAAGACAAAGAGAATAGGCGCAATTTAAAAGCATCCGAAGTGCTAGCCTCCCCACATTGCGCTAAAAATTGGCCGATATGCTCCCATGTGGTCCTATTATCATCTCCACTGAATTTGGTGAATTCAGGGACTCTATAACCACGAGGATATGGGATATTATCGAAGTAGTCAGGATACGGCTTTTGTTAAACCCTAGCACAATTCCTGGGCTCAATTCCAAACGACTCTCTAATGATATTCCTGATTTGTTCCTCTATATTTTCAGGCCTAGGCGGGTCGGGCACGACCGGCGGCCTAAAGGGTGGCTGTTGCAGTGCAATATTGTCATATTGGCCATCTCTCGTGTCGCGTGGATATCCCCTATTGGGATCATTGTATTGGTTGGGGACATGAGGGAATTGGTGCATGAACAGTAGCCACAGGGGAGTCGTGTGCGGGAACGTGGTATATAACCGAGTTGCCCGTGATGGGATCTACCTCCTGTACTGGCACTAAAGCGCCGGTCTGACCGGCGAAGGGCCCGGTCTGACCGGCTAAGTAAGGCACGGTCTGACAGGTCATATAGCCGCCAGTCAGACCGGTGTAGTATGAGTGGGCCGGCCTGACGGTCGGCCTGACCGATGTATCGCGAGCCGGTCAGACCGACGTAAGGTGATCCGGTCAGACCGGCCATAGGGCCGGTCAGACCGCCATATTGTGTTCCGGTCAGACCGGCCGTCGGGCCGGTCAGACCGCGATACGATGGCCCGGTCAAACCGGCCGTAGGGCCAGTCGGACCGACGTAGTGAGGGCCGGTCAGACCGGTCGTAGGGCCAGTCAGACCGACAGAGGCGGCGGAACTACTTTCGCCGGGGCCTTGGGCAATTGCCCCGTCGGTCTTACTGAATATGTGGTTCATAGGGGGTTGGCCTCCCCCTGCAATCGAGGTAGGCGGTGAATCGGTCGCGGGCGGACCGGATTTACCGCTCATGTGCGCTTTAAACAACCTATTAAAACAAGCCTCCATAGCGGATTCAATCTTATTGTTCACGGCGGCGGTAACGGACTCATCCACCATACTAGCAACAAGTTTTTGAATAGGCATAGAGATGTGATCAGCGCTTACCTCGCCGCGAGTTACCTTGAGCGGGCTCCCGGGCTTGATGATGACGCCTTGTCGCGTTTTGGTGAAAGATTGATCTAGCACCTCCTGAGTGATCGCTCGAATGGCCCCTCCATTATTTGGCGAGCCTCCCCATCCAAGTTGTCCAACGAGATGTGGACAACGTTGGATGGCTCCACGTCTTGCGCCGCTTGCTTGGACATGGCGGCGCCGAATCCGAGTTGGCGTCGTGTCTTCCCCAGTGGAGTCGCCAAAAATCGTGTTGGCACCTTTTTTGGCAAAAGGCACGAACACGATCGAATCACCTAAAGCCTTGCGGTGGTTCTTAGTACAGAGTCGCCAACCACTTCAATCTAGCAAAAACTAGAACAACGTGGGTTTTGTAGATCAAATCGGCTAGCGGAACTGATTTAGATGGATAGATTGATAACTACTCGTCTCGTGAGCAAACGAAAAGTTTTCAAGACAAACTTACAAAGAAGTGTCGCACTCTCGCAGCGGCGGCAAACGGTTTTCGGTGCAAACCGACAAAGATGGACTAAACTAGAGCAAAGTAGAAAATAGGGCTGAAAATAAATAAAACGATTTAAATAGATTGATTGTATGTTGTGTGTTTCGATATTACAATTGAACCGGCCTTGGCCCTTATATAGGGGTTGGTCTTGCCCTCTACAGGCCCTTCTCCACGTCCAATTCGGGATAAACATGTTTGGAAACCCGAGATACACCGTATGGAGAAAGGAAACCTGAATACCGACGAAGTCGTCTAGGTTTCGGACTCTACTGGTCAGACCGGCCATATGCCTTCGGTCTGACCGGCCCCACTGCCCGATCTGACCGGCCTATACACGGCGGTCAGACCGGCCTCTCCGAAGAAACCGGCAAATTTCTAAATATTGGCAATCTTTCCTATTTTGATTCCTAGGTTTCTAATTTTGGGTGTAAACAGACTTGTCAATGTGAAGTTCTTGGAGAAGCCTGAAACCTGGCGCATAGGCACACAGAGAAGTGGATGTCCGGCCTTGATGCAGTTAGGTAGAGGAGGGAGCCGATCATTCTACGGTACTCTCGCTGGTCAACCTCTTGTCCATCTTCATCAGGCTCGAGCAATGAAGTGGGTGCCATTGGGATGGCAATGGCCTTGCAGTCAACCATGTCAAACTTCTTTAACAATTCCGTGGAGTATTTGGTTTGGTGCACAAATATGTCTTCTCTGTTTTGCTTGATTTGTAGGCCAAGTAAGTAGGTCAATTCACCCATCATGCTTATCTCAAATTCCCTGCTCATCACATCTGAAAACTGGGCAACAAGAGCATGAGAGGAGCCTCCAAAGATGATGTCATCAACATATATCTGAACAAGAAGAAAGTCAATGCCACTATGAAGAGTAAACAAGGTTTTGTCAACAGCTCCCAATTCAAACCCATTTTGAAGCAAAAAGGTTTTCAATCTTTCATACCAGGCTTTAGGAGCTTGTCTTAAACCATAAAGAGCTTTATCAAGTTTGAACACATGATTTGGAAATTTCTAATTTTCAAAACCAGGGGGTTGTTTGGCATAGACTTCTTCCTCAATGACATCATTTAGAAAAGCACTTTTCACATCCATTTGAAAAAGCTTGAAACCTTTGGAAGCAGCAAAAGCCAAAAGAATTCGAATAGCTTCTAATCTAGCAACTGGTGCGAAGGTTTCTTTGAAATCCAGGCCCTCAACCTAGGTGAAACATTGTGCAACCAACAGGGCTTTGTTGTGCACAATTGAACCATCTTTCCCAAGTTTTTGTGCACAATTCTCATCAAATAAAGCATGACAAACATTTTTGGGCTCAAAGGAAGTAACAAATTTAGAATTATAGGACCAATTTCTAGTTACCCTCTCACCCAGGCCTCTGATCATCATGTCAGGTGGATGTTGGTTCTGGATGTGTCGGGGAGCTGTTGGTCGTGAAGTTCCACCGTCCATCTCTGCAAGTACAACTGCTGAAGATGATGAAGTTGCTGCATTTCCTGAAGGTGATGTAGTGGAAGGAGAAACAATTTCTTGCTCAGGAAGTCGAGTGGCCAGAGGTGGAAGAACAGAATCCTCATCGTCCTCATCCGAGCCTTCTTCCACAAAGATGCTTTACGTGGAGTACTTGAAATTTCTAGTCTAGAACCTGAGCTAGCCTCATCAAAAATGACTTCACAAGTCTCCATGATTTTGTTAGTTGAAAGAACAAAGACTCGATAAGCATGAGAGTGAGCAGCATAGCCAAGAAAATTCCATCAAAAGACCGAGATTCAAACTTGTTCAAATTCCCAGATTTGAGAACAAAACATTTGCAGCCAAACACCTGAAGTGTGAAGCACTTGGTCGATGACCAAACCTAAGCTCATAGGGTGTCTCGTGCAGAATGGTTCTCAAAAGACACGATTCAAAACAAAGCAAGCAGCAAAAAATTGCCTCAGTCCAGAACTTTCTTGGAGTAGCAAACTCATCAAGCATAGTTCTTGCCATCTTCACAAGTGTTCGGTTTTTCCTTTCAACCACACAATTCTATAGTGGAACATATGGCGAGGAAACTGATGTTCAACACTAGAAGAAGCACAATAAGATTCAAAAGAAGAATTTTTGAACTCTGAGTGTAACACCCTGAAAATCGGAGAATTTAAAAACCGAAAATTAAAAATCAGATCTTACAAAAACATTTGGTTCATTGCTTCTCCTCGTGTTTATTACTTCTTATTTGCCAGCTTTGTTGCATAAATTTATATGGAGAGTGAGTCATCTCGATGTTTGAGAAAAACCAAATGATTTGAATTTCCATTAGGGAGAAGAATTTCAAGGTTTTGAGTTGGAAATTTTAATATAAAATAGGAAAGGGTTGTGGATTTATAAAAATATATATATTTGGGATCAAAATATTATTTTGGTGATTAAGTAATATTAATTAGTGAGCAAAATGAGTGATAAAATATTTTTAAAGGATATATATGAAGTCTAGAAATTATTTCGAATCAAAATCGCATTTTATGAAATTTAGGAAAAAGAATTAAATTACATATGTAAAATATATTTTTAAAATAATAAGAGTGGGTGAAAAGGTTGAAATATATTTTATAACTTAATTTTGGGTATGCTATATTCTATTTTAAATTTTTGAGGGGTAAGGAAATAGAATTTGGAAATTAGGAATTAAAATCGGAAAATTCAGAAAAGTCACTGTTTATTGCACGCCACGTGCTCGACGCCGTACTGGCCGTACTGTGCGCCTCGCCCGCGCGCGCGACATGCGCCGCGCCACGCCCGGCCCCCACCCTCGCGCGTCGCGCCTAGCTCGGCCCCCACACCCACGCGCCGCGTGTCGCCTCGCGCCGCGCCACGCCCGGCCGCGCGCCGCGCCACCCGCCACGTGCACATCGCGCCGGACCCCGCCGCCCGCATGCCACGTGCCGCGCCCGCGCCGGTCCCGCCGCCCGCGCGCGCCCGCGCCGGACCCCGCCCGCACCGCGCTACGCCCGCCGTGTCACGCCCGCCCATACCCGGCCCCGTCCCGTGCGTCGCCACGTGTCGTTCGCCGCGCCACCCGCCGCCCGCCCCCTCTTCTCACTCGCCGCGTCGGAGCCCTATAAAAGGGAGACCGAGCCCCTCTCCATTCTTCCCCACCTCGCCACCTCTTTCTCCCCTCCCCTCGCCGGTTCTCCCCGCCGCAAGCCGTCGCCGCCGTGCGCAGAAGCTGCCACCGTCGTGCACCGTGCGCCGGAGCTCCGCCGCATCCCTCGCTGTCGTCGTCACCCGCCGGTAAGTCCCGAGCCGCTGCCCCTTGCGCTAGCACCGGCCGCCGGCCAAAAACAGAGAGGAAGGGAGAGCGCACGGGCAAAACAGAGAAGGAAGGAAAGGGGAAGGAAGGAAAAAAAGGGAAGAGAAAAGAAAAAAAGGAAAAGGGAAAGAAAGAAAGAAAAAGGAAAAAGGAAAAAATGGGAAAAATTAGGAAAAATTCAGAAAAATTAGGAAAAATATTTGGAAAATATTTGGGAAAATATTTGGGCAAAAATATATTGTTTTCTCATATATTTTTCTCTGTACAAATTCGGAATTCAAAATAGGATTTTCGGAGATTTCGTTCTCGCGTCATTTTTAATTCGGAGTTTATTTATTTTCTTTCCGCCATTAAAAATATATTCCTTGGTATTCGGACCTCCAAAACTTTAAATATCAATTCTTTTGATCAACGCTTTTAGGTTTATTCTCTTAATCAAATTGGATCGATATTTTGCGAAAACCCTAAAATCCGAAAACTCTCGCCCAAACTCGATTAGAATGGTAGGCTAAATATTTGGGTTCGTTTTTATGGTTCTTTTCGATCTCTTGGTATTTTATTGAATTTTGATCGAATTTCATTGATTTTTCGCACGTACGGATAGCAACCGAGGAAGCAGGCACTGACTACGTTGAAGACCCCGTCCAACAAGCGTACAAGCAAGGCAAGTCAACACTTCCCTTTGAACATATTGATCCTATTTTGCGAAATGATGTTGATTTAAATTACAAACATGCATGCTATACACAAATGAATACCTATGCTTGATATACCCTGCCTTGATATTGATTACCCTTAGATATAATCTTTGTAACCTTCAATGTGATATAACCAGAGGATAACTTCGGTGAAATGCTTAGCTATGCTTATATTAGATTCGTGCATACTCATGATTTTACAAAGAAGCTTCGTGCTTGGGCAACTATCTTTGGGAAGATAGTTGAAATATGGCATGTGGAGGCATGAGCGCCACATTGCCTTGATCATGATAAAATAGTTTTGATGGAAAAATGAAAAGTACGAAACCAATGTTTTTAGACTGGGGCGGATGGATTGATTTGGGTGGATTCTGGTAAAGGCAAGAACCGTCTCTGGTCAATTAAGGACCGAGCCATGAGACTTATAACCTGAAACGAGCCAGTACAATCGTACTTCTCGAATGGGTATAGACCTAGCGGAATAGATAGCCGAGCGGAGGCAGTATCCCTGCATAGTGGTTCTTGAGTGAAGAGGTGATTCTGGTTATTGAGATAAGGCTACGGCCTAAGTGTTGAGTAATGAATGAGAATGTTGTAAAGTTTTCCCTTACCCCGGGAGCGCCAGAACTCCTCTCATTGCTAGGAAAGGACGACTAGAGTGCAAGAGGATTTAAGTTCATGGAGCAGGTACTGCCAAAGCGAAGTTATCGAAAGGCTTTATCGTGACCATCCCATATGAAGGGATGAAAGATCATTCAATGAGCAGTTGCGGAGTACGGGTAAAGTGTACATCCACTGCAGTGTGAGTAAATCAATCTATTCGAATAGCCGTGCTTGCAGTTAATGAGCGACGT
This sequence comes from Oryza australiensis, assembly GCA_019925245.2. NCBI lineage: Eukaryota > Viridiplantae > Streptophyta > Magnoliopsida > Poales > Poaceae > Oryza > Oryza australiensis. Next base: position 3,583,621 of record JAIFGZ020000565.1, read on the forward strand.
GACAAGTTTCTCCCGTGGCTAGACTCATAAGTTTTAAAATGATGGGTTGGGATTGCATAATGATTTTGTGTGCTGGTGGACTCAACTTCTCGAACTGCGAGAAGGGGTGGACTCCCCAGAAAACCATGATGAACCGGAGGCGGGAAGCCATCCTTGGAATCACGATGGATGGTAGATAGAACTGTCACTGATGTAATATACTCTGAAACTAAAACTTGACCTGGCTAGAAGTTAGATTTGTGAAATGATTTGTGAAAATTGGCTTTGTGCAAATGAACCATAGCCATCCTTTAAATGACCCTATCATGTACATCATTCTGTGTCGGCTTGCTGAGTACGTTGGGTACTCACCCTTGCTATACGCACAAATCTTCAGATGGAGGAAACGAAGAACTGGAGGACCCCTATGCTTACTACCAGGTGGGCGAAGGAGGAGAAGGCGTCTACTAGGTCTTAGGCCCCGGTCGTTGCATGTGGCAATCGACATGCCGCTGCCTTCCGGCTGCTATCTTATCTAAACTCTGCTTTTGGTTGTATCCGGACCAGTAGGTCCTATATGTATTGGATATTGCCTTCGGGCCTATTATTGTAATGCTTTTGATGTAAGACTATTCGTGCACTCTGCACCTAATAATTCAAAACTGTATTCATGGGTACCAAACTACTCGATCCAGGGATATGGTACTATGAACACGAATGATTCCCATCCTAAAAAAAGAGGGTCGACACTGAGCCATTATCACTTTGAATTGCTCGAAGAGATCCAGAAAACTCTAATGCCAACCGACAAGCAAGGTTTCTAAAGAAGCCAAATGTTTCTTTCTTTGATTCAAGAAAATAGACCCAAGAATATCGACAAAAATCATCAACAACCACCAAAACATACCACTTCCCCCCAATTGACTGGACCTGAGCAGGACCAACCGTATCCATGTGAAGTAGTTGTCCTGGTCCATCTGTCATGACCACAGTTATGAGCTTATGGGAAGAGGATGTCATCTTGCCATGACGACAAGGAGCACAAACCAGATCTTTAGAGGCTTTCAACTTAGGCAACCCTCAAATCAATTCCATACCGCTAATTCGAGACAAATGATCAAAACCAATGTGACAAAGTCGCCGATGCCAAAATAGCAAATCTCGATTTGCAGAGGCAACCAAACACCGAGAAGGTCCAAAAGAAGAGGCATTAAAGTTTGCAAAGAAAATCCGACCAGCTCAAGCAATATCGAAAACCAAGGATTTAGAAGAATCAAGAACTCAAGACCTGTCCTTTTTGAATTGAACCTCAAGATCCTCATCACAAAGTTGTGATACAGAGAGCAGGTTGTATTTCAGTTTGCTTACCAAAGCCACATCTTTCAATGTAATTTTTCATTAACTCTGATCATTCCTTTGCCCATCACATGTCCAAAGCTTGCATCCCCAAAGGTGATGGTCTCATCACTGGATGCACGAGTAAGAGAAGTAAACCACTTGGCTTCACCGGTGACGTGACGAGAACAACAAAAATCCACAAGCCAAGAGTCACTTCTCCCCACCCGAAAGTCCTATAAGGAAGACAAATCAGATCTTGATGACTCAGTACTGGGGTTAGTGAGAAAAGACTTAGGAATCCAGTACCGAGTCACACGAGGAATACAAGCAATTTTAGAATTACCAACAAAATGATATGCATGTTGATCTCGCTTGTTCTGCCCCAACCCTGCCAGATCACGTCACGGGTGCATATCTTGGTGAGCAAAGCGAGACACACCACTTGGACAACAATGACAAACACACTCAAACCTTTCAGGGACTCTATGGGTAGTTCTTAAGGCCGTAAGACGTTCCTGGCGCTCTTTTCTAGCCTTTCTAAAGCATAACCCAACCAAATGACCAGCTTTCCCACAAAAGGTGCACTCAACCACGGTGCTTATCATGGTGTTCAATGTGTTCAGCAGTATCCCTGACTAGTTGACAAGCGTGTGGTGGACAGCCGAGTCGATCCGGTCTTGAAGTGTGTGCAGCCCTGAGTCATCTTGCTCCTGCTTGATATCTTCAATCTTCCTTTTCCCCTTCCTGTCCTCGCTGGAGGTGGCTTTGGAGTCGAAGTCCTCAGGGATCACGAACTTGTACTTCTGAACGATTGACTCAGACCTGGTCTGAGTGTAGGATCGCAAATAATGTGCTTGCAATCATTCCACCATCTGCTGGTAATCAGCCTGCTGTTCATCCGACAGTTTGTCCATAGTCACAGGGATGACGTTGTCCTGGTCCAGCTCCGTGGCTACGACGTTCACCATTGTGTTGGATCTAGAAGTTGGGGTCCCACTGGGCGTGCCAAAAGCGTGTTGATGAGAATTTTTCCCACGCACTGGCCTGGGAGATCTGCTAAACTCCAGTGCATGTGCAAAATTGGTCGCCTTTGGTGATTGAGCGGGCATGCCAGTTGGTTTGATCCTGCAACCAACAAGAAACAAAAAGATAGGCCTATGGTTAAGGTTAGATCCTACCCGATCGGCTATGGATATCAATAAATATATAATTGCTATCCCAAAGCATGTTTAGACCAAGTGATTGGGATAGATCGGTAGCATATCGAGACAGTATAAATCACTTATACTAAAAGTACATTAGGATAACGATTATATACATTTATCACCAAGCCAATGTCGTAGGTCTAATATAAATCGGCTAGTACTCCGATATATTTTATAGAAAGATATTAATCTGAACAAAATGCACTAAACTAAGATCAATCGGTTGTTAATATGACTTAACGGATTGATACCAAGCTTATCACATTTAGGTAGATTAAGATCTTAATATAAAAGACAGTTCTAATACATCTAATAGTAATAATACGTGAAGATGATCAAAACAGGTAAGACCGGCTGAAACCCAGGTACTATCTCTAATAGTAAACATTAAACTGAATAGATCCATATAGCTCTAAAAGCGACTTAATAGGTCAACTTGATGCAACATTAAGTACAAAAAGAGATACGAGACCTATTTAGGCTAATGAAAACCCCTCGAGATGGTAGATATGCCATATAACCTAAATCGACCTCTAGATCTAGCTCTGTTGGCTGCTATCTTCAAAGAAATATTAGCCGATCGCGAGATAGATCTAGACATTGATCTAGATTATATATCGCATATGATAAATTAAGCAGTTCATAACATCAGAATTAGAGTATCATGATGATGAAAGCACTAACCCCGATGATACAAGCTACTTGTAACAAGAAATTACCTTGTTTGGAGATCGAAGCTGATGCAGCCCGAGAGCAAAGCAAGAACTCGTCGAGAAAAGTAAAAACAGAAAGGTTGGCGATCCTCCGAAGTTGTATTGATGTGTGTTCGATTGATTACAACAAACCCTTGGGTCTTATTTATACCCGATTACAACAACATCCGTGTAGATCACGGTTTCTATCTTATTTACTATTTACAGTACGACAATATCCCAGGACGGGGTCCTATGCCGCGTTACAAAAGGAATCTCTCCAAATATCATATTTTATAGATACAATTGCCATTATAGGACCTTATCCATAGATGGCAATATCTTTAACGTCCTCTGAAAACCGAATCCAATAATTATCTTTAAGCTTTCCTTCCGGGATTTGTTCTTGCTACGGTCTTCAATTGGAATCGGCTATCGGCTGTCCTAGTCCGACTCGGACTCAGCCGACTGGCTCCGTAGCTGATTCGGACTCTGCCGATGTGGCCTCTGTTTTCGCAGATTGCACTTCTCCTTCAATTCCGCTCCAATCCTGGCTTCAAACTTGGGGATTTACTTACCAAATTTGGTCGTTAACACATGCCCCCAAGTCCACAGCATTGATAATGTTGCAGATTTTGTGCAATCCTATCTCCAACGTAACCCTAGGACGAGTCTATTTCGGTCGTTACAAAAACCCTTTAAATAACGCCCTTCCGCGTCAAACAGACTCACGCCGTCAAACGCAATCCATAAAGCCCTAGCCAGCAATCGTCCTCGAGCCCTGCGGTGATTTCCTCGGCTTCCCCGCAGCATCGATCCCACCTCTCTGACAACCTCAACTATGGCAATGACGGCCCCCGCTGCTCCGTCAGGTTCTGCTCCCGCTGAGTTCCCCAAGGTACGCTCCCATCGGCTGAATCCTTTCCTTTTTCACCTTTAACCATAAATCGAACTGCTAGGTTTTACGAATCTTGATTTGGCCTCTTTCTTCCGATTGTAGCACCTTGCCCATCAGATAATCATCCCAAGCTTACTCAATGATCAAAGATATTACCTAGGACCCATCGTCAACACAGACCATACCGAGTTTATCATTGCCGAAAACAACAGGGTACCTTATAGAGTCAGAAGCCCTAGTTTGGTTCACTGGAATAGCACCTTCAAGTCCTGGCCCTCAATGGACAAATCCTAGCCCACTCGGTACAAAAGAATGGTAGCCAGCAAACAAACCCACTGGGGGAAAATAGGCATAGCCTAATGCCTAGCCTTATCTGTAGTCGACATGCCCAAAGATGAACCGTTAGTGTCGGCTGCCACATACTTTTGGAACAACACTATGAATGCCTTCCTTTTCTAGCAAGGTCCAATGACCCCAACTCTAGCCGATATCTTTATGATAACAGGACTGGACATCATGTTATCGGCTAGTCCCAACCGACTAGATAACAAGGGCGAGTTCTCATTTAAAACCAAGGCAATCGACGGCTGGAACAGATATGTTAGCATGATCGTGGGGATTGGACCAATTACTCGCAGAGAGCACACTGTCTTCTTGATGATGTGGTTGGAGAAATTCGTGTTCTGTGGCTCAAGTTGTGGCCCAACTGCAAACTGGCAAATAGTAGTCGAGGGCCTGGTTAACAAGACAAAACTTCCTCTAGGAAAATTCCTCCTCGACTATCTTTATCAAACCTTAAACCAAGCAGTGGCCAAAATAGCAGTTGATACAACATTCGGCACCGGAGGCCCCTGGTGGTTCCTGCAACTATGGCTTGTGCTTGTAACCCAAAGAATTTCTGGTCGGCCAATGCTAGTTGATGCCTGCTTCCCCCCTCTTAGAGCCGACTGAGGATGATGAAGGGAACGAAGTGACTACTAGGAGATGTCTATCCTTTGGGGAAGCCGCAGCCACTCATATCGGCTCAAAGCAATCAAGCGAACTCTTGACCAAGCGGAGTTTGAATTACCAGTCGAGCTGAACTTGGATGAGATAAACTCAGATCAATACCCCAAGTGCAGAGAGATTTTCACCACAGCGCTCACCCCTTGCATACTGCCGACTGGGGTACACCAAGGCCGTAACGTGGCAAAAACTTATGAATTTTACTACCCTGCGTTGGCTGGAAGGCAGTTCAGACTTGGGAAGCTGCCGATCGGCTGCTATTATGCTGACAATGTTGAGACCCGAGGGATGATCAACTCAAGGTTGATGATGAACAAACTAATGGAGATAGAGAGCCCACCCCTCGGCAGCATCGGGATCTTGGAGCTGGCCCACAAAAGGAGCGGGGCCTATGACAAGTGGTGGGTGGAGATCAAGCAACACATCTTCCATCAACGCGCCTCCTTGTACCTCACCACTCTTCTGCCAGATGAAATCCCCTCTGTAAGTATTTTCGTCCTTAAGCATCTTTCCCTCCGATCAATCGACCATCGTGTCTTGCTAACACTTCAAACATTTTTCCTTTGCAGGCGACAGAATCGGATCCCCCCACAGTGAGTAACTCTGGCATTGCCATTGAGTACCGCTTGGGCATTCTTCCGAACGGATGTGGATATGCTCCATCGACCATCGGCTGGGACGCGCTGAAACTGAAGACATTAATGCACGGCCAAACTCGTAAGGCCGTGTCGAGGAAGAAGAGAGCCGCCCCATCGGCCACAAGCCCATCGGCTGCACCGGTGAAAGAAGAAGCCAAAACCAGCTGCACCAGCCGATAGCATGCCTTCCCTCGATCCCAGCATCGGCGAAGCTCTCAACAACGAAGTCATGGACGAGGAGATCTCTCAAGCTGTCAAAGAGGTGGCAGAATCAAGTAGTTCAAGCCATAACTCAACTAGCCCGCCAGCCGACGATCTAGCTCCACCAGTCCCTTCTCCTCCAAACGATCGGTATGTATTCTGCCCTTCAAACCTGATCTTCAAATCATTCAAACCCTGACCAAAATTTTCTCGCAGTACAAAAGACTAGCTAACCGGCCTCCTCGCCCGGCTTCGCTAGTAGTTTCTATTCTCATCTTCCTTTTCACTTTATTTTTTCTTTAGCCGACTTGTACCGACACTTGTCCTTTTTGTAGCCTCGTCGGTCTCCGTCGGCTGCCCCCGACACGTCTAGTGGGAGAACTCCATCAGCTACGGGCAGCAACCATGCCGAAGAAGTGCTTGCGCCAGCTCCTGCTGTTCAGGTAAGCTTTATCTCCCTCTTAAGAGCTTGAATCGGCTGTCATGCTTTGTTTTAATTGTTCTGACTCTTTCTGCAGACTCTAGCCGACCTACTTCCATTCGACATTAAAGAGTTCATCAGTGAAGAAGAAGAGGCCACTAGTCAGGACCAGGCCACCATAGCCGACGACATCAAGGAGAAGCTTCAAGACATCCATTGTCGGCTCAGCATCGATATAGATCAACTGGTCATGGAGTGCGGGTCAGTCCGAGCGCGCTTCAATGATGTTCAGAGTCAGCTCCCCGACGACTTGGCCAAAAAGATGTCCCGAGCCGTCTTCATCGACCAGCACCGGCTAGAGCAGGTTGTACAAAGAATGGTCGACCAGCAAGCTCAAGCCGACTTGGCGGCCTCGATCAACGCCACTGTGCAAAACATAGTGGCCGAGAAGGCCAAGTTGGATGAGCTGGTGGTTCGGCCATCGGCTACATAGACCAAGATCAGCCAACTTGAAGCAGAAGAGGTCGACTTGCTGGTGAAGCTAGAGCAGTGCAAGGCCAAGCTTGCGGCAGAAAAGCAAGTGCTAGCCGATCTTCCCAAGGCTACCCCAGATCAGAGGGCCAAGGTGACTTCCACCATCAAGCACTTGGAAGAACTCTATAAATCGGCCAAAGCGATCCCGGGCTCCGAGGAAAAAGACATGGCCACGGTCAAAGAAATTAAAGCCATCAAAGAAGAAGCCACATCGGCCATCGAAAAATTTTTAGGGATGTAATAGGGTTTTAATCCTCCAAAACTGTTGATGTCTTGGCCTGTACATATAACTCCTGTAATCGGCCTGTTGTGCCTTAAATATTATTCATATCCTTTTTTGCCAATTCATTTGTCTTCTATGTCTTGACTACTTGAAAAATTTCAAAACCCCAAAAAATTCAAAACCCCAAAAATTTGAAGTTCGCTGATCCTGGTCAGTACTTAGGCATTTGAGTAGCACGCCATCAATCGTCCGATAGTATAAGTCATCATCGAGCAAAACATATCGTAAAGCCTTGTAGCACAATTTCCTTGAAGCCGACTGAGAAGGGTTTTGTAGATAATTATAAACATCAAACCTCCAGTCGTCGGCTGAGATGGTTGCGATCTCCACTTCAACATCTTTTATCATCAGCTTGTAGCCCGATGCCCCTTGAGCCAAATCATTTGCTTCTGAATTCTGCTCTCTAGGGATGTGTTTTAAGGTTACCAACCGAAAGTTGTCCATCAAATCTCGGCATTTTTGATAGTAGATCATCAACGCATCCTTTTTGCATTCATATTCTCCTGATAACTGGCTAATGACAAATAGTGAATCACCCATTATTTCGATGGCATCGGCTTCGACCTCCTTCAGCAACTGCAAACCTTTGAGAACGGCTTCATATTCGGCTTAATTGTTTGTGGCATGAGGCATTATGGAGAAAGCAAACTCGAAGCTTGCCCCCTGGGGGAGATTATCACCAAGTTGATGTCGCATCCATTCGTGCAAACCAAGCCATCGAAAGTTAAAGTCCAAGGCATGATATCAACTGAGCCGATTGAGTCATCTCTGTGTTCTACGATAAAATCGGCTATGGCTTGTCCTTTTACTGCCTTGGGTGCCTGATACCTCAAATCAAACTCTATTAAAGCAAATATCCACTTCCCAACTTGCCCTTTCAGAACTGGAGCCGATAGCATATATTTTACTATGTCGGCTTTGCAAACTACGATGCACTTGTTGGATAACAAATAATGCCTTAACTTTGTGCATGAAAAATATAGGCACAAACACAACTTCTCCACGGGAGAGTACCTTGTTTCTGCATCCAGAAGTCTTCTGGTAAGATAGAAAACTGCCTTCTCCTTTCCCTCGATCTCCTGAATCAGAACTGAGCCAATAGACTTCTCATTGGTTGACAGATATAACTTGAACGACACTCCCTTTTGTGGAGAAATCAATACCGGAGGGGAGCTCAAATAATCCTTAATGTTGTCCAAAGCCCCCCAGGTGAACGCTTGATACCTGCTGCTCTGCCCCCCAGGTGAACGCTTGATAGGCCTTCAGCCGTAGTAGGGGCGTGAATGGCTCCATCTTTTCTGACAGATTGACTATGAAGCGTCTGATGAAGTTGATTTTGCTGATCAAAGACTGCAATTGCTTCTTGTCCTGCGGGGGCTGAATAGTCTTGATAGCATTGATGCTTCTTTGCGTCACCTCAATCCCCCTTTCGTGAACAAAAAATCCCAAGAACTGGCCAGCCGATATGTCGAATGCGCACTTCGTGGGAGTCATCTTCAGGCCGTACTTTCTCGTTCTCTCCAACACCTTCCTTAAATCGGCTATGTGGTCTTCCACTTCCTTGGATTTGACAATGACATCATCGATATAGATTTCCACCAAGAAGCCGATTAGGTCATGAAAAATATAATTCATGGCCCTCTGATATGTAGCTCCAGCATTCTTCAAGCCAAAAATCATGATGACCCACTCGTATAAGTCGATTGCCCCAGGGCATCTAAAAGCTGTTTTATGAATATCCTCCTCGGCCATGAAGATCTGATTATAACCAGCATTGCCATCCATAAAACTTATGATTTTGTGGCCGGAGGCGGTGTGGACCCCGTTTTCAAAACGGGAATCATTCGTGTTCATAGTACCATTTCCCTGGATCGAGTAGTTTGGTACTCACGAAATACAGTACTGAATTATCAGGTGCATATGCACGAATAGTCTTACACCAAAAGTATTACAATATTGACCCGAAGGCAATAGTCTAATAATGGGGACCACACGGTCCGGATACAACCAAAAGCAGAATTAGGATAAGACAGCAGACAGAAGGTAGCGGCATGCCATTTCCACAGGCAATGACTGGGGTCTAAGACCTATTAGGCGCCTTTGTCTTCCTCACCCTCCTGGTAGTAGGCATAGGGGTCTTCCAAGTCTTCATTGCCACCATCTGGAGGTTTGTGCGTCTATCAAGGGTGAGTACCAACCGTACTCAGCAAGTCACCACAACAAGGATGCAGATGATAGGGGTTAACCAAAGAATGGTTGTGGTTCTTTTGCATAAAGCCAGTTTTGCAATTCTTTTCACAGACCTAAGACCTAAGCCTGATCAAGTTTTATTACCATAGTTCATTAAATCGGCGACGGTTCTGTCCACCATCCATTGTGATTCCAAGGATAACTTCCCGCCACCGGATCGTCATGATTTTCTGGGGAATCTACCCCTTCTCACCTTTCGAGAAGTTGATCCACCAGTACATAAAAGTCATTATGCAAACCCATCCCATCATTTTAAATTTTAAAGTCTAGCCAAGAGAGAAACTTGTCACGCCGCTCTATATCCATGAGCACGGCTATTCGAATAGATTGATTTACTCACACTGCAGTGGATGTACACTTTACCCGTACTCCGTGACTGCCCAACAAATGAGCCTATGTCCCAACGCATGAGACGGTCACGGCAAAGCCTTTCGATAACCTCACTTTGGCAGTACCCGCTCCATGAACTTAAATCCTCTTGCACTCTATCCGTTATTTCCTAGAAGTGTGACGAGTTCTGGCACTCCCAGGGTAAGGTGAAACTCATTCAATCTTTAAGTTATAATTAATTTCTGATTTCAATTCAGCACTTCAACACTTAGGCCGCAGTCCCATCTCAACATCACAAATCCCATCTCAACACTGGAACCACTATGCAGGGATACTGCCTCTGCTCGGCTATCTAATCCGCTAGGTCTATACCCATTCGAGAAGTACGGTTGTACTGGATCGTTTCATGTTTAAGTCTCAGGGCTCGGTCCTTAATTGACCAGGGATGGTACTTGCCTTTGCCGAAATCCACCCAAATCATCCAGCCGTCCCAGTCTAAAACATTGGTTTTGTATTTTTAATTTTCATCAAAACTCATTCTATCATTCTCATGGCAATGTGGCGCTGATGTCTCCACATGCCGTATCTCAACTACCTTCCCTAAGGTAGTTGCCCAAGCATATAGCTCTTTGTGAAAGCATGAGTATGCAAGAATCTATTATAAGCATGCCTAAGCATTTTACCAAAGATTTCCTTCGGACATGTCACATCGAGGGTTACAAAGAATATATCTAAAGGTAAACAATATTAAGGCATGGCATATCAAGCATAGGTATTTTCTTGCGTAAAGCATGCATATTTGAATCTTAAATCAACATCATTTCACAAATACGCATATCATTTAACGCGCAATTAACAACCGAATCCACTGTTTATCCTCAAACTTCTGTATTAGAAACGGTCTCATCTCTTCCAGACCTGGAATCGGCTATCGGCTGCCCCTGTCCGATCCAACCTTAACCGATTGGCCTCGCAGCCGATCATTCCTTAGCCGATGCGACCCCTATCTCCAGTCGATCCGACTCTACTTTGTCTTTGCAGACTTGGGGATTCGATTACCAAATTTCAGTGTTAACAGCTGCGCCATGAGTTATCTAGGATCGCGTCCGCGCGAGCCCCACCCCGCCAGGCGCATTTGAGGAAAGACTCACAGAGCCGTCGGCGTGCCCCGAACCGCCCCTAGGGCAGGAGTCGGCCGGCCCCGACGCCCCAGGCCTGGCGGGCCAGCCACAGCCTGGTCCTACCGAGACCGACATCACGCGCCAGGTGGCCTGGATTTCGGAAATCCAAGTGTATCTACAAGATGCGTCATTGCCCGAGAAACGTGAGGAAAGCGAGCGCATTGCCCGCACCTCCAAAAGGTACGTGTTGATGGAAGGGACACTCTACCGACGCGGTGCCAATGGAGTGCTTATGAAATGCATCGCTCGGGAACAGGGTCTCGAGCTCCTAGCGGAGATCCACGAGGGAGAATGTGGAGCGCACTCAGCCTCCCGAACCTTGGTAGGAAAGGCATTCCGCTAAGGTTTTTACTGGCCCACCACGCTGGAGGATGCAGCAGACCTCGTGCGGCGGTGCCGGGCATGCCAATTCCACGCCAAGCAGGCGCACCTGCCAGCCCAGGCCCCTCAAACCATCCCGCTCTCGTGGTCATTCGCGGTCTGTGGGCTGGACATCTTGGGCCCGTTCAAGCAGGCACATGAGGGGGTCGGGGAGGCACGCGCGGGGTGGCGACACGCGGCGCAACACGGCGCGCGTGGGGACGGCCAGCGCGGTGCGGCGCGTGGCGGCATGGGCGTCGTGCACGCGACGTGCGCGCGACGTGCATGCGGGTGCGGCCGGGGGACGAAGCCCGGCGCTGGGTCGAACACCCGATTTTCACGCCCGATTTTCGATCGGGATTAAAAATCGTTAAATAATACATTTTCTAGAAATTATTAAAAGAAAAGTAAATTACTCGAGTGAATTAATTAAGGAAATAAAAATTTTCCTTTAAAAGTCATGGTGGAAATATTTTTGAAATATTCTCCATGCCCTAAAATACTCTCGAAATTTTTCGTGAAATTTTGGAGCTCGTAAATAATTATAATGATACAAAGAGTACTTAAGTAAATACTTAAATAAATTATTTAATCAGTAAATGAGATTTTTATATATTTTTAAAATACTTTGGATGCCCATATATTTTTAGGATTTATCCTGGAATTAATTGAGCAATGGAAGTATTTATAAAATATAAAGATTATTTATCCTATTAAATAAAAGGAAAAATAAATTTAAATCTTGTTCCTGTTCTTGGGCTGCTTTTCGCCCGTTCTCCAAAAGTCTAAATCACCTCCCGGTTTGGCCCGGCTCGCACGCCGCTCCTTGCGCAAGTCTGCTTTTGCGTCCTCTTTCGCTTCCCTCAGCCGACGTGTGGGCCGTGCCGTCGGTCTCTCCCTCTCCTTCGAGCCACCGACAGTGGGCCCCACTGGTCGGGGACAACCCTCTCCTCCAGCCATCTCACGCCAACAACCGACGACCGCCATTCTCGCGCCACAATGGCCACCCTATCCACGTGCATGGACTAGGCACTCGTGCCCACGACGCCGCCATTTCCGGCCGCGCTTTTCACCCCTGCACTCCCCGCGAAATCCATCGCCACTCACCGCCGCCATGACCCACGTCGGCCGCGCCCACTCCACCGCCAATTCCGGCCGTCCTCGGCCTTGGCACCGCCTTCCCGCGCGCATAAAAGCATCCTTGTGCGCCCCCTCCCGTTTCCCCTCTCTTTCCCGAGCTCGCCGCGCACCCTATCTCCCTCCCCGCGCTCTTTCCTTCCCCGCCGCTCGCCGGCCGTGTCCGGCAGCGTGCCACCGCCGCCCTAGCGGCCACCGCCTCAATCCCGAACCACCATCGCGACCATCGTCCCAAGGGCGACCTCGTCCGCCCCTCCTTTTCCTCCAATCGACGTTGGAACCATGCTTCCACCGTGAACCCGAGCCGCCACGGCCACACTCCTACTATGGTCGCTCAATACGCCGCCTCCACTGCTCGCCAAGCCACCGCACCACCGCCACCAACTTTGCCACACCGCTCCATGCCCCGGCCGTCCCTTTTTCCCAGATTTAGCCCGTGAAATCCCCTCGACCGCCGTCATCTTCTCCGTTGCCGGCAACCGCAGTGAGTTTTCCCTCTCTCCCTCATTTCCCATCTCACCGGCCGTTCTCGGGCCGTGCTTCGCCTTGTTTTCAGGTCGCGCCGCGCGCGCCTCACGCCGCTCATCGCCCCGTGTTCGTGCTCTGCCATGCTTGCGCCGCCGTCATCGGTCGTGCCATCGCCCGTGCCCCGTGCGCAAGCGTGCGCGTCCCCTTCCGCACCGCCCCGTGCGCCGTTTGTACCGCCTCCCGCACCACAAGCAACCCCTCCCCTTCCTCCCGCTCTTCTCCGCCACGCTCCGGTGGGTGCCGCCACGCCTATGGTCGCCGCCGGCGACCTTGGGCCGTGCGCGCACCGCCGCATCGCCGGCTGACCGTCGCCGCCCCCTCCTCGCTTCCCGGCCATTGGATCGGCCCGAGGCCGATCCGGGCCGTCGGTATCTCGTGGCCGCTCAATCCCCCCCGGGCGATGCGGGCCGTCCACATGGCGGCCGACGTGGCTGCCGCAGCGCCGCGCGTTGGCGGCCGCCCCCGTGGCGGCCCGTGTGGCCGTCCACGTGGTGGACCGTGGACCGGTCCCCGTGGACCGAGTCCACCGTGGTCCCGTGCGCCGTAGAGCGCGCTTGTTGTCGTCGCCGTGACGTCGCCCTCGGCCGCGACGTCGCAACGCCCTTTTCCTTGTCAAAATAAATAAAAATTGCACAATAAATTATTTTAATTTTCAGAATTCAATTAAATGGCCCAAAACTTCTAAAATTCATATCTAATCCATACGAACTCCAAATTGGGCCATTCAAATTGCTAAATTCATCTAAATTTGAGCTCTACATGTTCGTTTACTTTTCATGTACTGTTTTTTGTTTTTATTAGAGTTTTTCCTTGTTTTGTGTGCCAGCGTGTAGACTTCGTCATTTCGGGAGTTCGCGCTCGCGAAGAAGTGAGGATCAGCTGAAGAAGCAAGGCAAGTCGCATTCCTCCTTGAAGCATGTTGATCCCGGTTTATAAATAGTTATTGTTTGTAAATAAAATTGCATCTTTTGCTAATTACACGGGAATCGGGACAACCTATCCGATCGCTTGTGCCATGTTTAATTGTTATCCATTCATTGTCAACCTGGGTGATTCAATTGACTAGCTTGCGTCACCTACGTGACCTTGCTATAATTGTTTACGCTTAGCCATGCTTAATTGCACTAGCTCACCTAATGGGAGAACTATACTACTAGTTGATAGTCACAAGAAATGATGGTCTCAGACTGGAGGTACCTTGGCAAAAGGTTCTTGGTTAATTAAAATATGACTAAATGGTGCGCTGTGGATGCATGGTTTTGCTTGTCGCACCCATGACAGTTAAGGACCGGTTCATGAGAAATCCTGGAAGACTTACCATACTTACCACAAGCCAGCATAGGCAACGACTGGACTTGTAGTATAGCTTTTCCCTGGCCAACGCATCCAGGCAAGGGTGGGCGTGCTGGAGTTCGGATGGACCGGGGAAGGTCTATGCGGCTGCCGAATTCACCTAGGCATGAGAGGGGGCTGCCTACCTTGGATATAAAGGTAGGGGCGAAACCTGAGGTGTGGTGTCGCTTGGTCAGGGGGAGTTATGCAAAGGGTCTTGTCACGATTTCCCCCTTGCAGTATCGTGGCGATACTTCGGGGCATGGCAACATGTGTGGAATCGTGTCTTGTGAGTACAGTTGTACACCTCTGATCAGAGTAAATCTATTCGAATAGCCGTGCCCGCGGTTATGGGCGATCAACCAGATTCACCATGATTAGTCCCACCTTAATAATTTTACTTAATGGAACTGGACTAATTCAGGTGGTTTGGTTGGGCCTATTCAACATGGAGATAACGTTGTTCAGTAGTAGAATTAATCCTGATTAAATAATCAACTGTTTTACTGTTTGAAATTAGAAAGGTTTTACAACCGCATTTATGGAAAATAGCCCAAGCCACTCTTGTCTCCCCTTGCACGTCTGCATCTCTCCGTGTGGCTTGTTGAGTACGGTGGTTGTACTCAGCCTTGCTATTTCCCCCTTTTCCCAGAAGTGTAGTGCTTCTGAGTTGAAGGTGGAGTTAGAACACCGAGGCTCAGACCCCAGTTGAGTTTGCCTGTGGAGTGGAGCTGAAGCCCCGCTAGGATCGCTTTTTTTCCGCTGCTGCTGCTTTCTTTTGGGTGTGAGGACTAAGTGCCTCTTCTGTAAGTATTTTACGCTTTATTTACGCTTTGGATCTGTTTATTGATTTGTCATTTTGTGTACCCTAGCTGATTCCTGGACAGGGATTTAATACACAAAATAGTCTAGAAATTTGGCTAAATTTCTGGGCGTGACAATGCGATGGCGGTGTGACCCGCGGTGAGGGAGAGGGGGTCGGGGAGGCGCGCGGGTGGCGACACGCGGCGCAACACGGCACGCGCGTGGGGACGGCCAGCGCGCGCAGCAGCGGCGCGTAGCGGCGTGGGCGTCGTGCACGCGACGTGCGCGCGACGTGCGTGCGGCGCGCCGAGGGACGGGCCGCGCGCGCCGGTCGAACACCTAGCGCCCAAGAATGATGAGATTTACCGAGTTTTTTATTTTTCTTTCTTTTTTATTTATTATTTTTTCCTTTAGCATTTCACCAATAAAAATTAAAAAATAAAATTTTGGTCCCAATCATAAATGTAAATTAAATTCTAAAGTTTCAATCTTTTACCCAACCTTATTATTGTCATTATTTATGTATTTTTCTTTCTTTATTTATAATTAAATAATTGTTTTATATTTTCCCCAAAAATAAAATTTTGATCCCAAAATAAACTTTTATAATTTTCCAATTGTATATTTATAATTTTTATTTTATTTCTATTATTTATTTTGCAATTTCTTTTCCTTTTAGGGTTTTCGAAACCCTTTTTGACTTTTTCGTCTTTTATTAAATATTTCTTTATTTATAACATGCAGTAAAACTTGCAAATAAGAGCCAAATAGCATGACAAGATGCAACAATCCAAAAGTTTTTGTAAGTTCCAAATTTTACATTTCGATTTTTAAATCTCTGATTTTCAAGGTGTTACAGGCGGCATCTACGAGCAAGTCGGCTATAGGCATAGGGTACTCATCCTTAGGGGTAGCCTTATTTAAATCTCTGAAGTCGATACACATCCTAAGTTTGCCATTTTTCTTTATCACTGGAACTATATTTGAAACCCGTTCTGTGTATCGGCAGGGCCGAACGCAACCAACCGTTAGTGATATGCCCTAGAGGCAACATGGAGATGTTGGATATCACGTCAATGTTTATGTATAAATGAATAAAGTGTTATTCAGTTCCATGAAATAGACATCTTGTATTGATCAATAAGTACGTGACTTATTTATGAGACTCGATATGTATGAATCTATTTCTAAACGATCCCTGATCATATGTCATATTGTTGGAACAAATATGATTCTAAGATCGGCATGTTTATTGATTGATGATCATGTCTCATAGATCATGGGTATGGAGATACCAAATCAATAAACATGGACATATGTGTTAGAGAACACATTGTTGGATAGACCCACCATGAGACACTACAGAATTAATGTGCCATTAGTTGGTCTCGGGTAGTGTTGGTACAAAGTCCTTAGACCTGAGATCACCATGGATTCCAACATGTGTAGTAGCCTACTTTGGGACTACCAAACGCTATTCAGAATCGGATAGTTATAAAGGTAGTTTTCGGGTTTGCTATGAAACATGGAGTGGGATGTGAGTGATCAAGATGGAATTTGCCCCTCCTTTGGAGAGATATCTCGGGCCCTCGAGGTAATGGATTATGGAAATGCATGGCCATGCTAAGTTGATTGAGGAGTCAATCAATGCACGGATAATCCAATACGGTTCGAGTGAATGGTTAAGCTATTGAAGGGATGGCACACATCTTGCCTATAGCTTAACCGGTATCGTGAGGCAAAGGGATTTGTGTACACATTACAGTTTGAGCCGATATTATATTCTTGTATACTATGGTGTCAATATGTGCTGCTAGGCGCCGCTATTGACATGTGCCTGCCGAGTTGGACTCAAGCCGACGATCGGCTAAGTTAGACTATAGCCGAAACCGAGTATACCCGAACCTACGTGGTCGCACGCTTAAGGGGATAGAATAGATATTCGAGTTGGACTCGGATACGGCTCGATCGGATAGGGATCCGATCGGATAGAGTCCTATGGGCTTACGACGTATGGGCGGCCAACTCTATGAGATACGGATGAGATCCGATTCAAAATAGAGTCCTAATCGGCCACTAGTCCCAGTCGACCAACTCTATATAAAGGAGGGAGGGGTGGAGAGCTGAATACACATCAATTGCATCGCGTGCAACAGAAGTCGCCGAGATCAATCTCCACGGAAACCCTCCCCACTTTCGAGCCAAACCCTAGCCTTGCATCGCGTGCTAGCACACGGGTGTACGGCGTTCTGTCCCCGGACGTGTGGATACCGGTAGAGGCGCTGCTACGTTGCGCGCTGTTGATTGGCTTCGGATCGGCTACGGCATCTGTGAATCGGTTGATTGGCGAATCGGCTGTCCCCGGGTATCGGCTGTCGGCTTGCGAGAATCGGCTACACTGTTCCGGATCGGATAGCCCTGATTGGCTGTTTCCGCTGCACACTCCAATCGGTAACGATCTATCGGCCCTTACTTGCAAGTGTTCCTGGTTTGCGCGGTATAAGTTTTTGTTTTTGGCTAGCGTAGCCTCCGCGTAACCCTTCAGCATCATATAGCCGAGTGATTTCGGTCTTAATTGCATCATGCATGTTAGCTTTAAACCTTCTGGGAGGCTGCTTGTACTGCCGATATCCAGGATTAATAGGGAGCCGATGCTCAACAGTGGATCGGCTAAGACCAAGCATCTCAAAATACTCCCAAACAAAGTAGTCTTTATATTCCTTTAATAAATCAACAAGCTTGGTCCTAAAATGAGACGACAAATTCTTGCTAATGTATGTCGGCCTAGGCCTATCCCCTGGACCTATATCAACTTCTTGCCATTGGATTAAGCTTTGATGCATTGTAGAAGGGATGCAGCAGTTGACGTGGATCCAATCCTTTCGAGCAGTAGGTTGTACGATCCCTTCCCGTCAATGACGAAAAACGTTATGGGGATGGTTTTGCTACCGACGGTCAGCTCAACGTTCAATACAACCTTGGCCTCCGATGGGTTGTCGCCGAAGTCCTTGAGCACCATGTTGGTTTTTATCAAGTCGTCAGCTCCCTTGCCTAGCTTCCTGAAGGTCGCGTAGGGCATGAGGTTGACAGCAGCTCCCCCATCGACTAGCATATTCAACATCGGCTTCCCATTCACGAATTCTTTAACATATAGGTGCTTCAAGTGCTGATTTTTGGTCCCCTCGGATTTTTCAAAGATGGCCTGCTCTGGGGACAGTACTAGCTTGGCCAAGGTGTCTTCAACGGTGTCTGCATCGGCCTCGACAGCCTTGAATTCGGCTGGCAGTATGAACACCATGTTGATCGATGCAGAGACTATTCCTTTGCCTTTTGCTACCCTTTTGGCCTGGTCAGCTAGACTTTCATCGGCTGAGGCATCATCTTTCTTCACGCGCCATTGTCTCTTCGGGCGGTTGTGTTCTTTTTTCTTCCTCAGCCGATAGTCGATCTCGGCCTAGACTTCTTTCAGCCGACCCTCGCTCTTTATCTGTTGCACCTTCCGCTTTTGTGTTTTCGTGAAAACGTCGAAAGGGCACCATTGAGGGTTGGTGATCTGTTCTTCTTTGTCCTTTTCTTCATCCTCCTCTTGGAAGAAGTCCCGGTGGATTGGGTCGAGCTACTCATGAACAGAGAGCTTTTGCTGCTTGAGTTGAACGGCTCGGGGGACGAATCGGCTAGAGCTCTCCATTGGCGGGTCTCTGTATTCGTCCTCCTTGTACTCGCTGCAGGCCGGGCAGTTCTCCAGGGTAGGCAGCCTCATTCCCGATTTCCAGCAAAATCTGAAGAACTCGCAGCGCCAATGTGGATCACAGCCATCATGGCGGCGAAAATATGCCACACCTAGCCGATCCAGCGCCCTCTGGTACGGCTTGCCGCATCGGGCCTCTTCCTCCTCTTGAACCCTCAGTTGAGACCGGAGTCGGCTGTCCATGTGCCTGGGCCGACGATCGGCCGACCGGCCACTGGTGTGGACCATGTTGATTGGTGCGGCGTTGGTTGCGGTCGGCTTGTTGGATGGCTCGTGGCGATCTGAGCGGGCCGCGGTTGCTTGTTGGGCTTTGGCTAAGTTGTGCGCCATGCTATACTGCCGATCAGCTCGCTTTGGGTCAGCTTGAACTAAGTTGACAGGGAAGGGGTTGTCGTCGACCTTCATTGGCCCTGATAGCCGACTGAATTTGCTGGCAGAAGACTTTGCAGTCGTTGGTGTTGTGGGAGGTGGTGTTGTTCCACTTGCAGTGCTACTTCTTTTTGAGCTCCTCGGCCGATGGGATGACGTGGTTGGTCGGAAGCTATATTTGTTTCTCCCTTAGCAGTAAATCGAAGATCCTATCGGCTTTAGTTATGTCAAAGTCGTACTTTTCCTCCTTAGCTGATTTTTTAAGCCACTGGCACGTTATTGCCTTTTTGTTCCTGGTGCACTCGGCTGCTGCCACCTCCGCGTCGCTTGCACTCGAGTCGGAGTCTGCTGCGTAGGCGACGTGGGTGACTTTCTTGAAGGCTTTCTTTGATTCTTGAAAGTGTTGTTCGTGGGCCGTCACCTTTTGGGCCAAATGGACCAAGCTCTCAAAGTCTTGGGCCGAAAACCTCTCCCGGATGGGGGCCAAAAGGCCGTGGAAGGCTAAGTCGGCTAGCTGCGAATTCGACAGGACCAGGCTGTAACGGCGGTTCCTCATGTCCCTGAATCGTTGGATGTAGTCTTGAACCGATTCTTCGTGCTTCTGCGTAATGCTGGTCAAGTCCGACAATTTCATCTCATGTGTGTCGGAGTAGAAATAATTGTGGAACTGCTTCTCGAGATCAGCCCAGCTCTGAACCAAGTTGTAGGGCAGGGATGAAAACCATGTGAATGCTGATCCCGAGAGAGACAGTGGGAACAATCGTACTCTGAGCGCGTCGGTAGCCGATGCTTCTTCGCACTGAGCCAGAAATCGACTGACGTGTTCAAAGGTCAAGACGTTGTCTTGCCCAGAGAACTTTGAAAAATCTAGTACCTTGTACCGGTTTGGTAGGGGCACTCTCTCAAAATATTCCGGGTACGGGTACCTGTACATATTGCTGGAGTCCTTCGGCTTAAGGCCGAACTGTTCACGCATGACGTCTACGATCAGATCGGCCCAAGGCTTATTTTCTTGAGCTTGCAGCTGCGACATCGGCTCGTACTGCTCGTACTGCATGGGAGACTGTTGATGCCGTGTCTGTGGTGAATGAGGTTGATAGTACTGCTCGTAGTTGCCTCCTAGGTACTGATGTTGGACTTGACTCATCGCAGGAGGCGACGGAGGGCGTTGCTCAGGGGGAGGCCAAACACCGTTGGAGTTGTGAGGTAGGTCTGGCATGTAACTACCGATCGGCATTTTGTGCAAGAGAGATTGCCGATCGGCGCCGAACATGTTTCCACCTGTTCTTGGGGCAGTATTGGAGCCCCATGGCCCTGATGCAAGGGTTGTTGTCTGGTTAGGAGCTTGGGCGACGGTCTTGCAGCCGATGGTTGTTCATTTGGCTGAATAGGGGCTCCCCATGGAGGAGTTGGTTGTCCCAATGGAGGAATTGGCAGCTCTTGTGTCGACAGAGCCTTGTAAGGTGGGAATCGGCCATCAGGGAAATAGGTCGGCCCCCTTGGCAGATGCTCAGCTATCTTTGAGTCAACCAGGGTGCTTATCATGTTGTTCAATGTGTTCACTAGTATCCCTGACTGGTTGACAAGCGTGTGGTGGACAGCCGAGTCGATCCGGTCTTGAATTGTGTGCAGCCCTAAGTCATCTTGCTCCTACTTGATACTTCAATCTTCCTTTTCCCCTTCTTGTCCTCGTTGGAGGTGGCTCCGAGTCGAAGTCCTCAGGATCACGAACTTGTACTTCGAACGATTGACTCGACTGGTCGGAGTGTAGGATCGCAAATAATGTGCTTGCAATCGTTCCACCATCTGCTGGTAGTCGGTCTGCTGTTCAGCCGACAGTTTGTCCATAGTCACAGGGATGACATTGTCCTGGTCCAGCTCCGTGGCCACGACGTTCACCATTGTGTTTGATCTGGAAGTTGGGGTCCCACTGGGCGTGCTAAAAGTGTGTTGATGAGAATTTTCCCACGCGCTGATCTGGGAGATCTACTTAACTCCAGTGCAGGTCCAAAATTGGTTGCCTTTGGTGATTGAGCGGGCGTGCCAGCTGGTTTTGATCCTGCAACCAACAAGAAACAAAAAGATAGGCCTTTGGTTCAAGTTAGATCCTACCCGATCGGCTATGGATATCAATAAATATATAATTGTTATCCCAAAGCACGTTTAGACCAAGTGATTGGAATAGATCGGTAGCATACCGAGACAATATAAATCACGTATATCTAAAAGTATATTAGGATAATTATTATATACATTTATCACCAAGCCAATGTCGTAGGTCTAATATAAATCGGCTAGTACTCCGATATATTTTATAAAAAGATATTAATCTGAACTAAATGCACTAAACTAAGATCAATCGATTGTTAATATAACTTAACATATTGATACCAAGCTTATCACATTTAGGTAGATTAAGATCTTAATATAAAAGGCAGTTATAATACATCTAATAGTAATAATACGTGAAGATGATCAAAACAGGTAAGACCGGCTGAAACCCCGGTATTATCTCTAATAGTAAACATTAAACCGAATAGATCCATATAGCTCTAAAAGCGACTTAATAGGTCAACTTGATGCAGCATTAAGTATAAAAGAGGTACGAGATCTATTTAGGCTAATGAAAACCCCTCGAGATGGTAGATACGCCATATAACCTAAATCGACCTCTACATCTAGCTCTGTCGGTTGCTATCTTCAAAGAAACATTAACCGATCGCGAGATAGATCTAGACATTGATCTAGATTATATATCGCATATGATAAATTAAGTAGTTCATAACATCAGAATTAGAGTATCATAATGATGAAAGCACTAACCCCGATGATACAAGCTACTTGTAACAAGAAATAACCTTGTTCGGAGATCGAAGCTGATGCAGCCCGTGAGCAAAGCAAGAACTCGTCGAGAAAAGTAAAAACAGAAAGGTTGGTGATGGGTCGAAATTGTATTGATGTGTGTTCGATTGATTTGATTACAACAAACCCTCGGGTCTTATTTATACCCGGTTACAACAACATCCGTATAGATCACGGTTTCTATCTTATCTATTATTTACAGTACGACAATATCCAGGGAGGGGGTCCCATGCCACGTTACAAAAGGAATCTCTCCAAATTATCCTATTTTATAGATACAATTGCCATTATAGGACCTTATCCATAGATGGCAATATCTTTAATGTCCTCTGAAAATCGAATCCAATAATTATCTCTAATTTCCTTCCGAGATTGGTCCTCCTTTGGTCTTCAATCGGAATCGGCTATCGGCTATCCTAGTCCGACTCGGACTCAGCCAACTGGCTCTGTAGCCGATTCGAACTTAGCCGATGCGGCCTCTGTTTTCGTAGATTGCACTTCTCCTCCAATTCTGCTCCAATCCTAGCTTCAAACTTGGGGATTTGCTTATCAAATTTGGTCGTTAACAACAGCCCAACGATTAAAGCATTTCTGGCATGGTAGTTTAAATTCACATCAACCATGTTGGCTGTAGTGATTTGCCCATCCTCGAGCACAGTATAAGGTGATTTCACCTTGATCCACACCTCATACCCTAGCGACTAGAGGAAAGCTTCCATTCGTGCCTTCCATGTCACAAAATCCTGGCCATCAAAAACCATAGGTTTCAAAGAGTATTCCTCCAAAGTGGCGTTCATTGCCACGATTAAGTTACAATGAACTTAACCGGGCTCTGATACCAATTGTTGAATTGATATGTCACTATAGAGGAGGATGAATATAGTGCTTAAAAATTTTTCTCTATAAATACTCAACAATCTGTTTCACAGGATCCTAATTTAAATCAAGGCTATGATTCAAGCCTGACCTAAATTGGAGATGCGATAACCTCGACAAAAACCTGCTAAGTTGAGGAATTCAACCTCTCCAAATACCCGAAGGCATATGAGGTGACCACTTCCATCATGGCAAGCAGGATCCAAAATGCTGAATTTAAATTGTGGAAATTAAATTGCACGGAAGTAAATTGCAGAAATTTAAATAGCACACGGAACTAGTAACTGAAAATAACTTCCATAATCTCACAAAATATCCATTACAGAAATAACTTCCATAATCTCACAAAATATTCATTATAGATAGATAAAATAAAAATACAGAAATAAACACCTTCACTAAATTTAAACTGGATTCACAAAAACCCTAATGGCCATCTCTCCACAAAAGGCCTAATGGTCATCTCTCCAAAATGAATCTCAAATTTCACTCGCAAAAGAAATGCCTCCAACACTAGCATCTCCACTCTATTTATAGCCCAAGATAGGCTGAATTATCCCTAAGACAAAGTCCTAATTGCCCTTAGGACGAAACCCTAGCTCAGGTGTGATCTCAGCCATCCGTTGTTCCTTAGAAGAGAAGGAACACCGCTGGATTGCTGACACGTGGCCACCCACACAGAGGTCCACAGAGATACACGGTTGGTCGCAGACGATCCCGCAGCCGAAACAATCCTTCCGCCCGCGCTGCAACCAGGCGTCGCCACGTGTTCCGGCTCACGCATGCCCGCGCGCGCCTCCTCACTGCTGGTGGGCCCTGCGATCCGCGGGCTCACCCGCTTGGCCAATCAAGGGTTCAAGGTGCGTCGTTCTCCTGCGTTTATCCGGGGCGCTGCTGCTTCACCCAATCGGATGCCGCCACGCATCGCCATCACGTCGCTCCCCTGCACGCACCCGCACTCCTCTGTGCGATGCTGTGCCACGTGGGTCCCACCGTGCGGCTTCTCGCGCAGCGCACCGATTGCTTGCGCACTAAGCTGCTCCGGTCGGGCCCACGTCTCAGCCGCTCATTTGTTTGAATCCTCTCCGCGTGCACCTTTTCAGCAGGGCCCACCTGTCAGCAAGACACTGTAGCTTTGGGCCGTCATGGGCCGACATGAACAGTATAAGAGAGAAAAAATTAAGTCTAGAATGCCTCTCTCTGTTAAGTTTCATCTCCAATTTCCTCACTTGATTTTGCGAAGCCCGTTGCGATGATCTCCCCACACGGTGTTCATCCAACGTGTGCCACCTCGTGTCCGAACTCGTCACCCGACTTCCTCGATCGTTCTGGACCTCAACTCCTCCCTGAGTACACACAAACGAACAATCGTTCTTTGGGCACATATAACGCAACCTGATCCGCGTGAGTTAACGCACATTTTTCCGATTTTTTCTGGCACTTGCCAATTTTTGATCACTTATGATTAAAAACACTCTTGGTTTCACAAATTCTCTTCAGAGTTGGAAGGCTTGAGCATTCATGTGGGTTGGCCTTCTTGGAAATACTGAACACCTGAAATTTCTGGCGGCCCAATTGAAGCATCTAGACCCTGTTATTTGTTTTGGTAATTAATGACGAGTGCTAATTGTGGACTAATGATGCTTTTGAGATTCATATATTTGAGTCAGGTTCACATGATAAAAAGTGTACAGATAATTACTGAGGATTATTTGAGATGACACAATGTAAGAAGATTGAAGACGGTAAAATTTACAGTTTATTCTTATTGATCGAGGAGTTTGGGCGATCAAATTTTATAGATTATTTTTATAGCTTTTCCGTACTATCAAGAGGGGTAATGGCCTAAGCAAAGAGATGAACAAAATGTCACATTATGTCATTTGCATTCCAACTTCAATTTCTTCACCTTCTGACCAAGGTTGGTCTAACCGTGGATGTTGATCCGGTCTGACCAGGACTTGAGTGCGGTCTGACCGCAAGTCTTTGAGCGGTCTGACCGGCCCTTTGTGGCGGTCTGACCGGACATACACCTCCGGTCTGACCGGCCTCCTTAATCCCCTTCGGCCTGGCGATCCAGAGCCGTCAGAGCCGTAGTCGGTCAGACCGAGCCGATGGCGGTCTGACCGAGCCGAGGGTGGTCTGACCGGCCATTTGGCCTCCGGTCTGACCGGACCCCTTGTTGTCAGAGCAATGATTGCACTGTAACGGCTAGTTTTCTAGCCGTTACAAGTTTACAACTAAGGCCGGTCTGACCAGCCACCCTTCGTCGGTCTGACTGGCAGGCAGCAGGGTTGGAGGATTTCGACCCCAATGGCTATTTCACTTGGTGTGGGGTATAAATAACCCCCTTGTGGCTGCAAGGGACTTCTTCTTTACACTCTCTTCAATTGCATACACCCTTGCACTTCTCTCACACTCATTTGAGCTTTGTGTTTATCCACTTAGTGTGTTTGAGAATTGATTTAGCCAAGAGCCAAGTGCATTGCTTCATTGTAGAGCTAGTGTGGCACTTGATCATCTCCAAGCCGCGGGATTACTTATTACTCTTGGAGGTTGTCGCCTCCTAGACGACTTGTGGAGGAGTTGCCCGGTGACCTCTCCGAGAAGATTGTGGAGGAGGCCCGGTGCTGGATTGTGAGTGGTTTTGAGTTCACCACCTTCAGAGCGAAGGAAGAACTACCCCTAGTGATCGAGGCTTGGGAAGTCCTCTCCGTGGGCCGGCTCCCACCTTGCCCAACCCTTGACGAAGGGGGCGTGCAGTGGCTTCATGGTTGAGCGGTGGAGTTGGGCTCGCCTCAACGGGGACTAGGAAACCGACGAGTTTTCGAACCTTGGTGAAAAACTCCTTGTCTCTTGTCTCATTTACTTATTGCGTTTACTTTTATGCAATTATATTTGTAGAGACATAATTGAGCCACTATCAACTTAGGATTGCAAAACTTAACTTGGTTGCTTAGTTAGACTCATCTCCCACCAAGCCTAGCAACTTAGGTTAGTTTTGAATTAGTGTCACTTAGTTTTAGATCGCCTATTCACCCCCCCTCTAGTCGACATCTCGATCCTACAAGTGGTATCAGAGCTTGGTCTCTCTTGATTGGGCTTCACCGCCTAGAGAGAAGATGTCGAACGAGGTGAACCATGTAGGAAAGGCTCCCATGTTTAATGGCATAAATTACTTCACTTGGAAAATTAAAATGTCTACTCACCTTAAAGCTATGAGCTTCCATATTTGGAGTATTGTGAATGTAGGTTTTGCTATCACCAGCTCAACCTTGATGGAGGTTGATCACCGCAACCTTGAACTCAATGCTTAAGCCATGAATGCATTGTTCAACTCCTTGAGCCCAAAAGAGTTTGATAGAGTGAGCAATCTTGAGACCGCCTATGAGATTTGGAATAAGTTGGCGGAGATTCATGAGGGCACAAGTGAATATAAGGATGCCAAGCTTCATTTTCTCAAAATCAAATATGAGACATTCTCTATGTTGCCTCATGAGAGTGTGAATGACATGTATGGAAGGCTTAATGTCATTGTCAATGATCTCAAGGGGCTTGGGGAAACTTACACCGATCTTGAGGTTGCCCAAAAGATGCTTAGGGCTCTACCGGAGAAGTACGAGACTCTTGTCACCATGCTTATCAACTCCGACATGTCAAGGATGACACCCGCAAGCCTCTTGGGGAAGATCAACACAAATGACATGTACAAGTTGAAGAAGAAGGAGATGGAGGAAGCCTCTCCATCCAAGAAGTGCATAGCTCTTCAAGCCGAAGTGGAAGACAAGGGCAAGAGCAAAGTTTATGAAGCAAATGATGACTTGGAGGAAGAAATTGCTCTTCTTGCTAGAAGATTCAATGATGTCTTGGGAAGAAGAAAGGAAAGAGGAAGGGACTCTAACTCAAATAGGAGAAGAAATAGGAGACCCAACAAGACTCTCTCTAACTTGAGATGCTTTAAGTGTGGTGAGAAGGGACACTTCGCTTCCATGTGCCCTTCAAATGATGATGATGAAGACAAGTCATCCAAGAAGAAGAATGGAGGTTACAATCTCATGAAGAAGCTCAAAAAGGAAGGAAAGAAGATTGAGGCTTTCATTGGGCAATGGGACTCAAATGAAGAGAGCTCCACTTCTTCTGGGTCCGAAAAAGAAGAAGGTGATGATGATGCAAGCTCCAAAAAGAAGAAGATGGCCGTAGTTGCTATCAAGGAGGCTCCATCACTCTTCGCTCCACTTTGCCTCATGGCAAAGGGCTCTTCTAAGGTAACATCATATTAGTGATAGTGAAAGCAATGATGATTGTGATGATGTTTCCTATAATGAGCTTGTGAGTATGTTTGAGGACCTCCATGCTTATAGTGAGAAGGTGATTGCCAAGTTCAAGGTCCTAAAGAAGGATCATGCTTCTTTAAAGATCTTGTATGAAGAGCTAAAGACTTCTCATGAGGAACTCACCATTTCTCATGAGAAGCTTAAGGAAGCTCATGACACTCTCCTTTCCACTACTCAACATGGAGCTCTCATTGATGTTGGCATATCGTGTGATTTGTTTGATGATAGTGCTACTTTTCATACTACTCATGTTGCATCATCTAGCATCTCTACTTCTTGTGATGATCTCATGGATATACCTTGCTCTAGCTCTAGCTCTTGTGTCTTTATTTATAATGATTCACTTGTTGTTGAGAACAATGAGCTTAAGGAGCAAGTCGCCAAGCTCAACAAGAGTTTGGAAAGATGTTTTAAGGGTAAGAGTACTCTTGACAAAATATTGAGTGAGCAACGGTGCATCCTTAACAAGAAAGAACTTGGATTCACTCCAAAAAAGGGTAGAAAACCTTCTTACCGTGCAACTCGGTTTGTCAAGAGCAATGGTAAGTATTGCTCCAAGTGCCGTGAGGTTGGGCATTTGGCAAGTGATTGCCTTGGTAGTAAGTCATCTAAGACATGTATGTTTGATTCACATTATATGCTTAGGAAGGCTCATGATGGTCATATTATTGCTAGATATGTGGGTTCCTCTATACTTGGTGGTAAAAAGAATGTCATTTGGGTGCCCAAAGCCTTGATCTCTAACCTTCAAGGACCCAAACGAGTTTGGGTACCTAAAAGAGCTTGATCTTATTTTGTAGGTGAACTACCACACCGGTGGGAGCCATTGGGTGCTAGATAGTGGGTGCACTCAACATATGACCGGTGATAGAGGAATGTTCACCACATTTGAAGTAGGAGGTAATCAACAAGAGAAAGTGACTTTTGGAGATAATAGCAAAGGAAAGGTAAATGGGTTAGGTAAAGTTGCTATCTCCAACGATTTATCAATCCAAAATATTTCTCTTGTTGAATCACTAAATTTCAATTTGCTTTCGGTTGCACAAATTTGTCATCTTGGCTTGTCATGTGCATTTTTCCTGCAAAAAGTTATTGTTTCTAGTCTACATGATAAGTCTTGTGTTTTCAAAGATTTTAGATATAAAAATCTTTATTTGGTTGATTTCAACTCTAGTGAAGCAAATTTGAAAACTTGTTTAGTTGCAAAAACTTCATTGGGTTGGCTTTGGCATAAGAGACTAGCTCTTTTGGAATGCATCAATTAAGCAAACTTTCAAAACGTGATCTAGTTGTGGGCTTGAAAGATGTGAAGTTTGAGAAGGATAAACTTTGTAGTGCTTGTCAAGCCGGCAAGCAAGTTGCATGCTCTCATCCTTCTAAGAGTATCATGTCCACATCTAGGCCATTGGAGCTCTTGCATATGGATTTGTTTGGCCCAACAACCTATAAGAGCATTGGAGGAAATAATCATTGTATTGTTATTGTTGATGACTATTCTCGCTACACTTGGGTGTTCCTTTTGCATGATAAGTCCATTGTTGCGGAGCTTTTCAAAAAGTTTGCAAAAAGGGCTCAAAATGAGTTTAATTGTACTCTTGTGAAAATTAGAAGTGACAATGGTTCTGAGTTCAAAAATACCAACATCGAGGAATTTTGTGATGATCTTGGTATTAAGCATGAACTTTCCGCTACCTATTCACCACAACAAAATGGTGTAGTAGAGAGGAAAAATCATACATTGATTGAGATGGCAAGGACTATGCTCGATGAATATGGTGTTTCTGATTCTTTTTGGGCGGAAGCCATAAACACCGCTTGCCATGCAACCAATAGGCTTTATTTGCATCGTCTCTTGAAAAAGACTTCCTATGAGCTAATTGTTGGGAGGAAGCCAAATGTTGCATATTTTTGAGTTTTGGTTGCAAGTGCTATATTTACCGAAAGGGTGTTAGACTAACCAAATTTGAAAGTCGGTGTGATGAAGGATTTTTTCTAGGGTATGCCTCAAATAGCAAGGCGTACCGGGTCTACAACAAGAGCAAAGGTATTATGAAAGAAACGACCGATGTTTAATTTGATGAAACTAATGGCTCCCAAGAGGGGCACGAGAATTTGGATGATGTAGGTGATGAAGGCTTGATGAGAGCTATGAAGAACATGTCTATTGGAGACATCAAGCCTATTGAAGTGGAAGACAAACCATCCATCTCCACTCAATATGAGCCATCTACTTCTGCTATGCCAAGTCAAGCTCAAGTTGAAGTGGAGAAAGACAAGACACAAGATTCACCTATTCCACCCAGAATACACACCGCTCTTTCCAAGGATCACCCAATTGACCAAGTTTTGGGTGACATTAGTAAGGGTGTCCAAACTCGATCTCGTGTCGCTTCAATTTGTGAACATTACTCGTTTGTTTCTTGTCTTGAGTCAAAACATGTAGATGAAGCTCTTGGTGATCTGGATTGGATTAATGCTATGCAAGAAGAGCTCAACAACTTTACAAGAAACAAAGTGTGGACTTTGGTTGAAATACCTAGAGACCACAATGTCATAGGGACAAGTGGGTTTTTAGGAATAAACAAGATGAGAACGGGTTGGTGGTGAGAAACAAGGCAAGATTGGTTGCTCAAGGCTTAACCCAAGTTGAAGGTTTGGACTTCGGTGAAACTTTTGCTCCCGTGGCAAGACTTGAGGCAATTCGCATCCTTCTTGCAGTTGCATCATGTTTTGATATAAAGTTATTTCAAATGGATGTGAAAAGTGTCTTTCTAAATGGTGAAATTGCCGAACTTGTCTTTGTTGAACAACCACCCGGCTTTGAACATCCTAAAAAATCCTAACCATGTCTACAAGCTCTCAAAAGCTCTTTATGGGTTAAACAAGCTCCTAGAGCTTGGTATGAAAGATTGAGATATTTTCTTTTGCCAAAAGATTTCAAAATTGGAAAAGTACCCTTTTCACAAAAATCATTGGTGATGATTTCTTTGTTTATGTTGATGATATTATATTCGGTTCTACCAATGAAGTGTTTTGCAAGGAATTTGATGATATGATGTCTAGGGAATTTGAGATGTCCATGTGTTAATACTGAAATTTGGTAATTGAGTTCCTAAGTCCGCAAAGGCGAAGCGGAGTCAGATCGGCTGAAGACAGGAATCGCATCGGCCAAAGGAGTTATCGGCTGCGAAGCCAATCGGCTAAGGATGGATCGAACAGGGACAGCCGATAGCCGATTCCAGGTCTAGAAGAGATGAGACCGTTTCTAATTCAGAAGTTTGAGGATAAACAGAGGATTCGGTTGTTAATTGCGCGTTAAGTGATATTGCCACTTATGGATAGAGTCCTGTAACGACAATTGTATCTGTAATTTAGAGATTTGTTAGACTGTTAGTTGTAACACAACATGGGTCCCGTTTGGGATAATGTGGTGTTTTAAATAGTAGTTTAGATAGAGTCTAGGGTCTTTACAGATAATTGTATCTTGGGTATAAATAGGACCCGAGACCCTCTGTAATCATAACAATATTCATACACAATCAAACCTTCGGCGCATCGCCAACTTTTTCTTTTCAGACGAGCACTTTGTTTGGCTACGTGCTGCATCGTTTCGATCCCCAGATCTAGATAAATGTTTGTCATTAGTGGTATGATTTACTGCTTCTAGTGCTTCCATCACAATGACACATTAGAATCAGGAGTTTGTATTGCGCTATTTATCATATAGCGCATATAAATTAGATCAATGTTTAGATCTATCTTGCCACTGGCTGGTTCTATCAAGAACTTGCAGCCAATAGGGCTAGATCTAAAGGTTGGCTGGTTTATATGCGGTATCCACCGTCTCGAGAGGTATAAATCAGCCGTGACAGATCGGGTTTTTCTTTTGATACTTAATGCTGCATCGGGTTCGAACTATTAAGTCGTTTTTAGAACTATCAATGATCCGTTCGGACAGATTTATATTGTTTAGAGATAGTCTTTGGGTTTCAGGCATTATCTGCCCTAGTATATTTCTTTTAATATATTCGTTATTAGATCTGTATTAGGACTGCCTCCCATGTTAAGATCGCACTCCTGTCGGACGCTGCCAGCCAAAATCGGCTTGTCATCAGCAGCCGATAGCCGATCTCTAGGCTATGCGTCTGATTTAGGAGTGATATATTTCTATAAGATTCATCGGAGTACTAGCCGATCCCTTGTTAGCTTTCCAGCATCGGCTAGGTTATCGATCCATATATTTATTATTCTTCACTGTATTTGGGTTAAGCGGCTGATGCTGTCTCGGTATAGCTAATCCATTATAGTCGCTTGGCTTAAATATAGTTTAGAATAGCATATATATGTTCATGGATTTCCTCAGCCGATTTCGTGGGGATCTAACCTAACACTTAACACATATTCCTTTGTTTTTCTTGTTGATTGACAGATCAAATCAACTGGCACGCCCTGCATAACGTAGGCAGCCAAGAAGGACCTGCACTGGAGCTAAACAGATCTCCCAGGCCAGCGCGTGAGAGAGATTTCTCGTCAACACCATGATTGGAAAATTGAGCTTCTTCCTTAGACTTCAAATCAAGCAACTCAGGGATGGGACGTTTGTGAGCCAAACCAAGTACATCAAGGATCTACTCAAGAGGTTTGGCTTGGAGGATGCAAAGTCCATCAAGACACCTATGGCAACCAACGGGCATCTCGACCTTGATGAGGGAGGTAAACCAGTAGACTTAAAGCTTTATCGTTCCATGATAGGTAGCTTGTTTTACCTTACCGCATCTAGGCTGGATATCATGTTTAGTGTTTGCATGTGTGCACGGTTTCAAGCCGCTCCTAAGGAGTGTCATTTAGTGGCCGTGAAAAGAATTCTAAGATATTTAAAGCATTTCTCAACTATTGGCTTGTG
Organism: Oryza australiensis; assembly: GCA_019925245.2. NCBI lineage: Eukaryota > Viridiplantae > Streptophyta > Magnoliopsida > Poales > Poaceae > Oryza > Oryza australiensis. The sequence goes on from JAIFGZ020000565.1 coordinate 3,615,829, forward strand.
GTACCCAAAAGGTGCTAAATTTAAGCTAGTTAGCTATTCCGATTCGGATTATGCCAGTTGCAAAGTGGATAGAAAGAGCACATCCGGTAGTTGTCAATTGCTTGGTAGATTCCTTGTATCATGGTCATCCAAGAAACAAAACTCCGTAGCCCTCTCTACCGCCAAGGCGGAATATGTTTTGGCAGGTAGTTGTTGTGCACAATTGCTTTGGATGAAGCAAACCTTGTTGGATTATGGTGTATCTTTCACCAAAACACCACTCCTATGTGAATGATAGTGCCATAAAGATAGCCAACAATCCGGTCCAACATTCTAGAACCAAGCATATTGACATTCGCCATCACTTCCTAAGAGACCATGTTACCAAGGGTGACATAGTCATTAGCCACATAAGAATCGAAGATCAACTAGCCGACATCTTTACCAAGCCTCTTGAGAAACACACTTTTGTAAATTGAGGAATAAATTAAATATCATAGATTTCTCAAATGTCGCTTGAGATCATGCACCATGGTTGCTATTTGTGCTTATTGACTATTTGCTTTTCTTTGTTCTTTTCTTTGGGTTTTATTGATATTTGGTTATTCTTTGTGAAAACGGAGCTTATCACATTAAGGGGGAGTCTTGCACTTCTTCATGTGCTCTACTACTCCTTATATGTGAACAAATCAAACACAAATGCTAGTAGAGCTTTCAAAAATGCCCAAGTCAATATAAGTCAAAATTTTTGTAAAATCAAAGTAATTTGAAAACTATCTCTTGTAAAAGGTTTAAAAAGGTTCCCTATATGTTTTCCAAGCTTTTATTTGCAAGAAAAGTGGAGTTTGTTTGAAAATGCCACTTTGGCCTCTTTTTGAAGAAACTAGATTCTTAGTTTTGGCCAAAATGAGATTTATCTCCAAAATGAGGTTGAGAAGGAATTTGAGAAAAGTGTAAAAACAAAATTAGTAGATGAGACCTCCTTGGATGTTTTTGGTATTTAAATCAATTTCAAAACTAAATCTTTCAAGAGTTATTTGAAAATCAATTTGGCCCAAAAACCCCTATAGACCATAAAAGGTCACCTCCTAACACTTAAGTGAGTTAAGTTACAAATCATCATGATTTTCAAATGTTATGGATGATCAGCAACATTTCAACTCATATATTTCAAATTTGCTCCAAATTCAAAATATTATTAGATTTCCTTGTGTGGGGGTTGCCGGCTTGTGCAAGGGCTGTGCACAGCCGACAAGGGGCTCGCGTCGACCGGCGCTATATGCGCGGTCCGGCCAGTCCAGTGCGCGGGCCCGACCGGTTGAATAGCACCGATCAGACCGGCCGATCAGGTGGGCCCGAAACTTTTTCCCCTTCTTCTTCTACCCGACCTTTTCTCTCTCCTTCTCATCTCCTCACTCCTCAACCCGAAAATCCTCTCCTCTCTCTCTCTCCCTCAAGCCCTAACTCAAATCCCTCTTGATTCCCCCCGGTTAGACCGCGGATTTCTTTCCGGTTACACCGTAAGCGAATCCCCTCTTCCTCCTCTCTCTATTCCATGGATTAGATTGGATTTTTATTGATTTTGTGATCCATGGATTGGAACCCTAGGTGAAGGAAGAGGTGTTCTTGGTTGTGCACAATTTATGGGTTTAATCTTCGTGCAAATCAACTCCTACAACCGGTAATCTCCTTCCCCTCTCTTGTGCTCATAAATTTGTCTATTTCAATCTCTAGGGTTAAGGGTAGTTTCTCCCTCTATATCAAACTCTTGGTGAAATAGACACCTTCTTGTGCTTCTTGTACAAACCTTAGTCTTAGCACACGTTAGACTCACTTTGTGGATGTGAAAAATTTGGAAGATATGTGCTGACTGCCACCGCTGGTCTGACCGGTGACGGCAGCGGTCGACCGCGTGCACTCGTGGTCGACCGGCCATATGCCGTCGGTCGCGACCGGCAGCAGCCGTCGGTCCGACCGGAGGTTGCCACGGTCCGACCGTCCCCGGCAGCAGCGAATATCCATTTTGACACTTCCAAGTGATTTCTAAATTAGTTTCTAATATCCACTCTTTGATTTTTTGCCTTCAGAAATGCCTCCTCGCACTCGCCATGGTCGTCAAGCTCAAGACTCAGAAAGTGAGCATGAGTCCAGTGAAAATCAATATGCTCCAAGTGGTGGTGCCGAAAGTGAGGAAGAGCTAGAAGCGACATATTCTGAAAATGCAAGTGAGGAGAGTGGTGATGAGATGGAGGTTGACCCAACCATTCAATTTGTGCTTAACATGAGAAATCCAATTCAGTACACCATTCTCAGACATCAGGATTAGTTTAGAAGGCCTAGAGATTGCACTGACCCAAGGTTCCACACCGCTTTCCAAAAGTCGGTGTTTGAGCAAGTTTATAGAGGAAAGGCCTTTGCTGAGCATAAATGGATTTCCTGGCGCAACATAAATGACACACAGAAGTTTAAGTGTTTGCAGGATATGTTCAAGACAGTGGGCATTGACCGGATTGTGACCCTCAAGCAAGATTATGAAGAAGAGCTTGTTCGTCAATTCTATGCCACAGTGTGGGTTGCAGGGATTTTTCTCAAATGAAGTGGATGTCGACACTTCAATGCTCTATCTCAAGGAGAGAATTCCGAAGGCTGCTCAACATCCGCTTTGACTTTGGGGATGATTTGCATGAGGAGCACACTCACAATCCTTTCTCTATAGATGATCTTGAGCAATTCTATGAGGCTGGAGGGCGACACACATATGGGAGGGTTGCAGGTCTAAGAACTATTCCACGTGTGGTCAACAGGATAGTATGAGCCACCATTCTCCCTAGATGTGGTAACAACGATGAGATTAGGGGAGTAGCTTGGCATGTCATTGATGCAATCCTCCAGGGTCGTCAGTTCGATGTGATCAATCTTATGATGTAGGAGATCGCTATCTCCAACGGCGCCTTTGGTCAAGGAGTCTACTATGCACCATACATCATGAGAATAATTCAGGAGAAGCTTGGACATGCTGGAAACAACCTAAAGGAACACAAGCAATACAAGCCTCGTCTTCAGCTCAGCACTCCTCGTGTTCCTAGAGTGCGCCAACCAAAGTTTGATCATGGCACGAGTTCAAGTGCGGCACCTCCACCACCTCCTCCTCCTCAAGGTTTTGATTCCTATTTCACTCCTCAGTTCACTTACTTTGGCATGCCCCCTCAGGATTATTTTAACCCAGTGCTAGATGCCATTCACTCCCTTAATGACAATATGGCAAGGTTGAGCACTGGGCAAGAGACCATGTATGAGGATGGGGGCTAAGGACTGATATGAGCTGCTTAAATGCCAATGTGGGGAGATTATCAAATCGAGTGGATTCCTTGGATCGGTGCATCACTTCTTTGGAGAGCTCTCACGCCTATGTGTATTCTCGTTGTCAGCACTCCGGTTCCTCTCACTATCCCATTCCTCGCCCTCCTTCTCCTCCTCAAGAATGATGTTTTTTGGTCCTTGATGCCAAAAGGGGGAGAAGTCTACCTACGGGGAGAAGACTAGAACTTCTTTCTTACATCCTAGGTGGGTTGGGATTAGATTTAGTGAGGTTAGTCCTCCTATTTAATAGGCTAAGGTGGAATGGCTATTTATCTATGTAATGGGCTATTACTATTATCTATCTTATATGTTCTTTTTCGTTTGTTGAACTCTTGTGAAGTTTCTAGACCCTTCGAGGTCTTGTAATAGCCTAGAACTTTTATGGATTGATGATCTTTATGGATATCTTGTGATGGATGTTTATTGTGTCATATGTCATTCTTTGGAAAAATCTTTTGCATTGTTGATATTTGTGTTCTTTATGCATATGTTTAGGGGGAGCTTATATTCATGATCCATGCCTATTATATTTGTGAGGTGTTTGTCATCAATTACCAAAAAGGGGGAGATTGAAGCATCTAAGCCTCGTTATTTGTTTTGGTAATTAATGACGAGTGCTAATTATGGACTAACGATGCTTTTGAGATTCATATATTTGAGTCAGGTTCACATGATAAAAAGTGCATAGAATAATTACTGAGGATTATTTGAGATGGCACAATGCAAGAAGATTGAAGATGGTAAAATTTATAGTTTATTCTTATTGATCGAGGAGTTTGGGTAATCAAATTTCATAGATTATTTTTATAGCTTTGCTGTACTATCAAGAGGGGTAATGGCCTAAGCAAAGAGATGATCAAAATGTCACATTAGGTCATTTGCATTCCAACTTCAATTTCTTCACCTTCTGACCAAGGCTGGTCTAACCGGCCACCCTTCATCGGTCTGACCACAAGTCTTTGAGCGGTCTGACCAGCCCTTTGTGGCGGTCTGACCGGACATACACCTCCGGTTTGACCGACCTCCTTGATCCCCTTCGGCCTGGTGATCCAGAGCCGCCAGAGCCGCAATCGGTTAGTGAAGGGTTACGCGGAGGCTACGCTAGCCGAAAACAAAACTTTTGTACCGCGCAAACCAGGAACACTTGCAAGTTAGGGCCGATAGAACGTTACCGATTGGAGTATGCAGCGGAAATAGCCAATCATGGCTATCCGATCTGGAACTGTGCTGGCCGATGACAGCCGATTCTCGCAAGCCGACAGCCGATTCCTGGGGACAGCCGATTCACTAATCAGCCGATTTGCCGATGTAGCCGATTCGCCGAGTCGTCTGACCGCGTTCTCGCGCCTCGCTCCAGTGCGCTCGACCGCAGTCGATTCCTAGCCGATCAACAGCGCGCAACGTAGCAGCGCCTCTACCGGTATCCACACGTCCGGGAACAGAACACCGAACACCGTGTGCTAGCACGCGATGCAAGGATAGGGTTTGGCTCGAAAGTGGGGAGGGTTTCCGTGGAGATTGATCTCGGCGACTTCTGTTGCGGATTCGGTTCAAAGCGATACAACAACTCTCCACCCCTCGCCCCTTTATATAGAGTTGGCCGACTAGGACTAGTGGCCGATCAGGACTCTATTTTAAATCGGATCCTATCCGAATCTCATAGAGTTGGCCACCCATACGTCGTAAGCCCATAGAACTCTATCCGATCGGATCCCTATCCGATCGAGCCGTATCCGAGTCCAACTCGAATGCCTGTTCTTATCCCCTTAAGCGTGCGACCATGTAGGTTCAGGAATACTCGGTTTCGGCTATAGTCTAACTTAGCCGATCGTCGGCTCGAGTCCAACTCAGCCGACCTATCAACAGCGGTGCCTAGCAGCACATATTGACACCATAGTATACAAGAATATAATATCGGCTCGAACCCGTAATGTGTACACAAATCCCTTTGCCTCACGATACCAATTAAGCTATAGGCAAGATGTGTGCCATCCCTTCAATAGCTTAACCATTCACTCGAACCGTATTGGATTATCCGTCGTTGATTGACTCCTCAATCAACTTAGCATGGCCATGCATTTCCATAATCCATTACCTCGAGGGCCCGAGATATCTCTCCAAAGGAGGGGCAAATTCCATCTTGATCACTCACATCCCACTCCATGTTTCATAGCAAACCCGAAGACTACTTTTATAACTACCCGATTACGGAATAGCGTTTGGTAGTCCCAAAGTAGGCTACTACACATGTTGGAATCCATGGTGATCTCAGGTCTAAGGACTTTGTACCAACACTACCCGAGACCAACTAATGGCACATTAATTCCTGTAGTGTCTCATGGTGGGTCTATCCAACAATGTGTTCTCTAACACATGTGTCCATGTTTATTGATTTGGTATCTCCATACCCATGATCTATGAGACGTGATCATCAATCAATAGACATGCCGATCTTAGAATCATATTTGTTCCAATAATATGATATATGATCAGGGATCATTTATAAATAGATTCATACATATAGAGTCTCATAAATAAGTCACGTACTTATTGATCAATACAAGATGTCTATTTCATGGAACTGAATAACACTTTATTCATAAATACATAAAGATTGATGTGAATCCAACATCTCCATGTTGCCTCTAGGGCATATCACTAACAGTCAGACCGAGCCGATGGCGGTCTGACCGAGCCGAGGGCGGTCTGACCGGCCATTTGGCCTCCGGTCTGACCGGACCCCCTGTTGTCAGAGCAATGATTGCAATGTAACGGCTAGTTTTCTAGCCGTTACAACTAAGGCCGGTCTCACCGGCTACCCTTCGCCGGTCTGACCGGCAGGCAGCAAGGTTGGAGGATTTCGACCCCAACGGCTATTTCACTTGGTGTGGGGTATAAATAACCCCCTTGTGGCTGCAAGGGACTTCTTCTTTGCACTCTCTTCAATTGCATACACCCTTGCACTTCTCTCACACTCATTTGAGCTTTGTGTTCATCCACTTAGTATGTTTGAGAATTGATTTAGCCAAGAGCCAAGTGCATTGCTTCATTGTAGAGCTAGTGTGGCACTTGATCATCTCCAAGCCGTGGGATTACTTGTTACTCTTGGAGGTTGTTGCCTCCTAGACGGCATGTGGAGGAGTTGCCTGGTGACCTCTCCGAGAAGATTGTGGAGGAGGCCCGGTGCTGGATTATGAGTGGTTTGGAGTTCACCACCTTCGGAGCGAAGGAAGAACTACCCCTAGTGATCGAGGTTTGGGTAGTCCTCTCCGTGGGCCGGCTCCCACCTTGCCCACCCCTTGACAAAGGGGGCGTGTAGTGGCTTCGTGGTTGAGAGGTGGAGTTGGGCTCGCCTCAACGGGGACTAGGAAACTGACGAGTTTCCGAACCTCAGTGAAAAACTCCTTGTCTCTTGTCTCATTTACTTATTGCATTTACTTTTATGCAATTACATTTGTAGAGACATAATTGAGCCACTATCACCCTAGGATTGCAAAACTTAACTTGGTTGCTTAGTTAGACTCATCTCCCACCAAGCCTAGCAACTTAGGTTAGTTTTGAATTAGTGTCACTTAGTTTTAAATCGCCTATTCACCCCCTCTAGTCGACATCTCGATCCTACACCAATTGAGCTTCCGAGATGGATGGCCGTTGGTTTCATTTGCATGATTTTTCTTGCCCCAAGGCATGTGATAAGTGTTCATGTTTCATCTTTGGCCCTATTTGGTTCTTTAGCCCTTGGGCTAATTTGAGGGCTAAAAATTAGCCCTCTACAAATTAGCCCTTTGAGTCGTTTGGATTCATGAGCTAATTTGTCTTTAATGTCTATTCCTAATCATTGGCTCCTAGTCCCAACCACATATTCATGTCAAAAAAGTGCAGAAAGCTCTTCCTAGCCAAATGCAGCAAATGGTATCCAAGCCAAATATATGCAGCAAATGCATAAACATCTTGTTGCATTCACACTTACACCGATGGTATCAAAGCAAAATTATACCCATATGAACATACAACCCAAAGAAGAGGCAAGAAAATATGCCCAGTACTGAGAAATGAGAAATGTTGCAAAACAAAAAACCGAATCTCTTAAAAACAACATCAACAAAACTATGGCATTATGCTAGAGAGCATATCAATTCATCAATACAAGTACTATTCCAGAGGTAGACAGAGAAATTATTTATCCAGAAACCAAATGATATGCTCGTCAGAAGACAATGATAGACGATGATGCGGCGAGGCGGGCCGAAGATTGACACGATGCGACGAGGAGCGCCGAGCTCCGCTACATGCGCGATGGCTAGGATACGACAATCCGGCGAGGCGTGCCAAGCTCCGCTACCTGTGCGGCGACCAGGATTTCTTTTAGTATTTTTGAACTGAAGAAAGAGAACATCATTGTCATCGTCATCGTCATGGTCGACGTGCTCACCGAAGAAGGCGCGGCAAGCCTCCACGATGACGGCTGTAGGGATACGGCCGTTGGCAGCGGCTCCCGAGGGGTTACAGCTGCGGGAGGGGCCCACCACGGCCCTAGGCCACGGAAGGCTCGGGGTCCGGGCGCAGGTCACATGGCCACGGCGTGTCCGTGGCGTGCCGCGGGATGGGGATGCCGCGGCGGCGGGCGGGCGAGGCGAGGGGCTCCCACCGCTCAAGCTCAAGGGCAAGGCACTCCTGCCGCTTTCGCTCCTTGCGCTTCCAGCGCTCCTCGCGCTTGCAGGCCGTTGACTTGCCCGTTTCGAGCGGGGTGAACGAGACGGCCGTCGCGCGGGGCTCGTGCACGAGCTCCATGGCAAGGGGGAGGAGGGGAGGACCGGCGGCAAGGGGGATGAGGAGAGGGGCAGCGGCGGCGGTGGGGCGACAGATGGGGGCGGTGGGGCGACAGATGGGGGCGGCGGCGGCGACGCGGATTGGGGCGACGGATGAGCGACGGGTTGGGCAAAGACGCTCTAGGGTAACGAAGAGGACACACTGTGCGTTCCTCGATTATCTGTGCTCTCTTGAGATGTGTGAAATTGGTGGGGTCCACGTTAAATTAGCTCAAATAAGCACCTCTTGGAGAGACTAATTTTTTGGGGGGGCAAATTGACTTTAGCCCCAAATTAGCCTACTCTGTTTAGATCCTTAAGGGCTAATTAGGGTTAAAAGGTGAGGGGCTAAAACAGGGTCTTTGTTGTGTTGTTAAAAGTAATATATGTTGACTGTCAGTATGCTATTTCAGAGAAACTATCATTGATTTCTTCCTACAAAGATCAAGTTTTGTGTTGAGAGTCTCAAGTCCCAACTTGAGACTAGTAACTCCACCATAGTCTCATTTATACTGATTAAATTAGTACCTTCTGAACATAGGTCGAAAATGGCTGATAACATACCTAATAGAAGAAACGTGATTGGCAATGACATTAATTAAGTACTCCCTCCGTTTTGTAATGTATAATATCGTTAACATCTTTTAACCTTTGATCATTCTTATTATTCAAAAATTAAATACTTTGAGTGATAAATCAAGCCATAACAAAATAAAAGATATTTTACTTAAGACGAAAGATTGGTATAAAAGATCAACAACGTCGTATATTAAAAAAGACTATTACTTATTAAAAATTTTAAAAATAAATTTATTTTATTTTTAAAATTTCTTTTATATATAAAGTTTTATACAAAATAGTGTTTCTATCCAAATTTTGTTTTGTCTGGCTATTTTACAAAAAACCCCTTGAGTTTTTTCGAAATTAACCCACAGTTTGCCTGGCTATTTAAAAAAAACCTAGTTAAAGAAGAAAAGGAGTTATTTTTTAGAAAACTCTTTGAGTGTTTATAAAATTAACTTGCAGTCTCAATGCTAAAAAAAGGGAGGGCTTGGATAAAAAAACCTTCTGCTCCTCTCTTTCGTACTCATCCGCACCGCGCCTCATGCCACGCCCGCACCCTCACTCCCGTCGCCGCCGGAGCTCTCGCCCGCCACCCTGGATCTTCGTCCTTCGTGTGCTTTCCTCCCTACGTTGTTGTCCTGTTGCAATGCACGGACATTTTGCTAGTAGTTTAAAAAACATGTAATGAAAATTAAGGAGGTAGCCAAGTTGATCCCCACTTTAGAACAGGCCCATGATCCCACTTTGTGTTCGCTCCATGATACGATTTGAAACCGTTTGTAATTGTACCCGGACGAGAGTGACGTCATCCTCGGGCTCGGACAGCAACTGCACGCACGCATGCTCCGAGTCGGACAACGCAGCCGACGTCATCCCTACAAATCGCCGACGCGCTCAGACCGCCACGAGACAACACAAACCAAAGCACTTCGTTGCCTCTGCTCGAGCTCTCGCCGTCGATCAGCCGTTCGCCGTTGGTTGCTGCCGTCGTTCAAGTCCTTTGGCCGGCCGATGTGGAGAGACCAGAGATGGCACGACGCCCCTTCCGCGGGTACGGCTGCCACGGCTAAGAGGCCGTGTTCGCCGCCGCAGGAGGAGGCGGCGCTGGCGCTGCAGGCGGCGGCGCGTGGGCTCCTGGCGCGCAGGGCGGTGCGCGCGGTGCGGGACGCGGAGCGCGAGGCGGAGGAGGTGCTCGCGCCGAGGGTCGCCGACGTGCTAATGCGGGAGGCCGCGAAGGCGAGCGGCGGCGGCGGCGACGCGAGGGCGAAGCTGGCCGTGTCGGAGGAGCTGATGCGCCTGGTCCTGCGCCTCGACGCCGTGCGCGGCGCGCGCGCGTATCGGCGGCGCGTGGTCGCCAGGGTGCTCGCGCTCCAGGACGCCGTCGTCGATGCGGTGGAGAACGAAGCGGCGCCAGGGTCGCCGCGCGCCGCGGAGGAGCACGGCGTCGAGGCGGAATCGAAGCCCGAGGTGGAGACGGGAGCCGAGATAGAGGTGGACGGACGGCGAGGCATCGGCGAGCCTGACAACGCGGTCGAACAGGTGGTGGGCGGAGAGATGCAGGAGCCAGAGGAAGAGGCGGAAGGCGAGTGGGACATGGTGACTGCAGAACCCCACACCGAGGTTGCCGCCGCCTTGGAGGCCGTGGAGAACTCGGCGGCGCCTTCGGCGCGGGGCCAAGAACCGGCGGTTCAAGAGGAGGAGAAGAAGGTAGCGGAGGCCGAGGGGGTGGAGATGAAGAAGGTGATGGAGATGGTGGCGGCGCTGTGCGAGCGGAGCGCGCAGCAGTGCGCGGTCATAGGCGCGCTGGCGGAGCGGGTGGACGCGCTGGAGCGCGCCGTGCGGCGGGTGGTGGAGAGCGACCAGCGGCGCCGCCGGAACAAGAAGCTCAAGAAGGAAGGCAAGGCGAACAAGAAGTCCATCCGAAGCTGCTACAGCGATTGAATAAACAGATTTTTTTTTTACCTTTTGGAATTGGACGGACAGAAAATCTGTAATATTTTTTTGGTTTCTTTCGTTGTTTTGATTTGGTTTGTAATCCTCTCGAATGTGAATCAAACGATAATATTAGCTGCTCCTAAGGGTTGATAGGAAGCTCGGATTGACTCAATTTATTTTTCTAACGAACCGAGTTAGCATTTTCGCTCGTTAATGATAACGAGACAGCTCGTGAGCTGTTCCTGAGTCTTAACGACCTAGATGTTGATGAAAAAATGTCTTAACGAGCTGAACGAATCCATACCTCAAATTCACAATGATAGACATGTGTCCTTTTAAGCCTTGAAACTTTACTACTTATGTCAAATATTGATTTATTGTTCGGAATATCGAACCTATGTTTAATTACGTCTTTTTATTTTTTATCAGATTAAAGTTAGAACTTAGAAGTTGAAAATGTTTTTATCAGTTTAAAAGTTGGAACTTAGATGTTAAAAATAAAACCTATGTATGTCAGTGTGTGGTTTGATTTTCAATTATTGGTTCAACATTTTATCATGTGATTTGTTGGTTTGAACTTTAATTTTTAATTTTTAGATACAATTACATTGCATGCTTTATTTAGAACTTTGTTTGTATTGTTGGTTTAGTGTTTGGATGCATTGGCTCACGAGCCAGCCTCGAGCTTTAACCAACATGAGTTTTTAAGCTCATTAAGATAAAGTCGGTCAAACCGAACTGGCTCGCTATCCATTAGGTACTCCAATTCCGCCACGGTTTCTCATCGTTTCAAAAAAAAAATTCAGACTCGCAAGATCCAAACTTTCGACGAAGCATCTGCGGTTAACATAGATTTTAGCAAATTGAACATGGGCCTAAATGCGACGAGTTGCAGCACGTTCGTAATAATCAATCTGACTAAAATTTTTGTCAGCCGATATAGAAATTCGCGGCTTTCATTAATGAAGGGAAATATGTGTTTGTCTGCATTGTCAAATTTTATTTATTTATCCAGATCATTGAACAGATAAATCTGTATTGTGTTTCCTTTGCTCTTTTTAGTTTCAGTTTGGTTGCATCTCAGGGATTCAGAATTCTCAGGCCTCTCTTCACGGGCTGAGGCCTGTCAGGCCGTAAGGGCCTGTGGTGTAGCGGCACAGGAGAACGAGGCCCAGCCTATGAAACTATCTGGGGATACTTTTTTTTTACTGTCCATGTCATTTGCAAGAATGTTCACATTAAAATTAATTTTATCAAGACAAGTTTCATAACGATTGGAGGATGTCTTCCATTAAATCTTTTACTACACAAGAATTGCCTCAAGACCGGAACGACGCCGAACGCATATGTCGTAGAATTCAGTGTTATGTGTTTTTAAGAAAGAGAGCTATACAAGCGAAGCATGTATGCTATTTTGCTCCGGTGCATATCACCTGAAGAAGGACACAGTTATTGCAAGGCATCCATATCCAGACACAAAAAAAATATAATGCAATTAATTTGTCAATCGTTTTGTTTTCAGGGCTTGGAGAGCGAGGCATGCCTTTCTTCAAGTTGCTGAAGAAGACCGACGGTTTCCAATGGATTCCCGAAGCCCAGCAAACCTTCAAAGATTTCAAGAACTTTGACAACGCCTCCTGTATTGGCTTCATTGATGTCGTAAGAGTCGTTATTATTATACATATTTGTGACCTAACCTGGAGAAGATTAATGCCATACGCAATATGAAGCCGTCGAGTATCTAAAAGTCCGTTTAGAAACTCACCGGGTGCATGGCGGCACTTAGTCGTTTTGTCCCCAGGCTTGGAGAGCGAGGCATGCCTTTCTTCGAGGTGCTGAAAAAGACCAACGATTTTCAATGGACTCAAAGCCTAGCAAGCCTTCGAAGATCTCAAGAACTTTTTGGCACGTCTCTCGTATTGGCTTCACTGATGCCGCAAGAGCCGTTATTACTATATGTATCTGCGACCTCCCAGGTGGTCAGCACGGTCTTGGTAGTTGAACGTGATAAGGAGGGGCACGTGCAGAAAGTCCAAAGGCCAATCGACTTTATGAGTGAGTTATTGGCAGATTTCAAATCACGATACCCTCAAGTCCAGAAGCTGTTATATGGAGTATTGATCACGGTTAGAAAGCTGACACATTATTTTCAAAAGTCACTCAGTTACTATGGTTACCTCTTTTCCACTCGGCGACGTTCTCCACAACCGTGAGGTCACATGACAGGTCAAAAAATGGGCACTGGAATTGATGGCTTTTGATATATCTTTCGAGGCTCACACGTCGATCAAATCTCAGGTCTTGGCAGATTTTGTTGATGAGTGAAGAGAAGCTCAATCAGAAGAGCTTGTTGCAAAGTTGGAGTATTGGACTATGTACTTTGATGGATCTCTTCAACTTTCAAGAGCTGGAGCAGGGGTTGTCCTCATTTCGCCGAATGGAGAGCGGTTAAGATATGTTCTTCAAATTTACTTCCCGACATTGCAGAACGTGGCCGAATACAAAACAATTCTTCATGGTTTGCGTCTTGCTCTGTCCTAGGAATACATCGGATGATAGTTCACGGGGACTCTCAATTAGTCGTTAATCAAGTCATAAAAGATTGTCCATGTCTCAATGATAATATGGCTGCATATCTTTTGGGTTATTTGTAGTTATTGGGGAATCTTGATAAAATTAATTGCATTACCTTTTTTCGTTTCTGCGTCTTACGATTGCTTATTAGAGTTTGTCAGGGAACCAAATCGTTGCATGCGATAGTGGAGAAAGAGAGTCCTAGCCTATGTGCAGTAATCGCTCCATCTTGCATGGTTTGGTCAAGTAGGAACGTTGATTGCGCAAACAGTGGTCTAAGGTTTCTGATAACCCTGAGCTTCACTTGATAAGTTCACGGCTTTGATAGGCCCGATCTTTTGGTAACTTGATGATGACTACGATTTGGGAGAAACATTAACGACCCAACTACAATCGTACGAGATGTTGTTGTATTGCGCCTTAGCGCTCGATACACCTCTCTGTGGGTTGCCAATGCATATCAACCTTATTCCTACAAGCATCAAAGAAACAAGGAAGAACAAGACAAAATAATCTGAATTGCAAATAGAAATTGAATACAAATGATAAGTTGGAATTCTGTAACGAAAAACGGCGATCTAACCAATCATGGCTTTAACTGATAATGTAGCAATGGCTAAACTTTAATCTAAACAAAACCCCAGAAACCCTGAGGGGATAGATAGTGTCACGCCCGGAAATTTAGCCAAATTTTCTGACTATTTTATGTATTAAGTCCCGTTCCAGGAATCAACCAGGCTACATAAAATGACAAATTAATACACAGATCCAAATGTAAAAAAACAAAGCGTAAAATAAAAACACTTACTAAAAGACACTTAGTCCTCACACCCAAAAACTGCAGTGGAAAGGAAAGACGACCCTAGCGGGGCTTCAGCTCCACTCCACAGGCAAACTCAACTGGAGTCTGAGCCTTGGTCTTCTAACTTCATCTTCAACTCAGAAGCGCTACACTTCTGAAAGGGGAAACAAATGCAAGGCTGAATACAACCACAGTACTCAACAAGCCACACCACGAAATGCAAACGTGCAAGGGGAGACAAGACTGGCTTAGGCTATTTTGCATAAATGCGATTTACAAACATTTAATTGTTTAAAAATAGTAAAACAGTTGAGTAATTAAGTCAATATTAATCTTCCACTGAACAACGTTATCCCCACGTTGAACAGGCCCAAACATTCCACATGTACTAAACCAGTTCCATTAAATCAAATTATTCAGTAGTGAGACTAATCATAGTGAATATGGTCAATCACCCATAACAGCGGGCACGATTATTCGAATAGTTTTACTCTGATCATAGGTGCGTAACTTTACCCACAAGACATGATTCCACACATGTTACCATGCCCCGAAGTACCACCATGATACTGCAAAGGGAGAAATTGTGACAAGACCTTTCGCATAACTCCCCTTAACCAAGCGATACCACACCAAAGTGTCGCCCTCACTCCCTTAAGGGTAATGGGCAGCCCCCTCTCGTGCCGCGGTGAATCCGGTAGCCGATCAACCCGTAAAACCGGGGCCGACCCAACTCCATCACGCCCACCCTCACTATGGTATGTTGGCCAGAAGAAAGCTATACTACGAGTCAAGCAGTTGCCCATTCTTGCTCGTGGTAAGCGATGTAATTCTTCCAAAATTTCTCATGAACCGATCCTTAATTGTCATGGGTGTGACAATCCAAAATCATACACCCACAACCCACCATTATGTCATATTTTAGTTAAGATAATTATGACCAATAAGACATGGTCAGGTGTATCGAGCTTGCAGCTCATTAGAGACTAGAATAAATAGTGTAATTATCCCATTTAGTGAGCTAGCGGTAATTAAGCATGGCTAAGCATATAATTCTAGCTAAAATCAACATCAGTGACTAAAGCTAGTCAAATTATCACCCAAGTTTAACAAAGGATGGATATCAAGTAAATAAGGCACAAAAAAGCAGATAGGTATTTCATCATTTTATGTAATTAGCAAAGCAAAGCAATTTTATTTGCAAACGTAAAACATTTATAAAAATAGGGTCAATATGCTTCAAAGGAAGTGTGACTTGCCTTGCGTCTTCAAACAGACTTCTGGACTCTTCTCCTCGCGAGCGCAAACTTCGAAAACGGCGAAATCTACATGCTGGCACGCAAAACAAGGAAAAACCCTAATAAAAACCAAATAACAGTACATAAAAAGTAAACAGACATATAGAGCTTAATTTTAGATGAGTTTTACAATTTAAATGGCCGAATTTGGAGTTCGTATGAATTAGATATGAATTTTAGAAGTTTTGGACCATTTAAATGAATTCTGGAAATTAAAACGATTTATTGGGCAATATTTAATTATTTTTACAAAGGAAAAGGCTTGGGATGACGTCAGCAAAACAAGGGTTGATGTCAGCAAGGACGGGCATGGGATGACGTCAGCAAACCGGATGCTGACGTTAGCAGGCAGGGCTCACGTCAGCACTGACGCAAGAAAGGGATGACGTCAGCGCCTCAAGGGCTGACGTCAGTGGCTAGGGCTGACGTCAGCCACAGCAGTGGTGGCGCACGGGGTTCACAGTGGACCCTGTCCACGGGTGATGTGGACAAGGGTCCCGATCTTCCGAAAGGTTCTGGTAATTACTCGATTTGGTGGAGTCGCGACATAAGTCGATACGGCTTCTGAACGAATACACGCTCTTGAGCCCCGCAATCGCAGCACCACGTCTCCTCAGGTTATCGACCAGCGTGGCATGGTCGACCTCGCCAAGAAGGCTAATCCCTGCTTACGAATCGAAGAACACAAACAAGAACAATAAAGATTGCAACCAAAATTACGAATATATGATTAAATTCACAAGTTGGGGTCTCACAAACCGAAGGAACGTCAAAACTGTTCTTGACAGATTAATCTAAGCAAAACCCAAACCCTAAAGGTAGCGACGGCTATGAATATATGGAGTTTAGGGGCGTGCAAAGACCCCTGGACGCAACCCTAATGGGTTCCCACACGATACACGGCCCAAAGGCCCAAATATGACGATGCAACACCGGAACAGATTCTGGACGTCAACTTGTTCGGTCGATTTCTGATGACTTAGGATGAATTTAGACTTGGGACCAGAACCATTAGAGAGATTATATTCTTAGCTTTCCATCCATATAAATAACGCCCCAATCCGAGCATGTATGCGACCTGGGCACCCGTTTTAGTGCCGACTGGTCCTGGACTCGAAACATACTTGAAGTCGACTTGGTTCGGGCCTTCACCTTGACTTGAACTCTCTTGCTGGTCCTCCACGCCTCTAAGCTCCTCTCTAAGTGTCTCCTTGTCTTCTCCATCATTCCTAATCATAATATAATCATTAGGTAGTAATCTATTCTCAAAATCATATAAAGAGGAACTTAGGAACGAGCTCACCTGTAAATTCAATTGTTTCGTGCGAGCTCTTGTGATTGGACCTTGAATGTCCAATGGAGGGTTGTTATGTATATCCGAAGGAGTGATGTCCTCATCATCATCCCCCTCTTGAATTGGAGTTGTCCTCGACTCAAGCTCATCTTCTTCTCCCAAGTACAGCTTCAAATCTTAAATGTTAATGGTGGGACTAACCCCAAACTCGGAAGGCAACTCAAGTTTATATGCATTATCATTAATCTTCTCAATTATTTTGAAAGGACCATCCGCTCTAGGCATCAACTTAGACTTTCTCAAAGCGGGAAATCTATCCTTTCGTAAGTGCAACCAAACTAAATCACCCGATTCAAGTTTCACTTCTTGCCTACCTTTGCTACCAGCAATTCTATACTTTTCATTCATATTTTCAATGTTGTGCTTAGTTGTCTCATGCATTTTTAAAATAAAATCAGCTCGTTCCTTAGCATCAAGGTGAACCCTCCCAGAAGTAGGCAAAGGCAAGATATCAATAGGAGCACGGGGGTTGAATCCATACACTACCTGAGAAGGACTTACCTTTGTAGTAGAATGTGTGGCCCGATTGTATGCAAACTCCACATGAGGCAAACATTCTTCCCACATCTTCAAATTCTTCTTCAAAATAGCCCTCAACATGGTGCTCAAAGTGCGGTTGACGACCTCCGTTTGTCCATCTGTTTATGGGTGACATGTTGTAGAAAATAACAGCTTTGTACCCAATTTGTTCCATAGCGTGCGTCAAAAATGACTAGAGAATTTTGCATCACGATCTGAAACAATAGTAGAAGGCATACCATGCAAACGAACAATTTCTTGGAAAAAGAGGTCAACAATATGAACAACATCATCACTTTTATGACATGGTATAAAATGTGCCATCTTAGAAAACGATCCACCACAACAAAAATGCTATCCCTCCCCCTCTTAGTCCTAGGCAATCCCAAAACAAAGTCCATTCTGCTAAAGGAATAGAAGAAACAGGAAGATGCATATACAAACCATGTGGATTCAAGTGAGACTTAGCTTTTTGACAAGTAGTGCAACATGCCACGAACCGCTCAACATCTCTCCTCATCTTTGGCCAAAAGAAATGGGAGGCCAAGACATTCTCTGTCTTCTTAGCACCAAAATGGCCCATCAATCCTCCTCCATGCGCTTCCTGTATCAACAAAAGACGAACGGAGCCAACTGGAATGCATAGACGGTTAGCTCTAAACAAAAATCCATCATTGAGCACAAATTTGTTCCAAGTACGTCCCTCTTTGCAATTCAACATCACTTCCTTAAAATAAAGATCAAGCACATATTGTTCTTTTATTGATTCAAGTCCAAAAATCCGACAATCAAGTTGGGACAACAAAGTATAACGCCTAGATAAAGCATCAGCAATCACATTATTCTTCCCTTTCTTGTGTTTGATGACATAAGGGAAAGATTCAATAAATTCAACCCATTTAGCATGTCTACGATTCAGATTATTTTGAGAATGAAGATACTTAAGTGATTCATGATCAGAATGAATAACAAATTCTTTAGGCCACAAATAATGATGTCACATCTCTAAAGAATGTACAAGTGCATATAATTCTTTATCATATGTGGAATAATTCAAAACAGGACAATGCAATTTCTCACTAAAATATGCAACGGGCTTACCATCTTGCATCAAAACACCTCCAATGCCAACTCCACTAGCATCACATTCTAACTCAAAAATCTTACCAAAATTTGGAAGTTGCAGCAATGGCGCATGTGTAAGCTTGTCCTTCAAAGTGTCAAAGGAGTCCTCTTGATTCTTTCCCCAACGGAACACCACTCCTTTCTTCGTCAACTCATGTAAGGGTGCAGCAATGGTGCTGAAATCTTTGACGAACCGGCGATAGAATCCTGCAAGACCAAGAAAACTTCTCACCTATGTGATTGTTTGGGGAACCGGCCAGCTCTGTATGGCATCAATTTTCATCTCATCCACCTCAATTCCCTGTGGAGTAACAACATATCCAAGAAAAGAGACTCGTTCCATGCAAAAGATGCACTTAGCAAGGTTAGCAAACAAACGTGCATCACGTAAAACATTAAAAACAACACGTAAATGATCCATGTGTGCTTCCAAAGAATTGCTATAAATCAGGATGTCATCAAAGTAAACAACCACAAAGCGACCAATAAAAGGCCTTAAAACCTCATTCATTAAACGCATGAAGGTGCTAGGTGCATTAGTCAAACCAAAAGGCATTACTAACCACTCATACAACCCAAATTTGGTCTTGAAAGTTGTTTTCCATTCATCCCCAAGTTTCATTCTAATTTGGTGGTAGCCACTACGCAAGTCAATCTTTGTGAAAATAACAGAACCACACAACTCATCAAGCATGTCATCTAGCCTAGGAATAGGATGACGATATCGAATAGTAATATTATTGATGGCTCTACAATCAACACACATTCGCCAAGGACCATCTTTCTTAGGAACCAAAAGTACAGGCACTACACAAGGACTAAGGCTTTCACGTACATACCCGCGGTCCAAAAGGTCTTGGACTTGCCGCTGAATTTCCTTAGTCTTCTCGGGGTTGGTTCGATAAGCAGCACGGTTTGGCAATGTTGCTCCCGGGATCAAGTCAATTTGATGCTCTATCCCTCTCATAGGTGGCAGCCCCGGGGGTATCTCCTGTGGAAAAATGTCCTCATACTCCTGCAAAAGGTTAGTGATAGCAGGAGGTATCGAGCTAGCAATATCATCTAAAGAAAATAAAGCTTGTTTGCATATCAAAGAATAGCAAATATCATCATCAAAAATTTTAGTAAGGTCACATTTTGTTGCAAGCATAACACCACCCTTCAATTTAATCCCCTTGGCCTTAGAACTAGGTGATTGCTTATCATTTTTAGGTGGAAAAACAAATTTAGCAACTTGCTGGTTTTCGGATTCAACAACTTTCAAACTAGCAGCTCGATCTTTATCAGCTTGTACAATTTCAGCAGGGGTCAAAGGAACCAAAGTATTTTTTTCCTTTATGCACAAAAGTGTATTTATTACTTCTACCATGGTGTGTAGCATCATTATCATGTTCCCAAGGACGACCCATCAAAAGTGAACAAGCTTGCATAGGAACCACATCACAATCAACAGAATCAGCATACGAATCAATGGAAAACGAAACTCTGCAAGCTCGTGTTACCTTTGCTTTTCCAGAATCATTTAACCACTGGATATGGTACGGATGTGGGTGTGGGCGTGTGGTCAAGCCAAGCTTCTTGACCAAGTCAGAACTCACCAAATTATTGTAGCTACCTCCATCAATGATCACATGTGCACGACGATTGTTGATGATGAAGAAAATCTGGAAAAGATTATGGCGTTGCAACCACTCAGGTTGCTGTACCTGTGTGCTGAGCACCCGCTATACAATGATGTTCATGTAGGCTACCGTGTCCTCGCGACCAAGGACTTCGCCATCCTCAGCATCAACTTCTTCTTCTTCTTCCTCATCTTCAACATCGGAGGTGCTGATGTAGCCATCTTCTGTGGCAATGTATGCCCGTTGACTAGGGCAATCTTTTTGCACATGGCTAAATCCATGGCAGCAGTGGCACTGAATGTTGGGAGTGCGCCCCGTCGAAGCGACGGATCAGGCACTCTTGGCGGGTACCTGCGAAGAACTTTTACCTGAATCTATGGGTCGTGGGGGAGGTGGTTTTGGCATTGCAGAAACTCCGGACGCAGCTGGTCGCTTGCTCACCGGTGGAGGTGCCCGGAAAGAGGTGGCCTTGGTTAGCCCCGAAGGTGGCGTCGTGCGCGGAGTGTACGTACTTGCCTTGTTCTTGCCCTGCTGATCACGCCCCTGCAATTCCTTCTCTGTAAGCATAGCAAATGAAACAACGGTTGATAGTGTTAAATTCCTTATAATCAACTATGTTTTGAATTTCAACCCTCAAACCCGAATAAAAACGACAAATAGCATCCTCGATCCCTCCAGTATGCTACAACGCATCAATCCCTTTTGTAGCTCACCATAGTAATCCTGCATGATTTATCCCCTTGTTCTAAACACATCGTTTCTTGCGTAAATCTCTATGATAAGAAGGAGGAACAAATCTATCGTGCATAGCTACCTTAAGTTCTTCCCAAGTAGTAGGTAAAGCACCCTCTCAGCTAACCCAGTCCACCAAATGATAGCAAAATCTTTAAACTCACTAGTGGCTTGTCTTACTCTATGTTGCTCGTGCACAAGGTGGGCACTAAACTTTTGTTCTACTATCATCTCCCAATCAAAGTATCGCTCGACATCATAATAACCAGAAAAAGATGGTAGTTTAAACTTAACCTTAGCATAAGGATCATCGGCCGCACGATTATTATTACCTAGATGGTGGTGGTGATTTGGAGCGCCACCCATACCTGTGTGGTTTGTGCGAAGACGACGTTGTAGCCGTGCTTGCCTTGTAGCTTGTTCATCAATATTGCCACTGGAATCATACACCGTGTCTTCTGGCAAATGAGCTCCGGTGTTGCCGCTCACATCTTCATTGGTTGGTTGTTGCGTCTCCAATGCAGCAACCCGATCAGTAAGCGTGGACACCCGTTTGTCCAACCTCCCATGTAGTTGCCGAGATCAAGTTCAATGAGGGCTTCAGTGATAGCCCTGGTGACTGCCTCCTTCATCTCTTTGTGAGCGTTTTCTACAACAGATTGTAGCTGCTCTTGACTGACACATTCCTTGAAATC
This sequence comes from Oryza australiensis, assembly GCA_019925245.2. Lineage (NCBI taxonomy): Eukaryota > Viridiplantae > Streptophyta > Magnoliopsida > Poales > Poaceae > Oryza > Oryza australiensis. Next base: position 3,637,196 of record JAIFGZ020000565.1, read on the forward strand.
CTTGGGAGTCCTCTCCTCACCGTCACCTGCCATTGAAAACACAGAAAAACAGCAAGAAATAGTGAAGGTTATCCCTAATAATCTACTACATAGGTGTAGTGGGGCCTCTCAACAATTCAGCAAAGTGGTGCACCTTACCAAGCTCTTATAAGGTTCTTACCAGCAAAGGCAAAGGATACCTGGAGAAAGGCGTAGGCGGCGATTGCAAGGATCAAGAACCTGTGCTGTCCGGAAGTAGTATGTGTGGCTAGGAAGGCTGAATAAAAATATGTGAGTGGTACACAATTCAATGACAGATAGTAATGCGAATAAAAATCCCAAGTTACTCGCCTTAGTTGCTGGTCTATTTGTGTCCTAGAAAAGTTGTGGTAACAAGGAAGGAGCAAGTATGACAGGTGGGTAACAACAAGGAAAGCAAGGAAACATGAACAAGGCAAACTTCGGCGAGATTCAGTAAAACCAGTAATACCACGCAAGGCTAGAGGCTCAACGGAGCAGATCGAGAGCCTGAAGCACTAGTAGAAATCAACTTTTTTTCTTTTTTTTTCCTTTCCTTTTTTTCTTTTCTTTTTTTCTCAATCAGGAGCACAAGAATAGGCACACCTCAAAGCTTCAGCTCAAACGGAGTTAAAATGTGGCCTATGGAATTTCTGTAGAAACTTTGAAAGAACATGCAGAAACTTCAGAGCTCGACACAGATAATTTTGTAAGCCAAATTTTGGAAATCTGGTTTCGCCATCGGATGTAAAAATTTTTTTCTCTTGTCCGAAAAGTTAAATTTTTCCTGATTTCGAGTCTGTATACAAAAGTTATGGTTGTTTGAAGTTTGGGCTTCCGACTAGGTTTTTCAGAAGGAAATACAACCAAATCGGTTTTATGGTGGAGATGGATATGGTGGCAGCGGAGTACGGAAAAGTGTTTTGGCGTTGCGTGGTGATCTTGGTTGGTGTTTATGATGGTGAAAACGGTTTTCAAATAATGAACCCTAGCACATAGGATGAAAGGTGGCGACTATGGGTTACAAGGGAAAACACATGACTATACTAAAACATGCACTAAACCAGCAACAAAGAACTTAAAATAGGACTCTGATTCAACACTACGGACTCTGAAATTGAATTATGCAAGGGCAAAACACTGTCTGGGATGGGGAAAAACTATCGACTACAATTTTGTTTGGCTTTTCTGTAGACTCTAGGATAACGGCGAAATCAAAAACTAATCTAGGGTAAGAGCGAACCTGACGGTAAACCAAAAGCTCTGATACCACTTGATGTGGACAAGGGTCCCGATCTTTCGAAAGGTTCTGGTAATTACTCGATTTGGTGGAGTCGCGACACAAGTCGATCCGGCTTCTGAAAGAATACATGCTCTTGAGCCCCGCAATCGCAACACCATGTCTCCTCAGGTTATCGACCAGCGTGGCATGGTCGACCTCGCCAAGAAGGCTAATCCTTACTTGCGAATCGAAGAACACAAACAAGAACAAGAAAGATTGCAACCAAAATTGCGAATATATGATTAAACTCACAAGTTGGGGTCTCACAAACCGAAGGAACGACAAAATTGTTCTTGACAAATTAATCTAAGCAAAACCCAAACCCTAAAGGTAGCGACGGCTATGAATATATGGAGTTTAGGGGCGTGCAAAGACCCCTGGATGCAACCCTAATGGGTTCCCACACGATACACGGTCCAAAGGCCCAAATACGACGACGCAGCACCGGGACAGATTCTGAACGTCAAATTGTTCGGTCGATTCCCGATGACTTAGGATGAATTTAGACTTGGGACCAGAACCATTAGAAAGATTATCTTCTTAGATTTCCATCCATATAATGAACGCCCCATTCCGAGCACATATGCGACCTGGGCACCCGTTTTAGTGCCGACTGGTCCTAGACTCCGAAACATACTCGAAGTCGACTTGGTTCGAGCCTTCACCTTAACTTGAACTCCCTTGCTGGTCCTCCACGCCTCTAAGCCCCTCTCTAAGTGTCTCCTTGTCTTCTCCATCATTCCTAATCATAATATAATCATTAGGTAGCAATCTGTTCTTAAAATCATATAAAGAGGAACTTAGGAACGAGCTCACCTGTAAATTCAATTGTTTCGCACGAGCTCTTGTGATTGGACCTTGAATGTCCAATGGAGGGTTGTTATGTATATCCGAAGGAGTGATGTCCTCATCAACGGGTCCACCACGTGGACGGTCCGGATTGCCCCAAAGGGGATCAGACGGCCACGAGGACCGACGGCCCCGATCTACCGAGATGGATAGGGTGGCTTGCGGGCGGTGGCGACCGGTGGCGGCCAGCCGGGCAATGCGGCGGCGGCGCGCGTGCCCCGATGGTCGCTGGCGGCAGCCATTGGCGCGGCGGAGAGCGGCGGAGGAGCGGGAAAGAGGTAGGGGTCTTACCGAGCACGCAAAGGCAGGGAGGGACGGCGCGACGAGCGGTGGTGAGCGGAGGCGGCTGCCGGCGTTCGGGCGCTTGGTGATAAGGCGCTGCAGCAGGTGGCCCGAAGGCGGGGAGTGGATGCCGAGGGACGGTGAGGCGCACGAAGTCGGAGAGCGAACCGGCGATGCTCGGGAAGCGGTGCGGCGGCGGAAAACGATGGCCAGAGGCGAGCGGGGTAGTGGCGGCTCGAGAAACACAGCGGGGAGGGGGTTCCGGCTATGACCCAAAGGAGGCGGCGGCCGGGGTTCGGGGTGACGCGAGGAGTGCGGCGGAGTGCGGGGAAAAGCGGGCAGCCGAGGAGAGAGAGGGACGCGGCGACATCGGCCGGGCTGGGCCGCAAGGGGCAAAGGCGGAATTTTGGGCCGTTCCGCCCGCATCAATAGGGAGGATTTTTAATTGGTTTTCTATTTAAATTAATCCATAAATAATCTTTGATTTTCTATAAATACTTGGTGCTCAAATAATTCCAGAAAATTCCTAAATATAGATGAACACCCAAAGTATTTAATAAAAATATCTTCAGCTCATTTAAAGATTAATTAATTTATTTAAATGATTATTGAAGTAATCTTTGTATTAAAATTATTTCTGAGCTCCACAATTTCACGGAAAATTTCAGAGAGTACTTTAGGGCATGGAGAATATTTCAAAAATATTTCCAACCATGATTTCTAAAGGAAAATTTAATTTTCTTAATAGTTTCACTTGATTTACTTTGCTTTTTATTTTATTCATTTTCTAGGGGATGATTTATTAAATGATTTTTAATCTCGAACGAAAATTGGGCTGTGACAGCTAGCTATTTAAGGAGATGGGAGAATGACATAGGGGTCCCTAAGGTCATGCTCCACCAGGTTGGGGCGCATCCCACTTGAGCCTCACTTGGGTCGGAGTCCTAAATGAAGTTATAAGCCCATAGACTCATTATAGGTGACGTAACACCTTGTTTCCGTGATTGTGGGTGACTGAGATGGAATTTAGAGATGAGGCTGGATCCGTTGGAAAGAGGACTCCGAGAGCTTTTCACAAAGTACTTATGGGCCAAAACGAAGCTCGTATGCATATTTGGTGGCCATTTAAAGTCAGCATGGTAGCAGTGACCGAATTGGATTCCAACTCTTGGACACCTTGATCTTTACGTCTTTCGATTGACCTATAATGTGAGCAACGGTTGTATCAATAGTAGCCATGATCACATCAGTTTTCTAAGCGAAATATTTTGACAAGATTATTGCAGGGTCATAAATTTACAATGTGCAGAGAAATGGATTCATTGCTCTTGGTTTGGTTGCATTGCATGGACTGAGAATTATCACCGTGCTTATCAATCCACAATGGATGCATGCATGGTTGTTCACCAAGGGCAGAGTTGTACACAATATATTTTCTAGTTATTTGGCTAACATGATATTTCTATTGAGATGTAATTCTTCTGCAAGGTAAAGTGATAAGCTAATTATTACGAAAATTAAGGTTTCTGATAAACCCTGAGCTCCACTTGATAAGCTCATGGCTTTGATTGGCCCGATCTTTCAGGGAGTTGATAATAACAACGATTTAAGAGAAACATTGACGAACTGACTACAATCATACGAGACATTGTTGTGTTGCGCCTTAGGATCGATACACCTCTCTGTGGGTTGTTGATTTTGTCGATGCAGATCAACCTTATTCCTGCAAGCAAATCAAAGAAACAAGAAAGAACAAGATAAATGCAATCTGAATTACAAATAGAAATTGAATACAAATGATAAGTTGGGATTCCATAACGAGAAAAATTCGATCTAACCGATCACAGCTTTACTCGAAAAAATAGCAATGGCTAAACTTTAATCTAAACAAAACCCTAGAAACCCTGAGAGGTAGATAACTATTTAAGGAAGTGGAAGACGACCTAGAGGTCCCTAGGGTCGTGCTCCACTAGGTTGGGACGCACCTCACTTGGGACCTATCTGTCAGCAAGACACTGTAGCTTTGGGCCGTCATGGGCCGACATAAACAGTACAAGAAAGAGAAAAAAGTCTAGAATACCTCCCTCTTTTCAGTTTCATCTCCAATTTTCTTACTTGATCTTGCGAAGTCCGTTGCGATGATCTCCTCACATGGTGTTCATCCAACATGTGCCACCTCATGTTTGAACTTGTCACCCGACTATCTCGATCGTTCTGGAACATAACTTCTCCCTGAGTTTAGTCTCGATCCCGTGGCCGACCAAGTTTGACCTCAATCACATGCATACACACAAACGAACAACCATTCTTTGGGCACAGATAACACAACCTGACCCGCGTGAGTTAACGCATATTTTTCCTACTTTTTCTGGCACTTGCCAATTTTCTATCACTTAAGATTAAAAACACTCATGCCAATTTTCATAAATTCTCTTGAGAGTTGGACGGCTTGCACATTCATGTCTTGGCCTTCTTGGGAATACTGAACAGCTGAAATTTCTGGCGGGCCAATTGAGCTTCCGAGATGGATAGCCGTTGGCTCCATTTGCATGATTTTTCTTGCCCCAAGGAATGTGATAAGGCCAGTCTTAGTGGAGTTTTGTAGAGAGTTTCATGCGTAATAAATATAGTGCCACGTCAGATTTTTGCATGAAATGGAGAGGAGAGAGAAGAGAAACGTTTCATCCCGGTGAAACGATATAGCGTCATTTCCAACGACTGGGAAAAATAGTGAAACACGCGTTGAGGCCAATCGTTTCATTCATCTCTATCCCGTGCGGTACCCACACCACTTTATCCCGTCCCCGTCGCCATCTATACTACGACAAACTCCAATCCTCCAGCCCCGCCGCCGGAATCCCCTTCTTCCGGCCATCCCCTGCTTCCGCTAAACCACCAAGCGGGCGGCCGCGACGGCATGGACGGCGTGGGCGGCCGTGACAGCGTGGAAGCGCGGGTAGCGCGGATGGCCGCGGGCGAGCGCAGGCGACGCGGACGGCGTGGAAGCGCGGGTGGCGCAGACGGCCGTGGGCGAGCGCGGGTGGCGTGGATGGCACGGAAGGGCGCTAGAGGGAGCTCCAGGCTCTGTCGACCGGGGCGCGGACCCTACGGGCGGGCGTCGGCGACTTCGCCAGCAACATGGCCATCATCCTCGTCGCCCTGCTGGCCGGTGCGGCGGAGTGTGCCATCTGCCTCGTCGAGTTCGTCGACGGGGACACCGTGCACGTAATGCCGGTGTGCAGCCACGGCTTTCACGCGCACTGCATCAAGCGATGATGGATTTGTCTGCTTGCTTTCGTGGTATGATGGATTTGTTTGCTTGCGATGACGATTTGTTTGCTTGCTTTCTTCGCTTCTTTCTTGCTTGCTTGCTTTCTTTATTTCTTGCGATGACAGATTTCTTTCTTGCTTGCGGATGGCGCGGGCGGCCGCAGGCTCGATGCTGGGCGGGGCGTGGCCACGAGCTGCCGTGACGCCACGGCGCACAGGCGAGGAAAAAAGTGAAGAGAGAGAGAAAAAAGATCGGTGGGACCCACGGAAATAATAAAATAATATATGAAACTATGCAATGAAACTACACATTGAGAGAGATAGACTTATTTCATGTTAATTGTTTAACGTCTTGGAAACTGAGAGGTGAAATATTCTATTGAGAATGGTCTAAGTGTCTATGTTTCATCTTTGTTGTGTTGTTAAAAGTAATATATGTCGACTGTCAGCATGCTATTTCAGAGAAACTATCATTGATTTCTTTCTACAAAGATCAAGTTTTGTGTTGAGAGTCTCAAGTCCCAACTTGAGATTAGTAACTCCACCGCAGTCTCATTTACCAGTACATTAAATTAGTACTGTCTGTGGGCTTGTTCTGAACAAAGGTTGAAAACGGCTGGTATCATACCTAATACGAGAATCGTGATTGACATTAATTAAATATTCCCTTCGTTTTGTAATATATGATATCGTTAACTTTTTTTAAGCCTTTAATTATTTTTATTATTGAAAAATTAATTTTTTAAATGATAAATCAAAGCCACAATAAAAAATATTTTAATTAAATTTTTTTAATAAGACGAAAGATCAAATAAGGAAAAATAGTCAATAATGTTTTTAAAAATAAATTTATTTTATTTTAAAGTAAATATATAAAGTTTTATTTAGTAGTTTGAAAAACATGTAATGAAAATTGAGGGTAGCCAAGCTGATCCCCACTTTAAAACAGGCCCATGATCCGACGGTTTCTGTTGGAGATTGCTTGGTTCGCTCCATGATCCGATTCGAAACCGTTTGTACTTTGTACAATGACGGGAGTGACGTCATCCTCGTGCTCGGACAGCAGCTGCACGCACGCATGCTCCGACTCGGACAACGCAGCCGAAGTCATCCCTACAAATCGCCGACGCGCTCAGACCGCCACGAGACAACACAAACCAAAGCACTTCGTTGCCTCTGCTCGAGCTCTCGCCGTCGATCAGCCGTTCGCCGTTGGCTGCTGCCGTCGTTCAAGTCCTTAGGCCGGCCGATGCGGAGAGACCAGAGATGGCACGACGCCCCTTCCGCGGGTACGGCTGCCACGGCTAAGTGGCCGTGTTCGCCGAAGCAGGAGGAGGCGGCGGTGGCGCTGCAGGCGGCGGCGCGTGGGCTCCTGGCGCGCAGGGCGGTGCGCGCGGTGCGGGACGCGGAGCGCGAGGCGGAGGAGGTGCTCGCGCCGAGGGTCGCCGCCGTGCTAATGCGGGAGGCTGCGAAGGCGAGCGGCGACGGCGACGTGAGGGCGAAGCTGGCCGTGGCGGAGGAGCTGATGCGCCTGGTCCTGCGCCTCGACGCCGTGCGCGCGCGCGCGCGTACCGGCGGCGCGTGGTCGCCAGGGTGCTCGCGCTCCAGGACGCCGTCGTCGACACGAGCGCCGAGTGAATACGTTGACCTCGATGACCAGGAGCAGAGTCAGGATTAAAGGACATGAGCAATAAACAAAGTAGAATCGATATAATCATGTTTTATAATGTTTTAAAAAATTATATTTCTATTAATTTAAATTTAGCTCTATGACTAGCAGCAAGATAATAGACTTCAATAATTTCATCGGTACTAGTTGATAAAGCTAGTTTGTTTTCAATATAAATTATCAAACTTCAATAATTTCATCGGTACTAATTGATGAAGCTAGTTTGTTTTCAATATAAATTATCAACCAATCTCGTAAAAATCCATCTTTTATTATATATCTAAGACGTATCTTAGTTAAATATTATTTTTCGATGGTTGCAGTAATACTGAAAAATTAATATTAAATATTTACACGGTTTAAACAGTTTACTTAACTAAATTAATTAGTTACATAATTAATAAAAAATAGTTAATTAATAACGTTCGAGCCCTCCGTCACTGTCGATGACGACCGTGCATTTGGTTGATTGCTAATTAATTGCATTACATGCATCTCCCCCTGTTCAATTATTAATTGTGTTAAGTGAAGTTATTATTTTATTTTGTATATAACAGAGAGGTGTTTTATACCTTCGGAACAAACCATTAAGAAAAACCAAATTACCACTAGACATTCTTCACCTCCCTGAACTAGTACGAATTATTACACCCCTCAATTTAAAAACTAGACATTCCTCACACTCGACTTTTTATAGTGAACAAATTATCCCCTTAATTGACTTCAAAGAGATTTTGGTTCGACGTGATGGACACGCGACAATCCAATTAACATAAAATAATAAAAAATGCCGAGGCTCACTTGGTCATCACATATGGACCTTACCTTATATATTGTTTATGCTAACTGGATGCGCAATGTAAAACCAAATATCTTCGAAGTTGCTCAGGAGGTAATTTGTTCACTATAAAAATTAAAAATTAAAAGGTAAAAGTGTATGTTTTTAATTAATAGAGAGAATATGTATTATCATAATAGTTTATTCGGATTTTTTCCAACCATAAACCACCACGAATAATAGAAGGCGTCGAACGTTTGCAAAGATGGGGAGCTAAATCGATCATTAGGGCAGCTCCAGTCCTGGCTTTTACTCGTGCAATCCACGGAAGAAGAACAAAATTTGGTTCGATAGCGGCAGTGGTAACATCGATTTGTGGGACCCACGTAAAGAATCTCTTTTTGCCCTGTTGCGATGCTTGTCCTACCTGGCGCAAATTAAACTTTTATTGGTCATGTGTAACAATTATTTTTTAATCGATTGATTTTGTCTTTTCTTTGGAGCTTGATTCTGTTTCTAAGGGATGTACAACGCGTCTATAAGAACTGTCTGCGTGATGTCTCTTTTATAAAAAAAATCCCTGCCATTGTGTGTAGACGGGTGCCTCGTCCTTCCGTGAGGGCATGTACAACGCGTCTTCTCACCTCGTCTGTAAGCTGGCATTTTTGCGAAAAAAACCCCATGCTAGCTTGTAGACGGGAGGCCCGTCGTCTCACAACGCGACGGCCTTTGGCTCGTGCTCCCAGGTGAGGAGACGGCCGCGCATCGCGCTGTACACCTGCTCGACGCCCCCGTCTCCTCGCTCGGATCCAGCGTGCTCTGGTGCGCGAGAGATGGTTTTTTGCGCGCCAAATCGACGGCGGCGATGGCCACGCATCCCCGTCCCTGGCCACGCATCTTGGGCCGGCGCGGCGGCGCCATGCCGCGGATGGCGATGAAGTCCGCGACGATCTGAATCTGGCACGCCCTTAGCCCCGTCCACGTCTCCTCGCCTCGGATCTCTCCGCCAAAATCACAAGTTGTCGTCTCCGCACCAAATCCACCGGTCGTTGTCTCCGCGCCAAATCCACCAGTACGTCCCTGTTCGCCGTCAATTTCTTTCCTATTCGCGCCGCCGCCCTCCACCGTCGCCGATAGGTACGTTTTTCTCCTCTTCCCTCGTCTTCTCCACCAGTGGCATCGCAAAGATCGCTCGGACCTCATCCGGCGGCACGAACTCCCCTCCGCTCCGCCCAATTGCATCGCTCGAGATCTGAGGGCTCCCCAGCCACCGCCGCCGCCTCCGGCCCGTCGTGCTCCTTCTCGCCTTGTACAAGGACGTGGGTGAAGGGCAGCCCAAGAGGGATGCGGAAGGCGGCGGCGTGTCATGCCGCACCGTCGCCGGCCGGAAGTTCAAGGTGGTTGTCGGTGTGTCGTGCGCTGTACATCCGGAATTCTAAGAAGAGGATTGGGGACGACCCGAGCTAGATCTGTGTTCAACAAGTACCATTGATTTCAAGAGCATCCCGGGTGTGCACAAGGAGTTCGATTTCAAGGAGCTGAGAAGAGGAACCAACAACTTCAACGAGAAGTTGAAACTGGGGCAGGGCAGATACGACGTGGTCTACCTCGCCCACCGTTGTCTGGGAACGGGCGAGCATGGAGGTCGCCGTGAAGCGTTTTCCGTGCCAACACCAAGGGACAGGAGGACTTCCTAGCCGAGGTCAGCATTGTCAATCACCTCGCACTGTAATCTCATCAAGCTCGTCGGTAAGCTAGCGAGATGCATTTTGATTGTATTGCGGGTATTTAACCATTTGAATTATTTCTGAAACATTAGTTACAAGATGTGTTAGGAATTAGGGCTCCTTCACGGAAGACAATTAATCACTCTTGCCAATGAATGATAGATATATATGTCTTGCAAAATAGAATCATCTGTTACTCAAAATGTTGAAATCGGTATCCTGTTGAAATCGATGCTTCTTTCAAGCTGAGCAATAGATGGTGTGCTAACAGAAAGGAGATGATGGAGCCCATATGTACATAAAAAAATATTTATAGTGTATAGACGGGGTTGTCTATGGGTTGTATGATCTGTATACTATCTGTTTGTATGATAGTTTATAGATGAGAGGTCGTCTGTGGGTTGTACAACGGTCTGCGGCCCGTGCTCCCAGGCAAGTCGACGGCAGTGAGGCGCGTTGTACGCCTCGTCCGCGAGTTGACGCCACGCGGATCCCGCATGTGTGTGTCTCGTCGTCTACGATCCAGGATAGAAGATTTGCGCGCCAAATTTAGTCTCTATTTCTTCCTCCACGCCAAATCGCTGGCTATTTCTTCCTCCGCGCCACTGGAAGCACACGCGCCACCGGAATCGGGGAGGAGCACACACGCCATACGGAGCACACGCGCGCGCCATCGGAATCGGGGAGGAAGAGTCCAGGCATGGCGACGGCAACACCGACGTTGTGAGGAGTGTTGGGGCGCAAGGGAGCTGTGGCATCGTCTTCCCCACCTCTGCTCCACTGACCCACCCTAAATCGTAGCCTCCATGCCGCGACGCCGTTGGCCCTACTCCCAGCGACGCCGTCCAGATCTCGCGTGCTCGCGTGCGGGCGGGATTCGTCCGGGCCTAGATTGATTTCTCCTCTTCGCTATCAGGTCCATCAAGCTACTCGTTTCCCTGTTTCTAGTCCTCGCTTGTCCTGAATCTTGAACCCACTGGAGTCCCCATTTCTAGCTAGTGCTGGTTGGCTCTTAGGTTCACCAGGTAAAGGTAGTAAAGCCTGCTCAATTTCATGTAAATGAAGATGATATTTTCTGAACTGCAAACCTCAAGTACTGACAAAGTGATCATCTTTCATTGCTTTCTATGGAAAATCATGGATTTCCTTTCAAACAAAGCACCGTGGATTTTCTCTTCAAACAAAACCGTTGATCTATTATACTTTCAGGTTAGTCTGATTCATCAACAAGACTGTGTCCTGAAAGTGACTCTGTTCTTTGGTGGTTCATGTCAGACATTCGAAACTCATCCTTCCGAAGCTGGATAAAAGGCAGATCTTGCTATAGAGGATGTGTAATTTGTTTAATTTGTGTAGTTTGCTCCAAGGACAGCAACTAGAACTCCTATGTTTCATTTTTTCTGATGCCTGACTTACAACCTTTTGTTTCTAGAAAAATGATAGCACAAGAAATGCAATATCTTTTAGCTAGATTTAATTGGCTCATTGTTCCCATTACGATGTGTATTGAGAACTCCTGTGCGTGGCTGATTGCCTACGTATTCTGAACATTTTGTGATGGCTGATTGCCTGTGAGTGGTACTGACATGTGAATCAACAATGATTTCTTTCGAATGCTCTTATTTATGCTTCATATATTTCTATAAAATAGCTATACAAAATTATTTATAATTGATCCTAGTTACATGCAAAGCAAAGCATTAAATATCTTAGAGATGGGCCTCGTCTATGGGTTGTATGATCTATCTTTTTATCTGTCTGTATGGTAGTTTGACGGTCTTCCGTCTATGGGTTGTACATGCCCTAAATGCCTGACTGTTCGTCCTCCGTCATGCAAAAAAAACCCTTTTATAGGCCATGTGTAACAATTTCTTTTCATAATCGGCTGATTTTGACTTCTCTTTGGAGCTCGATTTTGTTTCTAAATGCAGCAGTTGACTGCCGCAGTATGCTTTGTTCGAACTTTTCTGCTCACATATTGTCATGGCTAACAAGGGAGATAGTATCTTACCACTACAGATAATAGCGACAAGAATAAACAAAGTACAGAAACATCGCCAGTTGTTTGACCCGTGCGGCAGAGATAAAGACAGCCTAGCACCAAATACCCTGCCAGCGCGTGGACCCGTTAGTTAAGGCGGGCCCATTGTTAGTAAGAAAGAGAGACTTGTTAGCGTCGTGCTCTATAAGTCGAGAGGAGAGAGAGATGGCTGACAAGAAATGTAATCTGATATTCAAATCTTAATTCCATCTCTCTCCTGTTCTTCCTGTTCTTCTTCCACCTGCTATTCCCTTTCACCTACTCCTAGATTCGAAATATCCCTAATTCTGTGAGCGATTTCTAGCTGTAGAATTAAAAGTTCGTGACAATTGGTATCAGAGCAGTTCATCCTGGAGAAGCCACATTATACTTCTTGGCTGCAGCAGGAAGTAGAAGCGATGGAGAAACAAAGTGTGGATTTCGAAAAGATGCTGGGGGAGATTCAGGAATCGTTGGTGGCGCTAACTCTCAAACAAGGAGAAACACAAGCCATAGTGCTGAAGATAGATCAAGGGGTAGCGAACTGGCGACCTCAAGTGGAAGCTGCAGTACAAGAACTTCATGAAGAAATGTTGGATCTACGGCAGCAAGTGGAACAAATCAACAAGGCAGCTAATGTTTTAGCAGCGGCACCTTTATCTACACGAATTCCATTGAGAGAAGTTGAGAAGAAGGATCCCCTGCTTCCTACTCCACCAGACTCTGTTTCGACGGGCGTTGGTGTTGGAGAAAAATGGCCACCGTGCCGCTGCGAAGGAAACGAGAACCGGGGAAGGGTTTCAGGGGTGGTAACAACCCTGATTCCAACCCCGGTCAAGGGTACGTACGATTTCCCATCTCCCTCCTTGAGTCATTTTGATCAATCCGAGTTTGGGAGTGGCGAAATGGATGGGGATCATTTTTCACGTTAGTATAGCCATAGAGTTCCAAAGATAGACTTTCCAAAATTTGATGGAACCGATCCCATGGATTGGAAAATGAGATGTGAGCATTATTTCGATGTGAATAACACATTTCCTGGATTGTGGGTGAGAATAGCAACCATTTATTTTTCGGGATGTGTTGCATCATGGTTGAGAGCATCTAAGGCACATGTTAGGTTTCCAGTTTGGGAAATTTTTTGTGTGGTAGTGTCAAATAAGTTCGATCGGGATCAGCATGAGGTGCTTATTAGACAAATGGACACTATAAAACAAGTTGGTTCGGTTGGGAGTATTATGAAAAGTTTGATGAATTAACACATCAGTTGCTAGTTTATGATCCAATTTTAAATGTGCGATATCTAATTCATTGTTTTACTGAGGGGCTAGCCGTGACATAAGGAATTCAGTGTTGCTGCACAGACCGAAGGATTTGGAGACAACATTAGCTATAGCAACTCTGCAAGAAGAAGTTCTGATGGAGTCCTCTTCACTGTCTCATGCAACTTCGAAGAAGACGGACTCAGGTTTTCAGTCAAACAAACTCCAGCATTTCGGAGTGCAATGCATTTACCATTACCACCTAGTCGGGGAGTTTTTGTCAACAATGCAACTCGAGGAGAGGATACAAGAATCGCTGACAACATCAGGACTATGAACAGTTCCGACAAATACTTGGCATTGAAGGCCCAGCTGTTAACGACCAAATTTGGTAAGCCAGATCCCCAGGTTTGAAGTTACAATCGGAGTGGAGTTGGAGTGCGTGATTCCCGGGAACAGAGTCCGTGTTGGCTAAGTTTGAATCGGCTGAGGGGTCAATCGGCTCAGACCGAATCGGATGAGGATATCCGGCATAGCCGATTCCGATTAGGATAAACAGACGAGATCAATTCTGATAGGAAAGCAAGGAGATCATTAGTGGATTCGGTTTTCGAGTGCTTCAGAGATATTGCCATCTACGGATAATGTCCTAAAAGGCAATTGTATATGTAATTTAGGATGTTTTGCATAGTTTCCTTGTTTATCACGATAGGGGATTTTGTCCCAGATAATTGTCGTATTTTAAATAGTAGTTAGAGATAGGAGTCGTGTCCTACAAGTACTCTATTTGTAATTGGGTATAAATATGACCTGAGACATGTAATTAATACACAATCAATACAATCTCGGCGCATCGCCACCCTTTTCCTTTAATAGTTTCGACGAGTTCTTGCTTCTAGTTGGGCTGCATCATTGGGCTGCATCATTTGATCTCTAGCGAAAAGGTAATCCCGATAACGCAGTGGCTTGCGTTATCGGGGTTAGTGCTTTCATCATCATGATACTCTAATCCTATCCTCGTAATCTGCATAGTTATCATATATGCTATATAATTTAGATCTACATTGTGGTCTAAACCCTAATCGGCTAGCATTAATTGCTAGATGATAGCTGGAAGGTTTAGATTTCAATGTTAATCTGGATTATATAATATATCTACCATCTTGAAAGGTTTTCATTCGTTTATTCAGATCTCATGTTTTTTTGTACTTAATGCTGCATCGTTTAAGTTCGATCTATTAAGTCGCTCTTAGAACCATATAGATCTACTCGGCTCAATGACTACTATTAGAGATAGTATCGGGGTTTCAGCCGATCTTACATGTTTTAGCCATCTTACATGATTTATTTTTATTAGATGTGTTAAAGCTGCCCTTTATATTAAGATCTTAATCCAGTTAAATGTATTGAGCTTGATATCAATTTGTTAAGTTATCTTAACAGCCGATTGATCCTTGTTTGGTGTATTTAGCTTAGATTAATATCTTAGTATAAAGTTGTATCGGAGTACTAGCCGATTCACATTAGATCTACGACATCGGCTAGGCTATAAATGTATATAATCTTTATCCTAATGTGCTTTTAGACATAAGTGATTTATACTATCTCGGCATGCTTGGCCTTCTTGTCGCCTTCCTTTATTCCTCTTCCTTCTGTTTTTGTTGGTTGTAGGATCAAACCAACTGACACGCCCTGAACCCCAAAGGTAATCAATTTGGACCTACACTAGAGTAAAGGAAATCTCTCAGGCCAGTGCGTGGAAATTTTTCTCATCAACACGCTCCTTGGCACGTCTGGTGGGACCGCAATACTCAAGTCAGATACAATGGTCGACATCAAGTCTACGGAGGTTGATCAGGACAATGTCATCCCCATCACATTGGACAATCTAACTCCTAAGCAACAAGCCGAATACCAGGAGATGATTGAACAATTGCAAGCTCATTATCTACAATCTTTCACCCAGACCAGATCTAGGACAATTGTTAAAAAATACAAGGTCAAGCTCCCCGGACAGGATGAATCTGGAGCTAGCCCCAGCAAGGACAAAGGGAAGGAGATCAAGCAAGAGGAGGACCCAGAGTTGCACACCTTGCAAGATAGGATCGACTATATTGTCCACCATGCACTGATTAACCAGTCTGGGATATTGGTCAACACTTTAAACAATATGATCGGCGCGGTGGTCGACTCCAAGATAGCCGAGCAACAAGCTAGAGGCCCAATCTTCTTCCCAGAAGGCAAATTTCCCGGGTAGAACATTGTCGACAGATGAACCGCCACGCTCCTTCAGACGCTTGATTGCCCCCGGATAGTCTCCCCATCCAGCCAAATATGCAGCCATCGACTACAAAGCCGCTGGAATTTCAGCCCAAAGTCCTGATGGATAACCACCCCCAACATTCGGGCCACGAAATCCGAAGGGTGTTCGCAGAGCAGGTAGAGGCCATGTTTAATGCCAATCGGCCACCTACTTTCCCTAAGCTGCCGACTGGCAATTACCCGCCAGTTTTCCCCCAAAACCCTGGTGGTGCTCAGCTTGCTCCTAATCAACAGCCTCCTTTGACGCATCAGCACCCTTAGCAGCATGCAGTAGGCAATTTCAACCAATACTATCAACCTCATTCACGTCAAATGTAGTATCGACAAGGCCCGCTCCAATTTGACCAATACGAGCCGATACAACATCAACAAGCCCAAGAGGCACAACAACAGAACAAGCCTTGGGCAGATTTAATAGTCGATGTAATGCGAGAGCAATTTGGCCTCAAACCCAAAGATTCTGGCAATATGTACTGGTACCACTATCCTGAATACTTTGAAAGGGTTCCACTACCAAATCGATACAAAGTGCCAGATTTTTCCAAATTCTTTGGGCAAGACAATGTTTCCACTTATGAACATGTCAACCGATTATTGGCCCAATGTGGAGAGGCATTGGCTACAGACGCTCTCAGAGTCCGATTATTCCTACTTTCACTTTCGGGATCGGCCTTCACTTGGTTTTCTTCACTTCCATATAATTCTGTTTAGAGTTGGGCCGATCTTGAAAAGCAGTTTCATCGGTATTTTTACTCTGGCATTCATGAGATGAAGATGTCAGACTTGACGAGCATCCGGCAAAAGCATGAAGAGTCGGTTCAAGACTACAAACAGAGGTTTAGAGATACGAGGAACCAATGCTACAGCCTGGTGCTGTCTGATTCCTAGTTAGCCGGTTTAGCCTTCCAAGGTTTATTAACCCCCATCAGGCAAAGGTTTTCGGCTTAGGACTTCGAGAGCTTGGCACACTTGGCCCAAAAGATCACAACCCATGAACAGCGCTTCCAGGAGGCCAAGAAGGCTTTCAAAAAAGTGAGCCATATTGCCTATGCCACGGAGTCCGACTCTAGTGACAGCGAATCCGAAGTAGCAGCAGCCGAATGGGCAAGCAACAAAAAGACCATAACTTTCCAATGGGTGAAAAATTCGGCTAAGGAAGAAAAATACGACTTTGACATCACCAAAGATAACAAGATCTTCGACCTGCCGCTTCGGGAGAAGCAAATCCAACTTTCGGCTAATCATGTCATCCCATCGGCCGAGGAGTTGAAGGAGAGAAAATATTGCAAATGGCACAACACCGGCTCCCACGGCACCATTGATTGCAAGGTGTTTCGTCAGCAGATTCAATTGGCTATAGAGGCTGGGAAGATCAAATTCAAAGATCCGAAAAAGCAGATGAAAGTTGATGGGAATCCTTTTCCTGTTAACATGGTTTATGTCAGCCGCTGATCAGCCGATCATCATCCCCAAAAAATGGATAGCCTAGTCAAATTCATGAAGGAACATGAAGAGAGGGAAACAAGCAAAGTTCACAGAGTGCATCTTGTTAGTGATATGCCTTAGAGGCAACATGGAGATGTTGGATATCAAGGTCAATGTTTATGTATAAATGAATAAAGTGTTATTCAGTTCCACGAAATAGACAACTTGTATTGATCAATAAGTACATGACTTATTTATGAGACTCTTTATGTATGAATCTATTTCTAAACGATCTCTGATCACATGTCATATTGTTGGAACAAATATGATTCTAAGATCGGCATGTTTATTGATTGATGATCATGTCTCATAGATCATAGTATGAAGATACCAAATCAATATACATGGACATGTGTTAGAGAATACATTGTTGGATAGACCCACCATGAGACACTACAGGAATAAAAGTGCCATTAGTTGGTCTCAAGTAGTGTTGATGCAAAGTCCTTAGACCTGAGATCATCATGGATTCCAACATGTCTGGTAGCCTACTTTGGGACTGCCAAACGCTATTCCGTAACTGGGTAGTTATAAAAGTAGTCTTCGGGTTTGCTATGAAACATGGAGTGGGATGTGAGTCATCAAGATGGAATTTGCCCCTCCTTTGGAGAGATATCTCTGGGCCCCTCGAGGTAATGGATTATGGAAGTGCATGGCCATGCTGAGTTGATTGAGGAGTCAATCAACAGACAGATAATCCAATACGGTTCGAGCGAATGGTTAAGCTATTGAAGGGATGGCACACATCTTGCCTATAGCTTAATTGGTATCGTGAGGCAAAGGGATTTGTGTACACATTACAGGTTTAGAGCCGATATTATATTCTTGTATACTATGGTGTCAATATGTGCTGCTAGGTGCCGCTATTGACGGTCGGCTGAGTTGGACTCGAGCCGAAACCGAGTATACCTGAACCTAGAGGGTCGCACGCTTAAGGGGATAAGAACAGACATTCGAGTTGGACTCAAATATGACTCAATTCGGATAAGATTCGATTTAGAGTCCTATGGGCTTGCGAAGTCTGGCCGGCCAACTCTATGAGATTCGGATAGGATCCGATTCAAAATAGAGTCCTGATGGGCCAATAGGCCTAGTCGGCAACTCTATATAATGGGGCGAGGGGTGGAGAGTTGCGACATTGCACTTGAACCGAATCAATCTAATCGCGCGGCTTCAGAAGTCAGCGAGTTTGAGATCTCCACGGAAACCCTACCCACTCCCGAGCCAAACCCTAGCCTTGCATCTTGTGCTAGTACACGGGTGTCAGGCGTTCTGTCTCTGGACGTGTGGATACCAGTAGAGGCATTGCTACATTGCGGCACTAATCGGCTGCGGTCAGATAGATCGGCTGTGGTCAGGCGCATCTGAGTGAGGTAAGCGCGGTTGGATGAATCAGCGAGTCGGCTGAGGTTGGATCGGCTCCGGCATCAACGAATCGGCTACATCGGATCAGCTGTGGTCAGGCAATTCAGCGAATCGGCTGTGATCGGTCAGTACTATTCCGGATCGGATAGCTCCTGATTGGCTATATCCGCTGCACTCCACTCCAATTGGTAACGATCTATCGACCCTTACTTGTAAGGTTCCTGGTTTGCGGGGTAGATTTTTTTTGTTATTAGCTATCGTAGCTTCCGCATAACCCTTCACATCTATGAAGATACGATCGGCAGGAAGAGGCTTACCATCGGCAACATGATGGCTTTGATCCCCATTGGAAGTGTGAATTCTTCAGATTCTGCTGAGAACAAGGGATGAGGCAGCCTTCACTGCAGAATTGCCTAGGGTGGTTCGGCTCAATGAAAGGAAACCGCTCGTTCATCAAAGGCTGGGCCCTATCCACGAAGATTTCTTTCAGGAGGACTTCGAGGATGACGAAGAACAGGCTGCGAACCCGCAATGGTGTCCCTCGGACACTTTTACGAAGACCCAGAAGCGGAAGGTGCAGCGGCTAAAGAGTGAAGGTCGGCTGAAAGAGGTCCAAGCCGAAATCGACTATCGGCTAAAAAAGAAGAAGGAACGAGAGCGCCCAAGGAAACAGTGGCGAGTAAAGAAGAAGGCTGCCCCAGCCGATGAGAGCCCAGCCGATAAGGCAAAACGGGCTGCTAAAGGAAAGCAGTGGCTTCTGCATCGATAAATATGGTTTTCATGCTGCCAGCCAAGTTTGATGTTACCCAAGCCGATGCGGACGAGGTAGAGGAATCCCTGGCCAAACTGGTATTGTCCCCATAACAGGCTATTTTTGAAAAACCAGAGGGGTTCAAACCAGAGGGGACTGAACATCGGAACCTCAAGCCTCTCTATGTTAAAGGATTTGTTAATGGCAAGCCGATATCAAAGATGCTAGTGGATGGGGGAGCCGCCTTCAACTTGATGCCCTACGCTACTTTCAGGAAGCTGGGCAAGGGAGCCGACGATCTTATCAAAACAAATATGGTTCTCAAGGATTTTGGCAGGAACCCATCGGAGGCCAAAGGGGTCCTTAATGTGGAATTAACCGTCGGTAGTAAAACAGTGCGCACTACATTTTTTGTCATCGATGGGAAGGGGTCGTACAGCCTGCTGCTCGGAAGGGATTGGATCCACGTCAATTCTTGCATCTCTTCGACCATGCACCAAAACTTAATCCAGTGGCAAGGCAACAAGATCGAAATCGTGCCAACTGACAGGTCAGTGAACGTTGTCAATGCCGATTTAACCCTCTGGGAGATCGACGGCATTGATTGCTTGTCCAGCAAAGTTTGGGAGGCCAATTTTCTAAAGGTGTATGATTCTACTATACATCCGATTGGAGCGACGAGCCTCAATTATTACTTAGAAGGCATCGTGAAGGGCTCGAGCGTCTACACCAAAGACACCATGGACGATCTGGATGACAAACTTGGGCAAGGTTTTATGTCGACCGACGAGCTTGAAGAGGTTGATATAGGTCCAGGAGATAGACCTAGGCCGACATATATTAGTAAATATTTATCTTCTCATTTTAGAACCAAGCTTATTGATTTATTAAAGAAATATAAAGATTGTTTTGCTTGGGAGTATTTTGAGATGCCAGGCCTTAGCCGATCGATTGTTGAACATCGGCTCCCTATTAAACTAGGATATCGGCAATACAAGCAGCCCCTAAGGAGATTCAAAGACGATATGTGTCGAAGCGTGTGCTCGACACGCGGGGACCCGGGAGACCCCCTTTTTGGTTCGGCACAGGGGAGTGGTGGATCAGGGTTTGAACTCGCGGCGAGGTAGAGGGAAGGTGGGAAGATGGAGGAAAGCCGCAATCACAAAAGACACAGAAGAGTTATACAGGTTCGGGCCGTCGGGGAGACGTAACACCCTACTCTTATTTTTGTGTTATGTGGAGGGTGAATTACAAGGATGCATGTGGTGGTTCTTCCCTGGGGGAGCTGGAGCTGATGACTGAGGTGAAATGCTTAAAGCCCAAGATTCAAGAGGCTGAACAAAAGACCAACCTCTAGAACCGCAGAACCCCTTCTATGATGGACTTAGGCCTCCTTTTATAGTGCAAGGGGACACCACAGTAGTCCTAGCTTTCTCTACTCCGCTCCACGTGATGGAGCAGCTCTTGCCCTGTCTTGTCGGGGGGCTACCCCTATTCCTGTTCCTGTTGCCACGTTGCGGGAGTTGGTGGAGAAAAGCGGGCGTCGTGGCTGCCATGCTGCTGACGAGAGGAGGGGTCAACTTACCTACTCCGGGGGGCCTACCGGTCGTGGCTCTCTCGCTGGAGAGGGTCGACGTGACACCCCAAAGCATTCGTATTCTCTCTCCCACGCGGCTGCCCGTCGCGTTTAATGCGACTGGACGGGGCATGGAGGGAGGCGTGCGTGGGATGACCGTGCGGCCATACTACGGTCGCCGCCAAAGACTTTCTCCCCTCTCTCCCTCGTGACGGGCAAAAAGGGTGATAATGAGCGGCTGACAAACATGCCTCACATCGCAATAAATGCGACGACGCAGGCATCTGGCCTCTCTCCAGACATTAAATGCGGTGGTTGGCAGTTGGCGGTTGATCTCGTTCCTCTCTCGGAGAGGTGCGGGGTGATAGACGGGGGTCCGGGTGATCCCGAACCCTGCCATTTGGGAAAGCGGCGGCCTCCGGGTAGCCCCCGAGCCAAGTCCCCTTTGGGATGGCCACGTGGCCGCCCGTGGCCCGGACCCGCATGAGCCGTTCAGGACATGTCTTTGGGGCGCCCTGGTAAGCGAAGGTGTCTTCCTTCTTCAGATATCGCATCCTCGTCATACCCCCGGACCCATATCACCGACAGTAGCCCCCGGTGTTGACCGGGACCAAAGTCGGGTTCGGGCACGGTTAACGCCATATTCCTGAGTGGATGGGCCCGGGTACTGGATGTGCCACGCTACAGCAAGAGATAGGCGTGCGGTAACTGACGCCACACTTGATTAAGCCTTTCCAGATGGGGGGCGTGTTATTTGGGCTGCGCACAATGGGGGCTATCTAACCGCCTACCTTCCTCTGTTTCGTGTAGTGCGCCTGGCGGGCGCGAAATCCCAGGCGGCGCGAAAACCCAAGCGGCGCGGAAACCGAAGAGACGTGAAAAATGAAGGGGCGCGAAGCCGAGGAGGCGCGTGGAGCGGGGGTGGAGCGAAATTAATACCATAGAATACGAGGGGGCTGTGGTTGCCTATAAAAACGGATCCACGAGTGGGGGGATCAATTTCTACGCATTCCTCAGCCATCGCCTCTTATCCTTCCAGTGCCTTTGTCCTTTCGACCCCTTCCTCTCCACTGCCAGTTCTTCTCCGCATTCCGGCGCCTTCCTCGAAGATGACCCGTGACGCGCCCCTGGAGCCCGGGAGCGTGCTTCCCAAGTCCCTGGTTCGCACCGCGGAGGCTCGAAGCCTGTTCAACAAGTACCTGCCGCGCGGCACGCGCAGCGGTGGCGATATTCCGGCTGAGCGGCCCCCCACGAAGATAGTGTTCTTCGCCTCCTTTGCCATGGTCGGGTTGGTGCCGCCCTTCTCCCGGTTCTTCTTCGACGTGCTGGAGTTCTACGACCTTCAGCTGCATCATCTCACCCCAACGTGGTCTTCTACCTCGCCATCTTCGCCTACACCTGCGAGATGTTCGTGGGGGTGATGCCCTCTCTGCATCTCTTCCAGCAGTTCTTCCACGTGTGCCGGGCGGGATCCCCCGGTGCGGTCGGATACGTTGCAATCCAGCCACGCAACGACAGGGCCGTCGACACCACCTTCATCGACATCCACCCTCGCTCCAGATAGGAGAACTGGAGGGCTTACTGGTTCTACACCAGTTTGGGCGACCACCCCTGCCTTCCGCTTCCGACGGGGATTCCGGTCAATCAGAGGAAATAGTGGGCGCGGTCGCGCGTTGGGAGAGAGCTGGATGGAGTGCTAGAGTTGATCAGCTATCTCCGGAAGGGGGGCCTGTCCAGCCACGCCGTCTTCTGAGATTTCCAGACACGGCGCATCTCGCCGTTACAGGAGAGGCCGCGCCCAACCTACATGTACACGAACTTCAACGATGACATGCGCACCCAGTTTGGCGCTCCCTTCGACTGGGATAAGATGGATCTCGCGATCCTGGTCTGCCGCACCCTCGGCGTCACTGCGATGGACCTGACGCAACACCCTCCGAGGGCCGGTCCCGTTGTTCCACGACCCGCGCTCGAAAATCCCGCATGCTCGCAGTGGTGGGCGACGACATGGGTTCGTCGTCAGCAGCGCCAAGCGCCGCCCCGAAGGGCGACAATAGTGACTACGACGACGCCGACGACTAGGTGCCGATTGGGCGTCTGGGCCGCCGGGGCCCGGGCAGGAGCGAACCAGGGGCCCCAGACCCGAAGGGGAAGAGGAAGAGGCCGGAGTACGGCTCCGTGCCTCCCCCATCGCCACCACGCGGCGGCGGCGTGGAGCGCACCGCTCCCCACCGTAGGTCCGGAGGCCCGCAGGCGGCGGGTCCTGCCCTAGAGGCCACCCCGACGAGGGCCAGCACGGCCACTACAACGACGACTCCAGCGGTGGTCGGGGGCGCACCCACGGCGAGCGCACCGTCGACGGAGGCCGGCCGCGGCACCCCTGCGGCGGCGGAGTCTGCGGGCCGCAGCCCAGTGAGCCCCTCTAGCGGCCCCGTGAAGAAGAAACGAGCCATCTCCCGGGTCTCATGGAGCTTCAACGCCGCCCGCAAGTAACGCTTTGTAGATGCATACATTTCTTGTGAGCCCTGTGTCTTATTTCGGGCTATTTGTGTTTTGATCTTTCGTTATGTTTACTTTTGTTCCCAGCCGCGAGCATCAGCATTTTCGCCCCAAGGTCATACCTAAGGGCGGTTCTGCTTCCAGCTCAGCGGGGGGAACGCAGGAGAGGTCCGGGGTGGTGGAGCCCACCGGGTTCGGGTCATCTCCCACAGGTTCGGGCTCGGGTTCGGTGCGGCCTGAAGGGGGGCCACCCTGATGCCGGGGCGTCGATCGCCCCCCAGGGACAAGCTGGGGGCCCTCCGCCGACAGGGCGAGCTGGCCCCGACAAGGAGGTGCAGACGGTGGCGGGCAGCGGGGAGCAATCCCTGGGGTCCCCACCATGGCAACAATCGCCGCCACCGCGCCAGCCATCGCCCGCGCCACACCATTCGACACGTCGCCCCACCGGCCGACTCCACCACCATCAGTGCTGGTCCATTGCGATCCGCCGATGCCGCGAGCAGCCTCACCGGAGGACGAGGCAACACCGGCTGGTGAAGCGGCGGCGGATGGCTCCAGCCGTGGGGCACCTTCGTCTCCCCACCCTGCGCAGGTGGTAGACCTTGGCTCGAGCTCCGACTCTGAATCCGGGGGCGCTCGGTTAGGGTTTATGGTCGCCTTGGACACTGAGCCCCTCGTGCGATCGCAGGAGCGGGCAAGGATGATAGTGTCCAGGGCACTGGAGGAGGCCAACGCGGTCTCCCTGGAAGGGCTTCAGGCTCAGGTTCAGGCCTTGGCCGCCAGGGAGGTCGCGATGGCGCGACGAGTGGTTGAGGTCACCGAAGGCCGCCATGAGCTGGCGACCACTGCGAGGGTGGAGGGCCTCATCCGGAAGCGGGAGCTGGCGGACATCGAGCGTCGTCGGGGTGAACTCAATCAGGTGTTCGAGGACACCGTCATTGAGCGGCACACCGCGGACTTCCGCGAGCAGGCAGCCGCTGCCGCAGAGGAGAGGGTCCGCGCCACTGCCAGGGAGTTCATCCGCGACATCAACGAGCGCGCCCAGGAACTCAACCGGCGCGAGCGCGTCCTGCGTGATGCCGAAGCCGCCGCCGCCAGCACCGACATCGAGCTCCAGGCCCGCGAGGATGGCCTGGCAGAGCGCAAGAGGGCCTTAGAGGCAGCGCGGCAGGCGGTCGGGGACCGGGAGGCCGCCGTGGCCAAGGCCGAGGAGGACTCCGCTGCACGGGAGGAGAACGTGGTTGCCCAGGAGAAGGCCATCGGTGAGCGTGAGGCCGTCGTGGAGGGGCGCGAGGTGGCCGTGCTACAGGCCCAGGAGGAGGTCTCCCGGTGCCTGAAGGCTATCTGAGAGCGCGAGCAGCAGCTCGCGGCTGCCTCGTGCCACCGACAGGAAGAGCTGGAGCGGTGGGAGCGGGACCTCGCTGCCCGAGAGCAGGCGGTCGGCGACGTGGAGGCGTGGGTGCGGGAGTTGGAGCAGCGAGAGCGGGTTCTGCCATCCCAACCGGCCCCTCGCTCCAGCGAAGCAGCGCCAGATTTGGAGGAGGCACGCCGCCGGATCGCGGAGCTAGAGTACGCCCTGGGTTTAGGGCTCCGGACCATGACCTCGTCCATCGCGCGTCTTCGAGAGGCGGCCCGTGAGGTGGGGGTTGTACGCCCCCGCGTTGCCAGCTCTACCTTGGGGGGATTGGCCACCCAAATAGACGAGCTGGCCAGGGGATTAAATGGGTGCCGGAGGAGGTTGACGAAGTGGCGAAGGATTCGTCTTACGACCTATCCCGCCAGGTTGCGACGTTGATCCTGGCAAGCTATCAGGCCCGCGACCCCGGCTTCAACCCGTACATCCCCACCGAGGACTTCCCCGAGGGCACAGAGGAGGTTTCTCGGCGTCGCGTCAAGGATACCATCGACTCCATCATGATTGGCTTCGACGGAACTCCGACAGCATTTCAGCTTGCCTACCGCGAGGACCCGCCGGATGAGGACGACATGGAGAACGCCCCCAACAACCCGCCGGCCGCCTAGGACTCCCTTGCTTTTTGCTTCTATCCTATACTTGTAAAAACATTATAATACTATTTATGTTATCAATGCACTTGTCTTTCTTATACTGGATTCGCATTGTAGCAGCCCGTCGTGGCTGACTCTGCAGACGACGATTCATATATATATATATATGTATATATATATATATATATATATATATATATATATATATATATATATATATATATATATATATATATATATATATATATATATATATATATATATGGAGCCCCGCCCAACTTGGCGCACACACGGTGGCGGTTAGTTGGCCCAAGCTCTTGCCTGTTTGTTTTCCTACAACGCAGTCCGCTCTTTAGTTAGTTTAGCCATTGTAGGAATATGGACAGTATGGT
The DNA here is from genome assembly GCA_019925245.2 of Oryza australiensis. Taxonomy (NCBI): domain Eukaryota; kingdom Viridiplantae; phylum Streptophyta; class Magnoliopsida; order Poales; family Poaceae; genus Oryza; species Oryza australiensis. The sequence goes on from JAIFGZ020000565.1 coordinate 3,662,729, forward strand.
TTCCTGCCATGATTCATCCCATGTGATTGGGAGCTGGTCTGGGTTCGGGCAGCGTGCATCGACCGGCGGCTGGTGCCTTTCTCGGGGCTCTGGGTAGAAGCGAGGGCATAAAGGGCCAGCGGGGACAGCAGCAACGGGGGGATCGGGACAGGCGTAACAGTACGCACCCGAGCCCTCATGCGTTGACTACCCTGGGGCACTTGCATGCAGCTTCGCTCTACCCTCGACACCCTTAGGGCCTCTCAGCCTAGGGCGGGCAGGGCCAGAAGACCACTGGGAACCAGCATCCGCAATACAAGTTCCGAAACATGGAGGGGAAAACATACTGCAATGCAGATATTTTGTAAGGGAGAATAATAAAGGGTGTAAATGGGCGAACTCATTGTTCATGCCAACTGGAGGCAGTGAACGTGCTTTCATATATGTTGGGGATTCAGCACACAATGCGGCTTATGGGTAGAGCCTGCACAGGTGGGAAATATTCCATGGGTTCGGCAGCGGAGTGCCGCCCTCTGTGGCTAGGCGAACCGCTCCTTGGTGCGGAGTGCCGATAACTTTGTATGGTCCCTCCCACATCGGAGATAACTTGCTCAGCTCCGCACGTTTGCACGCGCCGCAGAACGAGATCATTGATTTGCAGCGCTCGGGGGCTGACTTTGTGTTGGTGATAGCGACGGAGGCTCTGCTGGTAACGGGCCGCGCGAACCGCTGCACGACGCCGTCTTTCTTCTAGGTAGTCCAGGTCGTCACGACGTAGCTGCTGTTGATCTACTTCGGTGTATAGTGTGGCTCGGGGCAATCCCAGGGTGAGCTCGGAAGGCAAGACCGCCTCAGCTCCATACACCAAGAAGAATGGTGTTTCCCCGGTGGCATGGCTCGGTGTTGTCCGGTTGGCCCAAAGGACCGCTGGCAGCTCGTCAACCCACGAGTCCCCATGTTTCTTGAGGACGTTGTAGGTCTTTGTCTTGAGGCCCTTCAATATCTCCGCGTTTGCACGCTCGGCTTGGCCGTTGCTTTGGGGGTGGGCGGGCGAGGCGAAGCAGAGTTTGATGCCCATGTCGTTGCAATACTCGCCAAACAGCTCACTTGTGAACTGGGTGCCGTTGTCACTGATGAGCCTATTGGGGACCCCGAACCTTGCCGTGATGCCTCTCATGAACTGCACAGCCGAATGTTTGTCGATGATGCTGACTAGATAGGCCTCGGACCACTTGGTGAATTTGTCGATGGCGACATATAGAAATTTGTAGCCGCCACGCGCCTGCTTGAAAGGGCCCAGGATGTCCAGCCCCCAGACCGTGAACGGCCACGAGAGCGGGATAGTTTGAAGGGCCTAGGCTGGCAGGTGCGTCTACTTGGCGTGGAATTGGCATGCCCGGCACCACCGCACGAGGTCTGCTGCATCCTCCAGCGCGCTGGGCCAGTAAAAACCTTGGCGGAATGCCTTTCCTACCAAGGTTCGGGAGGCTGAGTGCGCTCCACATTCTCCCTCGTGGATCTCGGCCAGGAGCTTGAGACCCTGTTCCCGAGCGACGCATTTCATGAGCACTCCGTTGGCACCGCGTCGGTAGTGTCCCTTCCACCAACACGTACCTTTTAGAGGTGCGGGCAATGCGCTCGCTTTCCTCACGTTGCTCGGGCAATGACGCGTCTTGCAGGTACGCCTGGATTTCCAAAATCCAGGCCACCTAGCGCGTGATGTTGGTCCTGGCAAGACCAGGCTGTGGCTGGCCCGCCAGGTCCGGGGCATCGGGACCGGCCGACTCCTGCTCTTGGGGCGGTTCGGGGCACACCGACGGCTCTGTGAGTCTTTCCTCAAATGCGCCTGGCAGGGCTGGGGCTCGCGCGGACGTGATCCTAGATAGCTCGTCCACCAGGGTATTGTCTCTTCTGGGAATATGGCGCAGCTCGAGGCCATCGAAATGGCGCTCCATACGCCGTACTTCCTTGACGTATGCTTCCATCTGGGGGTCGGTGCATTGGTACTCCTTGGAAACTTGGTTCACGACTAGTTGAGAATCATCGAGGACTAGCAGACGGCGGATACCCATGCCTGCCACCGCTCGCAACCCCGCTAGGAGTCCTTCATACTCGGCCATGTTATTGGTTGCTCGGAAGTCAAGTCGAATGATTTACCGGAGTACGTCGCCTGTCGGGAAAGTTAACGCAACGCCTGCCCCGGCCCCCTGTAAGGTGAGTGAGCCGTCAAAGTTCATCACCCAATGCATGGTCCATTGGCCGCGATCCTTCGCACTCTCGGGTTCACCCGGGGGTTGATCGTTGTCGGCCACTAGCGTCCATTCTGCCATGAAATCGACCAAAGCCTGGCTCTTAATCACGTGGCGAGCTTCGAAATGCAGGTCAACTCTGACAATTCGATAGCCTACTTGACTACCTGTCCCGTGCCCTCTCGGTTATGCAAGATCTGCCCGAGAGGGTAAGACGTGACTACCGTTACCCGATGTGCCTGAAAGTAGTGGCACAGCTTCCTGGAAGCCACGAGCATTGCGTAGAGAATTTTTTGGGCTTGTGGGTAACGTGTCTTTGCATCTCGTAGCGCCTCACTGATAAAGTAGATTGGCCGCTGCACCTTGGTGCGGACCTTAGCTACCTTATCAAGGGCAACAGGCTCGGGTGCACCGGGGCGGGTTACCTCAGTGTCCGGGGCTGCCGGGCCATCACCTTCCCCGGGGCCCTCAGGGCCGCTCTGGGTGGAAGGGACCTCGGGAGCCCCTGGACTAGGGGGCTGGGTGGCTCCCTGAGGCCCGGGGGGCCAAAGGCTACCTCCGGCTCCGGGTGCTTCCTCAGCCAACACCGTTCCAAGGTCACCTGCCTCCTGGTGTGATGAGGTTGGGGGCGTCTGAGAGACAGGCTCATCGTCGCGCTCCACAACCAATGCTGCACCGATCGCTTGGGGAGTTGCCGCCAAATATAAAAGGAGGGGTTCTCCTTCTTGAGGTGCCACCAATATGGCCGGTGAGGAGAGTAACGCTTGAGCTCGCTCAAGGCTTTCTCTGCCTCGTCCGTCCAAGCGAAGGGGCTAGTTCGCTTTAGCAATTTGAATAGAGGGAGCGCCCGCTCTCCCAGCCTTGATATAAAATGGCTCAGGGCAGCTACACAACCAGTGATTTTCTGCACGTCCCCGAGCCTCCTGGGGGGGCGCTTTCTCCTCTATTGCCCTTATTTTTGCAGGGTTGGCTTCGATGCCTCGAGAAGAGACCAAAAACCCCAAGAGCTTGCCTGCCAGTACCCCGAACACACTTTTTTCTGGGTTAGCTTCATGCGGGAGGACCGGAGGTTATCAAATGTCTTGGCTAGGTCTAGGAGCAAGGTCCTTTGGTCCCGGGACTTGACCACGAGATCATCAACATACGCCTCGACATTACGCCCTATTTGGTCTTTCAACGTGATGCGGACACCGCATTGGAAAGTAGACATGGCATTCTTTAAACCAAAAGGCATAGATATGTAGCAAAAGGTACCCATAGGGGTGATAAATGCAGTTTTCTTCTCATCCTCTACAGCCATGCGAAATTGATGATAACTAGAATATGCATCTAGGAAACATAAAAGGTCACACCCCGCAGTGGAGTCGACTATCTGGTCTATTCGGGGCAGGGGATAAGGGTCTTTAGGACATGCCTTGTTGAGGTCGGTGTAGTCGATGCACATGCGCCTTGTGGTTGGCCTTGGGACAACCACCGGGTTAGCCAACCACTCCGGATGCAGCACCTCCCGGATGAAGCCGGCCTCCTGGAGCCGTGCCACCTCTTCACGGATGAACGCCTGTCGCTTCGGGGCATGTCGCCTCACCTTTTATCGGACCGGTCGTGCATCCGGCCGTACTGCAAGTCAGTGCTCAATCACCTCCCTGGGGACTCTAGGCATATCCGACGGCTTCCAAGCAAACACGTCGGCATTCGCCCGCAGGAAGGAGACGAGCGCGTCTTCCTATTTGGGGTCCAAGTTGCCGCCAATTCTGACGGTCTTGGACGGGTCATCGCCCAGCTGAATGGACTTGATCACCACCTCGTCGGCAGAGGTGATGCGCTTCTTGGGGGCCCGGGAACCCGAGGCCTCCCCTTGAGGGTCCTCGGGTTCAACGCGGTCGGTCGCTGCAATATCATCCACGCGTGCTTCCGCGCAATCCAGCACGGTCTTGACGTTGGCATGGATGGTGATGGGGCCTCTGGGGCCCGACATCTTGAGTTGGCGGTAGGCGTAATGGGTAGCCGCCATGAACTTCACCAACGCTGGCCTCCCGAGCATGGCGTTGTAGGGTAGGTTATGGTCTGCCACATCGAAGTCAACCCGCTCGGTGTGGAAGTTGGTGGGGCTCCCAAATGTGACCGGCAGCGCGATCTGCCCGAGGGGCCACACCTTCCCGGGCGTCACCCCAATGATGAGATAGGATGGCCCGAGCACCATTCCTGAGGCCTTGATCGCATCGAAGGCCTTCGGGGACAGTATGTTGAGAGCCGCTCCCCCGTCAATTAAGACTCGGGCAACCTTGACGTTGCAAATGGTGGGGGAGGTCACGAGGGCCAAGTGGCCACTTCGTGCGATGCTCCCAGGGTGATTTGCCTGGTCGAAGGTGATTGGCACCCCTACCTAGTGGGATTTTTGGGCTGCCTCATGGGACGGTACAGCAGCTCGGGCGTAGCTCGGATCCGGCAGGTACGTTGGTGACCCTGGGGGATGCTTGGCCTCCTCCGCCCGCAGCCGCTGTCTCATTGGGGGGCAGGGGAGGTGGTAGAGCTCCGGCCACCGCCGCAGCCATCGGAGGGGTGAGGGGGACAAAGGTCCTCCCTCCTCCGAGCGGAGATGTCGAAAGTTGGGGCTGTGCTCGCCCGTATCGATCACCTCAATCACCTTGTTGGCCAAGTCACACTCGCGGGTAGCGAGGGAGCCAGACGCGGTCCGTAGGACATGGCCGTGGACCATGGTAAGGACGGAGGCGGGCGATTCCACCGGGAGACGGAAGGAATACGCGAGTTTAAACCCTAATGCAGCGTGCTCCCCCTACCTGGCGCGCCAGCTGTCGAAGCGTGTGCTCGACACGCGGGGACCCAGGAGACCCCCTTTTTGGTTCGGCACAGGGGGGCGGTGGATCAGGGTTCGAACTCGTGGCGAGGTAGAGGGAAGGTGGGAAGATGGAGGAAAGCCGCAATCACAAAAGACACAGAAGAGTTATACAGGTTCGGGCCGTCGGGGAGACGTAACACCCTACTCCTGTTTTTGTGTTATGTGGAGGATGAATTACAAGGATGGGTGTGGTGGTTCTTCCCTGGGGGAGCTGGAGCTGATGACTGAGGTGAAATGCTTAAAGCCCAAGATTCAAGAGGCTGAACAAAAGACCAACCTCTAGAACCGCAGAACCCCTTCTATGATGGACTTGGGCCTCCTTTTATAGTGCAAGGGGACACCACAGTAGTCCTAGCTTTCTCTACTCCGCTCCACGTGATGGAGCAGCTCTTGCCCTGTCTTGTCGAGGGGCTACCCCTATTCCTATTCCTGTTGCCACGTTGCGGGAGTTGGTGGAGAAAAGCGGGCGTCGTGGCTGCCATGCTGCTGACGAGAGGAGGGGTCAACTTACCTACTCCAGTGGGGCCTACCGGTCAGTGGCTCTCTGCCTGGAGAGGGGTCAACGTGACACCCCCAGCATTCGTATTCTCTCTCCCACGCGGCTGCCCGTCGCGTTTAATGCGACTGGACGGGGCGTGGAGGGAGGCGTGCGTGGGATGACCGTGCGGCCATACTACGATCGCCGCCAAAGACTTTCTCCCTCTCTCCCTCGTGACGGGCAAAAAGGGTGATAATGAGCGGCTGACAAACATGTCTCACATCACAATAAATGCGACGGCGCAGGCGTCTGGCCTCTCTCCAGACATTAAATGCGGTGGTTGGCAGTTGGCGGTTGATCTCGTTCCTCTCTCGGAGAGGTGCGGGGTGATAGACGGGGGTCCGGGTGATCCCGAACCCTGCCATTTGGGAAAGCGGCGGCCTCCGGGCAGCCCCCGAGCCAAGTCCCCTTTGGGATGGCCACGTGGCCGCCCGTGGCCCGGACCCGCATGAGCCGTTCAGGACATGTCTTTGGGGCGCCCTGGTAAGCGAAGGCGTCTTCCTTCTTCAGATATCGCATCCTCGTCATACCCCCGGGCCCATATCACCGACAATATGTATGACGCAATTAAGGACGAAATTACTCAGCTATATGATGTTGGTTTTATTCGGCCATGCCGATACGTTGAGTGGATTTCTAACATAGTTCCAGTAATCAAGAAAAATGACAAACTTAGGGTGTGCATCGACTTTCGAGACTTAAATAAGGCTACCCCTAAGGATGAGTACCCTATGCCAATAGCCGATTTGCTTATTGATGCAGCCTCAGGGCACAAAATCATAAGTTTTATGGATGACAATGATGGATACAATCAGATTTTCATGGCTGAGAAAGGCATCCATAAGACTGCTTTCAGGTGTCCAGGTGCAATCGGCTTATATGAATGGTTGTCATGACTTTTGGACTAAAGAATGCTGGAGCTACTTATCAGAGAGCCATGAACTATATTTTTCATGACTTAATCGGCTTCTTGCTCAATATTTATATTGATGATGTGGTAGTCAAATCCAAGGAAGTTGAAGACCATATAGCCGATTTAAGGAGAGTTTTGGAGAGAATTAGAAAATATGGCCTGAAGATGAACCCCACTAAGTACGCTTTTGGAGTATCGGCTCGACAATTCCTAGGTTTTCTTGTTCATGAAAGGGGGATTGAGGTGACACAGAGAAGTATCAATGCAATCAAGAGTATTCAACCTCCACAAGACAAGAAGCAACTGTAATCTTTGATCGGCAAGGTGAATTTTATTAGGCATTTTATTGCCAATTTATCCGAGAAGATGGAGCCCTTTACACCTTTGTTAAGGTTGAAAGCCGATCAAGAATTTACTTGGGGGGCAGAGCAGTAGAAAGCTTTGGATTACATCAAGGATTATTTAAGCTCCCCTCCAGTTTTGATCCCTCCACAAAAAAGAGTGTCTTTCAAGTTATATTTATCAGCCGACGAGAAGTCTATCGGCTCAGTGTTGATCCAGGAGTTTGAAGGCAAGGATAAATCAATATTTTGTCTCAAAAGAAGGCTTTTGGATGCAGAAACAAGGTACTCTCCAGTGGAAAAGTTGTGCTTGTGCCTATATTTTTCTTGTACGATGTTGATGCATTACTTATTATCCAACGAGTGTACGATAGTTTGCAAAGCCGACGTAGTCAAATATATGCTATCGGCTTCAGTTTTAAGGAAGAGTTGGGAAGTGGATTTTTGCCTTAACGGACTTTGACTTGAGATATCAAGCACCTAGAGTAGATAAAGGACAGGTTACAGCCGATTTCATTGTTGAGCACAGAGATGACTCAATCGGCTCGGTCGACATTATGCCCTGGACACTGACTTTCGATAGATCGGTTTGCACAAATGGATGCGGCATCGGCTTAGTGATCATATCACCTAGGGGGCATGTTTCGAATTTGCCTTTTCAATTGCGCCTTATGCTATAAATAATCAAGCTGAGTATGAGGCAGTCTTCAAGGGTTTGCAGTTTTTAAAAGAAGTTGAAGCCGATGCTGTAGAAATTATGGGTGATTCAATATTGGTCATCAGCCAGTTGTCAGGAGAATATGAATGCAAAAATGATGCGTTGATTATCTATTATCAAAAATGTCATGAGTTGATGGATAGTTTTCGGCTAGTTACTTTAAAACATATCCCTAGAGAGCAGAATGCAGAAGCAAATGATTTGCTCAAGGTGCATCAGGCTACAAGCCGATGTCAAGGTATGCTGAAGTGGAAATTGCAACAATCACAACCGACGACTAGAGGTATGATGTTGACAACTATTTGCAAAATTCTTCCCAGTCGGCTTCAAGGAAATTGTGCTACAAGGCTTTGAGATATGTTTTGCTCGACGATGATCCATACTATCAGACGATTGATGGTGTGCTGCTCAAATGTTGTCATGGGTGAAGTACTGATCAAGCCAAAGTTGTCATGGGTGAAGTACATGAAGGCATCTGTGGCACTCATCAGTCGACTCATAAAATGAAATGGTTACTCCGGAGAGCTGGAGGATTGCTTCAAGTTGTATAAGGGTTGTCAAGACTGTCAAAAATTTGGAGCCATCCAAAGAGCACCAGCATCGGCTATGAACCAAATTATCAAGCCTTGGCCGTTCAGAGGATGGGGAATCGACATGATCGGCCATATCAATCCACCCTTAAGTAAAGGACATAAGTTCATATTGGTGGCAACCTGGACTTCCGAAATTTTATAGACTTCAAAAATTTTTGTGGAAGTCGGCAGAAATCATGTTACAAGATGAGGAGCCGATTTTATAAAGTTACCGATGCAAACGATTATATTACAAGTATTTGCAGGAGTTCACAAAATGTTTAAGTCCTAGATTATTACAGTTGGCTTAATGAGATAAAAGGTATTAATGGCCGATATTGCCTTCTGTCGGATTTGGTCAACTTCTTTGATGGCTTTGAAATCGGCTGCATCATTCCCAGGGATCACCTTCAAGGCTCTAGTTAGGTCTGATAAGTTTTTCGTTGAAGCGTTTAACTTGGATTTTTGTTCTGATATGATCCTCGGGAGATTGGTAAGCCTTTGTTCTTCAGAAACAATGTCAGCATCGCACTTTGCAAGTTCGGTTAGCAGCTCTTCTTTTCGCTTGCGTAGCCGATCGAGGTTAGAAGTTGGCGTAGCTGTCATCTCATCAAGTTTGGCCTTGTCTTCTAGTATGGATTGCCGATTAGCTTCTATTGTGGCTTCGAGAGCTGTCCTTTCACGCCGATGGGCTATCCGTTGCTTGGCTCTTTCAAGATATGCAGCTTGGGAGATGGCGTCAGCTATATGGTCTGGGAGCTGATTTTGAATATCTTTGAATCTGGATCTGATTGATCCGCAGTCAGTGACTAGGAAATCCAAAGAGCATTCCAGCCGACGAGCCAAATCTTGCAGTGTGGTTTTCATGTCATCGGCAACAGAGACCATGGTCTTCTCGGTGGTATCCTCCTTGTCATCCATGAATTCCTTTATATCAAAAGGAAACATATCAGCTAGGGTCTGCGAATAAAATATTGGAATTGATAAGTGTTGAAACTGTTAGTCATTAAAACTTTGGAAGCAGCCGATATGAAGAGAATAAATTTACCAGGATGACGGGAGCCGATGTTGTTTCTGCCTCAACGTCGTGACTGCCCCTAACTGATGGAGTCCTCTCACTTGATGCTTGGGGGGCAGGCGTTGGAGAGCGGGGAGGTTATTTACAGAGAAAGATAAGCTTGACTAGGCATTGGTTAGTTTGAAAAAAAACTAGAGAGAATCCGAAATTAAGATTACCGATCGAGCTAGAGTCGATTTTTCCTTGAGGCCAACCTTTTCTTCTTCAAGACAAGAAACCGAGTAAGATGATTGCTGTAACACCTTGAAAATCGGAACTTATAAATCAAAACCTAGAATTTGGAATTCACGAAAACTTTTGCATCATTGCCTTCATTTGGATCTTATTGCTTCTTATTTGCAAGTCTTGTGGCGTGTTATAATAAAATAGTAGTCATTTGAACTTGGGTAGCCAATAGTGCCGCCCGTAACTGCTAGCATCGGTCACTAACGGCATCGGCCGAAGTCGATGAAGCCGCCCACAGCCGACAGCATCGCCACAACTGATAGTGTCGCAGCCGATAGCGTCGCCCACAGCCGGTGTCAACGCTGCCCACGTCACCGTACGCGCGCGCGTACCCGCACGCCCCCAGAGTCAACATTGATGTCACATCCGCACCTGTGCACCACATCAGCCGATCCTATCACGCACGTCGCATGCCCATGCTATCATACGCACGCACGTACCGCATGCGCGTCGGCGTCAACGTGCCGTACTGCCCCATGTTGTGCCACGTCGAGTCGTCGCGTCGCCACCACTATAGCCTCGCCACCCAGTGACAGCCGATTTCACATGCACGCGTCGCCCGATTCGACGCCGCGCCACCGTGGCCGGACGCCGGCCATGCCGCGCCGTGCGCCCGCGTCAACGCTCTCTGTCGTATCCGTGCCCTGTGCTCGCCTCAGCCGCGCCACGCAGCTCCGAGCCATCTCGTCGCGTGCGCTGTAGCCATGTCGTTCCATCGTCAGCCGATTCCGTGCGCTGTAGCTGCCCGCACCTATAAAAGAGGCCCTGGCCTCCCTCTTGCCACACCGCACCACCCCAAGCCCCCTCAGCCCCGTTAAGCCCATAGCCGATGCCACAGCCGACGCCCCCCTTGCGTTGTTGCGTCGCCTGTGAGCCGATTTCCCTTTTTCTCTTAGGTGATTCACCTTGAGTCCAGCTTCTAATGCTCTATTCACGTCCATGCTTTAAGCCACAAGTTTTGTTTAGAGTTTTTGATTTCCAAAGCTATATTTATATCAAAACCTTAGCTTAAGCCATTTCAAATCCCATCTATGCCTAAGACACAAAAGTATTTTCAATTTGGACATTGTCCTCCTATGTTTATATGTACTTTTGACTCGGTGTTATCCCGGATTTCAAAACACTATAACTCTTTCTCACTCCCTTTCATTTCCAAATTTCGATTTATCAAACCTAACATTATCTAAAACTGCCTTAGAACATTAGGAAGTGCTTTATGATTTTTATTTGGCTTTTGTTGGATTTTATTGAATTCTGACCGAATTCAATCTTTTCTCTCGCACGTACGATTAGCGTCCGAGGAAGGTGTTGAGTATGCGGAAGACCCCAACCAACAGGTGTGCGAGCAAGGCAAGTCCCCCTTCGGACATGTCGATCCTAATTGCGAAATGATATTTGATTTAAACGTCAAATATGCATTCTATACACAAATACCTATGCTTGATATGCCACGCCTTGATGTTGTTTACCCTTATAAATATTCCTTGTAACCCTCGATATGGAATGACCGAAGAAATCTTCGGTAAATGCTTAGCCATGCTATTCTTAGATTCATGCATACTCATGATTTTATAAAGAGCTTTATGCTTGGACAACTACCTTAGGGAAGGTAGTTAAGATATGGCATGTGGAGACATGAGCGCCACATTGCCCCGATCATGATGAACTGCGTTTTTATGAAAACCAAAAGAAAAAATGGAAAAAAAACCAATGTTTTAGACTTAGGCGGTTGGATGGATTTGGGTGGATTCCGGCAAAGGCAAGTACCATCCCTGGTCAGTTAAGGACCGAGCCATGAGATAGGCGGAGAGCGAACCAGTACAACCGTACTTCTCGAATGGGTATAGACCTAGCGGATTAGATAGCCGAGCGGAGGCAGTATCCCTGCATAGTGGTTCTTATGATGAGAAGTGATTTGTGTTATGGTGATGAGGCTACGGCCCACATTGTGAACTGATGAATCAAATCAAAATTTAATTATAACTTAAAGACTGAGAGAGTTTCCCTTACCCCGGGTGCACCAGAACTCCTCGCATTGCTAGGAAAGGACGGCTAGAGTGCAAGAGGGTTAAAGTTCATGGAGCGGGTACTGCCAAAGTGAGGTTATCGAAAAGCTTTGCCATGACTGTCCCATATAAAAGGGATGTAGGCTCATTCAATGGGTAGTTGCGGAGTACGGGTAAAGTGTACATCCACTACAGTGTGAGTGAATCAATCTATTCGAATAGCCATGCTCGCGGTTAATGAGCAACGTGACATGACTTTCGCTTGGCTAGACTCATAAGTTTTAAAATGATGGGTTGGTATGCATAATGATTTGTATGCTGGTGGACTCAACTTCTCGAAATGCGAGAAGGGGTAGACTCCCCAGAAAACCATAACGATCTGGAGGCGGGAAGCCATCCTTGGAATCACGATGGATGGTAGACAGAACCGTCACCGAATTAATATACTCTGGAACTAAAACTTGACCTGGCTAGATGTTAGGCTTGTGAAATGATTTATGAAAATTGGCTTTGCGCAAATAAACCCCAGCCATCCTTTGAATGACCCTATCATGTGCATCACTTTCGTGTTGGCTTGCTGAGTACGTTGGGTACTCATCCTTGCTATACGCACAAACCTTCAGATGGTGGCAACGAAGAACTGGAGGACCCCTATGCTTACTGCCAGGTGGGCAAAGAAGAAGAAGAAGTCGCCTACTAGGTCTTAGTCCCCGGTCGTTGCCTGTGGCAATCGACGAGCTGCTGCCTTCAATTCCGCTGCCTTATCTAATTTCTGCTTTTGGTTGTATCCGGACCAGTAGGTCCTGCATGTAATGATATTGCCTTCGGGCTTATTAATGTAATATACCTTTGGGTGTAAGATTATTCGTGCACTTTGCACCTGATAATTCAGTATTGTATTCGTGGGTACCAAACTACTCGATCCAGGGAAATGGTACTAAGAACACGAATGATTCCCGTCCTCAAAAATGGGGGTCGACAATTGCATATGAAATTGAGGTTTATGCCTTGGAGGACTTGGCGTTCTTTGGGCTTGGTCATCGGCTAGTGGTGTTTGTGTTGTTACTTTTGGTTAGCTATTTCAGCGACGGCTTCGTCAATGGCTTCTTCCATTTCCTCTTGATGCAGGAAGGCCTCCAGGTTTGGATCTATGTCTGGTAGATCGTCGGCTGTGCTTTTCTTTTGTTTCTTTGAAGGCTTTTTCTGCACAGCCGACGGGTCAGTAGCCGATGGTTTGGCCATCTTTCTCCTTTGAAGTGCTTCACGGGTTTGGCCATGCAGCAGGGAGGTGACCTTCGGCGCGTTATAGCCGATTGCCGAAGGGGCAAGACCACCACTTGGGATAAGTCCTGAAGCATATTGGATGCCAATCCCGGTATTGCTGATGTGAGGGGGAGATAGATCGATAGTCTGCAAACAAAAACAGAGTTAGTCAAATGATAGTGAAAGACAGCCGATGAGAAATGACAAGTAACGAGGAGGAATTGGTTACCTCTGGGATCAGCTCCGGATATATGGTGGTAAGGTACATGAAAGCTGATTGGTGAAATATATGTTTTTTCCACTCACTCCACCATCGACTGAAGGCTGCAGTCCTCGTGATCACCAACTCAATGTTGTCTATGCCGACTAGGAGTATGTAGGGTGAGATGGCCGATGTGAAGATTTCCCTAGACTTCTCAAATTTTTCAGAATTTATATCATCGAATCTGAAGTCATTAGGGAGTTCAAAAGTCTTCGGAGTTCTCAAAGGCAAACCAAATTCTTGAGGTCCTCGGGAAACCATCATAGAAATTGCCGAACCAATTTTTGAAAAGATCGGTTGAATGTTTGGATCCTGAGTATGATGATGCTGCTTCTCTGTAACATCCTAAAAATTGAAGAAATTAAAAACGGAACGTAAAAATCGGAACTTACAAAAACTTTTGCTTGTTGCCTTTCTCTCGTATTTGTTGCTTCTTATTTGCCAGCTCAGATGCATAAGTTTAGTTGTGAACAATTCCTCTCGGTGTTCGTGAATGGCTTGGATTTTGTTGGGAAGAAAATCTCGAAATACAGGATTAGGAATTTTAAAATAAAATCGGAAAAGGGATGCGGATTTATGAAAATACGAATTTGAGAAATAAAATATTAATTAGGGATTATAGAAGATTAATTAGGGAGTAAAATAGACAATAAAATATTTTAGGGGATTTACATGAAATCTAGAAAATTTTTGGAATTTAAAAATAGGGAATTATGAAATTAGGAAAAAGGGAATTAAATAAATATCAAAATATATTTGGGAAAAATAAAAAGTGGGGAAAAGTTGAAAATATATTTTTAATAAATTTTGGGAGCGCTATGTATTTTTGTAATTTTTGGAGTGAAGGAAAAATTGGAAATTAAAAAGGGAATTGAAAAATCGGGAAAATAAAAAGGGCACTGTTCATTGCTCGGTGGGTGTTCGACGCCGTACCCGCCCGGACGCTCGCGCGCGCGCGTCGCCCCGCCATACCGCGCCCGCGCCCGCACGCGCCACGCGCCGCGCGCCGCGCGCCCGCACCGCCCCGCCGCGCCACGCGTTGCGCCCCGCACCGCCCCACGCCGCGCCACGTCGCCGTCGCTACGCGCGCGCGCGCGCCGCCCGTCTCGGGCACCGCCGCGTGTGCGAAGCTGCGCCGGCCCCCCCTCTCTCTCCCGTTCTCCTCGGCCGCCACTATAAAAGGGGCAAAACCCCACTTCCTCCCCCACCTCGCCGCCCCTAGCCCCTCCTCTCTCTCCGGTCCCCTTCTCCCCTCCCGAGCGCCGACGCCACCGCAAGTGCCGTGTGCCGCCGTCGCCGCGAAACCGAGAGCCACCGCCGCGCCGCCGTGCGCCCGGCCGCCCGAGCCTCGCCGTGCTTCCCAAGAACCGCCGTCGCCGGTAAGCCCCGCACCGCCGCCCTTTTCCCTCGTGCTAGCGCCGGCCGCGCCCTGTTTTCCCGAGCACCGGTCGAGCACCTTGTGGGCGATGAACAGTGCAGAGAAAAAGAAAAAAGAAAAAGAAAGAAAAAGAGAAAAATAAAAATTGGGAAAAATTGGGAAAAATTATGGAAAATTTGGAAAAATATTTTGAGAAGACTTGAGTAAAATTTTGGGCAAAAATAAATTATTTTCTTGTATGTTTTCTCGGTGGAAAATTTAAAAATCAAAATCGGACTTTTCCGAAATTTCGTTTCGTGTCGTTTCTAAATTCGGATTTCGTTTAAATCCTTCCTCGCCATTTAAATATGCTTCTCTTTTGTGCTCAAATCTTCAAAACCTCGAGCACAAAGTCCTCCGCGGATATTTCCAAATCTATTTTCTCAAACAAATTGCGATCGTCGTTTTGTGAAAACCCTAGGGCATCGGCTCGAGTTCAAACTCGGATTTTTCCCTAGCTATCCTCATCCAAACTCAAGTAGAATTTTAGGCTAAACATTTGGAGTCATTTTCGTGGCTTTTATGGTTCTTTTCGATCTTTCGGTATTTATTGAATTCTAATTGAATTCAATTGATCCTTCGCACGTACGGCTAGCACCTGAGGAAGCAGGCCGACTCCATTGAAGACACCACTCAACAAGCGTGCGAGCAAGGCAAGTCATCACACCCTTTGAACATATTGATCCCAATTGCGAAATGATGTTATTTTAGACTTCAGACATGCATGCTATACATAGAGAATTACCTATACTTGTTATGCCATACCTTATTATTGATTAACTTTAGAATTATTCCGTGTAACCCTCGGTGTGATACAAACAACCGGAGAATAACTTTGGTAAACTGCTTAGCCATGCTATACTTAGATTCATGCATACTCATGACTTTATGAAAAGCTTTGTTTTTGGGCAACTACCTTAGGGAAGGTGGTTGAGATACGACATGTGGAGACATGAGCGCCACATTGCCATGAAAATGATGAAATAAGTTTTGTTGAAAACTGAAAGTACTAAACAAATGTTTTAGACTGGGGCGGTTGGATGATTTGGGTGGATTCCGGAAAAGGCAAGTGCCGACCCTGGTCAATTAAGGACCAAGCCATGAGATAGCCGAGAAACGAGCCAGTACAACCGTACTTCTCGAATGGGTATAGACCTAGCGGAGTAGATAGCCGAGCGGAGGCGGTACCCTTGCATAGTGGTTCTTATGGATGAGATGAGATTTGAAAGGGATGGTGGTAAATTGAAATTTATTATAACTTGATGAATGAAATCTTCCCTTACCCCGGGTGCGCCAGAACTCCTCTCACTGCTAGAAAATGACGGCTAGAGTGCATGAGGGCTTAAGTTCATGGAGCGGGTGCACGCCAAAGTGAGGTTATCGAAAGGCTTTGCCGTGACCGTCTCATGTGTTGGGACGTAGGCTCATTTGTTGGGCGTCGCGGAGTCCGGGTAAAGTGTACATCCACCGGTGTGAATGAATCAATCTATTCGAATAGCCGTGCTCGCGGATATTGAGCATCGTGACAAGACTTTCGCTTGGCTAGACTTTGAACTTTAAAATGAGGGGATGGGTTTGCATGATGACTTTTATTCGCTGGTGGATCAACTTCTCGAGATGCGAGAAGGGGTGGACTCCCCAGAAAATCCATGACGAACCGGAGGCGGGAAGCCATCCTTGGAATCACGATGGATGGTAGACAGAACCGCCACCGACTTAATAAACTGTGGAACTAAAAGTTGACTTGGCTAGTTGTTAGGCTTGTGAAAAGATTTGTGAAAATTGGCTTTATGCAAAAGAACATCAGCCATTCCTTGAATGACCCTATCATATGCATCACTTCCGTGTTGGTTTGCTGAGTACGGTTGGTACTCACCCTTGCTATACGCACAAACCTTCAGATGGTGGGAATGAAGACTCGGAGGATCCGTATGCCCACTACCAGGAGGGCGAAGAAGCTGATGGCGCTTACTAGGTCTTAGTCTCCGATCGTTGCCTGTGGCAATCGACAAGCCGCTGCCTTTATCCCGCTGCCTTATCTAATTTCTACTTTTGGGTTGTATCTGGACCATGAGGTCCTGTGTGTTGGACATTGCCTTCGGGCCTACTATTGTAATAATTTCGTTGTAAGACTATTCGTGCATGTGCACCAGATTATTCAGTACTGTATTTCGTGGGTACCAAACTACTCGATCCAGGGAAATGGTACTATGAACACGAAAGATTCCCGTTCCAAAAACGGGGGTCCACATTCTCCGAATGACATGCATCAGCGTGTTGTGACTTCATCGCCATCTTCATCCTGGGTCGGCTGTGCTAGTGGGAAGCTGGCGTCTTGCAACTCCGGCCTCTGAGCAACTTTGTATGTGTGCAGATTTAGCCATATTTGTAGTAGCCACCAGGGACCTCCAGTGCCGATAGTCGAGTTCATGGCAATTTTAGCCGATGCATTTTTCATCATCTGATACAGGTACCTTAGCAGATATTTTCCTAAGGGAATATGCCTCTTTTCTACTAGGGCCTCGGCTATGTGTTTGTCAATTGGTTGTGGGACCGTAGCTTGGTCCGCAAAATAGGAATTTCTCCAACCACATAAGAAGTAAAGTTGCATGCTCTCTGGAATCCACTAGGCCAGTTCCCATGCTCAGGCTTGTGAATCCGTTCCAACCTCCAATGGTCCTGGTCTTGAAAGAATATTGGCATTTGGTATTCAAGCTGATGGGGTTAGCCGATGATGTGATATCAAGGCCCGTGATCATGACTATATCTAGAAGAGTGGGGCTCATCGGTCCTTGATTAAACAAGAAAGAATTTAGCATGTTGGACCAGAAGTAACTTGCAGCCGATAGCAGGGGCTCATCTTTTGGCATGTCGGCTATTGTTAGGACTAAGCATTGTGCTATCCCTAGTTCCTCCCAATGACTCTGCTTACTAGCCAACACCCTTTTATACCATGCTGGCCAGGTCTGATCGGTTGAAGGCCAAGATTTAAAAGTTCCATTCCAATGGGCCAGGTTAGGGTTCGACAGCCTAACGGGAATTCGGTTGGTCTCGGCATTGATGAACTCTGAGGGATCTAAGTTGCCGCTTGGCCCTAGAAGGTATTGATTGGGATGGTTGAGGTTGGGAACTGCGATCTGGTGAACAAGATGCTATAATGGACAAGAAAGAGAAAGGGCAAATCATAAAGGGCAAATGCTAGATTGCGGTGAAGAAAAAAGAGAAGTTGAAGTCGATGGGACTTACCTCTGGAAATTTGGCCGATGGCTGTGAATGGGGTGGTTGAAGTCGCCACGTGGAGAACGCTTGTGGGTTCGCCGAGGACACCGGGGAGGTCGCCGGTGCAGATTAGAATTGTTTGGGGCTAAGGCGACGGAGGTAAAAGTGACGGCGTGAAAAACTCTAAGGGGGTGGCTATTATTTAAAGAAACATGGTGACGACCGAAACGGAAATGGTTTTCTCGAAGGATAGGATCGTGCAAAATTCGCAACATTATCAATACCGCGGACTTGGGGGCATGTGTTAACAACCAAATTTGGTAAGCCAGAACCTCAGGTTTGAAGTTACAATTGGAGCGGAGTTGGAGTGCGTGATTCCTAGGAACAAAGTCCCCGTCGGTTGAGTTTGAATCGGCTGAGGGGTCAATCGGCTGAGACCGAGTTAGATGAGGATATCCAGCATAGCCGATTTCGATTAGGATAAATAGACGAGACCAATCATGATAGCAAAGCAAGGAGATCATCAGTGGATTCGGTTTTTGAGTGCTTCACAGATATTGCCATCTACGGATAAAGTCCTAAAAAGGCAATTGTATCTGTAATTTAGGATGTTTTGCATAGTTTCCTTGTGTATCACGATAGAGGATTCTGTCCCAGATATTTGTCGTATTTTAAATAGTAGTTAGAGATAAGAGTCGTGTCCTACAAGGACTTTATTTGTAATTGGGTATAAAGATGACCCGAGACCATGTAATTAATACACAATCAATACAATCTCGGTGCATCGCCACCCTTTTCCTTTAATAGTTTCGACGAGTTCTTGCTTCTAGTTGGCCTGCATCGTTTGATCTCCAGCGAAAAGGTAATTCTTGTCACAGCGGCTTGCGTTATCGAGGTTAGTGCTTCCATCATCATGATACTCTAATCCTATCCTTGTAACTGCATAGTTATCATATATGCTATATAATTAGATCGACATTGTGGTCTAAACCATAATCGGCTAGCATTAATTGCTAGATGATAGCCGGAAGGTTTAGATTTCAATGTTAATCTGGATTATATAGTATATCTACCATCTTGAAAGATTTTCATTGCTTTATTTAGATATCATGCTTTTTGTACTTAATGCTGCATCATTTAAGTTCGATCTATTAAGTCGCTCTTAGAACCATACAGATCTACTTGGCTCAATGACTACTATTAGAGATAGTATCGGGGTTTCAGCCGATCTTACCTATTTTAGCAATCTTACATGATTTATTTTTATTAGATGTGTTAAAGCTACCCTTTATATTAAGATCTTAATCTAGTTAAATGTATTGAGCTTGATATCAATCTGTTAAGTTATCTTAACAGCCGATTGATCCTTGTTCAGTGTATTTAGCTCAGATTAATATCTTAGTATAAAGTTGTATCGAAGTACTAGCCGATTCACATTAGATCTACGACATCGGCTAGGCTATAATTGTATATAATCTTTATCCTAATGTGTTTTTAGACATAAGTGATTTATACTGTCTCGGTATGCTACCGATCTATCTCAGTCACTTAGTATAAATACATTTTGGGATAGCGATTATATATTATGAATATCTATAGCCAATCGAGTAGGATCTAATTATAATTTAATTGTCTATTCTTGTTTCTTGTTGGTTACAGGATCAAACCAACTGGCACGCCCTAAACCCCAAAGGTAATCTAATTTGGACCTACACTAGAGTAAAGCAAATCTTTCAGAACAGTACGTGAGAAATTTTCTCATCAACACCAGCACAGAGCACAAGGATTATGCTATATTTGTGCTGAAAAGTGGTCACCCACTCATAAGTGTGCCAATACAGTTCAATTTCATGTCGTCCAAGAATTGTTTACTACACTGAATCTTGAGGGTGATCAAAACCACAGTGCTGGTGAAAATATGGAGGAATCTGACAATCATAGTTTAATGGCCATTTCCCTTCAAGCTATGCATGGTTCTGAATCAGGTGGGTGCATGAGGATGTTGGGATTTATTCAGGGCAAGGAAGTGTTAATATTGGTGGATTCAGGCAGCACTGCAAGTTTTCTTAGTTCGAGAATTGCCCAAATGATTTCGGGGGTCATTTCAATGCATCCAAGTGTTCCAGTCAAGGTGGCCAATGGTCTTATTTTGAACTATGCAGAGTCGGTACCCAATTGTGAGTGGATGACTCAAGGGTGAGTTTTCTATACAAATTTCAAGGTGTTGCGCTTGGGTAGTTATGACATGATTTTGGGCATGGATTGGTTGATGCAACACAGTTCGATGGAAGTCGATTGGATACACAAAACTCTGACAATTACTTGGAAGGATCAACAAGTGACTTTTCAAGGCATTATTCCTAAGATGGAACAATGTGCTTATATCTCTTCTCAGCAGTTTCAAGAGTTAAAGGACAGGTAATCGATATCAACAAGTGACTTTGCAAGGCATTATTTCTAAGATGGAACAATGTGCTTATATCTCTTCTCAGCAGTTTCAAGAGTTAAAGGACATGTAATCGATATCTCGTATTGTTCAATTATGTGCTATCACTGAATCTTCTCCACAAGAAACTATCCCTGCTGAAATTCAATAGGTGCTATCTGATTTCGTTGGTGTGTTTGAAGAACCATCAGGACTGTCTCCTTCAAGGGCACTTGATCATTCTATTCCACTTTTGCCGGGAGCATTACCAGTTAATGTTCGACCTTATAGCTACACACCAACCCATAAGGATGAGATTGAGTCACAAGTGAACGAGATGCTTACAAAAGGGCTGATTTAACCCAGTGCTAGTCCTTTCTCTTCTCCTGTATTACTGGTCAAAAAGAAAGACGGCACATGGAGGTTTTGTGTGGATTATAGATACTTGAATGCGATTACAGTGAAGAAGAAATACCCTCTTCCAATTATTGAGGAGCTTTTGGATGAATTGGCTGGAGCACAGTGGTTCACCAAGCTTGATTTAAGAGCAGGGTATCACCAAATTCGGATGACATCTGCCGATGAACATAAGACAACCTTTAAAACACACCATGGCCATTTCGAATTCAGAGTTATGCCATTTGGCCTTACCAGTGCTCCTGCTACATTTCAAGATTGTATGAACAACATTCTTTCTCCAATACTTCGCAAATTTGTGCTAGTGTTTGTGGATGACATTTTGGTGTAGAACAAAACCTTGGAGTTACATGAGCAACATTTCAAGTCTGTTCTACAAATTTTGGCCGATCATCGGTTAAAGGTGAAACGAAGTAAGTGCTCTTTTGCTCAACAACGTTTAGCTTATCTGGGGCACATTTTGAGTCCCAATGGTGTTTCAACAAACGAGGAAAAAATTCATGTGGTTAAAAATTGGCCTACACATGGTCTAGTAGGATATTATAGAAAATTTGTGCGACATTATGGAATAATAAGCAAACCTTTAACTAATTTGTTGCGTAAGGGAGAAATTTATCAGTGGAATGACATTACAGAGCAATCTTTTCAAGCTTTGAAAACAGCTCTCATTACTCCCCTGGTTTTGGCTATGCCAAATTTCTCTGAACCCTTTACAGTGGAGACCGATGGTTCGAATAAGGGTATTGGAGCTGTGTTAATGCAACAAAACCACCCTATAGATTTTATAAGTCGTGCTCTCAGTCTGCGACATCAAGGTTTATCGACTTATGAAAAAGAATGTTTGTCTATTATGTTGGCACTTGATCATTGGCGTTCTTATCTTCAACATGTCAAATTTTTCATTCGTACTGATCATCACAGTCTGTCCTTCTTGGATGATCAACGCCTGACTATTCCATGGGAACATAAAGTGTTAACCAAGCTTTTGGGGTTATGATACAAAATTGTATACAAAAGGGAATTGATAATGGTGCTGCAGATGCTTTATCACGCTGCCTAGCTCAGTCGGGACTTGAATTATCTACACTTTCTTCTGTGATCCCTGATTGGTTGCAGGAAGTCCGAGAAGGGTATAATCAGGATCCTGATGCTTGTGTGAAGATTCAAAATTTGTGTCTTAATTCTTCTGTAGTGCCTGGCTTTGTTCTCAAGGATGGGGTTTTGTATTTTCATGGGCGATTGTGGATTGGTGCTAATAAGGACTTACAGCAGAAAATTTTGATCAATTTGCATATGGCTCCTCTAGGTGGTCACTCTAGTATCACTGCTACTTATCAACGGATTAAGAACTTATTCGCTTGGCCTCAACTCCAATCTTCACTTATTCGGTTTGTTTCAGCTTGCACTATTTGTCAGCAATCTAAATCTGAGCATATTAAGTATCCAGGCCTTTTACAAGCTTTACCTGTTCCAGAGCATGCCTGGCAAATCGTTTCCCTGGATTTTATTGAGGGATTACCGAAGTCCTCTACATTTAAGTGTATTTTGGTGGTTGTTGATAAGTTTTCGAAGTATAGTCACTTCATTCCTCTTGCTCACCCGTTTACAGTGATGGATGTGGTTGAGGCTTACATGCAATTTGTCTACAAACTTCATGGTTTGCCTCAATCTCTTATTTCAGACCGACACCGTATCTTCACAAGTACATTCTGAACACAATTGTTTAAACTGGCTGGTCTCAACTTCGTATGATTTCCTCTTATCATCCTTAGACGGACGGCCAAACTGAGCGTGTCAATCAATGTCTTGAGACGTATCTTCGCTGCTTTGTTCATGCTTGTCCTTCATAGTTAAGCAGATGGCTAGCTTTGGCTGAATTATGGTATAACACATCCTTTCATTCGGCCTTAGGCTCTACTCCCTTTGAAGTGCTTTACGTGCACAAACCAAGGTACTTTGGTCTTTCTACTCAAGTGCTCTGTTCTGCACCAGAATTATCCGAGTGGCTGCAGGAGCATGATAAGGTTCAGAGTTTGATTCGAGATCATCTCTTGCGAGCTCAGGCATGCATGAAGTTCAAGTTGACAAAAAATGATCTGAGCGATCTTTTGCAGTTAGCGATTGGGTTTACCTCAAATTACAACCATTTGTGCGGCAATCGGTGGTGACTCGGGCAAATCGGAACTTGGCTTTTCGTTTCTATGGCCCATTTCAAATTGTGGTTCGGACTGGGGAGGTGGCCTATAAATTGGCGTTGCCAGCAACGAGTTTAATTCATCCGGTGATCCATGTTTTGTACCTTAAAAAGGCGTTGGCGCCAACGGAGGCAGTGCATTCATCTTTGCCTCCTATTTCACTCAGTTCCAGTGTTCAATCTGAGTCGGCTCAAATTCTGGAGCGTCATTTTGTTCGTAAAGGGTCTAAGATGGTGGAGCAGTTACAAGTGCGTTGGACTGGAAATGATCCTGATGTGGTCACTTGGGAGAATGCGCAAGAACTACGTTATCTATTTTCAGGTGCTGAAGCTTGGGGACAAATTTTTGGCATTTTTAATTTTTTTTTAAAGATTTACAAAAATAACTTTCGACTTTCGAAAAATACAAAACTAATCTCCTCCGCCCTCCGGGAGGGCGTGAAGGAAAAACGTCCTCCCGGAGGGCGAAATATCCGACGCTCGCCGCGCGGTGGCATATTTGCGGGCGGCCCCTTCCCGCCCTTAGGAAGGGCGTTTTTCGTGTGCACGGGGCCGCCGCAAAAGGCCACCCGCCCGGTATTTTTGCGGCGGCCCCTTCCCCGCCCTTGACAAGGGCGTTTTTCACCGTGCACGGGGCCGCCGCAAAAGGCCGGCCGCCCGGCATTTTGCGGCGGCCCTTCCCGCCCTTACCAAGGGCGTTTTTCACTGTGCTTACGGGG
Organism: Oryza australiensis; assembly: GCA_019925245.2. Taxonomy (NCBI): domain Eukaryota; kingdom Viridiplantae; phylum Streptophyta; class Magnoliopsida; order Poales; family Poaceae; genus Oryza; species Oryza australiensis. The sequence goes on from JAIFGZ020000565.1 coordinate 3,686,121, forward strand.
CCGCCGCAAAATTGCCACGGCCGCCCGGCAATTTTGCAGCGGCCCCTTCCCGCCTCTCGCAAGGGCGTTTTTACCGCGCGTATAAGCCGACTCTCAATCATTTCGACCTCATTTACACCTTCCCAAATCCAAAAAGAACAGAGAGAGAGGTGAGGAAGAGGAGGGAGCGGCGAAGCCCGCTGGATTGCGTACTTCATTGGAGGTAAATGCAATATCTCGTCGTTATTTTGTTTGTTAGTTAGTATGTAAATGAAATATTAGGAAAAATATAAATTTGTAATATTTGAATATGTATTGAATAATTTTTTATAGATTTGTAAAATAGATGGTTTAATTTAGATCAATTTAGATAATTTAATCGACAGTAACATAGGTAGAATAGATAGATCAATAAGGATAATTTAGTGGACATTAACATTGGTAGAATAGATAGATGAACTTAGGTAGAATGTGTTTGGATCTAAGTGTAAATTATGTGAGTAGATGGTAAGCACTATAGAATATCGTACGTATAATTTTGTTGATGATCAAAATATGTTTAGAAATAAACTACGATTTAATTGAATTTAGTTTATAAATTTTGGCAAACTGAAATGAACGAGTTACGATTGGCGGTAGATGGAACGAACAAATCGATTTGGGAAAATTTAAGATGTAGACCAGAGAACATATTGTTAAAGAAATTAAGTTAGGCACGTAATCATCTAGGCAATATATTCGTAGTATGGAATAAACTCGTTTCAATTTGTTTGTCGGCACTATGGCAAGTAAGATCATATTTCGAGATAGTTCACGGTGAAGGCAACGTTAGATACGGTCCGTAAGGTGTAGATTTGTCGAATTTAGGATGAAATCAAAGGGCATCGATAGGCCGGGCGAGAAAACATTTGAGTCGGTGTATAGTTGGTTGCTACGTGGATTTAAAGTGGATACAAGAGTGAACACAATGTCTCTATCCGTTGTAGTAAGTCGTGCAATGAAGGATATTATTGGGAACTTATGCCTATTGATAACACCGAGTCGTGGAGACGTTATGTGGACATGGCACTTGAAAGGTCCTGGCCCCTTGTTATTTTTGTGGCACTGCACGAAATCGATAACATTAATACAATGCAAGCAGTACGGCGAAGGTCCAAGCAATGAAGCAAGCTTAGAGGAGGCGATTGGCGTGGCGGACGAGGGGAGAGAATCGAAGCAATTGTTGAAGAAATGGAGAGGGAGGATTCTGAAAATGAGCGGGCGGAGGGCGATGAATCATCGGACAAGGAAGAAGATGTCATGCCGTCGATTGGGAACAAGCTGATTTCTCTTAGCTTGTTATCTCGGAAGGCAGCATGTTTCATTTGAATACAAAGATAACGAGGTCATCCAGGGTGCTAGGTATGCTCATAAGGAAGACATGAAAGAGGCGGTGAAGCATTGGGCGGTGTCTTTGCATAGAGAGTTTAGGGTGGTGAAGTCTACGAACTATGTGTATGATGTGAAGTGTATGAAGGATGATTGTTCGTGGCGCGTTCATGCATACAAGGGGAAATGGAGTGACTATTGGAAAGTGAGCATTGTTGGTGAGCACACATGTCTGTTGCCGGGGGTAGATAAGTACCACCGCAACATCACCTCGGCGTTTGTTGCCGGTGAGATGTACAGCCATGTTGTTAAAAACACGAATTTTGAACCCAGGCTCCATTATTAAGCACATTGAGAACAAATTCAAGTATACTATTAGCTATGCGAAGGCTTGGAGGGCGAAACAAAAGATATTGGAGATGAGGTATGGCACATTTGAAGCATCGTATGACAATTTACCTCGTCTATTAGCCACCATTGCTCAGAGAAACCCCAATACCTACTACGACATTCAGACATTTCCATCATCTACTGATTAGAGCAAGAGCGTGCTGCAAAGAGCCTTTTTCTTGATTGGTGCTTGCATCAACGCATTTGTGCACTGTCGCCCTGTGCTGTGCATAGATGGAACCTTTCTGACTAGCAAATACAGAGGTCAGATACTGACGGCGATTGGAGCAGATGGGAACAACCAGGTGTTACCTATGGCGTTTGCATTTGTCGAGAGTGAGAACACGGAAAGCTGGTATTGGTTCTTGGAGAGAGTTCGATGCCAAGTCGTTCGTATGAGGCCCAATGTTTGTCTCATACATGATCATCATGCCGGCATGCTGAGGGCAATCGACTACCTTCAGAATGGTTGGCCGGAGAAGGGACTTCCAGCTAGGTGGCATGATGTTCGGAGTAGGTGGTGCATGCGTCATATGGGAGCCAATTTCTACAAACAATTCAAGAACAAGCACCTGATGGATCTATTCAAGAGGCTATGTGGTCAAAATCAAGAGAAAAAATTCAATGAGATGTGGAGAAGGTTGGATGAGCTGACAACGAAGCAAACCGACGAGCAATCTCGTTTGCCACAGGTTGACGAGCCTGCTGTACCTCTTGGTCCATTGCATAATGACCCGCCAACAATGAGAAGGAGGTCTGCACCATCAATACGTAATTTCTCCCCCTGGATAGAGAATGAACCGAAAGAAAAGTGGTCTCTGTTGTATGACACCGACGGAGCTCGATATGGTATAATGACAACGAACCCGACCGAGGTGTACAACCGGGTGATGCGAGGAGTTAGGGGGCTTCCATTGGTGGGTATTGTGGAATTTATCCTTCATGGCACTCGGCATATTTTAGGGATAGATTTAAGAAAATATCCCCTTTAATGGTCGATAACAAAATTGTATTTGGCAACGTGGTGACGAAATATATGCAAGACAAGATTCGAAGGCTATGAAGCACGAGTAATCCCCAAGGAACCCAAGTTCTTGATGCGAGATCATGTGTGTCGACGGGAGAAGGCGAGGCATCAACCGTGTTCAAGCCGTGCGAAATGTGTGCTTCATGCAAATGGTGGTTGTAGCTGCACTGTATGAAGCCGAAGCTTAGACATCCGCCTTGCTCACACGTCCTTGCCGCACTGGGACTGCGGCATAGTTCCGTATATTTATGTGTCACCGTACTACAGGAAAGAATCAATTTTTCATACGTGGAAGGAGGAGATATATGGTTTTGGGATATCTGGATCGTACACAACACTACGGCCACAAGTGTTCTACATTCCAGATCCATCGAAGTTAAGGATGAAAAAGGGACGTCGTCAGTCGAGACGCATCAGAAACGACATGGACGAGTCCGAGGCCGGGGGAAGGACCCTACGTTGCAGCAAATGCGATGAGCGCGGACATACATACAAAAAATGTCCGAAGAATTCAGAAACTTCAACCGTCGAAGGTTCAGGACTTTCCGGACAGCCCTCCGATGGTAGCCGTCCAACTGGAGAAGGAACAACAACGAGGCGACCACGTCCTAGACGTGCTCGTGCAGCGACTACGTCGTCCACTGGAGATGCAATGGCTTGATTAATTTGTTTGCTCCTTTTCAATCTAGTGGTGATCCGATATTTGTACTATTTGTCATGTTGTTGCCATCCGTCGTGCGTGTAATATTTATCATTGTGAGACGTAAACTATTTTATTGTTGTTGTGATACTTATATGTTGTGTTTGTTAGTTTGAATTAAGACGTGAACTTTTTTTATGTTGAGATATAATGGACCATTTATGTCATGTATTCATGTTGTTTTGATTTTTCTTATAAATTGCTTATTGTGTGCTTCATGTATTCATGCGGTATGGCGGACGATACACCGCGCTTTTCGCAGACAGTGGACGGGCGCACGAGTCGTACTTGTCGGCGGTGCGGGTGCTCGTGACCACCTTTCGTCCACGGCCATCGCGCGAGTTGTTGCGTGTCGATCCGCGACACGTCCAGCGGTACGATCAAACTCTTATCACTTATTGCAAGAATACTATGCTTGATACTAATATTACACTATGTGTATGATATGCAGGTTACGTGAGTCCGGCTCGATCGCTCTGCAGACTTGTTGAGGCGCGTGCCCACGAGCACGACCAGGCCGGACGGTGGGATGCGGACCGGTCCCCGATAGCTGCTTTGGTGGATCGGTGGCGTCCGAGACGCACACCTTCCATCTTCCTTGTGGGGAGATGGCTTCGACGCTGCAGGACATCTCCTACCTGCTAGGGCTACCACTAGCCGGAGAGGCTGTCGGGCCTGTGGACGGTGTTGGTGGATGGAGGGAGGACATCACCGCACGCTTTGCTCGGGTGATGAGGCTACGGGGCTCCCAGTGCTCGGTCGATCTACCCTTACGCGACCACCGGGCCTACGAAGACTTGGATTATGCGGTTCACGGTAAGTTAACTTGAAGACTTCGGTATTTTTCATTACATCTGATGTATGTTAACATGGTTTTCTCCTTTGTAGGCCGACAAGCTCCACCCCAACGCCGACGAGTACTCCGTGCGACGCTCGTTGGAGGCGTACCTTCTTTGGTTGTTCGGTTGGGTGATGTTCACCAACACGTCGGGGAACACTGCAGAGAGGGGCCTGATCCACTACGCCCGGTCGATAGCGGACGTGGAGATAGGCTTCGTGCCTCAGTGGAGTTGGGGTTCAGCGGTCCTCGCAGCCACCTACCGTGGGCTGTGCGACGCGTGCACGAAGACAGATCCGGGAGCGATCTTCACAGTCGTCCCCTTCTCTTATAGCTGTGGGCTGCGGAGCGGTTCGCGATCGCCCGACCGGTCGTCGACACCTCTCCGTACGACGTAGCGCCCGCGAGAACCCGGCCGACGGGCCTACGATGGGTTCGTCTGGTTTCGACGCAACGTAAGTACAAAGTCATATTTCTTTCAAATATTTAAATTGTGTTGAACAAAACTTGTAACCACTTGATTATTTTATTGTCGCAGCGTCGTTACGCCCACGCTCGGGTGAGACGGAGCTACCCGGACTTCGTGTTCGAGTTGGACCGTCTCCACCGTACGACGTTGTCCGGGAGCCGTACACGCAGCGGCGGTCGCAGCTCGGGCGCCTCTAGGCCTCTCAACGTTGTGCACGCGCGATTCGGCCTACCGGATGACGTTGATCCCGATGGTGTACGACATCACCGTCGAGCCTCACCGCCGGCCGAGTGATGAGGCGTTCGGATCTGCGCCGGGATTCCGGTAGACGTACGGTTGCCGTTCCCCACCAGGACCACCGGTGAGTATTTCTATTTCAAATGTACTACTATTGTGTCAAATTAAATGGAACTATAGTCGACCTTTGCTGTGTACGCAGTTGTCTCGACGGGGACAGAGCGGGGAGGCTCCTCGGGAACCACGTATGCAGCAATACGTGGCGGACGGTGCGATAGCCACCGAGGAGGTGATCGGCGAGATCTACGCCCACTCCGAGGAGAACTACACCGCCTACCTTCGGTGGTACCTACCGCGGACGCGTCCGCGAGTTACCTTCACACCGGCCACGCAGCGAAGCAACACTAGGCGCGATCACGGACACCTACCCGAGCACCGAGACCAGGACTACTTCGTTGGGGTACGTCATGATTTCTCGGCATTAAAGCCTTTGTACGTCATTATGTTCTTTTATTGGAGCGAAAAACCTAACTTGTTTTGATTTTTGTAGGCCGATGCCGCACGGGCATTGAATGCCGAAATCGACTCGGTGATGCTGAGGCTGGACGCAGGCATTCACCTGAACGAGGTGGAACAGAGGATGACCTTCCGGCGGACGCAGACGACGGCACGTTCGATCTTGCGGATCTTCTCGTGTCGTTCGCCGTCGACGCGGTTCCTCCACGGGTGTTACAGTCCTCGTCCACGCGGTCCAAGATGCGGATGGTCACCACACGCACGGTGCTTCCACAGTTAGTTCCACTTATTTTCATTGTGTCAACCCTACAACGTGATCTAACAAACCGAATGTCGCCTAGGTCCGACGCTACCGAGCGGGGATACGGCGGCGCGAGTGGATCGTCGATCCTCGGCCTTTCGCTACTCGGCCCAAGCTGCGAGCTTTCTTGGAGCGAGCGGATCCTCCGTTCCTCATCCCTCACTCACCGGGAGGTGAGCAAGCGTCGTCCGATGATTAGTTCACACGTGTTAGTTTAAGTCACGATGCTTCACATTGCTTACATACGGGAGGATTCTACTCGGCGGGGATTTTCCGGTCGGGGACTTCGTCGACGCGGGCGGGCGGGTCGGGGAGGCGACGAGGGGGTCGAGGTACGGGCGACGACTTCGACGACTGGAGGACCCGATCGGGACGTACTCGCCTCCTCTCGCCTTGGTGGAGCACCTCTACCACGAGCCGGGACCCGCCACAGGAGATGCCCGCGCCGGATGTCCGTGCTAGTCGTGGCGTGCCCCCAGACAGGCTGACGTACTCTCAGGGGCACGTCAGAGCACAGCCTAGGAGGGATAGGGGTAAGAGGCCTCGTCAGTAGCTGCTGTGTGCACCGTTGTACAAATTGTAAATATTTATTTTGTGTTTGATGTTTGTATATATCTATGTCTTCGTCGCACTCACATGTCACGAGATCCTTCCGTATCGTTCGCGCATGATACTCTTAGTAACGACAAAAAAACTTTCGGCCCGTTAGACCGCACGAGACATCGCTATCGCTTTTGCCCGTGATAGTCCCGCACGATACGTCGCTATCAACTTTTGCCCCGTGATAGTCCTGCATGATACGTCGCTATCAACTATTGCCTCGTGACAATCCTACACGATACGTCTCGATCAGCTGTTGCCCCGTGACAGACATAAACGATACATAGATGTGAACCTTCACCTCCCTGCACTATATATTGCCAAGATCCGAATACGAGCTCTTCAAATTTGCATTCTCTTTTCTACATTTACTCCTGCAATGAGATCTTCATATCATCCATTCCTTGAGCGTCTCCACGGCGACTCCATCCTTTGAGCGGTTTTATTCCACCATGGTGTGACCGTCCGTTATGCCATTGTGGAGATGGTCGCATACTTACGTCGTCCCTCCTCCGAAACCGGGGGAGACGATTTTTCCAATGCGCCAACATTGATCGGTATGGCTTAATTGCACGCTTTCATCTACAAAATCTTCACGCAGAAAACGCTAACTTGATTGTACATCGTGTTAACACCTCATGCAGGCATATCGTCGAGTGTGCAACTTCGTTGAGTGGATAGATACGGAGAACCCACGAACCGACGGAACACGTTACTACCCACTTAGCGAAACAAGGTCGACTACCTTCAACGGAAGGCCGAGTACCAACGTCGAGTTCGCGCGAAGCTTTGGACGGCCTATGGATCAGCCGGCACTACCCACATGGCGGGAACGTCCGAATGCCACCGTGGTCTACGTTGCCAGTGGTAAGATCCATAAGACAAGCAACTAGAGGACAAAGATGCTTCGTGTGTCCCGAGATTGCGGATGACGATTTTGTCGTGAGTATAATTTTTCTTTCTTTAACCTTTTCGCTTGTTCCATTTTCTAACTCCGACCATAAAAAATGTGCAACCGGGAGGATGTACGTCGGTGTCCATACAAAGATTGGATCGATACGGTTAAACCCGCTTCGATGGGTCGACGGTAACACAACCCGAGTCGATCGAACAATTCATTCAGGCTTGGATGGAGTATGAACGTCGCGTCGAAATCGCAAGCTTAGCTTGGAGGAACAACCCACCTGGGTTTCCCTAAATGGTCGGAGCGTCCTATGTGCGGTTGTAGGGATCGTTGCAAGATGGCTACCTCATTTGAACCACGAACATATGGTCGGAGATATTTCATTTGCCCCAACTTAGACAACGACTTCGTTGTACGTCTTTCATTTTATCAATTATGCAAACGTCTTCGCTCTAGTGGCTCTCTAACTGATTACATGTGTTTCTTTACTAGGGCATTCAAAGAAGGTGTGGATTCACTAGGTGGATCGACAATGTCATTCCCCAATATAACGGCCTAAAAGTAACTGAATGTGAAACTCAAAAGGAGTACAACGTCGAGAAGGAAAGAGAAAATTGATGACAAGCTTATCGCCCTTGAACGGTTCCGTAGGTAGCCGAGCCTTGACTCGTGGGGGATGAGTTAGTTGTATTACATCATCCGTACCTAATGGGTTATGTAACACTGTGACAAACAACTGCTTAACCATTGCAACTAAGTTTACTTGGTTAAAACAATATGTTCACAGGTAATGCAAACAACATATGTACGATACCTCGAACATTTACACTTGCAACAATATTCACATTTGCATCATTACGACGATAACATTTACATTTCAAACAATACGACAAATCACCAAGACGGTTACATTTGCAACAATACCACAAATCCAATGAATTTGTTATATTAGTACAAAATACAACGATAACATTTTACATCTCAAACAACACGAGAGAGAGTGGGTCGATGTCGATCAGGGCAATTAGGGTTTGGGCATAAAACGCCCTCTGGAAGGGCTGAAATGGGGCCCCCTGTAAGCCACGTGAAAAACGCCCTTGGTAAGGGCGGGAAGGGGCCGCCTGCAAAAATGCCGGGCGACCGGCCTTTTGCGGCGGCCCCCGTGCACAAGTGAAAACGCCCTTGCCAAGGGCGGGAAGGGGCCGCCCGCAAAAATGCCGGCGGGCGGCCTTTTGCAGCGGCCCCGTGCACGGGAAAACGCCCTTCCCAAGGGCGGGAAGGGGGCCGCCCTGCAAATATGCCACCGCGCGCGACGGCCCCCACGGCCGTCTGCCACGTCGGATATTTCGCCCTCGAGAGGCGTTTTTTCTTCACGCCTCCCGGAGGGCGGGAGGCGATTAGTTTTGTATTTTTCGAAAGTCGAAAGTTATTTTTGTAAATCTTTAAAAAAAAATTAAAAATGCCAAAAATTCGCTTGGGGACAAGCTTCATTTCAAGCCGGGAGGAATGTCATGGCTAACAAGGGAGACAATATCTTATTAGCTACAGATAACAGCGACAAGAATAAACAAGTACAGAAGCATCACCAGTTGTTTGACCCGTGCGGCAGAGACAACCTAGCACCAAATACCTTGTCAGCGCATGGACCCGTTAGTTAAGGCGGGCCCATTGTCAGTGAGAAAGAGAGACTTGTTAGCGCCGTGCTATATAAGTCGACAGGAGAGAGATGGGCTGACAAGAAATGTAATCCGATATTCAAATCTTAATTCCATCTCTCTCTCCTGTTGTTCCTGTTCTTCTTCCTCCTCCTATTCCCTTTCACCTACTCCTAGATTCAAAATATCCCCAATTCTGTGAGCGATTTCTAGCAGTAGAAGTAGAAGTTCGTGACACACTGACACATATCCGCTCATACGAGATTCTTCTTCTCATAGAACATATAATTATAATATATTTATAAGAGTAAAAGAAGCATAGCTTTATCATATCATCAATAGATAGAAAATAATGCAATTAAACCAAGACACATAGAAAACGTGAGAATTTATAGAGCATTACATTTTCTTATAGCACGTCCTAAAGAATTACATTTTCTTATAGCGCATCCTAAAGACAATAATTATTAGATATAAAATAAGTGACTACTTATTATTACTCTTTAAGGTGAATATATATTCTTAAGTTCGTTATATATGCCACTCTTTAGTTAATGAAGCCAAATACTTTTGTTCGTGGTCATCATCTTCGGTTAAGAAGCTTCAAACATGGAAATGTTCCTTTAAAAACGAAATGACTTTATAATAAAGAAATAAATTACAGGGGTTGAATAGAAATAAAATACATAAATAAACAAATCGAAATACTGTTTACGACATTACTTCAATTTAGGAATTAACAAAAAAAACTTATACCGCATTGATCGCAAGACAGCAAAGTTAAAATCTTAGGAGTCGATCGGATCACGACGGTGGCACTGTAGAAGTCAACCATCCACCATAGGCCACAACCAGAGGCGTCCATTCTCCATCCAACGGTCTAAAACCACTCAGCACTTGTAATCTAATAACCCTCGAAACCCGCCTGTCCCCATCGCCTCCGTCGCGTGCGTCACGCGTGACCCAACAAAACCCCACAGCTGGGCCCCACACGTCATCCACCGCTGATCCTTTCCTTCCCCACCCTTCCAGAACCTTCTGGAACCCACCTCCTGAACGGACTAGTCTCCCTATCCGGCCCGTCCCCCAAGCTAATCCCGAGACTCCAGAACATTCCGAAACAACCCAAATCCTTCTCGAACCTTCCCCTCTTTGTCATATAAATCCCCACCGCCTCGTCTTCCCCTCTCACCATCGCAACAAAAACCAAAAACAGATCAGGCGAATCGAAAAGGCAAGAGAGGCTCGGAGATCGCATCAATGGCGTCGTCTCGTCGATTCTTCGCCTACGGCCCCTACGACTGCTACCACACCTCCCCCTACGACTATGCCTACCCGTACTACACCCACACCCACTACCCTGTCGCCGCTCCGGCCGCCGCCCGCCGCCACGCCTCGCCGCGGTTCTTCCCGGCGGCGGCCGATGAGGAGTATCTGTACGGCGAGCCGGTGGAGTCGGTGGACGTGCTGCGCCCGAGCTCGAGGAGGAACAGGGCGAGGCCGGTGTCCGTCCCCGTGCAGTTTGCCGGGTCGGAGCCGGAGATGGAGACGAAGACGAAGGGGTGTGAGATTCGTGCGCCGCGATCGGTGCCCGTGGCGAAGATTGAGAGGGAGGAGGCAGCGGTGAGGGTGCAGGCGGCGGCGAGAGGGTTCCTGGCGAGGAGGATGGTGCGGGAGGTGCGCGCGGTGGAGGCGGAGGCGAAGGAGGTGGCGAGGAAGGTGGAGGCCGAAGCGGAGACGCTGAGGTGGGACGCGAGGGGGAGGATCGCCGTCGGGGAGGCGCTCATGCGGCTGCTGCTCCGGCTCGACGCGGTCCACGGCGCGAGGGAGTACCGGAGGAAGGTCACCAAGCGGGTGCTCGCTCTGCAGGACGCCGTCGACGCCCTCGAGCACACGCCGGCCGTCGACATGGAGGAGGCCCACGACGCGCAGGAGAACATGATGACGCCGTCGCTGGCGCAGGAGGATTCCCAGCTCCATGTCGATGCCGTCGACATGGAGGAGGCCCACGATGCGGTGGAGAACGAGGCGGGGCCGGGGTCGCCGCGCGCCGCGGAGGAGCACGGCGTCGAGGCGGAATCGAAGCCCGAGGTGGAAACGGGAGCCGAGATGGATGTGGACGGACGGCGAGGCATCGGCGAGCCTGACAACGCGGTCGAACAGGTGGTGGGCAGAGAGATGCAGGAGCCGGAGGAAGAGGCGGAAGGCGAGTGGGAGATGGTGACCGCAGAATCCCACACCGAGGTTGCCGCCGCCGTGGAGGCCGTGGAGAACTTGGCGGCGCCCGAGGCGCGGGGCCAAGAACCGGCGGTTCAAGAGGAGGAGAAGAAGGTGGCGGTGGCCGAGGGGGTGGAGATGAACAAGGTGATGGAGATGGTGGCGGCGCTGTGCGAGCGGAGCGCGCAGCAGTGCGCGGTCATAGGCGCGCTTGCGGAGCGGGTGGACGCGCTGGAGCGCGCCGTGCGGCGGGTGGAGGAGAGCGACCGGCGGCGCCGCCGGAACAAGAAGCTCAGGAAGGAAGGCAAGGCGAACAGCAAGTCCATCCGAAGCTGCTACAGCGATTGAATAAACGAGGGTTTTTTTAGCTTTTGGAATTGGACGGACAGAAAATCTGTAATATTTTTTTTGGTTTCTTTGGTTGTTTTGATTTGGTTTGTAATCCTTTTCGAATGTGAATCAATCGATAATATTAGCTGCTCAGCTTGTGGCTTGTTTAATTTTTTGGGATAATGGTGATTTTGTCTCAATTCATCGGTTTAATTATGTTTTGTCTTTTTTAACTTTATGATTTTGCTTTTGTGAATTTGAAACAAAGCTGTTTATTTTTTCTCTCGTGAATTTGAAACAAAGTTGTTTTTTATCCATGATTTGAATGTCTGTTAGATGATATTAAATAAACGAGTTTAAAAATTATAAAATATATAAAAATAAGGTAAAAGATCGTAATACCCTTCTATCCATCTCAGTCTATTCACTCACACACGCAAGCTTATATGCCTAAACTCACGCACGCAAGCTTACTGGCGCTAGGCACGGCGGCTCAGGGCGACGTCGAACATTGGCTTCTATCTTTTATTCACATGAGGTAGACTTGTTGTAAACTTTTTGCTTTTGCTTTTGTGGATATTGTGTAATTTTATAGCTTTTGTGGACATGTTGCCATGTGCATGGAAAACATTGAAATGTAATATGGATTTCCATATCATTATATTTTTTCTCCATGATTGTTATGTTTTAATGTGTGTTATATTATTGTCATAATGCTATGAAAATATTGCTACAAGCAACCGAAGACACAAAAGATTGCTCCTCCCAAGTTTGCACATCATCATTACATGGAAAATAGGAGGTACAAGCACAACTTGTTGCTTCTTCATGTCCTCTAATTTACATTCAGTATTGCAAGCAAGTTTTAACAAATGAGAAAAAGATTTATAACTTTGACAAGCAAGTATGTGCTGAATTTCACGATTTAAACCACCAAAAATCTAGCCATAGCAGGTACCTCATCCTTCTCTAAGTTACAACGTAGCATACCCATCTGTAAATCCTGATAATACTCTTATGTACTTTTTGTATCCTGTCTCAATTGTTGCAACTTATGTAACAGTTTACGTGCATAATAAGAAGGTACAAATCTAGCTCGCATGACGTGTTTCAAAACATCCCAAGTTTGAGGCATGTTATCACGATTTTTCTTACCATGTTCGATCCACCAAACAGAAGCAAAATCAGTAAACTCACTAGTGATAACCTGAACGCATAGGTTTTCAGAAAACTCATGACAAACAAAATTTTCATCAATAATATTTTTCCAAGTGATGTATGCATCAGGGTCATATTTTTCATTAAAAGGAGGTATCTTAAATTTAATCTTATCAAAAGCATCATCATTATTACGTACCTCGCATCGACGGTGTTCTCCATCCATACCTCGTTGATTATGATTCAAGCATCGGTGGTTATTGTCATCACGAAAGTTGTCGAAACGCCTAAGAAGATGAGTAAGATTGTTGTTGATGGCTATCACGGATGCCTCCAAACCAGCAAGCCGGGTGTTGGTTGCAATCTGCGTAGCCTCCAATTGTCCAATCTTCTCGTTCGTCACCTGCAAGTCATTATCAACACCTTCTGTGTGTGTCCTCCTATCCCTTCAAAATGTTGCATAATGCCCTTGGTGCGAGGAGAATGTGTCATGTCCTTGTTGTCCTCTGATCCTGCCATGATCAAACAAACAGAGACAATAAGGAAAACAAGTGAAAGAATAAAAGCCCTACAAGTAATAGGATGTGGCTACTACAAGACAATCCATCACAATCTGTCCACACAAGCTCTTATCACTTCTTATCTTGCCAGACAGGAGGTGACGACAACCAACAAGTCGGTAACCTTGGGAGAGGTGTATCGGTGCAGTAGCAGCAAGAACAACTTATGAAGTCGTAGCCGGGAAGGTGGAGCTATAGGTGGGCTGCTCTCTCCAAATGAAAACTACAAACCATGTTAGTCAAGCGAGTTGAATAATCGTTCAACAGTGGTACTGTGCTGTTCCTAGTTTAGACCGTACTAGAGATGCAAACCTATGCACAAAGGAAGTCACAACACACACCACTGAGAACAAAGCGAAGAACAATAAAAATCAGCCCCTTCTTTCTTTTTCTTTTTTTCAGCCCTTTTTTTGCCTTTTTATATTTTTCACTTTTTTCAGGGGATCCTCAAAACTGAATATATGAACCAAAAGATCACTAATGAACAATTTTTCACACACACTCTTTCTCTCTGAAGTAAGGTCGAACCAATCTTGTATATGACGATGGTAAAATCAAGTCGGATTTGGACTCCAACTTGTATAGGAATCGGTCTCATCTACCAAGAGCACAAAATAGCGCTCAACCAACATAATTTAAAATTAATGCACAGCTGTGACAAAACATGTTAAGAACTCGAAACTCTAAAGGACTAAAACTAAGACCAGCTACTTGACACAAACGAAGCAATAGATAACTCAACAAGCTACGACCAACTAGTAACTAGTAAATAGGCTCAAGGGTTTATGGGATCACGAAAACACATCTAATCTATTTTTTTGGCTTTTTCTGGACGATAGGAATATAGTGGATGTAAAAAATAAAATCTCTCACCGATCAACTTGGCGCTCCGATACCACCTGATATGCACTAGGGTGTCCCGATCTTTCGGTGAGTTGTTAACTTCGATTTAATGGAGCGATGTTCACGGCCGAACTACGATATTCCACGGAGTAATTGCGCCTTAGCGACCGATACACCAACTCCACCAGTTGACGCGATCTTGTGGAGCTCGATCAACCAAACCCCCAAGGTTATTCCTGCAAGCAACCGAAGAACTAGCAAGAACAAGATGAATAACAACTCAAATTGCAAATATTGATTTCAGATCTGAATACTCATAAAAAGTTGTGGTTCCGAATCAAATAGAATGGATGGTCTAGCCGACACACGCATCTATCAGGAAGTAGCTATAGCTAAACTTACATAATCAGAATCCAAATTATTCTAGGCGGCTATGGGGGGTATTTATATAGGTGGCAGGGCGAGTTTGGATCGTTCTCCAACCATAGGACGCGTCTGTAATGGACTCAATTTGATTCAAGACCCATCGGTCCAATTTTGACGGCACAACACCTTGGGCAGAACAAGGTATCTGTATTAAATTGATGATTATGGCCGGCTTGTAATAGATATGGAAGTTAGGCCAGATTCATTGGAAAGTAGACTTCGTACGCCTTCCATGAAGTACTAAAACACCCAAATCGTGGTTCGTAGTTGATGCTGTCCTGCAGTCCGAATTCAGCCTCAAATCATGTTGGATTAGATCTTTTTCTTTACTTGGAGCAAAAGTGACGTGGTGACCTGGTGGAGGACTTTGGGAATACTTGGATTTGGAGGTTGGGCCGTATCGCACTTGGTCCAGGGTCCTAGATGAAGTTGCAAGCCCATAGACCCATTATAGGTAATTCAACACCTTCTTTATGTGATTGTGGCTGATTGGGACAAAATTTAGAGATGAGGTTGGATCCGCTGGAAAGAGCACTCTGAGAGCTTTTCATCAAGTACTCATGGACCCAAATCGGAGCACATATACATATTTGGCGGCCATTTGAATTCACCGCTATTAGAGTTGGACGAATTGGATTCCAGAATTTTTGAAGCTTGAACTTGATGTCTTCCTATAGACATATGATGTGAGCAACGGTTGTATCTATAGTAGCCATGGTCAGATCACTTGAGTCTTAACGAGCTAGACGAACTTGACGAACCCATACCTCAGCAGGCCATAATGATGGATATGTGCTCTTTCAGCCTTGCAACTTTTACTACTTAAGCGAAATATGAGTTGCTCGTGAGTCTTAACGAGCTAGATGAAACTATGCCTTAACGAGCTTGACGAACCCATACCTGAGCAGGCCACAATGATAGATATGTGCCCTTTTAGCCTTGCAAATTTACTACTTATGCTAAATATTGATGTAGCATATTGATGTATTGTAAACCTATGTTTAATTACGTCTTGTTATCAGTATAAAGTTGAAACTTAGAAGTTGAAAATGGAACAGTGGATATGATTTTCAATTATTGGTTTAGCACTTTATCCTGTGATTTGTGAGTTTGAACTTTGATATTTAGATACAATTACATATAATTTATATAACTAGATATAATTTGCATATAACTATTGTTGGGTCAGTGTTTAGATGCATTGGCTCATGAGCCAGCTCGAGCTTTGCAACGAGTCGAGCCGAGCTGGGTTTTTTAGCTTATTCAGATAATGAGCCGAGCCTTGTTTCAGTTATTTATTTATCTAGATCATTGGATAGATAAATATGTATTTCTTTTGTTTCCTTTGCTTTGTTTAGTTTCACTTTGGTTGCATCTCAGGGATTCAGAATTCCTAGGTCTCTCTTCCAGGGCCGAGGCCTGTCAGGCTGTCAGGGCCTGTGGTGTAGCGGCACAGGAGAACGAGGCCCAACCTGTCTGGGGATACTTTTTTTTACCTCTCCATGTTATTTGTAAGAATGTTCACATTAAAATTAATTTTATCAAAACAAGTTTCTACGTTGGATACCAACTGAAGGATGTCTTTCATTAAATTTTTGAGTACACAAGAATTGCAAGACCGGAACAATGCTGAACGCATTTGTCATAGAATTCAGCGCTGCGTTTTAAGAAGGAGAGCTATACAAGCAAAGCATGTCTGATATTTTGCTCCTGTGCGTATCACCTGAAGAAGGACACAGTTATTGCAACGCATCCACACCAAGAAACAAAAAAAGACAATGAAATTACTTTGTCAGTCGTTTTGTTTTCAGGCTTGGATATATATATATATATATATATGCCTTTCTTCAAGTTGTTGAAGAAAATCGACGATTTCCAATGGACACACGAAGCCCAGCAAGCCTTCGGAGATTTCAATAACTTTTTGACAACGCCTCCTGTATTGGCTTCACTGATGTCGTAAGAGTCATTATTATTATACGTATCTGTGACCTAACCCGGAGAAGATTAATGCCATACGCAATATAAAGCCGTCGATATCCAGAAGTCCGTTTAGAAACTCACCGGGTGCATGGCGGCACTTAGTCGTTTTGTCCCAGGCTTGGAGAGCGAGGCATGCCTTTCTTCAAGGTGCTGAAAAAGACCAATGATTTTCAATGGACTCGAAGCCTAGCAAGCCTTCGAAGATCTCAAGAACTTTTTGGCAACGCCTCCCGTATCGGCTTCACTGATGCCGCAAGAGCCATTATTACTATACGTATCTGCGACCTCCCAGGTGGTCAGCACGGTCTTGGTAGTTGAATGTTATAAGGAGGGGCACGTGCAGAAAGTCCAAAGGCCAATCGACTTTGTGAGTGAGGTATTGGCAGATTCCAAATCACGATACCCTCAAGTCCAGAAGCTGTTATATGGATTTTGTTGATGAGTGAACAAAAGCTCAATCAGAAGCGCCTGTAGCAAAGTTGGAGTATTGGACTATGTATTTTGATGGATCTCTTCAAGTTTCAGGAGGTGGAGTAGGGGTTGTCCTCATCTCGTCAATTGGAGAGTGGTTAAGATATGTTCTTCAAATTTATTTCCCAGCGTCGCATAACATGGCTGAATACGAAGCAATTCTTCATGGTTTACGTCTTGCTGTGTCCCTTGGATTACATAGGATGATAGTTCGCGGGGACTCTTAGTTAGTCGTTAATCAAATCATAAAAGATTGGTCATGTCTCAACGATAATATGGCTACATACCTTTTGGGTTATTTGCAGTTATTGGGGAATCTTGATAAAATTAATTGCATTACCTTTTTTGTTTCTGCATCTTACGATTGCTGATTAGAGTTTGTCAGGGAACCAAATCGTCGTATGCGAGAGTGGACAAAGAGAGTCCTAGCCTACATGCAGTAATCGCTCCATCTTGCATGGTTTGGTCAAGCAGGAAACATTGATTGTGCAAACAATGGTCTAAGGTTTCTGATAAACCGTGAGCTCCACTTGATAAGCTCACGGCTTTGATTGACCCGATCTTTCGGTGAGTTAATGATAACTATGATTTGAGAGAAATATTGACGACCCGACTACAACCGTACGAAACGTTGTTGTGTTGCGCCTTAGTGATCGATACACCTCCCCGTGGGTTGTTGATCTTGCTAATGCAGATCAACCTTATTCCTACAAGCAAATCGAAGAAACAAGCAAGAATAAGATAAAACAATCTGAATTGCAAATAGGTATTAAATCCAAATGATAAGTTGAAATTTTGTAAGAAAAAACGACGATCTAACCAATCACAGCTTTACCCAAAAAAGTAACAATGACTAAACTTTAATCTAAACAAAATTCCATAAACCCTGAGGGGGTAGCTAACTATTTAAGGAGGTGGGAGGACGACCTAGGGGTCCGTAGGTCGTGCTCCACCAGGTTGGAGCGCACCCCATTTAGGCCTCACTTGGGTCAGAGTCCCAAATAAAATTACAAGCCCATAGACCCATTATAGGTGATGTAACACCTTGTTTCTATGATTACGGCTGACTAAGATGGAATTTGGAGATGAGGCTGAATCCGTTGAAAAGAAGACTCCGAGAGCTTTCCACTAAATACTTATGGGCCCAAAACGGAGCTCGTATGCATATTTGGTGGCCGTTTGAAGTCAGCACGGTAGTAGGTGACCGAATTGGATTCCAGCCCTGGGACACATTGATCTTGATATCTTTCGGTTGACCTATAATGTGAGCAACGTATGTTGTATCAATAGTAGCCATGATTACATCAATTTCCTAAGCGAAATATTTTTTGAAAAATTATTGCAGGGTCATAATTTTATAATGCCCAGAGAAGTGGGTTAAATCGTGGTCCATTGTCAATGGATTCATTGCTCTTGGTTTGGTTGAATCGCATGGACACAAAATTATCACCGTGCTTATCAGTCCACAAATGGATGCATGCATGGTTGTTCACCGAGGGTAGAGTTGTACGCAATACATTTTCTAGTTATTTGGCTAACGTGAGATGTAGTTCTTCTGCAAGGTAAAGTGATAAGCTAATTATTACGAAAATTAAGGGTTGCCTGCATTATTCATCTCCTCCTAGCAAGCGAAAGGAAAGGCTTCGTACCCTCCCCATCTAACACCACAATCTTGCTCTTGTAAAATCAATTTGGCACCTTGCTTGGTTGAGTGTGCTGTGTTTGAGAGGAGTGAAAAAAGAAAATTAAGAAGATATGTAAAACGACATGAGTCATTAACATATGATTAATTAAGCATTAATTATTTTAAATTTAAAAAAATAAATCAACTTTTCAATAACATTTTTTACAAAATCGCACAGTATAGAAAAGGGGATGGGAACACAGCAACAAATTTTTTACCTCTGTTTTCACTTTCTTTTTTTGGTGATAGCCAATGAGGGTCCTAAAGTTTCGTTTTAGGGTCAGTTTAGTCCTTGGCATTTTAAATTGTCTAAACGAGTTCCCAAAATTTATCACTTCCTTAATATATTAAGTCTTTGGACCCACTCAAAACACCACATAGGCATGCCACATCATTATCGCATGCAAGAGCAACAATTAACTACCATTATACCCTTATATCCATAGTGAAAAAACATTGATGAGTGGAGTGCTACAACGGATCACCGTCAAAACTGGACTCCTACAAAAACTGTCATCTAAGGTGATAAAGGATGACGATAACGATGAGGATAGCGGTGACGATGTTGACTATGAGGGTAGGAGTGGAGGAGGTGGAGGAGGGCACAGTGGCATAGGTGGATGAGGAAGATAGCCACACATGGGCATGTTAGGCCGTCATCAGTTGTGCTGCTGCCTGGTGGGCCCATGATGCCGGTGTATTGGACAAAGAGGCAGGTGCACATGGTCTCTTTGTGGGTAGACATGCACTTGCTATGGAGAACATAGTCTGTGGATCTATGGGAGGAGATGTGTTGCATGGGAGGGAAGAGGCCAGTTGGGCCAGGAAGAGAAGAGAGGGATTGGACGGCTCAATTGAATAGTAGGTTTTGATAATTTTTATGGGAGGTTTTTGAAAGAAAATTTGATGATGTGAATTTGGTTTTGAAGTTAACTTTTATATTTGATCTTGGTGAGAAGTAGAGATTTTTCGGAAAGGGTTTTAGGGTTGATTGGAAGAAAATTTAAGACCCACACTTTCGTACACACTTCGAGAATTCAATTATTAGCCAAATTTCACAAATAGGTTCTTTTAAAACAGGCTTTTCACGAACACAAAAACATCGGCGTTACAATACTACACCATCCAACACAGAATAAAAGACCCCTCTAATTTTAAGAGATTAGGATCATTGCACATAATATCATGCTCCTCTTGTGATAGAATCAAAGACTAAAAAGGAACAACTGATAGACAATCAAATGTGAAGATAAGCTGCATATGATTATCCACTTATGATTTTAGCTATGCCTTGTCTTTTCTGATTTCTGATTTTGATTTGTCATACATTTCCTAAAGTTCTAAACCATGTGTTTTGTGTAATAATTTTTAATACTTTTTCTAGATCAAAAATTTCAGCTTAGGAGTTAATTTATTCTTTAATACAACCTTCGTCCCAAAATAGTTGTCTTTCTAGAATTTTAAATTTGTCAAAAATACTTGTCACTCTCAAGTACTACCTATCTCATCCATCATCTCTCATTCAAAATTTTCTCTATTCTACAGGAACTACCACTCCACTTCAAACCATGTACTCCCTCTATTCCGTTTTGATCGTGAGACCCCCAGGAGGAGAGACGATAGGCTAATACAGATCTAGACATGCCAAGAGAAGCCAACAGATGTGAAGACAAGCCTAGACAGACCCACAATTAAGCCATAGAGACCGACAAGAGGGATCTAGCATTACCTCCAATCTCACCAAGTTCATGTTCAAGGAACCAAACTACGCTAGCCGTCGACCACATGTGAGAATTTCATGTCGCTAGGCTGACAGTGATTAGATTAGGTCATTCTTAATATTGTAATCGTGAGATATTAATATATAAAAGCAACATCGGTTCCGGCCAATAGGAGTATGACTATTACCTCTTAGCAAGGGGCCCGAACCTGTATAAAAATCCTTGTCTTTCATCTCTTTTACCACAATCCTCATGTACACCTTGTTACTAACAATATGCATACTCTACAAATACCGTCGGCAGGTATAGTCAGTCGACAAAGTGTTTTTTAGATTTTATTTATTTTTTTGATTTTTTTGTGTATAAAGTTTTGATACCGAATATTTATTATGTATAAGTTGCAATATCTATAGTATCTACACCGAAAGTTTTTATATATAAAATTTTTATATACCGAATGTTTCTGCTATATATTTATCTGTTTGTTTCTATATGTAAAGTTTTATATTGGATTTTTCAATGTACAAAGTTTTTACGTATAAAGTTGTATAAAATTTGTAGGGCAATATGTTACTTTTATTGGACTAAAACATGGTGGGATCGATTTAAAAATGGACGTATCCGAAACAGAAAAAGAAAACAACCCAAAAGAGAAAAAGGCTTGTGGGTTCCCTATGCACGTGGGCCTATTGAGACATGTGAAGACACGTTCATGTGGAAGAGACACACCTGCATGAAGCTTCAAGTATGGGAGCAAGTTTAATAGTAGGCTATAAGCCAATTATATATTTATGTGAGGTGAGAGAATAACAAAAATGGTGAGGGTCTCATGCAAGAGCTAGCTATACACATTCTCCTAAGCAAATGCATTGATAACATAAAAAGAGAAAAGATTAGAGATAATTTTATAGCTAATTTATTATACTTTTATCATCCCAATTTGATTACCCTAAACAAAAGGCACCAAGACAAAAACATCCATTATTCTAAAATTAATCCTCATTGATCAAGATACTCTGTCGCTTCATGTCCAACATAAATTATACTTTGAATGTTGCATGGGTTGAACCAATACAAATTAATTTTCTAATTAATTTTGGTTGGTTGCATGCATATGTATGTAGGATCGATATTCCACGATACACATTTACTCTTTGCACAAATAAATAAAGATGCACGTTTCTAAAAAATAAATAAATAAAGATGCACTTTTGTTATATGATGATCATTTTGAGCAAAACTCAGAAAGCTAAGATGATAATTAAACTGGGATAAAGAAAGTATATGTTAACTATTATTGACTTTAGGGATACTAGTAAACTTGCTCTTCGACCAACCATTCATCCCACATAAACATGTCGTGGTGTGTTCCCCTTCCCTCGTTTCCTTCCAAAATGGGAAAATTGGTTTTGTATCATCAATTCCAGCTCTAGAAATATAAACCCAAATATATTTGAGCGCTAGCATGTGAACCAAACCAATTTTAGATGCGTGGACTGTGTCTGAAACACACGCTAATATGTGACATATTGTTCAGATAGGCACTAGGGGCCTACATAAATGGATGCTTTTTCCCCCCTTTCAGTCTCAACTTGATAGGAGTATTTGCTTGACGGATGATCTTCGGCGGAAGTTAATATGTGATTAATGATTCCATGAAGAAAATTGTCGTTCTAACATCATCGAGACAGGAATTCGCCGAAATACCACTTGGCATTTGGGATTCGCCATAATGCTACTTTAATTGTGGGGCTTTGTCTAAATGCCATTAATTTCGTTTCTAAAAATTAAAATTATTTTGTCTCTTCCCTCTTATGTTTAATGACCAAAATACCTCCGATTGAATCTATCAAAATTTCCCCATTCTACTCGAGCAGGATCAGCAGCCTGGGAGCTAGGGTTGGCCTTGTCCCGCCGCCATTCCTCTCGCTCCGTCACCGTGTCGCCGCTCTTCCTCTTCTCGTGCTGCTCTGCTGCTGGCCCGCCTCTTCGCCACCGTCGCCCCTCCTCTCTTGCTGCTCGACCGTCGATCCCCCGCATTCCTCCTAGATGTGTGAGCTTCCACTTGAATGGATTCATTTGAGGGTATTTTGGTCAGTAAATGTGGGAGAGAAATGAAAAAACAATTTTTAATTCTCAAAAATAGAAGTTAGCGGTCTTTCAGTGTAACATCCTGAAAATCGAAAAAATTAAAATCGGAACGTAAAAATCGAAACTTGCAAAAACTTTTGCTTGTTGCCTTTTGCTCGTGTTTGTTGCTTCTTATTTGTCAACTCAGTTGCATGAATTTAGTTGTGAATAATTCGTCTCAGTGTTTGTGAAAACCAAACGATTTAGATTTTCGTTGGGAAGAAAAATCTCGAAGTATAAGGTTAGGAATTTTTAAAATAAAATCGGAAAAAGGGATGCGGATTCATGAAGATATATGTTTGGGAAATAAAACATTAATTATTGATTATGGAGTATTAATTAGCAATAAAATATTTTAAAGGATTTATATAAAGTCTAGACATTTATTTGGAATTAAAAATGGTGATTTATGGATTTAGGAAAAATGAATAAAATAAAACATGGGAAATGTATATTTAAAAATAAATAAAGTTGGTGAAAAGTTGAAAATATATTTTTAATTAATTTTGGGAATACTATGTATTTTTTTGGAATTTTTAGTGTGAAGGAAAAACTGGAATTTGAAAATGGAATTGAAAATCGGGAAAATTAAAAATCGACACTGTTCATTGGTCACCACCCGTTCGACGCCGTATCGGCCCGGCCACGCGCCCGCCGCGCGTCACCCGACCGTACGCGCGCCGCGGCGGCCCGGCTCGCCCGCACGCCGCGCCCGGCCCCGCTGCGCTCTCGCCCGCGTCGCGCCGCCCGCCGCCCGCCGCGCGCGCGCCGACCGCCGCGCCGGACCCGCGCGCTCACGCCGCGTGTCGACGCCCGCACCCTCACGCCGCGTGTCGACGCCCGCGCCCGGCCGCGCGTCGCCCGCGTCGCCGCGCCGGCCCCGCCAACCCGCGCGCCGCGTGCCCGTCGCCGTACCGCGCGCGGCCGCCCTCCCTTTTCTCCCGTTCCCTTCCCGGCCGCGCCTATAAATAGGCCAAAGCCCACCTCTTTTCCCCACCTCGCCGCCATCCTCCACCCCTCTTTCTCTCGCCGTTTCCCTTTGCCGCAACCCTAGCGCCGAGCGCCGCCGTCGCCGAAGCGCCGCAATCCGCCAAGCGCCGTCGCCGTTGCCGAGCGCCGCTTCGTTGCCGCGCGCCGCCGTCGCCGTGAGCCGGTGCTCCGCCGCCTCCCCTTGTCGTCGCCGTCGCCGGTAAGCCCCGAGCCACCGCCTCGCGCTAGCGCCGGCCACCGACCGAAGCAGAGAAGGAAGGGGCGCCGGTCGAGCAGGTAGAGGAGAAGGAATAGGAAAAAAAGAGAGAAGAAAAAGAAAAAAAGGAGAAAAGAAAAATAGAGAAAAATTAGGGAAAAATTATAGGAAATTAGGAAAAATGTTTTGGAATAATTTGAGTGAGTTTTTGGGCAAAAATAAATTATTTTATTGTATGTTTTTCGAGAACAATTTCGGAAAATCGGAATCGGACTTTTCCGAAATTTCGTTTCGCGTCGTTTTTAAATCCGGATTTTTTTTAATTCTTCCTCGCCATTTAAATATGTTTCTCTTTTGTGCTCGAACCTTCAAAACCTCGAGTACAAATCCCTCCGCTGATATTTCTAAATCTATTTTCTCAAATAATTACGACCGTCGTTTTGCGAAAACCCTAGGGCATCGACTTGAGTTCAACCTCGGATTTTTCCCTAGCAATCCTCGTCCGAACTCAAGTAGAATTCTAGGCTAAACATTTGGAGTTGTTTTCATGATTTTTATGGTTCTTTTCGATCTCTCGGTATTTTATTGAATTCTAATTGAATTCAATTAATCTTTCGCACGTACGGATAGCACCTGAAGAAGCAGGCATCGACTTCGTTGAAGACCCCGCTCAACAAGCGTGCGAGCAAGACAAGTCATCACACTCTTTGAACATATTGATCCAAATTGTGAAATGATGTTGTTTTAAACTTTAAACATGCATGCTATACACAAAGAAGTGAAGGGTTACGCGGAGGCTATGCTAGCCGAAAACAAAAACTTTTAACCGCACAAACCAGGAACACTTGCAAGTAAGGGCCGATAGATTGTTACCGATTGGAGTATGCAGTGAAAATAGCCAATCAGGGCTATCCGATCATATCTTTGGTAAAATGCTTAGTCATGCTATTTTTAGATTCATGCATACTCATGATTTTATGAAGAGCTTTATGCTTGGGCAACTACCTTAGGGAAGGTAGTTGAGATACGGCATGTGGAGACATGAGCGCCACACTGCCATGAGAACGATAAAATGAGTTTTGATGAAAATTGAAAGTCCCAAATAAATGTTTTAGACTGGGGCGGCTGGATGATTTGGGTGGATTCTGAAAAAGGCAAGTGCCGACCCTGGTCAATTAAGGACCGAGCCATGAGATAGCCGGGAAACGAGCCAGTACAACCGTACTTCTCGAATGGGTATAGACCTAGCGGAGTAGATAGCCGAGCGGAGGCGGTACCCCTGCATAGTGGTTCTTATGTATGAGATGAGATTGAGAAAGGATGATTGAAAATTGGAAATTAATATAATTTGATGAATGAAGTCATTCCTTATCCCGGGTGTGCCAGGACTCCTCTCACTGCTAGAAAATGACGGCTAGAGTGCATGAGGGCTTAAGTTCATGGAGCGGGTACTGCCGAAGTAAGGTTATCGAAAGGCTTTGCCGTGACCGTCTCATGTGTTGGGACGTAGGCTCATTTGTTGGGCTGTCGCGGAGTACGGGTAAAGTGTACATCCACTGCAGTGTGAATGAATAAATCTATTCGAATAGCCATGCTCGCGGATATTGAGCATCGTGACAAGACTTTCACTTGGCTAGACTCTAAACTTTAAAATGATGGGATGAGTTTGCATGATGATTCTTATTCACTGGTGGATCAACTTCTCGAAATGCGAGAAGGGGTGGACTTCCCAGAAAACCATGACGAACCGGAGGCGGGAAGCCATCCTTGGAATCACGATGGATGGTAGACAGAACCGTCGCCGACTTAATGAACTGTGGAACTAAAACCTGACTTGGCTAGTTGTTAGGCTTGTGAAAAGATTTGTGAAAATTGGCTTTATGCAAAAGAACCCCAGCCATTCCTTGAATAACCCTATCATGTGCATCACTTCCGTGTTGGTTTGCTGAGTACGGTTGGTACTCACCCTTGCTATACGCACAAACCTTCAGATGGTGGTAATGACGACTTGGAGGATCCATATGCCTACTGTTAGTGATATGCCCTAGAGGCAACATGGAGATGTTGGATATCACGTCAATGTTTATGTATAAATGAATAAAGTGTTATTCAGTTCCATGAAATAGACATCTTGTATTGATCAATAAGTACGTGACTTATTTATGAGACTCTATATGTATGAATCTATTTCTAAACGATCCCTGATCATATGTCATATTGTTGGAACAAATATGATTCTAAGATCAGCATGTTTATTGATTGATGATCATGTCTCATAGATCATGGGTATGGAGATACCAAATCAATAAACATGGACACATGTGTTGGAGAACACATTGTTGGATAGACCCACCATGAGACACTACAGAATTAATGTGCCATTAGTTGGTCTCGAGGTAGTGTTGGTACAAAGTCCTTAGACCTGAGATCACCATGGATTCCAACATGTGTAGTAGCCTACTTTGGGACTACCAAACGCTATTCCGTAATCGGGTAGTTATAAAGGTAGTTTTCGGGTTTGCTATGAAACATGGAGTGGGATGTGAGTGATCAAGATGGAATTTGCCCCTCCTTTGGAGAGATATCTCTGGCCCCTCGAGGTAATGGATTATGGAAATGCATGGCCATGCTAAGTTGATTGAGGAGTCAATCAACGACGGATAATCCAATACGGTTCGAGTGAATGGTTAAGCTATTGAAGGGATGGCACACATCTTGCCTATAGCTTAACCGGTATCGTGAGGCAAAGGGATTTGTGTACACATTACGGTTCGAGCCGATATTATATTCTTGTATACTATGGTGTCAATATGTGCTTGCTAGGCGCCGCGTTGATGTGTCGGCTGAGTTGGACTCGAGCCGACGGTCGGCTAAGTTAGACTATAGCCGAAACCGAGTATACCTGAACCTATAGGGTCGCACGCTTAAGGGGATAAGAACAGGCATTCGAGTTGGACTCGGATACGGCTCGATCGGATAGGGATCCGATCGGATAGAGTCCTATGGGCTTACGACGTATGGGCGGCCAACTCTATGAGATACGGATGAGATCCGATTCAAAATAGAGTCCTAATCAGCCACTAGTCCCGTCGGCCAACTCTATATAAAGGAGGGAGGGGTGGAGAGCTGCGTACGTCAATTGCATCGCGTGCAACGAAGTCGCCGAGATCAATCTCCACAGAAACCCTCCCCACTTTCGAGCCAAACCCTAGCCTTGCATCGCGTGCTAGCACACGGGTGTACGGCGTTCTGTCCCCGGACGTGTGGATACCGGTAGAGGCGCTGCTACGTTGCGCGCTCTTGATCGGCTTCGGATCGGCTGCAATCGGAGCGATCGGCTGTGGTGGAATCGGCTGCGGTCGGGCGCATCGGAGCGAGGCGTGAGAACGCGGCCGGACGACTCGAATCGGCTGATTGGCGAATCGGCTGTCTCCGGGAATCGGCTACTTGTTCGGATCGGATTGCCCGATTGGCTATTCCTGCACTCTACTCCAATCGGTAACGATCTATCGGCCCTTACTTGCAAGTGTTCTGGTTTGCGCGGTTAAATTTTTGTTTTCGGCTAGCGTAGCCTCCGCGCAACCCTTCAGTGGTATCGAGCTAATCTTGCTTAGTTCGGGTTTTAGATTGGATCTGGAACAAGTTTTGTGCACGGGTTGATTAGATCAATCGGTTTTACGGGATCTGTTGAGGAGAGTTAATGGTAATTGCGTTCCTTGATAGTGTATCGGAACGGCGTAATGTGATTACGTCGAAGCAATTTCCATATAACTTGGTTTGAGTTGGGTTCGAGATAGCGTTCCTTGATAGTGTATCGGAACGGTATAACGTGATTATGCCGAAGCTATCTCGTAGTCCGATCTTGTTAGCTGCCTCGCGCCTACGCAAACCATCTCCCTTGATAGTGTATCGGGACGGCATAATATGATTATGCCGACATGGTTTCCGTAAGCGAATTCATAGATTGGATCTATGAATTTCGTGTGGTGTTCCATAAGCGGGACCGCCGTGTGCGTACCCCCTTATAGGTCGTCTCGATGTTGTAGCTCGCGATAAGTAGAAAACGTTTCTACACCTAACTTGTTTTTGCAGAGAATTCTTTGAGATGGTATGGCCCTATTGTATGTATGAGATGTATGAGATGCATGTGATGCATGTAATATTCTTTCATATGTGCAATCCCCGTAATATTCTTTCATACGTGCAATACTTGTAATATTCTTTCACGACCTGCGAGTCGATGTAATCTTCAATTAGAGCTTCTATAGTAGTAGCTTAGTTTGAAGATATCAAGCATTCGGCACTCGGAAGAACGGTGATGAAGATGGAGATCCTCTACACCGGCATGGAGATGGAGATCACCATGTGAAGGGGGCCATACTATTTCACTATATGCTATTCTTCTTGCTTTCATATGTGATATGTTTGTTTGATAGTATAGCATCCCTCGCAAAATTAAGTAGTAATGATGCCCTTCCAAATGTTGCACCGTCACCGTTATGCTCGTCAATGGTGGGTGCCAAAGCGAGTGCCATTCTCTATCATAACACGAGGGGTATATGTCGGACATATACATGCGGAGCATTTGGTTTACTTAACAAGGCTATCAAAACAGTTTTGGGCCTTGGGGCATAGGTTGGGGCCGGGGCATGGAGATGCCACACCAACAACAAGAGTCACATAGAGATGTGATTAGCAAGGTGTTGCTTACCGATGTTACTAATTTTCTAGCGGTGATGCCAAAGCTCACTAGAAAATTAATTAACATGTGGATCTTGACCCAATACGTAACCTAGAGGGAAGGTGGAAAATACGTAATGGGAGTCTAATGTTAAATTGTTTAACAATAGACATAGCATAAACATTGTGCTAAACTTTGCTTTTTCTGTTGTAGAATAAATGGCGGCTAATACTACACCCAGTACCTTTAATTTGCGATCTATTCTCGAAAAGGAAAAATTAAATGGAACAAACTTTATGGATTGGTATCGCAACTTGAGAATTGTTCTCAAGCAAGAGCGTAAGGAGTACGTTCTTGAAGTACCCTATCCCGAGGATTTGCCAAATAATGCCACCGCAACGCACGGAGGGCTTATGAGAAGCACACTAATGATGCCCTAGATATAGGCTGTCTCATGCTTGCTACAATGTCCCCCGAGCTTCGAAGCAATATGAGAGCAGCGATGCTCACACTATTATTCGGGGATGCGTGGCATGTTTGAGAACCAAGCTTGGGCCGAGAGGTTCAACACCTCAAAGTCCTTCTTTGCGTGCGAGCTTGTTGAGGGAATCCCGTCGATCCGCATGTGATAAAGATGATTGGCTATATCGAGAGTCGGAAAACTAGGTTTTTCCCTTAGCCAAGAGTTGGCTACCGATGTGATTCTCCGGTCGCTCCCTCCGAGCTTCGAGTCATTCATATTGAATTATCACATGAACAATATGGATAGAACCTTGGCTAAATTGCATGGGATGCTAAAGACAGTGAGGAGAGTATCCAGAAAACGGTCATCATGTGATGATGATGCGAAGGCAAAGCGCAAACCACTGTCAAGAAACTTTGCACCAAGAGGAAGTTAACTCCCGATGAGATCGCGAGTGCCTCTAATGCAAAGAAGGGCAAGAAGGGTCGGCGGCATCGATGCCGTTTGCTTCTATTGCAAGGAGACAGGCCACTGGAAGAGGAACTGCAAGAAGTACATGGAGGATCTCAAAAGGAAGCAAAGTACGACTTCTGCTTCAGGTATTAATGTTATAGACATTAATCTTGCTACTTCACCTACTGACTCTTGGGTATTTGATACCGGATCGTAGCTCATATTTGCAAATCATTGCGGGAATGAGAAGAAGTAGAGGATTGAGAAGGGGCGAGGTGAACTGCGCGTCGGCAATGGAGCAAGCGTTGCTACGATTCTTTGTCGCACGATACCACTTCATCTACCTTCGGGATTAGTTTTGGAATTGAATAATTGTTATTGTGTTCCAACACTATGTCAAAACGTTATTTCCGCTTCATGTTTGCAAGCGGAAGGATATGATTTTAGATCAATGAACAATGGTTGTTCAATATATCTCGAGAGATATGTTCTATTTTCATGCTCCATTGGTGAATGGATTATACGTTTTGAATCTTGAAGCGTCTCCCATCTATAACATTAATACGAAAGGCAACTCTCTAATGATATAAACCCCACGTTTATCCGGCATTGTCGCTTAGGCCATATAAATAAGAAACGCATGGAGAAGCTCCATAAGGATGGACTGCTTCACTCTTTTGATTTTGAATCATTTGAGGCATATGAGTCTTGTTTACTTGGTAAGATGACAAAGGCACCTTTCACGGGACATAGTGAGAGAGCAAGTGACTTATTGGCACTCGTACATACCGATGTATGTGGACCAATGAGCTCAACGGCCGAGAGGTGGTTATCGGTACTTCATTACCTTTACGATGACTTTAGTAGATATGGTTATATCTACTTAATGAGGCATAAGTCCGAATCCTTTGAAAAGTTCAAAGAATTCCGAATGAAGTACTTGAATCATTTAGGAAAACAATCAAGTTTCTACGATCAGATTATGGAGGGGAATACTTGAGCCAAGAGTTTGGTAATCATCGAAAGATTGTGGAATTGTTCCACGTTGACTCCGCCAGAACTCCACAATGGAACGGAGTGTCCGAACGGAAAAATCGCACCTTGTTGGACATGGTGCGGTCGATGATGAGCCAAAGTGATCTTCCGTTATCCTTACGGGGATATGCTCTTGAAACATTGCGCTCACACTAAATAGAGTTCCATCTAAGTCGGTTGAAAAGACACCATATGAGATATGGACGGGCAACCCCTAGTTTGTCTTTTCTCAAAATTTGGGGATGTGAGGCTTATGTAAAACGTTTAGGTCGACAAGCTCACACCCAAATCGACAAGTGCTTCTTTGTGGGATATCCTAAGGAAACTAAGGGTATTACTTTATAATCGGGAACAAGGCAAAGTGTTTGTCGCCCGACATGGTGTCTTCTTGGAGAAAGAGTTTCTTTCAAGAAGGGTTAGTGGGAGCAGGGTGCATCTTGAAGAAGTTCAAGAAACACCGAAAACGTTTCAGCAACCACAGAACCACAACGGAGGAGCAAAATGTTGCGCCACCGGTTGTAGATACACCGCCCACGGAGGTCGAAAGATCACGTCGTGCGCCCGACAGTGCACACGGTGCGGAACAACGTGATATATTGTTGTTGGACAACGATGAACCTAAGACCTACGAGGAAGCGATGGTGGGACCCGATTCCAACAAGTGGCTTGGAGCCATGAAATCCGAAATAGAATCCATGTACGACAATCAAGTTTGAAACTTGGTTGATCCACCGATGGTGTCAAAACCATTGAGTGTAAATGGGTTTTTAAGAAAAGGCCGATATGGATGGAAATGTTCACATCTATAAGGCGCGATTGGTGGCGAAAGGTTTTAAACAGATTCAAGGAGTTGATTATGATGAAACCTTCTCGCCCGTCGCAATGCTTAAATCTATTCGGATTATCCTAGCGATTGCTGCATATTTCGATTATGAGATATGGCGAGATGGATGTCAAAACAGCTTTCCTAAATGGAAACCTAAGCGAGGATGTATACATGATACAACCTCGGGGTTTTGTCGATCCAGAATCGCTCGAAAGATATGCAAGCTACGAAATCCATTTATGGATTGAAGCAAGCATCTCGGAGTTGGAATATTCGTTTTGATGAAGTAATCAAAGGGTTTGGTTTCATCAAAAACGAAGAAGAGGCCTGTGTTTACAAAAAGGTCGTGGGAGCGCAATTGTATTTCTAATCTTATATGTGGATGACATATTACGATTGGAAATGATATCCCTATGCTAGAATCCGTCAAGTCTTCATTGAAAAATAGTTTTTCCATGAAAGACTTAGGGAGGCAACATACATATTAGGCATTCGGATCTATAGAGATAGATCCAAGAGGCTAATTGGATTAAGCCAAAGTACATACATTGACAAGATGTTGAAAAGGTTCAACATGCATGATTCCAAGAAAGGTTTCTTGCCCATGTCACATGGCATTAATCTTAGCAAGAATCGGTGTCCTCGGACACATGATGAGCGGAATAAGATGGGTATGGTTCCATATGCTTCGGCAATTGGATCCATCATGTATACCATGCTTTGTACACGCCCGAGATGTCTCGTACGCTTTGAGTGCTACGGCAGATACGATCGAGATCCAGTGAAGGTCACTGGATAGTAAGGAATATCCTTAAGTACTTGAGAAGAACTAAGGATATGTTCCTAGTCTATGGAGGTGAAGAAGAGCTCGTTGTAAGTGGTTACACCGATGCTAGCTTCCAAACGGACAAGGATGATTATAGATCGCAATCGGGTTCGTGTTCGCCCGAACGGAGCGCGTCATGGAAGAGTTCCAAGCGGGATACCGTTGCGATTCTACAACGGAGGCCAAGTACATTGCTGCTTCGGAAGCTGCAAAGGAGGCTGTTTGGATCAAGAAATTCGTTTCGAGCTTGGTGTGATGACTAGTATGACCGGTCCAATGTCTCTCTATTGTGATAATAGTGGAGCCATTGCGCAAGCCAAGGAGCCGAGGTCACATCGAAGTCCAAACACATACTTCGGCGATATCATCTCATCCGCGAGATAGTGGACAGAGGTGATGTCAAGATATGCAAAGTGCACACGGATCTCAACATAGCGAGATCCGCCGACAAAACCTCTCCTCCCGAAGCATGAGGCGCACACAAGAGCAATGGGTATTAGATACTTACATGATTGACTCTAGTGCAAGTGGGAGATTGTTAGTGATATGCCCTAGAGGCAACATGGAGATGTTGGATATCACGTCAATGTTTATGTATAAATGAATAAAGTGTTATTCGGTTCCATGAAATAGATATCTTGTATTGATCAATAAGTACGTGACTTATTTATGAGACTCTATATGTATGAATCTATTTCTAAACGATCCCGATCATATGCCATATTGTCGGAACAAATATGATTCTAAGATCGGCATGTTTATTGATTGATGATCATGTCTCATAGATCATGGGTATGGAGATACCAAATCAATAAACATGGACACATGTGTTGGAGAACACATTGTTGGATAGACCCACCATGAGACACTACGGGAATTAATGTGCCATTAGTTGGTCTCGGGTAGTGTTGGTACAAAGTCCTTAGACCTGAGATCACCATGGATTCCAACATGTGTAGTAGCCTACTTTGGGACTACCAAACGCTATTCCAAATCGGGTAGTTATAAAGGTAGTTTTCGGGTTTGCTATGAAACATGGAGTGGGATGTGAGTGATCAAGATGGAATTTGCCCCTCCTTTGGAGAGATATCTCTGGGCCCCTCGAGGTAATGGATTATGGAAATGCATGGCCATGCTAAGTTGATTGAGGAGTCAATCAATGACGGATAATCCAATACGGTTCGAGTGAATGGTTAAGCTATTGAAGGGATGGCACACATCTTGCCTATAGCTTAACGGTATCGTGAGGCAAAGGGATTTGTGTACACATTACAGGTTGAGCCGATATTATATTCTTGTATACTATGGTGTCAATATGTGCTGCTAGGCGCCGTGTGATGTGGAGTCGGCTGAGTTGGACTCGAGCCGACGATCGGCTAAGTTAGACTATAGCCGAAACCGAGTATACCTGAACCTATAGGGTCGCACGCTTAAGGGGATAAGAACATGCATTCGAGTTGGACTCGGATACGGCTCGATCGGATAGGGATCCGATCGGATAGAGTCCTATGGGCTTACGACGTATGGGCGGCCAACTCTATGAGATACGGATGAGATACGATTCAAAATAGAGTCCTAATCAGCCACTAGTCCTAGTCGGCCAACTCTATATAAAGGAGGGAGGGGTGGAGAGCTGCGTACGTCAATTGCATCGCGTGCAACAGAAGTCGCCGAGATCAATCTCCACAGAAACCCTCCCCACTTTCGAGCCAAACCCTAGCCTTGCATCGCGTGCTAGCACACGGGTGTACGGCGTTCTGTCCCCGGACGTGTGGATACCGGTAGAGGCGCTGCTACGTTGCGCGCTCTTGATCGTCTTCGGATCGGCTGCAATCGGAGCGATCGGCTGTGGTGGAATCGGCTGCGGTCGGGCGCATCGGAGCGAGGCGTGAGAACGCGGCCGGATGACTCGAATCGGCTGATTGGCGAATCGGCTGTCTCCGGGAATCGGCTACACTGTTCTGGATCGGATTGCCCTGATTGGCTATTCCGCTGCACTCTACTCCAATCGGTAATGATCTATCGGCCCTTACTTGAAAGTGTTCCTGGTTTGCGCGGTTAAATTTTTGTTTTCGGCTAGCGTAGCCTCCGCGCAACCCTTCACCTACTACCGGGAGGGCGAAGAAGCCGATGGCGCCTGCTAGGTCTTAGTCTCTGGTCGTTGCCTGTGGCAATTGACAAGCCGCTGCCTTCATTCCGCTGCCTTACCTAATTTCTACTCTTGGTTGTATCTGGACCATGAGGTCCTATATGTTGGATATTGCCTTCTGTCCTATTATTGTAATAATTTCGATGTAAGACTATTCGTGCATTTGCACCTGATTATTTAGTACTGTATTTCGTGGGTACCAAACTACTTGATCCAGGGAAATGGTACTATGAACACGAAAGATTCCCGTTCCAAAATCGGGGGTCCACAGAGCTGGTATCAGAGCAATGCAACTGTAGGATAAGACCAACTGGCGCCCTACCCCTGACTAGCTGGCTAAAGGGAAATATCCCTACGTAGGATCATTTCGCAAACTATTATTTTTGAAAAACAAATATACTTTTTCCTATACCTCCATCCTCATTTCTTTTACTCAAATTGCTTTGATATTATCTCTCTCTGACCCTAAGTTGCTTTCAAAAGC
Organism: Oryza australiensis; assembly: GCA_019925245.2. Lineage (NCBI taxonomy): Eukaryota > Viridiplantae > Streptophyta > Magnoliopsida > Poales > Poaceae > Oryza > Oryza australiensis. Next base: position 3,720,731 of record JAIFGZ020000565.1, read on the forward strand.
AGATGTCGGACCATGTCGGAGTTTGGGAGATCACCGTTCCACGGGATGAAGGATTCGTGGCGCAACTCCAGTTATTGCTATGGTGCCTAAGGTACCCAGAGGCACCCACCTACCAGATTAGGAGGCATGGCACCGAAGGATACCCGGTATGGGAGGCAACAGTTTCAGTTGAGGGCCACATGGGGAGTGAGACACCCTATTGCTTCCACACCCGTTACCACCGAGATCTGGTAGAAGCAGCTTTACAGGACGCGGCCTGTGAACTGTTCCTCCGCCTCAACGCTATTCACCGTGATGAGCTCACCGTGACTGAGTTTGTACACCACCCCTACCGCGAGGAAGGCAATCCGGTCTGCACCGTGGAAGCCACCCCCTGCTGCTATAATCGTATGGTCACCCGTCTATCCTGCTGGGCAGAAACAACGGATGACTGCTATGAAGAGGCTTTGCTCGAAATCGACGACCAGGAGCGACGCCTCAATGATCTGGTCGAGGAACACCAAAACTGCGGGGATCAGATCAAAACTTGCTATAGACCCAGCTACAGGCTAACGGTGCCCAGTACGAGCAGCTCTCTGACCGTTACATGGCCCGTGGAGAAGCCTTGGTGGAGCTAGAAGAACAGCTCAGGAAGAGCAAACAACAGGTCAACCAGCTGGAAGAGCAACTTCGCTCCCACCCTGTCCCTGCTGCAGGTACTTCCACCGAAGTTGCACCAACACCCCCTGCCCCTGTGCCCGACCACTACTACCTCATGACTCCAGCATGCCTGAACACTTTTCAAGCCATGATGGAGCAGGCCTTTATGTTGAGCACAAAGTCGGCACCATACCTGATAGACCCCACTGCTGCTACCTCAATGGAACCTACCTCAAACTCCATGGTTGTACCATCTGAGCCTGGTTCGGGAGAGGAGAACCCCATCCAGATCAACACCGACTCCGAGTCCGAGACAGAGCCTATGGAGATCAAGTGGGAGTCCAGTGATACTGATCCAGCGGAGGAGGCAGCTCCTACTCGTCGCCTGACTCACACCGGAGGTCCCCTCACCCTCAGGACTGCCCGGAAGAGTACCCGACCACCAAGCAGGAAGATCAAGCATGACTCCAAGGCCACTACCTCTGAGCCATGGGGACTTCGATTTGCTTCAGCTAAAGATCACCCCCTTCCTGCACCTGGTTCCTGCGGTTGGTTTGATGACTAGGCGAGAGGACCACCCCAACTTTGACCTTGCTTTGGATGGTTTTTGGCAGCAAGGATCACACCCTTTCCTTAGTAGCTAATGGCAGTAGTACGATGTAGCTTTTGCATTGTGTTGTATGGGACTGCGCATGTGCGGTCTGCTGTATCCCCCTATGGATGTATTAACTATGGACCTATGTAATGTTTTATGGTATGTTATTAATGAGTTTATTCCACCATGCTTGCTCTATTCAAAGATCACTTACAAACAACTTGAAGAGAAATCACCTAGAAACCATGACCTTAGTAGGTCCAATCTCCTAACTCATCTACCTCCTTCAGATGGCGCATCGTCGCAGGGCTTCAACATCCAACGAGAACCCACCAGAGCCTAATCCCTCCACCCTAGCGGAGGTCATGGCTTTGCAAACCCAGTTGCTCCAAGCCATCGCCAACAACCAAGGAAATCGCAGAGGACCAAGCTTGGGAGAATTTATGCGAGCTAAGCCACCTACATTTTCCATGGCCGACGAACCAATGGATGCCGAGGACTGGTTAAGAGTAATAGAGAAAAAGTTGACCCTCGTCAGGGTACGAGAGGCCGACAGAGTCATTTTTGCCACCAATCAATTGAAAGGCTCCGCAAGTGATTGGTGGGACACCTACAAAGAGACACGGGCAGAAGACGCCGAAGAACCAACTTGGGAGGAGTTCACAGCCACCTTTCGTGAAAATTTCATACCCGCCGTAGTCATGAGAATGAAGAAGAACGAATTCCGAAGGTTGCGCCAAGGCAACACCACAGTGCAGGAATACCTGAACAAGTTCACGCAACTCGCTCGATATGCCACCGGTGACCTGGCAAACGAAGAGGAGAAAATCGATAAATTTGTCGAAGGATTGAACGATGAGTTGAGAGGGCCAATGATCGGTCAAGACCACATCAGCTTCCAAAGCCTTATCAACAAGGTTGTACGATTGGAGCATGACCAGAAGATGGTGGAAAACAACCGCAAGAGGAGGCTTGCCATGACCCGCCCACTTCAAGGAGCGTCTCAGCGTCCCAAGGGAGCCACCCCGTCCGAATGGAAGCCAACCGTCGTGGCAACCAGTCGTCCCCCTGCACCCGACCACGTCAACCAGCGACGCACCCAGCCTGCACGTACCCGACACCAACTCTAGCCGCTCCGGGAAGAAGAAATGCGAATTGCTTCAACCGTGGAGAGTTTGGGCACTACTCCAACAGCTGTCCCAAGCCACGCAGCACTCCCATGCGTACCGGCGCCAATACAATGGCTGTACGAGGAACTACTGCTCCTGTTGCGGGACGCGGTCTGTTTAGGACGCCACAACCGAATGAGACTGCCACCGGATTCCGACGCGGACAAGTGAATCATGTGCGTGCCGAAGAAGCGCAGGAGGATCAGAACGTGCTGATGGGTATGTTCTCTATCAACTCTACCCCAGTTAAAGTCTTATTTGATCCCGGAGCATCGCATTCATTTATATCATCACAAGTAAGCAAACAACACCACCTACACCAGGTAGAACTTAAGAGACCCATGTTGGTACACTCGCCTGGGGGAAACATAACCGTACCCCATGCTCTCATCAATGTGCCCATACGGATTAGAGACGTGGTATTCCTTTCAAACCTTATGGTACTACCACCACAAACTCTCGATATCATACTTGGGATGGATTGGTTGACTAAGAACAATGGAGTCATAGACTGTGGCCGAAGAGAAGTCACAGTATCCACCCCATGGGGATCACCAATGAACATAACCATGGACCAAAACCCAATGCTATGTGAGCAAGCTGCGGGAGTATTTACCATGCTACCTTTGAGCGGGATGCCAGTAGTGCAAGAATACTCGGACGTATTCCCTGAGGAATTGCCCGGAATGCCCCCTGATCATGACATAGAATTTATCATCGACCTAATGCCTGGTACTGCCCTCATATCCAAGAGACCTTACCGAATGCCGGCTAACAAACTAGAAGAACTCAAGAAGCAAATCAAAGAACTACAAGAAAAAGGATTTGTACGCCCTAGTTCTTCTCCATGGGGAGCCCCAGTACTCTTCGTCAAAAAGAAGGATGAAAGTATGAGAATGTGTGTAGATTACCGATCGTTGAATGAAGTGACCATCAAAAACAAGTACCCACTACCTCGAATTGATGACTTATTTGATCAACTCAAGGGTGCACAAGTGTTCTCGAAGATTGATCTTCGGTTAGGATACCATCAGCTAAAGATTAGAGCTGGAGATATTCCCAAAACAACATTCTCTACACGTTATGGCTTGTATGAGTTCACCGTAATGTCTTTTGGGTTGACCAATGCCCCGGCGTATTTCATGAATCTGATGAACAAGGTATTCATGGAGTATCTGGATAAATTCGTGGTGGTGTTTATCGACGATATACTTATCTACTCCAAAGACGATGAGGAACATGCAGAGCACCTACGACTGGTACTAGAGAAGCTACGAGAGCACCAGTTGTATGTGAAATTTAGTAAATGCGAGTTCTGGCTTAAGGACGTCACTTTTCTTGGCCATGTAGTCTCAGCCGGAGGAGTAGCGGTGGACCCTGCCAAGGTCGAAGCAGTTACAGAATGGAAGGCACCCAAGTCAGTAACAGAGGTTCGGAGTTTCTTGGGATTGGCGGATATTACCGGAGGTTCATCGAAGCATTTTCCACGATAGCTCGACCCATGACTCAACTTCTGAAGAAGGAGAAGAAATTCGTATGGAACGAGAAGTGTCAGGAGGCCTTTGACCAACTAAAAGAAAAGTTAACCATCCCCCCAATCTTAACCCTACCTGACAACCGTAAGGATTTCGTGATATACTGTGATGCGTCTCGACAAGGACTGGGAGGCGTATTGATGCAGGATGGAAAGGTCGTAGCATATGCCTCAAGATAGTTACGACCCCACGAGGAAAACTACCCCACACATGACTTGGAATTAGCAACAGTTGTTCATGCATTAAAAATCTGAAGGCACTATCTGATCGAGAATCACTGTGATGTATACACTGATCACAAGAGCCTGAAATACTTCTTTACTCAGTCCGATCTCAATCTACGTCAGAGACGATGGTTGGAATTGATCAAGGACTACGATCTAGGAATCCATTACCACCCCGGCAAGGCAAATGTAGTGGCCGATGCGTTAAGTCGCAAAGCCCAATGCAATCATATGAGACTGGAAGGCATGGCCAGCGAGCTCCAAGAAGAGATGGCTCGACTTAACTTACACTTGATTCCTCACGGAGAAGTGAACTCACTAGAAATCCGACCTCTTCTGAGGACTCAGATAGAAGAAGCTCAGAAGGATAATGGAGAAACTCAAGCGATCAAAGAGCGCATGGCCGCTGGGCACGCGAAGGAATTCTTGGTAGATGACAAGGGAACCCTGTGGTATAAGAAAAGAATCTACGTGCCTGAACAAGGTGGTTTGAGAGGATTGATCCTAAAAGAAGCGCACGAATCAACATATTCGTTACATCCTGGCAGCACGAAGATGTACCAGGATTTGAAGGAGGAATACTGGTGGCCCAATATGAAGAGGGACGTAGCCGAATACGTGACCATATGCGATGTATGCCAACGGGTAAAAGCTGAGCATCAATGATCGGCAGGCTTGCTGCAGCCACTCAAGATTCCCAAGTGGAAATGGGATGAGATAGGCATGGATTTCATCGTTGGACTACCCAAAACTGCAGTGGGATATGATTCCATTTGGGTAATAGTAGATCGGCTCACCAAGACCGCCAGATTCATCCCCGTAAAGACTAACTACAATAGTGCCAAGCTGGCAGAACTATACATGAGTAGGATCGTGTGTCTTCACGGTGTACCAAAAAGAATTATATCGGATCGCGGTACTCAATTCACGTCCCATTTCTGGAGCAAAGTTCATGAGGCACTCGGAAGTCACCTTGCCTTCAGTACTGCTTACCACCCACAGACCGATGGGCAGAATGAAAGGACAAATCAAGTTCTTGAGGATATGTTGAGAGCCTGTGCGTTGGATTTTACCAAGGATTGGGAAAAATGTTTACCGTACGCCGAATTCTCCTACAACAATAGCTACCAAGCAAGTCTGAAGATGTCACCAAATGAAGCCCTATTTGGTCGGCGATGCCGAACCCCATTGATGTGGTCAGAAACCAGTGAACGAGCCATATTTGGGCCTAACATAATCAAAGAGGCCGAGGAAAAGGTCCGCCTGATCCGGGACCGATTAAAAGCGGCCCAATCTCGACAGAAGAGCTATGCGGATACTCGTCGAAGGGACTTAGAGTTCAATATAGGCGACTATGTGTACCTAAAGGTCTCACCACTACGAGGGACTCAAAGGTTCAAGGTCAAAGGGAAACTTGCGCCAAGATACGTGGGCCCATTCCTAATAAGCGCTAGAAGAGGCGAAGTGGCCCACGAACTAGAGTTACCCGAGAACATCTTCGATGTCCACCCAGTGTTCCATGTGTCACAGTTGAAGAAGTGCCTGCGAGTGCCAGAAGAGCAAGCTCCTTTGGAAACCATCCATATCGACAGTGCTCTCACATACCCGGAACATCCAATAAAGACATTGAACGAGGCAGAAAAGCGGACGAGAACCAAGTCATGGCGCATGTACAAAGTGCAATGGAGCAATCACACCAAAGAAGAAGCCACCTTGGAAAGCGAGGATTTTCTAAAGACTGAATACCCACACCTACTAAACAACCGGTAAGAAATCTCGAGGACGAGATTTATTGTTAGGGGGTAGGTTTGTAACATCCTGAAAATTGAAGAAATTAAAATCGAAACGTAAAAATCGGAACTTGCAAAAACTTTTGCTTGTTGCCTTTTTGCTCGTGTTTGTTGCTTCTTATTTGCCAGCTCAGTTGCATGAATTTAGTTGTGAACAATTCCTCTCGGTGTTTGTGAAAACCAAACGATTTGGATTTTCGTTGGGAAGGAAAATCTCAAGTATAAGGTTAGGAATTTTTAAAATAAAATCGGAAAAAGGGATGCGGATTCATGAAGATATATGTTTGGGAAATAAAACATTAATTGGTGATTATGGAGTATTAATTGGCAATTAATATTTTAAAGGATTTATATAAAGTCTAGAAATTTATTTGGAATTAAAAAATGGTGATTTATGGATTTAGGAAAAAGGAATAAATTAAATATGGGAAATGTATATTTAAAAATAAATAAAGTTGGTGAAAAGTTGAAAATATATTTTTAATTAATTTTGGGAATACTATGTATTTTTTGGAATTTTTAGTGTGAAGGAAAATTGGAATTTGAAAATAAAATTGAAAATCGGGAAAATTAAAAATCGGCCTTGTTCATTGGTCACCACCCGTTTGACGCCGCATCGCCCCGGCCGCGCGCCCGCCGGGCGTCGCCCGACCATCAGCGCTCACGCCCACGCGCGCCACCCGCCCCGCCCGCGCTCTCGCGCGCGTCCGCGCCCGCCGCCCGCACGCCTGCGCGTGCCGACCGCCGCGCCCGGACCTCGCGCACTCACGCCGCGTGTCGACGCACCATGCCCCGGCCCCCGCGTCGCCCGCGTTCGCCGCACCGCCCCGCCAACCCGCGCGCCCCGTGCCCGTCGTCGTACCGCCGCGCCGGCCCCCCCTTTTCTCCCGTTCCTCTCCCCGGCCGCGCCTATAAATAGGACGAAGCCCATCTCTTTTCCCCACCTCGCCGCCGTCCTCCACCCCCCTTTCCCTCGCCGTTTCCCTTTGCCGCAACCCTAGTGCCGAGCGCCGCCGTCGCCGAAGCGCCGCAATCCGCCGAGCGCCGTCGCGCCGAGCGCCGCCGTTGCCGCGCGCCGCCGTCGCCGTGAGCCAGTGCTCCGCCGCCTCCCCTTGCCGTCGCCGTCGTCGATAAGCCTCGAGCCGCTGCCCCCTCGCGCTAGCGCTGACCACCGACCGAAGCAGAGAAGGAAGGGGCGCCGGTCGAGCAGGTAGAGGAGAAGGAATAGGAAAAAAAAGAGAGAAGAAAAAGAAAAAAAAGGGGAAAAGAAAAATAGAGAAAAATTAGGGAAAAATTATAGGAAATTAGGAAAAATGTTTTTGAATGATTTGTGTGAGTTTTTGGGCAAAAATAAATTATTTTCTTGTATGTTTTTCTCAGAACAATTTCAGAAAATTGAAATCGGACTTTTTCGAAATTTTGTTTCGCGTCGTTTTTAAATCCGGATTTCGTGATTTTTATGGTTCTTTACGATCTCTCGGTATTTTATTGAATTCTAATTAAATTCAATTGATCTTTCGCACGTACGGATAGCACCCGAAGAAGCGAGGCATCGACTCCGTTGAAGACCCCGCTCAACAAGAGTGCGAGCAAGGCAAGTCATCACACTCTTTGAACATATTGATCCCAATTGCGAAATGATGTTGTTTTAAACTTTAAACATGCATGCTATACACAAAGAATTGAAGGGTTACGCGGAGGCTACGCTAGCCGAAAACAAAAACTTTTAACCACGCAAACCAGGAACACTTGCAAGTAAGGGCCGATAGATTGTTACCGATTGGAGTATGCAGCGAAAATAGCCAATCAGGGCTATCCGATCTGGAACTGTGCTGTCCGATGACAGCCGATTCCCGCAAGCCAACAACCGATTCCTGGAGACAGCCGATTCACCAATCAGCCGATTCGCCGAGCAGCCGATTCGCTGAGTCGTCCGGTCACGTTCTCGCGCCTCGCTCCGATGCGCCCAACCGCAGCCGATTCGTTGCTGATCAACAGCGCCGCAACGTAGCAGCGCCTCTACCGGTATCCACACGTCCGGGGACAGAACGCCGAACACCCGTGTGCTAGCACGCGATGCAAGGCTAGGGTTTGGCTCGAAAGTGGGGAGGGTTTCCGTGGAGATTGATCTCGGCGACTTCTATTGCGGATTCGGTTCAATGCAGTGCAGCAACTCTCCACCCCTCGCCCCCTTTATATAGAGTTGGCCGACTGGGACTAGTGGCCGATCAGGACTCTATTTTGAATCGGATCTCATCCGAATCTCATAGACTTGGCCGCCCATACGTCATAAGACCATAGGACTCTATCCGATTGGATCCCTATCCAATCGAGCCATATCCAAGTCCAACTCGAATGCCTGTTCTTATCCCCCTAAGCGTGCGACCCTGTAGGTTCAGGTATACTTGGTTTCGGCTATAGTCTAACTTAGCCGATCGTCGGCCCAAGTCCAACTCAGCCGACCTGTCAATAGCGGCGCCTAGCAGCACATATTGACACCATAGTATACAAGAATAAATATCGGCTCTGAACCTGTAATGTGTACACAAATCCCTTTGCCTCATGATACCAATTAAGCTATAGGCAAGATGTGTGCCATCCCTTCAATAGCTTAACCATTCACTCGAACCGTATTGGATTATCTGTCTGTTGATTGACTCCTCAATCAACTTAGCATGGCCATGCATTTCCATAATCCATTACCTCGAGGGGCCCAGAGATATCTCTCCAAAGGAGGAGCAAATTCCATCTTGATCACTCATATCCCACTCCATGTTTTATAGCAAACCCGAAAACTACCTTTATAACTACCCAGTTATGGAATAACATTTGGTAGTCCCAAAGTAGGCTACTACTCATGTTGGAATCCATGGTGATCTCAGGTCCAAGGACTTTGTACCAACACTAACTAAGACCAACTAATGGCACATTAATTCCTGTAGTGTCTCATGGTGGGTCTATCCAACAATGTGTTCTCTAACACATGTGTCCATGTTTATTGATTTGGTATCTCCATACCCATGATCTATGAGACATGATCATCAATCAATAAACATGCCGATCTTAGAATCATATTAGTTCCATTAATATGATGTATGATCAGGGATCATTTAGAAATAGATTCATACATATAGAGTCTCATAAATAAGTCATATACTTATTGATCAATACAAGATGTCTATTTTATGGAACTGAATAACACTTTATTCATTTATACATAAACATTGACAATGATATCCAACATCTCCATGTTGCCTCTAGGGCATATCATGAACAAGAATTACCTATACTTGTTATGTCATGCCTTGTTATTGATTACCTTTAGAATTATTCCTTGTAACCCTCGATGTGATACATACAACCGGAGAATATCTTTGGTAAAATGCTTAGTCATGCTATTTTTAGATTCATGCATACTCATGATTTTATGAAGAGCTTTATGCTTGGGCAACTACCTAAGGGAAGGTAGTTGAGATACGACATGTGGAGACATGAGCGCCACACTGCTATGAGAACGATAAAATGAGTTTTGATGAAAACTGAAAGTCCCAAATAAATGTTTTAGACTAGGGCGGCTGGATGATTTGGGTGGATTCCGGAAAAGGCAAGTGCCAACCCTGGTCAATTAAGGACTGAGCCATGAGATAGCCGGGAAACGAGCCAGTACAACCGTACTTCTCGAATGGGTATAGACCTAGCGGAGTAGATAGCCGAGCGGAGGCGGTACCCCTGCATAGTGGTTCTTATGTATGAGATGAGATTGAGAAAGGATGATTGAAAATTGGAAATTAATATAACTTGATGAATGAAGTCATTCCTTATCCCGGGTGCGCCAGGACTCCTCTCACTGCGAGAAAATGACGGCTAGAGTGCATGAGGGCTTAAGTTCATAGAGCGGGTATTGCCGAAGTAAGGTTATCGAAAGGCTTTGCCGTGACCGTATCATGTGTTGGGACGTAGGCTCATTTGTTGGTCTGTCGCGGAGTACGGGTAAAGTGTACATCCACTGCAGTGTGAATGAATAAATCTATTCGAATAGCCGTGCTCGCGGATATTGAGCATCGTGACAAGACTTTCGCTTGGCTAGACTCTAAACTTTAAAATGATGGGATGAGTTTGCATGATGATTCTTATTCACTGGTGGATCAACTTCTCGAAATGCGAGAAGGGGTGGACTCCCCAGAAAACCATGACGAACCGAAGGCGGGAAGCCATCCTTGGAATCACGATGGATGGTAGACAGAACCGTCGCCGACTTAATGAACTGTGGAACTAAAACCTGACTTGGCTAGTTGTTAGGCTTGTGAAAAGATTTGTGAAAATTGGCTTTATGCAAAAGAACCCCAGCCATTCCTTGAATAACCCTATCATGTGCATCACTTCCGTGTTGGCTTGCTGAGTACGGTTGATACTCACCCTTGCTATACGCACAAACCTTCAGATGGTGGTAATGACGACTTGGAGGATCCATATGCCTACTACCGGGAGGGCGAAGAAGCCGATGGCGCCTGCTAGGTCTTAGTCTCTGGTCATTGCCTGTGGCAATTGACAAGCCGCTGCCTTCATTCCGCTGCCTTACCTAATTTCTACTCTTGGTTGTATCTGGACCATGAGGCCCTATATGTTGGATATTGCCTTCGGGCCTATTATTGTAATAATTTCGATGTAAGACTATTCGTGCATTTGCACCTGATTATTTAGTATTGTATTTCGTGGGTACCAAACTACTCGATCCAGGGAAATGGTACTATGAACACGAAAGATTCCCGTTCCAAAATCGGGGGTCCACATTCAGCGAGCCTTATACTTGAGAGTGATATTCCGACAAATCTAAATACAAAGTGGTATCTTGACAAATCTTTGTTTTGATGATTGTAAAATGACAATTTTCTGCATTCCTCGACCCAAACCAAGCTGGTGTGAAGCAAGCATCAAACAACGGTCAACCTGGTTGTCATTGAAGAGGAGTGACTCATGCTTGACTTGCTGACTACAAAACCTTTCCCCTCCCGCATCTCTCCTCCCCGTAACCATCCGTAACGGAAAGAAAAAAAATGTCACGCCTCTTCCCCTTCTCCTCCACTACTTCACCTTCTCCTCGCTGCAATCCCCTCCTTCACCTCGCCACGATCCCCTCCCCTCCCCCATTCCCTTCCAGGCGCTCGCTCTCCCTCCTCCCGAATCTGCTACACCCACCAATGGCGGCGTCACCGGCATTAGTGACGATTCTAGGATTATTTCATAGGGGGGCTGACGACAGTGATGACGTATCTATTAGAAGATGATGACCTCCGCCTTTGAGAAGCACTGGTGCTACTTCTCGGCCTCGTCTCCATGCCTAATAAAACAACAAAGAATACATTTGTGACAAGGCAAATAACTAATTCAACAATCTTAGTTTTCAAAATAAAAGTGCGTACCGCAATGTTGTTTGGGGCACTAACATTCGGTGGGTTTTTATCGCTTCAAACCTTTTTATAATTTTCTCAGAATTGATGCTTCTAAATATCTCTTTCTCATTGTAGCATATCATCAAGTCATTTAGCCATTCATCACCCATTTTGTTATGCAAATTTATCTTTATAATAGACATAGCTGAAAAAACCCTCTCAACTGAAGCCGTTGCCACTAGAAGTATTAATGTTAGCTCAATATGTCAATAAATCAATGGATAAGATCTCTGCATTCCAACCTTGACCATGATTTCATAGACTTGTGGAAGCTCAGTACATTCAAGAAAATCTTCAGTTCTTCTAGCACGTGCAATAAATTCCCTAAGTTGACTTGGCAGCACAACAATTTGACCAATATCAAAATCTTCGGCATAAATTTCAGCAAGTCTCACAAGTTTGTCCACATCAAAACTAGAGAAGCAGTTCCTTGGGTAAAGTAAAGCCATGCGCCTGCGCCGCCCTGCGCCGTCGAGCCGCGGCGCCGCCGACCGCCTAGCGCCTAGCGCCTACCCTGCTCGGGTTGAGCCGCCGCCGCCGCTATCCCTGCAAGGAAAACTAGGGTTCATGCATTTCTTTTTTTTCACATGCCTTTTCACACTCACTCATGGGATAGCTAACTCTAATGGGCTGTGATTGAGTGGGCCGCCGACGCAGCTGGCGCGGTGATGCGCCTGAGTGGGCCAACGTGGCCTGCAGCCCAATTCGCTCCCCAAACCATTTAACTCTACTTTCAACCCCTCCTGCGACACATATAGACCTACAAAATTTTACGAGGGCTGGGGGGGATACACTACTCCGCCGGGGGTGGGGGGCCGGCTAAAGTCCCCCAGCCCCCCTGTTAGATCCGCCCCTGGTGGCACCGCCTTAGATGGATCTTCCCTATGACATCCTCTATGAAATCTTCGTCCGAGTTCCCACTATCTCGGACCTACTCGATGAGCGCAGACCTCCCATATCATGGGGCCAGAGCTCCTACCCTGGGCACGCTTCTTCGGCTCGTACACCGGCAGATGGGTAGCCGCGGCTTTGGATAATACGAGTGGCCACTTCTTTGTGCACTTCCACAACAACAACCGCACTATCATGATCCCAGACTTGTTGCAAGGTCTGTTCTTCGATGACGACGGCCACGAGTTCTATGTGCACACCCTGGCACTCTCCACGTCGCCCACGGAGTATAGCAACAGCGGCTATGTTGCTGCTGCGATCACCATTAGTGACAGTAGAGTTGCTTTCTGGTTATCAGGGACAAGGAAATGGTTGGTGCCAAAGGATGACCAGGCGTTACATGATCCCATAGAGGATGTAGCATATTTTAGTAGCGAGATTCATACTGGTTTTTATTTCCTCCATGGTGATGAGCAGATCAGTGTATTTGTTCCATCCACATCATCTCGGTGTTGCTCCTCTCCAAATGCGGTTGGTTTAGTACTTGTTCTACGCAAGGGCAAAGAGGATGGTTCTCTTGTTCGTGTTGAGAAGGTATATGAGCATTGCCCAGCAGATCACCACATGGTTTGATGTTCTTGCCTTGGAAGGCGAGTGCACCATAGGACCGGATCTTGTTGCTGCCTCCTGGAGGAAGTTCACTATCTTGATAGGTCAAGTCTTATTCTTATCTCGCGGTTGCTCCAGGGCACTGGAGGTCGGCTTTTGTGCTGAGCAACTGGGATCTATTTCCTGGATGACACCTGGAGCTTCAAGGACACAGAGCTTCTGCTTGATGAGAACATGGACTGTCCCTGTAGTGAAATCGGCTGTATTTGTTATTTGCATGATGGGGTCCATACATTTTTTTCCTAAGGGTAGTCGTCCAGGGCGATCTCCCTTTCTGTGGTACTTTTAGTTCATGTTTTGTAGGGCGTACCTTCTGAAAGTCATGAAATAATAGTGTTGCACTGCTAATGTTTTGCTGCTAATAAAATAGAAGTAAATGGTGTTCATATTTTTTATCCAACTTGACCAACAGATGATTAGTTGGCTTTATGGTAGGTGTTCAGAGTTTACTTGTTTTGTTTTGACAAGCTCTGACATCACTTCGTTACATGGTAGTACATACTTATGCGTCAAGAAGTAATACTTATCAGCATCAAGCAGAATAACTGGTGCATCTGGTTTATGGATCTCAGATTTGGGTATTTCCTAAGTTCTATCTTCTTTTGCCTCTTTTTCTGGGATCTTAGGTTTATCTTTTCTTTAGCTAGTTGCAACTGAAATTCACATTATTATTCAAAATTTCATATAAAAAATTGGGAAACATCGATCAAGTTTTTGCGTAGCATTGTGTGTGTTATGTTTTCTGCCAATCTACATATACTCAGCTTCAGTGGTGAATCTAGAATTATTTTATTGGGGGTGCTGAAGTCGGTAACGACGCATATAAACTCTTCTTGCGATACATATAGATCTAAAACTTTGAAGGGGGCTTAGGGAGGGGCTGCACTACTTCGCGGGGGGTAGGGGGCTAAACCCCCTCCCCAAAGCCCCCCTGTCAGATCCGCCGCTGCTCAGCTTTATAGATGGCACATATGATGTAGTTACCAGTTAGTTCTTACTTATTCAGGTTAGCTTTTACTTATAATTATGCAGATAATGCCATGTTACAAACAGTAGCTCTGTAACTATAAAAGAGAAATAAACCTTCTTGTCAACATATTCTGAAATAATAATTAGAGAATATACCATTTTAAGAAAACGTTTAACGCTGGAATCAAAAGTATTGTGGTCAGGTAGTTGTGTCATTGCGGGTATAAAAAGGTGCAGAGCACCTTTTTACTGACCAATGTCTTGCCCATCTCAAAGCTATGTCGTTGATTTTGTCAGTTTAAGAAGATTGTAGTGGAGTTAGTTCAACATCTACATAATTTAACATCTATATCTGCCAATACATCTACAAAATGGTTTTTGTCAGATGCAGCACATTATATGTTCAATATCTTAAAATTGAGAAATATCAACACCATCAGAAGAGAATATGAAGAATGAAATGGGATAGTCATCCGCATGCTACTTGGGCAAAGGAGTTTTTGTTTATTCAAAAACTTTCTGCTCTACTACTTTGTATTGATATGTAGCCACACTCACATATGCATGCACAATACTGAATGTGACACAACATCAATGCTTGCAATTCTGAATGGAAGGTGACACTGAGATGATACAACTTTCTCTTCTTTTTATGGTTTTTGTCCTGAAACAAGAGAACTCTAAACCCTATTCCCTCCATTAATGGTCCAAGTACAGAAAGAAAATCAATTAGTTACTAGTTAGCTTTGCCTCCAGTTCCACAGTTTCTATTCTGATGTTGATGCATTAGTTTCATCTAGTAATGACTGGATTAGCAAAATTATCTTTAGGTAGTAGAAGATGATGCCTGCTGCTTGATTAGACTATATAACACCCAAAGTTTCAACCAGAAAAGTATACCTGCTAATAAATGCAGAGGATGAACAATTTTGTGCACTAGGAGCATATTTGGACCATCAGCTTGATATTACTACAATGAAAACAGTACATTAGAAATTGTCGCCAACAGTACAACTTAGTACTGCTGAAGTACTGCTGATGAATGGACCAAAATAGTTAATTTGATTGACCTGAAGACCTCCTGGGCCAAGGTTGGCACAAACAAGTTTGTGGTACGTAATGTGGTAAAAACTGAAGAATTGCTACATTTATTGTCTTTGTGCAAATTTCTTAAATTTGTTGTCTTTGTATGTTCTACTACTTGTTAATACAGAGTTGTCGGAGCTAGAGCAATTTGTTAAAGAGTAAAGGTTCTCATAGGTAAAATCGCCAAGTATTTCATATTCTATTCAATCTGATAGCATAAGAGTACAATCTTAGCTCCTTGTAGAGGTTGGTGACTCATAACTGTATTCATCGACATCACTGGGACTTGGGTGAATCTGTTCTATGACTGTGTAGTTGGTTTGGATATAACTTTATTGTGGCTTGTGGTTTTTAACAGAGGACAATATGACATGATAGAGAAGGCGATGGTGGAGATATAGCATCCAGTAAGAACTTCATGACAGAGGCGTGCATCAGCTCTGGGATCATTCTCAACAAGAAGCATGTTAGTAGCCAACACGCGCTATGGTTTTGTTAGCCTTGAGCTTCAAATTTGTCTCCTTTAGAATCTCCACACTACTAACTACATATATCTGCAATTGAAATGCTTCGACTTAAACATAGTATGTACATGTCAGTTTAAATAAATATAATTGTTATAGGAGTTTGTGTTCACATTGTGTGTTGGAAGTACAAAAATAGTAGGGTTATTTGTGTGCTAGAACAAACCAAGTGATTTGTTCAAGGAATGATGATGTCAGTGTTCTTTTTTACTTCTGTTAAAATTTTTGCAGAATTTTTCTTTCATTTGGAATCCCTGATTTTCCAGCTCCTATGTTAATTTTCCTCAAGCTATTCAAATTTTGTTACAACACTTTTAATAAGAATAAGGTAATAGGTGATGCTTGAAGGAATAGCTCATTGTAAGCTTATGTATTGATATTAAGGTGATAGCAGTGGCGGAGGACTCGGTAGGGTAGGGCATGGCGCGAGACATACCTCGCTCTGCCCGCAAGTACCCTCATCGAGTGACAACTTCCTTCTTCCAGGCCCACAACACATCAGCACAGTTGCCGAAACACGCAACCTGCAACCTTCACGACGAGTCTGTCAGCGTTAGATGTCTTGTTGGGACGCATCAATTGGGCCAGTCGACTCTTGCAAGTTGTAACCCTAGCATGTAGTAGCAGAGCAATGGAGGTGTACGTGCTTAGGGGCTGACTCGCTGGAGCGGTGGCGGTGGGTGCATGCGTTGAAGACGCAAAGCAGGCGCGACGCCTGCATTGGCACCGGCCCCTGACATAGCAGCTGCATTGTGAATTTGAATACATGGCAAAATCTATAGATTTTTCTCTAGCTTATTGATAAGTGTTAAGTGTTAAGTGATTGTGTCTTTTGCTTTTGTTTTGTGGGTGCAGAATTGCATAGTATTTGAAAGGTTAATTTAGCCATGGTTTAGTGATATTTTTTGAATGCTTGCTTTGTTTTATGCATGTTTGCAAATGGATTGTTAAATATTGACTTGTCCAATCTAATTGCTAAACCATAATATCAATATCATTGTCATTAAAGATAACTTAGTTTTAATTTGTAAGCTTGGCCATGGATTATTGGGTCACACCTCATTTTCTTTTCGTCCTTCACCACTGGGTGATAGATTCATCGATTCGAAACTGTATTCAGATTTCAGAGAAAGTATCAGCCTCTTCCCATGCTTTAAGCTATTTGTAGACTGCTAGGTGCTAACAGAATGATCTACACCGATGTTAGTTTAAACAGCCTGGAAATGTAGACATACATCCCCACTGACATATATCCCAACTTAGCTCCATAAATGTTTACACAGTTCTAGGATATTCATTACATAGTTACATTCCCTTGTTTGTTCTTAGATTAAGATTGCTATAATTCTGATGACGCTATCAGCAATTCCATTTTGTCTGAATACCATAACGACAAACTTCTTGAAAATAACTGAGCCAAAGTGCAAGGAGAGCTTTATGGAAATGAAGGCCAGTGTTAGTTTGCAACAGAAGTACGACAATATCGACATCTATGTTTATCTGTAACAAGAAGATGATATTTAGTTTACAATTGTAAATCTTCCCAATGCAAAAACATTGCATTGATCTGCTTAGATGATTGCACACATAGGTTTCTTTCATGCTCAAATGATTGATGTGGTAGCTCACAAATATGTTTGTATTGGAACCAACTTATAATGGTTTATAATGCAAATAAGAGCTACAAAGCTTGTTCGTGCATAATGCACGCACAATAGTTTTGAGATTGATGATCACCCTTCTGCTAAGGGACTGTTAATTACATGGTGTCTTGGCAAGTTTGGTGCGGATTTCTTTTCTCTGCTTGTGGATATGTGTATATTATTCTGGTGTGGATCTTTTTCTCTGCTTGTATGTTATGACTTATATTATTCCAAGAAGAGGTGATGAACTACAATTTAATGTTGGTGGATTGACACCAGATATGCTATTCCGTTTGATTAGAATGAATATTATTGACGTGGTGTGCAAGGTGAGCCCTGTTTTGACGAAGCTTAATCCCTGACGGCAAGATAAATAAATAGTCCTAGTATCCTGAAGACTGGCAGCTTCTGTTTTCAAGCTCCGGATTTTGTACATTGCTGAGACTCAGTTGGTCACTTAAGACCGTGAAGCTCTTTCTCCTCTTATGCTTTACATGCTAACGCTGACCGTGTATAGGGCGTATTCTTTCTTTGTAAATAGATATATAATACTACACTTATTGTAACACGACGTTGTCTAATTTTATTTTAGATCTCGTGTATTAAAAATAAAAATTACTCCGTAAGATAGGAGATAGTAACAAGATGGTAATATGATAATATGGTATCGTAGGTATCAAACTTATTGACAGTTGAAACGGTATATTGTTTCATAGTATTTTTGTAATGATAAAACACTATGTTGAAATATTGTCAATAAAAGAAATCTGAAAACAAAAAAAATGTTTTACACGCTTGCTTGTGAATTGGAGTAATATCTGGCTTCCCAACTTGAGGCCTTGAGGATGTAGATGACGATGGGAGGATCGTGGAGTGGGATGGTCATCCCCAACAGGGCAGTGCTTCGTGCCCTCACCTTCTCCGTTGTCCACCGGAAGTAGGCCATCCAGCACTCCAGCGACTCCGGCGATGTCCATCTGTCGCGCCGTCGGAGAACCGATAGTGGCTGATCGCCTTCGCCCTCCTTCCAATGTCCACCGCCTCGATGCCGGCGACGGCGTACCTGTGCGGCAAGAACGGCGGCGGCTTCTGGGCGGACACGTCGTGGGCTAGCTCCCTCAGCAGCGTGATACGGGGCCCCATGGCCGGCACCATGATGCCATCCTCCATGTCCTTGACGATGGCGTCCAATGCGCAACTCAGCTTCTCCAAGTAGGCGGCTCCGTAGGCCGCGGACTTGAGCGTCGCCATGGTGTCCACGACGATGCTCCAGAGCTTCGCCTCGACATGGTCGCGGACGAGCGCGTGCAGCTCCTTCGCCTGCCTGACGCGGACTATAGTTGGCCAAACGGGCCGCCCGGCATGGCATGAGCACGAGCACGAGCACAGCTAGGCACGACACAATTAGGCATGGCACGGTCAGGCACGATGGATAAGCCGTGCCGTGCCGTGTACTGCCACCGTGCCAAGACACAGGCCCAGGCACGGCACTAAACCCTCAAAACCGTGTCGTGCCGGACCACCAGGTACAACGGCACGCCAGTGCCAGTGCCGGCACTGGCACTAAGGTTTTAGAACAAAATTCAGAGTTTAGTTTAAACTTCAGATCAAACTTCAGATCAAAGTCAAAATACACTATATATCATATCAAACTTCATATCACAATTACACATCACATTTTTTACAACTATACAAAAACACTATATATCAGAACTTCAAAGTCAAATAGTTCTGTAACATATCAGAACATAACATATGTACTTAACAAAAATTCACATATATATATATCATAACTTCACATATATGTCAAATTTCACATATATACTTCATCACATTGTTCAAGTTATAATTACAAATCATCTCAAAATATCAGATCATCTGATCTCAATCAAACAATTTCACAGATCATCACAAACTACACAAATCAGAACTTCACATATATACTTAACATATATGTCAAACTTCACATATATACTTCACAGATCAGATCATCTCAATCAAACTTCACATATATACTTCAAGTTAAAATATCAGATCATCTCAAAATATCAGATCAGATCATCTCAATCAAACTTCACAGATCATCACAAACTTCACAAATCAGATAAGTTAAATGGAGCTTGTGCAATGGTTGCCTCATTAAAAACCTGTCTAGGTAAAACTCACCCTTGTGAGAAAAAACCCTAGACAGGAAAAGAATACAACCAAGCTCCTTAGATTAATATAAGTTCCAATGTCTGTCTAGTACTCCAATGTCCATATTACAGTCTCGTTACGGAGGCAGAGCAGAATATTAAGAGAGATCAGAGATGCATGAAAGTACTAACCAAGATATAGGTCTTCAAAAGATTGTTCAAGCTCCTTGTCCTCCACCATTTGTTGTAGCCTTGCTTCAGCTGCCTCCCAGTCCTTGATGCATGTAAGCATCTCCACCATTTCAGGTTTCAGCCTCCTCCTCCTCTCCTCAATTATCCAGCCAGTCATACTAAAAGTAGATTCTAAAGAAATGGTAGAAACAAGCACAATTAAAATATCTTTAGCCATGATTGAAAGTACTGAATATGTGAGATTGTGTTGATGCCACCAGCTAAGGATGTTGAAATCATCATTTAGCTGACTGACAGTGTCACAATCCAAGTAGGATACAAGTTCAGAAGCATTAGAGGCTGAAGAACTTGCAGCCTGCATCAGGGCAGTTGCAGATGTACTAAGTGTAGTAGCTAAGGGATGAAGACCTAAAGACTCAGCACAATCATCATCATCATCATCATCATCATAAATTTCATCCCATGCAGACCTTTTTCTACCAGATAGATTAGGAGGGCATGCCTCCTCAACCTAACAGAGTCATACTTATCCTCATATTTGTTGTAAACTTCTGTAAGTTTAGCTCTAGTGCTAATCAAGTATGCACTATAATCAGTACTGGTGAGGGAACCCAACCTCCTAAGCACCCTAGTAAAACCTTTCATTTTAGCTCTAGGGTCTAAGATGAATGCAAATGAATATAGCAAAGGAATGTCCCTCCAGTATTTATTATACTTATCAATCATGGGTTGAACCACAAACCTAATGTGAGTGTCATTAGCATAGTTTTCAGGTGTATAGCAATCTTAACTAGATAATGAATCATAAGTGGAGAGATAGAATAGTACACAGCAGACAATGCAACAGTAGCATCATAAAACAGTTAAAGAAAAGATAAGACTTTTTCAGCCATAGACCAATGTTCATCAGTTAAAAGCAACTGAGAACCTTCAATCCTAGGATATTGAGCATGGATGAAAGTACTAAATGGTTGCTTATGAGAAAACAAATGTTTAAGCATGAGATAAGTAGAATTCTACCTAACATCCATGTCAAGCTGAAATTTTCTTAGCCTAGCACCAGTGACAATGCAATAACTTGTATATGCAGCAATCCTCTAATTGGATGAATTAAGAAATGAAATAACAGTTCTAAATGTTTCAAACAATGACTTAAGAGAAGTAAGAGCTTCCTTAACAATAAGATTGATAATATGGCATGCACATCTTTGATGCAAGAACAGTGAGTTAGAACTAGAGGCATCATAATCATCAACAGTGGCATCACTATCAAAATATATGCACAATAAAGGTCTAAGTCTTTGCATGAAGAAGCATTAGAGGATGCATTGTCTAAAGTAATGGCAAACACTTTATCAGATAAGCCATAATCACTCAGAACAGAAGCAACACGATCAATAATATTTTGTCCACTATGAGACACATTAATTAGCCTAAGACCAAGTACCCTTTTCTCTAACTGCCAATCAGAGTTAACATAATGTGCAACTACAGAAAGATAGTCCTCTTTTGCATTACTAGACCAGATATCAGAAGTGAGGCAAACACAATTAACACCACCATTGCTAAAAGAATCAACAAGCTTAGCCTTAGCATCAGTAAAAAATTTCTCAATATCTCTAGTGGTGGTCTGTCTAGATACAGAGACAAATTTAGGGTTATGAGCAGTCCTAATGTAGTTCTTAAATGCATCAGTTTCACCCAAACATATAGGAACATCAAGTCTAGCAAGCAATCGAACAAGTTCTCTATGAGCAACAGCAGGACAATACTCCCAATTGTGCATACTACCATCAGGACTAAAAGAGATTTGAGACTAAGATATACGATTTTTTTCACGCCGCTTGGAACATTTGTCCCTATGTCGGGTGAGATGCCCAGTGCCACCACTAGAGAGAGCAGAATATTGTTTAGAGCAATGGATGCACTTAGCTGCGTACCTCACGTTCTTACCGTTTATCGACTTAAAGATTTTCTCAAAATCTTCCCACACTGCCAAGGTAGAGGGACAAGAGCGCTTGGCGCTGTTCTCGTCCTCCTCATCGTTTACAGCCCCGCCCTCTTGACCATCGCTGACATCGATGGGAGCTTGCGCGCTACGGCCGAAGAGCTCCTCGGCATCCTCGCGCATGTCGTCCTCCTCATCATCTTCGGACATCCCACACATCCGTCTCTTATCATTGCCGCCGACCTCAACTGTGTCATTGTCGGAGACGGACATCGTCACACGGTCACGAGGGCAACTGGGTTCCTCAACAACTGCCAAACAACACAAGAAAGAAACGAAACAGAGAGTTAGACAAAGACAAGAAAAGAAAGAGATAGATCAGAGCAGAGAGGGGTTAGGACTTAGGGTTACCTTTGCAGCCAGAGCATCGCAGTCGCCGCCATCGCCGACGTGGACGACACCCGGATCCGCACCTCTGGTTCCTCAACGGATTTGACTCCGAAGCACCAGAGGGGATCCGTGACGGCGATGAAGTTGAGGGAGACAAAGATGAAGACGAACACAGAGAGGAGGACAACAAGGCAAGGACTAGCCTACATGGATGGTGCGAGATCAAGAAGAGGGGGTTACAGTGACATGTCGTGTGCTCGTGTCGGTCACCGGTGGCTCAAGAGGCCACCGGATCTGGAGAAGAAGAAAGGACGGGGAAGTTGAGACAACGGGAGAGCCAAGCGGCGCCGGTGCTCAACCAGCCACCAGAGGAGAGCAAGCCAAGAAGATAGAGAAAGAAGAGGACAACGACAGTCCACCAGGCACCAGCTAGCCACCGGAAGCCCTCCGACCGGTCGGCGACGGCGGACGCGAGAAGCTAGGGTTTTCAGGGAGAGAGAGGAGGAGAAAGACCCAAATCGCGATTCGGCAGCCGAGGGGACGAGAATGATCTAGGGTTTTTGGGTGAGTGGAGCGGCGATGCGGCGCTGGCTTATATACCCCAATCCAATCAGCGATCCAACAGCTCACAAAAACCATAGCTGATCGAACGGTCGTGCCGATGCCGTGCCGCCCGTTGGAACGGGTCGTGCCCGTGCCGGCACTGCGGGCCGTTTACCAGGCCCAGGCACGGGCACGCCGTCAGGCCAGGCCAAGCACGGGCACGGTCCAGGCCGAGCCGGGCCGGGCTAGGGCCGTGCTTTTTTGGGCCAGGCCAGGGTCGATCCAACGTGCGAGGCCCGTTTGGCCAACTATAACGTGGACGCCGGAGACCACCACACGCAGCCCCTCTGACGACGTGCGGGGATCGTCGGCCACCTCGCGGAGCTCGTCCAGCGACCCGACGGTGACGGTGACGGCGCCGGCGGGCTCCGACGGTGATCCAACGGTGGCGTTCATCGTGTCTGGCTGGCGGCGAAGTTTCTGATAATTTCTCGGATTTGAGTGTGGTTTTACCTCGGTTTGGTCTTCTTCTAAATCGTGGTGAACACTAAATCCATGTCAGTCACGAACGATCGAGTATTTCTCTAGTTTTAATACGAGTTAAATTGCTTCCAGTTAAATTAACACTAGTACTAATCAAACATGAATTAGTCTATTTTACCAGAACGAATTTGAAGGGACCGCCTATTGGTCAGTTGACTGAAAAACCCTTATTCACCAATCAAATTTGTGGTTACCATATCCGAACCAAAACTTGGCAGCGTTATGTGGGCCGACTTTTTTTTATTTATTCTAGGGCTTTAGATGGGTTTTGTTTGAATTTAATTGCCATTTGTTTTGGGTGGGCTTATGTTATTTACGTGACGCTCTTGCACTTTGCAGCATGATGCTGTGTGTGGGCTTTTATTTGCGTTGTCTTTTTGTCCAATCGGCATTACAACACATGCTTACGAGTACACTTGTATCAGCTGAATCTGAAACTGAAGCTACTCAACAAAGCAGGACTGCAGGAGTACCCATGACACGCGCAAGAATTACTTTGGTTTGTATGATGTGTACTCTCACCACTAATCCTAGATTAGCTGAGGCCTGAGGCCCTTCTTTCCCTAGTTTATGTTTTGCCATAACTGAAAGCAGAAATGCACCTCATCTTACTGTCTGAAACCTTTATTAGTTGCACAAATTATAGCTTAAGTTGCACATAATTAAAAATAGCAACTACAACGGGCAAGGAGCGCAATTTACATAGAAATATTTCTTTTGAGAGTAGTTCAAGTGAAAACATGCTTTGTCACAGTATGGTAGCCTGAAAAAAGGTGCTAAATTATAGATAGGTAATTTTCGATTTTACATAATAGGTAAACAAAATTAAAGTAGATACGTGATCTGCATGAGGGATGTTCAGATCATCAGGTGAGGTGAATTTGCAAATAAAAAAATCAAACAGTATCCAGCATGCATTTGCAACTCACTTAAACATAGCTAAGCTTATTTGTGAAAAAGCACCCCTTGAAAATGTCATCTTCTCCTAATCTGAACCATAGAGGTCTGCCAAAAAAACATAGCTAAGCTTATACGTAGAACTGTGGCATCTTCTTCCTAATTTTCCATGCCTAGACACATAAAAGCAAATCAATGGTTGCACAAATTTATAACTGAAGTTTCACAAATTTATAACTGAAGTTGCACATATTTGAAAATGCAACTACAACAACTGGGGAATGCAATAAATTAAATAGAGCAACAACTACATTTTTTTAACTGAGAATTGTAATTTGGAAAAGAAAAGAAAAAGTATAACTGTTGAGTTGCATGTTTTGGATGGCTGAACAGATATGTTAAAACAGAAAAAATAAAATAGAGCCATGCTATTAAAAAAATGCTTTCTCTATCTTATATGAGCAGAAAAGCCATAAAAAATCTTGTTTCAATCTATTCTACCAAAACAGAACAAAAAAATTACGTATCATGGCAGATAATCAAAATGTCTCAAAATTTTCAAACCTACATAAAACCTATTTAGTTCAAATTCAAACACCCATATATATATATATATATATACATATATATATATATCCATGACCTCCAGCCACAAATCCATCCATCCACCTTCACGGTCGGCCACCCTTCTCCCCGCCCGGCCGCCCGCCGCCTCCAGCCACAAATACATCCATCCATCCAACACAAATACCGGCTCACCGCTATGCCCGCTTCCTCCTCTTCCTCCTCCACCTCCAGATCCAGGCCGTTGTTCCCTAAGCCTTCCCCTTCCCACCTCATCCCTCACGACCTCGCCTCCTCCTGGTGCTGCACTCTGCATGGCCACACCTCCACCCCCAACCCCGCAGCCGCTTCTTCCTTCCCATCATCCCAATCTAGCTCTCTTACTGTAGCCCACGTCGACCTGTCAGTTTTTTAAGGGCCCGAACCAGTATAAAAATTCTTGTCCCCTCTCTCTTTTACCTTAATATCGCATATACCCTAGCACCAACGATCTCATACTTTACAAATACCGTAAACGGGTATAGCTCGTCGACACTGGTGTGTCAGGTTGGGGACTTGGTGCTTTAAGGTTTTGACGAGATGGGTTCAAGAGACGAGATTTCTAACAAGTAATCCTTTGACAACATCGGCTTTGGGGGATATGACGCGACCAGAGTGCGTTATGCTCTAGATCGGAATCCTCATCATCTCAATTTTAGTAAGACATTGTTGTTGTGAATTTTTCAACGAGGGATACTCCGATGATATATGCATCATCTCCGCTATTTGCTAGTGTTGATGAGAAATCTCTCTCACGCGCTGGCCTGGGAGATTTGCTTGACTCCAGTGCAGGTCCTTCTTAGCGGCCTACAATGTGTAGAGCGTGCCAGTTGATTTGATCTGCCAATCAACAAGAGAAAAGACAAGAAAGTGTTCGTTAAGCGTTAGGTCAAGTCCCCGCGGGATCGGCCGAGGAAATCCATGAACGTATATATGCTATTCCAGACCATATTTGGGCCAAGAGACCAAAGCTCATCGGCTATACCAAGACGATCATCAGTCATCCGATCCAAATATGAAGAAGAATAATAAATATGCAGATCAATAGACCAACCGATGCTGGGAAACTAACATCAAATCGGTTGATACTCCAACGAATCTCGTACAGGCGCAATACTCCTAGATCAAAGATGTAAGCAAGCACAATCTAGACATAAAATACGGCCCTATTACAAATCTAATAACAATTATGTTAAAAGAAATACATTAGGGTAAGTAAGGTCGGCTGAAACCTCGACACTATCCCCAGATAATGTAAATCCAAAAGAATAGATTACCAACGATTCTAAAGACGACTCAATAGTTTAGTCTTGATGCAGCATTAAGTATCAAAAGAAGCATCCAATCTATTACTTTCGACTTACACTCCGTAAGATGGTAGATACTACATACGAACCAGCCCATCCTTAAACCTAGCCTTGTTGACCACACACCCCCAAAAAGATGAGTCAACTGCAAGATAGATCTAAGCACCAAATTGATTCATATGCACTATATGATATACATCGTAGTGAAACTATTGAATCCAATGTGTCATTGCGATGGAAGCATTAGAAACAAGCGATCTCACCACTAACGACAAACATTTACCTGAGTTTGGGGATCGAGACGATGCAGCCCAAAGCCAAGCAGGGTGTTCGTCTAAAAGGAGAAGGATGGCGGTGCGCCGAGGATTAGATTGATTGAATCGTTCTCATACAGAGGGTCTCAGGTCCTATTTATACCCAAGATACAAATCTTTGTAACAACCTCAGACTCTATCTAAACTACTTTTTAAAACATCATATCATCCTTAGCGAGATCCATAATGCATTACAACAAACAATTTAACAAACTTCTAAATTACAGATACAACTGCCATTACAGGACTCTATCCATAAGTGGCAATATCTTTAAACACGCAATGAACATCCGAATCCCCACTTATCCTCAAGTTTCTGCATTGGACACGGTTTTATCCCTTCTGAACTCAGAATCGGCTGTCGGCTGTTCCATTCAACCCATCCTCGGCCGACCAGCCTGCATGGCCGATACGACTACGACCTCGGCCGATCCGATTCCACCTTGCTTTCTTAGGACTTAGGAACCTCATTACCAAATTCCGGTGTTAACACATGCCCCCCAAGTCCGTAACATAAAGTGTTGCGGATTTGTTTACCTATTCAAACTCCCACTCCCTTCTTGGCCCGAATCGTCTCGGCTTCTCCCCAAGGGCTCTTTAAATATCCACTTTCCTCGGTCGAACCACCCACGCCCTCATCGTGCGCTCGGCTTCCTTCTCGAACAAACCTCTTGCCCTTCTCTCTCTCACCTCCGGCGACTCCGTCGGCGTTCGACACCTTTTCCACACTCTCTGAACCCCATCTTCGTCTCCAACATTCCCGATGGCCTCCGCCGCGACCTCAAGCACCTCCAACTCGCCGGCCACCACCATCGCGCCAGCCGCGACCGCAACACCACCTGCCACCGTCACCGAAACTGCTTCAGCCGCTAGCACGAACGAGTTCCCTCAGGTATTCTCTTTCGCTCTATAATTTTACCCTCAACTCGTTCCTCCAAACACCCCTATACCAATAATCCGTTCGGCAATTTTCAACAGTACTTTATCCCATATTCTTACTAATCAATACTTTTCTCATTCCAAACTATAAAACACCATCACCTCTGATCAGCACCTTTTTCTCCTTCTTCAAACTGTAGCACCTTTCTCACCAAGTGCTCATCCCCAATTTGACACAAGAGGGAAAGTACTTTCTTGGACCTATCGGCGATACAGACCCAACTGACGTAATCATAGCCGAAACCAACCGTATGCCCTTCAACACTGCCAAACCATCTCTTTCCCACTGGAACGGGACGTTCAAGGCTTGGCCGTCTACTGACGCAGCCTGGACCGAATGGTACAAGAGGATACAATCGGCTAAGTATACCCAATAGGAAGAAAGAAAGCTTGCCCAATGCTTGGAACTATCCATCGCCAACATGGAAAAAGATGAACCACTCCGATCGGCTGCAGTCTACTTTTGGAACGACAGTTTCAATGCCTTCCTCTTCAGGCAAGGGCCGATGACCATCACACTAGCCGATGTACATATGACAACTGGGCTGGACATCGAATTATCGGCTAATCCATGTGTCTTGAACCGAAAAGGTCAACACCAGTTCAAAACCAAAGCTATTGGTGGATGGAGTGGTTTCATTGCCCAAAACATGAAAGATGGAACAGTCAGCCACTGGGAATACACCGCCTTTCTGATGATGTGGCTGGAAAATTTTGTGTTCTACGGATCGAGCTGTGGGCCGAGCTATGGGCCGACTGCTAATTGGCAAATAATGGCCGAAATCTTAGCCGATAGAACAGAGTTCGCATTGGGAAAATACCTCCTCGGCTACACATATCAAATGCTGCATCAAGCCGCCACAAAAATAGCCGCCAACGCCCCAGTCAACACCGGTGGCCCCTGGTGGTTTCTCCAAATCTGGCTGGTGTTAGCCACCCAAAACGTGGCCGGTCGGCCCTTGCGCACGCCGGGTTCCCAAGGCTAGAGCCAATCGAAGATGAAGAAGGCGGTCGAGATCACCACCGGGCGATGCACGAACTATGGAGAGGCAGCTGCCGCCCATACAGGTTCAAGACAATCGGCTGAGCTGTTGGCCGATTGGTTCACAGCTTTTTACGACGGGCTATCCCGCGACAACCGCACCTGGTATTTCTACCCCGACCAAGGATCTTTTGAGCTACCGATCGACTTCAAATGGGATGACCTCAATTCAGTCGACAGCCCAAGGTGTAGAAAATTGTTCTTCGCCTCTTTATCTCCCTGCATTCTGCCAACCGGGGTTCACCAAGGCCGATCAGCAGCCCGGAGTTATGAATTCTACTACCCGGTATCGGCGGCGAGACAATTCAGCTTCGGGCAACTTCCCATCGGCTTCTTCTACGCTGATAAGATCGAGACCAGAGGAGCGGTCGGCCAAGATCTGATGATGAATTGGCTGCTGAACATAGCCGGTCCTACCTTCGGCGATGCCGACAGAATCACCCTGTCAACGAGGAGAAGCGCTGCTTACGACCGATGGTGGTCCGAACTTAGACGCCACATTTTTCACCAACGGCCGTCTTGTTACATCGATTTGCTTCGCGGACGAGATCCCTCGGTATATCTCTACTCACGGCCGATTACTCCTTTCCTACAATTCATTCATCGGCCGCATCAGCCGATTTAACATTCGTGCTTCGACTTTGCAGGAAACAGAAACGGAGTGGCCGACGGTAAGCGATTCTGGGCGCCCCATCAAATACAAACCAGGCGTTTTGGACGTCGGGGGCCTTGCTCCGTCGGCCATCAGTTGGGGGGCGCCCAAACTTTCATCTTTACTGCGAGGGCAGGTGCTCCATCCGATCGCGCCCAAAAGGAAAACGGCGCCACTGCCGCGTTCATCAGCTGTGCCTGCCCCCAAAAGGGTGAAAAAGATAGAACTGATCACCTCGGCCGATAGCCTTCCTCCTCTAGATCCGACCGTCGAGCGATTCCTCGACGCTGCTGTCGATGAAGAGGCGCCAGCAGCCGTCCAGGCGACGGTGGAGACCGGGGCTTCGAGTCCTGAATCGGTAAATGCCCCAACTGATGCTCCGCCAGCCCAAAGTCTGCCGACGAAACGTCTTCCCGTAAGTTTTTACTTCGTTGGTCCTGGTTTCGCGACGTTCACCCGTATCTGATTTGTCTGTTCCTCGCAGTTCAAGAAAATGGCCAGTCGCGTCCCTCGCCCTGCTCTGCCAGTAATTGGTTGTTACCCTTTTGCCTGTGATAATTAATTAGTTCGTCTGCTAATCCCTTTTCCCTTTTGCAACTCCCGCGATCTCCACCGGCTGCTCCCCAGGCGTTGGGCTAACGTACCGCGCCTGTTGGGGGTGGCGACGATGACATAGGCAAAGAAAGCCAGACGGCCACGGGGAATGATCCAGCCGAACCAATAATCCCGACGACGGCGTCGACGGTAAGCTGACCGGTCCCAACCATTGGTTTTGCCATGCCCCTGATCCTTTCTTTCTTCTGCAGCGCGTAGCCGATCTCCTCAACTTCGACTTATGAGAATTCGAGGAACCCGGCGATGCTGGCGAGGAAGTGCTTGCGGCGTGGCCGAGAACCCGAGGGCCACCGGCCGATATCGGCAACCAACCTGGAAGCCTCATTAGATGCGCTGGTGGTCGATTGCGGCTCCATACGCGCACGGTTTAGGGATATCCAAGACCAGCTGCCGGATGCCGTAGCTGAAGCCATCGTGCCGGCGACTTTCATGGAAGCCTACCAGTTAAAATACGAACGAGCCCGGCAGCGAGTCATCGATCGGCGCGAGAGTCAGGCGCGGTCGGCCGCCATCCAATCAACCAAAGATGCCATTGAAGCCCGAAAGGCCACCTTCGACCGCCTAAAAATAGAGCCGGCAGTCAAGCTCGAACAACTCCGTGCCCATCGGGACCAACTGGTAGCCGATCTCGTTCAGATTACAAACGAGATCGACGTCCATGAAGAGTACATGGCCGATTTGCCGGCCAGGGTTGAAGCTGAGCGTCAAAGTATCAGGGCGGTCGTTGCACATTTGAGGGGCTTGGTGCAGTGCTCGATCGGTGGCGGGGTCCGAGGCCGACGACCGCAGGGCAATCGACGAGGTCGACCAAGTTAGGCTGACAGCTCTATCGGCGATAGCCGATTTTCTAAAGAAATGAAGATTATAAAATGTCTGACCCTGCGAGGTCGGCTCGTGTTTCTCCAACATGTGTTTCATGATGTAATCGGGCAGCCTGTATCAATCGTGCTTGTAGAGACAATCGGCTATGTTTGTACGTAGGACTGCCCCTTGGTTGTGTGGGGCATCTTGACTCGTTTAGTTCGAAATCATTCAGAAGTGACACCCCAACCTTCAACGTCTATCTCTCGGTCATTCGACTCTCTAGCCATCGGCTGGTAATACCCGATTACGTCATCGTCCTGTCTTCGTAGGCCGACCCCCTCGAATCTGTACTCCAGGAACCCGTGAGCCCTGGGCGATAGGTATCCATACCTGCGCAGTCGCTGGCTTTCAACGATTCCCGACGCTCATAATGATGATGTCTTTGACTCCCGGGTTGGCAGCGACCTTTCACATCTAAGAACCGTATCTTTTCTTTCTATAAATGGGCTCCCCGGCTCTTCCGAATAACCCACGGCCGAAGGCGACGAATTTTCAATAGTAGAACACCTAGTCTTTTAAGTTTTCGGCTAGTCTTCGCATGGCGTCTTTGAGTTCGTCGGTGAACCACGTGGTTTCTCAACTCCTCTACTCTCACCGATTTCTATCTTCGAAAACTCAGGTACGGAATTCGTTGCAGCCGCCTCACCCGCTTCCGGTGATCCTGGGAATCATGGAGACGTCGTACGAGCTATCGGTCAACCCGGACCGACGGGTGAGGGCGCACCTGAAGCGCTTCAGGGAGTTGGAGGCTCGTCACCCGGCGGCCAGGCCGCCTTTCCATCTCGGTGGCATTCCGGCTGCTGCCCCCATGGCGTACCCGACGCTCGCGCGCCTTGACCTGGTGGAGGGAGGCAGGCCCAACTCGCCAACGAGTTGCCGATCACCACCACCGACATAAGGGTCACTCGGTTGGAGCATCGATCCTGGATGCTCTAGAAATGGAAACCGCAGAGCCCTTCGAACGAGCCCCGCGCCATTAGGGAGTACCGGCAAACATGTAACCCAAGACGGCCGCGCCGACTCGAATAAAACGCGGTTTAATGTTCCTGGGTTCCATCGACTTGAGGATTCTTCAACTCCCGGCTTGATTAGTCAAAAATTGGTTTTTGGCTGTTGGTCTTTTTGACTATGTGTATGTGTATGCCCCCCAAGTTTTGTCGATAGCTTCGATGTCAACAAAATTTGTGAGTCCGACGCGATTATTCAATCGATCTCCGTCGGGGGTCGGCCGATGATGGGGTGTGGGAGGGGAAGCGAGTGCAAGGCGATGCCTTGTAAGGCATCGGCTGTCGCGGGTCGGCCTATTGTGACGATAGCCGACTCACGCATTGATCCATACGCTCGGGTAGTATTTCTTTAGATATTTTCCATTGAGGGCCCTTCCGAATACCTCCCCATCTAGTCCTTTCAGCATGTAGGCTCCTTTGGAGACACATTTGTGGACCTTGAAAGGCCCCTCCCAATTCGGCAACCATTTGCCGAATTTGTTATCTCTGGATCCGATTGGGAGTATGAGCTTCCAAACGAGTTCGCCTTCCTCAAATGATTTAGGGACGACCTTTTCATTGTAATGTCTGGCTACCCGTTCCTTATCTTTTGTTACTTTTTCTAAAGCTCTCATTCTGGATAAGGCGAGATCCTCCGATTCGTCCATCATGAGGTTATAATAATCGTCGGCTGTGAGTTGGTCCTATAACTGAATGCGTCTTGAGCCGATGACACTTTCCCATGGCAGTACTGCTTCGTGTCCATAGACCAGTTTGTATGGAGGAACTTGGATGGACCCATGACATGCCATCCGATACGCCCACAATGCTTCGGCCAATCGGGTGTGCCATTGTTTAGGGTGCTCGGATATCTTTCTTTTGATCAGCTTGATTAAGCTTTTGTTTGAAGCTTCGGCCTGACCGTTGGCTTGCGCATAATACGGCGAAGAGTTAAGCAGTCTGATCCCCATGCCGTCGACGAACTGAATGAATTCGTCCGAAACAAAAATGGACCCTTGGTCGGTCGTTATCGTTTGCGGAATGCCGAATCGGTAGATGATGTGTTCTTTGACGAAATCGATTGCGTCTTTGGAATCCACTTTTCGGAGGGGAATCGCTTCTACCCATTTTGTGAAATAATCTATGGCCACTAGTATAAACTTGTGCCCCTTGCTTGAAGGTGGATTGATCTCGCCGATCATGTCCATGCTCCACCCTCTGAAAGGCCATGGCTTAATGATTGGGTTCATGGCCGACGCCGGGGCTCGTTGCACTGTGCCGAACTTTTGGCAATCTTGGCATCCTTTATAGTATTTAAAACAATCTTCTAGCATTGTCGGCCAGAAATACCCGGCTCGACGAAGTAGCCACTTCATTTTGTGTGCCGACTGATGTGTGCCGCAGATTCCTTCGTGTACCTCCCCGATAGCCACTGTGGCTTGATCGGCGCCCAAACATTTGAGCAGTATTCCATCGATTGTCCGATAGTATAAATCTTCGTCGAGTAATACGTACCGCAGTGCCTTGTATCGTAGTTTCCTTGTGGCCGATTGAGAAGGGTTTTTGAGGTAATTGTAGATGTCGAATCTCCAGTCGTCGGTTGTGATGGTGGCGACGCCAATGTCGATGTCTCTTAGCATCGGTCGGTAGCCTGATGCCCCTTGAGCCAAGTCATTGGCCTCCGTGTTCTGCTCCCTGGGGATATGCTTCAAAGTGACTAGCAAAAAACCTTCCATTAACTCCCGGCACCGTCGATGATAGATCATCAGTGCATCATTTTTGCACTCGTACTCTCCTGACAATTGACTGATGACGAGCAACGAGTCTCCCATTATCTCGACCGCGTCAGCCTCCATCTCGCTGAGTAGGAGTAGCCCTTTGAGAACGGCTTCATACTCGGCTTGGTATTCGTAACGTGGGGGTCGATGGCGAAGGCGAACTCGAAGCTTGCCCCCTTGGGTGAGATAAGAACTAAGCCGATTCCACAGCCGTTGGTGCACACTGAGCCATCGAAAGTCAGGGTCCAAGGCATGATTTCTACGGAGCCGATTGAGTCGTTTCTATGTTCCACAATGAGATCGGCTAGGGCCTGTCCTTTTACTGCTCTTGGAGCCTGATACCTCAGATCGAACTCGGTCAGCGCGAATATCCACTTTCCGATCCTCCCTTTGAGCACTGGAGCCGATAGCATGTACTTGACTACGTCGGCTTTGCAAGTTACAGTGCATTCATTGGACAGAAGATAGTGCCTTAACTTTGTGCATGAGACATAGAGGCACAGGCATAGCTTTTCGACGGGTGAATATCTGGTCTCTGCATCTAGTAGCCGCCGGCTAAGATAGAAAATGGCCCTTTCCTTGCCATCGACTTCTTGGATCAGGACGGAGCCGATCGACTTGTCGTCGGCGGACAGGTACAGCTTGAATGGCATCCCTTTTTGTGGGGGCATTAGAACTGGAGGGGAGCTTAGATAATTTTTTAGTCATCTAACGCCTTCTGTTGCTCTGCCCCCATGTGAATATCTGATCGGCCTTAAGCCGAAGCAATGGCGTGAACGGCTCCATTTTCTCTGAGAGGTTAGCTATGAACCGCCTAATGAAGTTTATCTTTCCGATCAGTGACTGGAGTTGTCTTTTATCCTTAGGGGGTTGAATTGTCTTAATAGCGTTAATGCTCCTTGGTGTTACTTCAATTCCTCTTTCATGAACGAGGAACCCTAAGAATTGGCCGGCCGACACGCCGAACGCACATTTAAGCGGATTCATCTTCAATCTGTATTTCCTCGTCCGCTCAAGCACCTGCCTCAGATCTGTAATGTGGCTTTCTATCTCTCTCGACTTGACGACGACATCGTCGATATATATCTCTACTAGTGCGCCGATCATGTCGTGAAAAATGTAATTCATCGCTCTTTGATATGTTGCCCCGGCGTTCTTTAAGCCGAACGTCATCACCACCCACTCGTAGAGGCCGATCGCACCCGGGCATCGAAAAGCTGTCTTATGGACGTCTTCTTCGGCCATGAATATCTGGTTGTACCCTGCGTTGCCGTCCATGAAGCTGATGATTTTATGGCCCGAGGCAGCGTCGACAAGAAGGTCGGCTATTGGCATTGGGTATTCATCTTTTGGGGTCGCCTTGTTTAGGTCTCTGAAGTCGATGCATACTCGAAGTTTGCCGTTCTTCTTCAATACCGGGACGATATTAGAGACCCATTAGGCATATCGGCACGGCCAAATGAACCCTGCGTCGTATAACTGAGTGATTTCGGCTTTAATTGCGTCATACATGTTGGCTTTGAACCTCCTGGGAGGTTGTTTGAATGGCCGATATCCTGCCTTGATTGGCAGCTGATGGACCACTATCGATCGGCTTAGACTGGGCATCTCGAAGTATTCCCAAGCGAAGCAATCTTTATATTCTTTTAATAATTTGATAAGTTGGGATCTACAAAGAGGAGATAAATTTTTACTAATGTACGTCGGCCTTGGCTTGTCGCTAGATCCGATGTCGATTTCTTCTAACTCGTCGGCCGACGTGAAGCCTTGTCCTAACTTGCCATCGTCTTCGTCCGCGGTGGCTACGCCGAGCACGTTGGAGCCCTCCACCATGTCTTGTTCAAAGCAGCAGCTGCGGCTCGTCACTTCTGATGGGCTGTATTGTTGAATTGGACACGTTTAGAAAATCGGCTTGCCAGATTTTCCCAGATAAACATTCGATGCCTTCGATTTCCCAAAGTGGCAAATCGACACTGACGATACTAACTGACCTGTCGGCTGGCACGATCTCGATCTTGTCGCCGTCCCACTGGATGAGGCTCTGGTGCATTGTAGAAGGGATGCAGCAATTAGCGTGGACCCCTTCCCGTCGATGACAAAAATGTTGTGGGCACGCTTTGTTGCCGATGGTCGGTTCGACGTTGAGGACGCCTTTGGTCTCGATGGGTTGCCGCCGAAGTCCTTGAGTACCATGTTGGTTTTGATCAGGTCTTCGGCCCCTTTTCCAAGCTTTCTAAAAGTTGCATAAGGCATGAGGTTGACTGCCGCTCCCCCATCGACCAGCATTTTGGAAATCGGCTTGCCGTTGACGAACCCTTTAATGTATAACGATTTTAGATGCCGATTTTCGGTTCCTTTCGGCTTGTTGAAGATGGCCTGGTCTGGCGAGATAATTAGTTTTGTCGGGTCATCTTCGATAGTACCTGCATCGGCTTCGGGGGCACTGAATTCGGCGGGCAACACGAAGACCATGTTGACCGATGCGGTAGCTTTACTCTTCCCCTTGGCTGCCCTTCTGGCTTGGTCGGCGGGGCTTTCTTCGCCTTGCTCGTCGGTGGCCGTAGCGTTCTCCTGCTTAGGTACCCACCGTCTCTTGATCTTGCCCAGCCGACGGCGTTGTTCGTATATCATTTGTCTCACCTCGTCCTCTCTTCCTTCACGCTTAAGCCGCTGAATTCTCCTCTTCTGGGTCTTCATAAATAGACCGGACGGGCACCATTGGGGATTGGCCGATCCCTCATCATCGGCCTCCTTGTTACTGCGATCGTCCCCATCCTGATTCTCGTCGATGAAGAAGTCTTGATGGATCGGACCGAGCCGATCGTGGACCGGTCGCCGTCTCTGGTTTAGTTGGACGGCTCTAGGGATGAATCGGACTGGGCTTGCGGACGACGAGCTCCTGTGTTCGTCATGGTTATGATGATCGTTACATGCCGGGCAGTCTTCCAGTGTTGGTAGTCTCATGCCGAATTCCCAGCAATGCCTGAAGAAGCCGCAATGCCAATGTGGATCATCATGGCTCGCTATGTTCCGCCGGCTTTGGACTCTTGGCTCGTGCCGGCGAGGTGCTTCATCGTAAATTTCTTCACGCCGTGACCGACATTGATGGTGGGCTTCGTTCGTGGATCGGGTATCGGCCAGCCGACCTGATAACTGGGCGTACCATGTTGATCTGTGCGGTGGGGTTTCCAATCTGGCCCTCTCTTGTTTCGGCCTCGATCGCCGTATCGGCTAAGCCGTACGCCATTCTGTCCTGCCAATCAGCTCGCCCGAGGCCGGCATGGACTGTGTTGACCGGGAACGGATTGCCGTCTACTTTCATGGGCCGACTTGAGTCAGCAAACTTTAACTTCCCGGCCTCAATGGCCGATTGAATTTGCTGCCTGAAGACTTTGCAATCGTTCGTGGCGTGAGATGTGGAGTTGTGCCACTTGCGGTATTTCTTCTTTTCAGTTCTTCACCGACGGGATCACATGATTTTCGGGCAACTGAATTTGTTTCTCTTTGAGTAGTAAATCAAAGATCTTGTCGACTTTAGTGATGTCAAAATCGTATTTTTCTTCTTTAGCCGTCTTCGCAGCCACCGCGACGATGGCCTTCTTGTTCTTAGCCCATTCGGCTGCCGCCACTTCCGTTTCATCGTCATCAGATCCGTAATCTGAATCGACGACGACTTGCGTTATGGTTTTGACGGCCTTCCTGGTTTCTTGGAAACGTTGTTCATGGGCCGTTACCTTCTGCGCCAGGTGGGCTAGACTTTCGATGTCCTGCGCAGAAAATCTTTCCCTGATCGGCGCGATCAGACCATGGAAGGCTAAATCGGCCGGTGGGCGTCCGATAGCACCAGCCGTAGCATCGGTTTCTCATTTCTCCAAGCGCTGAATGTAATCCGAACCGATTCATTATGTTTTTGCTCGACTGGTAAGGTCCGACAACTTCATTTCATGGTTGCCGAATAAAAATAGCCGTGTGTTTCTCAAGATCGGCCCAACTCGAATCGAGTTGTAAGGCAACGAGGAGAACCAAGTGAAGGCCGATCCTAAAAGAGAAAGGGAAATAGCCGAACTCTCAAGGGTCGAGCCGATGCTTCACCACATTGTGCCAAGAATCGGCTGATATGCTCATAGGTAGAGACGTTGTCCCGTCCCGAGAACTTGGAGAAGTCCGGGATTTTGTATCGGTTGGGCAGTGGGACCCTTTCGAAATGCTCCGGATAGGGGTACCGATACATGTTTCCTGAGTCTTTCGGTTTGAGGCCGAACTGATCTCGCATAACGTCTGCAATTAGTTCGACCCAGGCCCTATTATCTTGCTGTATCGGCTCGTATGGGTCATACGGCATGTATGCCTGCCGATACATCTGTGGCGGTGTCTGAGGCCGGTAATGGTGATCCTGACGACCTC
Organism: Oryza australiensis; assembly: GCA_019925245.2. NCBI lineage: Eukaryota > Viridiplantae > Streptophyta > Magnoliopsida > Poales > Poaceae > Oryza > Oryza australiensis. The sequence continues at coordinate 3,758,067 of JAIFGZ020000565.1, forward strand.
CTTGGTACTGGTAACGACGATCAGCGGGCGGCAGCCGAGGTTCCTGCAGTGGCGTTGGCGGGTCCGGGAGCAGTGTCGGCCCCCAACATTCTGCGTGCGCCATGATCAATCGGCTCGCCGCCGATCATGATGAAACATGTCGAGCCGACCTTGAGTCGCGGCGTTGTCGGTTTAAAATAGTGATCTGGTTTCACGGCCGTCCCGCTTGGACTCAAGTGGCCGACTCCTCCTGGTGGGTTGGGTTGTGCTATTAGTGGAAGCGGCCGATCTTGGGTGACTAGTGTCCTGTAATCAGGAAACTGACCATCCGTGAAATATGTGGGGCCCCTTTGCAGCTGCTCGGCTACCTTGGCATCAACCACGTGAGAAATCATATTATTGAGGGTGTTGACCAGGATGCTGCTCTGGTTGACCAGCGCGTGATGGACGGCCGAGTCGATCCGATCTTGCAAAGAGTACACGGCTTGATCATCCTGCACTTGAGTCGGCTCTTCCACTTTCTGCTTGCCCTTCGCATCACTTGACGAGGATGCTATGGTATCGTTGAGGCTGAACTTGTACTTTTGGTGCACCGTTCCAGACCTCGTTTAGGTGAAGGATTGAAGATAATTCTTCTGAAGTTCCTCCACCATCTTCTTATACTCGGCTTGCTGTTCAGCCGATAGTTGATCCATCTTTACAGGTACGACATTGTCCTGTGTGATGCCGGGGATCTTGGGGTCGACCATCTTGCCGGCTAAGTCTATTCGTCCGAGTCGAGCCGACAAAGATAGTCCCACTGGGTGTGCCAAGAAGCGTGTTGACGAGAAATCTCTCTCACGCGCTGGCCTGGGAGATCTGCTTGACTCCAGTGCAGGTCCTTCTTAGCTGCCTACAATGTGTAGAGCGTGCAGTTGATTTGATCTGCCAATCAACAAGAGAAAAGACAAAAAAGTGTTCATTAAGCGTTAGGTCAAGTCCCTGCGGGATCGGCCGAGGAAATCCATGAACGTATATATGCTATTCCAGACCATATTTGGGCCAAGCGACCAAAGCTCATCGGCTATACCAAGACGATCATCAGTCATCCGATCCAAATATGACGAAGAATAATAAATATACAGATCAATAGACCAACCGATGCTGGGAAACTAACATCAAATCGGCTGATACTCCAACGAATCTCGTACAGGCGCAATACTCCTAGATCAAAGATGTAAGCAAGCACAATCTAGACATAAAATACGGCCCTATTACAAATCTAATAACAATTATGTTAAAAGAAATACATTAGGGTAAGTAAGGTCGGCTGAAACCCCGACGCTATCCCCAGATAATGTAAATCCAAAAGAATAGATTACCAACGATTCTAAAGACGACTCAATAGTTCAGTCTTGATGCAGCATTAAGTATCAAAAGAAGCATCCAATCTATTACTTTCGACTTACACTCCGTAAGATGGTAGATACTACATACGAACTAGCCCATCCTTAAACCTAGCCTTGTTGACCACACACCCCAAAAAGATAAGTCAACTGCAAGATAGATCTAAGCACCAAATTGATTCATATGCACTATATGATATACATCGTAGTGAAACTATTGAATCCGATGTGTCATTGCGATGGAAGCATTAGAAACAAGCGATCTCACCACTAACGACAAACATTTACCTGAGTTTGGGGATCGAGACGATGCAGCCCAAAGCCAAGCAGGGTGTTCGTCTAAAAGGAGAAGGATGGCGATGTGCCGAGGATTAGATTGATTGAATCGTTCTCATACAGAGGGTCTCGGGTCCTATTTATACCCAAGATACAAATCTTTGTAACAACCTCAGACTCTATCTAAACTACTTTTTAAAACATCATATCATCCTTAGCGAGATCCATAATGCATTACAACAAACAATTTAACAAACTCCTAAATTACAGATACAACTGCCATTACAGGACTCTATCCATAAGTGGCAATATCTTTAAACGTGCAATTAACATCCGAATCCCCACTTATCCTCAAGTTTCTGCATTGGACATGGTTTTATCCCTTCTGAACTCAGAATCGACTGTCGGCTGTTCCATTCAACCCATCCTCAGCCGACCAGCCCTGCAGCCGATCACTCTCTTAGCCGATACGACTACTGACCTCAGCCGATCCGATTCCACCTTGCTTTCTTAGGACTTAGGAACCTCATTACCAAATTCCAGTGTTAACAGCTAGCCAATAGCAAATCAAAAAATTATGTGTTGGTTGTAAACACTTGTGTGTGTGGATGCATGTATCAATGTCCATTTATTCCAACGCACAAATAACGAATAGACTTTGTGAATGAACACAAATATGATGATTATTTGAAAATATCCTAGAAAATATTATATGATAATTAATTAGGAATGGAGGGTCGAGTAGTTTTTAGGGTTAATAGTTATAGCCTTTATTATAGTCTTAATTATTTAATTATAAGTATAAAGTTTTTAAATTATTTAAGAGTATATGTCGGGACTCTACATTTGACAGTCCCGATTGTTCGCCAGAATCTCCTGGACATATATCACATCTTGTGTCAAGCGAACGGTCGACGAGTGCTGACACTGCTGGGAAACCCAGTATAGTCCCGGTTTGCGACCCCCTTTAGTCTTGGGTTGCAAACCGGGATAACAAAAGCATGACTAAAAATGTCTTTCTTTAGTCCCGGTTGGTAACACCAACCGAAACTAAAGATGGCGAGGCCACGTGGCTGGCTCCGCCATCTTTAGTCCCGATAGGTGTTACTAACCGGATGAAAGGTTTTTTCTTTCTTTTTTTAATTTTGCTCCTGCTATTTTGCTGCTTGTTTTATATATTACGCATATATATTTGTAAATACATATATATGCATAATATATATGTTTTTTCTAATTTTGCTCATTTGCTTGTTGCTTGTTTATATATTATGCATATATATGTGTAAATACATATATATGCATAATATATATGTAAGTTGTATATATATGTAATATATATTTATACATATATATGCAATATGTATATATATGTATAAATATATATTTTACACACATATATATGCACTTAAGTAAATATATACATGTATTACAAAAATATATACGCACATATAAATATATACATATATTTCATTCCTAATTAATTTTAATTGTTATATATCGTATATTACAACATCTAATCTATGATGTGGGTTCATAGTTAGAATGTCCATCCCAATCCCAATAGAACTCTCCCGTAGAATCAAGAATATGCTCGTTGACAAATCCCATGAGTTCTTCTTGACCAGTCTTTATGAAATCACTTTGGGGGAGTTTGTCCCTTATGCAAATAATATGTCGTTTGAAAAAATGATAAATAAATATATGAAACCAATAAGAAATCGAGAGATAATGTATAAATGATTGTTATACGTATATCCGTATCTTGGGGGCGTGTGGGTACGTGAACTAGGCGGTGAATATAGTCGCAGAAGTAGTAGCCACACAAGTTTGTCTCATGCACCTGTTTTGCACACTAAAGGAGAAACGACGACATATTTAATATACATTTCTATTTTAGAACAAATTAATTATTCAATATAATTTTGAAGCATGTACTCACTGAAAATTTCATTCTCACTTCAAGTTTTTCTTTCCAAATCCCGCGGATCCTCTTACAGAGCCATGCCCATGCCCTACGTGCAGTTGCAAGCTGGTGAGTAATTATCCGAGAACTGCATAGTAGCAATAGCAACTAACATGACATTATTTGTCTAACACTTCAAAAATCTTTGCGAAGGTAGACTGTGGTTTATCCATTGAATCGTAGACATGGATTCACGAATGGGAAATGTCAATAAGGAACAACACCTAGTGGAATCTACAAATTGCGTGAGATGATATATATGAAACTATATATGTACGAGATAGAAATTGGTATGGAAGGTAGTAAAAACTCACATTTTCTTGTACAACAGTAGTATCCAAGACTTGTAATGCTGTTACACCAGCATATGGACGATGTTGTTCTCTGTTTCCTCTGGATAATGTTCTAACATCTCCGTGTTAATTTTGCAGGGGTCCATGTATCCTATTTTCATCCATCCCCGCTTGTTGCACTCCTAGATCGCCATTCTACAATGAATAAAATAATTTTAGTCAACTACATACAATGAGCTAAGAAACGAAATAAATTTAACTAAACGATACTTACAAAACCCGTGTGGTTATAAGAGAGACGTCGAGGGCGTCCTGCTGGTACAGGTCAAAGATGTCCTCAAAGAGGATCCACATGAGATCATTTCCTTTGAAGAAATCCATGTTTCTGATCCGCATCGTGATCATCTCTGTACCTTTGCTTGAAGCTTCCATGTACCACTCATAGAATCGGTACATCTGTGTAGAGAGATTTTTGAGCTGATCAGGCCTTACAAGAGGTCGTCCAAGTGTACACTTGTATTTCAACTCAGCCTTGGCGATTTATGTGCCTCCAAACAGTTGCTCCCTCGATAGTCCCGTCTCGTTCATAAAGTTTCTTAAGTCACCTTCACCAGGTGACAGCAAGGGCTCAAGGGATTTTTTAGGTTGCTTCCTGAGCTACGGGATATCTTTCGCCTTTCCTTTTGCCTTCATATAAGCCTTCCTGATCGTTCTGTCATAGTCCGATGGCAAGGCCGGTTTAGCCGGTGGCGTACACATCTTCTTAAATAAGGCCTTGGCTGCCGGTTCGATTGGAATCGACTTTTCAAGACTCTTATGCTTGAAATACGGCTTCACTTCCGCTTGGTCGGCCTCGTGCAACTCCTCGAGAGTCATGTTATACACTGTTTTCTTTACAGCTGGGAGCCTTGGCTCGTGTCACAGCCCGATTTTCGTTCGGGAATAAAAATCATTTAATAAATTATTTTCTAGAAATTGAATAAAAAGAAAAACAAAGTAAATCAAGTGAAACTATTTAGGAAATTAAATTTTCCTTTAAAAATCATGGCTGGAAATATTTTTAAAATATTCTCCATGCCCTAAAATACTCTCTAAAATTTTTCGTGAAATTTTGGAGCTCGAGAAATAATTTTAATAAAACAAAGAACAATTCAATAATTATTTAAATAAATAAAATAAACTTTAAATGAGCTGGAGATATTTTTATTAAATACTTTGGGTGTTCATATATTTTTAGGATTTTTCTTGGAATTATTTGGGCATTGGAATTATTTATAAGAATTAAAGGATGTTTGGACCAAAAAGTCTGTTTTGCCTCCTGCTACATTGGCGTCTTCAACCTCCAGCCCAAGGTGCAACAGTGCCGAAACGTGGCTTTGTTTCCTCCACCAAATCCGGCCTAATCCTTTGCCCAAATCAAAAATTAGTTGCGGGAACGGATTCCTCTCGATCTCCTCTACATTTCCCCATGAAACCCCTCAATCCCGTGCTAAATCGCGCGAATTTTGGCCCGTTCTTATCCCGACGAACTCGGGATAAACCTAAAAATCCGGCGCCAAATCCTCTCTTCCCGGTGCGGGACTCTCCCTCCCAAGCCTATAAATAGAACCCCCATGATCTCCTCCTCGGTTTCCCTTTTTCCCGAGTTTTTCCCGTGCTCTAGCCACCTTCCCCGCGAGTTCCCATCTCTCTTCCCGTCGGCCGCAACTCCGGCAACCTTTTCCCGCCGCCTCGGCTGCTCCCAATCAGCGCCGTTGCCTTCCCCGGCATCGTAGCAGTGAGGAGAAGCCCGGCCACCGGTTCCCTTGCGCCAAAACCGTCGGAAGCACCTCGTCACCGTGAACCCGAGCTCCACGTCCATGTTTCGATCTTCAGCCGCACCTAGCCGCCGACCCCGTGCGTCGCCGCCCTCGTCGAAGCCACCATCGGCACCGCAAAGGGAGGGGAAGCCCGTCCTCCACCTCTCCTCCACCAAACACCGCCGGAAGGCCGCCGTCGCCGTGGACCCGACCTCGTCGCCGTTTGAAGCTCGCCACCGGCCTCTCCTTCGTTGCCCGTTCTTGCGTAAGTGCTGGTAAGGAGCGCCTTATCGTTCTCTACCCATTTATGCACTTTGTTTTCGTTGTTGTATAGCCATTCTTCGGCAATCTTTGTTGTCATGTTTGTTGGCTGGTATGTTCATGCGGCTATCACATCATCGCCTCGTCGTGCCACATTATCTCTTTGTCCTGCGTGGTTGAGTTCATGGCCGCCACCCTTAGCACCGTGTCAATTTCTTTGTGCCACGTGTCGTTGATGTGTATCCATCCCAGCCCTAAACCAGCTTAAATCTTGGTCGCTTAATCCAAGTCGTTCATCCTTATAGATTTATTCGGTTTAATTTGAGCCACTCATCCTTTGTTTCCAGTTCAATCCTAGCCGCCCAAATCCTTGTGATCCGTGAACCAATCGAAGCTGATGTCTTAAACATCCTTTTTCAGTTCAAAATTAATTAATAATTGCATAATAAATCATCTTAATTTCCAGAATTCATTTAAATGGTCCAAAATTTCTAAAATTCATATCTAATTCATACGAACTCCAAATTGGGCCATTCAAATTGCAAAATTTATCTAAAATTAAGCTCTATATGTTTGTTTACTTTTTATGTACTGTTATTTGGTTTTTATTAGGTTTTTTTCCTCGTTTTGCGTGCCAGCGTGTAGATTCCGCCGTTTCCAGAGTCTGCGCTCGCGAGGGAAAGAGTCCAGAAGTTTGTTTGAAGACGCAAGGCAAGTCACACTTCCCTTGAAGCATATTGATCCTATTTTATAAATGTTTTATGTTTGCAAATAAAATTGCATTGCTTTGCTTAATTACATGAAATGATGGATTACCTATCTCGCTTGTTTGTGCCTTATTTACTTGTTATCCGTCCTTTGTTAACCTTGGGTGATAATTTAACTAGCTTTAGTCACTAATGTTGATTCTAGCTAGAATTATATGCTTAGCCATGCTTAACTACCACTAGCTCACTAAATGGGATAATTACACTTTATTCTAATCTCTGATGAGCTGCAAGCTCGATACACCCGACCATGTCTTATTGGTCATAATTATCTCAACTAAAATATGACATAATGGTGGGTCTGTGGGTGCATGGTTTTGATGGTCGCACCCATGGCAATTAAGGACCGGTTCATGGGAAACCTGGAAGACATACCGTGCAAACCACAAGCGAGAATGGGCAACGGCTGGATCCGTAGTATAGCTTTCCTCGGCGACGTACCCTAGTGAGGGTGGGCGTGATGGAGTTGGGTCGGCCCGGTTTTACGGGTTGATCGGCCGCCGGATTCACCGTGGCACGAGAGGGGCTGCCCGCTGCCCTGCGGGAGTGGGGCGAAACCTTGGTGTGGTATCGCTTGGTTAGAGGAGTTATGCGAAAGGTCTTGTCACGATTTCCCTTTGCGTATCATGGTGGTACTTCGGGCATGGTAACATGTGCGGAATCGTGTCTTGTGGGTAAAGTTGCACACCTCGATCGAGTAAAACTATTCGAATAGCTGTGCCCGCGGTTATGGGCGATTGACCAGATTCACTATGATTAGTCTCACTAATAATTTGATTTAATGAAACTGGTTTAGTTCAGGTGGAATGGTTGGGCCTGTTCAACGTGGGGATAACGTTGTTCAGTGGAAGATTAATATTGCCTTAATTACTCAACTGTTTTACACTTTTTTTAAATAATTAAATGTTTGTAAACCTCATTTATGCAAAATAGCCCAAGCCACTATTGTCTCCCCTTGCACGTCTGCATTTCTCGGTGTGGCTTTTTGAGTACGGTGGTTGTACTCAGTCTTGCGATTTTTCCCCCTTTCAGAAGAGTAGTGCTTCTGAGTTGAAGATGAAGTTAGAAGACCAAGGCTCAGACCCCAGTTGAGTTTGCTCGTGGAGTGGAGCCGAAGCCCCGCTAGTGTCGTCTTTCTTTTCATTGCAGTTTTGGGTGTGAGGACTAAGTGCCTCTTTAGTAAGTATTTTTATTTTACGCTTTGTTTTTTTACGTTTGGACCTGTGTATTAATTTGTCATTTTATGTACCCTGGTTGATTCCTGGACAGGGATTTAATGCATAAAATAGTCAGGAAATTTGGGATAAATTTCCGGGCGTGACAGCTCGTCAAGTCTTGGCTTCTTTCTTTGTGAACTCGTTGACCTTGACAGCGCGACTCGAGCTGTGCACTTAAGAGGCGGAGGAGTCGGAGACCGTTTTGGAGTGGTTGCTCGCAGAGGTGACGGAGGAGGCTAGGGAGTGGAAGTCCGTTTAGGAGTCGGTGCTCGTGGAGGCGACGAGGAGGCGGAGGAGGCTACAGAGTCGGTGCTCACGGAAGTGATGGAGGAGGCAGAGGAGATGATCCACATGGCGGAGACAGAGGAACAGAAGCTGCTTCTCGCCCGGGAAACACAATGAAGGGCTTGCTCCATAGTATGATCGTGTGGGTCGTGTCTCCTAGTTTTGTCTCCCCGTCTCCTCCGGGGATATCCAGATCGAGATCTTCAAAGCCCCGTCCCACCTGCTAAATTTTGACCTTTGAATACCTAGGTGGAATTAGCCTGCAGAGATAAGTCCTGTCTCGGTCCACCGGTATGGCCATGCCCGATGCCACCTTCACGAGATGCGAGGTTATTAATTAGTAATCAACCTATGCACCAGCTTTCGCAATGTAAAAGTCATATATATATCATGAAACTACGAGCATACCTTGATCGATAGGTTCTTGAATGGAATATGAAGCTCACAAGGTGTCCACTGCGTGATCAAATCAACGGGGCATGGGGGTACGACTTTCGCTTCAACGACTTTTTCACGTACTTGGTGTCACGCCCAGAAATTCAAACCAGAATTTCCGAAGCTATATGTGTATTAAAATCCCTGTCCAGGACCAGCCAGGATACACATACAACACTGGTTGATATTACAGTTCAATGTCTTAGAAACATTACAAAAAGATTACAAAAGAGCAGCGGAAAAAGAAAAAGGGGCCTAAGCCTAAACTTGACGCTTGCAATGAGGTTTCAACCATTCCACAGGCATCTTCCAGAGTGCAGGACAAAGCCTACTCAACTTCATCTTCTTCTTCAACTTCTTGTTCAGGTTCTGGCGAAGAGGCAAGGATGAGTACTTCCACGGACTCAGCAAGTCATACCGGAATAGAGGGGGGTATGAATGCAAGGGGGAAGACAAGGATTTGGCTCGGGTTTGCCTTTAGCACAAACAGCTAGGGTTTTGCAAACGAAAGGAGATTTGAACATGGAAAAAGAAAATAGTAATTAATTAATTAATTCATATTAAATCCAACAGTGTCCAACGTTATTCCCAAGTTGAGACAAGCCCACACCATCCAACTATACTAGCCATGGTCCAATAAACAGGTTTTAGCAGTGTGAGACTAATCATGGTGAGATCGCTTGATCGCTCATAACCGCGGACACGGCTATTCAATAGTTTTAACTCTGATAAGAGGTGTACAACTATACCCACAAGATACAACCCCACAACACGGTCTCCCGTGAGCCAGAATACCACCACGGTACCCCGAAAAGAGACTGCGATAGGACCTTTCGTATAACCCCTCGCTAACCAAGCGAACCACACCAAGGTTTCGCCCCTACTCCCATTCCTGGGCCGTGGGCAGCCCTCCCGAGTCCCACGGTGAATCGGGCAGCCCAGCAACCGGTAAGCCCCCGGCCGACTGCAACTCCATCACGCTCACCCTTGATAGGGTTCGTCGGCTAGGAAGGGCTACACTACAGGACCCACCGTTGCCCATTTTGGCTTCTGTTTTGTATGGTCATTCTTCCGAGGTTTCCCGTGAAACGATCCTTAATTGCCATGGGCACCACTATCAAAACTACAGCGCCCACAGCCCACCATTTGTCATGTTTTAGTTATTAGTCCGGTCCACAAAGTCCTCGGATTATATCTTTCATTTCATGTGTCCAAAATAATGTTGTCTAGATGAGATTACCCATTTAGTGTGAAGGGTTACGCGGAAGCTACGAAAGCATAAAAAAAACTTTTCTACCGCACAAACCAAGAACACTTGCAAGTAAGGGTCGATAGATCATTACCGATTGGAGTAGAGTGCAGCGGAAATAGCCAATCAGGAGCTATCCGATCCGGAATGTGATCGCCGATCACACCGATTTGCTTGATAGCCGATTCCCGAGTCGACAGCTCGATTGCGCAGCCGACGCTGATTCCACAACCCGATCCGTGCCGCAGCCGATTTGCCGATTCGCCGAAACACGCTTCGCGCCGCCCGTCGCAACCGCCTCGCTCCGTGCGCGCAGCCGACGATTTGTCCAATCGCAGCCTGATTCGTAGCCGAAGAACAGACCACAATGTAGTAGTGCCTCTACCGGTATCCACACGTCCAGGGACAGAACGCCTAACACCCGTGTGCTAGCACAAGATCCAAGGCTAAGGTTTTGACTCGGAAGTGGGGAGGGTTTCCGTGAAGATCAGATTGATTCGGTTCAAAAACAATTACATCTGCTCTCCACCCCTCGCCCCTTTATATAGAGTTGCCGACTGGGCCTGCAGGCCCATCGGGACTCTATCCGATCGGATCCCTATCCGATCGAGTCGTATCAGAGTCCAACTCGAATGTCTGTTCTTATCCCCTTAAGCGTGCGACCCTGTAGGTTCAGGTATACTTGGTTTTGACTCGAGTCCAACTCAGCCGACTTGTCAACAGCGGCGCCTAGCAGCACATATTGACACCATAGTATACAAGAATATAATATCGGCTCTGAACCTGCAATGTGTACACAAATCCCTTTGCCTCACGATATCAATTAAGCTATAGGCAAGACGTGTGCCATACTTTCAATAGCTTAATCATTCACTCGAACCGTATTGGATTATCTGTCTGTTGATTGACTCCTCAATCAACTCTACATGGCCAAGCACTTCCATAATCCATTACCTCGACGGGCCGAGAGATATCTCTCCAAAGGAGGGGCAAATTCCATCTTGATCACTCACATCCCACTCCATGTTTCATAGCAAATCCGAAGACTACTTTTATAACTACCCACTTACGGAATGGCGTTTGGTAGTCCCAAAGTAGGCTACTACACATGTCAGAATCCATGATGATCTCAGGCTTAAGGACTTTACACCAACACTACTTGAGACCAACTAATGGCACATTAATTCCTGTAATGTCTCATGGTGGGTCTATCCAACAACATGTTCTATAACATGTGTCCACGTTTATTGAGTTGGTATCTCCATACCCATGATCTATGAGACATGATCATCAATCAATAAACATGTCGATCTTAGAATCATATTTGTTCCAACAATATGACATGTGATCAGGGATGGTTTAGAAATAGATTCATACAAGTCACGTACTTATTGATCAACACAAGATGTCTATTTCATGGAACTGAATAACACTTTATTCATTTATAAATAAACATTGACCATGATATCCAACATCTCCATGTTGCCTCTAGGGCATATCACTAACATAATGTGCTAGTAAGTCTAAGCAGGTCTAAGCATAACCTAGGCCTATAAGCTAGTCATGTTGTTATCCCAGGTTTATCAAAGGGGTTAGGGTGGCAAGACTAGGGCTTAAATCTAACCATACGGTGTAATATTCCTCATAAGATGACATTCAAAAATAAATGCAGTTTAGAATAATAATCAGGGTATTTTATCAAAAAAGGGATCAATATGATCAAAATGTAGCATGACTTGCCTTGCTCTTCGAGCTGAGGAAACTCCGCGACGACTTCGAAATACACGGGATCAAAGGAACTACCCGGATCTACATGACAAACAAGGCACTTCAACAAACAGGCTAAAAAGCTACTGAAACAGGTAACAAAACCATTTTTAATGGATTTTTGGCATTTTTATGAATTTGATGAAATTTGAATGGGCTTAAATGGAGCTCGGATTCAAAAGATATGAATTTTTGAAGACTATAGTGTTTTTACTAAAACAGGAAAAATCCTTAATAATTTTTTGAGCAATAAATCCTGGAATTGCGTCAGCGCTAGGGCTAACGTCAGCGATGGCGTCATCGGCCACGGGAGCGCCGGTCCACGGTGGACCGAGTCCACGGGCCGAGAGGGCGGTGCACCACGTGGCACACAGGTGGCGCCGACGTGACGGTCACGTGGCGTGCCACGTGGGCAAGAGGGGGTGGACGGACCCGATCTGCCAAGGCAAGTCGGACGGCCGGGAGAGGGGCGCGGGCGGCGCGATCGGCTGGCGAAGGCGCACGGCGGCTGGAGACAGGCCGGCGCCATCCGAGCGGCGGCACAGGGTGGCGGAGTGGCACGGCTCACGCGCAGGCGGAGCTGCGCGCACTCGGGAGTGGCGGCGCGCGTTCGGGCCGAGAGGGGAAAAGGGAGGGGCGCTCACCGCGGGTTGGCGGAGTTGGAGGGATGACGGCACGGACGGTGAGGAGACGACGGGGGCGACGGAGAGGGACGGCCAAGGGAGCTTGGGCGCCGAGGATGGAGTGGAGGCGGCAGCGACATCCGGGACGGCTCGGGACGGCGGGGAATCGCGGTCGAAGGCCGGCGAAGAGCGGCAAAACTTGGGCGCATGGTGCGAGAGCGAGAGAGAGTGTGGGGAGCTCGAAAGAGGGTGTGGGGAGCTCGGGGAGGATGGGGGCCGGCTTTTAGAGGGGACGGGGAGGTTGGTGGTGGCCGGGATAAAGGGGAATTACTCACCGGAGTAAAGAGGAGAGGGATTTGGGGGAATTGATGACCAGCGATCAAATCCAGTCATTAGGAGGCGCGGGAGCGACGGCCGAGGCGATTAAAGGCGGTGGGAGAGACGAGGGAGTTAGGGCGGGGCCTTAAGGGCGCGCGGGAGAGGCGGGTGGTCGAGATCCGCGCGAGACAGGGGCGGCGCCAATGGCGGCGGGGCGGCCGGAGGTAGGGGACGGGACTTATATGTGGGCCCCCTCGGTGTCCCGGGAAAAGGGGAGGCGAGATGGACTTATTTTGCGGTCATGAGAGGCAAACGGGCCGTGGCCTTCGGCGGCCCACGAGGGAAGAGGAAGAGAGGCGCGGGCGCGGGAAGGATCGGCGGTGGCTCGGGCCGGCGCCATAGCCGAAATGGGCGGGAAAAGGAGAGAGAGAAAAACATTTGCCCGGGATTTATTAATTCTGATTTTGATTTTAATTGGTTAAAAATTATTTCTAATGCTCTGAAAATTCCACTAAAAATTATGTTAGTGTATTTTGACATGTAGAATTTAGAAAAAAAATCCTACCATGCCATTTCCATTTAGATTTTTGCTTTTAAAATTATTTATTTGCTCGAGGTTAATTCCTAACTATTTTCTTTTGTGATTTTTCCTTTATGATTTTTAAAAGGGAAAACACCTCAGGGTGTGACAAACCTACCCCCTTAAACGGAATCTCGACCCTGAGATTCGGAGGTACTGCTAAAAGATAGGGATAAGCGGCCTTTAGCTCATCTTCCCTTTCCCGGGTGGCCTCTTCTTCGAGTGATGAGTCCACCGAGCTCGACGAAACCAGTAACCTTGTTCTGGGTTCTCCGCTCGCTGGTTTCGAGGATACGCATTGGTTTCTCCACATAAGTCAAGTCTTCCTGAATCTCTATCTGATCCGGGCTCGTCTGTTCTTCTGGCACTCTTAGACACTTTTTAAGTTGTGAGACGCGGAATACATCATGGATGCCGGCCTTGGAGGGTGGAAGCTTGAGCCGGTAAGCTACTTCTCCTCGACGTTCTTGTATCTGGTAAAGTCCCACAAAACATGGTGCCAACTTTCCTTTAGTTTGGAAACGGTGCACTCCTCGAAGCGGGGTGACTCGAAGATACACATAATCACATGCTTCAAACGTTAGGCCCCTCCGACGGTTGTCTGCGTAACTCTTTTGCCGACACTGTGCAATTCTACACCTCTCCCTTACTGTCCTGACCTTTTCCTCTGCCTCGCTTAACACTTCGGTCCCAAACAACAGGCGCTCGCCAGTTTGGTGCCACAAGAGCGGGGTACGACACTTTCATCCGTACAGTGCTTCGAAAGGTGCCATCTGCAGACTGGCCTGATAGCTGTTGTTGTAAGAGAACTCCGTGTAGGACCGACTATTGTCCCATGCTCTCCCAAAGTCAAGAGCAGAGGCCCACAACATGTCTTCCAAAATCTGATTCACTCGCTCGGTCTGACCATCGGTTTGCGGGTGATAGGCCGTACTAAAATTCAACCGAGTGCCAAGTTCCTCTTGTAGCTTCTACCAAAACTTGGAGGTGAACTGACTACCACGATCTGATACTATCTTCTTGGGTACCCCATGGAGACACATGATCCTTGCGAGATACAGTTCTGCCAGTCTCTTTCTTGTGTAGGTGGTGTGCACTAGGATGAAGTGGACTACTTTAGTGAGTCGGTCAACAATAACCCAGATGGAATCGTACCCTGACGATGTACGGGGTAATCCTGTGATGAAGTCCATTTCGATTTCTTCCCATTTTTACTCTAGGGTTTGGAGCGGCTGTAGTAACCCTGCATGTCTTTGGTGTTCTGCCTTCACTCGTTGGCATACGTCGCATAGTGCCACGAACTCTGCTATTTCTCTTTTCATACTAACCCACCAAAACTTGTCCTTCAGGTCTTTGTACATCTTGGTGCTTCATGGGTGGATTGAGTACTGACTCTGATGGGCCTTGGTAAGGATCAACTTTTTCAGCTCTTTATCTTCTAGCACGCACATCCTTGTGCCCATCCAGATCATTCCATGCTCGTCCTGTGTGAAGTCGCGAGCTTTTCCAACCCTCATGTTCTTCTTAAGCTCGGCTATGTCAGGATCCGAGGCTTGAGCTATTCGGATTTGGTCTATGAGTGTGGGTTGGGCTTCAAGAGCGGCCACAAATCCGGGTTCAACAATTCCCATATTTAGGCGCTCTAGGTCCCGTTGTAACTGTTCACATCTCCCTTTTGTGTGGATAGAGTTGCAGTAGCTCTTCCGGCTCAAAGCATCAGCTACCACGTTAGCTTTGCCAGGATGATAGTGTATACTTAGGTCATAATCCTTGATCAACTCTAACCACCTTCGCTGACGGAGGTTCAAATCCGGTTGGGTGAAAATGTATTTCAGGCTCTTATGATCCGTATACACTTCACATCGATTATTGATGAGGTAATGTCGCCATATTTTCAAAGCATGGATGACTTTCACTAGTTCCAAGTCATGGGTTGGATAGTTAGACTCATGTGGTCTCAACTGGCGGGAAGCATAAGCGACCACTTTTCCTTCTTGCATCAACACACAACCTAACCCTTGGTGAGATGCGTCGCAATAGACTTGGAAATCCTTGGTTTGATATGGCAAGATCAATACTGGTGCGGACACCAGCTTTCTCTTAAGTTCTTCAAAATTATTGTCGCACTCAGCAGTCCACTTAAACTTTTCATCCTTTTTCAACAACTGGGTCATTAGCTTTCCAATTTTAGAGAAATTCTCAATGAACCGACGGTAATATCCCGCAAGTCCAAGAAAACTCCTGATTTGGGTGACGGTTTTGGGTGGAGTCCACTTGGTTACTGCTTCCACATTGGAAGGATCCACCATGACTCCTTGGGCGTTCACGATGTGACCAAGGAATTGCATTTCCTTTAACCAAAAGGCATACTTGCTGAATTTAGCATAGAGCTGATGATCTCTTAACCTTTCGAGTGCCAACCGGAGATGGTGCTCGTGCTCTTCTTCCGTCTTGGAGTAGATCAGAATGTCATCGATGAACACTACGATGAACTTGTCCAAGAATTCCATGAACACCTTATTCATCAAGTTCATGAAGAACGCGAGTGCATTGGTAAGTCCGAAAGACATGACGGTGCACTCGTACAAACCATACCGAGTGATAAAAGCGGTCTTGGGAATGTCTTCCTCTCGAATCCTTAGCTGATGATAGCCTGATCGCAGGTCTATTTTAGAAAACACTTTTGCTCCCTTCAATTGATCAAACAGGTCATCGATCGAAGGTAATGGATACTTTTTCTTAATGGTGACTTCGTTGAGTGCACGATAGTCGACGTACATCCTCTTAGTCTTATCCTTTTTTTTCTCCACAAATATTACTGGAGCGCCCCAAGGGGACGTACTTGGGCGAATGAAACCCTTCTGCAACTGTTCGTCCACTTGCTTTTTCACTTCTGCTAACTCATTGGCTCCCATCCGATAAGGCCTCTTGTGGATCGGAGTAGTTCCAGGAATCAGATCAATTCAGAACTCTATCTCTTTCAGGTGGCATCGTGGTAAGGTCTTTGGGAAAAACATCCGGATACTCACAAACCACAGGGATTTCCTCTATCTTCTTTGGGTCTTTTCCTTCCCCTTCAAGCTTCTCCTTGACCGAGATTCGATTCAAGCTTGCTTCTAACCTTGATGGTTTAGGGGGGTGGAATATCACTTCCTTCCCTTCACTATTGGTCAAGGTGACATGCGGCTCGCGCAATCGATTAGGCCCTTATAACGGGTCAACCATTCCATTCCAAGGATGACATCTAGCCCTTTTGATTCCAGAAGGATAAGGTTGGCTAGAAATAGGGACCCTTGGATTTCTATTGCGACTGAAAGGCAAAAATGGGCGGTGTTCAAATGCTTTCCGAGGGTTTGAACCCGCATGGGTATCTTAAGTTTTAATGCAGACATCCCATGTGTCCCAACGAATGCTTTTGATATGAATGAATGGGTTGCACCCGAATCAAACAAGACTGATGCAGTGAAGAAGTTCACAGGGAACATACCCAGTATTACTTTCGGTGCGTCTTGGGCTTCCTCTACCGACGCATGATTCACCCTTGCTTGGACGAATCGAGGTGCACGCTTAGGCTTTGGACACTTGTCCACGAAGTGTCCAGGCTCTCCACAGTTGAAGAAGTTGCCTAGTCCGATTCCAAGTTCCTTCTTCGGTTGTGTGAGTTTAGGCAGTTGTTGCGATGGCGCCGTTGGAGGACGCGGGGCAGGATTCCGTTGTTGTTGCCCAAAGTAGCTTCCACTGGTTTGGAAGTTTCCAGGGTGGTAAGGTCGATGTTGGCGAACAATCATGGTTGTAGGTCCGCCCTGACCTCCGGGAGTGAAACGTGGCCGTTGGGGGGTTCCCTTGTTCAGGCTATGGTCTGAGCTGAACAACCTTTCATTTCTTAAGCATCTTGTTGCGCTGATCTTCTTGACGAATAGCTTTGTCGACTAGTTTTTCAAAATCGGTGTATTCACCTGAGATGAGCTTGTTCGTTAACTCATCATCAAGTCCAGCCAAGAACTTTTCTTGACGCTTGACGTCGGTGCGCACATCTTCCGGAGCATAACGTGCCAGGCAATTAAATTTGTGCAGGTACTCGGTGACCGTTCGGTTGCCTTGTTCAAGGGATCTGAACTCCTTTTTTCTGTGCCACAATCCCCCTAGGAATGTGTGCTTTCCGAAATTGCTGGCAGAATTCTGCCCAAGTGACTGTAGGTGTGTCTGCCCGACAAGTGACCAGGAGATTGTCCCACCATGCCGAGGCAGGGCCTTGAAGTTGGTGGATGGCAAAAGACACCCTTTCTTGATCTGTGCACTGTAGTAGGTCCATCTTCTTCTCTATGGCATTAAGCCAATCGTTGGCCTCCATAGAATTGGTGGTGCTAGAGAAGGTCGGGGGTCGGACAAGAAGAAATTCTGACAACTTGTTTTGTAGGCGGAGGTGGTGGTGCGAACTAGTTGTTATGGTTCTGGTTTTGCTGCTGAAACTGTTGCATCATTTGCAACTGCATCTGTTGATGCTGCTGTTGCATTTGCTGCATCATTGCAGCCATCATTTGGGTTTGGTTGGCTAAGACTTGAGCCAAAGTGATGTTCTCGGGTGGAGGAGGTGGGGTGTTGCCATTAGCCCTGGTGTTGTTCTGTGCTGACTCAGTGTTAGTGTTGGGGCTACCGTTCCTGGTGTTCACCATCTGAAGGAGCAAATCAAACAGGGCAAGAGAAGGAGTAAAACAGATTGGACTGAGGAGCTGAACTTTATTACTTGTTTTGATATGTTCTTTATTAAAACACTTAAAACACACTCAACATCCTTAACTAGACAACCCATACCTACACTTGATACAGGTTGACCGCTACCCCACACACAACATTCCTGGCACACAGCAACTAAACAAGCAGAAAAACTAGGAAAATAGTAAACTAAGGGTGGCGACACTCTAGGGGTCGGTGGAGTCGAAACCACTCCCTTGGGAATTCCCGTCTTCCCTTTCCTTCGAGAGGCTCCGAGAGCTTGCTAACTCCTCTTTTTCACCCGGGGTCTTGGAGCTGCCACTGCTACTGCCTTTGCTGTTGCTGGACACAGAGATCCATCCTCCTCCTCTTCTTAGGGTCGGAGTGGGGATTGGGGTAGGAGTAGGAACATGCACTGGTGCAGGAGCTGGGAAAGGTGGCGGAGCAGGAGAGAGAATCCTAGGCCCCAGCTGCATTTGCACAGGGGCCTTGGTGGACTTTCGAGGCGTGATCCTGATCCGAAGGATGTTGGGGGCCGAAAGTCCTTTCAGGATAGCGATTTCTTTCTTGAGGCGATCCACCTCATCTTTCAGGCTCTTGATCCTCAGAATCTTCTGGTCATTCAGGGCTTTGGCTGCCATATGAAGATCTGAATGCATCTTGTCCAACCCTTCAATCACAGTCCTCATGTGAGAAAATGTGGTGTCATTCTCCCCTTCGGCGGATTGGAAGGAACTGACCATCGACGAGCTTCCGCGCCGGGGATGGAAATGGTAGGCAGAGTGGCAGAGATGGTAGTCATGCATCTCCCTCATTCGGGCCAGCATCAAGTAAGCAGCCTCTTGGCAGGCATGCTCATCCGTTCCTCCCGAAGCAGTGACAACCATGTTCGGGATATTGGTGCCGACGAAACCGTGCACTTCCAAACAGACCTGATGGGGCAACTTGCTGCCGAAAGGTGAGACGACAGTGTACTCGGGTGCACCAAGATAGCCCACTGCCAAAGCCATCCTTGCCAGCTCAGCAACGAAACCCTTCAGACCCTGACCGTGGTGGGTGACGGGACGGCCTGCCATCTAGAGAAGACAAGGTAGGGGATCAATGCATGCTCAAACCCAAGTTAGATAAACGGTAAAGGACTCAAGTGAAGTAAACAAGAAAAGAAGGGTTTTGAGAAACATTTTCATGAGGCTAAGTAAAGCATCTAACGACATCCCCTAGATGATGAGGTAATGCTGAAAATAGATGCTTAGTTATAATAAGTATAAAATCAGCGGCAATTTCCTTCTATCTTGACTTAGGACTTTGTTCCCTTAGATAAATCCCGACTGACGGTCGAATAAGATTGCAAATGGTTTTTTTTAAATTTAGCTTCAAAGTCCTATCACTTAGACTGACATGGTTTTCGAAATTTTCTGTTTTGAAAAACGCTCAAGATTCTCCCCAACCTCGAGAAAACAAAGACCCATTTTCCCGAAATAACTCCAAATGCCAGGACTTATGCATATGAAAAAGTTTAGAGGGCTCCTAGGGTTTTTCCATTTGCCTTTTCCTATGGTCTGGAATTGGCTCTGATACCAACTTGTCACTCCCAGAAATTCAAACCAGAATTTCCGAAGCTATATGTGTATTAAATCCCTGTCCAGGACTAGCCAGGGTACACATACGACAATGGTTGATATTACAGTTCCACGTCTTAGAAACATTACAAAAAGATTCCAAAAGAGCAGCGGAAAAAGAAAAAGGGGCCTAAGCCTAAACTTGACGCTTGCAACGAGGCTTCAACCATTCCACAGGCATCTTCCAGAGTGCAGGACAAAGTCTACTCAACTTCATCTTCTTCTTCAGCTTCTTGCTCGGGTTCTGGTGAAGAGGCAAGGATGAGTACTTCCACGTACTAAGCAAGTCATACCGGAATAGGGGGGTATGAATGCAAGGGGGAAGACAAGGATTTGGCTCAGGTTTTCCTTTAGCACAAACAGTTAGTGTTTTGCAAACCAAAGGAGATTTGAACATGGAAAAAGAAAACAGTAAATTAATTAATTAATTCATATTAAATCCAACACTGTCCAACGTTATCCCCACATTGAGACAGGCCCACACCATCCAACTATACTAGCCATGGTCCAATAAACAAGTTTTAGCAGTGTGGGACTAATCACGGTGAGATCGGTTGATCGCCCATAACCGTGGGCATGGCTATTCGAATAGTTTTAACTCTGATCAGAGATGTACAACTGTACGCACAAGACACAGCCCCACAACATGGTCTCCCGTGCGCCGGAATACCGCCACGGTACCCAGGAAAGGGACTGTGATAGGACCTTTCATATAACCCCTTGCTAACCAAGCGAACCACACCAAGGTTTCGTCCCCTACTCCCGTTCCTGGGCCGTGGGCAGCTCTCCCGAGTGCCACGGTGAATCCGGCAGCCCAGCAACCGGTAAGCCCCCGGCCGACTGCAACTCCATCACACTCACCCTTGCCAGGGTTCGTCGGCTAGGAAGGGCTACACTACAGGACCCACCGTTGCCCATTCTGGCTTGTGGTTTGTACGGTCATTCTTCCGAGGTTTCCCATGAACCGGTCCTTAAATACCATGGGCACAACTATCAAAACCACAGCGCCCACAGCCCACCATTTATCATGTTTTAGTTATTAGTCCGGTCCACAAAGTCCTCGGATTATATCTTTCATTTTATGTGTCCAAAATAATGTCTTCTAGATAAAATTACCCATTTACTGTGCTAGTAAGTCTAAGCAGGTCTAAGCATAACCTAGGCCTATAAGCTAGTCATGTTGTTATCCCAGGTTTATCAAAGGGGTTAGGGTGGCAAGCCTAGGGCTTAAATCTAACCATACGGTGTAATATTTCCCATAAGATGACATTCCAAAATAAATGCAATTTAGAATAATAATCAGGGTATTTTAGCAAAAAGGGGATCAATATGATCAAAATTTAGCATGACTTGCCTTGCTCTTCGAGCTGAGGAAACTCCGCGACGACTTCGAAATACATGGGATCGGAGGAACTACCCGGATATACACGACAAACAAGGCACTTCAACAAACAAGCTAAAAACTACTGAAACAGGTGACAAAATCATTTCTAATGGATTCTTGGCATTTTTATGAATTTAATGAAATTTGAATGGGCTTAAACGGAGCTCGGATTGAAAAGATATGAATTTTAGAAGATTAACTGTGTTTTTACTAAAACAGGAAAAATCCTTAATAATTTTTTGCGCAATAAATCCCGAAATTGCGTTAGCGCTAGGGCTGACGTCAACGATGACATCATCGACCACGGGAACACCGGTCCACGGTGGACCGGGTCCACGGGCCGAGAGGGCGGTGCACCACGTGGCACCCACGTGGCGCTAACGCGGGGGCCACGCGGCGTGCCACGCGGGCAAGCGGGGGCGAACGGCCCCGATCTGTCGTGGCAGTTCGGACGGTCGGGAGAGGGACTCGGGCGGCGCGGTCGGCCGACGATGGCGCACGACGGCCAGAGACCGACCGGCACCATCCGAGCTGCGACGCGGGACGGTGGAGTGTCGCGGCTCACACGCGGGCGGAGCCAAGCACACTAGGTAGTGGCGGTGCGCGTTCGGGCCGAGAGGGAAAAAGGGAGGGGCGCTCACCGTGGGTTGCCAAAGTTGGAGGGGATGACAGCACGGATGGTGAGGTAGACGGCAGGCGGCGACGGAGAGGGGCGGCCAAGGGAGCTCGGGCGCCGGGGATGGAGATGGAGGCGATGGCGACGTCCGGGACAGCTCGGGATGATGGGGAATCGCGGCCGAAGGCCGGCGAAGAGCGGCAAAACTCGGGCGCACGGTGCGAGAGCGAGAGAGAGTGTAGGGAGCTCGAAAAAGGGTGTGGGGAGCTCGTGGAGGATGGGGGCCGGCTTTTAAAGGGGACGGGGAGGTCGGTGGTGGCCAGGATAAGGGGGAATTACTCGCCGGAGTAAAGAGGAGAGGATTTGGGGGAATTGATGACCGGCGATCAAATTCAGTCATTAGGGGGCGCAGGAGCGGCGGCCGGGGCGATTAAAGGCGGCGGGAGAGACAGGGGAGTTAGGGCGGGGCCTTAAGGGCGCGTGGGAGAGGCGGCGGCCGAGAGCCGCGTGAGGCGGGCGACGCCAATGGCGGCGGGCGGCCGGAGGTAGGGGACGGGGCGACAGGTGGGCCCTACACGTCAGGTGCCCTGTGGAGAAAGGGTAGGCGAGATGTACTTATTTTGCGGTCACGAGGGGCAAACGGGCCATGGCCTTCGGTCGGCCCGTGAGGAAGAGAGGGAGAGAGGCGTGGGCTCGGGGAGGACTGGGCCGACGGCTCGGGCCTGCGGCCCAAAGCCGAAATGGGTGGGAAAAGGACGGAAGAGAGAGAAAAACATTTTGCCGGGATATATTAATTCTGATTTTGATTTTAATTGGTTAAAAATTATTTCTAGTGCTATGAAAATTCCATAAAAATCTTGTTAGTGTATTTTGACATGTAGAATTTAGGAAAAATCCTACCATGTCATTTCCATTTAGATTTTTGCTTTTTAAAATTATTTATTTTCTCTAGGTTAGTTCCCAACTATTTTCTTTTGTGATTTTCCTTTATGATTTTTAAAAGGGGAAAACACCTCAGGGTGTGACACTTGGCCTGTAGATGCATAGCTGTTGCGCTTGCTTGAGGGGCTTACCATGATGGGTAGTTCTAGATCTGCTTGGTTTTGTTGGCTCCGCAGTTCGGCGAGTTGTTGGGCCACCCATTTGTCCACCTGTCTGGACACCTCTTCGATCTTCTGATCATAGGTCGCGAGTTGTTGCTCCAAAGCTACTAGCTTCGCCTTCGTAGTTCGCTTGCTCCTCATGCGACTTCTGTATGTTTGGATGTCCTCTTGGAATCCATATTTCTAGGGAACGATGTCTTTTTTCTCGCGTTCGTCCTGGATGCTTAGGGTTTTGGAGTGCGAGCGTAAGCTCATACTTCTCTCTGTCAGGCTGGAATGAGTCCGAGGCAGAGGCCTCCAATGCGTCGCTCAGTCGGCTGACGGCTTTGTGAATCTCATGGCTGAATATAAGGGAGCCATTGCCAGGATTGAGCGCTCCACCGTGAGCGTAGTACCAATGCTTGGATCGTTTCAGCCAGTCAGCTGTGGCCGGAACAATATCTCTTGCTATCAGATTGGCCTCCATTTGCTCTCATCTCGGCACTGCCTTTTGATAGCCGCATGATCCTAGTTTTTGATGGTACTGTTTGTTAACGGCGTTGGCCTTGTTCTTCTCAATTAGAACTTGTGTTTGCTCTCATGTCTTGTATTCCACAAAAGCCTCCTAGTGATCTCGCAGCTTTGGGAATTTGTCAAAATCAAGGGTCTAGCCCTTCAAGATGTACTTATTGTGTAATTCTTTCTTAAAGTTCATGAACAGCTCGGCCATCTTTTTAAGCGTCCATTCCTTCACCTTGGCATGTTTTGTCTCAGGAATGTTGAAGGTCTCCAGCATTGTGGACCATAGCATCTCCTTCTCTGTGTCTGAGAGATAGCTTTCCTCATCCCCTCCTGTCCTTGTTTGCCACCAGTTCACTACGCTAATGGGCACATATCCCTCACTATCCATCCGTTGTGTGCGACATACTTTCTTGCAGCGTCGGCTGGGGCACATGGTCGACCGTCCTATACCACTTCAGCTATGATATGCCGACCCTCAATTCTCTTGGTGACACCGCATTGCCCGCGTGTCCTCTTCTCTCCAACGGCTGGGTTGCCCTTATTCCCCTCAGCGTTGCCCTCCTCGTTTCCCTCCTCATTGAGGTACACGGTCTAGGGTTTAGGGTTTAGGGTTTGGGATCCTCGTTCCCCTCCTCAGCTACCTAGTATTGGCTGCTCCCCTCTACAATCTCGTCGAAGAGGATCTGTTCATCCGAGTGATCTGCCATTTGATTATTTTGCTTGGATGACTGGATCAAATAATTCTGACAAGGAAAAAATTATTTAGTTAATTTCCTAAGTTTGATATTTAGGTAAAGCATATGTACATCGTTATGTGAGAGATAGTGATTTCGGATATTGGATGAAAACATTTCCAAAACAAACTTTGTCTTGACTCCTCTGCATAGGAGTGAAAACAAAAATTTGTTTTGATTCCCAATTCATAGGATTTAGAACAATGCATAGGAGTGAAGACGAAGTTTGTTTTTGAATTTTGTTTCTAGCCAATATCTTGAACCACTACTTACTCCGCTCGTTCGGTCATAAAAGTCGTTCTCTAAGTTTTCACTAAGTCGTTCTCTAAGTCGTAAAAGCCTTTCTTCATTCACTACCTACTCCACTCGTTCGGTCATAAAAGTCGTTCTCTAAGTTTTCACTAAGTCGTTCTCTAAGTCGTAAAAGCCTTTCTTCATGGTTCAGTCTCTATATGAGTTTTTTTCCTATGAGTTATATATTTGGAACTTGACAGTAGTAAATGATCACACTTCAAAAAATTCCATAGAAGCATTAAAATTCATATTACAAGATAATGGAAATAATTCACATTCTCTAAATAATGTTTTACCATGTCTCCTTCCAAAATATAAACATGCGTAGATACTTTAGAAAAAAATACAAGGGTAAAGGAAAAAGATTTTTCTTTTAGTCCATATTACAGAGCTGTTGACTTGTATTATTAGTATAAACACTTCAAGTTAAATCCACACAAATAATTTATGAATATTGTCTAATTCCAATATTATTTGAGATCACAATGGGAATATAAAATTTAAATCCAATATTATCCATTCAAACATAAACATTCACATTCACATTGACAGGCATTCAAAAACCAAATCAAAATTCTCTAAGTGTAATACAAAACAGAGCAATGCCGGGGCGGCGACGGCGACAGTGACGGCGTGTGGTTTAAGGTTTAGGGTTCGGCGACGGAGCAATCAACGAAAGATCTAATCTCGACGCCGACGGTTAATTTGGAATGCGGCGACAACGACGGGAGACGACGGTGACGCGATGACGAGAGACGAAGGTTGTGGCGCGAGACGACAGCGGCGGAGCGAGAAGATGTCGGCGGGGGGGTTTAGGGTTCAGCACAAGAAGAAGATCGAAAATGGCTAAGTGTTTGGATGGCGATGCGCCCTATGCTATATAGATCCGGGATCTTTGGTCCTGATTGTTGCCAATAACCGGGACTAAAGATATCATTAGTCACGGTTGAAGCCAAGAACCGGGACCAAAGATATCTTTGTCCCGATTGGTGTCAACAATCTTTAGTCTTCAACGGTGTCAACAATCTTTAGTCTCGGTTGAAGCCATCAACCAGGAGTAAAGATCCCCCATACTTTGGTAGGTGAGCATCTTTGCTCTTGGTTGTTGGCTTCAACCGGAACTAAAGATGTTTTCCCATTATTTGCAAACATTTTTTGTCCCGGTTAGTGTTAACAACTGAAAGTAAACATTAAATAATCCATCAAACAAGCCAAATTTATTTCATTAAATATAGGTTTAAAAAAATAATAAGTAATGCGTTAAACTTTAGTAAAATCAACAATTTTAATGAGAAAACATTTAAAATAGTTTAATGGTGTTAAATTCTAGTAATCATATATAATTAACATATGCCCTATTGAAAAGTATTTTAAATTCTAATAATCATATATAATTTATATATGCCCTATTGAAGAATATTTTAAATTCTAATAATAATATATAATTATCATATGCCCTATTGAAAAATATTTTAAATTCTAATAATCATATATAATTAACATATGCGGTGCAGATGTTGACGAGACGACCAAGGTGACCTGCTCCATCGACCGCGACTCGCTCGAGCGTGGCATTTGCTTCCTGCCTTTTGAGGGTCTCATGCCACACAAATCATCAATCAATCCTTGCTACATTCCACTAACCCACCACCACAGATACCAAATTTTTTATCAGAACAAACCTCGACAATGCTTAGAGCCATAGAGGCATGATTTGAGTTTGCAAGCTTTGAAGAGTTTCCCCTCAAAGCCAAGGGGAGCACATCTTGTACCATAATCATAAGTCAGTTCAGTCATGGGAGGAATGTGTTCCATTGCAAAAAACATGATATGTGGGTAGTCATCATCCTACTCCATCAACTGTGACTCGCTCGAGTGTGGCATTTGCTTACTGCCTTTTGAAGCTCGAGTGAATAGTAAATCGTGAAAATAGATATTGGATATGCATGATGGGAGAAGAGGCGAGAGTAGGGAGAGCAAAAAGCAGCAATTAATTGTAACAATCATATCTAATTAACACATGGATCTTCACTAAATTCAATAATAATTTACATCGTCCATACAAAAACCTAGCTAGGCTAGTACATTTAACATAATTTAGTGCATGATGGTTGTCATCATGTACTTTCTCCTCACTAATGTTCCTTCTCTATGATCATTGCGTGAGTAAGAGGTGTCCTCATTTGATAGGAGGATGCTCGGGTCAACCGTCACCGTGAACGGAGGTTGTCTGTCAAACTGATCGTAATTTTCGTCAGTCTTATCCTCGACTCTAATGATTTTCCTTTTGCCTGGGAGAACCACATGGAGCTTTGGCTCGTTAGACCCTTTCCCCTTCTTTGCTTTGTTAGCCATGTCCTTCACATAAAAAACATGCCTTACATCATTGGCAACGATGAAGGGTTCATCCAAGTATCCAAACTTGTTAAGGTCGATTGTTGTCATGCCACTTTCAACAATCATTACGCCTCCATCAGTCAGCTTAACCCACTGGCACCGAAATAGAGGGACCTTCAGAGGTCCATAGTCAGTTTCCATATGTCCTTGATGCTACCATAATATATGCTAGTTGTATCATCGTATCTCATGGCATCGATGCGAACAATACTGTTTTAGTTTGTGCTCTTTCAGTCTTGGGCTCGTGTGTAAAAAGTATATCCATTGATTTCATATGCGTGGAATATCATAATCAGCAAGATGGTCCCCTTGCCAAGAAGGCTAGTTATTGGTCAATCGTCCGGTTGCCCATGAGGTGTTGTAGCAGCCAAGCAGGGAAAGTATTAATGTGATGGCGTGTAATCCAAGCATCGGTCTTACCAATGTTTTTGGAGTGAACAATCGCCAAGTACTCCTCAATGTAAGGAGCCACCAACGAAGATTGTTGCAAAACCATGAAATGTGCTTTACGAAACAAATCATTGTCTACGGTCATTATTACTTTCCTTCCAAGAGTCCCCTTTCCCCGTAGTCTCCCTTAATGGCTTGATTCGGGCACCTCGAGTGGACAAAGGTCTTCAATAAAGTCTACGCAGAACTTAGTGACCTCTATTCCATACCCCTTGGCGATGCTGGCCTCCGAACGAGAACGATTACGAACGTACTTCTTTACAATGCCCATGTACCTCTCGAAAGGAAACATGTTGTGTAGGAATGCAGGACCAATGATACGGATCTCTTTGACAAGGTAACATAGAAGATACGTCATGACATTGAAGAAGAAAGGTGGAAAGACCATCTCAAAGCTGACAAGCCATTGCACCACATCATTTTGAAAGGCTTCTAGTCTATCTGGATCGATGATATTCTGCGAAATTGCGTTTAGGAAAGCACATAGCTTTGTTATTGTTGCTCGGACATTATTAGGAAGGATACCTCAAATTATAATAGAAAGCAGCTGTCTCATCAGTACATGGCAGTCATGAGACTTTTAGGTTTGTGAACTTCTTCTCTTTCGTGCTTATTATTCCCTTTATATTCGAGGAGTATCCAGATGGTACCTTAATGCTCTCTAGGCATTCAAACATGCTTTTTTTCTCTGCCTTACTCAAAGTGTAACTGGCTGGACTCAAGTAATGGCTTCCTCCTTTAGTTTCGGGTGAAGGCCGTCGTGTTGTTCCATATGCTTGAGATCATTACGTGCCTCAAGTGTATCTTTCAACTTTTCATATACACCTAGGAAGCCCAGCAGGTTGACGCAAAGGTTCTTAGTGAGGTGCATCACGTTGATTGCGTAACGGACGTCCAAGACTTTTCAATAGGGTAACTCCCAAAAAAATAGACTTTTTCTTCCACATCGTCACGTGACCATCTTCACTTGCTATAGGTTGGCTGCCAGGTCCCTTTCAAAATACTACTTTTAGGTCTTAACCATGGCAAACATGATCTTCCGTTATGATGTTTTGGCTTAGTACGGTGGTCTGCCCTCTGTTCAAAATGTTTGCCCTTCTTTCGAACAGGGTGACTTGCAACAAGAAAGTGACGATGGCCCATGTACACAACCTTCTTACAATGTTTTAGATACGTACTTTCGGTTTCATCCATACAGTCGGTGCAAGCCTTGTACCCCTTGTTTGACTGTTAGGATAGGTTGCTAAGTGTAGGCCAATTGTTGATGGTTACGAACAGTAACGCTCATAGGTTAAACTGCTCCTGTTTGTCCTCATCCCAGATGGGGACACATTCTTTCTTCCATAGCAGTTTTAGATCTTTGACCAATGGTCTCAGGTACACATCAATGTTGTTACTAGGTTGCTTTGGGCCTTGAATAATAATCGGCATCATGATGTACTTCCGCTTCATGCATAGCCAAGATAGAGGTTGTAAATACACATCGTAACAGGCCAAAATGTTGTGGCGCTGCTCATCGCTCCAAAAGGATTCATGTCATCCGTACTTAAACCAAACCTTATGTTTTGTGTATGCTCTCCAAAGTCTCTAAATGTTCTATCGATGGTTTGCCACTACGACCCATCGGCGGGGTGTCTCAGCATCCCGTCTTGTTGGCGTTCTTCTACGTGTTAGCGCATCATTCTTACATGCTCTTTGCTCCTAAACAAACGCTTGAGCCGTGGTATTATAGGAAAATATCACATCACCTTAGCAGAAACTCTCTTCTTCGAAGGTTGTCCGTCAACTTCGCTTGGATCATCTTGTCTAATCTTGTATTGAAGTGTTTTACAAACCAAACATGCTTCTAGGTTCTCGTACTCCACACCACGATAGAGGATACAATCGTTCGGACATGCGTGTATCTTCTGTACCTCCAGTCCTAGAGGACAATCTAACTTATTAGCTTCGTATGTTGATTCCGGCAATTCGTTTTCCTCCGGAAGAATGTTCTTGATGAGTTTTAATAACTCACCAAATGCCTTGTCACTAACACCATTTTTGGTCTTCCATTGTAAGAATTCCAGCATGGTACCCAACTTTTTGTGCCCCTGTTCGCAACCTAGGTATAACGATGTTTTGTGGTCCGCCAACATATGCTCTAATTTCTGCATCTTCTTTTCACCTTTGCAATCCTCCTGTACGTCGCGCAACATCTGACCAAGATCATCATCACCATTCTTATCTTCAACAGCCTCGTCCGCCTCGTCTGCTCTATTTTTTTCAAATCCACCGTATCGTCCATAGTCCAGAATGTTATCGTCTTCTTCTTTATCTTCTACTATTGCAACCCCTACCTCTCCACGTGATGTCCAACAATTATAGTGAGGCATGAATCTCGACTGAAACAAGTGAGCATGAATAATTCTTGATGTAAAATATTTCTTCTGGTTTTTTGCTATTTTTGCATGCACAACATATAAAGCCCTTTGTTTGTTGGCATTGGCCATACTAAAAAATAATGCACGTCTTGAATAAACTCTATCGACCGTCGGTCTGCGGTGTACATCCATTGCTGATCCATCTACATAAAATGCACAAAAATTGTAAGAAAAATCCACAAAAGTTACACTATCTAAATAATATTACAATAATTATACACAAATAATCAGACAATAATTATATAATAATCCCATATATGTAATGTATTATACTTAATAAAATTTAGAGTTATTGTACTTAATGTACGTAGTGTACTTATTTAACTATTTTAACGATTTTTAAATTACCTTAGTTTTCAATTTTTTATCAAATTTTCTATATTTTTCTTTATCATCTATTTTATAACATTTTTAATCCATAGGTTTCTAATTTTAAAAAATAACATAATTTTTCCCAAACAAATTTTTCCTCTCATCATTTTTTATAAATCTTTTTAGAGATAAAAATATATAGAAATACACCTATAAATGTAATATGCTAAGTATATATCTAGTATATATCATTAGAGGAGTTCCTAATTTTAAAAAATAAAATAATTTTCCCTAAACAAAGTTTCTCTCTCAGTATATTCCATAAACCTTTTTAGAGATAAAAGTATGTATAATATACCTACAAATATAATATGCTAAGTATACATTAGGAAAGTAGAGGATGGAGTTGCTAATTTTAAGAACTAAAATAATTTTCCCAAACAAATTTTCTCTCTCGTGAGACCTATTTTACAAATAAAAATGTATTAAAATATACCTACAAATATAATATGCTAAGCATAAATCATTAGAGGATGAAGTTGCTAACATTGTAGATCCCTACGATTTGTATATTATCATCAAAACAATTTCACAAAAAATTTTGAAGCACCTCCCTTCCTTCTGCAAATCTTTGTAGCAAGGCTCGAGTTATAGGAGGAAAAACAAGTATAAAAAACATCTTCGCTTTAGTCTCGGTTAGTATTACCAGCAGGAACTAAAGATCATTTAGATCTTTAGCGTCGGTTGGTAACATCAATCAGGACAAAAGATATGATCTTTAGTTCTGGTTAGTGCTACAAACCAGGAATAAAGATCATGGCGTCCTGGCACAGTTTGACAAAAAGTGAACCGAGACTAAAGATGATATTTAGTCCTGATTGGTAACCGTCGTTACATTTTTTAACCGAGACTAAATAATTTTGTTGTCTTGGTTTTTATTGGCTCCAAAACTATTGTGAATTTAGAAAATGAATTAAAGACTATTTCTATAGTCTGACCTGGCCGCCGGTGACTTGTAGTACTAATTAACACAGCAGGGATCATTGGGGCAAACCACTCTGCCCCCTCACTATCACTAATCACTATTAACCGTGTATTTTAACTTACCTAATACTGTAAACACAATTTTCTCTGCTGAGATAACTCAGGCTACTCATCAAATTCTGTCTGATGATCGTGTACTACTCCAGTAATTAAGACGGTGTGATTGATTAAATTTGTGGGCCAGACATGTCAGCCGATCTGGCTTCTTCTGTTATCATCAGAAGGAGATTTCGGTCTCTCTATCCATGAACAATATGAGCACGGCGGCTCCACTAGATCTCGTGGTCCTAAAAGCAGAAGCGACGTGCAAATATACTAGTAGTACGGCTAGTTTGACACCAATTGCCTCATTACCTGTTGGGTGTGGGTCCACTACACAAGGAAACTCAGTACATTAGTACGGCTCTTCTACCATCAGTAGCACCTCAATACAAATGCAAGTCTAATAATAAAGTTGAGAAAAAAAGTTCATAATTAACCATCAAACTATCGTTAAAGTTTATATTTAATTATCCAACTAAAAATCAGATATTCTATATCTTCAACTATCAAAATCATACATATTTTATCTAATCGGGTTTAAAAAAATTTCATGCCACGTAACACATTGAAGAGTCAACAATAAGAGTCAACATATTTTTTCTTTTTTCCTTCTTTCTCTCTTTCTTTCCTTTTCTCCTCTTCTCCTTTCCTTCTTTTTCCTTTCTTTCTCTCTTTTCTTCCCTTTCTGCTCTTTCATGCCCGAGAGCAGCATTCCATCGGCGGCGCCGCGTGGCAGAGGGTGGCCCGCGCGGAGGCGGACGTCATGAGGCGCGGCTGCCACAACACGTGGCCATGAAGGACGCAGCGCAGCATGGCGACAGCGTGGCGGGTAGCCAATGTTCGTAGCGGATGCGGTCGCGGCAGGCGGGTGTCGCCGTCGCGGGCTCACGGCCTCTGTGGGCGGAACAGCGACTGGCAGCCTAGCGCTGCTCTGCGGATGAGGCGTGGCGCCGCGAGCAGCCGACGCTGTGGGTGCGGTCGACGTGATCGGCGGCGAACTCGATGCCGGCTCGGCTTCGAGCAACAACGTTTTGGCGGTGACGCGGGGCATGCGGCTCGGCCTCGACGCACAGCGCGGCCATCGAGCGGCCGATGCGTGAGGCAGTCGGCGCGGCTAGTGCCCATCGGTGCTTGCACGTCGGAGCGACTACGGCTGCTTACTATCTTTTCTTGTTTGTTTTTCTTTTTCTTCTTTTCTTATTTCGTTTCTTTTCCCTCTCCTACCTTATCGCTGCCATGATGCATCATTGTTGGGTGCTCCTGTTGCCGTCGCGCGGACTATGTGAGGATGGTTGTCCGACGCAGTAGCGTGGCGGCCCGGCGCGACGCTCGTGGAGGACGTGCGTGGGGGCGGCGGCGAGAGAGAGGGAGGGGCCTGTGCTGCGGCGGCGGCGGCATCCCCGTGTGGCGGCGTGCACGGCAGTCTGCTCACCGGTGGCCTCAGGCGCGGCTCCACGGCTGCGGCCTCCCCGCGGCAACGCCTGGAAGAGAAGAAGGGAAAAAGAAGGAAAGAAAAAATGTTTGACTCATCACTGCTGACTTAGCTCTCGACTCGTCATGGCATATGAGTTTTTTAAAATCGGGTCAGATGGCTAAAGATGCATGGTTTGATAATTGGAGATGTAAGATACTCGGTTTTTTAGTTGGATTGTCAAATATAAACTTTTACGATAGTTCAATGGTCAATTATGGATTTTAAAGTTAACTATTATATCGATTTTAAAATGTAAGGGAATTTTTTGGATGAAACATCTGTTTAGATCCGTAATGCTGAAACGTGTTTTATTCAACCAAAATTAACATTGTTTTTAATTTTTTTTCCTCTCTCCACTTTCTCTCACCTGTGTATTTAATACAACTATATCGAAGCATATAAAAAAATTAGTTCTTACATTAAAATCAACACTTATTTTTTTTTTCTTTTTTCCTTATAAACGGACTTGAACCTTACTACTATCGTACTCCCACCGTATACAAATTAAAAGACGTTTAGCACACATAAGTTAGCATACCAAAGAGTAATTAATAGTAATTTTGTTTGTTTGCCCCTATTAAATAAGACGGGTGCATGACTATCAGCAATACTAGCGCAGTGATCAGTTGGCTAGCGCCGCGTGCTTGGAGTGCTTGGTGCTATTTTTTGCATGCTCATTTGCATGGCACCTTGCCGCGTTTTGTTGCTCATTTGCATGGCACCTTGCCACGTTTTGTTTTTGGCCGCATGCATGCCGTGATTTTTGCCGCGTTTTTTGCCGCGCGCCTGCTGCCTGCAATTTGCATGCATGCTAATTTTTTTGCCGCGTTTTGTTACTGCCGCGCATCTGCATGTCGTCTCTTTTGGCGCGTTATGTTTTTCTCCCTTCGCGCGCTAAATTTCTTTTCCTCTGCTCGCCCGGCTATTTATTCCCATGTGTTGCATCTGTTCTCATCATAACCAGGCACAACGTCCATTAGAAATAGTAGTACCAGCAGAGGCCAATGTAGCTTTTGATCTCAACGAGCCACCGTTAGAGCATGTGAACGGTTTGCGCGTTGAATTTGATGTGCATCTCTTTCTTTTTCAGTACTTATCGTCTCTCGTATCATTCACTACTACGAAAACAGTTTTTCATGGCGGCCATTTTAAATCTTCGCTGGCGGTAACCGAGGCCGCCACAAAGCAAAGGCCACTGAAGATCAAGATCTTTGCTAGCGGTTACACATCGCCAGGAAAGAAACATCTTTGCTAGCGGTTGCTTTAATACGGCCGCTAAAGAAGCCATATTTTCTATGGCGGCCAGTTCAAGTCAGCCGCCAGCGAAGCCATATCTTCGCTGGCCGCTGGCTTAAGGAAGCCGCCAGCGAAAATATTCTTCTCTGGCGGCTTACACTCTTTTCACGACACGTGGCCCGCTAAAAAAAGTCCATCAGTTTCTGAAAAAGACACATGGCCTGCCAGTAAAAATAGGACATCGTCCTTATTTTGACACGTGGCCCGCCTGCGAAGATGCAATATTTATAAAAAAATGAAACAATATTATATATTATTTTTCAGTTCATGTATTTTAGAGTCACACGTAGATGATATAACTAATCGAGCTATCGATAAAGTATGTTCTCTTTCGTGCGGCCGCCATTGATGATTAATATACATACACGCGAAAATATATGAAGATTAATATATACATATATATACAATTTCTAAGCACCACATATATGGAACGACACCAGATATATAAGTAGTTGAATGTCTTACAACCCGACCGATATACATACGGATGAAACCTGTCTATATTATACTCCTGCTCCAGTTAGACAGACATTCGTTCTCTGGCAGGGCCAAAACTCCATCGTGGTCGAAAAACCTCCCAAGGCTGATGTGCGCACTCACGGTGGATGAAGTAGCACATGTCCCGTTGTATGTTCTCAATGGATTTATCATCGAGCTCCCTTTTAGACTTGGAAATTTTTGGAAGCTGCATCGAGATCATAACAAATTACGAAATTGTTCACAGTAATGCAAGTTAGCGATTAACTTAACAAGAGTATTGATGGTTTGTACTTACATCGTCGTAATTCGCGCAATATCTTCCATTGACCCTAAGGTATTCGCATGTGTAATATCCGCATAGTACGGTTCCCACCGATTGCTTATGACACTTTCAACATCAATAAGTAAATTAGTTAATTAAATAGAAAAACACATGCATTTATAAAAATTAAGTAGTACTGTTTGGCATCCAAATTTACTTACCGGCCACTTATTGCGGATGACTATGCGTTGTCCGGAGTTTTTCCGTTGTCCGCCTTTCGGTAATACCTTTTATATGCCTTGTTTGCATAGATAATTAATTTAAATTCGTCAAAGATAACAACACGTCATGAGAATATATAAGAATAAGAAACGTCCATGCATATAACTTACAGATCGATAATTCTTAGCATTTCTTGATATGTATTGCTGTCTTTATCAAGAGAATCCAAGACGACGACTTCATTGTACTTTGGATAGAGAAGAAATACTATCCAATGGTCGCTGCAAAAGAAATGGATTAGTCCAGTGTGATTATATGTATATACTCGTAGTTGATATGAAGACTTACTCAAAGGCGTATGGCGCGTAAACACATTCCTTGTCCTGCGTAGATTCAAGTGCTATAGATACATAAGCAGCAACATCGAGAATCTTTTCCGATGCCTTTGTTCTATATATGCGTCCCTCTCTTGCCGCGTCATCGCCCGAACATGTGCCGGTAGCTTGTTCTCGTCTAGCACGTAGGTATGGTTCGGCTTGCTTATCCGGCACGGGTTTAGGTAGCCGACAGGCTTTCGCATCGCTTCGGCTTCCACGTAATTCATCCTTCAAAAAATGTAAGGTCAAATTAGGTACGCACATAGGTACAATGATTTATTGACACGTTCCAGTCATGCACTTACAGACACCAGATGCCGACCAAATTGGCGTCGAGCCTCTTCCGATGATAGAGGGCATGCATATCGGAGAAATAAACTTGGAATAGGCATGGCCCGCTCCAGAAGATGTTCTCCACGCAGCAACCGTGAACGATGAAAGGCCTTTTGTGGTGCTTGCCCCGATGTACCATTCATGCCACCTCCTTAGTTGCCACGGACCTTGTTAGTTGTCATGCATAGATGAATGGTTGGCCATTCTGAAACTCATGCCGCACATCAGGGGAGTTGATATAATTGAGATAATCTTCCATGGTTTGCTTGAGCCCTATTAACTTTCTGTCATCAAAATCGGCATCTTTGATATCTTTGTCCCTTCCTCGGAATGCCGTTATCATATATCTTTTCTTCGATTCACTTTTCCCTTTGTGCTTGTGTGTCCTTACCATCACTGGCACATCGGCACCCTTAGACACCTCCGGTTGCGATGACTGTGGTTGCGATGGGTCTAGTTCATCGGGCATTGTCCGCTCAGGCCCTGATTGTGCATGCTCTGATTGTTGTGCCGGAGGCACTTCCTGTACTTGTACTTCTGATTGATCCTTTTCAAGCCTTGATTGTACTTCTGTCTCCTTTTCAATTGGAGGTGACGCAACAGTAGGCTCTGATCTTGGAGGTGATGCAACTAGATGATCTGATTGCGGAGGTGATGAAACTGGAGGATCTCTCGGTTCTTCGTCCCTTGGTGGACGAGACGGTGACACCGGTATCCTTGGTGGACGATCCGTTCCATCCGTTGACCCTAGTTCAATATCATTCTTGTGCCACAGTACAAACTGGTCAACGGCATCTCCAAGGTACACAATCCCCTCGGGTGTTGGAATGTCGATCTCGTGCATCCGGTGAGCCTCATTGACCGTCCGGACCTCTACCTTGGCATAGTCATCCGGAATGTCTTGGCAATGGAACCTGCGGCCCGATATGAACCTCCCAGTTGCAACCTGTATTTTCTTTCCTGCCCTGCCGACCGGAATCAAGAGCTTGCAAGGAGTATCCTCCGTTACATCGTCTATCGGATAGCTCGGATCAGGCTGTGAAATGGCACCACCGTGCATCATATGCTGGCTCCAATATCTATGGCATTCCTCACGAGCTGCTGCCCTAGCCTGGGATTCTATCTCCTCCTTATAGCGATCACGCTTCTTGTAGGTATGAGCATCCTCTTTGAATCCATCCTTCCAGCTAATCTTTGAGGATACTTTCCGAACACGGCCAGAGTGCTCCGGGTTGCCCACCGCATAGGTCAGCTCGTCCCGGTCTCTATCTAGCACGAACATCCCGGCCTCTTGCTGCGCAACGATGTTCTTCATCTTGACAGCTACCTCCTGAAGCTTTGGATCCTTGAAGACTACATCCCCCTCCGGGGTGAAGGCCGGTGTTCTTGCACGCACCCAGTTCCTGGTTCGTGGGTTGTGATTTTTCATAGGAACCGGTTTCCCAGCCTTTTCCATCTCTTCATCTTGTTTTGTCCATTTCTTAACCGCTTGACGGTAACCGGTCGATCCCAAACGATGAGGATATTCATTCCTTCTGGCTAATTCAGACATCCTCTAGCTCTTCTCCTTTTCCTCCGCCGATGTCTTCAGGGCAACGAACTCATCCCACTGGGCTGATGTTATCTTTTTGTACTCCGTGAACGGCGTGCGTCCCTTCTGAACATATTTCTTGTTAAGGTCTGTTTTCCAGTTCCGCCATAGCTTGCCCATGGTCTTGAGTGCATAGTCCTTTGCTACATCGTCGTCTGTCCCTTGCGGATACTCAAACTTGCTTTGCAGCAACGTCCAACAGCTGTTCTTTCTAGTGTCAGGAACTTTCTTCCAATCCTTCCATGTGATCTCCACGATATCCCTAATTATCGCCCCGCATTGGTTGCTATACTTGGAACATGAATCTTCGGGTGATAGGGGTTCCCCTTTCTCACTGATCCGCGTCAGCACGCTGACTTCTTTCAACAACATGTTCTTCCCTCGCTCGCCCTTCTTTTCTTGGATTTACTTGAAGCTGAGACGCGCATGACAGTTCCAGCTTCGGCTTCCGCTTCGGGTGCGGCTTGAGCTTTCCTTTTAGAACGTCGTGGAGTATTCTTCTATATTTACATTTCACATGACATCGGTTATAATCCATATATATACTTAATACGATCGGAACTAATCATATATAATATGTTACATACCACCGGTTCACAGGGGATGTAGTCCGAGTCGACTTCTTCATTGTCGCTCCCACCCTTTTTCTTCCTTGCAGGAGAAGGATGGGGGTCACTTGGCGAGTGAGGGTCACTTGGCGAGTGATACGATCCACTCCCTTCCTCACCGGATCTTGACGGCGATGATTCCTCTGCGACTATTTATGTGCAAATATCCTCCTCGACCATCGGTGGAGTTTGCTTGCCCTTGTCACCCGAGGGTTGCGCTTCGGTCGGTTTTTCCATTGATATCCTTTTAAGGTGAGTTTATATTAGATGCGAAATGAAATCGTTTTACTGTCCTAAGTGTAAATTACAAATTACTAAACCACAAAGTACTAATTGTGATGTGAATTGACAAATGAATGCTCTGTGCGTGTATAATGTGTTCTAACTTATTTGGTTATTTTTTCAAATGGACCGCAGTATACAAACTCTACTTTTGTTAATAGTGACACTAGAATCTTATCTCAGTATGTGAATTATACTATTACTTTCCTTTATTAGCCCCCATACAGCATTTACTTTATTTTTATAATTGGAAATTTGCTACTTCTCCTGTAAAGTTATCTGGAATCAGGTGTATGAAGAATGAGTTTCCCTTGCATAAAATTCTAACTGTACTTTAATTGATTTGATTGTTTCTACAGGTTTGGAAACACAGCATACTTGTATATTTCAGTTGCCTTCATTCAGATGCTCAAGGCCTTGAGTGAGTTACCGTGCAACTCTCTGTAAATCAATTTATCATTTTGGTATGGTACTGATTTGAGTTACTTTGTAATGCAGTCTGTGGCAACATTTATAATGGTTGTTCTATGTGGTACGACAAATTAAGATGGGATCTTTTTTTGAACATGGTCTTTGTCGTGTTGGTGTCGTAGTTTCATCATATGGCGAGATTCATTTTAATATCATAGGAACATTATACCAAGTAACGAG
The DNA here is from genome assembly GCA_019925245.2 of Oryza australiensis. Taxonomy (NCBI): domain Eukaryota; kingdom Viridiplantae; phylum Streptophyta; class Magnoliopsida; order Poales; family Poaceae; genus Oryza; species Oryza australiensis. The sequence continues at coordinate 3,796,469 of JAIFGZ020000565.1, forward strand.
GCATTTTTGCGGAAGCCCTCAGGCTGGTTCTAACACAGGTCCTCCTTCAAAAGAAGGGGTTAACTCTAAACCCTATCATAAGCTTGTATTATATAGCCCTTTGCAGGTATTGCAACTATATCTGAAAAATCTGCTTGCTTGATATGACTTCAACCAACTACTGTTGAATGAAATGACGACTTCTCTCTTAATGTCTTACAGAACACTTATACGAAAAACAAGAGGATTTTTGAGTTTGCACATAATATTTGTACAAAAAGCATGTAAACTGTCATTTTCTTAAGGTTCCATCAGTGATATTAATGACTCAGATATATATAATATGTACAACCAAAAGGAGTTAGTGCTACTTTATTATGCATCTGCTGTTGTAATGTACACATGTAAATAAAAATCACTAAAACTTATGACGCAATTGGTTTTCCTATGACATTAATAGAGAGAACACTGCTCTCCATTAATTTGCAGTAGTTTTTAACCTCAATTGTTTGAATGTATAATAAAAAAAGATTTGAAATTTATATATGCCTTTGTAGATTGCATATGATTAGGCAACAAGCGCATTCGAGAGGTTTGTGGCATCTTTCTGTAAGATAATAGTTTGTTAGGACTTAGGAACAACCATTTGCTGCCTCAACTTTTGCACTCACTGGTTTTTCTTTGTAGCCTCTGTGATTATTATGCATTGTTTTTGTCTCCTTACATCTAAGTTTTGCATATTCTGTATGTCACTAAAAGGTTTGTGCTATTTTACTCTGCATTTTCTTATATGTATTCTTCTGTTTTGCAGTTTCATCTTCCTGTTTGTTCCTTGGTTTTTACTTGAAAAGCCAGAAATGGATGTTTCTCAAATTCAGTTCAACTACTGGATATTTTTCTTTAATGCAGTTGCTGCATTTGCATTGAACATATCCATCTTTCTAGTTATTGGAAGAACAGGAGCAGTCACCATCTGAGTTGCAGGAGTTCTGAAGGACTGGATACTCATTGCCCTCTCAACCATTATCTTTCCTGAATCTATTATTACAAGCCTCAATATAATTGGATATGCTGTTGGTAATTGTCCATTCAATTTTCTGTAGAATTAGAATCTATATCTATAACCTGTGGCTTTGTGTTAAATTACATTGCATAAACATGCTTCAGAATAGACAGTACACTGAATAGATTTAATCTGGAGCAGCTAAATTGCAATTAGCCTGGCTTTATGCTAGCTAATCACTTTAACGACAGAAGCAACAAAAAGGAGTTGATTTTTAAACGGCTAACAGTTGACCTGCAGAGTTAGAGTATATATATAGCTCTCACACTTTTCAGGCATGAAGTTGAAATGATGAACCCTCACACATGCTAGTGACAACATTATATGCTATAATAACTGCACTAAGTGAAACATATCAGACCTTAATTCATTTTAGTAAAATGAAAGCCATCAAGTAAATTGTGCTACGGCAGCTCTCCTACTCAGAAGTCAGAAGAAGAAAACAACAGTGTGCTTCACTGAAAATACTAAGCAGATTATAACCACCAAGAAAAGTACCAACTGCTGCAAAATCTGTTTCCAGCATGAAAGTCAAGTGACAGTTAATTCAGATATACTACTAATAGTCACAAAGAAAAATGCAATTCTTTATACAGAATGTTCATAGCATAATGTTTCCATCAAAATTGCACCAAAAATCATAACCTCACTGAGATCAAATTGCATCAATCATCTTTACATCAAATTGCATCAATCATCTTTACATCCACTGCATCAATCATCCACGCGTGCGAGAGGGATACCTGGAGGAGGCGACGAGCAGAGGAAGAAGAGGAGACGGCGGTGGTGACGAGGCTGCCGGTGGCGCCGACGGTGAGGAGGTTGCCGGTGGCTGCGGCTGTGAGGAGGCGGCCGCAGTTTGCTGTGAGGAGGCGGCCATCGGTGAGGACATGGGCGGCAGCGGTGAGGAGGCGGCGAGCGGTGGCAGTGACGAGGCTGGCGGTGGCCTGGAGGAGGAGGGCGGCGGTGGCAGTGAGGACCGGCGGTGGTGAGGAGGCTGCGGCGAGCGGTGGCGGTGAGGAGGCTGACGGCGGCGGTGAGGAGGGCGGCGGTGGCAGTGAGGACGACCGGCGGCGGTGAGGAGGAGGCGGCGAGCGGTGGCGGTGAGGAGGTAGCGACTGAAAATTTTGGCAGCCTGGTGGCGGCTCAAGGGTTTTCGCGCCTTCGGGACTTAGGAAAAATTGAGACTCCCGCACGCCCATACATATAGCGGAAACCATTTTCGCTAGCGGCCGGCTTAACTGGCCGCTAGCAAAATTCTTTTCCCTGGCGGCCGGATTACCAGACCGCTAGCAAAAACCTTTTTCGCTGGCGGCCCGATTAACTGGCCGCTAGAAAAAATAATTTTCGATGGCGGCGGCTTTTTCCTGGCGGCGGCTTACCTGGCCGCTAGCAAAAATATTTTTCACTCGCGGCGGCTTTTTCCCCGCGAGCTTACGGCCGCTAGCAAAAATATTTTTCGCGCGGCGGTTTTTCCGGCGCGCCGGTTTACTTTTCGCTAGCAAAAACCTTTTCCCGGCATGCTTACTCGGCCGCTAGAGAAAAACTTTTGCCCATTTCAATATTTAGTTCTTTCCACAAATAAATGTAAAAATATCCATAGAACTAATTACAAAAAGAGTGAGTAATCATCCGTACAAAAATTCATCATCCATCATAAGGTGCTGAAATTACATATATAGATTAGCCTTTCACATTCTTCCTTACTCCCTTATTCCTCATGTATGGCTTCGGAGAATCACCAATCATTGCCTCCGCGACCTTAATGTTGTTTGTAAAGTCCGTGAAGAGTGTCATGTTCTCGTACTGATTATATGCCTCAACATCTTCGACATCGTCAACTCCCAAAATCTTTTGTTTTCCTGAGACAACTATATCTTTCTTCAACTGAGATGGATCAGTCACATAGAAAACTTGAGCGGCACGATCAGCAAGTACCCATGGGTCATTCTTGTGCCCTATGTTGACGAGGTCGACGATGGTCAGGCCAAAAATGTCGACAACCACGCCAGATGGGTGTTTCACCCATTGGCACCGGAACAGTAGAATCTGCATGTTGGATCCATAGTCCAGTTCACATATTTCTTCTATGAATCCATAGTATGCGCTCTTTTGTCCAGTTGTGTCGATTGCCTCTACTCGAAGGCCACTGTTTTGGCATGCACTCCTTTGGTCTTTCGCTTTGGTATAAAATGTATACCCATTCAGATCATATGCTTGCCATGAGGTGTAAACACTTGATGGCCCGTCGCCCAACCTCTTAATAGTTTTTCCTCCGTAGTATCGCCATCCGGTAGGCCGAGGTTCTTGAACCATTCAAGAAAGGCAGCCTTGTGTCGCTTCATGATCCATGCATCGAACGCCCGTATTCATTGCTTGTAATTCCTTAAGGTGCTGATCTATGTACGGCTCCACTATCGCGAGCCTTGCAACACGGTGAAATGAGCTTCTTTCAGTTTCTTGTAATCATCGTCGTGGATTCTTTTCTGCCCTTTTGTCCCTCTTTCAGATATTCTACCTTTATGTCGAGGTACCGGTAAACCAATTGCTTTCCCCTCTTTTAGGTAATCAATGCAACACTCAACGACTTCCTCGGTAGTATATCCCTCTATCATCGATCCTCCGGGTGCGCACGGTTTCATACATAGCCTTTTAGAATGGACATGTACTGTTCGAATGGCCACATCCGATGCAGGTACAGGGGACCAAGTGCAATAATCGAGGCACAATATGAACTATGAGGTGTTCCATCATATTGAAAAATGACGGCGGGAAACACATCTCAAGCTCGCACACGGTCTCTATAGCGAAAGTGCGAGAGGACCTAACTCGTCAAGATCAATTACTCTCGTGAGATTGCATTGAATAAGTAACACAACTTTGTGATGACCACCTTAACGTGTAATGGTTCGATTGCTCTGATGGCGATAGCGAGGAATACCGTGAGCATTACATGGCAATCATGGGAATTGTAGCCCGAAAATGACAAATCCTTCATCGACACCGGCCGCTTAATGTTTGAGGAGAAACCAGAGGGCACTCTCACCCCGCGTAGGCATTTGCACATTGCCATTTTCTCCTCATTTGTCAAGGTGTAGCAGGCCGACGGAAGATACACTTTTTCATTACCCTCATCTACAGGGTGAAGCTCTTTTCTTATCTGCATATTCACGAGGTCCTTACGGGACTTCAGCCCATCCTTTGTCTTGCTAGGTATGTCTAGTAAAGTACCCATGGTGCTATCGAAGACATTTTTCTCTAGGTGCATGACATCGATAGAATGACGTATCTCCAAATCTTGCCAGTACGGAAGGTACTTAAAGAAAATGGAGTGCTTCTTGAATGGCCCGCTAGCGCATGCTGGCTCTTTGGCCTCATTTATCTTTCGCTTGTTGGTTTCCTTCTTTTTGGCCTTCCCAAAAACAACCTTGAGCTTTTTTGTTATTGTGAACACTTTATCACCCTTCCATGGTTCTGGTGGATCACCCTCCTCAACATTCAGCTTTGGAGCGGTACGAGTGATTCTTTCTTAAGTAACATCGGTGCCGCATGTACACTAGCTTCTTCGATCCCCGAAGATACACGTACCTTGTACCATCAACACAAATAACGTAGCCCGTCTTCCCTTGAGCTGTCCCGATAGGGAAAACAAGTGCGGGCAAGTCGTTGACGGTGACAAAGATAATTGCATTAAGCGTGAAGTAATTCTGCATCAATTCGTCCCAAACCCGGACCCCATGATTCCACAGATCAGCCATATCCTTCATCAAAGGTTCCAGAAACACATCCATGTCATTGCCAGTTGTCGTGGTCCTGTACAAGGATGGTCAACAAAATATACTTCCTTTTCCGACACAACCACGTAGGGAGGTTGTACATGGTTAGGAGTACCGGCCACGTCTTGTGTGAGCCGCTCAAGTCACCAAATGGATTCATTCCATCGATGCTCAATGCAAACCTTACATTTCTTGGGTCCTCTGCAAACTCATGGTACTTTCTGTAAAATTCCTTTCACTATCGAGCATCGGCCGAATGTCGAATCATCCCATCCTTTTTTCGCTTTTCATGATGCCAGCGCATCAGTTCGGCATCCCTCGGGTTCGAGAACAAACGCTTCAATCGATCTTTCACCGGAAGGTACCACATGACCAACTAGGGGATCTTCATCTTGTTGTTGACTTCTACCTCGTCTTGGGAACCATCCTGACCCTCGGACTGGCTACGGCTTGTTTTGTATCGACTAGTGTTGCACGTTGGGCATCTGTCCAAATCCTCATACTCTTTACGAAACAGTACGTAGTGGTTAACACACTCGTGTATCTTTCGCACACCCAGAGATAAAGGGCAAATAAGCTTCTTCGCTTCATAGGTGTTGGTTGGCAGGGAGTTGGGTTGCGGAAATAGTTTCTTCAACAGAACCAACAAATCGGTTAAACTACTGTCCGACCAACCATTTCTTGCCTTCAATCTCATAAGTTCAAGCACCGTCCGCAACAATGTGAAATCCTTCATGCAACCATTTGCCTCATCGTACAAAAGAACCTTCGTTGCCTTTTGTAATGATTCGAAGTTCTCTAACCCACGAGCGGTCCCAGCTACAACCTCAGGTTTAGCATGACGCAACATCTCTTCCAAATCAAAATTACCATCATCTACGCAAACATTACCATCGTCGACATCATCAACTATACTGTGCTGACCATCATCGCCACCAACATCATCATCAACATTAATGGGCTCTACTTCCTCTTCTCCTTCTTCTGCTACTACCATCAAATCCTCGTCCCAGTTGAACACTTCATCCTGTACTATCGCCGGTTGGGAACTTGTTTGCTTGGGATTTCTCCATGATGTGACCAATTTCTGTAGCCTGCAACAAATCCATGCATCACCAAGTGTTGCTCGATTATAGATGGGTCGATCTAAATTTTCTGATTCTTGCAATGTATGCATGGACATCTAATTTCCTTCGTCTTCTTAGATGCAACATTCTTCTTAGCAGCTTTCATGAATATGTCAACTCCTTCAATGTATGAGGACCGGTATCTCTTTCTATACATCCATGCTCTGTCCGCCATCTATGCATTATTTGCGAAAAAATATGTACAACTTCGTTACTTTATATATTTTTGATAATATGTCACATTAAAATTATACTAATTAATATTTATAACCACTATAATCTAGACAAGCTAATTAAAGCTAGCCAAAAATCTACAAACTACAAACAACTAGAAAAAAAATAAAAATACTAGCTCTTTTTCTCTTCTTCTCAATGTTCTCTGCAGTTAACTAATATATAGATCTGCTACAAATAAACATATCAAAACTAGATATATATATGGAACATCGATCATGCACAATATTTCTTACAAAGTTTGCCCATTTTAAGCTCCAAATAACAAATAAAAAATACTTTTCTTTCCCCGTGTCACATACATACTTTTTGCTATGCAAAATCTCAACAAACAACTAATAAAAATGAAAAAACTTTACAAATAGAGTAGGAGAAAGTATATGTAACCTCTGGTGTAGTAGATCTTTCAAAAGATTAAAGATCAAAACCTTCCCCCTATGTATTTGTTCACAAGAGAGAGAAAATCGTGCTCAAATGCCATGGCTGCTAGCTGGACTGATGGTATAGGTGATGGTATTTTCCCTGACGGTCAACATATGTCGGTTGCATAGAACCGTCATAGAAAATATTTAGGGGTGGCGGCGACTTAAGTGGGCTGCCAGCGAAGATGTAGGAATCTTCGCTAGCGGGCCACCTCATCTTACCGCCAGCGAAGATATGATATTTTCTCTGGCGGTGCTTTAAGATGGCCGCCAGAGAAAATACCACATCTTCGCTGGCGGCCAGCTTTAGGGGACCGCCAGCGAAGATGTGTTTTCGCTGGCGGCCCGAGACCCACCACCCCCTATCTTTTGAGCTGGCGGTTTCACCTCGTAGCCGTTAGAGAAAAGTTTTTCCAAACGTCATGAAAGATTGTTTTCGTAGTAATGATTGTTTCTTTTTTTATAGGATTTGATTTGAACTTGCACAACGAGAGCATGGCCACAATCACGGGTAGTGCGCACGACTCCATGCTTCACAGTCTTCATGGACAAGATGACAACTAGCGCACACAAAAGAGCCTGGTGGCAAGGATTCCGGCACCATCTCCGAGTCCGGCGCGAGTTCTTGTAACTCCGGCGTGATGGAGTCCGGCGCAAGCTCCTGTAACTCCAGCGTGATGGAGTCCAGTGCGAGCTCCATCTCCTTCGAGGCGAGCGGCACCATCTCTTCGGACCCGAGCCGTGCGGCGTCGATGGCGAGCGGCTCCATCGATGGCGAGTGGCGAGCGGCCTGCGTGAGAAGCGAGCGGCCTGCGCGAGCAGCGACGCCTGCGCGAGCAGCGAGCAGCTAGCAACAAGCAGCGAGCGGCACAAGCAGCAAGCAGCGAGCGGCACAAGCATCTAGTAGCGAGCAGCTAGCAGCGAGTGACGAATGCGAGCAGCAAGCGGCGCGAGCGGCATGTGCAAGCAGCGAGCGTCCTACGCGAGCGGCCGGAACGAGCAACGAGCGGCGGCGAGCGAGAGCACGAGCGGCCAGCGCGTGAGGTTTTTGACAAGCGCGTGCAGCGAACGGGCGGCACGGCACGCGAAGGGATGCGGATAGCTGTCCGAGTGATGCTAGAACAGTTAATGCGCGTGAAGGAAGCCAAGAAGACAAGGGTATTCGTGTCCACAACAGAGACGGCGGATGTGGAATGACGTTTTTTTTAAGTGACATTGGCACCACAACGACACTTTTTTTTATACGGAGGGAGAATATACGCAGTGTATGTCAATGTGGTGCACGTGCGTGCCGGCGTAATCCTCTTCCATCTTTTTGTCTAATTGAGTACTATAGTAATAATGTGTCAACTCTAATTACAGGCTCATCGATAAATGATTTCATGCATATACGCGTTTGAATCTTAATCTATTTTAATACTAGATTTCTAAGTACGCAACAAGAGAAAAAACAAGCCCAACATTTTACTAGTAACATTTTTGGATCCAGGGTTGATTAGCTTGCGTATCATATATATAATTGTTTTTTTTCTTTTTTTAAGGGAAAGCCAAGCGCAGTGCTGTAACATTAATTGGGTGAATATGAGTCGTCCGTTTCGACGTTGTGACAGTGTTGTTATTCCACAGCTTCCGTAGCTATCAGAGCACAAATTAATTAAAGGGATTGGTTGGTGGTGGCATGGTCATCGTGGGATTTTCGCGCGTTTGGGAGAGAGGCATGTTAAGATGAAGATGAGAATTAATCCTGACCGCGAATGTAAATAAAGATCTGTAGTTCTGTACAGCATCGATTTGCACTGCACGAGGATTTAGAAAACGATAGGGAACATTCAGAAAGTCAAAAGTTGGGCAACACTTGGGCCCCCTGGCTAAGTGTGCCTGCCGGTGAAAAGCTTCACTTATTGGTATGGTTTTTGCCATCGCCAGTTATCACTACTTCATCGGTAGCAATAGGAGCAGCCGATGGGCGCCAATGTGAGCGAGTGGTGCGTCGGCGCCGTGACGGGCATATCCTGGAGATGGGCGACAATGTAAGTGACCAGTTGAGATTAATTTGCCGCTAATTTCCTACGCACGCTGCGCTGCCGGGGACGGACGACCCGCGTGCGCGCTGACTGGCCGGCTTAACAGCTTCCTAGACGGCCGGCCGTGGGGCCGCGCGGTATTTCAGAAGATGCTAGAGTTAATATAGAAATTTAGAATTAATTAAAATTTAAAATAAAAATAATAAAATTATAAGCAGAGTTTATAGCTTATATAAAAATATAATTTACAAATAATTCAAATTCAAAACTAAAACATAAGGAATATGGGAGGAAGATTCTAGAGTCCATATAGCAATATAATTTAAAAAATAATAGAAATTCATAATTAAAAAATAAAGAATATTAGAAGGATATTGTAGAGCAATATAGAAATATGTTTACAAATAATATAAATTAAAAATAGAAATTCAAAATTTAAAAATAAGAAATATTAAAAGAATAGTCTAGAATCCATACGGTATACAATTTAGGACTATTGAAATTCGGAATTAAAAAATAAAAATAAAAATAGAAGTTAGCTTCCAGAAAGGAATAAAATTTATAACTAAAATTTAAAATTGAAAAAATAAGGAATATTGAAAGAAGAGTTTATAGTGCATATAGAAATACAATTTAGAAATAAAAAAATAAAAAAAATATTAGAAGAAAGAGTCTAGAAGAGGAATTTATAACTAAATAAAGTTTGGCATAAAAAGTAATAAAACTAAAAGTAAAGTTCAGAATCGAGATAGAAATAAAATTTAGAAATAACTAAAATTTAAAAATTAATAAAATAAAAAATATTGAAAGAAGAGTCTATAGTCCATATAGAAATTCAATTTATAAATAATTAAAATTCGTAATGAAAAACAAATAATATTAAAGATGAGTTTAGAGTCCATATAAAATACAATTAGAAATAATGGAAATTTAGAATTAAATAATAAGAAGTATTAAAAAAGAGTATAGAATCCATATAAAAATACAATTTACAAATAACAAAAATTTAGAATTAAAAAAAGAATATTGGAATGGGAGTACAGAGTTAATATAGGAGTATAATTTAGAATTTAAAAATAAAAAATATTGAATGAAGGGTTTAGAGTCCATATAGGAATAAAATTTATAAATAACGGAAATTCAAATTTTAAAAACGAAGAATATTGGAAAAGAAGTCTATGGTCCATATAGGAATATAATTTAAAAATAATTAAAATTTAGAATTAAAAAATAATTAACAATTATTATGTATATCTATAACTATCTATAAAGCAAGTAGTGTTTTCATCCAAAATTTTCGTGTGCCGGCTATTTTAGAGAAAACCCCTTGAGTGTTTATAAAATTAACCCGTAGTCCCAATGCTGAAAAAAAGGGAGAGATTGGATTAAAAAAAGACCTCCTACGCCCCTCCCTCCCATCCCTATTTGCGCCGTGCCCCGCGCTGCGCTTGCACCTGCGCCCCTCCCTCCAGTCGCTGCTCGGAGCTCCCACGCCGCGCCTGCGCCCCTTTCTCCTGTCGCCACTCGGAGCTCCCGCGTCGCCGCCTGGACCTTCACCCTCCTACTGCTTCTCTCCCTGCGTCGTCGTCCCGTTGCAACGCACGGATATTTTTTGCTAGTACAATATAATATAAATATTATATATTAGTTAGTTTGGTCAAGTTAGTACAGAAACTAAAATTATATTAACATTTTAATATATTTTAATAATAAAATGTGAAAATATATATGCTATCTTATGAGAAAAAATATAAGGATGCTAGCACGCAATCTCTGTGTATCACCATGCTAGTTAATTAATATTTGGAAATAATATGATTGGTCATAATGGTTACAGGAGTACATATATACTATACATGGAAAACATAATATTTCAGATAAAACTTCGTTCAGACAAATTAAAGATATATTTACAAAAGTGAAGACTAGAAGGAACGAACCATTCTTAAATCTCCTACAAGAAAAAGCTAGGCAAGTCATGGAAGCAAGTACTGTTAAACAAGAAAAGGTTGATCACTGCAAGTGGCCGGCGCATTCATGCACAGTCGGATCTTTTTTTTTGACCGTAAAGACTGGGGGAGATCCCACAGTTAGGAGCAATTTTAGAGAAGAAAGAAAAAGGGTTTAGGAGTAAAACCTAAAAATGTACATCCCCGACAGAAATCAGAGTAAGAACATAAAACGGTAAAAAAAACAACTAAAAGCGTCTAGCCAAGCACAGAAGGAGAACTTGAGCCCTTCCTTGAGGCGGATAATCTGTAGATCACACTGAGTCTTGAAGATAGCCTTTCATAGTGAATAGGTTGGGGTTGTACGGTGAAAAACTTTGTTATTCTTTAGTTTCCAAATTTCCCAGACTGCTATGAAGACTAATTCCGTCGTGAAAGGCAGAGGGCTTGTTGAGATTGCTTTTGCCAGCCTGTCAACATGACCCATCTCGCTATCCCACTAGATCTGTAGAGCATTCCAGTAATCACTGGTGAACGGGCACCAGAAAAGAAGATGATCAATGGTTTTTTCCTCCCCCCTATCACACATAATGCAAAGGTTGTTGTCTTGAATATTTAGATGTCTTCTCTGTAACATTGATTTAGTGTTCAGTCTGTCTACCAGCAGCAACCAGACAAAGAACATTATGCATGGTATATAGGTGGACTGCCAAAGGAACTTGTAGCTTGGATGATCCTCTATTGTGCTGAAAATATGAGAGTAGAACCTCCTAGAGGTGTATTTGCTCCCCTAGACTGGGGTCCAAGAATCCTTGAGCTTTCATCATAGTATAGGCTTTGCAAATGAGTTTGTAATGTTTCTAGTTCATGGAAAGCCTGATCTGAGTGCGGCAAGTGAAGAATGCTATCTAGATCTTCTACTTGCATGATTTCTGCCACCGAAGTGTACCTTTTCTTAGCAAAAAGAAGCTAGATGAGGAAAATTAATTGAGATAGTCATGCTATTCCGGTTATCTTCCCAAAAACAAACGCTATGTCCTCTCCCTATATGGCAAGTAACCACCGCTCTGAAGATATTATTTAGGCGAAGTATGTCTTTCCACCAAAATGACCATGTTTCTCTGTCTGCATGAGGCACCTTGGAGGAGTAGTATCTAAACCAGATTTGGTTAAGCCAGCTGCTTGAGAAGAAGGGCATCATTTGGCAGTCTTAGGTTAAGGACACCTAGACCACCCTTTAACTTCGGGCACATGACCATTGGCCAAGCAACCAGATTACCGCCTTTTTTCAGGGTCATTCCCTCTCCAAAGACAATGTTTACGAGCTCTATTGATGGCGTTAATAATCCCCTTTGGTAATTTTATTGTGCACATCAAGTAGGTGGTTATCGGTGTGATGACAGAATTAACCATCTCCAATCTGCCAGATGAGAGCCAAGTGGCGCACACTGAGAGCCTTCTTTCTATTCTGTCCAACATCGGTGTCAAGTCTTCCATCTTTGGTTTTGTCATCCCCATTGGTAGTCTCAAATATGTGAAAGGCATCGTGCCAACGTCACAACCAAAAGTATTGGATAGGAGGCTTAGCTTGTTAGGTAGATACGCGATTTTTTGATAATTGACCTTCAAACCAGTGGTGAGTTGGAAGCTGTTAAGCAGGGCTTTTAGAAAGAAAAGCTGCTTTGCATCCACCTGTAAGAGAAGGATTATATCATTAGCATATTGGACGATGGGAAAGTCCTCTATGGGCTGAGGGATTGGCAGATGAAGCAGGCCGCTTTGCCTTGCTCTGTTGATCAGGACCTGAAGCAGCTCAGCAGCCAAGACAAATAGAAGGGTGATAGGGGGTCCCCTTGCCTCACTCCCCGCTTACATTTAAATATTTTTCCTGGTACTCCATTTAGGAGCACCGCCGAGGAACCTGATGAAAGCACTATTTTGATCCAATCAATCCATTTTCTTGGAAAACCCAGACATTGCATCATCTGGATGATTGCACTGTGCTCAACAGTATCAAAGGCTTTTTCAAAATCTAGTTTCAGGATAACAACGTTTCTTTGAGATTGTTAGCATTGGTGAATATATTCATAGGTCCAGGCCAGGAAATCCTGAATTGATCTAGTTCGGATGAAGCCATATTGGTTTTGATGGATAACTCTGCGGTTGATGCACTGCAGCCGCTCTGTCAAAATCTTTGTTATCACCTTGACAGAGCAATTCATAAGAGAGGTTGGGCAAAAATCATTAACTATTTCTGGGCTATCCTTCTTTGTGACCAAAGTGATAAACGAGGTGTTGTTAGGCTCTAGGCTTATTACACCTTCCTGGAAAGAATCACACAGGGAATAAAAATCCTCTTTAATGGGATGCCAGCACTTCTTCATAAAAAAACCATTGAAGCCATCCGGCCCTGGCGCCTTGTCATTGGGCATTTTTTTAATTACTAGGTCTACCTCTTCGCGTGTGATGGGCATAGCAAGAGAATCCAAATCATCGACTGGTGTGATCTAGCTTTGAAGATCAAAAACCATGACTGGATCTGAGGTAGTTCTCATTCTGTTTTTGAACGTCGTCCATAGGACGCCTGCCTTTCTTGCATGTTCTTGGACGCATGTTCCACTATCGTTTCTGATTTGAGCTATGGTGTTTCTTCTATAAGAAATTGTTGCCATGTTGTGGAAGAATTTGGTGCATTCATCTCGCAGCTTTATCCTGTTAACCGTGTACCTATTCTTCGAGTAGATATTTTTATAACGAAGCCAGATTTGAAGCTGCTTCTTAACAACCTTCCTTAAATTAGCTTCAGTGTTATAGAGACCTCCTCTGTCTTCCAAGGAATCCAGGAAGTCGATGACTATATTACAATTGTCGATGAGGACTCTAAGGTTGGAGATATTCTTACTCCAAACTTTAAGCCTTGCTCTTAAGTCCTTGAATTTCCTAGATATGCTATTGGCTGCATCTCCTTGAGTTGGGGAAGAGGACCAACAACATGCCACAGTATCCAGGAAGACATTCTATTTTGTCCAAAAATTTTCAAAATGAAGATCTTGGCCTTGGGGATGTTTGTGCTGATTGCAATTTTACAGGGAATATGATCCGAAGTGATTCTAGCCAAAGGTAACACAGTGGTGTTGGGGAAATCTAAAGTCCAATTGGTGGAGGTGAAGAACCAGTCAAGTTGTTCTAACAGCGGGTCAAACTTGCATATTGCTCCAAGTGTAAGCTCTACCCTTGATGGGTAACTCAATCAACCCAAGGTGATCAATTGCGTCATTGAAAGCCAAAGTGTCCAACAGATTGCCACCCGGTTTGTTTCTGTTACTTAAGGATATATAGAAATTAAAGTCTCCCATAAATATCCAATTCTCATTCTTCTCGATATCATGACTTCTGAACCAAGCCATAAAATCCGAGCAAGTCGGTTCTTCGCAAGGACCATAAACGGCTGTAATTTTCCAGGACAGGGAAGCGTGTAAGAGTTGAAGATGATGGAGATGCCAAAACTCTGCTTATCAAATACAACACCCGAAAAAGCACTGCTCTTCCAAATTACAAGGATACCACCAGAGGCACTCGCCGAAGGAATGAAATCAAATTGATCAAAGTGCCTAGGGGCTAGCTTCCTGATATAATTTCTGTCAAAGTCCTCTCTCTTAGTTTCTTGAATGCAAACCACAGAACAAGCACTCTCCTCTATTTTGTTTCTTACAGCCTCCCATTTCTCAGGAGCATTGATTCTCCGAATGTTCCAACAAAGAATGAACCAATCACGATTAATCATTGGGAGAGATGGGATAGAGAGAGCAAAAACCTGCTATGCACAGTGTCGATGCATGTGCTCGACACGCGGGGACCCCCGGGGACCCCCTTTTTGGTTCGACACAGGGGAGCGGTGAATTAGGGTTCGAGCTCGAGGTGAGGTAGAGGGAAAGTATGAAGGTGGAGAAAACTCGCAATCGCAAAAGACACAGAGGAGTTTATAGAGGTTCGGGCCGTCGGGGAGACGTAATACCCTACTCCTGTTTTTGTACTATGTGGAGAGTGAATTACAAGGATTGGTGTGGTTGTTCTTCCCTGGGGAAGCTGGAGCTAATGACTGAGGCGAAATGCTTAAAGCCCAAGGTCGAAGAAGCTGAACAAAAGACCAACCCCCTATATAATGGACTTGGGTCTCCTTTTATAGTGCAAGGGAACACCATAGTAGTCCTAGCTTTCTCTACTCCGCTCCACGTGATGGAGCGACTCTTGTCCTGTCTTGTCGGGGGTCTACCCCCATTCCTGCTCCTGTTGCCATGTTGCGGGAGTTGGAGGAGAAAAACGGGCGTCGTGGCTGCCATGCTGCTGACTAGAGGTGGAGTCAACTTACCTACTCCAGTGGGGCCTACCGGTCAGTGGCTCTCTGCCTGGAGAGGGGTCAATGTGACACCCCCAGCGCCCGTATCCTCTCTCCCACGCGGCCGCCCATCGCATTTAATGCGACTGGACGGGGCGTGGAGGGAGGCGTGCGTGGACTGACCGTGCGGCCATACTACGGTCACCATCAAAGACTTTCTCCCCTCTCTCCTTCGTGATGGGCAAAAAGGGTGATGATGAGCGGCTGACAGACGTGCCTCACATCATAATAAATGCAGCGACGTAGGCGTCTGGCCTCTCTCTAGGCATTAAATGTGGTGGTTGGCAGTTGGCGGTTGATCTCGTTCCTCTCTCGGAGAGGTGCGGGTTGATGGATGGGGGTCCGGGTGATCCCGAACCCTGGCATCGGGGGAAGCGGCGGCCTCCGGGCAGTCCTCGAGCCAAGTCCCTTTGGGATGGCCGCGTGGCTGCCCGTGGCCTGCACTCCGCATGAGCCATTCAGACATATCGTGGGGCGCCCGGTAAGCGAAGGCGTCTTCCTTCTTCGATATTGTATTCTCGTTATACCCTCGGGCCCATATCACCGACAGTAGCCCTCGGTGTTGACCAGGACCGAAGTCGGGTTCGGGCACGGTTTACGCCATATTTCTGAGTGGATGGGCCCGGGTACTGGATGTGCCACGCCGCGGCAAGAGATAGGCGTGCGGTAACTGATGCCGCGCTTGATTAAGCCTTTCCAGATGGGGGGCATGTTATTTGGGCCGCGCACACGGGGGGCCCATCTAACCGCCTACCTCCCTCCGTTCCGTGTAGTGCGCCTGGTGGGCGCGAAATCCTAGGCGGCACGAACCCCGAGCGACGTGAAAATCGAAGAGACGTGAAAAAGAAGGGGCGCGAAGCCGAAAAGGCACGTCGCGCGGGAGTGGAGCGAAATTAATGCCGTAGAATGCGAGGGGGCTGTGCTAGCCTATAAAAACGGATCCGCGAGAGGGGGGATCAGTTTCTACGCATTCCTCAGCCATCGCCTCTTATCCTTCCGGCGCTTTTGTCCTTTCGACTCCTTCCTCTCCACCGCCAGTTTCTCTCTGCATTCCGGCGCCTCCTTTGAAGATGACCCACGACGCGCCCCTGGAGCCCGGGAGCGTGCTTCCAAGTCCCAGGTTCGCTCCACGGAGGCTCAAAGCCTGTTCAACAAGTATCCGCCGCGCGGCACTCGCAGCGGTAGCGATATTCCGGAGGAGCGGCCCCCCACGAAGATGGTGTTCTTCGCCTCCTTCGCCATGGTCGGGTTGGTGCCGCCCTTCTCCCGGTTCTTCCTCGACGTGCTGGAGTTCTACGACCTTCGGCTGCATCATCTCACCCCCAACGCAGTCTTCTACCTCGCCATCTTCGTCTACACCTGCGAGATGTTCGTGGGGGTGATGCCCTCACTGCATCTCTTCCAGCAGTTTTTCCGCGTGTGCAGGGCGGGATCCCCCGATGCGGTCGGATACGTTGCGATCCAACCACGCAACGACAGGGCCGTTGACACCGCCTTCATTGACATCCACCCTCGTTCCAGATGGGAGAACTGGAGGGCCTACTGGTTCTACACCAACTTGGGCGACCAACCCCGCCTTTCCTTCCGACGTGGGATTCCGCGAATCGAGGAACTGGGGCGCGGCCGCGTGGCGGGAGAGAGCCGGATGGAGTGCTGGAGTGGATCAGCTATCTCTGGAAGGGGGGCCTGTCTAGCCACGCCGTCTTCCGAGATTTCCAGACATGACGCATCTCGCCATTACAGGAGAGGCCGCGCCCAGCCTACATATACACGAACTTCAACGACGACATGCGCACCCATGTTGGCGCTCTCTTCGACTGGAATGAGAATGATCTCACGATCCTGGTCCGCCGCACCCTCGGCGTCACTGCGATGGATCTGACGCAACTCCCTCAGGGGCTGGTCCCGTTGTGCCAGGACCCGGTGCGCCCGGAGATCTTGCATGCTCTGAAGGTGGTGGGTGATGGCACGGGTCTGTCGTCAGCAGCGCCAAGCGCCACCCCGGAAGGTGGTAACGACGACAACGACGACGCTAACGACAGGGTGCCGATTGGGCGACTGGACCGCAGGGGCCCGGGCAAGAGCGGCCTGGGGGCCCCGGACCTGAAGGGGAAGAGGAAGAGGATGGAGTACGACTTCGCGCCTCCCTCATTGCCACCACGCGGCGGCGGCGCGGAGCACACCGCTCCCCACCGCAGGTCCGGAGGCCCGCAGGCGGTGGGTCCTGCCTCAGGGGCCACCCCGATGAGGGCCAGTACGACCACAACGACGACGACTCCAGCAGTGGCCGGGGGCGCACCCACGGCGAGCGCACCGTCGGCGGAGGCCGGCCGCGACACCCCTGCGGCGACGGAGTCCGCGGGCCCCGCGAAGAAGAAACGGGCCATCTCTCGGGTCTCATGGAGCTTCAACGCCGCTCGCAGGTAATACTTTGCAGATGCATACATTTCTTGTAAGCCCTGTGTCTTGTTTCGGGCTATCTGTGTTTTGATCTCTCATTGCGTTTATTTTTGTTCCCAGCCGTGAGCATCAACATTTTCGCCCCAAGGTTATACCTAAGGGCGGTTCTGCTTCCAGCTCAGCGGGGAAAACGCAGGAGAGGTCCTGGGTGGTGGAGCCCGTCGGGTCCGGGTCACCTCCTGTGGGTTCGGGCTCGGGTTCGGTGCGGCCTGAGGAGGGGCCCACCCTGATGCCGGGGCGTCGATCGCACATCAGGAATACCCTGGGGGCCCTCCACCGGCAACAGATTCAGGGCGGGCTAGCCCCGACGCGGAGATGGAGGCGGTGGCGGGCAGCGGGGAGCAATCCCTGGAGTCCCCACCACGGCAACAATTGTCACGACTGCGCCAGCCATCGCCCGCGCCACACCACTCGATACCGTCGCCCCGCCGGCCGACTCCGACACCATCGGCGCCAGTCCATCGTGATCCGCCGACACCGCGAGCAGCCTCTCCGGAGGGCGAGGCAGCGCCGGCGGGTGAAGCGGCGGCGAACGGCTCCGGCGTGGGGCACCTTCGTCTCCCCGCCCTGTGCAGGTGGTAGACCTTGGCTTGAGCTCCGACTCTGAATCTGGGGGCGCTCGGTCAGGGTTTATGGTCACCTTGGACACTGAGCCCCTCGTGCGATCGTAGGAGCGGGCGAGGATGATAGTGTCCCGTGCGCGGAGAAGGCCAACACGGTCTCCCCCTGGAAGGGCTTCAGCTTAGATTCGGGCCTTGGCCGCCGGGAGGTCACGGTGGCATGACGAGAGGTTGAGGTCGTCGAGGGCCGCCGCAAGTTGGCGACCACGGCGAGGACGGAGGGTCTCATCCGAAAGCGGGAGCTGGCGGACATCGAGCGTCGACGGGGTGAACTCAATCAGGTGTTCGAGGACACCATCATTGAGCGGCACACCGCTGACTTCCGCGAGCAGGCAGCCGCTGCCGAAGAGGAGAGGGCTCGCACCACTGCCCGGGAGTTCATCCGCGATCTCGACGAGCGCGCCTAGGAACTCAACCGGCGCAAGCGCGTCCTGCGTGATGCCGAGGCCACCGCCGCCAGCACCGACATCGAGCTCCAGGCCCGCAAGGATGGTCTGGCAGAGCGCGAGAAGGTCTTGAAGGCAGCGCGGCAGGTGGTCGGGGACCGGGAGGCTGCCGTGGCCAAGGCCGAGGAGGACTCCACCGCACGGGAGGAGAACGTGGTGGCTCAGGAGAAGGCCATCGCCGAGCGTGAGGTCGTCGTGGAGGGGCGTGAGGTGGCCGTACTACAGGCCCAGGAGGAGGTCTCCCGGTGCCCGAAGGCCATTTGGGAGCGCGAGCAGCAGCTCACAGCTACCTCATGCCATCGGCAGGAGGAGCTGGAGCGGTGGGAGCGGGACATCGCCGCCCGAGAACAGGCGGTCGGTGACGTGGAGGCGCGGGTGCGGGAGTTGGAGAAGCGGGAGCGGGTTCTGCCGCCCCAGCCAGCCCCTCGCTCCAGCGAAGCGACGCCAGACTTGGAGGAGGCGCACCGACGGATCGAGGAGCTGGAGCACGCCCTTGGTTTAGGGCTCTGGACCATGGTCTCGTCCGTCGCGCGTCTTCACGAGGCGGCCTGTGAGGTGGGGGTTGTGCGCCCCCGTGCCGCCTGCTCTACCTTGGGGGGATTGGCCACCCAAATAGACGAGCTAGCCGAGGGGATTAAAAGGGTGTCGGAGGAGGTTGACGAAGTGGCGAAGGAGTCGTCGTACGACATGTCCCACCAGGTTGCGATGTTGATCCTGGCGAGCTATCAGGCCCGCGACCCTGGGTTCAATCCGTACATCCCCACCGAGGACTTCCTCGAGGGCACAGAGGAGGCTGCTCGGCGTCGCATCAAGGATGCCGTCGACTCCATCATGATTGGCTTCGACAGAACTCCGGCTGCATTTCAGCTTGCCTACCGCGAGGACCCATCGGACGAGGATGGCACGACGAACGCCCCCAGCGACCCGCCGGCCGCCTAGGACTCCCCTGCTTTTGCTTCTCTCCTGTACTTTGTAAAAACATTGCAATACTATTTTATGTTATCAATGCACTTACCTTTCTCATGCTGGATTCGCATTGTAGCAGTCCATCGTGGCCGACTTTGCAGCTTGCTTATCTCTTTGGTCAATTTCAGATTTGCCGAATGGGGACGATGATCATATATATATATATATGTATATATATTGGGAGCCCCCGGCCAACTTGGCGCACACAAGTGGCGGTTAGTTGGCCCAAGCTCTTGCCTGTTATTTTCCTGCAACAGCAGTCCGCTCTTTGGTTAGTTTAGCCATTGTAGAAATATGGACAGTATGCTTTCCTGCCATGATTCATCCCATGTAATTGGGAGCTGGTCCGGGTTCAGGCAGCATGCATCGGCCGGCGGCTGGTGCCTTTCTCGGGGCTCCGGGTAGAAGCGAGGGCATAAAGGGCCAGCGGGGGTAGCAGCAACGGGGGGATCGGGACAAGCGTGACAGGACGCACCCGAGCCCCCAGGCGTTGACTACCCCGGGGCACTTGCATGCAGCGTCGCTCTACCCTCGTCACCCTTAGGACCTCTCAGCCTAGGGCGGGCAGGGCCAGAAGATCACTGGAAACCAGCATCTGCAATACATGTTCCGGAACATGGAGGGGAAAAACATACTGCAATGCAGATATTTTGTAAGGGAAAAGCATAAAGAGTATAAACGGGCGAACTCATTGTTCATGCCAACTGGAGGCAGTGAACGTGCTTTCATATATGTTGGGGATTCAGCACACCATGCGGCTTATAGGTAGAACTTGTGCAGGTGGGAAATATTCCACGGGTTCGGCAGTGGAGTGTCGTCCTCTGTGGCTAGGCGAACCGCTCCTGGACGCGGAGTGCCGATAACTTTGTATGGCCCCTCCCACATCGGAGATAACTTGCTCAGCCCCACACGCGTTTGCACATGCCGCAGGACGAGATCGTTGATTTGCAGCGCTCGGGGGCTGACTTTGTGTTGGTGATAGCGATGGAGGCTCTGCTGATAACGGGCCGCACGAAGCGCTGCACGGCGCCGTCTTTCTTCTAGATAGTCCAGGTTGTCGCTACGTAGTTGTTCTTGATCTGCTTCGGTGTATAGTGTGGCTCGGGGCGATCCCAGGGTGAGCTCGGAAGGCAAGACCGCCTCAGCTCCATACTCCAAGAAGAATGGTGTTTCGCTGGTGGCACGGCTTGGTGTTGTCCGGTTGGCCCAAAGGACCGCTGGCAGCTCATCAATCCACGAGTCCCCATGCTTCTTAAGGACGTTGTAGGTCTTTGTCTTCAGGCCTTTTAATATTTTCGTGTTTGCACGCTCGGCTTGGCCATTGCTTTGGGGGTGGGCGGGCGAGGCGAAGCATAGTTTGATGCCCATGTCGTCGCAATACTCGCCAAACAGCTCACTCGTGAACTGGGTGCCGTTGTCGGTGATGAGCCTATTGGGGATCCCGAACCTTGCCATGATGCCTCTCATGAACCGCACAGCCGAATGTTTGTTGATGACGCTGACTGGATAGGCCTCAGGCCACTTGGTGAATTTGTCGATGGCGACATATAGAAATTTGTAGCCGTCACACGCCTGCTTGAATGGGCCCAAGATGTCAAGCCCCCAGACCGCAAACGACCATGAGAGCGGGATAGTTTGAAGGGCCTGGGCTGGCAGGTGCGTCTGCTTGCCATGGAATTGGCATGCCCGGCACCGCCGCACGAGGTCTGCTGCATCCTCCAGCGCGGTGGGCCAGTAAAAACCTTGGCGGAATGCCTTTCCTACCAAGGTTCGGGAGGCCGATCGCGCTCCACATTCTCCCTCGTGGATCTCGGCCAGAGCTCGAGACCCCGTTCCCGAGCGATGCATTTCATGAGCACTCCATTGGCACCGCGTCGGTAGAGTGTCTCTTCCACCAACACATACCTTTTGGAGATGCGGGCGATGCGCTTGCTTTCCTCACGTTGCTCGGGCAATGACGCGTCTTGCAGATACGCTTGGATTTTCGAAATCCGGAGCCACAGCGCGTGATGTCGGTCAGACGGGACTGAGGCTATGGTCAGTCCGCGGAGTCCGAGGCGTCGGGACCAGCCGACTCCTACCTTTGGGGCGGTTCAGGGCACGCCGACGGCTCTGTGAGTCTTTCTTCAAATGCGCCTGGAGGGGCTGGGGCTTGCACGGACGTGATCCTAGATAACTTGTTCGCCAGTGTATTGTCTCTTCTGAGAATATGGCGCAGCTCGAGGTCATCGAAATGGCGCTCCATACGCCGTACTTCCTTGACATATGCTTCCATCTGGGGGTCGGTGCATTGGTACTCCTTGCAAACTTGATTCATGACTAGTTGAGAGTCGCCGAGGACTAGCAGACGGCGGATGCCCATGCCTGTCGTCGCTCGCAACCCCGCTAGGAGCTCTTTATACTTGGCCATGTTATTGGTTGCTTGAAAGTCAAGTCAAATGATGTACTAGAGTACGTCGCCTGTCGGGGAAGTTAATGCAACGTCTGCCCTGGCCCCCTGTAAGGTGAGTGAACCGTCGAAGTTCATCACCCAATGCATGGTCCATTGGCCGCGATCCTCCGCGCTCTCGAGTTCACCCGGGGGTTGATTGTTGTCGGCCACTGGCGTCCATTCTGCCACAAAATCGGCAAAGGCCTGGCTCTAGATCGCGTGGCGAGCTTCGAAATGCAGGTCGAACTCTGACAATTCGATAGCCCACTTGACTACCCGTCACGTGCCCTCTCGGTTATGCAAGATCTGCCCGAGGGGATAAGACGTGACTACCGTTACCCGATGTGCCTGGAAGTAGTGGCGCAGCTTCCTGGAAGCCACGAGCACGGCGTAGAGCATTTTTGGGGCTTGCGGGTAACGTGTCTTTGCATCCCGTACCGCCTCACTGATAAAGTAGACTGGTCGCTGCACCTTGGTGCGGGCCTTAGCTACTTTATCAGGGGCAACAGGCTCGGGTGCACCGGGGCGGGTTACCTCAGTGTCTGGGGCTTTCGGGCCATCACCTTCCCGGGCCCTCGTGGCCGCTCGGGTGGAAGGGGCCTCGGAGCCCCGGACTAGGGGCGGGTGGCTCCCTAAGGCTCGGGGCCAAAGGCCACCTCCGCTCCGGTGCTTCCTCGCCCAACACCGTTCCAAGGTCTCCCGCCTCCCGGTGCGATGAGGTTGGGGGCGTCTGGGAGACTGGCTCGTCGTCGCGCTCTACAACCAACGCTGCACTGATCACTTGAGGAGTTGCCACCAAATATAAAAGGAGGGGTTCTCCTTCTTGAGGTGCCACCAATGTGGGCGGCGAGGAGAGATAACGCTTGAGCTCGCTCAAGGCCTTCTCCGCCTCGTCCGTCCAAGTGAGGGGGCCAGTTCGCTTTAGCAACTTGAATAGAGGGAGCGCCCGCTCTCCCAGCTTTGATATAAAACGGCTCAGGGCAGCTACACAACCTGCACGTCCCTGAGCTTCCTGGGGGGGCACATCTCCTCTATCGCCTTTATTTTTGCAGGGTTGGCCTCGATGCCTCGGGCAGAGACCAAAAACCCCAAGAGCTTGCCTGCCGGTACCCTGAACACACATTTTCTGGGTTCAGCTTCATGCGGGAGGACCGGAGGTTATCAAATGTCTCGGCCAGGTCCGGGAGCAAGGTCCTTTGGTCCTGGGACATGACCACGAGATCATCGACGTACGCCTCGACATTGTGCCCTATTTGGTCTTTTAGCGTGATGCGGACACCGCGTTGGAAAGTAGACATGGCATTCTTTAAATCACAAGGCATAGATATGTAGCAAAAGGTACCCATAGGGGTGATAAATGCAGTTTTCTCCTCATCCTCTACAGCCATGCGAAACTGATGATAACCAGAATATGCATCTAGGAAACATAAAAGGTCGCACCTCACAGTGGAGTCGACTACCTAGTCTATTCGGGGCAGAGGATAAGGGTCTTTAGGACATGCCTTGTTGAGGTCGGTGTAATCTATGCACATGCACAACTTATGGTTGGCCTTCGGGACAACCACCGGGTTAGCCAACCACTCCGGATGCAGCACCTCCCGGATGAAGCCGGCCTCCTGGAGCCGTGCCACCTCTTCACGGATGAACGCCTGTCGCTCCTGGCTTGTTGCCTCACCTTTTGCCGGACCGGTCGTGCACCCGGCCGTACTGCGAGTCGGTGCTCAATCACCTCCCTAGGGACTCCGGGCATATCCGACGGCTTCCAAGCAAACACGTCGGCATTCGCCCGCAGGAAGGAGATGGCGCGTCTTCCTATTTGGGGTCCAAGTTACCGCTAATTCTGGTGGTCCTGGACGGGTCATCGCCCAGCTGAATGGACTTGATCACCACCTCGTCGGCAGAGGTGATGCGCTTCTTGGGGGCCTGGGAACTCGAGGCCTCCCCTTGAGGGTCCTCGGGTTTAACGCGGTCGGCCGTCGCAATATCATCCAGGCGTGCTTCTGCACAATCTAGCGTGGTCTTGACGTCGGCATGGATGGTGATGGGGCCTCCGGGGCCCGGCATCTTGAGTTGGCGGTAGGCGTAATGGGTGCCATGAACTTCACCAACGCTGGCCTCCCAAGCACGGAGTTGTAGGACAGGTTAAGGTCTGCCACATCGAAGTCAATCCGCTCGGTGCGGAAATTGGTGGGACTCCCAAATGTGACCGGTAGCGCGATCTACCTGAGGGGCCACACCTTCCCGGGCATCACCCCAATGATGGGGTAGGATGGCCCGAGCACCATCCCTGGGGCCTTGATCGCATCGAAGGCCTTCGGGGACAGTATGTTGAGAGCCGCTCCCCCGTCGATTAAGACTCGGGCAACCTTGACGTTGCAAATGGTGGGGAAGGTCACGAGGGCCAAGTGGCCACTTCGTGCGATGCTCCCAGGGTGATCTGCCTGGTCGAAGGTGATTGGCACCCCCACCCAGCGTGATTTCCAGGCTGCCTCATGGGACGACACAGCAGCGAGGAGCTCACGCCTCATGGTCTTGAGGCTCTGACGGGACACCTGGGCGCATGCCCCTCCGTCAATGGTGGCGATGACGTGCTTGGGGTCCTGGTAGCCCAGATCGTCATCTTCGCCTTCGACGGGGGCCGCACTCTTGGCCTCCTCTCGTCGGTTGTCCGTGCATCCCGCCGGGGCTTTACCCTTGCGGCAGGCTTCTTTCTCCCTCTCCCTCCTCTCCTGCTCGTGCTTTTGCACCCGCTCGCCAAGTTCTTGACCGAGTGGCACTCGAGAGGTCGTGGCGGGAGGTTTGGTGTACCATGCACCACTTGTCCCCGTCCCGGCCCCGGAGGCGAGGGTCCGGGGTGCGCCCGCGGTTGCCCGCGGGCTTGCCCTTTCGCGAGGGCTTCTCGGCATCATTGGCGGCGAGGACGTGGCCTTCCTCTCCACCGTGCGATGGCTTGCGCTTGCGCCACTGCTCACGTCGTTCCTCTCGGGACGTGGAGGGGGCAGTGTTGGTGGAGGCTGGAGCGGGATTCCTAGGGTTCCAGACCCGAGCCTCTTCCTTGCGGGCCACCCGGTCAGCAAGCTCGAAGAGCTCGGTGGTGGTCTGGGGGGCCTTGGATTCGATCTTCTCCAGCATGACGTCGTGGCATACGCCGCTCCTGAAGGTGAAGATCACTGCATGGTCAGCGATGGACGGTATGGTGTTGCGTACCTGGCAAAAGTGCTGGATGTATTTGCGCAGGGACTCGTCCTCTCCTCGCCGAACCATGTGGAGGTCAGCCTCCACTCCCGGGCGCGGGTACGTGCCTTGGAAGTTAGAGGTGAACTACCGGCACAAGTCGTCCCACGAGGTGACCGATTTGGCCGGCAGGTTCATTAGCCAGGAATGGGCCTGGCCCTTGAGCGCCATGGGGAACAAGTTGGCCTTGACGAGCTCGTCACCTCTAGCGGCCTCGATGGCCGTGGTATAAATCTGGAGGAACTCGATGGGATTCACCGTGCCGTCATACTTCTCCATGAGGGCCGGCCTAAACTTGTTAGGCCAGCGCACATTGCGGAGGCTGGAGACGAATGCCTGACAGCCGTTGCCGACTGGAGGGGACGACGAGGGCAGGGGGGCCCTTTGGGCGAGAAGTCACACTCGCGGGTAGCGAGGGAGCCAGACGCGGTCCGTAGGACGTGGCCGTGAACCATGGCAAGGATGGAGGCGAGCGGTTCCACCGGGAGGCGGAGGGAATACGCGAGTTTAAACCCTAATGTGGCGCCCTTCCCCTACCTCGCGCGCCAGCTGTCGATGCGTGTGCTCGACACGCGGGGACCCCGGGGGACCCCCTTTTTGGTTCGGCACAGGGGAGCGGTGAATCAGGGTTTGAGCTCGAGGTGAGGTAGAGGGAAAGTATGAAGGTGGAGAAAACTCGAAATCGCAAAAGACACAGAGGAGTTTATACAGGTTCGGGCCGTCAGGGAGACGTAATACCCTACTCCTGTTTTGTACTATGTGGAGAGTGAATTACAAGGATTGGTGTGGTTGTTCTTCCCTGGGGAAGCTGGAGCTGATGACTGAGGCGAAATGCTTAAAGCCCAAGGTCGAAGAAGCTGAACAAAAGACCAACCCCCTCTATAATGGACTTGGGTCTCCTTTTATAGTGCAAGGGAACACCACAGTAGTCCTAGCTTTCTCTATTCCGCTCCACGTGATGGAGCGACTCTTGTCCTGTCTTGTTGGGGGTCTACCCCCATACCTGCTCCTGTTGCCATGTTGCGGGAGTTGGAGGAGAAAAAGGGCGTCGTGGTTGCCATGCTGCTGACGAGAGGTGGAGTCAACTTACCTACTCCAGTGGGGCCTACCGGTCAGTGGCTCTCCGCCTGGAGAGGGGTCGACATGACACCCCCAGCGCCCATATCCTCTCTCCCACGCTGCCGCCCATCGCATTTAATGCGACTGGACGGGGTGTGGAGGGAGGCGTGCGTGGACTGACCGTGCGGTCATACTGCGGTCGCCATCAAAGACTTTCTCCCCTCTCTCCCTCGTGATGGGCAAAAAGGGTGATGATGAGCGGCTGACAGACGTGCCTCACATCGCAATAAATACGGCGGCACAGGCGTCTGGCCTCTCTCTAGGCATTAAATATGGTGGTTGGCAGTTGGCGGTTGATCTCGTTCCTCTCTCGGAGAGGTGCGGGTTGATGGACGGGGGTCCGGGTGATCGCGAACCCTGCCATCGGGGAAGCGGCGGCCTCCGGGCAGCCCCCGAGCCAAGTCCCCTTTGGGATGGCCGCGTGGCCACCCGTGGCCCGGACCCGCATGAGCCGTTCAGGACATATCTGTGGGGCGCCCTAGTAAGCGAAGGCGTCTTCCTTCTTCAGATATCGTATTCTCGTTATACCCCCGGGCCCATATCACCGACACACAGCATTAACAAGCAGATCGGAGGGCTATCACAACGAGACAGGAATAGATCATAAGAGACAGACCAAGGGTAAAGATAGCCAACATCAAACTTAGAGGCTAAAAACTAAAAGTTATTACACTGGCACATGAGGCCACAAATGTTCCAAAAGTGCACGATTACTGCAAATGTTCCAAAAGACACGATAATGATGCAGATAAAGATTTAGATCACTGACAGGAGGAAAGCCATAACTAGAGTAGAAGGGTGGACTAGATCATGCCAGCAGCTAGAGAAGCATGTCTGTCATTGTCATCACTTGCATCAATAGATTGCATTAGGACGTCGTCGGTGATCTCTCCAGGAGCCACCCCACAGTTGATACCCCACCCCTACAGCACTGAGAATTGTACTGGTCCTTCCTGCCCTGTGCTCTCATCAATCTGAACCAGTGATCTTCCTCTTCTTAGAGGGATAAGCATCGAGTTTAACTGTAGGGCAGAAAAAACCATTTGTATTAGCATTCCTCGAGCTACATCTCACCCTATTCTGAACTAGAGGAATGACATTGTTGTTAACTGAAATATTCGAAGGCAACGAAAGCGTTTTTTTACCAGATTGTAGCTTGTTCTTCTGGCCTCTTTGGGGGGGGAGGGGAAGGACAGGTGATTGTTGGGTGACCATCAGGGGCGCTGGCGCTAGTTCCCTGAGTCGTAGCAGCCTTGTTCAATAGGGCTGCCTTGAGAACTCTGTCACCATGGGCCACAGCTGGAGTGCGATGACGTCAGGGACAGGATTCCATGGCACCAGCTCAAGCCCATGGCCCTGTCTAGCAGGTTGCTCCTCTTCACTATGGAGCAAACTTGAATTGAGCAGCACTGGGGCAGTTGAGGATTCACCAACCTCAAACCAGCTATTCAGCACGTCCCCTCTTCCATAGAAGGCTAAATTAGTACATCTAGCCCAGGCTGTAGTGAAATGCGCCTGCTCTTCATTCAAAGCTAGGGAGGTGACCTCACTCGATGAGGAACTATCTTGTTCACCATCCAAAGCTTTTATGAGGTCCTCCAGGGGATGTCTAACTGCTGCGCCCTAAGTACCGAGTAAGGAAACCCGAAACATACCTTATGGAGCAAGGAAACCCGAGTACCGATGAAAATCGACTCGGTCTCAGACTTTGCCGGTCAGACCGGCCACAAGCCGCCGATCAGACCGGCCCTCTGGAGGAAACCGACAGATTTTCCAAATATTGTAAATTTTTCTCCATTTCGTCCATAGGTACCAAATTTGGGTGTAAACACATGCCTCCCTGCCTTTTTGATGAACATCGTGAATCTAAAAGTATAGAATATGTTATCTTAGTGCGACAATCTAATTATCGGCCATAGAACTTGTTAGTGATATGCCCTAGAGGCAACATGGAGATGTTGGATATCATGGTCAATGTTTATGTATAAATGAATAAAGTGTTATTCAGTTCCATGAAATAGACGTCTTGTATTGATCAATAAGTACGTGACTTATTTATGAGACTTTTTATGTATGAATCTATTTCTAAATGATCCCTGATCATATGTCATATTGTTGGAACAAATATGATTCTAAGATCGACATATTTATTGATTGATGATCATGTCTCATAGATCATGATATGGAGATACCAAATCAATACACATGGACATGTGTTAGAGAACACATTATTGGATAGACCCACCATGAGACACTACAGGATCTTATGTGCCATTAGTTGGTCTCAGGTAGTGTTGGTACAAAGTCCTTAGACTTGAGATCATCATGGATTTTAACATATGTAGTAGCTTACTTTGGGACTACCAAACGCTATTCCGTAACTGGGTAGTTATAAAAATAGTCTTCAGGTTTGCTATAAAACATGGAGTGAGATGTGAGTGATCAAGATGGAATTTGCCCCTCCTTTGGGAGAGATATCTCTGGGCCCCTCGAGGTAATGGATTATGGAAGTGCATGGCCATGCCGAGTTGATTGAGGAGTCAATCAACAGACAGATAATCCAATATGGTTCGAGTGAATGGTTAATCTATTGAAGGGATGGCACACATCTTTCCTATAGCTTAATTGGTATCGTGAGGCAAAGGGATTTGTGTACACATTACAGGTTCAGAGCCGATATTATATTCTTGTGTACTATGGTGTCAATATGTGCTGCTAGGCGCCGCTGTTGACAGATCGGCTGAGTTGGACTCGAGCAAACGATCGACTGGGTTGGACTCGAGCCGACGATCGGCTTAGTTAGACTCGGGCCGAAACCGAGTATACCTGAACCTACAGGGTCGCACGCTTAAGGGAATAGAACAAGCATTCGAGTTGGACTCGGATACGGCTCGATCGGATAGGGATCCGATCAGATAGAGTCCTATGGGCTTACGAAGTATGGGCGACCAACTCTATGAGATTCGGATGGGATCCGATTCAAAATAGAGTCCCGATCGGCCACTAGACCCAGTCGGCCAACTCTATATAAAGGGGCGAGGGGTGGAGAGTTGCGGTATCGCATTATACCAAATCAATCTGATTTGGCACAACAGAAGTCGACGAGATCAATCTCCAGGGAAACCCTCCCCACCTTCGAGCCAAACCCTAGCCTTGCATCTTGTGCTAGCACACGGGTGTTGGGCGTTTTATCCCCGGACGTGTGGATACCGGTAGAGGCGCTGCTACGTTGCGGTGCTATTCGTCGGCTACGAATCGGCTGCGGTCAGAGGCATCGGCGAGGCGGCTGTGGCAGATCGGCTGTGGAATCGGCGAGTCGGCTGAGCTTGGATCGGTTCTGGCATCGAGATTGGCTACGTCGGATCGGCTACTCGGATCGGCTGTTTGGGGAATCGGCTGTCAGCGAATCGGTTGTGATCGGCCAGTACTGTTCTGGATCGGATAGCTCCTGATTGGCTATTTCTGCTGCATACTCCAATCGGTAACGATCTATCGACCCTTACTTGCAAGTGTTCCTGGTTTGCACGGTAGAAATTTTTGTTATTAGCTATCGTAGCTTCCGCGTAACCTTTCAGAACTTCCTAAGCATCTTGCCAAACACCCGGGAAGTATTTCTTCAAGTATCTTCTTGAAATGATCATGCCTTCACCCTTTTGTTGTAAGCCTTAGCCATCCTTTTCTTCTCTTTCTCTATTTCTTTCAAAGCCTTCAAACGCTTGTCGATTACCTCATCAAGATTGTCTCGCATCAAGGTCTTGTAGCCTTCAACCGACAAATCATCTTGCTTTATATATCAAAGAAAGCCAAGATTCACCTCTACCGGCAAAACGACTTTTTGTGCATAGACCAACTCAAAAGGAGTAACCTTGGCAGCACCATGTTTAGATATCTTGTGAGCCCATAACACTTCAGAAAACACCTCATGCCACCACTTCGGATGTTCTTCGATCTTCTCTTTGACTAACTTCAACAATGTTTTATTGCTCGACCCGACTTGTCCATTAGCATAGTAAGGAGAAGAACACAACAATTTAATACCATAAGATTCGGCAAAACTTTTCACCTCCTTGGACATAAAAGAAGCTCCTTGATTCGTAGTCAAAGTTTGAGGAATACCGAACTATGAACAATATGCTCCAAGATAAAGTCAATTACCTCCGTGTGTGTCATATTCTTAAGCGGCACTTAGTGAAGTACTCCATCGTAACTAGCACGAACCGATGCCCTTTCGATGATGAAAGATAAATTTGACCTATGAAATCTAAAGCCCAACCTTAGAACGGCCCCAAGACCAGGATCTTTTCAAATACTCAATCAAAGAAATTCTCTAGTCTTCTTCTGTCTCCTAGGCACAAATATCCGAATTTACAAGTAATTCGGCCTCTGAATCAAGTGTATCGTCCCCCCCCCCCCATCTTTCTATTCAAATTTGGTCTGACCAACCATGCAATTCCGGTCAAACCTCTACCTCTCACCGCTCAGACCGGCAACACAAGGCCGGTTAGACCGCCGACCACCTGCGGTCAGACCGGTAGTGATGCACCGGTCAGACCGCCCACAGTCTATGACTTCGCCAATTTTGCCCAAAGAATTAAAATCAAGCACCAGCTTTTCCAGTATTAAAAATTCTCCTTTTTTATATTATAGCCAGATGCTTGGTATATCGAATTATTGGACCAAAATTTCTTCCTTCTAGACATATAAAAATTATAACATGCAATTAATATGCCTAGATGAATACTAATTCAAGTGGCTTTTGAAAAATAATCATCAAGGCATCAAAAACACTTAGCCACTTGAAGTATGATCAATAATGAATCACCAAAGTCATATGCCTCACATGTATGAATTCCAATAAACTACATGTGTAAGTAATCGACTTAAACATGTATGTAAAATATTATAACAATGCCAATGTTCCTAAAGAAAACAACTAGAACAAATCATCATATTGACCATTGACATTAGCCGGATTACTAAGAAGCAAAATTTCATGATGCAATAATTATGAAATCTATATTTTCTATGGTGATTCATCAAAACATGCATGATTTGGCTTTTAATAAATATCAAAGACCAACAAGCCAAATCATACTTTAAATAAATTATTTGCCAACTTGCCAATTCCACCACTCAGAATTGGCATTTGCAACATGTATGCATAATATCAATTTGATAAACAAAACACACATGTGCTAGATAGCAAGCAATGTTCTAACATGACATAGGCATACTATAATAATGAGCACGATAAACCCATACCTTGCCTTAGCATCCAACAAACGGCAGCTCAAAGATGTGATGTTCTATCCATCGCCGTTCATCTTTCATGATTTCTTTATGAGCATATTAATGTCTTGCCCCCCTCCCGAGCAAAATTGGCTTTCTTGATTACAAGATTTCAAAGGCAAGACAAACACCATAGTAGAAACCATAGCAACATGTGGAGGAGAGTTTTCTCTAATGACCGAAGATTCTTCTCTCTTCAAATTGGATTTACTACTAATCTGGGAAATCACCGGTCTCTTAGCTTTTAGTTTCTTGGGTCTCCACACTTGCTTATGTGTTATTTGAGGCTTTAAATCATCACATGTGTTGTTCTCCATATCTTTGGCCTTATTTTCTTTTTGACCTATGGCTCGAAGATGTTGTAGCCTCCTCTTTTGAGAGCGAGATAAGCCGGAAGGTATCCACTTTGGCTATGGTTGTTTTTTAGGAGCCAAGCAATGATTTTTGATATTTGTGGTTTAAGTAGAAGCTCCTGTGTTGCCCTCAATTTTCTTCCTCATCTTAGATGCCCCGGCCGACCGGCCTGCCCAGGCCGGTCACCGGGCCGTGAGTCGTTTGGCCGACCGGCTCGATGGCTTAGTCGACCGGTCATATGCTGGTGATTAGACCGCTCAACTGTCCCGGTCAGACTACCATTATTGGCAGTCATGATGTCGGCTTCGGTCTTCTCTGCTCGTAGCCCCTTTATCGCATCTTTAGTAGGTACTTGAACATCTTGAAACTCCTCCTTGATACTAACGACCTCTAGAGCATTGGCTTCTTTTCTCACCCACACCTTCTTTATCTTGTTTGCCTTTGATCTACCGGACTGATTCTTTTGTGAGAAATGGTCTTGTCTTGATTTAGATGAATGACTTGGTATTGACTAGGTCATTCCTTCCATTCTTGACGAAACGGCATAGGTGGTTGAGGCATCCATGACATATAATACATAAAAGGATAACCAAACGGTGGCATTGGATATGAGTACCATGGCGTCACAACCGGAGGTTTGTATGGAGTTGATATTGTTGATGGTTCCGATTGCTTTGACGTTTGACCAACTCTTTTTCTAGGAAGCGATCTTGGTCTTTTACATCACTAGTACGATTATCAAATCGTTGACCAGCTAATCCGTTCTTGTATTTAGCCATAAGCATCTCAAAAGTGAGCTTCGGCTTTTTAATCTTTATAGAACTAGATGACTCATATTTTGTAACTTCACGATCTTCGGCCTTAGTATTATTAATCCTAATTATCTCGGGCCGAGGATCCTTAATAATACCATTTTTCCCTTTTGTAGATTCGGCTTGGCTAGACCGAATCAACACTTTCTTGTCGTCAAAATCAATAGGAACAATAGGAAGAGAATCACGAACAATTCCGGTCTTAGAAATAGGTGTAACCAAAATAGTATCACAATTGACCGATGAATTATCAATCGGTCTTTGCTCCATCAAGTTCGCATCTTTAAAATAATCATGAAACTTATGCTCCATTTGTGACCATGTAGAAATTGAATTAGAAGCAAGTAAACTAAACCATGTAGATGCAAAGTTTGACAAAGAAAAAGGAAACAACTTTAACTTAAGCAAATCATCATTACCGGTCTTACCACATTGATCAATTAAAATGGCCGATATGCTCCGTTGTTGTTCTAGCATCCTCAACTGTGAATTTTGTAAAGTTGGACACCTCAAATTCTTGCAGGCATGGGACCGAATCTATATGTTATGGATACGACCTTTCACATGTATGCAATGTTGCTTTAAACTCTATTTCATCACTACCCTGCAAGACATTATCACTATCTTTTCCAACATTCACATGACCGATTTGTGACTCGGTCTTAGGTGACAATACTATTTCACTATCGCTTATCATACAGTCCGAACCGTCATTTAGTTTGGCTATATTTTCAATGATGCCATTATCTAAGCTAGCAACACAATCCGAACCAATACCTGGTTCCGCTATACATGTCATTGGATTATCAGTGCAAATAGCATGTGTAATAGCATGACTAACATCATTAACACGAGGTAAATAACAATTAAAAATCAGTGCCATTAGTTGTGGGACAAAAATCTAGACAAGGTTCCAGGGCATCGATCAGACCGACTATAGATAGCTCGGTCGGACCGGCCAAGCGCCTGGTCTGACCAGCCCATGACCCGGTCTGACCGGTAGTCAGTGATGCGGTCAGACCAGCCACATGAGGCACGATCTGGCCGAGATAGGGTATGGTCTGACCGGCTATGGTGGGCACGGTCTGACCGGCATAGAGTGCAGTCTGACCGGCGTCATGCGTGGTCTGACCGTTGGCTAAATTTTTTGTATAACCGATTCTTGGGGAATTGGCTGTGTAAATGCCCATTGATCCATCCATAGCATTATAGGTACGTTGTATAGATGCAAAACTAGAAGTAGCATTATATTGTTAATAACTGGCTATTTTAGAGCCAATTTTCTTAATAGTCTTATCAAAAATTAGTTTTGGAAGCATTTTCTGTCATATCATGATTTTTATCAATACAAACGCTAAAAGATGCATCTATACACTAATCAATATGTTTCCAAATAACAATAGATGGATTGGAGGTTACCTTGAATTTAGGAAGAGGTTCAGGCTTGAGAATCACACCTTGAGAGGTCCTGATGCACGATCTCATCAGCATCTCCTCTGTTATTGCCCTTATTCTCTTCTCCATGACTTGACGTTGCTCCTCATCAAGATCATCCAATGAGATGTGGATAACATTGGATGGATCCACCTCCAATGTGACCTTGTGGATCTCGTTCCCGCTCGTCATGGTTGATGAAGAAATTCCTTGATTAATTTCGGCCATATAACTCATAGTCGAAAATTGACCGAATAGATTAATATATGGTCTTGAATTTTCTTTAGGTACGAACAGCGTGTGCACTAATCAACTTCACCAAAATCAACGAATAAAGTCTGCTGTAGTATATGCGGGCGACTTTTCTCAGATTGAAGGTGTTGATCGATTCCTATAAACCGATTTGGATTTGATTTTGTTTTTGGCCACCGTGCGTAGAAGCCAGCAGGTCGGCTTTTACCGAAGCAATCCGATGGCTGTTGCTGTTGATCACAAATATCATCAAATTTGGCGAGAAAACTAAATCGATGACGACTGACGGTAGTAGATCAAGAATTTGGCCGTAATATGGCCGAATAAATTTCTTCTCCAACGGAGTTGCCAAAAATCGTGTTGAAAACTTTTTTGGCAAGAAGACAATCACGATCGAAACACCTAAACGTCT
Organism: Oryza australiensis; assembly: GCA_019925245.2. NCBI lineage: Eukaryota > Viridiplantae > Streptophyta > Magnoliopsida > Poales > Poaceae > Oryza > Oryza australiensis. Next base: position 3,831,268 of record JAIFGZ020000565.1, read on the forward strand.
TGCGGTGATATGAAGTCGCCAACCATCTCAATCTAGCAAAAACTAAATCAAGATGGGTTTTGTAGATTAAACTGGCCAGCGGAGCCGATTTAGATATAAAATCAGCCTCTAGGCCGATTTAGATCGATATGAGGACGACTACCTGTCTCATGGGCAAACGAAAGGTTTTCAGGACAAACCTACAAAGAGATGTCGCACTCTCACAGCGACGGCGGACGGTTTACGACGTAAACCGACAAAGATGGACTAAACTAGGATAAAGTAGAAAACATGACTGAGAAGTAAAAGTAAAAGAACGATTCGATTGTAGAGATTGGGGGTAGATTGTGTCTCTCCAATTGAACCAGTCTTAGCCCTTAAATAGGGGTTGGTCTTGCCTCCCACAGGTCCTCCTCCACGTCCAACTCGGGGTAGACACCTTAGAAAAACCGAAACATATCTTATATAGCAAGGAAACCCGAGTACCGATGAAAATCGATTCGGTCTTGAACTTTGCCGGTCAGACCGACCACATGCTGCCAGTTTGACCAGCCCTTAGGCCCGGTTTGACCGGCCTATATATGACAGTCAGACCGACCCTCTGGAGAAAACCGACAAATTTTTCAAATACTGACATTTTTTTATTTCGTCCATAGGAGCCAAATTTAAATGTAAACATCCACCTTTTTGTTTTTCTTCCGAATCAGTAGGAAAGAATACAGGGGGTGTGGCCCTCGATGTTAGTACTTAAAAAATCATAACCAATATTAATCCAATGATATTGTGACTAATCAACTAATCAACTGCTCTGCTATTGGGGAGGTGGTGCATGTGGTGCGGTGGCCTGCGGGCTGCGGCTGCGCCGATAAAAAGCGGCTTCGAGCACTGCACTCGCAGAGGGGACGTGGCGTGGTACTTGGGAGCGTAAATCAGAGGGGAAATTGTTGATCTCTCTCCGAGATGCAGCAGCAGAAGATGGCTCTCACTGAAGCAGCTAGAATTTTTCCTGCCGAGGTTTCTGCGGCAGCTATAAGGCGAAAGGTAAGTGAATATCAGGCAAATTTACTTTGTTCAAAAATCATCTTAGCGACATTCATTGCTGTTTTTTTGCCACATTCATATTTTCATAATATTTTGGCAACATTCAACCGTTTATCTCTGTAAAATTACATATAATAAACGCACATTTTTTAAGATAATCCCGGGCATGTCATTTTCGCTTACAGCAATTTGTTGCGTGATTGTTTCTTAGGTGGCCAGGAACAAGAGCTGTGTTAACGTCGATCTGGAGGAGATCAACCCGTGGTTCCTTCAACTAGCTCAGAGAATAACAACGGATGCTCGACGCATCGGGAGGCGTGTGAACAGAGAATCTCATATCCTTGCCGATGACAAGGGGACGAGAGGTGACCTCTCGCGGGAGCTCTCTGCTCTGCTGGTTGACCTCCAAGAAGGTCGCCGCTTCGCCGGCACAGCGGGAGGCATCATATATATATGCTCTTTTTTGGAACAACATATTTGTCCTGCTTAACACGCTGAGCAAATAGGTGTGGATCATGCGGTTTTGGACTGGCACACTTTCGCTCCCTCCGATCGGTCGTGAGCTTGCTACTGGTCATCCTCGCCATCGCGAGTACCATATAAAATAAGCTACTATGGTGTATGTTTGATGTTGTCGTGTGCTCGGTTTTAAGTGTTGTCCTAGCTAGCTTCTTGTTGATCTTGTCGATCGACGCTGAGGACATAGGGTTTCAGAAGTCCGGGACGACATGCATGGACTTGTGTAGCAATAAGCTAGTGTGTTGATGTCCTTTGGAACGTTATGATTAAATAATTAATAGTCTCAAGGTCTTATATATATAGTAAAGTCAACAAGTAATCAGTGCTACTCGATCTTTTACTTACCGCTGACAAAGAAGGTTCTGATCGATGTTAGACTCTACAAACGAAACTAAATAAGCGAGAGTACTGTTAGAAAATAAAAGACGTAATAATAACAATCAAAGTTAATTAGTTTCTTTTGTCTTGTTCCGTTTGGTTTCTTTCGCCCCAATAATCTATCTGCACTCTCGTTTATCCCTAATAACTTAATCCAAGCTCCACCTATACCGTACTTATACGAAACTAGGGGTGAAAACGAAAATGGTAATTTTTGATTTTTGGATTGTTTTCGAGATTTTATTAGATTTTTGGGCTATATGAAAACGGTATCGGTTATCGAAAAAATAAAAACGAAAACGATAAAATAATATGAAAATGAAAACGAAAATGATTTGCAACTCTTCCTATCGTTTTCGAAGGCAACCTCATCAGGTTGTTCCAAACTCTATTTTTTTGTTGTTTGCTGGTTGATGCGTATCTTGTATTGCTTGCTGTTGTGTTGCTCTCTCTTGTGTTGCTTGTCAGCCAACAGTGACGAGGGTGGAGAAATACTGGCATAAACACTTGCATCTAATCTATGTGACTATGTGCTATGAATGATTGAATTAATGTCTTAATCAATGATGCTTGCTTATGTCATATGAGATGAAATACGGCTAGCCATGTGCTTTACCCATTTATGGTTTCATGTTTGATGTGGTTTATCGTTTTTGAAATATCACTTTGATATGTTTTGATCGTTATCGATGTGTTTTCGATCGTATAGTTTTGTTTCCGATATTATCGGATTACCAACACCGTTCTTGTTTTCGATAATATCGTATCATTTTTGTTTTCGATAAAAGAATATGGAAGCGAAAGTGGTAAAGCCTTCTACCGATCGTTTTCATCCCAGTACGAAATCATTTTAATTAGAATATATTTTGATATATCTGCAAATGCTCCTTGATTACCATCGCCTTTTCAGAGGATTTTACATCTCTAGGGTCTAGATTCGTATGCGCTGCGTGGTGCTGGTTGTCTGTGCAATGCTTTCTTGGCACCTTGTTTCGTCCTATATCTATAACTATATTCTATTTATAAAGTAAGTAATGTTTCTATCCAAAATTTTCATCCGCCTGACTATTTTATAAAAAATCTCTTGAGTGTTTATAAGATTAACCCACAGTCCACTTGACTAAATTAACCCGTAGTCCCAATGCTGAAAAGAAAGTGATGGCTTGGATGGAAAAAAGACCTCCTGTGCCCCTTCCTACTTACGCCCCTCCCTTTCGTCCTCATTCGCGCCGCGCCCCGCGCCGTGTCTGCGCCTCTCCCTCCCGTCGCTGCTCGGAGCTCCCGCGCCGCCACCTGGACCTTCGTCCTTCGCCTGCTTCCCTTCCAGTGTCGTCGTCCCTGCTATCGGCTCGTCGCTCGGTCGATCCAGAGGCGGACGCCCGGGGCTTGACGACCTGCCCCCACGTCCGTCAATACTGAATCTGAATCGAAATCCATGACGTGTCCATATTGAATTTCTCACTAAAATAAAATGATATTCGTTGCAACGCACGGATTGGATAGATAGATAGATGATGCCGCGAGCCCGCGACCGGTCGTGGGATGAAAGAGCACTCTGTTAAAAAAGACGCTATTTGGTTAATATACTAAGGTCGTTGCCTAGATTTGTTAAATCTAAACCACAATTTAGCCAACACAATGAAATGGCACACTTTAATTACGTACGCACGCTGCGTGGCCGAGGACGGACGACCCGCGCGCGCGCTGACTGTCCGGCTTAACAGCTTCCTTGACGGCCCGCCGTGGGGCCACGCGGTATTTGAGAAGACACAGCGAAAACACGACGCGCGTGCGGCTGGTGTGCGCTACAGCCGGGCTGGCTGCTGGGCTAGGTAGGCGGTCTGCAAGCCGGGGCCGCCTGGCTAGTTGCGCGCCGGTTTGCTGGGCCGATAGGCTGGCGCAGCTAGGCTGCCCTTTCTGGTGGAATTAAGGCCTCGAGTTTTTTTTTTTGTTTTTCAGTTTTTGTTTTCAAAAGCTGAAAAGCTAAAACAAACAGTCAGCTTTTCGAGCTGATTTTTTAAAAAGCTAAAAAACTAATTTCTGAGAAAATGAATGGAAAGCTGAAAAGCTAGTTGAAATGAGCTTTTGCTGATTTTTGGTATGTTAAGAAGATAAAAATTTATTACAAAAGCTAATGGTAAAAGATCAGCTACTAAGCAAGCTTTCTGAGCTTTCCAGAAAAGCTGAAAAGCAAAAGTTCAAATAAACACAGCCTAAGTCTATTTTGTCATCCTCATCTGTTGCTATTGCTCTTGATTGAATCGTCTTCATCAACCTAAAAAAATCAAGTGTACCATCTTCTCCATCTTCCAAGACTGGTATAAATCGATTCTTTTTATGATTTTAAAATCGGTTTCTGTTGACGTGGCAATTTGACCATGGTTGATCGGTGGGTCAGGTGAGACCTACACGTTATTGACTTATCTCTCTCCTCCCCTCTTCTCTCTCTCCTTCCTCTCTCTCAACCTTTCGTCGGCTCCCACAACCTTACTTAATCTGATCCCCGACCTTCACCGTTGGCGCACACAGTGTTCTCTCCGCCACCATTTGCGTGCATGCTGACTCTATACTCAAGGCACATGCTGACCTCGCCTAGCGCGTCGTCCGGTCTGCTTCCCAACCTTCCTCACTGCCAGTGCGCACGACGTTCTCTTCACTATCATCCGCGTGCATACTGATTCTGCCTAGCGTGTGGCCCTCCTTGCCACTCGGAGGCACCGCCTCCGCTCCAATCACCGCTTCTCTTGGTTGTTGGGTTTGGTTTAATGATTGCAATTTCGAAGAAAATTTTGGAAAGTTTCAAAATTTCGGTGACTTCGCCCCTCAACGACAAGCTCATATCTCGCCTGAAATTTTCTCTTTTTTTCCAATTTTCTTATCAATTTGGTCAAAGTTTATTTAAATTCATCCAAATTTTGTCAAATTTTCAAATAATTTTGGGCAAAAAAAGTATCAAAATTTTCGTAATTTTGGTTCTTTCGACCCCCTCGGGATAAAACCCCTCATTTAAAAAATGCAAACCTTGGTTTGGTTTGCTCTTCATTTCTTGATTTTGGGATGGGTCTCTCTAGTAATCATTTTCCCCTATGTTTGATTGATCTGCTAATTCAAGAAAATGATCAAGGCAATCGACGAGTACCATGGCAAGGATCGCTTCAACCATGGCTAGAGTAAGCAATTTATCCCCTTGTTTTATTGATTTGTATACTAGTTAGGTCAAGTCGAAACTCGATAGAATCGACATTGTGGGGCTTTATTCGTGGTTTCTGCAAGCTTGTTGCTCATTGTTGGCCTTGCACTAGTGGAGAATCGATTTTTGAGTGCGGGCCGAAAGACATCTTTTCATACGGAAGGCATGTCCGCACGCACGAGAGGGTCTGCGAAAATCAAAATTTCACATGTGGGCAGCCTAACCACACGGGAAAATCACTGCTAGAGAATAGCACAATAGTCCAGGTTGGTAACCCCAGTAGTTCCAGTTGTCAAACCGGGACTACGAATCCAGGACTAAAGATCGCCAACTCTAGTCCCGGTTGAAATAACCAGACTAGAGATGCATCTTTAGTCCCGGTTGGAGCCACCAACCGGACTAAAGATTTTTTTATTATTTTTAAATTTGCTACTTTCTCTAGCAGTGTTGCTGCCTATATATTACACATATATATTATATTACACATATACATATTTTACACACATATATTTATACATATATATTATATATATGTGTATAAATATATAAGTTACACACATATAAATAAACTGAAGAAAGGAAATATATACATATAATATATTACCAAAATATGTACACATATGTACAATATCCACATATATTTCATATGTTATAAAAAATTATCTATTTTATGGATCCGGTGGTTAAGTTACTTAAATTAAAGTAAAACTCCCCCGTGAGATCAATGATCTGCTCATTTATAAATCCCATCAATTCTTCCTGAGCAGCTTGTATGAAATTCTCGTGAGGGAGGTTGTCTCTTACTCGCATAAGCCGTCATTAATTCGAATAAACGAGAAATAAATATATGAAGTGAATAAAAAATCGAGACGTAATGTATGAATGATTGTTATACGTACATCTATATCGTCGATAGTTGTGACATCGATCACAAAGCGGTGAATATAGTCGCAGACGTAGTATCCGCATAAGTTGTTGCCCTGCGACTGTTTTGCACACTAAAGAAGAAACGACGATAGATTTAATACACATTTTATATTTTAGAACAAAGTAATGATTCAAAACAACTTTGGAGCATGTTACTCACTGGAAAGTTCATCCTGACGGAGAGCTTATCTTTTCAATTTCCGCGAACATTCGCCCGAAGCCATTCCCATGCCCTACGTGTAGTTGAAAGTTAGCTAGTAATTATCCGAGAACCGCATATATGCAATAGCAAGTAAGATATATGGCATTGCCTGTTAAACAGTTCAAATATCTTTGAGAACGTGGACTCTGGTTTATCCATTGAGTCAAAGACATGGATCCGCGAGTGATCCATGTCAATTACTAACAGAACCCAGTGGAATCTGCAAATTGGTTTAGATGACACATATGAAAATTTATGTATGCACACGGGATTGAAATCGGAAGGAAGAAAAATCTTACGCAGTGTTGTAGGGTAGAAGGATAAACGACCGGAAGTGGTTCTGCACCAGCGCATTGTATATGTTGTCCACTGTTGGATCAGGAAATTGATCAACCAATACGCTGTTGATTTTGCGTGGATCCATGAATCTATGTTTGGTACAGTTGTGCTTGTTACAGTATTGGATCGCCATTCTACAACGGTTAAAAAGAGTTTTAGTCTGCTAAATACAAGGAGGTAAGAAACGAAATAACAGAACGATACTTACAGAACCCGCGTGGTAAGAAGTGAGACATCGAGGGCATCAAGCTGGTACAGGTCGAATATGTCTTCGAATCGGATATAGAACTCGTCACCTCCATCGAAGAAATAGTGCAGTGAATATCTGCCCGGTACCATCTCTCCACCCTTGCTGGATTCTTGCATGTACCACTGGTGGAAGCGGTACATCTGGGTAGGTAGCTTTTTCACTTGATCCGGCTTTACAAGAGGCTTTCCAAGTTTGAACGTGTATTTCAAATGAGCCTTCGCCAGGGGAGCACGGCCGTGTAATTGATCCATTGAAATTCCAGCAGATTCCATAAATTGTCTTAACTCTGATCTAACATTTGGAACTGTGCTGAACTTCAAAGGTTTCTGAGGCTGCATGCCGAGCTAGGGTACATCATTGCCCGTTCTCTTCGCCATGCCAGCAGCCTTCCGAATAGTCCTGTCGTAGTCGGACTGCAGTTGAGGTTGTGGTTCAGGCTGTGGCGTTAGGTACGTCTTTTTGAAGAAGTCCTTGGTCTCCTGGAGGATTTCAGGAGGCTTCTCAGGAGACTTCTTTCTGAAGTGGGCCTTAACTTCAGCTTGGACGGCCTCGTGCAACTCCTCTGGAGTCATGTCGTACGCCGTTTTCTTTGGGGCTGGTGGGAGCGGGTTAAGTTTTGGCCTCTTGCTTCTTGGTCCACTGCTGGTTGACATTGACTGCATGGCTCGAGATGTTGTCCGTTTAGGAGTCGGTGCTCGTTGTGACGACAGAGAAGACTGAGAAGGCGGTGGAGTTCGAGACGACCGTTTAGGAGTCGGTGCTCGTGGAGGCGACGCAGGAGGCGGAGGAGGCGAAGGAGGCGGAGGAGACGGCCCACGTGGAGGCGAGGGCGGTGGAATGATAGGGGACGCTGTTCGTCCGGGGAATTTTATGAAGATCTTCCTCGAGAGAAATATTCTGTGAGCTGTTTCTCCTAGCGTCAGCTCCCCGTCTCCTCCGGGGATATCTGAAGGGTTACGTGGAAGCTACAATAGCTAATAACAAAAATTTTCCATCGCGCAAACCAGGAACACTTGCAAGTAAGGGTCGATAGATCATTACCGATTGGAGTATGCAACGAAAATAGCCAATTAGGAGCTATCTGATCCAGAACAGTACTGGCCAATCACAGTTGATTGCTGACAGCCGATCCGACGTAGCCGATTCCACAGCCGGTCTGCCACAGCCGATTTGCCGATTCGATCTGCCGCAGCCACCTCGCTCGGATGCCTCTGACCACAGCCGATTCGTAACCGATGAATAGCATCGCAACGTAGCAGCGCCTCTACAGGTATCCACACGTCCGGGGACAGAACGCCCAACACCCGTGTGCTAGCACAAGATGCAAGGCTAGGGTTTTGGCTCGAAGGTGGGGAGGGTTTCCGTGGAGATTGATCTTGCCGACTTCGGTTGCACCAAATCAGATTGATTCTATTTTATGCGATGCGCAACTCTCCACCCCTCGCCCCTTTATATAGAGTTGGCCGACTGGGTCTAGTGGCCGATCGGGACTCTATTTTGAATCGGATCCTATCCGAATTCATAGAGTTGGCCACCCATACGTCGTAAACCCATAGGACTCTATCTGATCGGATCCCTATCCGATCAAGTCGTATCCGAGTCCAACTCAAATGCTTGTTCTATCCCCTTAAGCGTGCGGCCCTGTAGGTTCGGATATACTCGGTTTCGGCTCGAGTCCAACTCAACCGACCGTCGGCTCGAGTCCAACTCAGTCGATCTATCAATAGCGGCGCCTAGCAGCACATATTGACACCATAGTACACAAGAATATAAGATCGGTTCTGAACCTGTAATGTGTACACAAATCCCTTTGCCTCACGATACCAATTAAGCTATAGGCAAGATGTGTGTCATCCCTTCAATAGCTTAACCATTCACTCGAACTGTATTGGAATATCTGTCTGTTAATTGATTCCTCAATCAACTCGGCATAGCCATGCACTTTCATAATCCATTACCTCGAGGGGCCCAAAGATATCTCTCCAAAGGAGGGGCAAATTCCATCTTGATCACTCACATCCCACTCCATGTTTCATAGCAAACCCGAAGACTACTTTTATAACTACCCAATTATGGAATAGCGTTTGGTAGTCCCAAAGTAGGCTACTACACATGTTGGAATCCATGATGATCTCAGGTCTAAGAACTTTGCACTAACACTACTTGAGACCAACTAATAGCACATAAAATCCTGTAGTGTCTCATGGTGGGTCTATCCAACAATGTGTTCTCTAACACATGTCCATGTATATTGATTTGGTATCTCTATACCATGATCTATGAGACATGATCATCAATCAATAAACATGCCGATCTTAGAATGATATTTGTTCCAACAATATGACATATCATCAGGGATCATTTAGATATAAATTCATACATAAAGAGTCTCATAAATAAGTCACGTACTTATTGATCAATACAAGACATCTATTTTATGGAACTAAATAACACTTTATTCATTTATACATAAATATTGACCATGATATCCAACATCTACATGTTGCCTCTAGGGCATATCACTAACAATATCCAGCTCGAGATCTTCGTAGCCGCGTTCCACTTATTCAATTTCAACTTTTGAGTACACAGGTGGAACGAGCTGGGAGTGGTAGGTGTCGTCTCGTGTTACTGGAATGGCCATGCCCAACGCGACCTGTTCGACAAGATTGCTTATTAGTTAGTAATGAACGTTGATTGACAAGTTATTCAAGGAAATATACGTACAACATAAAAGTACGAACATACCTTTATTGTTATGTTCTTTAGCAGAATGTACAGCTCACATGGGGTCCGCTGTGTGATGTTATCAACGGGGCATGGTGGACCCGGTTCAGCTTATGGGGCCAAGTCGACTTCATTTCCAATTGCAGCGCAGCTGCTGCGCTGCTGCTGTAGTTGAGCGGCTATTGCTGGATCCGGCTGTTGGCTAACCCAATGGCTCCGCTCCTCTGCCAACCTTAGGGCCATCCTTTCGTCCACAATCTAATCAATCTGCGAGAGCTTCATTTCCAAATCAGCGAACCTCGCATCCTGCTCTCGTTTTGACCTCATTCGACTCCTATATGTGTTGACGTCAGCTTGGAACCCGTATTTCCAGGGGACGACGCCTTTTCCTCGCGTATGCCCCAGGTGCTCTGGGTTTTGGAGGGCGAGCGTTAGCTCGTCCTTCTCTCTGTCGGGCCTGAACGCGCTCGAGGAAGTGGTCTGCAGCGCCTCCTCTAACCTCCGTCCGGCTTCTTGAATTTCATCACCAAAGATAATTGTGCCATCGATGGGATTAAGTGAGCCGCGTGAGCATAAAACCAGTGCTTTAATCGTTTCGACCAGTTTTCTATGCCTGGAATGATATCTCGTGCTTCTAGGTCGGCTTCCATTTTTTTCCATTTCTCCATTGCTTTCTTATAGCCGCCTGACCCAAGCCTGTGATGGTATTTCTTTTTGGCTGCGTTGGCCTTGTTCTTTTCTATGATAGATTGCACTTCTTCACTGGTCTTGTGCTCAACAAAAGCATCCCAATGATCTCTGAGCTTTGGGAACTTGTCAAAGTCTGGTGTCTGGCCCTTCAGGATATATTTCTTGTGTAACTGTTTCTTGTAGTTTCTAAAGAGCTCTGCCATTTTCTTCAACGTCCATTCCTTGACCCTTGCCTGATCTGAGTCTAGGATGGTGAACGTCTGCAGCATTGTCGTCCAGAGCATCTTTTTTTCTGAGTCTGGGAGATAGCTCTGCTTCTCTCCTCCTTTGGTAGACCGCCTCCAATTGGCAACGCTTACGGGCACGTGATCCCTCACCACCCATCCGCTGTGCGCCACAAACTTCCTTGCGGCATCCTCTGGGGCAATTGGTCGACCGTCAGGTGCCACCTCCGTTATGACATGTCGACCCTCTATTTTCTTGCTGAGGTCGCGTGGCCTCTTCTGTCCAGCGGAGGCGGAGCCCTCATTTCCCTCCTCGTTCCTCTGCTCGTCTCCCCTCTCGTTCCCCTCCTCGTTGAGGTACTGATCTGGATCTTCGTGTCCCTCCTCGTTGTAAAACTCTGTTCCTCATGCGATCTCATTAAGGAGAAACTGTTCCTCGTCATGATCCGCCATTTGATTGTTGTGGTTTGAGAACTTAATCAAAGAATTCTGAAAAAAATTTATTCGGTTAATACATGTATCAATTATTCAGGGAAATCATGTATGTCTATGTAAAAAAGACAAAAAGAAGAAGATGGATTCAGAATCACAGATTCTCTCAATCCTAGAAGAGACTTCTAAACAATATCACAATTATAGATATGCACACTTGTCTCTAGCATGTGCCGGACTACGTTCTATATTTTCCTTCTTCTTCTCTTTTATTTCTCTTTGCTAGAACACGACCGACCGACCGTTCGTTCTATCATTCACGTCCATTCGTTCGGACCCTTAACCCTAACCCTAACCCTAACCCTAAAGTATCGTCCGTTCGTTCTATCGTTGGTTCACGTCCGTGAGTACGATCATCCGGAGGAGAGGAGAGAAAGAGAGGAGAATGATGTAAGGGAGATAAGGTGGAGAGGAGTGGAAGTGGAGAGGAAAGGAGAGAGAGAGGTCGTTGCCTGCCTATGTACGTTGTAACGACCGACCGAACGAACGACCGACCGAATGACCGAACAAACGAACAACCGACCAAACGAACGAACGAACAAGTGTCCGTCCGTTCGTTTGTCCACGTCCGTTCGTCCGTCCGTCCATTCGCCCGTCCGTCCGTCCGTTCGTCCGTTCGTTCGTCCGTTCGTCCGTTCGTTCGTCCGTCCGTCCGTTCGTCCTTCCGTTCGTCCGTCCGTCCGTTCGTCCTTCCGTTCGTCCGTCCGTCCGTTCATTCGTCCCTTCGTCCGTTCGTTCGTCGGTTCGTCGATTCATCCGTTCGTTCATCCGTTCGTCCGTCCGTCCGTCCGTTCGTCCGTTCATCCACGTCCGTTGCGAACGAACGAACACTCGTTCGTTCGTTCGTCCGTCCGTCCGTCCATTCATTTACGTCCGTTTGTTTATTTTTATCGTTCTCATTCGTTCGAAAATCCAAAATTCTCAATTCACATACGCATTCAAATTTCAAATTTAAATACACATTCAAAATTCAAAATTCACAATCTTCATGCATTCAAATTTAAATAAATAGTTCATTTAGATATAAAGTCCATCTAACATTTTAAATTCCACACATCAAAATTTCACAAAATAACATACACATACAAATATACATTGCATCAATTCCAACTTGAAAAATTTCATAAAAAATTTCATCAAATTCAATGCGTTGCATGCATGTAGAGGGAGGTAGAGTGCGGCGGCGGCAGCCTTAGGGTTTAGGGTTTGGGGGCGGCCGACGTGGGGATCGGGGGCCGTGGGGAGGGGCGGCAAGGGGAGTGGGCAGCGTGGGGAGGGGCGGCGGCGGCGGCGGCGCGGGCTGCGGCGGTGGCGACCACGACTATGGCGGCGATGGCGATGGCGTCGACGGCGACCAACCCTAGCGCATCATGTGGGGAAGTCGGGGGTGGCGGCGCTAACCTATGAATGATACAAAGACGGTGCGCGCGGCGGTCCTCCGGCGACGACGACGGCGACGAAGACAGCGGAGACGGCGTGCTGCGGCGACGTCCTGGGGCTCGGCGACGGCGACAAAGACGAAGACGGCTAAGTGAGGAAGTGCGAAAACGGCTAAGTGTTGGATCCCCAGTGAGGCCCTTGCTATATATAGGAACGACATCTTTTGTCTCGGTTGAATCCAACAACTGGGACAAAAGATACTTTAGTCCCTGTTGGTGGCTTCAACCGAGACAAAAGATAGGATCTCTAGTCCCGGTTGGAGCCACCAACCGGACTAAAGATGGCGGGGCAGCCACGTGGCCCAGGTAGGTGGCCATCTTTAGTCCGGTTGTAGCCACCAACCGGGCCTAATGATGGTTTTCCGCCCACTCAAACTTCAGTTAGTCCGGTTTGTTTTACAAACTGGGACTAATTATTACTGATGTCCTATTATATCTTATTTTATATACATATATAATTATAATGTTCATATGTTGATATATTTTATATTCATATATAATTAACATATGTTCATATATTCATATATAATTAACATATGTTCATATAATTAACAAAAAATATTATAAATTGAAATAATATTTTGAAAATTTTAAAATTTAAATAATAATAAACTATTTAAAATTTAAATAATAATATATAATTAACATATGGCCTATTTGAAAAATATTTTAAATTGAAATAATAACATATAATTAACATTTCTCATATTTAAAACTATTTATTTTAAATTTAAATAATAATATATAATTAACATATGGGCTATTTGAAATAGTTTATCTTAGTCGTCTCATCCGTATCCGCATCCAGCTGCTCCTGATGATCTGTGGAGAGGCTTCGACGCCTTCTTCCTACATTCTTCACCGATCTTGGTCTCTTCAACATGTCATGATTCATCGTAGTAGCCTTTTTGCTATTTTTACTCATCGCTCCCTGTAACATATACAAAGCCGTTCATGTTAAGCGGTTCATGTTCTACTGCTGGTGAGCAAACACATGGAGCGGATGGTGAAGCTGGCGATCGACGAAGCCGCTTCCTAAAGTCAAGGAGAATGTTAAGCGGTTCATGTTCTACTGCTGATGAGCAAACACATGGACCGGATGGTGAAGCTGGCGATCGACGAAGCCGCTTCCTGAAGTCAAGGAGAATGTGGGCAGTGCTTCTTTTTTCTTGCTCTTCTCCCTTTGCTTCATAATTTTTCTGTCTTGCTCTTTCTTAGATAATCTGACAGCCACCTCATTCCGTGATGGCGGCGTAGTAGTACTCGTGTATCTCCATCAAACTTGGAATAGCGAGAGATATGGCAATGATTAGATAGTGCGGCTATATATAGAGAGCTGAGCAATGATGGATGCAAGACAGACTGACATGCAAATTTTACGAGGGTCCACTGAAACCACTCTAGATACACATCGGAGAAGGAAATGTTGAGACCGCTGGTCCTGAAGGCAATAATTTACAATAGATTCAATAATTTACAATAAATTCAAATGATAGCAATAATATTCAATGATTCAATTTAATTTACATCGTCCATAGATAAATTTAGCTAAGTGACATTTGTCCTCACGTACTTTCTCCGTACAATTGTTCCTTCGTTATGATCGTTGCGTGAGTAAGGGGTGTCGTCATTTGATAGGAGGATACTTGGGTCAACCGCCACCGCGAACGGAGGTTGCCCGTCAAACTGATCATAATCTTCGTCAGTTCTATCCTTAACTCCCACGATTTTCCTTTTGCCTGGGAGAACCACGTGGCGTTTTGGCTCGTCGGACCCTTTCCCCATCTTTGATTTACTAATCATGTCCTTGACATAGAAAACTTGCCGTACATCATTGGCAAGGACGAAGGGTTCGTCTGAGTATCCAACCTTGCTCAGGTCGACCCGTGTCATCCCACTTGCATCAATGGTTACGCCTCCACCACTGAGCCTAACCCACTGACACCGAAACAGAGGGACCTTGAGAGGTCCATAGTCTAGCTCCCATATGTAATCGATGCTGTCGTAATATGTGCTAGCTGTACCATCGTATCCCATGGCATCGATGCGGACAGCGCTGTTCTGATTCGTGCTCTTTAAGTCTTGGGGCCGTGTGTAAAATGTGTACCCATTGATTTCATATACCTGAAATGTGGTGATCGAGCAAGATGGTCCCCTCGCCAAGAAGGCTAGTTGTTGGTCAATGCTCGCGTTGCCCATGAGACGTTGTCGTAGCCAAGCTAGGAATGTATCGATGTGATGGCGTGTAATCCAGGCATCCGTCTTACCGATGTTTTCCGAGCGAATAATCACCAAGTGCTCCTCGATGTAAGGATCCACCAAAGAAGATTGTTGCAACACGGTCCAATGTGCTTTCCTGTACAAGTCATTGTCTATGTTCATCATTGCCTTCCTTCCAAGAGTTCCCTTCCCCCGTAGTCTACCTTCATGGCTTGATTCAGGCACCCCGATGGGACGGAGGTCTTCAATAAAGTCAACGCAAAACTCAATCACCTCCTCTGTTCCATATCCCTTGGCGATGCTGGCCTCCGAACGTGAACGGTTACAGACGTACTTCTTTAGAATGCCCATATACCTCTCGAAGGGGAACATGTTGTGTAGGAATACCGGACCGAGGATACGGATCTCTTCGACAAGGTGGCATAGGAGATGCGTCATGATATTGAAGAAGGAAGGCAGAAAGATCATCTCAAAGCTAACAAGACATTGGACCACATCATTATGAAAGTCTTCTAGTCTATCTGGATCGATGATCTTCTGTGAAATTGCGTTCAGGAAAGCACATAGCTTTGTTATTATTGTCTGTACATTATCGGGAAGGATACCCCGAATTATAACGGGAAGCAGCTGTGTCATCAGCACGTGGCAGTCATGGGACTCTAGATTTGTGAACTTCTTATCCTTCGTGCTTATTATTCCCTTTATATTCGAGGAGTATCCAGACGGTACCTTGATGCTCTCCAGGCATTTAAACATTATTTCCTTCTCTGCCCTCCTCAGAGTGTAGCTGGCTGGACTTAGGTATTGGACTCCTTTCTCCTTTGGTTGCGGGGAAGGCCGTCGCGTTGTGCCATATGTTTTAGATCGTAACGTGCCTCAAGTGTATCTTTTGATTTTCCGTATACACCTAGGAAACCAAGCAGGTTTACGCAAAGGTTCTTGGTGAGGTGCATCACGTCGATTGCGTGGCGGACGTCCAAGACTTCCCAGTAGGGCAACTCCCAAAAAATTGACTTCTTCTTCCACATCACCGTGTGACCACCTTCACTTGCTATAGATTGGTTGCCGGGTCCCTTTCCAAATACTACTTTGAGGTCATTCACCATGGAAAACACGGCCTTTCTGTTGCGATGCTTTGGTTTAGTACGATGGTCTGCCTTTTGATTAAAATGTTTGCCTTTTCTCCGGACAGGGTGGCTTGCAGCAAGAAAGCGACGATGGCCCATGTACACTACCTTCTTACAGTGTTTCTGGTACGTATACTCAGTCTCATCCATACAGTGGGTGCAAGCATTGTACCCTTTGTTTGACTGTCTGGATAGCTTGCCAAATGCAGGCCAATCATTGATGGTAACAAACAGCAACCCTCGTAGGTTAAACTGCTTCTTTTTATCTTCATCCCACACGGGAACACCTTCTTTCTTCCACATCAGTTTTAGATCTTCGATCAGCGGTCTCAGGTACACATCGATGTCGTTACCAGGTTGCTTCGGGCCTTGAATAATAACCGGCATCTGAATGTACTTCCGCTTCATGCATAGCCAAGGCGAGAGGTTGTAGATACACATCGTCATAGGCCAAGTGCTATGCACGCTGCTCATCTCTCTAAAAGGATTCATGCTGTCCGTGCTTAAGCCGAACCTTAGGTTTCTTGCATCCTCGCCGAAGTCTTCAAATGTTCCGTCGATGTTTCGTCACTGTGACCCATCGGCGAGATGTCTCAGCATGCCGTCTTGTAGGCGTTCTTCCGCGTGCCAATGCATCATTCTTGCATGCTCCTTGTTCCTGAACAGACGCTTTAGCCGTAGTATTATTGGAAAATACCACATCACCTTAGCAGGAACCCTTTTCTTCGAGGGCCGTCCGTCAACTTTGCCTGGATCATCTCGTCTGATCTTGTATCAAGGTGCTTTACAAACCGGACATGTTTCTAGGTTCTCGTACTCCTCACCGTGGTAGAGGATACAATCATTAGGACATGCGTGTATCTTTTATACCTCCAGTCCTAGAGGGCAGACTAACTTCTTAGCCTCGTACGTTCATTCCGAAAATTCATTTTCCTCTGGAAGAATGTTCTTCATGAGTATTAGTAACTGCCAAATGCCTTGTCACTGACACCATTTTTGGCCTTCCATTGCAAGAATTCCAGCGTGGTACCCAACTTTTTGTGCCCCTGTTCACAGCCTGGGTACAAGGACCTTTTGTTGTCCGCCAACATACGCTCCAATTTATGCACCTCCTTTACGCCTTCGCAGTCCCCCTGTACGTCGCGCAACATCTGACCAAGGTCATCGGCACCGTCGTTTTCTTCAGCATCCCCTCCTGCCTCGCCCGCTGTATTCTCTTCAAACCCATCGTATTGACCACAGTCCGGAATGTTGTCGTCGTCTTCTTCATCTTCTTCCATTGCAACCCCCACCTCTCCATGCGATGTCCAGCAATTGTAGCGAGGCATGAATCCTGACTGAAACAAGTGGGCATAAATAATTCATGATGTAGAATACTCCTTCTCGTTTTTGCACTTTTTGCATAGACAACGTATGAAACCCTTCTGCTTATTGGCATCGGTCACACTAAAAAAATAATGCACGCCTTGAATAAACACTCTCGACCGTTGATCCGCGTTGTACATCCATTGCCGATCCATCTACATGGAATGCACAAAAATCGTAAGAAAATTCCACGAAATTCAAATCATTTAAATATTATTACAATAATTATATATATGTAATCAGACAATTATTATATACTAATCCAACATACGTGATGTGTTGTTCTAAAAAATAGAGTTATTTTTAAAAGGTCTTTTAAAGTGATAAATATAAAATTAATTAATTATTTTGCATCTATTTTAAAAGGTCCTTTGTCATCTATTTTATAACTTTTTGTCCAAAAGATTCTCTCTCATCATTTTCCATAAACATTTTTGAGATAAAATTGTACGGACTAAATTCCTAGAAATTTAACGTGCTAAGGATACTTTTTTTCCTCTTTATTTTCCCTAACTTTTTCTCAACACAATGTAATGTGCTTAGCAAAATAATTAGTCCAAACAAATTTTCTCTCTCCTCATGTTAAAAAAATCTAGAGATGAAAATGTATAGAAAATAACCGTAAAATGCGAAGTGCTAAGCATAGATCATAAGAGGAAAAAGTTGCTAACCTTGTAGATAGCAAAGATTTGTGTATTATCACCAAAACAAAATCACAAAAAATTTTGGCCGCACCTCCCCTCTAGCTAGAGAAAAATTTTGAAGACAAGTGTAGCTGGCTGGAGGAGGTAGAAGGAGTATAAAAAGCAAGCCATCTTTAGTCCCGGTTGGTGTTACCAACCGGGACTAAAGATGGCGCTAGAGGCTGTCAGAACCTGTCAGAGTGCGGGGCATCTTTAGTCCCGGTTGGTAACAAAAATAACATCTTTAGTCCCGGTTGGTGTTGGTGTTACCAACTGGGACTAAAGATGCCCGCGCTCCGACGTGTTCCGACAATATTTGAACCTGGACTAAAGATGATCTTTAGTCCTGGTTCGTGCCACGAACCGGGACTAATGTTTCTCGAAATCTGTAGACTTTTTAAACCGAGACTAGAAATATTCTTTAGTCCCGGGTGCAACCCAAACTGGGACTATTATAGATTTTGGCACTTCAACCGAAAATGGTTTCTCCAGTAGTGAATCTATTATCCCGTGCGGGCAGCTTAAGAGGCCCGCACGGGAAGATCTATTATCCCGTGCGGCTACTTAAGCCATACGCACGGGATAATATATCTTCACATATGAACGAATTAAGTGGCCCGTACGGGAAGATATATCCGTCCTATATTACATATTGAATTATTGAATTATTAAATTATTAAATTATTAAATTATTGAATTATTAAATTAAATCGATAATTAATATCACATCATAAATTGCACAAAAATAATTTCACATTATCACAATTTTACCAAAATTTCACATGTATAATTTTACAACGAATTTTACAATGCATGGATGCGACGGCGGCGACGGCAGAGGTGGCAGTCGGTGTTGCCGGCGGTGGTGCGCGTGGAGGAGGCGGCCGCGGTCGGAGGAGGCAGCGGTGGAGGCCGGTGGTGGAGAAGGCGGCTGCGATGGCGGCCGGCGGTGGAGAAGGCGGCTGCGGTGGATGAGGCGGCCATGGTCGGAGGAGGCGGCGGTGGAGGCCGACGATGGAGGCCGGTGGTGGATGAGGCGGCCGCGGTCGGTGGAGGCGTCGGTGAGGAGGCGGTCGCGGTCGGTGGAGGTGGTGGCCGTGGTCGGTGGAGGAGGCGGTCGTGGTCGGTGGAGGACGGAAGAGGAGGCAGCGTTGGAGGATGCCGGCGGAGAAGAGGCGGCGGTGGAGGAGGCCGATGGAGGAGGAGGCGTTGGTGGTGGAGGCAGCGGGTCAGTGAGGAAGCCGCGACACTAGAAAATTTTGTAGGGAGTTAGAAAATTTCAGAGCCCGTGCGCACCTATATAGGCAGTGGTGATCATCGCGTGCGGACAGCTTAAGTGCCCGCACGGATAGATTATCTTTCATCTTTCCGTGCGGATGGCTTAATGGCCCGCACAGAAAGATTATCATTATGTGCGGACAGCTTAAGCGGCCCACACGGAAAAACTATCTTTCCTTGCGGACGGCTTAAGCGGCCCGCACGGAAAAAACTCTCTCCGTGCGGGCTCTTAAGCCATCCGCATGCGATAATCTATAAACATTTAGAGATGGACTACAAAAATTTTAATAATATCTAAATTTGGTCAGAAAATTCTATAAATTAACATGACAATTTAATTTTGTTCCATAACACCGTTATAAAAAAATTAATCGGTTTTGATCAAGTGAGACATATATTGTTCATAAATGGCTACACCTTTGTAATAGTTTATGAACTCTAAGTTTCAACGTTTATATAGCTTATAAGAAACTATGAACTAGTATATTACTCAAATTTATACATAACCTTAACATTAACTCATTATCACAACATATGAAATTATATTGCCACTTGTGTTGTGGAAAAATATTTTTTTTTATTTTTTTAAGTTATTAACCTTTTTTTAAAAAAATTGTCCTTTTCTTTTTATTTTTTTTAATATTTTTTCTTGACTTAGGAGCACACGAGAGGTAACCACAGAAAATTTGAGACTAAACAAGCGAAAGGCGTGGCCTGTGAAAAATTCAGAATATGCGTTCAGAATTGGAAAAAGCTTCCGGGCTCGAAAAGGCAACATTTCGAGCCATTTTGGGGAAAATAAAATCGCCGAACATGGCAAAGCGGCGAATGAACATATCTGGATTTTTTTATGATCAATTTTCATATATAAAACGTCTTGATCAAAGTCCGTATGTGAAAGTTATGGCCGATTTAAGAACCGACTACGAGTTAGAGGACATAATAGAAATAATGTGCACAAAAATTTGTTACACACGCACAAACTATATTATATGTGCAGTGGGAGCCACTTTGTTAAAGTTTTATTTAAATGAACTCTACGTTTCAAGTTTATATACCTTATAAGAAGCTATGAACTTGTATGCATCTCAAATTTGTACATAACCTTAACATTAACTCACTATCACAACATATGAAGTTATATTGCCACTTGTGTTGTGAAAAAATATTTTCTATTTGATTCTATCCCATATCCAAGAATTAGATGGAGAATTCAATAGGTTTATAGATAATTAAAACCTTACATCTCTAAATTGGTTTACAAAAATACATGGGCATCATCTCGTGCGGCCCACTTAAGCGACCGCACGAGAAAATGGATTATCCCGTGCAGCCACTTAAGTGCGCCGCACGAGATAGTGCGGCATTATTCCGTGTGGCCCACTTAAGCGATCGCATGGGATAATCCATTTTCCCGTGCGGTCACTTAAGTGGACCGCACGGGACAATGCATTTTCGGTTTTTCCAGGCGCGACCACTTATGGCCTGTCTGGAACCTATCGGGGGCCTCGTCCAGAAAAACTGTTTCTCCAATAGTGTTGTCTGCTTAATCTTCGTGCAACTGCATCAAATGGGTTCAGGAGTCGTGTTCGACCGGAGCGGATTGCCCAAGACTGGTGATGATCTATGAGTAGTGCGTGCGTGCATACTTTCTGGAACGACGACAGCTACAAGGACGAACTCCGGTACCTCAAAGAGTGGCTGGAGTACGCGAGTGTCTAAATTCAGGACTGGTTCTGAGGTGGACTGGTTGGATTAGTTTGGTTTCCTTTTCACATTCAGCTTCGGTTGATCTTTGCATGCATACAGGCGGAGAATTGTGTTGATTCTGAGGTGATATTTAGGCTCATGGAGGCCAACCAGATTGGTTAGAGTGCTTCATGTGCAGATGGTGGTGGAGTGAACGATGTGCGCGCCGTCGATGAGGAAGGTCAGGGATCAGATGAATTAGGACGCGCAGGAGCCGTTCGAAGGGAAAGAGAGAGGAGAGAGAGAAGAAGGTAGGAGAGAGAGGAGAGGCGAGGAAGAATATTAGATGAGTAGGAAGTTGTTGACGTGTGGGTCCCACCAGCTAACTCAGCCAGTCAACCGTGGTCAAACTGTCACGTCAGCAGAAATTGCTTTCAAAACCTTCGAAAGAGTTGATTTGCACCGGTTTTAGAAAAAAGAGGAGGCGTTATATCCGTGTATTGCAGTTGAGTGAGGCGATTCGATGACTTAGTCTTTTCCGTTGCGTTGGCCTTAGGAGTGGGCATAAAACCCAAGCCCGAAGTGCGAACCCATAAAAACCCAAATCCAAACCCCAAAAACCCAAAACCCAAAGCTCAAAAAATGTTTTCGGGTAGGAAACCTGAAAACCCGACTTTATTTCAGGTACAATCGGGTTGCAACACCCAGTACCCGAACAACCCAAAATACTCGAAATGGATTCAACGCTTTGGGGAATGGAGTTTTGCCCAAGACGGTCGCGACCAGCAATCTCCCGCTGTTGCCGCCGTCGCCTCCGCTCCTCCCCGAGGCCCGCCGGCGAGCCACAACACTAACCCCACTCCGACCGCCACCTAACCATTACCTTCTCAACGCCCCACCGCCGCCTCTACCACCATCCTTCCTCCAAATAAAGGATATGTTTGCCACAAAATCAAACCGGGGAATGTACATGGCCAGGAGCGCCGCAGCCAGGCTGCTCTCCTCCTCCGCCTCTCCCCTTTGGTCCAGGCGCCTCCGCCGCCATCCATTCCTCCTCTCCGATTCCCCCTCAAAGACCACCTCTTCCTCCTCCAGCAGGCCTCCTCGCCACCCGCCATCTCGCAAGGACAACGGCGGGTGCCACAAGCCTACCGGTGTCGAGCTCCGCTTGTCCCTCTTCTAGGAACTCTCCAGTCTCGTCACCCCTGCCACCGGCTCCACTGGCGATGGCGCGTTTCAGCCTCGGCGAGATGGGCTGGAGCGGTGTGGCATTGGCCATGACACAGCACAGTGCATGGAAGATGCTCGTTGAATTGCCCCATAGGGAGCAGCTGCCGCTTCTGGTTCTGTCACTGCTAGTAATACGGGTAATTCGAGTTACTCGAAACTCGAACCAGAAATAATGGGTACCCAAAATTTCGGGTAATAAGAGGTTTGGGTTATATTTTGGGTGTCATTTCTGAAAACCCAAAAACCCGACCCAAAATTTCGGGTTAACCCGAATGCCTAGTCCTAGTTGGCCTGTGTACGATTTTTTGCTATTTTTAATTTTTCATTAAAAGATTTACAAAAATAATTTTTGTTTTTGAAGTTTTGCAATCGCTCGTCGTACTCGGGAGGATGCTTTTAAAAATCGCCCTCCTAAAGGGCATCTTTAATGACGTGGCAGACGACAGTGGGCCGCTGTTTGCCGCGAACGGTCATTTTTCACTCGGGCCCCTTGTCGCTCTAGAGAAGGGCATTTTTTACTGTGCTTCCAGGAGGCCAGCTGCAAAAGGAGCGGTCGGGGCAGCAAATTTTCAGGTGGCCCTCTTGCCGTCCTCCCCAAGGACGTTTTTAACTATGCATCCAGGGGGCCGCCTGTAAATTTGCCTCACTTGCCATCCTTTTTCAGGGGGTAAAAGACGCCTTCTCCAAGGGTGGCAAAAGTTCTGGGTGAAAAAAGACCGCCTGCGACATACAACTGCCTAACGGTCGTACGTCACGTCACTAAAAACATTCTCTGAGAGGGTGATTTTTAAAAAACGTTCTCCCGAAGAATGGCGGGCGACTATTTGTGCAAAACTTTCAAAACAAAAAATATTTTTGCAAAGCTTTTAATAAAAAAAAAAAATAGCAAAAATTCGCCTGTGTACTTGCCTCGGGTGTGCTTGGGTAGAAGGAAACGATGGCGTCATAGGCTGAGTTAGGTTGGGTTAGGCTAGAATTAGCTCGGCTTGTTTTAGTTGGTCTGGGCCGGCCCAACAGAAGTTTAGAGTTGATAAATAGGTTGTTAATTTAGGAAAAAAGGGATGGACCTTTATGGGCCGTAGCCCAATTGTGTTTCCACAATTCTCTTCGGGCACAACCTACGCACTGGTTGGCTGGCATAAGACTTCTAAAATAAGCTGGCATTCTTCCACCAGCCCAGCGATTTTCTGAATTGGGATGAGCTAGAACCAACTGGCATGTAATAACAACCTATTTTCTATTTGTTTGCCTCTTCATGGTTGTATAACGACAACTACAGTCTATCTAAGTTGACAGGAACAGTTAAAATTTCCATGATTGTTCTTCTAACACACGGTTGTATATATTTTTTTAACATTCATAAAAAATATTCATAACTATATATATGCATACTTCTGTATTATATGGTACCTCCTCGGCAAAAAAAAATTCAGCAGGTAGTAACCCATCTCAATCTCATCATCACCAAGACAACATGATAGCAATCAAAAGGCAAAAATCCCAGAATCTGCTTATGTCTACCAAGGAGGGCCTAATTAATCAACTTCTTCACATGCAAATAGCAAATTTACTAGGAGTGGACGGAAACATTGCAAAGAACGGAGGGCAGCACTGGCCGTCGTCATGGCATTTGCTCACATCGCCGTTGCTGCAGGTTGAATTAATTGTCGTCGTTCCCGCAATTTAAAACCATCGTCTTCGCTGCAATCGTTGTGGCAACTCTCCTGATCAATGATCATGATGCATCGCCATCATCGCCCGTACCGTATGTCACCGTCGTGGCCAAGGTATGGAAGGTGCAGAATTTTTAGCATATTTAATTTTTTAAAAGATTTATAAAAACAATTTTAGGTTTGAAAAATTGCAAAAGTAATCTCCCATCATCTTTCGGGAGGGCGAGATTTAAAAATCACCCTTTCAGAGGACGATTTTGTTGACGTGGCAGATGGTCGTTGGGCGTCGTCTGCCACGCCATGGCCATTTGTCAAAAATCGCCCCTTGGCGATTTTGTTGACGTGGCAGACGGTCATTGGATGCCATCTGCCACGCCATGGCAATTTTGCAAAATTGCCCCTTGCCGCCCTCAGCAAGGGTGATTTTTGACTGCAGAAATAGGAGGTCGTCTGCAAAAGGGCGGCCGCCGTGGCAATTTTGCAGGCGGCCCCTTTGTCGCCCTTGCAGAGGGTGATTTTTGGTAAACTTGCCCTCTGCAAGGGCGATTTTTGGGCGCCGCCATATATAATCCCAGTTCACCGAGGAGAAAACTCCGGAAAAAACGAGAGAGAGGGGTGAGGAAGAAGGAGAGCGACGAAGCCCCGTCGGTGTGCCTACTTGATCCGTAAATATAATGTCTCGCATTCAATGAGTTTGTGTTATTTTTTTAGAATATTAAAAAAATAAAATATTTTTTAAATATTTGAATAGTTGTTTAATAGTCGATATAGATTTGTAATTTAGGGCACGATTTAATTAAGGGAGTTTAACCTAGGATAAACCAATTTAGATGAATATACTTAGAATATATTCTGATCTATGTCTACATTATTTGAATAGATGTGTAGCAATATGATCCGGATTTAAAAATAAGACATGATTTATTTTAGCCAATTTGACATAGGACAAACCGATTTAGATGAACATAGGATATATCGTTATCTATGTATACATTTTTTATGTAGAATTTTGTTTAATATTTGAATAGATGTGTAGCACTTGATTTATAAATTATGGCACGATTTATTTGAGGTAATTTGACTAATTTGAATGAACATATGTAGAAAATAACTACGATTGATGGTAGATCTAGATGAACAAACTGATTTGGTATATTTTAGGATTTAGAACAGAGAACATATTGTTATAGCTTTTTAACTTAGCCATAGATTGATCTAGGCAACATATTCGTAGTATGAAATAAACTCAGTTTCAATCTGTTTATTAGGCACAATGGCAAATAAGGTCATATTTCAGATAGTTCACAGTGAAGGCAATGTTAGATATGGTCCAGATGGTGTCGATCTGTCAGAATTTAGGATGAAATCGAAGGGCATCGATAGGCCAGCCGATAAAACATTTGAGTGAGTCTATAGTTGGTTGCTACGTGGATTTAAAGTGGATACAAGAGTGAACACAATGTCTCTGTTCGTTGTAGTCAGTCGTGTAACAAAAAGATATTATTGAGAACTAATGTCTATAGATAACACTAAGTCCTGAAGACGTTATGTGGAGATGACTTTTGAAAGGTCCTGGCCCCTTGTTATTTTGTGGCATTGCATGAAATCGATAGCAGTGTTAGAGTGCAAAGAGAGGATGGTCAAGGTCCTAGCAATGTCGTGAAGAATGTTGGACCATCGACACGAACTGGGGGTAATGAAGCAAGGTTGGAGGAGGCGATTGGCGTGGCGGACGAGGGGGAGAGAATCGAGGCAATTGTTGAGGAAATGGAGAAGGAAGATTCTGAAAATGAGCAGGCGAAGAGCGATGAATCATCGGACGAGGAAGAAGATGTAATGCCCGTTGATTGGACAAAAACTAATTTCTCTCAACTTGTTATCTCAGAGGGGCAGCAAGTATCCTTTGAATACAAGGATAACGAGATAATCCAGGGTGCCAGGTATGCTTATAAGGAAGATAAGCGCGGGCATACTTACAAGAAATGCCTGAAGAATTCAGAAGCTCATACCATCCCAGGTACGGGTCTATCTAGACAGTCAACCGATGACATCCGTCCATCGGGAGAAGGAACAACAACGAGGCGATCACGTCCGAGGCGTTCTTGTGCGCGACTACGTCGTTGGCGGCGATGTAATGGCTTGATTATTTCGTCGCCTTTTAGTCTAGTGGTTGTCATTTGTCATGTGTGTAATATTTATCCTTATGAGACATGAACTATTGTAATGTTGTTGTCATTTGTGTAATGTGTCTTTAGCATTTTGAATTACCATTTTAATAAATAATTTTTATAATGTTTGAACAATTCTTGAATGGCTAGTTCATGTTGTAATGTTTTTTCTTATGAATTGATTATTTCTAATCACTTATGTATGCAGGTATGGCGGATGATACACTAGTTCTCCTCAACAGGGGACTGGACAGGAACCACCTGTCCTACTTATCGACGGTGCAGGGTGTGCAGCTGTTGATGAGAAATTTCCCACGCACTGGCCTGAGAGGTCTGCTTAACTCTAGTGCAGGTCCAAATTGGATCGCCTTTGGTGATTTGATCTTGTAACTAACAAGAAACAAAGAATAGATAGTCAAATTATGATTAGATCCTACTCGATCGGCTGTACATATTCATGATACATACTTACTATTCTAAAGTATGTTTAGACTAAGTGATTGGGATAGATTGGTAGTATACCGAGACAACTTAAATCAGTTATATCTAAATATGTATTAGAACAAAAATTATATATATTTATAACTTAGCCGATGTCGTAGATCTAATGTGAATCAGTTAGTACTCTGATACAGTTTTATACTAAGATATTATTCTAAGCTAAATATACTAAACAAGGATCAATTGGCTGTTAACATAACTTAACAAATTGATACCAGGCTTAGCAGATTTAATTAGCATAAGATCTTAATATAAGAGGCGGTTTTAACACATCTAGCAGTAATAAAACATATAAGATGGTTACAACAGGTAAGATCGGCTAAAACCCCGATACTATCTCTAATAGCAGTCAGTGAGCTGAATAAATCTATATGATTCTAAGAGCGACTTAATAGATCAAACTGATGAAGCATTAAGTATAAAAAGAAGCATGAGATCTATATAAGCTAATAAAAACTTTTTGAGATGGTGAATACGCCATATAACCTAAATTAACCTCTAGATCTAGCTCTGTCGGTCATTGTCTTCAAAGAAACGTTAGCTGATCATGAGATAGATCTAGACATTGATCTAAATTATATGCCGTATATGATAAATTAAGCAATTCATGACATCAAGATCAGAGTATCATGACGATGAAAGCACTAACCCCGATAACACAAACCACTTGTAACAAGAGATTACCTTACTTGGAGATCGAAATCCGATGCCGCCCAAAGACGAGGCAAGAACTTATCAAAATCGAAAGTAAAACAAAAGGTGGCGATGCGCCAAGATTGTATTGAGTTGTGTGTTGTTAATACATGGTCTCGGGTCATATTTATACCTAGATATACAACGAGTCCATAACAAACACGATTCCAATCACATATTGAATTTACAAATATTTCTAAACAAACCGGCATTATCTATAAAGAAAAGTATACAAAATATCCTAATTTAAAGATACAATTGCCATTGTAGGACTTTATCCATAGATGGCAATATGTTCAAAGCACTTGGAAACCGAATCCAATGATTATCTTCATGCTTTCCTTCCGGGATTGGTCCCATCTTCCATTTCCAATCGGAATCGGCTATCCTTGTCCGGCTCAAACTCAGCCGACTGACTCCTTAGCTGATTCAGACTCGGCTGATGTAGCCTCTGCCTCCGAGGATCGCATGTTTCCCTCGATTCCGCTTCAATCCTTGCTTCAAACTCAAGGATTTGCTTACCAAATTTGGTCGTTAACACATGCCTCCCAAGTAAACGCTTGATTGGCTTTCAACCATAGCAAAGGCGTGAACGGCTCCATCTTCTCCAATAAATCAACATATTTGTGACTGTCATATGCTCAATTAACAAATCTATGCTCAATTATTCAGAAAAATTTACAAAAATTAACAAATCCTTCGTAGGTACACAGTACACTCCACGGCTTCACGCGTGTGCCGTAGTCTGTTGGTGCTTGCTGAGGAAGAGGAACACAACCTTGGGGCTGTGGCTGGCGCCCGAAGAGGGACGTGGTGGCTCCGTCCTTGGCTGTGAAGGGGGCGGAGGAGAGGAGGATGGCACTGCGGAAGAGGGCGAGGTCGTCGGGGATGGCCGGGCCCGGGAGCGTCTTGGGCGGGAGGAGGCGCGGGGCGCCGTGCCCGTGAGGAGGAGCAGGATGGGCGCCGCTCCCGCTGGTGATGAAGCCGCAGTCACACGGCGCCGCTGGTGATGAAGCCGCACACCTGCATCCATCGCCGCGTGAATGCCGTCGCGGCGCCGCCCACAAACCCGCATCGGACCTCCGAGCCGTAAGCCGCGCGCCGCCCCACCAACCCTAAGCCGTAACCCTCTGTTGCTATCAACGCTGGGCCATGCTTGTGCCGGCCCGACACGAATAGGCCCATCGGGCTATTGGGCCGTGCTTGGGCCACGTCACTGAAGAGGTCGTGTTGGCACGGCACGACACGACGTGTGGGCCGTGCCGGGCTGGCACGACCCGTTTTGGCATGAAGCACGCTGGGACGTGCCGTGCTAGCCCGTCGAGCCCACACCGTGGGAGGTGACCGCCTACCACACTGCTACAAGGAGGGATGATGCCGGATCTAGCCGGTCCTGAGAGCCGGTGGGGTGGGGTGGTGCTGGATTCGGCCGCCCTGAGTGACGGTCGGAAGGAGGAGGGACAGAGAGGAGGGGCGGTGCCGGATCTGGCCGTCCTTGAGCACCGGTGGCAGATGGGAAAGGGCGAGAGGACAAGGAGGTGGCCGGTGGCTGGTGGCCTTCCCATGCCGCTGCTACTGTCACCTCCTAGGGTGGAGGGGGGTGGAGGAGAAAAGGAGGGGAGGGAAAAGGGTAGGAGGAGGAAGAGAGGTGGGGCGAGGGAGAGAATGAGGGGGAAGCGTGGCAAGAAAAGATAAGGACGAAAAAGATTCTTTGCTCTCTCCACTTGGCTCGGCTCGGCTGCATTAAAGCCCCTATGTAGGTACGGTTTTATTAAAACAAACCGGCACTTATAGTAGTAGTCATTTTTCTTTAGATCTGGCATCTATAGTTGCTGAAAGGTGTTAGTTCTATATTTTTTTCATCCCATAGGGGTGCAAAAGGTCTATAGGTGCGGGTTTTAGTTATTTGGGCATCTATAGTGCCAACTTCTTTGTCTATTTTTCTAGTAGCGATAAGATTATGATACTTTTTCAACACAAATGTAGATATACAATTTATTTAAACTAATTTTTTGAGTTAAATTGTTGATGGTCGAAATTTTAAAAGTTTGACTGAGTCTTTTTAATTATAACCATCAAATATTTACCTACTCATAGAGTAAGTAGCGTATATATATATACTAGCAATTGTGCTCGTGCGTTGTAAGGGGTGAAGTCGAGGCGCGGCGCGGATAGGGACAGGAGGGAGGGGCGTAGGCACGGCGCAGGAGCTCCGAGCAGTGATGGGAGGGAGGAGCGCAGACGCGACGCGGGTGCGGAGCAGATGGGGATAGGAGGGAGCACTACTACAAAAAGGCTCATTGGTGTCGCCCCAAAAGGTGCTGGTCAAACCAAATCCGGCACCTATAATGTATATAGATGGCGGCAAAAGAATAGGTGGCGGTTCGTGTTAAGAACCGCCACCTATAGTCTCAAATAGGTGCCGGGTGAATAGTAAAACCGGCACTTATAGTATAGGTGGCGGTTTTACTGTTCACCCAACACCTATTTGAGACTATAGGTGGCGGTTTTACTGTTCACCCGGCACCTATTCTTCACGAATAGGTGACGGTTCTTATTATGAACCGCCACCAATAGTATAGGTGGCGGTTTTACTGTTCACCCGGCACCTATTTGAGACTATAGGTGGCGGTTTTACTGTTCACCCGGCACCTATTCTCAAAAAACACTATTCCCTCGAAGAACCGACACCAATGAACAAAGTCATTGGTGCCGACCAATAGGTGCCGGTTAGGAAAACCGACACCTAAGGGGGTTTCTCAACCGGCACCTATGAGGCATTATGTACTAGTGGAGGGGCGCAGGAAGGGAGGGGCGCATGAGGTCTTTTTTTCATCCAAGTCTTTTTCTTTTCAGCATTGGGACTACGGGTAATTTTAAAAAAACTTAAGGGGTTTTCTGTAAAATAGTCAGACAAAACAAAATTTTGGATAGAAACACTACTTGCTTTATAGATAGTTATATATATATACTCGTATTGACTATATTAGTTATCAGCCAATCAAATTTATTAGTAAACAATATGTATATGATGAAACAGTGAAAGTATGAGCGCATGAAATATTCTGTTACAAAAAATTCTATTCTAACAGTAAATTAACTATGGTCTCTTAAATAATTTATTAATTCTTAATCAAAAAAACGTCGTTGGGTTGTTTCCAAAAATATTTAGCACCAATCTAAATACGTATTTATTATCCAACTACATCCACACCTAACTGGATCATGGCCAAAAAAGGATGCTCGGTCTCCTTGAACAAGCGTTTCCAAGCTCGGCTGGCAGCTCAAACTAGCGGCATCGCATTCTCATCACGTACTGGTCGTCGCAACGGCGTTCCTCCCTTGACTCCGGCAATAGCTAGTTTCGCCGCCGTTTGCCGCACCCGCTCGCGGCCTTGACGACGGTCGCATCGAGCACTGGCTGGCTGCTAATGGAGAATTAGTTAACAGAAAAAACACAGCTTTATTTATCACGGTTTTCAGATTACAGTTCAATGGAACGGGTTGCACATCTGCATCTTTGAGCCAGCACTTGACACATGCGATCTTCCTGGCCAGCATCGATTGTGCGGCCGGAACGCTGGCCGGTGGACGGGGCGAGGGCATATATCTCACTCGGAGCCGCCAGCAGCAGCAAAGGTGAAACCAGAGCTTTGCAACGCGTCCTCGACAACCCTGTCCAGCCGCGATGCCATCTCCGATGATATGTGGTTGCTCCAGTCACCAGCCACCCCCTTGCGGAAGAAGGTCTCCTTCTTGATTTCAAAACCGGTGACTCCTGTCTTGTTCACCTGCAAGTTCTTGAGTCGGTCGATGCTGCATAAGTCGACGATGGCATCCACTTCCCCAGCCGCCACCTCCTCGGCGGTGAACGGGCATCCCAAGAAGTCAGCAATCTTCTTTACGTTGCGTGCCGGTTCACGCAACATCTCTTCGTACTGGAGGAAGAGGACCTTGTCGGGCCGCCTCTGGCTCTCCTCCCAGTACTCGCGGACGTGGTGCCACTGTGGGCCACCAACACTTCGCCCGTCGCAGAACAAGTCGAACACCTCCTCGATCGAAGGCGCCGGGTGCTGTTGCTGATCTGTGCTTGTGCTTCCACCCTTCACCTTGTTGTTCTTGGTAAACAACCACGTGGAGACGAACGCGTCCTTGGGGTCCCGGCAGATGTACACGATCCGGCAACCGGAGTTGTCCGCCGTGATGTACTCCGGTAGGTGGGAGTAGGGCATGTGAGTTGCCAGCAAACGTGGCGATGGGAGAGCAGTGAACACGTCTCCGTCTTCGTCGGAGAGTGCGAATGTGGACTCGACGAATTTGACGCAGTCATGCGGGCCACTGCGGCGGAGCGGATGGGCCTCACCGGACGGCGGGTGCTCCGCCCGGTTGACCGTCGCGAAGGCAAGCGCCTTGAGCCAGGTGGTGCCGGACTTGGGAAAGCTAGCAAGAAAGACATCGGATGACCTTGGCTCGAAGCGCGTGTGCACGGCCTCGAACCCAGGGAGGACCCACTCCGGCAGCCAGTAGCCGCCGTATTTCCGCAGTGGGAACGGCGGGCACCCCGTCTCCAACGGCAGCGTGGGGATGAGCTCAGCCATGTCCATGGTGCTGCCTTTGCGGTGAACGCTAGGGGTCGGGGCCATCGGCTAGCTATTATCCCTGTGCGGGGCTCTTCTGCGTGCCTCATCCGTCCATTTTATAGCGATCGAGCTCTTCTGCTCACTCTCAGTGCCATAATGGCCTTTGCATCTCTGGCGTATTGTCGCTCATTTCAAGAGCAAACGTACTAGATATGTTATTTTAGATTTTATCATAATGGCATCTGCCTCTCTGGCGTATTGTCGCTCGTTTCAAGAGCAAACGTACCGGATATGTTTTTTTATTAAGATTTAGATTTTACATCTATTGATTTATGTTAACATGATTTTTAAACGGTGAAGTTAAATTTATTCATTTGTCAAATTTATAATAATGAAAAGTTTTACATGTGTCAATTTAATCCTCATTATCGTTCGTGTTAAGCATCACCATTATGTTGTAACAGTTTACAGAGTATCAATTAGTACTTCCTCCGTCTTAAATTATGGCAATAATTTGGGAATAATTATTCTAAACGTATTATTCTTTTTCCAAATTTAGTACATTTTGATTCCCCTAGTGCCTAGGTAATAGGTTGAGCTAGCTTAGCCTGCATGAAAGGTGCTTCTCATCCAATAGAACAACTTAATTATTGTGATAATTAGTATTATTTGAATGGAGTGTGATTAATGAGACAAGTATACTTTGAAGTGCTACAATTATGAAACAAAGTTTGAATGGTATTGTCATGCCCGGAAATTCTAAAATTTTTGAATTAATTTGTACATACAATCCTTGTCCAGAAATCACTGAGGTATACAAATTAACAATTTAATACACATATTCATCATAAAAATAACTTTAATTACTTGCAAAAGAGGTACTTAGTCCTCACCATGAACAAAACTGCAGCAAAAAAATCTAGCGAAGCTTCAGCTCTATTTCCACATGCAGCTCAATTAGGATCTAAGCCAAAAGGTGCATAGGGATACAAAAGATGACAATAATAGGGTTTCATTTGCGAAGACAAAATTTAGAAAACATTTGACAATTTGTAAAATAGTAGAGTAATTAGTCATAAATATTAATCAACACTGAACAACACCCAATGCTGCACAGGCCCAACCAACTCTGAAAAACCAATCCCAGTTGCACAGATCTAAACTCCATTACAGGAGCTAATAAATAATCATAACCAATTTATCATCATTAATAAGTAGTGTGGGACTAATCATAAAAACATTGCTATACACATCCATAACCACGGGTACAGCTATTCGAATAGTTGTACTTTGATCAGAGATGTATAAATTTACCCACAAGACACAATCTTAGTATTATGTCAACCAGGCATCGCGATACCAAAAAGTACCCGAATAGAGATTGTGACAAGACCCTTTGCATAACACGTCTGTTAGAATGACACCTACTAAGCATCTGTCTCCAGCAGAAAATGGCCAGTTACCTAATAGGGAGACTACTTAGTGCAAAAAAAAATCGTGGACTTAGTTGGCTACCACTTGTGGACTTAGTTGTCTGCCACGATAAAAAAAGATACTACCATGGTGTCTCCTGACAAACGTATTATACTCCAGATTAAGCTCTTGCCCGTTCTAGCTTGTGGTTAGTTTGGTTAAGACTTCACAACAATAGCTCACGAACCGGTCCTTAATTATCATGAACACGACCAACACAACAACAACCATGTGCTCACAATCCACCATTAGTCAAGTTTTAGTTTGAATATTATTAACAAATCACGACCAATCGTCGTGAGCTACCATTAATTAACCATCATTAATCATGAGTGAATCATTAGTTTTCCCCACATAAAAGGACACTAATGTTTCTAAGTATGGCTAAGCAATTGTACCTAATCTCTAGTTAAACCAATATATAAAGTTTAAATAGTCAAATTATAACCCAAGGTATCAAGGAAATAGGGTAACCAATGCAAATTGGCCATAACAAAGGAATAGGTTCACACCACCCAATGACATTCGAAAATAAATGCACATTTGAAATAAATAGAGAATTTAAATATGGGATCAATATGATCAAAGGGATTGTGTTTGGAATCTGTGTGACTTGCCTTGCAATAATTAGTCTTCAATTCGGCTTCAGGAACTTCTCCAACAAACGAATGATTCTTCAAAATGATGGAAAATTAAACCTAGAACACAAAATGAGAAAAAACACTGAGCAAAACCAAATAAACAGTTCACTTAAAGTTCATAAATTGGCAGTGCTTAAATTTAGATGAATTATGGGACTCGAACAATGTTAATCCAAGTTCATAAGAATTAGTTATGAATTAATGAAGTTTTAATCAACTAAAACCTATATAAAAACAGCTAAATGATTTATTGCATCATATTGAATTATTTTTGAACTTGAAAAGAAGGATTATGACGTCAGCCCTGGATCAGTCCACTGTAGACCTGGTTCACCGAGATGGTCCATGGGTGCACAGAGATTAGACGACCCAGATTCATTGACTTAGATTGGATGGCTTGGATTGAATCTGGCTTAAGATGGAGACACGTCAGCAGTTGCGTGGTAACGGAGGGGATGACGTAGCGCTGAGGTGGTGGATACATGGTGCTGACGTGGTGACGTCCACATAGGCACAATGGCCGGTTGCTTTGGACTGCGGCGGCGGTGTGGCGGTGGATACCAAGGGAACAGGTGTGTAGAGGGGACCGAGGCGATTCTTACCAATGCAAAAACGACGATGAGCGGTGACGAAAGATGGCCGGCAACGAGCTTTTCTTGATGGAAAGGTTCAGGACGATGATGACGATGACTCTTCGGCGAACTTCGATGGAAAAGGAGGAGTGGACGTGCTTCAGCTTGGCGGCGAGATGCCGACTGTGGCAACGATGAGGTTCGACAGCGACGAGGTCGATAATGGGGCTCAGCTAGAGATCAACGAGAGACAGTGGCGCTCAAGTGAACAGCGACAAAGGCCTTCCTAGGGTCTTCGGCGAACGAGAAGCGAAGGCCGGGCTTCTTCTCTTCGATGTGAACCCGACGGTGGCGATGACGACCTTCGACGACAAGCGAAGCAGCGACACGGCTCGTCCTGATACGTGACATAGGAGGATGGCCTCGGGTGCACCGTGACGAAGTTCTTCCGGTGGTCTTTGACGCAAAGGAACCGATGGCTGAGGTTTGCACATGCACGACGATGTCGAGGGTGGCGACGACACAGAGCAGCGACGACCAAGGAGGCGGCGCGACACAGCCGGAGCTTGGCGGTAGCGGCGGAGAGAAAATGCGGGCTAGGGGAGAGGCGGCTAGGGCACAAGAGCTCGGGAAAAGGAGGGAAAACGAGAGAGGAGACCACGGTGGTTCTATTTATAGGCTTGGGAGGAAGAGTTTGGGTCCAATATGACGGGAATCTACCAAAAAAGAAACTAGGGTTGTGGAAAGTGTGGAGTCTGATTCCAAAAACAAATTGAGATTGATTTCCTAGTGGATTTGGTTTGGTTTTTGGGGAAAACGAAAGAGGAGAAAAGGGAAAGATTATCCCTCAACAAATTTTGGAAATGAGGATCGGGATCGACAGGTTTTTGGAAAGGGGAAAGCGGCAGTGTTGGATGAACAGGCCCGGGTCTGGAGGTAGAAGACGATACTATAGTGTAGGAAGGTAAAGCAGACTTCTTCTTTCTCTGTCCTGGGTCGGTTAAAATATAGGTGCAAAGCAGACTTCCAGAACAGTAAGGGCCAAAATGAGAGGGAGACAAAACAGACTTCCTAACAAGCATGTAGGCCGGAATAGAGAGAGGGAACAAACACAGACTTCCAAGAATTGGCCCAGAACTGGAGAGGATTTTAATTACTTTTCTATTTAAATTAATCGTTGAAATGATCTCTGAATTTTCATAAATAATTTCAACGCTCAAATAATTCCAAGAAAAATCCTGAAAATAGTTGGAAACTCAGAATATTTAATAAAAATATAACTAGATCATTTAGTGATTAATTTTATTTACTTAAATAATTACTAACATATTCTTTATATCATTAAAATTAATAATTGAGCTCTCAAAAAATCCGAGAAAATTTTGAGAGAGTATATTTAATCATGAAAAATTTAATAAAAATTAAATCCACCCATGTTTTATTTAGGAAATTTTATTTCTCATATTTACTTCACTTGTAAATTAATTAAATTTATTATAAATTCTAGAAATCATTTTTCATTTATTAAAAATACTTTTGATGCTTAATTGATGTTAAAATTTTCATAGATTTTTATTCAAACACTTTCTTTAATTGTTAAATAATTTCTAAAAATTTATTTTTCACCATGATTTATATCTAGGCGATTTTTAGGGTGTGACTGGTATGGAGACAAGTAATTTGAGATGGAGGAAATACTACATTTGGGGGAGATCCTGTGGTGAAAACTAACTAGTTGGTGGTCCGCGTAGCTGCACAGCTAGCACCCATTCAAAATTATCCTTTTTACACACAATTTTCTTTAAAACTTGCTAAATAGTCACTTGTTGTCTTATTATAGCAACCCTTATCATCACACCATCCACCACCCATTACTCTTTTCTCTACCTTTCATTTGCTTACCCAGTCTATCACGACTTCTATTCATATTCCTCGGGTCCTTTAAAAATCAGAATTGTTGATTCTCTTTTTATAATTTTTAATTTTTAGAAGTCTCGTCAAATGCCACCACTATACTCTTTTACAACCCTCATGCTGTGCTCATCTTGATTGTCATTGGGATAGCTTCCTCTTTTCATTTTCTAGAAGTTCGATTAACCGCCAAGACCCTACTCCTTCACGATCTGTCTAGCACGCCTCTTCTTAATCGGTATCGAGATTGTAAAAATCACACCTAAACATCATTGAGGTGATGTTTTGTAGTTTTTGCATATCTCATCAACCACCACCGTCCTAACCCCTTCATAACTCGCCTGCTTTCTCCTCTTTATCAACATTTGATAGCATTATGTTATAGAAAGAATGTATTTTCAGTATTCCTTGTTTTTCTTGATTTTTTATTCCAATTTTTTATTTTTAAGCGTATTTCGACCGAATCCTTATTTTTATTTTCCTAATTTTGAAATTTATTTTTTTAAACTTTAATTAATCTTATATTGTATTTTCCTTTTTATTCCAAATTTTAGTTATTTTTAAATTTTATTCTTACTTGAACTCACATTTTTATTTTTCTAATTTTCGAATTTGTTTTATCTTTTATTTTGAATTTTATTAATCTCATGTTGTGTTCTACATTCTCTTCTTTGAATATTTCTTATTTTCTTATTCCGGGTTTTGCTAGCTCTAAATTATATTTCTACTTGAACTCTTAGTTTTCTCTAATTATGAAATTTATTGTATTTTTTTATTTTAAATTATAATTAATTTTATGTTTGTGTTCTAGATGGTATTTTCTCTCAATATTCTTTATTTTTACTTGAACTTTTATTTCTCTTTTTTATAATTTTAAAATTTATTTTATTTTTATTTTAAATTTTAATTAATCAATACGAGTTCTATATGAACTTTTCCTCCAATATTTCTTATTTTTAATATTAAATTTTAGTTATTTTTAAATTATATTTCTACTTCAAATCTTTTTTTCTTTGATTAATGTGAAAATTTGTATCTTTGTAATGAATGTGATATTTTTTGGAACTGTCTTAATAATAATATAATAGATGAGAGATAACGCTGCTACTCTCCCTCGCACTGTATAGCTCTCACAATTAGGACACGACAAGAAGATTATCAGAGAGGTGGCTTCCCTAACCACTCCCTCCACATCCCTAACAAAATCAAGCATCAGCCATTCTTCTAACAATCTAGGTTAGTCCCGTCTTCACCTCTGAGTTTTCTCCTCTCTGCATTTTTTCTCAAGTCAATAAGTCCACCAATTGTTATGAATCGCGATTTTCTGTTTTGTTAAAGATTTATTATTGTTTTGCAGTTTGTTTGATTCTACCGACTTCGCCACCCCATCAGTCCCATCACGGCAACCGAGCGCTGCGCCACACGCACGCGTCACCTACTGACAACGCCGAGAACAATGGCCGCCGCCGCTTCGTCGCAGCCGGCGGCCCAGCCCCTCGTCGGCCGTGGCAATCCTGACGCGTCATGGGGGATCGGGTGTGGCATCACATACAGTACGATAACTACACGGGCGTACAACTTTTAGCGTTCTATATATGGTGCGCTTCCTTGTTACGTCTTGTGAAGATTATGGTAATCGGACACTTTCATGGTTAGCTATCCAACTAGTAATAGACATAGGTTACGCCTATGAATTATATAAACAGACTATGACTTGGGTGTTACATTGCCGATCAGATAAGACAACGGCTTATCGTCATACCATGGTAAGACTGAGAAAACCGACTTAGAGTATGATAAGGTTTTCGACTTGTAAGTCCACCCTCCAAGACTATATAAGAGGGTAAGGGGTGTCCCTTAAGGGATATGAGTTTTATGCGATAGATGTGATATGTGAGATACGAGATCAAGAGATCAATATAAACACTCGGCGAATCGAATCCCTGAAATAGGAGTAGGGTATTACCTCACGAGAGGGTCTGAACCTGTCTAAACTTTTTTTTTCACTTAAGCCATCGTGTTAGATAAACTTGACAGCACCCTCAATTTCTATTGTCAAAATTTTTGACACGTCTAGGCTTTGCCAATACTTGTTTAGTTCGATTTGTTTGTATGGCCCATGAATTTTACGTACTGTGCAATGAAGTGCAGAGAGAGACACCCGTTTTGGTCCATGCGTGCGACTGCAGCGTGTATCGACAATCAGTTATCCGTTGCTCCTGGAAAAGAGCAATGTAAACGTCCAGCTTCTAGCGTTATTCTCTCCGTTATGGCTGATAGTATTGTCCGTATGTTACAATAGAATTTTAATTAAAAAATTATTATTAACCTGTTATTATCAAATTAATTGATGTTCATATTTATTATTGACATATGGACCCTTGTCTTACATTTTTATTTTTCATTCTCACAAGAAATAAAGTTGGTGTAAATAGTTGATATGTAAGACTCTATCTTTTTTTATTAAAAAAAATTTGAAGTTAGTGATAAAGCGATGATACAACCATCATCATCACTACTCTATACAACAAAGAGACTTTATGATATTTAGTCCCGGTTGGTGTTATCAACTGGGACAAAAGGTCATTTTAGTCCCGGTTCAAAAAGCCTTTATATGAGAAAAGATAAAATAAATCTATAACAGTGTCGAGCCGCACGCCTCTCCACGCGTCTCGTCCTTATCCCCGCGCGCCTCCTCGAGTCTGCACACTGACTTATCCATCCACGCCTTCTCCCCCTCCTCCCCCTTCCCTTCGATCTCCATCGGCAGCGTGGGTTCCAAGCCAACAAAGTTGGGGGAACCATTTTATAGCTTTTTTTGATGTTCGTAGACTATTTATTTGCCCAATTCTGAGTCCGTATATGAAAGTTATGGTTGTTTTAAGATAGGTGGTGCAAGTTAGGGTTTTGCGACACACTCTTGTTGTACGGGCTAAGGTAAAATTGCAGAATAGGTTAAGCAGGCTAACAATGAGGCTAGCGATGCTGGGCAATTGATACAAGGTGGCTTGCGACCAATCTAAAAGGCTTGTGAAAGCGGGTTATAAACTCAAGGCGGCTAACAAAATGAAACCGAGTATAACTTGATTTCTCAAGGAAGACTCCCGTGCAAAACAACACGTTGTTCTAGAACCACGAACGCGACTCTAAACCAGTGACCACAACTCTAACCTTGGACACAAACTCAACAAGAGAAACTAAAATTAAACTTGCAAAGGCACAAAGGGGTTTGGAACAGTGGAAACTAACTACTTTTTGTTGCATTTTTGTGGACCTATGTAGGAAAAGAATTTTGAGGAAAGATAGATATACCTAACAGGCAATCTAGCGCTTTGATACCACTTGATCAGGAACTAGGGTCCCGATCTTCCATTAGGTACTGGATAGGTCGATTGTGAAGACTTGACGTTGATGATCCAAAGGCTCCAATCAGGATCACCAAACCCCTCGCAATCAATACACCTCCCCTTCATTGGTTATCACCCGAGACAAAAAATGATGACCTTGCCGATAATGCTATTTGCTACAAGCGAATCGAGAACACAAGTAAAAGAGTAGAAGATGCAATTTGAATATATTGCAAATATATAAGTAATCTCACAAGTTGGGGTTCCACAAAGCAAACTAAGTGATGAAACTACAACGGCAGAATAATTTAAGCAAAACAAGACCTTAAACGATGATGACTACAGAATAAATATAATTATGGATGTCCTAGGGTTAGCCCAAAGGCGCACACCCCTCTTGGGCTTAGCCCACAACACAATTATAAGGCCCAAGGTCCAAATTAGACACATACTGGATGAGGTACGTGGCTTCTTTTACAAATTCCCGACAACTTAGTAGGAATTTTGACGTGGGACCAAAAACAACTATAGGTAGACTCCATAAGCTTTCCAACAAGTGCTTATGGGCCCTGAGAGTCCTTCTGGATCAACGGCCCTTTTGAAGTTGATGCTATCAGGAGGCCCTAATCCAAATACAAAATGTGGAGAACTTCATCTCTTGCCTTCTATGGACCAAAAGTGGCGTGATGATGTAGGAGTATACTTAGGGAAGGATATTGGTTGGTCCTAATCAACTTCATTGATCATCGAAGCACTTGGTAAGCCCACTCTCCTTTCCTTCACCCATGCAGGTATTTCTGCAAATGAGAAGAAAGAAAACTCATGGTGTAGTAACGTTTGTTCGAACAAATAATAAGTGAACCTAATATAAAACATATGCACCTTGAGCTTGTTCATGTGTAATATAAGCATGGTTATATCTGAACCAATGATGTCCTCATTAGTGCAGCCCATGGAGACAGAGCGGGTGCTTGTCCCAGTTGATCGTTGGAAAGGCAAGCGCTTCCAGCCAGGTAGTGCTACACTTCGGGAAGCTAGCAAGGAAGATGTCACATGGCCATGTCTTGAAACGGTTGTGGATGGTTTCGAACAGGAAGAAGATGCTCTCTGGCAGCAAGAAGCTGTTGTATTGGCGCAGTGGGAATGGTGGATACCATGTCTCCAAGGGCAGCTTAGCCACGTCCATGACATTGTTGTCGCCATGGATGTTGGAGGAGGTGGCCATGGGCCTAGCTAGTGTGCATTCATGTTCTTCTACCCTCTAGAACGGTCCATCTTATAGGATCAAAACAAAAGAACCAAGCCTACCAGAGGAGGGTGAATGGTAGGAACAGCTAAAAAAGCTTTTAGCGGAACTAAAAATTACCTTTGTCCTGACGAAGTTTGGACCGACCGGCCTATACAAGCCGGACCGTCCGGCCCTAAGCCACCGGTCCATCCAATGTAGTCCTGCCAAATAGTTTGCCTTGCATCACTGCTTGACCTAGCCACTGGATCGTCCACCATGCTCCTGTCGGACCGCCCGATTAGTCAGACCATCTGAGCCTTGGTAGTTGGATAGTCTGCCGACACTCAGAAAAACACAACCAAAGAACTTCTTGAAATAGATCAACTTTATTGCTTCTTGTCTTTACAAAGTGCAACTACAACCCATTTTCTCGCAAGTTGATTCCCAATCCTTCACCGATAATACTCTCCCAATACCTCAAGCAATACCTACACATAAATAAACTACGAAGCCATATTCGAGCATAATTTCTTTCCCAATTTGACTCAGCATTAGCACACAACAGTACTACATACGCATAATAATCATATAGAAGTCAAAATCACAAAGTAAACACGAGAATCCATCAAAATATCACAAATCTGACTCTAATCCAAAATTGATCGGGTCGTCTGGATTAGCATCCCCAGTTGGTCTAGGAAACCCTATGCTTGTCTGTCCGACCCATCAATGCCGGGTTGGTCCGATCTCTACCTTTTGACATGCTGTTCATCTTCGGTCGAGTCCGACCAATAGTACAAATCCATTTTGCCTCCTCCTCGCCAATCCAAGAGAAGCACGAAAGTCTACTTCGCCTCCCTCTCCCAAGTGGCCCAGAAGGAAAGCAACCCATAAAGTATAGTTCTCCTCCTTCCCCTTTCTTTTATTTTAGCTCAGCCAGAAGTCTACTGTACCTCCCTATCACTTTAGTATCTTCTTCAACCTCCAACCACCTCCCATATTCGATCCGATGCAACTCCCCTTCCAAATTCGGCGCATCCGTTCTTCCATTTCCAAAATTGGTTGAGGGGATTTGTTGTCCTTGATCTCCTCTTCTTTTCCCCCAAGAAATCCCCTTGAATTCATTGGAAAATCATCCCGATTTGAGTTTGATTCGAACTTTCTCTCTCTTCGGAAACCCTAGTTTTTCCTGGTGGCTTTCCCATCACCGTGAACTCGATCCCATGCTTCCGAGCCTATATAAAGGACGCCCGAGCTCTTCTTTTTCACTCCCCTCTTCTTGTCGAGCTTTTGTGCCCTAGCCGACGCTCCCCGCAACTGAGTTCTCTCTCCGTCGCCGGT
The DNA here is from genome assembly GCA_019925245.2 of Oryza australiensis. NCBI lineage: Eukaryota > Viridiplantae > Streptophyta > Magnoliopsida > Poales > Poaceae > Oryza > Oryza australiensis. The sequence goes on from JAIFGZ020000565.1 coordinate 3,873,385, forward strand.
CACCACTCCAGCCGCCCCTAACAGCCGCCTCAGTCGTCCTTCTCCGTGTTGTCACCACCTCCAGAACCACAGCGACCGTGTGAAGCCTGGTCTCCACTTTGCCAAAGCCGAAGACCACTGGAAACCCCTTGTAACCTCGAACGTGTGGCCGTTTGTCATCGCATAAGTGTTGGTAAGGGTCGTCGAATTCTCCTCTCTCCACTGGTACCCTCGGTGTCCGCTGTTGCACCGTCATTCGCCATCATGTTGCCTTCCTGTGCTCGCCGACCATCGAGCTGACGTGGCCGTCTGCGTGACTGCCTTGTCCACGCTCACCCTTCTTGCTCGTGTGGCGCCTGCTTGTCCTATCTACGTGTCATTCATCCCAAGCCCTATAATGCGCTGATCTGAGCCGTCCGATCTAGGTCAACCCTAGTCCAAATCAATCTCAATCCTTCATCCAACCTTGATTGATTTCATCCATTGGATCTTGGTCAATTCTGGTCAAACAGATCTGCGCCATCCATCCTTGATCCAATTAAATCTCAGCCATCCAAAATCAATATAGTTCCTTTTCCCTCTCTTTTCATTGACATATTGGTCCTTTTTGCTATATGTCATCTATCAAATTTGATCCAATCTTTTTTCCAGAGGATGTTTTTAATATTTTCTCTCAGTTATAAATTATTTGTAAATTGTTTAATTAATTTGGAATAGTCTTTCTTTAATAGGTATAATTGGATTAAGTTTGTAAAATTCATAACTAATTCATATGAAGTCGGAATGAGGCCGTTCAAGTTTCATAATTCATCTAAAATCATGATCTACATGTTTGTTTACTTTAATTGTACTATTTATTTGGTGTTTCTTAGTATTTTTCTTTATTTTGCATGTTAGCTTGTCGTTTCCATCATTTCTGAGGTTCGTGAGTGCGTCAGAATAGTTTCAGAAGACGAATTGAACACCGATTATTGCAAGCCAAGCCGCACAGATCCCAAATACAATCCTTTTGAGCATGTTAATACTATATTTAAACTCTCTATTTATTTCAAATGTGTATTTATTTTGAATGTCGTGAGGTGGTTGAGCCTATTTCCCAATGTTCTGGTCAAGATGACTTGATTATCCTATGAGTTACAATTTGATTAGCTTGGACTCTATATAATAGTCGGCTAAATATTAGATATAATTGCTTAGCCATGCTTAGAAACATTAGTACCATTTTATATGGGAATAACTAATGACTCACTCATAATTAATGATGGTTAAATGATGATAGCTGATGATTTGTCGTGATTGGTTAATATTCAAAGTAAAACTTGACAATTGGTGGGTTTGTGAGCACATAGTAATGTTGGTCATACTCATGATAATTAAGGATTGGTTCACGAGCTGCTGTTGTAAAGAATTGATTGTACTAACCACAAACCAGTATGGACAATGGCTGGATCTAGAGTATAATATATTCAAGAGGAGACACCGTGGTATATTATGTTTTTATTGTGGCAGACAATAAGTCCACAATTTTTGGGCACTAAGTAGTCTCCCTGTTAGGTAACAGGCCACCCTTGTCAGAGACAGATGCTTAATGAGTGTTATTTCTATGGGCATGTTATGCAAAGGGTCTTGTCATAGCTTCTTTCCAAGGCACCGTGATGGTACTGAGGTGTATGACAACATGTCGTGGGGTTGTGACTTGTGGCTAAATTGGTATACCTCTGGCTAGAGTAAAACTATTCGAATAGCCGTGTTCACGGTCATGGGCGGGCCTAGCAATGTTTTTCATAATTAGTCCCATACTACTCATTAATGATAATAAATTGGTGATGATAATTTTCCAGCTTGTGTAATGGAGATAGATTTGTGCAGTCAAGATTGTTTGTTCAGAGATGGTTGGGCCTGTACAACATTAATGTGTTGTTGCAGCGATTGATTAATATTGCTATTTAATTACTCTATTATTTTACAAATTCTTAAATGTTTGCTGAACGCTCATTTTTTCAAATGAACCCTATATTATTGTCATCCTTTATATATTCTATGCACTTATATACTTGTTCTAATTTGATGAGTATTTTATGTACTCAACTTCTTCAATCAAACATTGATTTCGTACATGCATGCTATGTCCTATGCTGATCGGCTGCTGTTTGTGGGTGGCCTGTCGCATTGTACTGTTAGCTCACCTCAATCAATGCAAGATTATTTTTTCAATATATAATTAATATGATGTATGATGGTTGGTCACTGCTCCTTGTCTAACATTCATGCGGATCATTCCGACATGACACAAAATTATTATATGGACAAGCAAGGATACATCTTGATTAGTATATAGGAAAAAAAGAAAAAAAACACAGTTATAGTTGGCTCCTCGAAGACAACCCTATTATGCTACTCCTTGGGTTAAATAACTATAAAAAATTATACTATTTTATTTTTCGGTTAGTTCCAAAAGTCCAAACCAGTAATTACAAAAGAGCATATAGAATGTATGAAATATTTCTCGTGTTTTCCACTATGTTGGATTCTTAAATTAGTATTTTTCTAAATTTAATAAATAGAACATGAGGTATACTCTGTGCTTGGAGTCTTAACTCCTTTTCCAATTCCACGTTGAAAAATTTTCGAGCTATACATGGTATTTAACCTCAATGTTGGCTTGTTTACGCTTTGACAATTCATTATTTTTTAGTTAAAAATTGAGTGTCCTTGTTTTGAAGTCCCAGTTATATCTTTTCTATAATTTAATAGCTTTAAAATCCAGATTTAATCATTACCAATTTTCTATCATGAGGTTCAATACAGTATTATTCTTATTTAAAAGTTTCTAAGTTCAAAATAGGGATTCTACTACCTGATTCTCAACAAAATTAGTACAATCCCTGTCAAATGGGTTATTTTGTAACTGATTCTGAGAAGAATCACTTCAAGTGATTCATCAATTTTACATAGGGAGTGAGAATCACTTGAAAACCAGTTTCTCCCCGAATCAATCGAAACTAGTTTTTCAAAAATCACTGAAAATCACCTTAAATATTGTTCTAATTATTACTTTATTGTATTGATTTTGATTCTTTCTAGAATCTGATTCAGGAAAATCAGAATCTAAAATCACAGAATCACAGAATCAGGAGCCCTACCAAACAGCCCTAAGTATCATGCTCGTTTTTCCAAATACAATAACACTACGCCGGCATCGGCTATCTCTAACGGGCATTAACCCTCATCTCTATCGGGTTGGGCCCCCGTCACTGTGAAAAGGTCACTATGTGAGAAAATATCTCTAATAGGCACAAGGCCATCACGGATGCACATTATCTCAATCGGGGCATAATAAATGCCCGTTACATATGAGTTTGAAAGTCAAACCAGTGGTGTTGAACGCCCGTCACGGATGACATATCTCAATCGGGCCTAGTTCTAAGCCCGTCACAGATGGCAACTCATCTCTAATGGGCCGTAGTTACTAGGCCATCACCGATAGGGTTGACCAAACACGGAGTCAAATAATGTCCCGGTTTGTTGCCCGTCACGGATGACCTATCTCTGACGGGCTTAAGTAAGGAGCCCGTCACGGATGTCGTATCTCTATCGGGCTTTTAGGTTGAGCCCGTTACGGATGTCCTATCTCTATCGAGCTTTTCGAGAATGCCCGTCGGGGATGAGTTTATTATCCAAAAAAAATAAAAATTGTTTTTTGCTAGCCTCAGGCCTTTGCTAGCCATGCCCGCTGCAAAAAATGACAGATATCATCACAGCCCAGCCCTAGCCCCATCTATTCATCATAGCCACAACCATGTTGATCCATTCACATATATATTCATCACAACCATAGCAGCAAGTTGATGCATTCACATATATATTCATCACAGCCACAACTATATCCATATCCATTCACATATATATTCATCACAGCCACAGCCATATCCATTCACATATATATTCATCACATATATATTCCACAGCCACAACCACAACAAAATAACAAGTGTACTAACCCCAAAAACAGAAAAAAAGACAAGTATAGATGGCTTTTTTTTTGCAAAAAAAGAACATGTGTAGAACCAAAAAAAATTAATGGTCTGTTTTGTTCCAAAAAGGAACAAGTGTACTGCTCAACAAAAGACAAATGTAGATGGCTGTTTTGTTCCAAAAAGAAACAAGTGTAGTTCCAAAAAAAAGAACAAGTGTAGTTCCAAAATGGTCTTTACTTTTTGCTCTCAGAACAACTAGACTATATATGTAATAGTATGATGCGTTGTGATAGGTTGGGTGGCTACCAGAAGATCTCCGCTGTGCCCGGTGACACAAGGTTGGATGCGGAGATTTTCAGTAGCCACCCAGCCTACAACACATCTAAATAATTCAAATCGTGTTTTGGATGTTGCATTTTGCAACATGTCTGAACGGCTCCAGTTCATCATCGAGCGAAATAATTTAGTTACAGATGCATCAAAACCTGCAAAAATGTATTACAAAGAAAAGCAAGTATATACAGAAACAACGTGTAGAATTGTATTACAAAGAATATTTACAAAAATCAATATTTGTCGCACTGCGATTGCAAATGTTGTACCATTCAGAGTCGATTGAGCTACCTAGGACCTTACTCTAAACATTCCTTTCGGAGATAATATATCATCTAGTATGAATTGTGCTATGTCCTCTCTAATGATATTGAAGTTGTCATCCAGAATGTTTGAGAGTTTAATCTGCATGTGAGGCGCCAAGTTAGTTCACATACTTGAAAAATTGTCGTCCTATGTATATAAAAAATTGTATGAGACACTTCAAGGTCGGGCAATGTCACCTTGTCTGCTAAGATTCGCATGTTATGGTAGACGTGGAACCCAGACTGGTAACCCACTTGTTGTTTAATTGGGAAGTCTTTTTTGTGACCGAGTTTGGGATGCCCATCCTTATGCCTCCCGCCTTTTGCCACGTACAGGTCCCATGCCTCGTTCAAGACAGCTTCAATGCCGGACCAGTTGTATATTTTTGGCTTGATATTGGAGTTAAGGTAGTGTACCAAACTCCACCTCGGCGTTATTACCAGAAGAATCCAATGACCCCTGCGACATTATTAAATTGCAAGGTAAATACTAGAGCTATACGAGTCGCGCATTTGATTCTAAGTAGGGTACACGCTTACTGTTGATTATAGGCACACATAAGGAAGTCCTTGTCTTGATGGGCATACAAGCAGATATATTCCACCATGCCAGCTCGATCGTTTTGCATATTTGTCTCATTGACGATATTTGGATCGTGAAAGGCCACAAAGGGTGATTTTTTTGGACCTGCTTCCAGGTAAACCTACAAGCAAGACCAGAGTCCGGGTTAGCGTAAGATATGGACAGTTATTATCATATCTCGTACCCACAAATACTTACAAGGAGTAGCACTTAAGGAGGTTGGTGTCGACCGCTCGCACCCTGTAGAGGACCCATAGATCTTGGAAGTCTATGGCGATGAAGCCAGCAGGGCCGAGGAACGGCTGACTATCGTGGTAGCCCAGCATGGAGGTCTCTCTATGCTTCGTCTTTGCATTGGTCCTCTCCATGTAGTATCTGTGCAACTCCTTGCATGCAGGCCCCATCCTTGATAAGGTGTCCTCTCCGACCAATGGTATGCCTAATGTGAAAGTATTCAGAGCTGATGACGCCTTGCCAAGATCAAGCTTTTTCTTGGCCTGCTTGGCCCCTTGCACCTTGCCTACTCCTCTCCCCTTTCTACCAATGTCGGGTGAAGAAGATTTTGCCTTCTTCAACTTTTTGGCAAGAGGGGGTTGGTGCGGCCTGCTGTCCACCTCCATACCGTCGTCCCCAAAATCTGTATCATATTGTAATTGTAGATCTTCTTCAACGGCATGAGGGGCAACTACAAGTTCTCTGGCTTGAGGGGCCACTATATTAATTTGTACGTGCACGTGACGGTGCTGGACGAGAACTTGGTGCTGGCCTAGGAGTTACATTGATCTGAATGTTCTGTTAGGGCCATTGGATGAAGGTCCCACATGTAGCTCCAAGGGTCAGAACCTCATCGTTCGGTTGGTGCTGGAGAGTGAAGCCCACCCAATCGGGCTTCACTAAGTCTACTTGGACTTTTGCATATCCGGCTAGCAGCTGCGCCCCATGAACCCGGGTTTCAGGGGTAGGCTTGAATGCAAGACCCTCTGCAGCTGGAATTACAAATGATTGGGTCACCCTAATGAGTAGGGTGCACGATGTGGGTTCCTGCAATAGAATCGTACGTGTCGTTACTACTAGGGTGTACTTTGGTGCTAATACAAAATATACATTTGTTGAATTTTGTTATCATTATGTGGTCCACCGCAGCGGGGATTGGTGCTTGTTCTGCCCCCGCCTCAGTTGATGCGCAACTGCTACGCCTTTGCGTGGGGCTCACTTCTACTCAGGGAGCTGCAGCGGCTGGAGCTTCGGCGATCAACTTCTCATATGTCTCCACCCGAGCCTCCACTCGTGCCAGTTTCTCATTAAATTCTTCGGCGAGCTCGACTCAAAGCTCCTCCCGAAGTTGCTCCTTAAGGCGTGCTTGTTTCTTTGTTTTTGATAGCTTGTGCTTCTTGTACTGCCAAGCAAATTGGGGAAACCCATACTTTCATGGGAAAGCAGAGCCAATGCCCCTTGTCCGTTCACGGTGTTCTTCGTTTCCCAAGGCTTTTGTGAGGATGTCATCCTCGTGCCTTTGTGAGCAGACCTCGGGGAGGACTGTCTCTCAGCAGTCAGCTGGACCTGCCGTACAATTAGGATTAATTAAATGTAGAGGACGATACAACCTATTGAAAGATGTTTTATGTGTTAAACTTACAAGTCTATTGTACACCGCTTGATCTTTGGGGTTTGGGAACGTCAGTGTACCATCACTATTCTTCTTCGCCCTTGCCCTTGCCCACTTCCTTGCTCGGGTAGTCGGGATATCACCAAGAATTGGCGGGGTGTTAGATTCCGTGGCAACTTGATCCTCCCTCTGCCATTCCTGCTGCTTCCCGGCGTATCTTCCCGTGCCAAGCCGATGCGGGTTAAGATTTTTTGCCTGCAACGCCCTATATGCCTCGCTTTTTGCAAGATACTTAGGGGTTGATTTGGCGGCATGGAACTCGTCCCACACGGCCTGGGTGATGAATGGGTACTTCCCAAATGGTGAAGGCTAGGTGCGGTTGTGGACATAGTCATTGACGAGGTAGGTCTTGAAATTTTTCCACAAGGTGCCCATCTTGCGGATAGCCTACCGCTTCAGTCTTTCCTCGGACTCTTCTGGGTACTCAAAGCTTTCCTTGAACTGTCTCCAGGCTTCATCTTTTTCTTCCTGTGGGACCCGATCGATGTGGTCCGCCAGAATTGTGAAGTTCCGCCTCCCTAGGATTTCGCAGATTGTTGCAAATTTTTTGACGGCTTTCTCTGGGGCCGTAGAAAATCCCTGTTCGTCCACCTCCGTTATTCTATACACTTCCTTAGGGATCTTATTCTGGGACCTTGGAGCCCGGCTCGTTGTGGTCCCACTTGTAGTCGTCGACATTTCCTATCGAAGAAAAATAATATTACTAAACTTTTACATATTGATAACATCACTATTGAAAAGTGAAAGTGTTAGATGTGGCCTCAGTTTTGCTCAGAAATTGTGCATCAATTACAATCATTTGCAAGTGTAGATCCAAAAAAAGAACACGTGTAGATCCAAAAAAAGAACAAGTGTAGATGGTCTGTTCTTATCAAAAAACAAGTGTAGTTCCCAAAAGCAAGATAACAAGTGTAGATGATTGTTCTTATGAAAAAAGAGGAAGTGTAGTGCCCCCCAAAAAAAGAACAAGTGTCCATGGCTGTTATTTTTCCAAAAAAGAACAAGTGTAAATCCAAAAAAAGAATAAGTGTAGATCCAAAAAAAAGAACAAGTGTAGATGGTCTGTTCTTATCATAAAAAGAGAACAAGTGTCCATGGGTGTTTCTTGCAAAAATAGAGAAGTGTAGTGCCTCGCAAAAAGATAACAAGTATTGCTGGTCTGTTCTTATCATAAAAAGAGAACAAGTGTCCATGGCTTTTTTTTTGCAAAAAGAGAGAAGTGTAGTGCTCCCAAAAAAGAACAAGTGTAGTTGGTCTGTTCTCATGGTCTAATGTTGAGCATTCATCACTGGCCAAGAAGAGGTGAGGAAAGGTGAGAGAAGAAAGGTGAGAAAAGGAACAACAAGTTAGGGCCAAGAGTATCATTCAAGCATCATATCATAGCCATATCAGCACAAAAAATTGTGCATCATAGCAGTATAGCAATATAAAAACTAGATAGCATTAGTACTAGCAGTATAGCAGCCACACACTTGCTTCATTACATCAAACAAAATTGTGCATCATCATAGCAGTAGCAGTAGCATCATAGCAGTATAAAATTATGCATCAAAGCAGTATAGCAGTATAGAAGTATAAAATTGTGCATCAAACAAAATTAAATCACACACTCCACTGCTATCACAGCCACTACTATCTTAAAAAATGATAAGATAGCAGCAAGAAGGCAGCCATCCCAAGAAGGCAAGAGTAGTATAAAAATTGTGCATCAAACCCATCAAAGGCAAGTAGCAGTATAAAAACACATCAATCCCAACAAGGCAAGTAGCAGCATTGTCGATATGAGGCTAAATGAAAATTAAAAAGTTCAGTGATGATTTTCTCCACAATAAAAAGAGAATAAGTTCAGTGATGATTTTCTCCATAATAAAAATAGCTTGATGCAACATATAGACAGTACTATACATCACTACTGCAGAGAGTCCAAAGATGATGCATAGCACAAGGCAGTAGCAGCAATACATCAAAACAACAATCCCAACAAGCATGAAGGTAACTAGCAGAAGGATTACTCATCAAATTTTAAGCATACACTAATTAACCAACTCATCACATGCCACAAATCAACGGGGAAAAGAAGGAATTTTAATCAGTTTAGACAATGCATAGAGAGAGACGTACTAACCGGTGAGGATGGGCTCGAGGTAGAGGCGGTGACGGTGCGGCTGGCCTCGGGGTTGACGCGGCCGGCGTCTGCAGGGTTACGCGGAGGCTACGCAAGCCGAAAACAAAAACTTTTACCGCGCAAACCAGGAACACTTGCAAGTAAGGGCCGATAGATCGTTACCGATTGGAGTAGAGCGCAGCGGAATAGCCAATCAGGGCAATCTGATCTGGAACTGTTCTGGCCGATGTCAGCCGATTCCCGGATGCCGTAGCCGATCCGAGTCGTCCGACTGTGTTCTCGCACCTCGCTCCGATGCGCTCGACCGCAGCCGATTCCTCCACAGCCGATGAACAGCGTGCAACGTAGCGCGTCTCTACCGGTATCCACACGTCCGGGGACAACGCCGAACACCCGTGTGCTAGCACGCGATGCAAGGCTAGGGTTTGGCTCGAAAGTGGGGAGGGTTTTCGTGGAGATTGATCTCGGCGACTTCTGCTTGCGGATTCGGTTCAATGTGATGCAATTGACGTGTCGCAGCTCTCCACCCCTCCCTCCTTTATATAGAGTTGGCCGCGGGACTAGTGGCCAATCGGGACTCTATTTTGAATCGGATCTCATCCGTATCTCATAGAGTTGGCCGCCCACACGTCGTAAGCCCATAGGACTCTATCCGATCGGATCCCTATCCGATCGAGCCGTATCCGAGTCCAACTCGAATATCTATTCTATCCCCTTAAGCGTGCGACCCGTAGGTTCAGGTATACTCGGTTTCGGCTATAGTCTAACTTAGCCGATCGTCGGCTCGAGTCCAACTCAGCCGACCCGTCACAGCGGCGCCTAGTAGCACATATTGACACCATAGTATACAAGAATAATATCGGCTCGAACCTGTAATGTGTACACAAATCCCTTTGCCTCACGATACCGTTAAGCTATAGGCAAGATGTGTGCCATCCCTTCAATAGCTTAACCATTCACTCGAACCGTATTGGATTATCCGTCTATTGATTGACTCCTCAATCAACTTAGCATGGCCATGCATTTCTATAATCCATTACCTCGAGGGGCCCAAAGATATCTCTCCAAAGGAGGGGCAAATTCCATCTTGATCACTCACATCCCACTCCATGTTTCATAGCAAACCCGAAAACTACCTTTATAACTACCCAATTACGGAATAGCGTTTGGTAGTCCCAAAGTAGGCTACTACACATGTTGGAATCCATGGTGATCTCAGTCTAAGGACTTTGTACCAACACTACCCGAGACCAACTAATGGCACATTAATTCCCGTAGTGTCTCATGGTGGGTCTATCCAACAATGTGTTCTCCAACACATGTGTCCATGTTTATTGATTTGGTATCTCCATACCCATGATCTATGAGACATGATCATCAATCAATAAACATGCCGATCTTAGAATCATATTTGTTTCAACAATATGACATATGATCGGGATCGTTTAGAAATAGATTCATACATAAAGAGTCTCATAAATAAGTCACGTACTTATTGATCAATGCAAGATGTCTATTTCATGGAACCGAATAACTCTTTATTCATTTATACATAAACATTGACGTGATATCCAACATCTCCATGTTGCCTCTAGGGCATATCACTAACAATCTCCCACTTGCACTAGAGTGAATCATGTAAGTATCTAATACCCATTGCTCTTGTGTGCGCCTCATGCTTCGGCTGAGGGAGAGGTTTTTCAGCGGATCGGCTATGGTTAGATCTGTGTGCACTTTGCATATCTTGACATCACCTCTGTCCACTATCTCGCGGATGAGATGATATCGCCGAAGTATGTGTTTGGACTTCGATGTGACCTCGGCTCCTTGGCTTGCGCAATTGCTCCACTATTATCACAATAGAGAGACATTGGACCAGTCGTACTAGTCATCACACCAAGCTCAGAAACGAATTTCTTGATCCAAACAGCCTCCTTTGCAGCTTCCAGCAAGCAATGTACTCGGCCACCGTTGTAGAATCAGCAACGTATCCCGCTTGGAACTCTTCCACTGATCGTGCCTCCGTTCAGCAGAACACGAACCCAGATTGCGATCTATAATCATCCTTGTCTATTTGGAAGCAAGCATCGGTGTAACCACTTACAACGAGCTCTTCTTCACCTCCATAGACTAGGAACATATCCTTAGTTCTTCTCAAGTACTTAAGGATATTCTTTTACGTCAGTGACCTTCACCGGATCTCGATGTATCTGCTCGTAGCACTCAAAGCGTACGAGACATCGGACGTGTACAAAGCATGACATACATGATGGATCCAATTGCCAAAGCATATGGAACCATACCCATCTTATTCCGCTCATCATGTGTCCGAGGATACCGATTCTTGCTAAGATTAATGCCATGTGACATGGGCAAGAAACCTTTCTTGGAATCATGCATGTTGAACCTTTTCAATACCTTGTCAATGTATGTACTTTGGCTTAATCCAATTAGCCTCTTGGATCTATCTCTATAGATCCGAATGCTCAATATATATGTTGCCTCCCCTAAGTCTTTCATGGAAAAACTATTTTTCAATGAAGACTTGACGGATTCTAGCATAGGGATATCATTTCCAATCGTAATATGTCATCCACATATAAGATTAGAAATACAATTGCGCTCCCACCGACCTTTTGTAAACACGGGCCTCTTCTTCGTTTTTGATGAAACCAAACCCTTTGATTACTTCATCAAAACGAATATTCCAACTCCGAGATGCTTGCTTCAATCCATAAATGGATTTCGTAGCTTGCATATCTTTCAGCGATTCTGGATCGACAAAACCCTAAGGTTGTATCATGTATACATCATCGCTTAGGTTTCCATTCGGAAAGCTGTTTTGACATCCATCTCGCCATATCTCATAGTCGAAATATGCAGCAATCGCTAGGATAATCCGAATAGATTTAAGCATTACGACGGGCGAGAAGGTTTCATCATAATCAACTCCTTGAATCTGTTTAAAACCTTTCGCCACCAATCGCGCCTTATAGATGTGAACATTTCCATCCATATCGGCCTTTTCTTAAAAACCCATTTACACTCAATGGTTTTGACACCATCGGTGGATCAACCAAGTTCCAAACTTGATTATCGACATGGATTCTATTTCGGATTTCATGGCTCCAAGCCACTTGTTGGAATCGGGTCCCACCATCGCTTCCTCATAGGTCTTAGGCTCATCGTTGTCCAACAACAATATATCACGTTGTTCCGCACTGTGTACTGTCAGTGCACGACGTGATCTTTCGACCTCCGTGGGCTGGTGTATCTACAACCGGTGGCACAACACTTTGCTCCTCCCGTTGTGGTTTCGTGGTCGCTGAAATATTATCCGGTGTTTCTTGAACTTTTTCAAGATGCACCCTGCTCCCACTAACCCTTCTTGAAAGAAACTCTTTCTCTAAGAAGACACCGTGTCGGGCGACAAACACTTTGCCTTGTTCCCGATTATAAAAGTAATATCCCTTACTTTCCTTAGGATATCCCACAAAGAAGCACTTGTCGATTTGGGTGTGAGCTTGTTAGACTGTAAACGTTTTACATAAGCTTCGCATCCCCAAATTTTGAGAAAAGACAAACTAGGGGTTGCCCTGTCCATATCTCATATGGTGTCTTTTCAACCGACTTAGATGGAACTCTATTTAGTGTGAGCGCAAATGTTTCAAGAGCATATCCCCAAAAGGATAATGGAAGATCGTTTGGCTCATCATCGACCGCACCATGTCCAACAAGGTGCGATTTCTTCGTTCGGAGACCCCATTCCATTGTGGAGTTCCTGGCGGAGTCAACGTGGAACAATTCCACAATCTTTCGATGATTACCAAACTCTTGGCTCAAGTATTCTCCTCCACGATCCGATCGTAGAAACTTGATTGTTTTCCCTAAATGATTCTCGTACTTCATTCTGGAATTCTTTGAACTTTTCAAAGGATTCGGACTTATGCCTCATTTAGTAGATATAACCATATCTACTAAAGTCATCGGTAAAGGTAATGAAGTACCGATAACCACCTCTCGCCGTTGAGCTCATTGGTCCACATACATCGTATGTACGAGTGCCAACAAGTCACTTGCTCTTTCACCGTGTCCCGTGAAAGGTGCCTTTGTCATCTTACCAAGTAAACAAGACTCACACGTCTCAAATGATTCAATATCAAAAGAGTGAAGCAATCCATCCTTATGGAGCTTGTCCATGCGTTTCTTATTTATATGGCCAAAGCGACAATGCCGGATAAACGTGGGGTTTATATCATTAGACAGCTTGCCTTTCGTATTAATGTTATAGATGGGAGACGCTTCAAGATTCAAAACGTATAATCCATTCACCAATGGAGCATGAAAATAGAACATATCTCTAAGATATATTGTACAACCATTGTCCATTGATCTAAAATCATATCCTTCCGCTTGCAAACATGAAGCGGAAATAACGTTTTGACATAGTGTTGGAACACAATAACAATTATTCAATTCCAAAACTAATCCCGAAGGTAGATGAAGTGGTATCGTGCCGACAAGAATCGTAGCAACGCTTGCTCCATTGCCGACGCGCAAGTTCACCTCACCCCTTCTCAATCCTCTACTTCTTCTCATTCCCCGCAACGATTTGCAAATATGAGCTACCGATCCGGTATCAAATACCCAAGAGTCAGAGGTGAAGTAGCAAGATTAATGTCTATAACATTAATACCTCGGCGTAAGTCGTACTTTGCTTCTTTTTGAGATCCTCCATGTACTTCTTGCAGTTCCTCTTCCGTGGCCTGTCTCCTTGCAATAGAAGCAAACGGCATCCGATGCCGCCGACCCTTCTTGCCCTTCTTTGCATTGGAGGCACTCGCGATCTCATCGGGAGTTAACTTCCTCTTGGTGCAAAGTTTCTTGACAGTGGTTTGCGCTTAGCCTTCGCATCATCATCACATGATGACCATTCTTCGGATACTCTCCTCACTGTCTTTAGCATCCCATGCAATTCAGCCAAGGTTCTATCCATATTGTTCATGTGATAATTCAATATGAATGGCTCGAAGCTCGGAGGGAGCGACCGGAGAATCACATCGTAGCCAACTCTTGGCTAAGGGTAAAACCTAGTTTTTCCGGACTCTCTATGTAGCCAATCATTTTTATCACATGCGGATCGACGGGATTCCCTCAACAAGCTCGCACGCAAACAAGGACTTTGAGGTGTTGAACCTCTCGGCCCGAGCTTGGTTCTCAAACATACCACGCAGTCCCCGAATAATAGTGTGAGCATCGCGGCTCTCATATTGCTTCTAAAGCTCGGGGACATTGTAGCTAGCATGAGATAGCTTATGTCTAGGGCATCAATAGTGTGCTTCTCGTAAGCTCTCCGTGCGTGCAAGTGGCATTATTAGGCAAATCCTCCGGATAAGGTACTTCAAGAACGTACTCCTTACGCTCTTGCTTGAGAACAATTCTCAAGTTGCGATACCAGTCCATAAAGTTTGTTCCATTTAATTTTTCTTTTCGAGAATAGATCGCAAATTAAAGGTACTGGGTGTAGTATTAGCCGCCATTTATTCTACAATAGAAAAAGCAAAGTTTAGCACAATGTTTATGCTATGTCTATTGTTAAACAATTTAACATTAGACTCCCATTACGTATTTTACACCTTCCCTCTAGGTTACGTATTGGGTCAAGATCCACATGTTAATTAATTTTCTAGTGAGCTTTGGCATCACCGCTAGAATATTAATAACATCGGTAAGCAACTCCTTGCTAATCACATCTCTATGTGACTCTTGTTGTTGGTGTGGCATCTCCATGCCCCGGCCCCAACCTATGCCCCAAGGCCCAAAACTATTTTGATAGCCTTGTTAAGTAAACCAAATGCTCCTGCATGTATATGTCCGACATATACCCCCTCGTGTTATGATAGAGAATGACACTCGCTTTGACAGACCCACCATTGACGAGCATAACGGTGACGGGTGCAACATTTGGAAGGGCATCATTACTACTTAATTTTGCGAGGATGCTATTCTATCAAACAAACATATCACATATGAAAGCAAGTAGAATAGCATATAATAAAATAGTATGGCCCCCTTCACATGGTGACCTCCATCTCCATGTCGCGCCGAGGATCTCCATCTTCGGCACCATCTTCCAATGTGCATGATGCTTGATTTATTCAAACTAAGCTACTACTATAGAAGCTCTAATTGAAGATTACATCGACTCGCGGGTCGTGAAAGAATATTACAAGCATTGCACGTATGAAAAATATTACGGGATTGCACATATGAAAGAATATTACATGCATCACATGCATCTCATACATACAATAGGGCCATACCATCTCAAAGCATTCTCTCGCAAAAATGAGTTAGGCGTAGAAATGTTTTCTACCTATCGCAGAGAAACGGCATCGAGACGACCTATAAAGGGGGTGCACACGGCGGTCCCGCTAGCCGGTTAGCGGGCGGGGGTCGAGGGGAAGCCGCCCTCGCGGGCTCTCGGCAGCGCCCGAAACACCACACGAAATTCATAGATCCAATCTATAAAATCGCTTACGGAAACCATATCGGCATAATCATATTATGCCGTCCCGATACACTATCAAGGGAGATGGTTTGCGTAGGCGCGAGGCAGCAACAAAGTCGGACTACAAGATAGCCTCGTATAATCACATTATACCGTTCCGATACACTATCAAGGAACGCTATCTCGAACCCAACTCAAACCGAGTTATTTGGAAATTGCTTCGACGTAATCACATTACGCCGTTCCGATACACTATCAAGGAACGCAATTACCATCTACTCTCCTCAACAGATCCCGTAAAACCGATTGATCTAATCAACCCGTGTGCAAAACTTGTTCCGATCCAATCTAAAACCCGAACTAAGCAAGATTAGCTCGATACCACTGCAGGGTTACGCGGAGGCTACGCTAGCCGAAAACAAAATCTTTTACCGCGCAAACCAGGAACACTTGCAAGTAAGGGCCGATAGATCGTTACCGATTGGAGTAGAGCGCAGCGGAATAGCCAATCAGGGCAATCTGATCTGGAACTGTTCTGGCCGATGTCAGCCGATTCCTGGATGCCATAGCCGATCCGAGTCGTCCAACTGTGTTCGCTCACCTCGCTCCGATGCGCTCGACCGCAGCCGATTCCTCCACAGCAGATGAACAGCGTGCAACGTAGCAGCGCCTCTACCGGTATCCACATGTCCGGGGACAGAACGCCGAACACCCGTGTGCTAGCACGCGATGCAAGGCTAGGGTTTGGCTCGAAAGTGGGGAGGGTTTTCGTGGAGATTGATCTCGACGACTTCTGTTGCGGATTCGGTTCAATGTGATGCAATTGACATGCCGCAGCTCTCCACCCCTCCCTCCTTTATATAGAGTTGGCCAACTGGGACTAGTGGCCAATCAGGACTCTATTTTGAATCGGATCTCATCCATATCTCATAGAGTTGGCCGCCCACACGTCGTAAGCCCATAGGACTCTATCCGATCGGATCCCTATCCGATCGAGCCGTATCCGAGTCCAACTCGAATATCTATTCTATCCCCTTAAGCGTGCGACCCCCGTAGGTTCAGGTATACTCGGTTTCGGTTATAGTCTAACTTAGCCGATCGTCGGCTCGAGTCCAACTCAGCTGACCCGCACGCGGCGCCTAGCAGCACATATTGACACCATAGTATACAAGAATAATATCGGCTCGAACCTGTAATGTGTACACAAATCCCTTTGCCTCACGATACCGTTAAGCTATAGGCAAGACGTGTGCCATCCCTTCAATAGCTTAACCATTCACTCGAACCGTATTGGATTATCCGTCCGTTGATTGACTCCTCAATCAACTTAGCATGGCCATGCATTTCCATAATCCATTACCTCGAGGGGCCCAGAGATATCTCTCCAAAGGAGGGGCAAATTCCATCTTGATCACTCACATCCCACTCCATGTTTCATAGCAAACCCGAAAACTACCTTTATAACTACCCGTTACGGAATAGCGTTTGGTAGTCCCAAAGTAGGCTACTACACATGTTGGAATCCATGGTGATCTCAGTGTCTAAGGACTTTGTACCAACACTACCCGAGACCAACTAATGGCACATTAATTCCGTAGTGTCTCATGGTGGGTCTATCCAACAATGTGTTCTCCAACACATGTGTCCATGTTTATTGATTTGGTATCTCCATACCCATGATCTATGAGACATGATCATCAATCAATAAACATGCCGATATCTTAGAATTATATTTGTTCCAACAATATGACATATGATCGTGGATCGTTTAGAAATAGATTCATACATAAAGAGTCTCATAAATAAGTCACGTACTTATTGATCAATACAAGATGTCTATTTCATGGAACCGAATAACACTTTATTCATTTATACATAAACATTGACGTGATATCCAACATCTCCATGTTGCCTTTAGGGCGCATCACTAACAGCGTCGAGGGAGGCGGTGGCAGGCTCGGCGAGGAGGCGTCGGGCTCGGCAAGGAGGCGTCCGGGCTTGGGGTCGACGGGAGGCGACCGTCGTGGAGGGAGGAGGAGAGGAGGCGGCGACAATGGCGCGCGTGGATCGAGAGGCGGCGGCATGGAGGGGAGGAGACGGCCGGGCTCGGGGTCGACGGGGAGGCGGCCGGCGTGGAGGGGAGGATGAGAGGAGGCGGCGACGCGGAGGGGAGGAGGAGAGGAGGCGGCGACGATGGCGCACGTGGATCTGAGAGGCGGCGGCGTGGAGGCGAGGAGACAGCCGGGCTCGGGGTCAGCGTGGAGGTGAGGAGAGCAGGCGGTGGTGTGGATCCGAGAGGCGGCGGCGTGGAGGCGAGAGAGAGCGGGCTCGGGGTCGGCGTGGAGGTGAGGAGAGCGGTGGCGGCGTGGATCTCGAGAGGAGGCTTGAATGGATCTGGATCTGCAGGATTGACTAAGTAACCCTAGTCAACGTCATCTCTGACGGGCGTACTACTAGTGCCCGATACGGATGAGTCATCTCTGACGAGCTCTGTAGTACGCCCGATACGGATGACAGTCATCCGCATCGGGCATTAGAACAACGCCCGATACGGATGACTGTCATCTGCATCGGGTAATGACAATAGGCCCGATACGGATAAATAATTTTAAAAAACCATGATAATTTAAAATATGCCTTATTAAATTAGTTTACAATTGCCATTATATTTTAAGAAATTATTATAATTAATAGATGAATTATTTATATAGTGTAAATTTGCCATTAAATTTAAAAAAACCCATATAAAATTAAAATATGCCTTATTAAATTAGTTTCTACTTGGGATTATATTTTAAAAAATATTATAATTAATAGATGAATTATTTATATAGTGTACATTTAGCATTAAATTTAAAAAACATGATAAATTAAACAAATTATATTACTACAAAGACTCTATTTACAAGGATATGCCTTCCGAATGGTCTGAGCGAGCGTATGCCACTTCGTCTTCGGGATCATCGTCAAGTTTGATCTGAGGTCTCACATGAAGATTCTGGTTGTATTCTTCTTCATCGACGATGTTGTCAACCCCAACAATTCTTCGTTTGCCATCCCTAACAACGTGCGGCTTCTTGTTTGCGGGGTCTTTTATATAGAAAATCTGCTCGACTCGCTTGGCTAGGACGAATGGTTCGTCCGTGTATCCAACCTTGGCCAGATCCACTAAAGTGAATCCTTCCTTGTTGGCTTGAACTACAGTTCGGATATTCACCCAGCTGCAACGAAACAAAGGGACTTTGAAGCTCTTGTAGTTCATCTCCCAAATCTGCTCTATGCGGCCATAATATGTGTTCGATCCACCTTTATCTTGATATGCATCTATACGGACTCCACTATTCTGCACTGTGCTTTTGTTATCTTGTGTGACGGTGTAGAATGTGTATCAATTGATATCGTACCCTTGCCATGTGTCAACATCCCAGCTTGGGCCCCTTGCCAACCTTCGTATTATCTCAGTTGGGTCATCGGTCGATCGTGCGATACGATTCTTGAACCATTCATTGAAGCGAGTAGTATGTTCTCTGTTGATCCACATGTCTGATCGACCCATGTTGTCCTAGCGGACTTTCGCTAGATGCTCCTCAAAATATGGAGTTACTTCAGCCATATGTTGTAGCACAACGAAATGAGCCTGCGCATAGGTAGCTTGATCGGGAACAATTCTTTTTCTGCCTATTGTGCCAAGGCCTTCTAACCTTCCTTCGTGGCGAGACGCAGGAACTCTGATAGGATCAGTCTCGGCCATAAAGTCGATGCAGAACTCAAGAACCTCCTCCGTCGTGTACCATTCAATAATGCTCCCCTCTGGTTTTGCTCTATTTCGAACATACGACTTAAGAACTCCCATATACCTCTCGAACGGGTACATCTCCCTTAGAAAAGCTGGGCCACATATTTTTGTTTGCTTCACTAGATGAACAGGGAGATAAACCATGATATCGAAGAAAGATAGTGGAAAATATATCTCCAAGTGACACAGGGTGACAATATCAGCCTGCATCTGATCTAGATCTGCGGGGTCTATAATCTTCTGGCCGATTACATTGAAGAAGGCACAAAGACGTTGGATTGTGTGACACACTTTGGGTGGTAGAATACATCTGATAGCAATTGGTAAGATCTGTGTGATCAGCACGTGACAATCGTGAGACTTCATTCCAACCACTTTTAGCTTCTCCAATTTAACGTATTTACTGATCCTTGCTGAATAGCCCGAAGGAACCTTAATATCACACAGGCATGACAGCATTGCAATCTTTTCATTCTTTGACAATGTGTGGCAAGCTGGTGGGAGGTACACTCTTCCTGTCTTTTCATCCGTAATAGGCTGAAGCTCACCACGAATGTTCAATTTCTACAGATCTAGGCAAGCATTCAAGCCGTCCTTTGTCTTTCCAGGCATATTAAGCAGCAGCCTGAGCAAACTGTCGCAAATGTTCTTCTCTACGTGCATTAGATAAATGCAATGCCGGACCTCAGGTCTTTCCAGTATGGTAGCCGCCAAAATATGGATTTCTTCTTCCACA
This sequence comes from Oryza australiensis, assembly GCA_019925245.2. Classification (NCBI taxonomy): domain Eukaryota; kingdom Viridiplantae; phylum Streptophyta; class Magnoliopsida; order Poales; family Poaceae; genus Oryza; species Oryza australiensis. Next base: position 3,893,396 of record JAIFGZ020000565.1, read on the forward strand.
TACCCTTATCATTTTCCTTGCCACATTTTCTTTTCTTCTCAAACTCATTAGTTATGTCTTTGACCATGTCATTGACCTCTTCTCCAGACAGATCCTTGGGAACAGTTCCAAGTTCTCTCCTACCGTTGAAAATTTTCTTCTTTCTTCTAAAAGCGTGGCATACTGGGAGCCATCTCCTATGACCCATGTAAACCATCTTTTGGATTTCTTCACCACTGCTGCGTGTATGTTCCATACGTCGAGCAAACCTTCTTTCCTTTCACGGTTTGTCCGAAAGATTGCCCCCGGGATAGTCATTAATGGTGCGAACAGAGAACTCGTAGCTTGAAGTTCTCCGACCATATGCATCCCAAGTGTCCATGCCTTCTTTCCAAAGAATCTCAATATCATCGATAACAGGCTCTAGGAATACATCGATATCATTGCCCGGTTGTTTTGGACCTTGGATTAACAAGCACAACATAATATATTTCCTTTTGAAGCATAACCATGGTGGGAGGTTATAGTTCGCAATAAGGACGGGCCAAGTGCTGTGAGCTGCTCATATCTCCAAAAGGATTCATGCCATCCGTACACAAACATATCCTCATGTTTCGGGGTTGGCAAGAAAGTCTTTGTACATTCGATCAATATTCCTCCATTGAATCGAATCCGTTTGGTGCCTTAGTGTAACACCCTAGAAATTGAAGAATTTAAAACTGGAAATTAAAAATCAGAACTCACAAAAAACTTTTGGCTCATTGCTTCTCATCGTGTTTATTGCTTCTTATTTGCCAGCTTTGTTGCATAAAATTTATAAGAGAGTGATTCATCTTGATGTTTGAGAAAAACCAAACGATTCGAATTCCCATTGGGGAGAAAAATTTCGAAGTTTAGAGTTGAAAATTTTAATATAAAATAGGAAAGGGTGTGGATTTATAAAAATATATATTTGGGATCAAAACATTATTTTGATGATTGAGTAATATTAATTAGTGAGCAAAATGAGTGATAAAATATTTTAAAGGATATATATGAAGTCTAGAAATTATTTTGAATCAAAATCGCATTTTTGGAATTTAGGAAAAAGAATTAAATTAAATATGTAAAATATATTTTTAAAATAACAAAGTGGGTGAAAACGTTGAAAACATAATTTACAACTTAATTTTGGGTGTGCTATATTTTATTTCAAATTTTAGAGGTGAAAGGAAAAAGAAATGTGAAATTAGGAAAATTAAATCGGGGAAATTGCAAAATGTTCATTGTGCGTCACGTGCTCGACGCCGTACAGAGCCGTCTTGTGCAACCCGCCGCGCGCGTGACGCGCCGTGCCGTGCCACGGCCCCTACCCTCGCGCCGCGCGCCACGTGCTTGCCCGCGCCGGACCCCGCGCGCCCGCGCCGCCGCGCGCGGACTCCCACCGCCCGCGCACGCCACGCGCGCCCGCGCCCAAACCCCGCCATCCTTCCGCGCCGCGCTCACGTCCACGCCTGCACCGGCCCCACCCAAATTGCATGCTGCACCCCCGCGTCGCGCCCGCGCCATGCCGGCCCCCGCCCCACGCCTCGCCGCGTGCCGCGCGCCGCGCGCCCGCGCCGGACCCCTCCTTCTCTCCATCTCTCGGTCGTCTATAAAAGGGCGAGCCCCTCTCCGTTCTTTCCCCACCTCGCCGCCCTCTTTCCCTCTCTCGCACTCGCCGTTTTTCTCCCCACCGCAAGCCGTCGCCTCCATCGTCCGCCGTGCGCCGGCCGCCGCCATCGCCGCTGCGTGCGCCGGAGCCGCAACCGTTGTCCACCGTGCGCCGGAGTTCCGCCGCCTCTCGCCGTCGCCTTCGCTGCGTAAGACCCGGCCGCCGCCCTTGTGCCTTGCGCTGGCCGTCGGCCAAAACAGAGGGAGCAGATAGCACGGGCAAAACAGAGGAAGGGGAAGGAAGAAAAAAGAGAAAAGAAAAAAAGAAAAGGGAAAGAAAGAAAAAAAGAAAAAGGAAAAGAGAAAAAATGGGGAAAAATTAGGAAAAATATTTGGGAAAATATTTGGGCAAAAATATATTGTTTTCTCATATATTTTTTGAGTAAATTCAGAATTAAAAAATAGGACTTTCAGAGATTTCGTTCTCGCGTCGTTTTTACTCGGAGTTTTTCTATTTATTTTTTGCCACTAAAAATATATTCTTTTGGTATTCGGACCTCCAAAACCTCAAATACCAATTCTTTTGATCAGTGCTTTTTAAGTTTATTCTCTTAATCAAATTGGACAGGTATTTTGCGAAAACCCTAAAAATTCCAAACTCGCTTTTTAAATCGGATTTCATCCCAAAACTCTCGCCCAAACTCGATTAGAAATTCCAAACTCGCTTTTTAAATCGGATTTTATCCCAAAACTCTCGCCCAAACTCGATTAGAATTTTAGGCTAAATATTTGGAGTCATTTTTATGGTTCTTTTAGATCTCTTGGTACTTTTATTGAATTTTGATCGAATTCAATTGATTTTTCGCACGTACGGATAGCAACCGAGGAAGGAGGCACTGACTACGTTGAAGACCCCGTCCAACAAGCGTGTGAGCAAGGCAAGTCAACACTCCCCTTTGAATATATTGATCCTATTTTACGAAATGATGTTGATTTAAATTTCAAACATGCATGCTATACACAAATGAATACATATGCTTGATATACCCTGCCTTGATATTGATTACCCTTAGAATTATTCTTTGTAACCTTCGATGTGATACAACCAGAGGATATCTTCGGTAAAATGCTTAGCCATGCTTACATTAGATTCATGCATACTCATGATTTTACAAAGAAGCTTCATGCTTGGGAAACTATCTTAGGGAAGGTAGTTGGAATACGGCATCTGGAGACATGAGCGCCACATTGCCTTGATCATGATGAAAATAGTTTTGTTGGAAAAATGAAAAGTACAAAACCAATGTTTTTGGACTGGGGCGGATGGTTGGATTTGGGTGGATTCTGGTAAAGGCAAGAACCATCCCTGGTCAATTAAGGACCGAACCATGAGACTTATAACCTGGAACGAGCCAGTACAACCGTACTTCTTGAATGGGTATAGACCTAGCGGAGTAGATAGCCGAGCGGAGGCCGGATCCCTGCATAGTGGTTCTTGAGTGAAGAGGTGGTTCTGGTTATTGAGATAAGGCTGCGACCTAAGTGTTGAGTAATGAATAAGAATATTGTGAAGTTTTCCCTTACCCCGGGAGCGCCAGAACTCCTCTCACTGCTAGGAAAGGACGGTTGTTGATGAGAAATTTCTCTCACGCACCGGCTCGGGAGATCTCGCTTAACTCCAAGCAGGTGTCCTTCTCGGCTACCCGTGCTGTGTGGCGTGCCGCTGATTTGATCTCGTTAATCATCAGAAAACAAGGGAATATGCATTAAGTGTTAGGTTAGATCCCCACTAGATCGGCCAAGGGAATCCATGAGCATACATATGCTACCCTAAAATATATTTAAGCCAAACGACTAGAATGGATCGGCTACGCCGAGATAGCATCAATCGTTTAACCTAAATACAGTAAAGGATTATACATGTATGAATCGATAACCTAGCCGATACTGGAAAACTAACAATGAATCGACTAGTACTCCGATGAATCTTATAGAAATATATCATTCTTGAATCAGATGCATAGCCTGGAAATCGGCCGTCGGCTATCATGGTAGGCCGATTTCGGCAGGCGACGTACGACAAGAATGCGATCTTAACATAAGAGGCAGTCCTAATACAAATCTAATAATAAATATATTAAAAGAAACATATCAGGGCAGATAAGGCCGGCTGAAACCCCAGCGCTGTCTCTAAACAATATAAATCCTAGCCAAACAGATCATTGATAGTTCTAAAAACGACTTAATAGTTCGAACTCGATGCAGCATTAAGTATAAAAAGAAGAACCTGATCTGTTGCAGCCGATTTATATCCCTCGAGACGGTGGATACCGCATATAAACTAGCCAACCTTTAGATCTTGCCCTATTGGCTACAAGTTCTTGATAGAACTAGCCAATGGCAGGATAGATCTAAACATTAGTCTAATTTATATGCGCTATATGATAAGTAGCGCAGTATAAACTCTTGAATCTAATGTGTCATTACGATGGAAGCGCTAAAAACAACAGATCATATTACTAATGACAAGCATTTACCTAGATCTGGGGATCGAAACGATGCAGCCCATAGCCAAAGAAACTGCTCGTCTGAAGAAAAAGGTTGGCGATGCGACGAAGGTTTGATTGATTGTGATTGTTATATTGATTACAGGGGGTCTCGGGTCCTATTTATACCCAAGATACAATTATCTATACAAACCCTGGACTCTATCTAAACTACTATTTAAAACACAACATTATCCCAAGCAGGACCCATGCCGTGTTACAACTAACAGTTTAAACAAACTCCTAAATTACAGATACAATTGTCATTACAGGACTCTATCCATAGGTGGCAATATCGTTCAATGCGCAACTAACAACTGAGTCTTCTATTTATCTTCAAACTGCTGCATCAGAAATGGTTTTATCTCTTCCGGACCTGGAATCGGCTATCGGCTGCCCTTGTCCGATCCATCGTTAGCCAATTGGCCTCGCAGCCGATCACTCCTCGCCGATGCGGCCTCTGTTTCCACACCAAACTAGCCGATCCGATTCTGCTCCGCCTTTGCAGACTTAGGGACTCAATTACCAAATTTCAGGGTTAACACATGCCCCTAAGTCGTGATATGAAGTGTTACGGATTTGCTTGCCTGTTCAAACTCCCGCTCTTTTCTTGACCTAAACCGCTTCGGCTTCTCCCCAAGTGCCCTTTAAATATCCACTGTCCTTGGCCGAGACGCTTACGCCTTCAAAGCGCACTCAGTCTCCTTCGCACACAAGCCTCTTGCCTTCTCTCTCCTCTCCGGCGATCCCACCGGCGTTCGTCAAACCCCGGCGTGCTCCACGGACCAGACGCATCTTCATCCCCAAGCACTCCGATGGCCTCCACCGTCGCCGCATCAAGCACCTCCGTCGCGCCGACCACCGCCGCCACGCTAGCTGCAGCCGCCGCCTCAACCATCGCTGCTGCTCCGGCCGCCGCCATTGCTGAGTTCTCCGTGGTACTCCCGTTTGATCCAGAACTCCCTTTTCATTCGGATTTACTTTTCCAACCATGTTGCATCAATCTTACATTCAAGCATTTTTTGAGTAGCACTTTCCTTCGTTTTTTCTTGATTAGTACTTTTCCCTTCATTGAACTGTAATATGCAACCGTTCTTGATTAGCGCCCCCTTTTTTTAATTGTAGCACTTGTCACATCAAGTGCTTATCCCAAATCTGGCACAAGCACAAAGGTACTTTCTCGGCCCCATCGGCAACACGGATCCAGCTGATGTAATTATAGCCGAAACCAACAGGATCCCCTTCAACACCACCAAGCCATTCCTCGCCCACTGGAACGGGACATTCAAATCATGGCCGACCACCGACGCAGCCTGGATTGAGTGGTACAAAAGGGTGCGATCGGCCAAATACACACAGTTGGAGGAAACTGGGATCGCCCAGTGCTTGGCCCTATCCGTCGCCAGCATGGAAAAGGACGAGCCGCTTCTGTCGGCTGCAACATATTTCTGGAACGACAGCTTCAACGCTTTCATCTTCCAACAAGGGCCGATGACAGTCACATTGGCCGACGTGTACATGACGACCGGGCTAGACATCGAGTCGTCGGCTAACCCCAGCAACCTGAGCCGAAAGGGGCAGCACCAATTCAAAACCAAGGCCATCGGCGGGTGGAGTGGCTTCATTGCCCAGAACATGAAGGATGGACCCGTCGGCCACAGGGAGCATGCCGCATTCATGATGATGTGGCTTGAAAAATTTTTGTTTTGTCGATCGAGCTGTGGGCCGACCGCCAACTGGCAGGTCGTAGCCAAAATCCTGGCCGACTGGGGCAAACTTGTGCTGGGGAAATACCTCCTCGGCTATTTATATCAGATGTTGCATCAGGCCGCCGCAAAAATAGCCGCCAACGCTCCAATCAACACCGGCGGCCCCTAGTGGTTTCTACAGATCTGGCTGGTGCTGGCGACCCAAAAGATAGCCGGTCGGCTCCCTCTGACAGCAGCCATATTCCCAAGGCTGGAGCCGGTCGAGGATGAAGACGGCAACCAGATCACCACCACGCGATGCATGAGCTACGGAGAAGCAGCAGTTGCTCATGCGGGCTCGAGGCAATCGGCCGATATGCTGGCCGAATGGTTCATCGTCCTCTACGACGGGCTGTCTCGCGAGAACCGCACCTGGTACTTTTATCGGGACCAGGGACTGTTCGAGTTGCCGGCCGACTTCAATTGGGAAGACGTCAACTTAGCCGACAACCCGAGGTGCAGGGAGCTGTTCATTGTCGCTCTGTCTCCCTGCATCTTGCCGACCAGGATCCACCAGGGCCGATCAGTGGCCAAGAGCTATGAGTTCTACTACTCGGTATCGGCGGCGAGGCAGTTCGGTCTTGGGCAGCTGCCCATCGGCTTCTTTTATGCCGACAAGATTGAGACGAGGGGAGTGGTAAGCCAGGACTTGATAATGGATCGGCTGCTGAATATAGCCGGCCCTCCCCTCGGCGACGTCGGCATGATGACACTGGCGCTGAGGAAAAGCGCCGCTTACGACCAATGGTGGGCTGAAATCAAGCGTCACATCTTCCACCAGCGGTCGTCTTGTTACATCGATCTCCTCCTGCCTGAGGAGATCCCCTCGGTAAGCTTTAAGTCCCAAATGATTTTTTTCTTCTTATCATCGGGTGATATAGCTGATTAGCATTTGCCCTCTTGTTTGCAGGAGACGGAGACGGAGCGGCCGACGGTGAGCAACTCCGGGTGCCCGATCGAATACCGTTTAGGTGTTCTGGATGGGGGCAGCCTCGCTCCGTCGGCCATCGGCTGGGGGGCGCCGAAGCTGGCGTCGTTGTTGCGAGGGCAGGTGCGCCAGCCGATCGCCCAGAAGAAAAGGGCTGCACCACCCCCACGGCCGTCGGCCGCGCCTGCCCCCAAGAGGCTAAAAGAGAAGAAGCCGGCGACGCCAGCCGATAGTCTCCCCTCTTAGACCCGGCCATCGCGCAATTCCTCGATGCCGTCGCCAGCGAGGAAATGCCGGCGGCTGTTGGAGCAGCGACCGAACCTGGGAGCTCGAGCCATGAGTCGGTCAATGCTCCAGCCGACGTCCCGCCGGTCCCAAGTCCCCCAGCGAAAAATCGGCCAGTAAACCCTCACTTCACCAAATTTGGCTTCACGATGATATCACTTGCATCTGACCGAACCACTCTTTTCAGGTCAAGAAATTGGACGGCCACACTTCACGCCCCGCGCCATCGGTAATTGTCTCTCGCCACTTGACCTGTAGTAATTAGCGATTTGTCCGATTACTCTTTTTTGCAGCCCCAACGACCTCGGTCGGCTGCCCCCCAGGCGTCCGGTGAGCATGCTACGCCTGCCGCGGGCGGTGGCAACGACGTTGACAAAGAGGCCCCGACGGCTACAGGCGGTGAAACAGCCGAGCCGATCACTCCAACCCAGATGCCCACGGTAAGCCGACTGAAACTGACGATCGGCTTTTGTCAACTTAATGTCTTCTGATCATCTCTCTTTCCCGCAGAACATAGCCGACCTCCTCAATTTTGACCTGTCAGAGTTCGAGGAGTCCGATGAAATTGGCGAAGAGTCGTTGGTGACGCCGACCAAGGACCTGAGGACCACCCTAGCCGACATCGGCAAACGGCTGGAGGCCTCGCTGGACGCGCTGGTGGTCGACCGCGGTTCGATAGCGCGCGCTTCAGGGAAATTCAAGGCCAGCTGCCGGAAGCTCTAGCCGACGCCATTGTGCCGGCCACCTTCATGGAAGCACATCAGCTCAAGTATGAATGGGCACGGCAGCGGATAGCCGATCGCCGCGAGAACCAGGCGCGGTCGGCCACCCTCCAGTCGACCAAGGACGCGATTGAGAGCCGAAAAGCTGCCTTCGACCGCCTGATGACTGAGCCAGCGGCCAAGCTCGAGCAACTCCTTGCACGTCAAGATCAGCTAATGGCCGATCTCGTTCAAGTCACGAACGAGATCGATGTCCACAAGGAGTACATGGCTGGTTTGCCGGCCAAGATTGAAGCTCAACGCCAAGGCATCAAGGCGGCTGTGGCACACTTGCGAGACTTGGTGAAGGGCATCTGGCCGGTGGCAGGGTCTGAGGCCGACGACATCAGGGCCATTGAAGAGATAGACCAGATCAGGCGGACGGCGTTGTCGGCCATAGCCGATTTCTTAAAACGATGAACTTGTAATATTCTAATATTCTGAAATCGGCTGCTGCCTCTTGTATTATACTTATCAAGCTCTCGTTCTGGGATTGGACTTTAATCGATTTGCTCATACTTGTAATCGGCCGTAACTTATGTGTAATATAGTTTATCAATCTTTTGCCGCTGTGCTCGTAGATGAGATCGGCTTTCGGCCGCGCGTAGTGTCTTGAATTGCTCCTGCTTAAATCTGCCCCAGCCGCCCGTATCGCTTCGTGTGCCGATTCTGAGACCACACCACAACCGTTAGTGTCAGTGCTTGAATCACGACCGTCGGTCCAATTCACTTCCAACGCTTTTATTTGGACTGCCGATTACGAGGCTTAACAGTTGCAAAAATCTTTCAAAAATCCTGACACCTGATTTTTTAATCGGCTCGTGTACGTATATGCCCCCCAAGTTTTGTTGATAGCTTCGGTGTCGACAAAATTGTGAGTTCGAGCCGTTCGCGCATCATTGCCGTCCCTATCGGCCAATCATTAGCCGATCGTAGAGAACTTAGCAAAAAATATTGCATAAAAATGCCTAAAGGCGATGCCTTGTTAAAGCAAGACATCAGCTGTCGTAAATTGGCTTAAGCGACCAGAGTTGATCCATACGCTTGGGTAATATTTCTTCAGGTATTTTCCATTAAGAGCCCTTCCAAATACTTCTCCGTCCAACCCTTTTAGCATGTAAGCTCCTTTAGAGACGCATTTCTAGATCTTGAAAGGCCCTTCCCAATTTGGTGACCACTTGCCGAATTTGTTGTCTCTAGATCCAATCGGCAGTATCAATTTCCAAACGAGTTCGCCTTCCTCAAAAGATTTAGGCACCACCTTTTTATTATAATGTCTGGCTACTCGTTCTTTATCTTTTATGACTTTTTCCAAGGCCCTCATCTTGGATAAAACTAAATGTTCCGATTCGTCCACCATCAGGTGATAATAATCGTTGGCCGTGAGTTGATCCTGTAGCTGAATGCGCCATGAGCCGACGACACTTTCCCATGGCAGCACTGCCTCTTGTCCGTAGACCAGCTTGTATGGAGGGACTTGAATTGACCCGTGGCATGCCATCCGATACGCCCACAGTGATTCGGCTAATCGGCTGTGCCACTGTTTAGGGTACTCATAGATCTTTCTTTTAATCAATTTGATCAAACTTTTGTTTGAGGCTTCGGCTTGTCTGTTCGCTTGTGTGTAGTACGACGAGGAATTAAGCAGCTTGATCCCCATGCCGTTGGCAAACTGAACAAATTCGTCCGATACAAAGATAGATCCCTGGTCTGTTGTTATTGTTTGTGGAACGCCAAATCGGTAGATAATATGTTCTTTGACAAACTCGATTGCGTCCTTAGAATCCACTTTTCTGAGGGGAATCGCCTCCACCCACTTTGTGAAGTAATCTGTCGCCACCAGTATAAATTTATGTCCTTTGCTTGAGGGTGGATTGATCTGGCCGATCATATCAATGCCCCATCCTCTGAACGGCCACGGCTTAATAATTGGGTTCATAGCTGATGCTGGTGCTCGTTGTATGGCACCAAACTTCGACAATCCTGCGGCCCTTGTAATACTTGAAACAATCCTCCAAAGATCGTCGGCCAAAAATACCCGCTCGGCGAAGCACCACTTCATTTTGTGGGCCGATTGATGTGTGCCACAGATTCCTTCATGTACTTCTCCGATGGCCAGTGTAGCCTGATCGGCTCCCAGGCACCTGAGTAGCACGCCGTCAATCGTCCGATAGTACAGATCTTCATCGAGCAATACGTATTGCAATGCCTTGTATCGTAGCTTCCTTGTAGCCGATTGAGAGGTGTTTTTGAGATAGTTGTAAACTTCAGACCTCCAATCATCGGCTGTGATGGTGGCAACATTTATGTCGATTTCTTTCAGCATCGGCCGATAGCCTGATGCCCCTTGAGCCAAGTCATTGGCCTCTGTGTTCTGCCCTCTAGGGATATGTTTCAAAGTAACTAGCCAAAAACCGTCCATTAATTCCCGGCATTGCCAATAATAGACTATCAGCGTGTCGTTTTTGCATTCATATTCTCCCGATAATTGGCTGATGACCAACAATGAATCTCCCATTATTTCGATGGCGTCGGCTTCAACTTCCTTAAGTAGATGTAATCCTTTAAGGACGGCTTCGTACTCGGCTTGGTTGTTTGTAGCGTGGGGTTGATGGCAAAAGCAAACTCGAAGCTTGCCCCCTAGGTGAAATAATGACCAAGCCGATGCCACATCCGTTGGTGCAAACCGAGCCGTCGAACGTTAAAGTCCAAGGCATAATTTCCACTGAGCCGATTGAGTCGTTTCTATGCTCCACAATGAAATCGGCTATGGCTTGCCCCTTGACTGCCCTTGGTGCCTGATACCTCAGATCGAATTCTGTTAGCGCAAAAATCCACTTCCCAATTCTTTCTTTGAGCACTGGAGCCGATAGCATATACTTAACTACATCGGCTTTGCAGATTACTGTGCACTCGTTGGATAGCAGATAATGCCTTAATTTCATACATAAAAAATAGAGGCATAAGCATAGCTTCTCCACAGGTGAATACCTTGTTTCTGCGTCTAGCAACCGTCGGCTGAGATAGAAGATGGCTTTTTCTTTGCCGTCGACCTCTTGGATTAGGACGAAGCCGATTTATTTGTCATCGGCTGATAAGTACAGCTTGAACGGTATTCCCTTTTGTGGAGGCATTAAAACTGGAGGGGAGCTCAGATAATCTTTTATGTTGTCTAACGCCTTCTGCTGCTCTGCCCCCATGTGAATATCTGATCGGCTTTTAGCCGAAGCAGTGGTGTGAACGGCTCCATCTTTTCTGAGAGATTGGCTATGAACCGTCTGATGAAGTTTATCTTGCCGATCAATGATTGGAGTTGTTTTTTGTCCTTCGGAGGTTGAATTGTCTTGATAGCATTTATGCTTCTTGGTATAACTTCAATTCCTCTTTCATGGACGAGAAATCCCAAGAATTGCCTGGCCGATATGCCGAACGCGCACTTAAGCGGATTCATCTTCAGACCGTACTTCCTCATCCGCTCTAACACTTATCTCAGATCGGCTATGTGGCCTTCTATCTCCCTTGACATGACAACCACGTCGTCAATGTATATCTCTACCAGCGAGCCGATCATATCATGAAAGATATAATTCATGGCCTGTTGATATGTGGCCCCAGCATTCTTCAAGCCGAACGTCATTACTACCCATTCGTACAAGCCGATTGCGCCGGGACACCGAAAAGCGGTCTTGTGGATGTCCTCGTCGGCCATAAATATTTGATTATACCCTGCATTGCCATCCATGAAACTGATAATTTTGTGGCCTAAAGCAGCATCGACAAGCAGATCGGCTATCGGCATTGGGTATTCATCTTTAGGGGTTGCCTTGTTTAGATCTCTGAAATCGATGCACACCCTAAGTTTACCATTTTTCTTTAACACTGGGACGATTTTTGAGACCCACTCGGCGTATCGGCAGGGCCGAATGAATCCCACGTCGTATAGCCGAGTGATTTTGGCTTTAATTGCATCGTGCATATCGGCCTTGAACCTCCTGGGAGGCTGTTTGAACGGCCGATAGCCTGCCTTAATCGGCATCTGATGGACCACTATTGATCGGCTAAGGCCGGACATCTCGAAGTACTCCCAAGAAAAACAATCTTTATATTCTTTTAACAACTCAATAAGCTGGGATCTACAACGAGGAGACAGATTTTTGCTAATGTACGTCGGCCTCGGCTTATCACCAGAGCCGATGTCAATTTCCTCTAATTCGTCGGCCGATGTGAAACCTTGCCCTAGCTTGCCATCGTCTTCATCCGCGGTGTCCATGCCGAAAACGCTTGAGCCCTCCACCATGTCCTATTCAAAGCAGCAGCTGTGGCTCGTCATTTCCAATCGGCTATATTGTGGAATTGGACACATTTAGAAAATCGGCTTGCCAGATTTTCCCAGATAAACAATCGATGCCTTCGATTTCCCAAAGCGGCAAATCGGCACTGACGACACTAACTGACCTGTCGGCTGGCACGATCTCAATCTTGTCGCCGTCCCATTGGATCAGGCTCTGATGCATTGTAGAAGGGATGCAGCAGTTAGCGTGTATCCAGTCCCTTCCGAGCAGCAGGCTGTAAGACCCCTTCCCGTCGATGACAAAGAACGTTGTGGGCACGATCTTGTTGCCGATGGTCAGTTCAACGTTGAGGACGCCGTTGGTTTCCGATGGGTTGCCGCCGAAGTCTTTGAGCACCATGTTGGTTTTTATCAGGTTTTTGGCTCCCTTGCCTAGTTTTCTGAATGTTGCGTAAGGCATGAGGTTGACTGCAGCTCCCCCATCAACTAGCATTTTGGAAATCGGCTTGCCGTTGATGAATCCAATAACGCACAATGGCTTTAAATGCCGATTTTCGGTTCCCTCGGGTTTGTCAAAGACAGCCTGGTCTGGTGAGATTGCTAGTTTTGCCAGGTCATCCTCAATGGTGTCTGCATCGGCTTCAGGAGCGCCGAACTCGGCTGGCAGCACGAACACCATGTTAACGATGCAAAAATTTTGCCTTTCCCTTTGGCTGCCCTCCTGGCTTGATCGGCTGGGCTTTCCTCGGCTTGCTCTTCATCGGCTAAGGCAGCTTTCTCTTTGGGTACCTACCACCTTTTGATTTTGCCCAGCTGACGGCGCTGTTCGTGGATCATTTACTGAACTTCGTCTTCTCTCCCTTCACGCTTAAGCCGTTGAACCCTTCTTTTCTGTGTCTTTGTGAAGAGATCGGACGGGCACCATTGGGGGTTGGCTGATTCCTCATCGTCGGCCTCTTCATCGTCGTGGTTGTTGCCATCGCGGTTTTCGTCAACGAAGAAGTCTTGGTGGATCGGGCCAAGCCGATCATGGACAGACCGCCGCCTTTGGTTTAGCTGAACGGATCTGGGGACGAACCGAGTTGGGCTTGCAGCCGATGAGCTCCTGTGCTCGTCGTCGCGGCGATCGTTGCATGCTAGGCAATCGTCCAGTGTTGGCAGTCTCATGCCGGATTCCCAGCAGTACCTGAAAAAGTCACAATGCCAATGCGGATCGGCACTGTTGCGGTCTACCTCGTATCGTCGGCTTTGGGTGTTCGGTTCGCACCGACGAGGTGCTTCATTGTAAGCCTCTTCCTGCCGAGATTGGTACTGATGACGGTATCGGCTACGTTCATGGATCAGCCGTCGGTCAGCCGATCTGATAACTGGGCGCACCATATTAATTGGCGTGGCGTGACATCCAATTTGATCGCCTTCTGCCATGGCCCCGATCGATGTATTGATTAAGCCGTGCGCCATTTTGTTCTGTCGATCAGCTTGCCTGTGGCCGGCTTGGACCGTGTTGACCGGGAAAGGATTGCCGTCTACTTTCATCGGCCAATTTGAATCGGCGAACTTACTCTTCCCGGCCTCAATTGCCGACTGGATTTGCTGCCTGAAGACTTTGCAGTCATTGATGGCGTGGGATGTGGAGTTGTGCCACTTGCAATATTTCTTTTTCTTCAATTCTTCGGTCGACGGGATCACGTGATTTTCGGCAACCGAATCGCTTCTCCTTGAGCAGCAAGTCAAAAATCCGTCGGCCTTGGTGATGTAGAAATCGTATCTTTCTTCCTTTGCCGTCTTCAGCAGCCACTGGCAGACAATGGCTTTTTTGTTCTTGGCCCATTCGGCGCCGCCACTTCGCGTCATCGTCGTCGACTCGTAGTCCGATTCGACGACGACTGAGTTATATTTTGACGGCCTTCCCGGTGTCTTGGAATCACCGCTCGTGGGCCGTTACCTTCGCGCCAAGTGAGCTAAGCTTTCAAAGTCCTGCGCAGAGAATCGCTCTCGGATCGGCATGATCAAACCATGAAAGGCCAAATCGGCCAGCTGGGCGTCCGATAGCACCAGGTTGTAGCTTTGGTTCCTCATCTCCCTAAAGCGTTCGATGTATTCTTGGACCGATTCGTTGTGTTTTTGCCTGATGCTGGTGAGGTCCAACAACTTCATCTCGTGGTTGCCAGAGTAGAAGTAGCTGTGGAATTGTTTTTCAAGATCGGCCCAGCTCTGAATTGAGTTGTAGGGCAATGAGGAGAAAAAAAGTAAAAGCCGACCCTGAAAGAGAAAGAGGGAACAATCGCACTCTCAAGGCGTCCGTAGCTGATGCTTCACTGCACTACGCCAAGAATCGGCTAACATGCTCGTAAGTTGAGACGTTGTCCTGCCCTGAGAACTTCGAAAAATCTGGGATCTTGTATCGGTTGGGCAACGAGATCCGCTCGAAGTGCTCTGGATAGGGATACCGATACATGTTCCCTGAGTCTTTCGGCTTGAGGCCAAATTGATCGCGCATGACATCTGCAATCAGATCAGCCCAGGTTCGGTTGTCTTGCTGTATCGGCTCGTATGGGTCATAGGCGCGGGTGCTTGCCGATACAGCGGTGGTGGCGTCTGAGGCTTGTAATGATGATCTTGACGGCCTCCTGGGTACTGGTAGTGATGATCAGCTGGAGGCGGCCGATGCGCCGGTGGTGGCGTTGGTGGTCCTGGAAACAGCTGTCGGCCATCGGCGTTGTACCGTCTATCTGGATCAATCGGCTCTTACTGCTGATTGTCATTGAACATGTTAGCAATCCGATCTTGGGGCAGCGGCTGCTGTCGGTTCAACATAGTAATTGCTGTCCTTATAGCCAACTCACCTGGATTTGGCTGACCGAGGACTCCTCCCGATGGCCCTTGTTGTGCTAGTGATGGGATCGGCCGATTCTATGTGACCAGCGTCCTGTAACCAGGAAACTGGCCATCTGTGAAGTACGTTGGCCCTCGTTGCATCTGGTCGGCTATCTTGGCGTCGACCACAGTAGTGATCATGTTATTGAGATTGTTGACCAGTATGCTACTTTGGTTGACCAACGCGTGATGGACGGCCGAGTCGATCAGGTCTTGTAGAGAATATACACCCGAATCGTCCTGTTCCTGGGTCGGCTCCTCCATCTTCTGTTTGCCTTTTGTCTCACCAGAGGAGGATGCCTTAAGGTCGTTGATGCTGAACTTATATTTTTTGATGCATGGCCCCAGATCTTGTTTGGGTGAAAGATTGCAAGTAGTTAGCCTGGAGCTCTTCCACCATCTTCTTGTAATTGGCTTGCTGTTCAGCCGATAGCTGCTCCATCTTCACAGGCACGATGTTGTCCTGGGAAATGCTGGGGCTCTTGGAGTCGATCTTCTTGCCGGCTGAATCTATGCGTCCGAGTAGGGCCGACAGAGAAAGTCCCACTGGGCGTGCCAAGAAGCGTGTTGATGAGAAATTTCTCTCACGCGCTGGCCTGAGAGATCTACTTAACTCCAGTGCAGGTCCTTCTCGGCTACCTGTGTTGTGCAGGGCGTGCCGGTTGATTTGATCTGTTAATCAACAAGAAAAACAAGGAAATATGCATTCAGTGTTAGGATAGATCCCCGCTGGATCGGCTGAGGGAATCCATGAGCATACATATGCTACCCTAAAATATATTTAAGCCAAATGACTAGAATGGATTGGCTACATCGAGACAGCATCAATTGTTTAACCTAAATATAGTAAAGGATAATACATGTATGAATCGATAACCTAGCCGATACTGGAAAACTAACAATGAATCGGCTAGTACTCCGATGAATCTTATAGAAAGATATCATTCTTGAATCAGATGCACAGCCTGGAAATCGGTCGTCGGCTATCGATGGTAGGCCGATTTTGGCTGGCGACGTACGACAAGAATGCGATCTTGACATAAGAGGCAGTCCTAATACAAATCTAATAATAAATATATTAAAAGAAACATATCAGGGCAAATAAGGCCGGCAGAAACCCTAGCACTGTCTCTAAACAATATAAGTCCTAGCCAAACAGATCATTGATAGTTCTAAAAATGACTTAATAGTTTGAACCCGATGCAGCATTAAGTATAAAAATAAGAACCTGATCTGTTGCAGCCAATTTATATCCCTCGAGACGGTGAATACCGCATATAAACCAGCCAACCTTTAGATCTAGCCCTATTGGCTGCAAGTTCTTGATAGAACTAGCCAATGGAAGGATAGATCTGAACATTAGTCTAATTTATATGCGCTATATGATAAGTAGCACAGTATAAACTCTTGAATCTAATGTGTCGTTACGATGGAAGCACTAGAAACAACAGATCATACCACTAATGACAAGCATTTACCTAGATCTAGGGATCAAAACGATGCAGCCCGTAGCCAAAGAAACTGCTCATCTGAAGAAAAAGTTTGGCGATGCGCCGAAGGTTTGATTGATTGTGATTGTTATATCGATTACAGGGGGTCTCGGGTCCTATTTATACCCAAGATACAATTATCTGTACAAACGCTGGACTCTATCTAAAGTACTATTTAAAACACAACATTATCCCAAGCAGGACCCATGCCGTGTTACAACTAACAGTTTAAACAAACTCCTAAATTACAGATACAATTGCCGTTATAGGACTCTATCCATAGGTGGCAATATGGTTCAACGCGCAACTAACAACTGAATCTTCTATTTATCTTCAAACTGCTGCATCAGAAATGGTTTTATCTCTTCCGAACCTGGAATCGGCTATCGGCTGCCCTTGTCCGATCCATCCTTAGCCGATTGGCCTCACAGCCGATCACTGCTCAGCCGATGCGGCCTCTGTTTCCACACCAAACCAGTCGATCCGATTCTGCTTCGCCTTTGCAGACTTAGGGACTCAATTACCAAATTTCAGTGTTAACAACAGCTAGAGTGCAAGAGGATTTAAGTTCATGGAGCGGGTACTGCCAAAGCGAAGTTATCGAAAGGCTTTGCCGTGACCGTCCCATATGAAGGGATGAAAGCTCATTCAATGAGCAGTTGCGGAGTACGGGTAAAGCAGTTGCGGGAAGCCATCCTTGGAATCACGATGGATGGTAGACAGAATCGTCGCCGATTCAATATACTATGGAACTAAAACTTGACCTGGCTAGATGTTAGGTTTGTGAAATGATTTGTGAAAATTTGTTTTGTGCAAACAAACCATAGCCATCCTTTGAATGACCCTATCAAGTGCTTCATTCCGTGTCGGCTTGCTGAGTACGTTGGGTACTCACTCTTGCTATACGCACAAACCTTCAGATGATAGAAATGAAGAACTGGAGGACCCCTATGCTTACTGCCAGGTGGGTGAAGATGGAGAAGGCGTCTACTAGGTCTTAGTCCCCGGTCGTTGCCTGTGGCAATCGACATGCCGCTGCCTTCCGACTGCTATCTTATCTAAATTCTGATTTTGGTTGTATCCGGACCAGTAGGTCCTATATGTATTGGATTTTGCCTTCGGGCCTATTATTGTAATACTTTTGATGTAAGACTATGCGTACACTTTGCACCTGGTAATTTAGTACTGTATTCGTGGGTACCAAACTACTCGATCCAGGGATATGGTACTATGAACACGAATGATTCCCGTCTCAAAAACGGGGGTCGACCCTTAGCAAACCGTCGTTTGTTCTCTCTTCGGCATGCCACCGCACTAATTTTGCTTCCTTCGGGTTGGCAAATATTCTCTTGAAGCGATCAATGATGGGTAAATACCACACAACCTTCGCCGGACCACCCCACTTTGACTTCTTTCCCACCCCCACACTTTTCTTTCGCTTGTATCGAGAAGCCTTACACACAGGACAAGCTTCTAAGTCCGCATATTGCTTGTGGTACAATATGTAATCGTTTGGAGAAGCGTGAATTCTACGAACCTCTAACCCTAGGGGACACAGAACCTGCTTTGCTTCATATGTCGTTTCAGGCAATGTGTTCTATTCAAGAAGCTGTTGACGAGAAATTTCTCTCACGCGCTGGCCTGGGAGATCTGCTTAACTCCAGTGCAGGTCCTTCTTGGCTACCTATGCTGTTCGAGGCGTGCCAGTTGGTTTGATCTGTTAACCAACAAGAAAAACAAGATACATGCGCTAAGTGTTAGGTTAGATCCCCACTGGATCGGCTGAGGGAATCCATGAGTGTGGAGATTAGGGCAATCGGGTATCTACATGGCAAGTTTATCCGACTGGAGGTAGGGATAGATTGCGCCTGCCATATATGTAAACCAAATATGACTTGGGTGTTACGTTGCTGATTGAGATAAGGCAACGTCCTATAGTCACGGTTTGATAAGATTGAGGAAACCGACTTAGAATAAGATAGGGTTTCCGATCTGTAAGCCCGCCTCCCAAGACTATATAAGGGGGGTAAGGGGCGTCCCTTGAGGGATATGCGATATCAGATTTCATAAGCAAGAGCTTTAGACATCAGAAGTTAGATACGCAAGATCATGAGATCAATAAAGACACTCGGCGGATCGAATCCCCGAAACAGGAGTAGGGTATTACCTCACGAGAGGGCCTGAACCTGTCTAATCTCTGTTTTCCATCTAACCCATTGTGCTTGGCGATCTTGACTGCACCCCCAATTTTTTATTGCCGAAACCAAGTTTCGACAGTTGGCGCGCCAGGTAGGGTACCGCGCGTCAAGACTTCTTCGACAATCTCGCCGACAAGCGCGATGGGATCTTCTTCAGGATTCGGCGACTTCGCCGCCAACGACTTCGACAAGCTCTCCTCCTTCGACTCGGATTCGAACCAGTCGGAAGGAGAGACCCACTCGGCGCCGTTCGGGCTCCCGAACAGCGCCAAGATCTACGACGAAATCTTGGATTCCAAGATGCAGTCCATCCACTCCGACGGAAGAACTCACTCGGCGCCGTATGGACTACCGAACACCGCTGAGATCTTCAGCGATCTTCTCGTCTCCCCAACAGAGACGATCTACTCGGAAGAAGACCTCTCGGCGCCGTTTGGATTACCAAACGCCGCTGAGATCTATGGAAAGCTCCTCTCCCCCGAGTCGAGGTCGACCCACTCGGAGGAGTCCACGCCCTCAAGCTCCGACTCGGACTGGAACGATCCAGATCCGAGCAACCCAGGATCGAGGGAGATTGCCGTCATCCTCCAGCCATTCGGCTCATGCTCATCCTCGGAGCTCAATGAGTATCTCGGCTCCACAGCTTTGACGACCTTTACGACATCCCCTCGGACGAAGCCGAGGACTCCGACTGCAACAAGGACTACGAGCCGAAGTGCTTTGATGTCCTCATGGCTGAGGTGGCCGAGTCTGACTCAGCCATGGCCCGCAGGCTTACGGAAGAAGAGCGAGCCAGGATCGAGCAAGAGCGCAAGCTGGTGGAAGAGGAGAAGAAGCGAAAAGAGGAAGCCAACAGAAGAAAGAAGGATCTACGGGCAGCCGGACGATCCGCTCAGGAGGCTATTCTTCAAACGTGAGTCCGCAACACCAATATCTTCCAGACGCCGCATCAGAACGCTGTTGCTGCCCTCACACTCCTGGACACCATCATCGAGACGGCGCCCCCCGACGTGACTCCAATAGTAGATAAGATCAAGACCATCGTTATAGCCACAGCCAAAGGTCATCCCTCCACCTCAGCACGAAGGTCGACTGAGTCTGTGGCTGAAACGCCCGACAGAAGCTGGCTCCCGCCGCTAAGGTCAAAGGATTACAAGAGGCCCGAGCCAGATCGGTCGACAACTAGGCCAAGAGGCCCACGCCACGAGTCCACGCAGAAGCATCAGGAGCAAACGGCCGACTCCCGCGAGAAGCAACATGGACGTCCACCCGTCCACCACTGCGTCCGCCGCAACAACAGCTCCAGCTACCGAACCAGCCTACCGAGGACCCTGCCGAGCGATCTGCAGGAAGTCCTCGATCGCCGCTACCAAGAGCGAGATCAACGCACTCGGGAAGATTGGAGGGGATCACCCGATAGCAATGACGATGGAGTGCCGCCACTCGGGAGCTTCGCGAGTGCACGCCGAATGGATTCAAGCCAACCGGAATCGAGAAATATGACGGCAAGACCGACCCCGAGTCATGGCTTACCATGTACACTCTCGCCATCCGCACAGCAGGCGGCGACAACAAGGCTATGGCCAATTACCTGCCCATGGCCCTCGCCAACTCAGCCAGGAACTGGCTCACGAGCCTGCCAAGAGGCTCAATCGGCTCGTGGAGTGAGCTGAGGGACCACTTCATCGCCAACTTTCAGGGCACCTTCAAGATGCCCGGGACCCACTTCGACTTATACAACGTCATCCAGAAGCCGGACGAACCTCTGAAGGACTACATCCGCCGCTTCTCTGAAAAGCGCAACAAGATCCCCAACATCACCGACGACATCATCATCGCCGCCTTCCAGAAGGGAGTCCGTGATGAGCTGTTAATCGGGAAGTTCGAGCACAAGCCACCGAAGACGGTGAAGCAGATGTTCGAGACGACAAATTCTTACGCCAAATCCAATGATGCCATCAAAGCAGCGCGCCAAGACCGGCCTGACAGGAGGGATGACAAGCAGGCGGGAGGAAGCCGGAATTCTAAGAAGGACAACAGCAACAACAATCAGGGCCAAAAGGACCGCATGCGCCGATTTGTAGATCTAGTTGCCGCAACTTCCAGCTCCCAACGCCGTCCCCGAGTCGCGGCCTACGATGCCATCATGAATGCTCAGTGCACGCATCATCCCAATCACAAGCATGCGGCTAAGGACTGCTTTATCTATAAATAGTTCGCCGAGCAATATGCGACACAGCTCAATAAGAAGCCAACTGATGAAGCCGGTCCAGCGGGCGCCAAGAAGAACAACACGGCTGAGAATGCCGAGCCCTTTCAAGACCCCGTGGGCGAGCTCAATCACATCTTCGGGGGGCCGCTAGCTTATGAATCCAAGAGGAAACAGAAGCTAACCGACCGAGAGGTCAGCGTGGCGCAACCCGAGGCCCCACAATACCTACGATGGTCGGAGATGGCCATCACTTTTGACCACTCGGATCATCCCGACCGAGTGGTTCACCCGGGGCGCTATCCACTCGTCTTGGACCCGGTGGTCCGCAACATCAAGCTTAAGCGTGTCCTCATCGATGGGGGCAGCGCCCTCAATATTTTGTTCTCCAAAACCATGGACGAGATGCAAATCCCGATGGCCGAACTGAAGGCAAGCTCATCCCCCTTCCATGGAGTTATCCCGGGGCTGTCATCTACACCACTCGGGCACATCGCCCTCCCGGTCACCTTCGGAGTTCGAGAGAATTTCCGGACGGAGAACGTCACTTTCGAGGTGGCCGACTTTGAAATGGCCTACCACGCCATCATCGGAAGGCCTGCACTCGCCAAGTTCATGGCGATACCCCATTATACCTACCTCTGCATGAAGATGCCGGGTCCCAACGGCGTCATCACTCTTCGTAGCGACATAAAGCAAGCCTTCACCTGCGACAAGGAGAGCTGCGACATGGCCCAATCTCACGTGAGATCACGCGGCCAGCAAAAAATCCAATTGGCCGCATCGACTTTGGCAGAGGGTGAAATCCCCACGAAGAAGATAGCCAAATCAGGAACCGGTGACGCCAAGACCAAGAAGATCCCCCTTGATCCATCGGATCCCTCGAAAACTGCTGTAATTGGCGCTGAACTAGATCCCAAATAGGAAAGTGCGCTCATCACCTTCCTCCAAAATAATAAAGATGTTTTTCCTTGGAAACCATCTGATATGCCCGGAATTCCTAGGGAGGTGATCGAGCACTCTTTACACGTCCAAGATGACGCAAAGCCGATAAAACAACGATTACACAGATTCGCGCAGGATCGAAAAGATGCCATCAAGGAAGAGCTCACAAAGCTCTTAGCCGTCGGTTTTATCAAAGAAGTACTACATCCTGACTGGTTAGCCAATCCAATTCTGGTCCCAAAAAAGACGGGGCAATGGCACATGTGCGTTGACTACACCGACCTCAACAAAGCCTACCCCAAGGATCCATTCGGGCTGCCTCGCATTGACCAAGTCGTAGATTCAACAGCCGGCTGCCAACTCCTGAGCTTTTTGGACTGTTACTCGGGCTACCACCAGATCAGTTTGAAAGAATCCGACTGCCTAAAGACATCGTTCATCATGCCATTTGGGGCCTACTGCTACATCACCATGCCTTTTGGCCTGAAGAACGCCGGCGCCACATACCAACGCATGATCCAGAGGTGTTTTCAGACGCAGATCGGCAAGAACGTAGAAGCTTATGTCGACGATGTTGTCATCAAGACCAAGCAGAAAGAAGACCGTCGGCCGACCTAGAAGAAACCTTCGCAAATATTCGGGCCTTCGAATGAAGTTGAACCCGGAGAAGTGCACTTTCGGCGTCCCATCGGCAAGCTGCTCGGCTTCATGGTGTCACATCGCGGCATTGAAGCCAATCCGTAAAAGATCAACGCTATCTTGAACATGAAGCCCCGAGTAACCGAAGGATGTCCGAAGCTCACCGGCTGCATGGCGGCGCTAAGCCGATTCATCTCTCGACTCGGCGAATGAGGAATGCCCTTCTTCAGATTGCTAAAGAAAACGGACGACTTCCAATGGACCACGGAAGCCCACAAGGCCTTTGAAGATTTTAAAGAATTCCTTACGATGCCGCCCGTCCGGCCTCACCCCCCCCAGAGCCCCCGCCGCTGTACGTATCGCCACTCACCAAGTGGTTAGTACGGTCCTCGTGGTCGAGCGCGAAGAAGAAGGACGAGCCCAGAAGATTCAGAGGCCAATCTACTTTGTCAGCGAAGTGCTGGCAGGAGCCAAAACTCGCTACCCGCAGGTACAAAAATTGCTATATGGTGTTCTGATAACCGTGAGGAAATTGGCGCACTATTTTCAGGGTCACTCGGTCACCGTCGTCACCTCCTTTCCACTCGGCGATGTCATCCACAACCGGGAGGCAACTGGGCGCATCGCGAAGTGGTCCTTGGAGCTGATGCTGCTGGACTTAACTTTTAAGGCGAGGACGTCTGTCAAGTCACAGGCCCTGGTGGACTTCTTGGCCGAGTGGACTGAACAACAAGAAGATGTACCTCGGGAAGACCTTCAATATTGGACCATGCACTTCGATGGATCCAAGAGGATCACCGGCTTGGGAGCAGGAGTTGTGCTGATCTCCCCAACCGGAGAAAGGCTAAGATACGTCCTCCACCTCCACTTCTCCGCCTCACATAACATCGCCGAGTACGAAGCCCTGCTACATGGACTGCGGCTCGCAGTTTCACTTGGGATACGTTGGCTCGTCGTGAAGGGGGACTCCCAACTGGTCATAAACCAAGTGAAAGATTGGTCCTGTCTAAACGACACCATGGAGGCCTACCGACAGGAGGTCCGCCAACTTGAAGACAAGTTTGACGGACTCGAGCTATCACACGTCCTAAGACACAACAGCGAAGCAGCTTACGAGTTGGCGCAGTTCGGGTCCAAACGTGAAGCCGCCCCAACAGACGTTTTTCTCGAGCACCTCTATGAGCCAACTGCTGCGGCAAAGCCAACTCCGAACGAACAAGCTGCAAACGAAGTTGCCATGATTGACGTTGACTGGAGGGCACCACTCATCAATTTTTTAACGCAGCAAGAGCTGCCGGAAGACCGGGATGAGTCAGAACGTGTCCGACGCCATTGCCAAGCATATGTCATGGTTGACTCCGACTTATACAAGAGAAGTCCCTCCGGAATCCTGATGAGGTGCATCATACCCGAGGAAGGACGACAGCTACTCCGTGACATCCACTCGGGCATATGCGGAAGCCACGCGGCCGCACGCACCTTGGTGGGCTTAGACATGGTCGGCCCCTTCAAGAAGGCTCCAGGAGGATTCACACACTTATTCGTCGCAATCGACAAGTTCTCCAAGTGGATTGAAGCTAAGCCGGTTGCCACAATTACTGCTGACAAGGCACGGGACTTCATCCTCAACATCGTGCACCGCTTCAGCGTCCCAAATAGAATCATAACCGACAATGGGACTCAATTCACAGGAGGCATCTTCAAGGAATTCTGCGAAGACTTCGGAATCAAGATTTGCTATGCGTCAGTTGCCCATCCCAAAAGCAACGGACAAGTCGAGCGTGCCAACGGCATGGTCCTTCAAGGCATTAAGGCCCGCGTGTTTGACCGCCTAAATCCTTACACTGGCAAATGGGTTCAAGAGCTCCCCTCGGTTCTATGGTCCCTGCGGACCACACCCAGTCGGGCTGCCGGCCAAACTCCTTTCTTTTTGGTCTATGGCGTAGAAGCCATGTTGCCAAATGAGATGGAGTATGAATCCCTCTGAGTCCGCAGTTTCAACGATGAACGCTACGACCCAGACCGAGTGGATGACCTCACCCGACTGGAAGAGGCCCGTGAGGCAGCCCTCATCCAGTCGGTAAAATATCTTCAAGGGCTCAGATGATACCAAAGTCGCAACGTTCGAGCACGAGCTTTTATTGTTGGCTACTTGGTTCTACGCAAGGTTCAGACCACCAAGGACCGTCACAAGTTATCCCCCTTATGGGAAGGACCATACATAATTGCTGAGGTGACTCGGCTAGGTGCATGCCGATTAAAGCGAGAAGACGGATCTATGGTGGAGAATTCCTGGAACATCAAGCATCTTCGACGATTCTATGCTTAAACTGACTTAAGTTTCATGTTTCTCTTGACTGCCAACCTCAAGCAAGATGACTTCTTGAGTTAGCAGTCGGGGGCTGTACATATGTCAATAAAGCATAGTTTTTCTCATCAACTTTTGCGCCTGATTCGGTTTATCATTGCTTAACGATCCTTGATTCGAGTTTAATGCATAAGGACTGAGAATTTTTCGATGACCTAATTAGGCTTAGGCTTGGTGACAGTCGGACGGAAATTACTTAAGAAATTGTACATGAAAACTCGGATCAAGGCGTTAACATAAATAAACTAAATATTTACAGGAAGCATCAGAACGTCACGATCATACAATGTTTACAAGACAATTAAGGCCGGAAGTTGTTCACTACATCAATGGCAATCTTCTTAGCTGACTCCTGTGCATCACTAATCATGTCTAGAGCTTGCTCATCTGAGGTGCTGTCGGCGAAGCCTTCCCCGACTGAATTGTCATCCACTCGGGGGTAGAGAAAATTGGTCTGTGCAAGAGCAAGGCCAGCCCCCATGGTAGCAGCCTCGGTGATGTTGGCCAATTATTGGTCAGGGGCTCTCCGCAGCTTATCGAAGATTTTGACTGGGTCCAGTGAGCTAGCCCCGACTCCCTGATGAAATAAAGACAGCAGGATTGGTGTCGCTGCGTTGGCAACATCTTCCCGGACCCGTCCGGCTTGTTTAACCCTCTCAAGAAGAACGTTGTATTGAGCTCGGGTCTTGACTTTGTAAGCTGTCAAAAGAACATGATCATGCAAAGTACTCGAAGATGAAGCAGCACAAAGAATGTTACTTCAAAAAAGCTCACCTTCGAACTCGGCCTCCAACTTGGTCTTGCCGAGGCTGATTGCCTCCAGCTGGACCTGGAGCGAGTGGACCTCCGACGAATTTTCTACAAACAAGAAAGGCTATCAGCAACCAGGATCAACACGGAAACCATAAAGAGACTGGGAGGGTTAAGCTTACTCCCGACTGAACCCCGGAGGTCGAGGTTTTCTTCCCGGAGTTCTGCTATTTCCCTCCTCAGGACTGCCTCCCTCGACGCGGCCTCTTCTCGAGTGGTCTTCAACTTCTGCTGGATGTCCTCCAGGGAGTTTAGATGCGGGACCAACTTCTTGAGCGCTTTGGATTTGGCCATTGATCGGCAATACTCCTTCTGGACGCAAGATCCAAAGCTGACCGACTGAAAAGAAATGATGATACAACAATGGAAGAGGATCAAGGCTTACGTTGAGTAGCCGAGTTGCCTCATTCAGGCTGTTGACAAGGGCATCCCTTTCCTCGCTTTCCGCCTATTTATCTAGGACGATGCCTTGCCTCTGGCCTTCTGAGTCTCGCCATTCGATCTTGATCGGGGGCACCCAGGTTTCAGAAGACTGCAACCTGGGGATCTCTTCTATTGTGGCTGATGGATCAGGAGGAACAGATGAAGACACGAAGGAGCTAAACTGAAGAATAAAGATGAAATTTCAATTCAAGACTTACCGGTTTTGGTGGCCGAGTCCTTAACTGGAGCAGCCCGGCTGATCTTTTCCTTCTGGCTTTTGACCAACTGATCTTCGGTCGGGGCCTTCTAAGCTGCAGTCGGGGGCTTCTCCGCGGCCGACTGGGTTCCAGTCGGGATATCCCGGCTGGCGGTCGGGGGCTCCCTCCTCAGGATATCCTTGCTTGGAGGCGAGGGCTTTTCACCCAGAGCACCCTCGCTCGGGAGAGGGCTCCGAGGTTTTGGTTCCGCGGGCTTAGACGCCTTGGAAGCGGCAGTCGGTGTAGGCCCTTCATTTTTCCCAGCAGGGTCAATATCTTGGGGCCTCCTGCCAGGCAAGCAACGAACGCAGTTGGAACAAAGACAAAGAAATTTTTAATGAAGAGTTCAAGACTCAGTTGAGAAGCGTACCTGGATGATCGGCGGATCTTTGGCGCCGCTTTCGGTGACGGCCTTGGAGGAGTTGCTTCGGCTGGAGGGGCTGGGACATCATCATCCGAATCATCGATGGCAAGCCTCCTCTTGCTTGCCCGTTTGCTAATGTCCTCACTCGGGGCCGCCCTTTTCCCGACTGGATCGCTTTGGATCTTTACTCCACCGCTCGGTTTCTTGGCAGGACGAAGCGGCACATCATCATGAGGAACTTTGTATGGTTTTGAAATGATGGAGGCATTTTCCTGCAAGAAAGATACTTACAACACTAAGAAGTGTGATGACAAGATTGCAAGACAGTAGAAAGAGTTCAGTCGGCTTACCGGAGGAGGAGGTCGATAGAGGCTGAAGGGGAGGACTCGCAGCATGAGGCTGCGTTCGACTGCAATTCTAGTCAAGAAGACCTTGTACATCCGAATTTTCAGGATCTCAAAGCTGAGGGAGTCATGGTCTTCCCGATTGGGGTCCCTCTCGCCCTCGTACTTGAAGGCTGGCTTCCATCGCTCCTTAATCGACGCCAGTCGGCTCTTGATGAAATGCCGAGTGATTTGTTCGCCGTGAAAACCTTTCAGCTTCATCTCCAGGATCTTCGCTAGTAACTTGTTGGCTTCATCCCAATCTTGGGCTACTGGCACAGTGCTCCAGGTATGCTTAGGCACAGGGGGAAGGCCAACGAAGTTCGGCAGGCTGGGCTCAAGATTGGAAATATAGAACCAGCCTGCATGCCAACCCTTGTTGGAGGATTTCAAGGGAAGGGAAAAGTACTCCTTGCGGAGAGATCTACGGAGTTGGAAACCTGCCCCACCAACAACGCAGGGCTGGTCCTTATTCGGATGCGGCTTGAGGTAAAACATGCGACGAAAGAGTTGGAAGTGGGAAAGAATGCCAAGGAAGGCTTCACATACATGAATGAAGAGAGCGATGTGAAGCATGGAGTTTGGGTTCAGATGATAAAGTCGAAGGCCGTAATAATCAAGAAGTCCCCTAAAGAACTCGGAAGTGGGGAGGCTGAACCCGCAGTAAAATAAAGATGTGAAAACAACGAGCTCACCAGTGTTCGGGGTGGGAAAATCTTCACCCGCCGCCGGGCGCCAGCCCACAATCTCCTTGGGGGGAAGCACACCGTGCTTCACCATCTCTTTGAGGGTGGATTCCCTCACATCCGAAGTGGCCCATTGCTCAAAGGGGATCTTCCTCTTGTCCGCCATGAATGTGGTTTGTGTGGGGAACAGATCTGGCTAAAAGGATGGGGATTTGGGCAGGGGATCTTGGGAGCTGGATACGGAGGCTAGCTTGTGGTGAAGGGCAAGCTCCTGGATCGACGGATTTGGGTGTGCGCAAGCCTAGGGTTTTCCACCGAGAACTGGTGAACAGTGCTGCGAAAAGAGGAAATTTTCAGGAAGACGAAGTGGCGGGGATGACCTCGAGGCTTTGTAAAGAGATTTGAGGGTTGAGCTAGGTTTTCTCGTGATTGGGCCGAGCCCATGAGAGACCTGCGGCCTAGCTAAGGTGTGGCCCGACACGTGTCCTTAGGGACTTAAGTGGATGAGCTTAAGCAGATTTGCCTTGGCAATATGCATGTGTCCGAGTGCCCTATGCCTTTAGAAATCCTTTCATACTGCGGTTTGCTTGACTTCATGAGAAGCTAGCACGATGCAATTTGAAAGGTGACAAACAGCTAAGCTTTTTATAGCTGCCTTGATGACAAGGGCTGTTTGGTTCTATAGCATTTGATTAAGTGATTATATCAATGCTATTTTTCCACCTTCGTGAAGATCTTTATAGATTGAGACCAGTATTATGGCAAGAGCTTTTTAATAATTTGGTCATATTTTTCAGATGACTGAAAAACTTATTTACCCATGAGGGATGAATAAAATATTTGATCCGAGATGGCTCGGGTAGCTTCATTCGGATAAGCATGAGCTTACCGAGTGCTTTTTCACCCACGAGGGTTGATTGAGTTATTTGTTCTGAGATGACTCGGGCAAATTCACTCGGACGAGCATGAGGTTGCCAAGTAATAGGATTTTTTATGATTGCTTTAGCATGAGCTAAGCATTTATATGAGCATGATTCTTTATAGTTCTTGGTTGTTTGACTGGTCTGTTTTTTGGCTAATCACACAGTCGGGGGCTATACCAAATTAGGTGTATCAAGAGATGCATCTAGATATTTATTTTGAGAATTTTTTAGATATTTTCCAGCCCTTCACAGTCTTTGGAGCCACTGGGGAGAATCAGGCAGAGATGATGGAATCGCTCGGCGCCAGAAGCACTCGGCCAAGGGGTTGTTTGGTTGAGTACTGTCTGGGTTTGATGCTGAGTTGTCTCGTCGACTGAAAAGGACTCGGGGGCTACTGTGGAGATTAGGGCAATCGGGTATCTACATGGCAAGTTTATCCGACTGGAGGTAGGGATAGATTGCGCCTGCCATATATGTAAACCAAATATGACTTGGGTGTTACGTTGCCGATTGAGATAAGGCAACGGCCTATAGTCACGGTTTGGTAAGATTGAGGAAACCGACTTAGAATAAGATAGGGTTTTCGATCTGTAAGCCCGCCTCCCAAGACTATATAAGGGGGGTAAGGGGCGTCCCTTGAGGGATATGCGATATCAGCTTTCATAAGCAAGAGCTTTAGACATCAGAAGTTAGATACGCAAGATCACGAGATCAATAAAGACACTCGGCGGATCGAATCCCCGAAACAGGAGTAGGGTATTACCTCACGAGAGGGCCTGAACCTATCTAATCTCTGTTTTCCATCTAACCCATTGTGCTTGGCGATCTTGACTGCACCCCCAATTTCTAGTGCCGAAACCAAGTTTCGACAATGAGCATATATATGCTATCCTAAAATATATTTAAGCCAAGTGACTGGAATGGATCGGCTATATTGAGATAACATTAGCCGCTTAACCCAAATACACTAAAGGATAATAAATATATGTATTGATAACCTAGCCGATACTGGAAAGCTAACTATGGATCGGCTAGTACTCCGATGATTCTTATGAAAAGATATCATTCTTGAACCAGATATACCTAGCCTTGGAAATCGGCTGTCGGCCATTGCTAGCAGACCAATTTCGGCTTATGATGTCCGACAAGAATGGGATCTTAATATAAGAGGCAGTCCTAACATAAATCTAGTAATAAATATACTAAAAATACATCAGGGCATGTAAGGCCGGCTGAAACCCTGGCACTGTCTCGAAGCATATACATCTAACCGAACAGATCATTGGAAGTTCTAAAAACGACTTAATAGTTCAATGTTGATGAAGCATTAAGTATGAAAAGAACAACCAAATCTGTTGTAGCTGATGTAAATACCTCAAGACGGTGGATACCGCATATAAACTAGTTCAACCTTTAGATCTATCCCAATCGGTTACAGGTTCTTGATAGAACTAGCTGATGGCTGGATAGATCTAAACATTGCTCCAGTTTATATGCGATATATGGTAAATAGCGCAGTATAAACCCCAGAATCTAATGTGTCGTTACGATGGAAGCATTAGAATCAGTAGAACATACCACTAATGACAAGCATTTGCCTGGATTTGGGGATCGAAACGATGCAGCCCGGAGCCAAATCAATTGCTCGTCTGAAGAAAAGGTTTGGCGATGTGTCGAAAGTTGTTTGATTGATTGTGATTGAATGTTCAATTACAAGGATCTCGGGTCCTATTTATACCCAAGATAACATTATCTATACAGACCCTGGACTCTATCTAAACTACTATTTAAAATACGACAATATCCCGGGAAGGACCCATGGCGCATTACAATAAAAAGTTTAAACAGATTCCTAATTTACAAATATAATTGCCGTTACACAACTCTATCCATAGATGGCAATATCTTTTAACACGTAACTGGAAACCGAATCCTCTATTTCATCTCCAAATATCTTCATCAGAAGCGGCTTCGTCTTCTTTGAACCTAGAATCGGCTATCGGTTGTTCTTTACTCAATTCAACCTTAGCCGACTGGCTTCACAGCCGATCGCTTCTCCGTCGACACGGCCTCTGTTTCTCCATCAAACGAGCCGATCCGATTCTGTTTTAACCTCACTAGAACCTAGGGGTTCGGTTACTAAATTTAGCCGTTAACACATGCCCCCCAAGTTCGTGATACGAAGTGTTGCGGATTTGATTGCCCGTTCAAATTCCCGCCCTTTTCTGACCTAAACCGTTTCGGCTGCCCCAAATGGGCTTTAAATAGTCCTTCACCTCAACCGAAACGGCCATGCCTTCATTCTCCACGTCTCAAGCGCTCCGCAAACAAGCCTTCTTTCCCTCTCTCCTCTCCGGCAATTCATCGGCGCTCTTCATCACATCCCGGCGATCCTCGGCGACTAGAACCCTGATCCAGCCCAACGACCTCAATGGCCTTCACCGCCGCCGCCGCACCGGCCGCCGCCGCCACCGAGTTCCCCGAGGTACGCCCCATCGGCTTACAATCCCTCGTCTTCAGATTCCCCTTTCCTACCATGCCTTTTAGTGTTCTTGATTTACAATCTTTTTTCTTTCTTTTCTCCAAACTGTAGCACCTGTCAAATCAAGTAGTCATCCCCAGCCTAACCCAAGAGAGAAGATACTTACTCGGTCCTATCGGCAACACTGACCCAGCCGATATAATCATAGCCGAAACCAATAGGACGCCTTACAACACTAGGAAGCCATCTTTGAACCCCTGGGCTGGTACCTTCAAGTCATGGCCGACCACCGATAGCTCCTGGAGAATGGTACAAGAGAGTACAATCGGCCAAGCACATTCAGTGGGAAGAAACCAGGATAGCCCAGTGCCTAGCTTTATCTGTGGCCGGCATGGAGAAGGATGAGCCGCTGATGTCGGCTGCGGCATATTTCTGGAACGATAGCTTCAATGCTTTCATGTTCCAGCAGGGGCCGATGATGATCACATTAGCCGACGTATACATGACAACCGAACTGAACATCCTGGCGTCGGCTAACCCTGGAGACCTGAGCCGAAAAGGTCAACACCAGTTCAAGACCAAGGCCATCGGTGGACGGAGCGGCTATGTCGCCCAGAACATGAAGGACGGGTCAGTCGGCCATAGGGAACACACCACATTTCTAATGATCTGGCTAGAGAAGTTCCTGTTCTGCGGCTCAAGCTATGGGTCGACTGCCAACTGGCAAGTAATAGCCGAATCCCTAGCTGACGGGAATAAGCTCGCGCAAGGGAAGTACCTCCTCGGCTATCTGTATCAAACGCTGCACCAAGCCGTTGCGAAGATAGCCTCCAATGCTACTGTCAACATCGGCGGCCCCTGGTGGTTCCTCCAAATCTGGCTGTTGCTAATGACCCAGAAAATAGCCGGTCGGCTGCCCCTGACTTAGGCTGCTTTCGCAAGATTGGAGCCGATCGAAGATGATGACGGCAATGAGGTCACCATCACCAGGTGCATGAGCTACGGAGAGGCAGCGACTGTGCATGCGGGCTCAAAGCAATCGGTCGACTTGCTGGCCGAGTGGTTCATCGCCATGTACGATGGGCTGTCGCGCGAGAACCGAACCTGGTACTTTTACCGGGATCAGGCACTGTTCGAGCTGCCATCCGACTTCAACTGGGAAGACATCAATTCACCTGACAACCCTAGGTGCAGAGAGTTGTTCACCGCTGCCCTAATCCCCTGCATTCTGCCGACCGAGATCCACAAGGGCCGATCAGTGGCCAGAAGTTATGAATTCTACTACCCTGCATCGGCTGCGAGGCAATTTGGTCTTGGGCAATTGCCCATCGGCTTCTACTATGCCGACAAGATCGAGACGAGGGGAGTCGTGAACCAACAACTGATAATGCATCAGCTGCTGATCATAGCCGGCCCTCCCCTCGGCAGCATCGGCGGGATGACTCTGGCATTCAAAAAGAGCGCAGCCTACGATCGATGGTTGGCCGAAATCAAGCGGCACATCTTCCATCAGCGGTCGTCTGATTATGTCGACTTGCTGCTACCCGAAGAAATCCCCTCAGTAAGTTTTAAACTCCAAATGATTCCTCTTTTCTTATCATCGACCGATGTAGCCGACTAACACTTGTCCTCTTTGGTTTGCAGGAAACCGAGACGGAAAGGCCTACGGTGAGCGACTCCGGGATCCCCATTGAGTACCGCCTAGGTGTTCTGAATGGGGACGGCCTTGCACCGTCGGCGATCGGCTAGGACGCGCCAAAACTGGTGTCCTTGCTGCGCAGGCAGATGCACGAGCCGATAGCTCACAAGAAACGAGCCGCGCCTCCCGCGCAGCCATCGGCCGTGCCCGTCCCCAAGAAGTCGAAGAAGAAGAAGCCGATCGCGCCAGCCGACAGCCTCCCCTCGGTAGATCCGAGTGCCGCTCAACACCTTGATGACCAAGTGGCCGACGAAGAGATATCGGCGGCTGTTGGGCCAGCCACTGAGTCCAGCAGCTCAAGCCACAACTCCATCAATCCCCCGGCCGACGATCCACCGGTACCAAGCCCTCTGATGAAGAGATCACCGGTAAGCTTTCACCTTACTAAATTCGACCTTAGTATGACA
Source organism: Oryza australiensis (assembly GCA_019925245.2). Taxonomy (NCBI): domain Eukaryota; kingdom Viridiplantae; phylum Streptophyta; class Magnoliopsida; order Poales; family Poaceae; genus Oryza; species Oryza australiensis. The sequence continues at coordinate 3,926,726 of JAIFGZ020000565.1, forward strand.
TCACTATATAGTCAGTCGATCATGCCCTTTCCAGATCAAGAAGTCGGCCGGCTGTATCCCATGTCATGTTCCAATGGTAACCATCTCCCACATCCTAGCTTACAAATTTCAGCCGACTTGACTACTAACACTTTCTTTTGCAGCCTCCTCGATCACCGTCGGCTGCCCCCCAGGCATCGAGTGAGCACACCGTGACTGCTGTGGGTGGTGGCAATGGCGCCGACGGTGTGGCCCCGTCGGCCGCAGGCGGCGAACCAGCCGAACAAATTGCTCCGATCCTGGTGCCCAAGGTAAGCCGACTAAATTTTATGATCGGGTCTGCCAACTTAACAACTCTTTTCTAATCATCATCTTCTCTTTGCAGAACATAGCTGACCTCCTCAATTTCTACTTGTCGGAGTTCGAGGAGTCTGGCGAGATTGGCGAGGAGGCGCTGGTAACACCGAACGAGGACCTGAGGGCCAGTCTAGCCGACATCGGCAATCGGCTGGAGGCCTAGCTAGACGTGCTGGTAGCCGACAGCAGCTCGATCCATGCACGCTTCCAGGAGATGCAAGGCCAGCTGCCGGAGGCGATAGCCAACGCCATTGTGCCGGCAACCTTCTTGGAGGCGCATCAACTCAAGTATGAGCGGGCCCAGCAGCGAATAGCCAACCGTCGTGAAAACCAAACGTGGTCGGCAACCCTCCAGTCGACCAAAGAGGCTATCGAGGGTTAGAAAGCCGCCTTCGACTGCCTGAAAACCAAGCCGGCGACCAAGCTCGAGCAGCTCCTTTCACGCCAGGACCAGCTGATGGCCGATCTCGTTCAAGTCACGAACGAGATCGATGTCCATACAGAGTATATGGCCAGCCTGCCAGCCGAAATCGACGCCAAACGTCAAAGAATCAAGGCCGCTGTGGCGCATCTCCGGGACTTGGTGAAAGGGATTCGGCCGGTGGCCGGGTCCGAAGCCGACGATATGAAGGCCATCGAGGAAATAGACCAGATTAGGCGGAAAGCATTGTCGGCCATAGCCGATTTCCTGAAAAAGTGAACTCGTAATATTCTTAGTATCCTGAAATCGGTTGGTGCCTCTTGTAAGACATTCGTCGAACTTTTGTAATAGGCTTTAACTCCATAATCAACTGCTCAAATTTCTGTAATCAGCTTTGGCTCTTGCCTTGTTTAATATAGCTTGTCACCTTTTGCAATTGTGCTTGGAAATGAAATCGGCTCCGGCCGGCGCGGCGCACGTCGGCGCCGGTGGCCGCGCTGAACGCGGCGCGCACGGGCCGGCGCGGGCGGGCGGCGCGTGGCGAGGCCGTGGGCGGGGTCGTGGTACGGCTGCGACGGGTGGCGGGCGTGGCGCGGGGTCCGACGCGGTGGCGACAGTGGCGGGCGCGGCGGGGGGCGGTACGACAAGTGGGGCGGGTGCTTGGCGGCAACGGCGCATGGCACGGGCAGGGCCGGGGCACGGTGCGGGCGCGGTACGGTGGGCAACGCGGGGGCGCGAGGCCGGGCCGTACGGCGTCGAACAGCCTTGTGACCAATGCATAGTGCGCTTTCGAATTTTCCGATTTTTCAATTCTATTTTCCAATTCCTATTTTCCTTCACTCTAAAATTTCCAAATAAAAATATAGTATTCTCAAAATTAATTTAAGAATATATTTTCAAACTTTTCACCAAATTTTATTAATTTAAATATATATCACCATATTTAATTTAATCCTTTTTCTTAAATTCATAAATCACCATTTTTAATTTCAAATAAATTTCTAGACTTTATATAAATCCTTTAAGATATTTTATTGTCCATTTTATTTCCTAATTAATATTCCACAATCACCAATTTATATTTTATTTTCCATACACACATTTTTATGAATATACCTCACTTCCTATTTTATTTTAAAATTCCTAACCTTGGACTTCGAGATTTTTCTCCCAAACAGAAATCCAAATCATTTGGTTTTTCACAAACATCGAGATGAATTGTTCACATTTAAATTTATGCAACCAAGCTGGCAAATAAGAAGCAATAAACACAATCAAGAGGCAACAAGCAAAAGTTTTTGTAAGTTCTGATTTTTAATTTCTGGTTTTTTAAATTCTCCGGTTTTCAGGGTGTTACAGCTGAGATGCTCGTAGGTCGAAACGTTGCCTTGCCCTGAGAACTTCGAAAAATCTGGGATCTTGTATCGGTTGGGCAACAGAATCCGCTCAAAATGCTCTGGATAAGGATACCGATACATGTTCCCTGAGTCCTTTAGCTTGAGGCCGAATTGATCGCGCATGATGTCTGCAATCAGATCGGCCCAAGTTCGGTTGTTCTACTGTATCGGCTCATATGGATCATACGGTGTGGGTGCTTGCCGATACAGTGGTGGTGGCGTCTGAGACCCGTAGTGATGATCTTGGCGGCCTCCTTGATACTGGTAGTGGAGTGGATGATCAGCGGGAGGCGGCCGATTCACCGGCGATGGCGTTGGTGGACCCGAGAACAGCTATCGGCCACCGGCGTTGTACCGTCTGCCCAGGTCAATCTGGGCAATCGGCTCTAACTGCCGATTGTCGTTGAACATGTTAGCGATCTGGTCCTTGGGCAGCGGTTGTTGCTGGTTCAGCATAGTGATCACCGGTTTCGCAACCGATCCCGATGGATTCGGCTGGTTGAGGACCCCTCCTGGCAGCTCTAGTTGTGCTGACGATGGGATCGGCCGATTCTGGGAGACCAACGTCCTGTAACTAGGAAACTAGCGATCTGTGAAGTACGTCGGCCCCCGTTGCAGTTGGTCGGCTATCTTGGCGTCGACCACAGTAGCGATCATGTTGTTGAGAGTGTTGACAAGGATCTTACTTTGGTTGACCAGCGCGTGATGGACGGCTGAATCGATCCGGTCTTGCAAAGTATGCATGGCCGAATCATCTTGTTCCTGAATCGTCTCCTCCACCTTTTGTTTGCCCTTTGATCCACTGGAGGAGGACACCTTGAGCTCGTCTATGCTGAACTTGTACTTTTGATGTACAGCCTTGGATCTTGTTTGGGTGAATGATTGTAAGTAGTTGGCCTGGAGCTCTTCCACCATTTTCCTGTAATTGGCTTGCTGCTCAGCCGATAGTTGCTCCATCTTCACAGGCACGATGTTGTCTTGAGAAACATTAGGGCTTTTGGAATCGACCATCTTGTTGGCTGCATCGATGCGTCCTAGCCGAGTTGACAAAGAAAGTCCCACCGGGCGTGCCAAGAAGTGTGTTGACGAAAAATTTCTCTCACGCGCTGGCCTGGGAGATCTTCTTAACTCCAGTGCAGGTCCTTCTTGGCTACCTATGTTGTTCGAGGCGTGCCAGTTGGTTTGATCTATTAACCAACAAGAAAAACAAGATACATGCGCTAAGTGTTAGGTTAGATCCCCACTGGATCAGCTGAAGGAATCCATGATTATATATATGATATCCTAAAATATATTTAAGCCAAGTGACTGTAATGGATCGGCTATATCGAGACAGCATCAGCCGCTTAACCCAAATACAGTAAAGGATAATAAATATATGTGGTGATAACCTAGCCGATACTGGAAAGCTAACTATGGATCGGCTAGTACTCCGATGATTCTTATGAAAAGATATCATTCTTGAACGAGATATACTTAGCCTAGGAAATTGGCTGTCGACCGTTGCTAGCAGGCCGATTTCGGCTTATGATGTCCGACAAGAATGGGATCTTAATATAAGAGGCAGTCCTAACATAAATCTAGTAATAAATATACTAAAAATATATCAGGGAAAGTAAGGCCGGCTGAAACCCCGGCACTGTCTCTAAGCATATACATCTAACCAAACAGATCATTGGAAGTTCTAAAAATGACTTAATAGTTCAATGTTGATGCAGCATTAAGTATAAAAAGAACAATCTAATCTGTTGTAGTTGATGTAAATACCTCAAGACGGTGGATACCGCATATAAACTAGTTCAACCTTTAGATCTATCCCTATCTACTGCGGGTTCTTGATAGAACTGGCCATGGCTGGATAGATCTAAACATTGCTCCAGTTTATATGCGATATATGGTAAATAGCGCAGTATAAACCCCTGAGTCTAATCTGTCATTACAATGGAAGCATTAGAATCAGTAGAACATACCACTAATGACAAGCATTTACCTGGATTTGGGGATCGAAACGATGCAGCCCAGAGCCAAATCAATTGCTCGTCTGAAGAAAAGGTTTGGCGATGCGCCAAAAGTTGTTTGATTGATTGTGATTGAATGTTCAATTAAAAGGATCTCGGGTCTTATTTATACCAAAGATAACATTATCTATACAGACCCTGGACTCTATCTAAACTACTATTTAAAATACGACAATATCCTGGGAAGGACCCATGCCGCATCACAATAAACAGTTTAAATAAATTCCTAATTTACAGATAGACTCTATCCATAGATGGCAATATCTTTTAACGCGTAATCTGGAAACCGAATCCTCTATTTCATCTCCAAATATCTTCATCAGAAGTGGCTTTGTTTTCTTTGAACCGAGAATTGGCTATCGACTGTTCTTTACTCGATTCAACCTTAGCCGACTGGCTTCACAGCCGATCGCTTCTCAGCCGACACGGCCTCTGTTTCTCCATCAAACCAGACGATCCGATTCTATTTTAACCTCACTAGAACTTAGGGGTTCAGTTACCAAATTTAGCTGTTAACAGAAGCATGGCCTTCAATATTCTCAAAAGTTCTGTAAATCTTTTGTCTGTTCATCCACTACTTGCCTTCAGCTTCATTAGGTCCAAGGTAGCTAATAATTTGGTGTGTTTTGCCTTGCATCCGGCGTATAGAGGTGTCTCGGAGTCACTGACCAAACGGCTGAAATTCATCGAATCTCTCGCGTTGTGAGCTTGCTCCTCAACATCACGTAACATCTCTTGCATCATATCAGGATCCACATCAACCATTTCACCCTCCAATGGAGATGGAATAAACATGTCACACTCATCTTCATCTTCATGACTGTCGGTACCAATGCTGTCTGCAGCTGCACCAGTATCCGATTCTGTCTCTCCATGCTTCACCCAACATGTGTAGTCCTTCATGAATCCCCGTTGTATCAAGTGAGAGTGTACCTCCTCTCCACTAAACAAAATATCATTCTTGCAATCTCTACATGGACAACACATGTATTTGCTATTTCTTCTTCTCCTATCCTCCTCCGCGACGTTCATAAAACTTAAAACGCCATCTCTATACTCCTTGCAATGACGCTTCAAAGTTGTCGCATTCATCCAACATCGATCCTTCGCTACAAAATTTAACAAAACATTAGTTATCATACTACTAAATTGTAAAAAAATTAACCTTTATACTTACTTCTAATATATTCCTATTTTTTTAAAAATAACAAAAATTCGCCCCCTTCAATCTCCCACCAAAAAAGTGAACAATGGGATGAATCCAGACAGCGGTTGCTGGTGCATTTATAGTGTGTCCGAGCTATATCTCAATCGGGCCATTTAAACGACATCTCTAACGGAGCACAGACATCTCTAACGGGCGTCAATAAAAGCCCGATACTGATATGAGTCATCGGTGACGGGCTATAAAGTCATCTCAATCGGGCCTTATGTTTGAGCCCGTCACCGATGACCCTCATCTCTGACGGGCTCGGTATTATGGCCCGATTGAGATATCCTAGGTCATCTCAATCGGGCTTACATCGAGCCTCGTCGCGATGAGTTTCATCGCGACGGGCTATTTGCAATTGGGGCTGTACGAGTACATCTACAACGGTGCAAATGATGGCCCGATTGAGATGACTTTGTTCTGACGGCCCAAGTGCTCCAGGCATATTTGGGCCCGTCACAGATGATAGGATCTATACTAGTGTAAGTTGATGCGGTTGTAAACATGCATCATTGTATGTTGATCTAACCATAATCAACTACATGAACAGCTTGATTAGTTACCACATCTTCCATGGACATGACTTGCTTTTCCCCTACATGGTCCGGCAACAGTTGGCAAGCATGGTGGACACCTCCAGCCTCTAGTTCGTGATCGATGTAACGTACCAAAAAAATGTGATTTTTCAAAATTCATCTATGCTAAATTTAGTAATTTTTTTTTCAAAATTCTTGTTTTGAAACTAAAGATAAAATCTAATTAGTTAGTGTATGCTCGAGTAGGTTGAATCAAAAACTTTCTGCTTACTAATATAAAAGTGTTTGAAAATTTATAACATCTTCATCTTAAAAGAAAAGGTTTAGTAAAAGGATTTTGAAAAAATATATTTTTATTTTGCAAGACCATTAATAAAATTCTATGCATGTAGAAAAATATATTTTTATTTTTAGGCAAAATACAAATACTTTCTTTCATTTAAAATTCATCCCCACTATATAAAAATGAAAATAAAGTTCTTCAAAGTCAAAACATTTTATGGTTTGCATTTGCATAATTGCTTTGGTGTGACTTGAGTCTTTTATGTTTAGGATTTTCCTTTCATTTTCATAATAGGTTTCATATACATTAAAGGATAAATAAATTTCTAAAATAAACAGGTGCAAGATAAAATCTTGGAAATAATCTCACAAATACCAAATGACAAATTTAGTCTAGTGCAATTTCTGGTTCGTCTTTATCATTTGGAATACTACACCAATAAAATTGCAAAATCATTCAAAATTTAATTAATTCAAAATCATAATCGGGAAAAACAATTCATCAACAAAATCTGCATCAAATCATACAGAGGTATATATGTAATATATTTTTTTGAAACACTAGTACATTTATCTTGAATTAATATATTTTTATAGAATTTATTTCAATAGTTTAGACTCCTTAACAATTCAAACAAATCTTAGCTAACTCCATATTCATTAAATTTCGATGGGTAAACCATTTTGAATTTTTGGGTCAAACCATGGAAAATGGAATCTGGATGACATAGTCTATCTCCTCACAAATTCACCCTCATTTATCACTTCACTAATTCCATCTTTTGATTTTTAAAGAGGGGAGAAGAAATAATACTGAAAATTTTGGAAAATAGCCACAGTTTCTTTTGCACCATAGATTCTACCCATCCCTCTTGCCCAACCATAGTACACCACGCCCTGGACCCACTTGACATTGCCCATGGGCTAGATCCACCCTTGTCTATCACTCCAGCTAGGCCGGGAACTCGAGAGGGAGAGGGAGCATGGCAGAACACGAGCGACACATGGGTGTTGGTATTTCATACGTTTATAGATAAATCCACAAGCGCACAGATATACCATTGTAGCATTTCACCCTGAAGTATTCCGGGTATCGTATTTATTTTATCCCAAAGGAAAACGATGGTTTAGAAGAGAATATCAAGGTACTATAGTTATAATTGAGATGTCTTGGTCTAGATAGGGGTAATAGATATTTGGATAAGAGGTAGTGTGACACACACACGCAAGAATCCTAATAAATAGTACACTAAAGCTAAGTGGAGAGTGTAGTGTTAGAGTTAGGTTCCTAATGTATTTCTAGTATAAGTGCATTGGTTATACAGATAATTATATTCATGACTAGTTACCCAGTTCTACGCTTCTAAGACTATGGGGATACTGCCTCCAGTGGCCTGGCCTGCTACCATAAGGCGATTTCTTACCGTCCTGTGGACCCCCGATTTTGAGGCGGGAATCTTTCGTGTTCATAGTACCATTTCCCTGGATCAAGTAGTTGGTACCCACGAATACAGTACTGGATAATCAAGTGCGCATGCACGAATAGTCTTACAATACCAGTATTACATTAATAGGCCCGAAGGCATGGTTCATCCCACAGGACCTTATGGTCCGAATACAACATAAAAACAGAGTTTAGATAAGGCAGCGGAAAGAGGCAGCGGCTTGTCAATTGCCACAGGCAACGACCGGAGCTAAAGTCTAATATGCGCGCCGTCGTTCCTCGTTCTCCCGGTGATATGCGTATGGATCTTCCGGCTCTTCAACTCCATCATGGAGGTTTGTGCGTATAGCAAGGGTGAGTACCAACCGTACTCAGCAAGCCAACACAGAATTGATGCATATGATAAGGTTATTCAAGGAACATGGCTAGGGTTATTTTTGCGTAAAGCCAGTTTTCCCAATTCTTTTCACAAGCCTATCGACTAGCCAAATCAAGTTTTAATTTCATAGTTCATTAACCCGGCGACGGTTCTGTCTACCATCCATCGTGATTCCAAGGATGGCTTCCCGCCTCCGGTTCGTCATGATTTTCTGGGGAGTCCACCCCTTCCCGCATTCTCGAGAAGTTGATCCACCAGCGAATAAAATCATCATGCAAACCCATCCCAGCATTTTTAAGTTCAAAGTCTAGCCAAGCGAAAGTCTTGTCACGATGCTCAATATCCGCGAGCACGGCTATTCGAATAGATTGATTCATTCACACTGCAGTAGATGTACACTTTACCCGTACTCCGCGACAGCCCAACAAATGAGCCTACGCCTCAACACATGAGACGGTCACGGCAAAGCCTTTCGATAACCTCACTTTGGCAGTACCCACTCCATGAACTTATGTCCTCATGCACTCTAGCCGTCCTTTTCTAGCAGTGAGAGGAGTTCTGGCGCACCCGGGGTAAGGGAAGACATTTCCAATCTTTAAGTTTAATTATCATTAATCTAATCCCACCATTCATAACAAAGGCCGCAGCCTCATTCTCATCCCATAACCACATCATAGAGAACCATCTATGCAAGGATACTGCCTCTGCTCGGCTATCTAATCAGCTAGGTCTATACCCATTCGAGAAGTACGGTTGTACTGGCTCGTTTCCCGGCTATCTCATGGCTCGGTCCTTAACTGACCAGGGTCGGCACTAGCCTTTTCCGGAATCCACCCAAATCATCCGGCCGCCCCAGTCTAAAACATTTGTATAGTACTTTCAATTTTTATCAAACTTAATTCATCATGGCCATGTGGCGCTCATGTCTCCACATGCCGAATCTCAACTACCTCCCTAAGGTAGTTGCCCAAGCACAAAGCTTTTTCATAAAGTCATGAGTATGCATAAATCTAAGTATAGCATGGCTAAGCGGTTTCAAGTTATGCTTCGGTTGTTTGTATCACATCGCGAGTTACAAGGAGTAATTCTAAAGGTAATCAATAGCAAGGTATGGCATAACAAGTATAGGTAACTCGGTAAAGCATGCATGTTTAGAGTTTAAAATAACATCATTTCGCAATTGGGATCAATATGTTCAAAGGGTGTGAAGACTTGCCTTGCTCGCGCGCTGGTTGAGTGGGGTCTTCTCGCGTAGTCGGTGTTCACTTCTTCGGACGCTATCCGTACGTGCGAAAAGAAGGGTTGAATCCAATTAAAATCCAACAATATCAACGAAAAGAAAGAGATCTCAAAACGATCGCGGAAGGCGGATTCCAAACACAACCTCAAACTTCGGAAATTTTAATAGTTGAATCAACGAAAAGGAGTCCAGTTAAACCGAGCGAACCATCTCGTAATAAATATATATTTTGTTCCTAAATTTGAAGATATCCTAGAATAATTAGATTTCTAATTTCCATATCTCCAATAATTGATCTTTAATATTGCAATTATATTTGTTAGGGGTTTTGAAATTCTAACGACCGAATAATGACATTCATGCTTAACTTAATATTTTAAAAAAAATCTTATGTGAACTTCGATAACAATTTAGAGGTCGGACAATATTTGAATTCATAAAAAGGAAAAATTTAACCTATAAATTATTTTCACCAAGTATTTCTTTTTGGAAGGAAAAAGAATATTATACCCATTCCTAGATAATAATATTTCAAAACCTTATTTTATATCCTAAAATATTTCCAAAATAATGTTTTTACCTTTACCCTAATTCTTTTACTATTTTTCTTTTCCTTATTTTTTTTCTTTCTTTTCTTTTCCCTTTCTTTTCTTCCTTCCTCTCGCTTCTTTTCTTCCTCTCCCCTGCTCGTTTTCCACCGGCGGCCGACGGTGAGGGAGGGGTGCCGACGGCGAGGAGGGCCGAAGCTAGGGAAAAGAGGGGCGCTACACCATCCCGGGACCACGAGGGTTTCATTTCTCCACTCGGCCGAGACCGGGAGCGGCGGAAAGGGCTGGCGACGGCGAGGTGGTTCGGCGGCGGTGGCGCTCGTCGGCGGGCAAAATCCGGCGCAGCCCTAGCTAAAGTGAGGGGTCTACGAGCTTCAGCGAACCCCAGGATGCTAACGGTGAGGTTGGTTCGGCCGGAGAGGCGCTGCAGCGGTGGCGACGGCGAGGTGGTTCGGCGGCCGAGACAGGGAATTCGAGGGGTTCGTCGCCGGCGATTTTCCGGCGACCATTTGGCTCGGGAAGCTTAGGGGAATTAATACCTAGAGCACGGGGATGATAATGGTACCTTTAATTCGGGAAGAAATCGGCCGAGGGTGACGAATTCGGAGTGTCGCACGGGCGGTCGAATTAGGGTTCTTCCGACCGAGCTCCGATCTTTCCCAAAATTCGCGCAATGTAGTGGCTAATCCTTGGGGAAATTGGGGGAAAGCACGAGTGAGCACTGGGAGTATTTTTGATGTTGAGGGCCGGGTCTGGGGAGGCTTCTTATAGGCGGTCGACGGCGAGGGCGACGCGACGGCAACAATGGCGCAGGCGTCAGCGGCATGGCGCGGTCGAGGGGAGATCGTGCGCGACGTGCGGCAACTGCAGCCGATGTGTGTGTGTACGGTGGGCGCGGCGAGGACGGTGCGTGCGAACTGTACAGGCGCGGCGCTCACGCGGGCAGTACGGCGACGACATGGCTACGGCCCTCGCGCGGCGTCGCCCGGGCGACCGGCGACCGCGGTGGCGCGTATCACACACCGCGGCGTAGCGTGTGCGCGAGACGGTGTCGTCGGCGAGAGCACGCGGGCGAGGCGTCTGGTACGGCGCGGCACGGCGCTCGGCGCGTGGCGCGCGCGAACGTGGCTGACGGTTTTGGTCGAACACCTGTGACGCGATGAATAGTGCACTTTTCCATTTATCCCGATTTTGAAATCCTATTTTCCATTTCCATTTCTTTTATCCCTAAAAATCCCAAATAAATCTTGATATTCACATAACCATTTCTAAAATTATATTTTCCACTTTTCCCTATATTTTTGTTTATAGATATTTTCCATTTTTCTTATTTTGTCTCTTTTCTTCAATTCAAGAAAATGGAATTTTGATTTAAGCCAAATTTCAAATTTTATTTCTCTTTTTCCATAAATATTTTTGCCATCCAATTCTAATTATTTATTATATTTCCCCCATTAATTAGAGTTTAAACATTAATTTATCCCTTTTTGTAATGCACCCTATTATATACATATATATATCTATATGCTCTTTTCGTAGTACACACGTTTATTTTGAAATTGTTTTCACCGGCTGGGGTTGAAATGCTTAGGGTTTTATTCCATTTTACCTCAAAGTAATTCTAGAAGAAAATCTTATATCGCTGAACTGGCAATTAAGATCGAAAAACACGATAAGAAGTAATGATTCCAAAAAGTTTTTGTGAGTTCCGATTTTCACGTTCCGAATTCTACTCCTTCGATTTTCAGGATGTTACAAACCTACCCCCCTAACAATAAATCTCGTCCCCGAGATTTTCTTACCGGTTGCTGAATAGGTGTGGATATTCTGTCCTCAGGAATTCTTCGCTCTCCCAGGTAGCTTCTTCTTCGGTGTGATTGCTCCATTGTACTTTGTACATGCGCCACGACTTGGTTCGTGTCTTCTTTTCTGCTTCGTCTAGTATCTTGATTGGATGCTCCGGGTAGGTAAGATCACTGTGGACATGGATGGTTTCTAACGGGGTTTGCTCTTCCGGTACCCGCAGACATTTCTTCAGCTGCGATACGTGGAATACTGGGTGGACATCGGAGAGATTCTCGGGCAGTTCCAATTGGTAAGCCACTTCTCCCCTCCTAGCGCTTATCAGGAATGGGCCCACGTATCGTGGTGCGAGTTTCCCCTTGACTTTGAACCTCTGTGTTCCCCGTAGTGGTGAGACCTTTAGATACACGTAGTCACCTTCTTTGAATTCCAATTCTCTTCGTCGAGTATCCGCGTAGCTCTTTTGTCGTGATTGAGCAGCTTGTAGTCGGTCCCTAATCAGGCGAACCTTTTCCTCAGCCTCCTTGATTATGTCAGGCCCGAATACGGTTCGTTCACCGGTTTCTGACCACATCAATGGGGTTCGACATCGGCGACCAAATAGAGCTTCGTTTGGCGACATCTTCAAACTGGCTTGATAGCTATTGTTGTAAGAGAACTCGGCGTACGGCAAGCATTTCTCCCAATCCCTTGTGAAATCCAATGCACGAGCTCTCGCATATCCTCCAAGTCTTGGTTCGTCCTTTCGCCCGCCCATCGGTCGTGGATGATAGGCGGTACGAAAGCGAGATGACTTCCGAGTGCCTCGTGGACTTTGCTCCAAAATGAGATGTGAATTGGGTACCACGATCCGATATGATCCTCTTTGGTACACCGTGAAGACATACAATCCTACTCATATATAGTTCCGCTAGCTTGGCACTGTTGTAGTTAGTTTTCACGGGTATAAATCTGGCGGTCTTGGTGAGCCGATCTACTATTACCCAAATGGAATCGTAACCATCGTAGTTTTGGGTAGTCCCACTATGAAATCCATGCCTATCTCGTCCCATTTCCATTCGGGAATCTTGAGTGGCTGCAGCAAGCCGGGCCGTTGATGCTCGGCTTTCACCCTTTGGCACACATCGCACACGGCTACGTATTCGGCTACATCTCTCTTCATATTGGGCCACCGTATTCTCCTTTCAAATCCTGGTACATTTTCGTGCTTCCGGATGTAACGAATATGCCGATTCGTGGGCTTCCTTTAAGATCAATCCTCTCAAACCGCCTCGTTCGGGCACACGATTCTTTTCTTGTACCACAGATTCCCTTGTCATCTACCGAAAACTCCCGAGCGCGTCCAACGCCATGCGTTCCTTGATTTCCGGGTTTCCTTATTCCCTTTTTGGGCTTCCTCTATTTGAGTTCTCGTAGGGGTTGGATTTCCAGTGAGTTCACTTCTCCGTGAGGAATCAGGTGCAGATTGAGTCTAGCCATTTCTTCTTGGAGTTTTGGCCATACCTCCCAATTCCATGTGGTTGCATTGGGCTTTGCGGCTCGCGCATCGGCTACTACATTTGCCTTGCCGGGATGATAATGAATTCCTAGATCGTAATCCTTGATCAACTCCAGCCATCGCCTCTGTCGTAGATTGAGATCAGGCTGAGTAAAGAAATATTTTAAACTCTTGTGATCGGTATACACATCACAGTGGTTCCCGATCAGATAGTGTCTCCAGATCTTCAATGCGTGTACGACCGCGGCTAATTCCAGGTCGTGTGTGGGATAATTCTCTTCGTGGGGTCGTAACTGTCGCGAGGCATACGCTACGACCTTCCCATCTGCATTAACACTCCTCCCAATTCTTGCCGGGATGCATCACAAGACATCACGAAGTCCTTCCGGTTGTCGGGTAAGGTCAAGATTGGGGCAGTGGTTAACTTTTCTTTTAATTGCTCGAAGGCTTTTTGGCACTTCTCATTCCACTCAAACTTCTTTTCCTTCTTCAGAAGTTGAGTCATAGGTCGGGCCACAGTGGAAAACCCTTCGATAAACCGTCGGTAATAACCGGCCAAGCCAAAGAAACTCCGAACTTCCGTCACTGACTTGGGTGCCTTCCATCCCGTAACGGCTTCGACCTTGACGGGGTCTACGGCTACTCCTCCGGCTGAAACCACGTGGCCGAGAAAAGCGACTTCCTTGAGCCAGAACTCGCATTTGCTGAACTTTGCATACAGCTGGTGCTCTCGTAGCTTTTCCAGTACGAGTCATAGATGCTCCGCGTGTTCCTCATCGTTCTTGGAGTAGATAAGTATGTCGTCGATGAATACAACCACGAATTTGTCCAAGTACTCCATGAATACCTTGTTCATCAGGTTCATAAAATATGCCGGGGCATTGGTCAATCCAAAGGACATTACTGTAAACTCATATAAGCCGTAACGTGTAGAGAACGCCGTTTTAGGAATATCTCCAGCCCTAATCTTCAACTGATGATATCCTGACCGTAGATCAATCTTTGAGAACACCTGCGCACCTTTAAGTTGATCGAATAGGTCATCGATTCGAGGTAGCGGGTACTTGTTCTTGATAGTTACTTCATTCAGCAATCGGTAGTCCACACACATTCTCATACTCCCATCCTTCTTTTTGACGAAGAGTACTGGGGCTCCCCAGGGAGAAGAGCTGGGGCGTACGAATCCCTTCTCTTGTAGTTCTCTTATTTGCTTCTTGAGTTCCTCTAACTCGTTGGCCGGCATTCGGTAAGGCCTCTTGGATATGGGGGCGTACCGGCATTAGATCGATGATAAACTCTACGTCGCGATCCGGGGCATTCCGGTAATTCCTCAGAAACACATCCGGTATTCTTGTACTACGGCATTCCGCCTAGAGGTAGCATGGTAAACACTCCCGCAGCTTGCTCACACGCTTTGGGTTTTGATCCATAATTATGCTCATCGGTGATCCCCATGGGGTGGATACCGTGACTTCCCTTCGACTCAGTCTATAATTCCATTATTTTTGGTCAACCAATCCATTCCGAGTATGACATCTATGGTTTGGGGCGATAGCACCATAAGGTTTGAGGGAAACACCACGTCTCTAATCCGTATGGGCACATTAATGCAGGCATGGGGTACGGTTATGTCTCCCCAGTGAGTGTACCAACATAGGCCTCTTAAGTGCTACTTGGTGTAGGTGGTGTTGTTTGCTTACTTGGGAAGATATGAATGAATGCGAGGCTCGAATCGAATAAAAGTTTAACGGTGCGAGTTGATAGAGAACATACCCATCAATACGCTCTGGTCCTCCTGAGCTTCTTCCGCCCGCACATGATTCACCTGGCCACGTCGAAACCCGGTGGCAGCCTCGTTGGGTAGCGGGGTCCTGAATAGACCTCGTCCCGCCGCAGGGTGGGGGTTCCTCGGACGGGCGTTGCATTGGTGCCGGTGCGCACGGGCGTTGCGTGGTTTTGGGCAGCTATTGGAGTAGTGCCCGAATTCTCCGCAATTGAAGCGGCTCACATTCTTTCTTCCTGGAGCGGCTAGGGTTGGTGTGGGTGTACGAAGCTGAGGTGTAGCTGACCTGTTGACATGGTCGAAGGCGGGAGAACGTCCGGTTGCCGGAACGTTTGGCTTCCACCCAGACGGGGTGGCTCCCTTGGGGCGTTGTGGCGTCCCCTGAAATGGGCGAGCCATAGCGAGCCTCCTCTTGCGGTTATTGTCTACTACCTTTTGGTCATGCTCAAGTCGGACGACCTTGTTGATGAGGCTTTGGAAACCGGTGTGATCCCGCCCGATCATTGGTCCCCTCGTTCGTCATTTAGTCCCTCAATGAATTTGTCTATCTTTTCTTCTTCGTCGGTCAGTCACGGCGGCGTAACGGGCAAGCTGGGTGAACTTGTTCGATATTCTTGTACCGAGGTGTTCCCTTGACGCAGTCTGCGGAACTCGTTTTCTTCATCCTCATGACTGCATGGCACGAAATTCTCACGAACGCAGCCGTGAATTCCTCCCATGTTGGTTCGCCGGCGTCTTCAGCTCGTGTCTCCTTGTAGGTGTCCCACCAGTCACTCGCGGGACCCTCCAGCTGGTTAGTAGCGAAGATAACTCTCCGCTTCTTGGATTCTGACGAGGGTTAGCTTCTTCTCTATCACTCTTAGCCAATCTTCGGCATCCATAGGTTCTTCGGCCGTGGAAAAAGTGGGTGGCTTAGCTCTCATGAATTCACCCAGGCTCGATCCTCCTCGACCTCCCTGGTTATTAGCAATCGCTTGGAGTAGCTGGGTCTGCAAAGCCATGACCTCTGCCAGAGTGGAAGGGTTGGGTTCTGGCGGGTTCTCGTTGGTTGCTGCGGCTCTACGGCGATGTGCCATCTGAAGAAGATAGATGTATTAAGAGATCGGACCAGTTTAGGTTATGGTCCCTAGGGGAATTTTCCTTCAAGTCCTTTTAAATGATCTTTAATCAACAAGCAGGGTGAAGTAATATTAAGCTCACGAATTAAAACACCGCAAAGCGATGCTTAGGTTCATCATATTACATAAGAGGGGTACATGGACTGTACACATGTAGTCCTTCATGCCATGATAGCAACAACAATTATATCGTCCAACTACATCAACCAATTAAGGGGAATTAGGGAGTGGTTTGTGCTGCCGAGCTGGGAAGGTCCTCCCGCCTAGTCATCCAACCATCCGCAAGAGCCAGGCGCCGGAAGTGGGTGATCCGCTGCTGAAGCAAACCGGAGTCCCCATGGCTCGGAGGTGGTGGCCTCGGAGTCACGCCGAATCTTCCGACTCGGTGGCCGTGTACTCTTGCGAGCAGTCTGGCGGGTGAGGGGGCCTCCCGTGTGAGTCAGGCGACGAGGGGGAACTTCCTCCTCCATTGAGTCGGTGTCGCTAGACTCCCATTTGATCTCCATGGGCTCTGCCTCAGACTTCGTATCGGTGTAGATCTGGATGGGGTTACCCTCTCCTGATCCCGGCTCGGATGGTACTGGTACGGAGCTCGGGGTGGGTCCCATGGATGTGGCAGAGGTGGGGTCTACCAGGTACGGTGCAGGCTCTGTGCTCAACATAAAAGCTTGCTCCATCATAGCTTGAAAAGTATCTAAGCTTGCTTGAGTCATAAGGTAATAGTGGTCGGGCACGGGGCGGGAGGTGATGGTACGGGCTCGGTGGAAGTACTGCGCGTAGACGGGACGAGTGCGCAATGTTCCTCTAGCCGGTTGATCTCGCCGCTTGCTCTTCCCGAGCTGCTCTTCCAGCTCTACGAGCCTCCCCTCGGGCCATGTAGCGGTCCGAGAGTTGCTCATACCGAGCACCATTGGCTGCGTGAGTCTCGCAGCATGTTTATCTTGTCTCCACGCCTTGGTGGTGTTGACCGATCATTGAGGCGTGATCGCGATCGTTGATCTCGAGGGCCTCCTCCTCGTATCGTCGCTCGTCGTCTCCGCCCAACGCGATAGACGCGTGACCATCGGGTTGTAGCAGCAGGGGTAGCCTCCACGGTGCGGACCGGGTTGCCCTCTTCGTGGTAAGGATGATGCACGAACTCGTCATTGTGAGTTCGGCACGGTGTTCCGCATTAAGGCGAAGGAAGGCCTCGCGAGCCGCATCTTGAATAGCCGCTTCGCTAGGTCCCGGTGGTAGCGAGTATGGAAGCAGTAAGATGTCTCACTTCCCATGCGGGCTTCTATGGATACAGCTGCCTCCCAGGCTGGATACTCTTCGGAGCCATGCCTTTTGGTGTGATAGGTGGGTGGTTCCGGGTACCTCAAGCACCATAGTAGGGACTTGTGGAGATTGTGGCAATCGGGTGTCCACATGGCAAGCTTATCCGACTGGAGGTAGGGATAGATTGCGCCTGCTATATCTGTAAGCCGAACTTGACTTAGGTGTTACGGTTGTCGATAGAGATAAGGCAATCGGCCTATAGTCACGGTTTGGTAAGATTGAGGAAACCTACTTAGAGTAAGATAGGGTTTCCGACTTGTAAACCCTTCCTCCCAAGACTATATAAGGGGGGTAAGGGGCGTCCCTTGAGGGATATTCCGATAGGAGATCAGATATTCGAACACTAGATCTGAGATACAACTTCATAAGCGAGAGCTTAGATCACGAGATCAATAAAGACACTCGGCGGATCGAATCCACCGAAACAGGTGTAGGGTATTACCTCTCGAGAGGGCCTGAACCTGTCTAAATCTTCTTCTTCTTCTAACCCATTGTGCTTGGCGATCTCGACTGCGACCCCATAAAATATATTGCCGAAACCAAGTTTCGACAGTTGGCGCGCCAGGTAGGGGACGCGCGTCGAGACTTCTTCAACAATCTCGCCGACAAGCGTGATGGGATCTCCTTCAAGACTCGGCGACTTCGCCGCCAACTTCGTCGGCCGACTCCTCCTCGACTCGGATTCGAACCGGTCGGAGGGAACAACCCACTCGGCGCCGTTCGGGCTCTCCAACAGCGCCGAGATCTTCGACAACATCTTGAAGACCAAGATGCGATCCACCTTTTCCGATGACGGACTTCACTCGGCGCCATTCGGATTACCGAATGCCACCGAGATCTGCGCCAATCTTCTTGCCTCCCGACGGAAGCAATCTACTCGGTGAAGACCTTTCGGTGCCGTTTGGGTTACCAAACGTCGCCAAGATCTACGATCAATGCTCTCCCGAGTTGGCGAGGATCCACTCGGAAGAGCCTGATCCCCCAAGCTCCGACTCGGACTGGAACGATCCAGATCCGGGTTACCCAGGATCAAGGGAGGTCGCTGTCATCCTCCCGTCCTTTGGCTCCTGTTCATCTTCGAGCTCAACGGATACCTCGGCTCCGCCGGCTCGACAATCTCTACGGCATCCCCTCGACGAAGCCGACAACTCCGACCGCCATATGGATGCGAGCCGAAGTGCTTCGACGTCCTCATGGCCGAGCCGGATGAGTCCGACTCAGCCTTGGCCAGAAGGCTTGCCGAAGAAGAGCGAGCCAGAGTGGAGCTCGAACGCAAGACAGCCGAAGAAGACAAACAACGCAAAGACGAGGCTGATAAAAGGAAGCAGGATCTGCGTGCAGCTGGACGATCTGCCCAGGAGGCCATCCTCCAAACACGGGTTCGCAACACCAATGTCTTCCGACGCCACGCGTAACGCTGCCGCCGCACTCACGCTCTTGGATACCGTCATAGAGACGGCTCCGGCCAACGTGACTCCTATACTGGATAAGATCAAGACCATCGTTGCTGCCACGGCTAACGGCCCTCCCACCACTTCGGCAAGAAGGCCGACTGAATCCGTGGCCGAAACGCCTCACAAGAGCCGGCTCCCACCCCTAAGGTCAGGAGACTATAGGAGGCCCGAGCCGGCTCGGTCGTCAACTAGGCCAAGAGGCCCACCTCCCGAGTCCACGCCGAGGCACCAAGAGCGACGGTCGACTCCCGCCGCAAACGACATGGACGTCCACCCGTCCACCACCGAGTCCACCGCAAGCGTTCCAGCCTACCCAACCAGCCAATGTAAGACCCCGCCGAGTGATCTCGCGGGAAGTCCTCGACCGCCGCTACCAAGAGCGCGACCGTCGCACTCGGGAAGATCGGAGGGGATCACCTGATAGCGGCGACGATGGAGTACCGGCCTTCACTCGGGAGCTCCGCCGAGTGCATTGGCCGAGTGGTTTTAAGCCCACCGGGATAGAAAGGTACGATGGCAAAACCGACCCCGAGTCTTGGTTAACGTATATACCCTTGCCATCCGAGTGCGGTGGCGACAACAAAGCCATGGCGAACTACTCGCCCGTGGCCCTCGCAAACTCGGCCGAAATTGGCTCACCACCGCCAAGAGGCTCAATCGGCTCGTGGAGCGAGCCGAGGGACCACTTCGTCGCCAACTTCCAAGGCACCTTCGAGAGGCCCGGCACGCACTTCGACCTTTACAATGTCATCCGAAACCGGACGAGCCTCGAAGGATTACATTCGTCGCTTCTCCGAGAAGCGCAACAAGATCCCGAACATCACCGATGACATCATCATCGCCGCCTTCCGAAGGGAGTCCGTGATGAGCCGCTTATCGGCAAGTTCGGACGCAAGCCACCGAAGACGGTGAAGCGTAGATGTTTGAGACGGCGAATTCATACGCCAAATCAAACGACGCCATCAAGGCCGCCCGTCAAGATCGGCCCGACGTAAGAGGACAAGCAAGCGGAGGAAGCCGAAATCCTAAGAAGGATGGCGGCAACAACAACAACCGGCCCGAAAGATCGCAAGCGCCGATCCGAAGACCCGTGGCCGCAACCTCCAATACTCAACGCCGTCCCCGAGTCGCCGCCTACGACGCCATTATGAACGCCCAGTGCACCCACCATCCGAATCACAAGCACGCGGCAAAGGACTGCTTTATCTACAAGCGAGTTCGCTGAGCAAGACGCGGCGCGGCTCAACAAGAAGCCGATCGACGAGGCTGGCCCGTCCGGCGCCAAGAAGAACAATGCGGCGAGAATGCCGAACCTTTTCAAGATCCAGTGGGGAGCTCAACCACATCTTCGGGGCCCGTTAGCCTATGAATCCAAGAGGAAACAAAAGCTAACCGACCGGAGGTCAACGCGGCTCAACTCGAAGTCCTCGATTCTGCGATGGTCGGAAGTGGCCATCACTTTTGACCGCTCGGATCATCCCGACCGAGTGATCCACCCGGACGCTATCCACTCGTCCCGGACCCCGTAGTCCGCAACATCGAGCTTAAGCGCGTCCTCATCGAGGGGCAGCGCCCTCAACATCCTGTTTGCCAAGACTATGGATGAAATGCAGATCCCAAGGGCCGAACTCAAAGCAAGCTCAGCCCCTTCCACGGAGTTATCCGGGGCTATCTTCAACACCACTCGGGCATATCTCCCTCCCAGTCACCTTCGGAGCCCGAGAGAATTTCCGAACGGAGAACGTCACCTTCGAGGTGGCCGACTTCGAAACGGCATATCACGCCATCATCGGAAGGCTGCGCTTGCCAAGTTCATGGCGATCCCTCACTACACCTATCTTTGCATGAAGATGCCGGGTCCCAACGGCGTCATCACCCTTCGCAGCGATGTGAAGCAAGCTTTCACCTGCGACAAGGAGAGCTGTGACATGGCCCAATCTCGAGAGAGATTACGTGGCCAACAAGAAGTCCGATTGGCTGCATCTACTTCGGCAGAGGCGAAGTCCCCGCGAAGAAGATAGCCAAATCGGGATCCGGCGACGCCAAGACCAAAAAGATCTCCCTTGATTCGTCGATCCCTCCAAAACTGCCGTAATCGGCGCCGACCTAGATCCTAAATAGGAAAGCGCGCTCGTCACCTTCCTCCAAAATAATAAAGATGTTTTTGCTTGGAAACCATCCGATATGCTGGAATTCCTAGGGAGGTGATCGAGCACTCTCTCGAACGTCAAAGATGACGCCAAACCAATTAAACAACGATTACGCAGTTCGCACGGGATCGAAAAGACGCGATCAAAGAAGAACTCGCAAAGCTCTTGGCCGCGGCTTCATTAAAGAAGACCTTCATCCCGATCGGCTAGCCAATCCAGTCTTGGTCCGCAAGAAGACGGGGCAATGGCGCATGTGCGTCGATTACACCGACCTCAACAAAGCCTGCCCCAAAGATCCATTCGGGCTACCTCGCATCGATCAAGTTGTCGACTCAACGCCGGCTGCGAACTCCCGAGCTTCTTGGATTGTTACTCGGGCTATCACCGATCGATCGTTTGAAAGAATCCACGCTTGAAGACATCTTTCATCACGCCGTTCGGGGCCTACGCTACATCACCATGCCTTTCGGCTTGAAGAACGCCGGAGCTACATACCAACGCATGATCCAAAGATGCTTCCGGACGCAGATCGGCAAAAACGTTGAAGCTTATGTCGACGATGTTGTCATCAAGACCAAGCGAAAGAAGACCTGATCGCCGACTTAGAAGAAACCTTTGCAAACATCCGGGCCTTCGAATGAAGTTGAACCCGGAGAAGTGCACCTTCGGCGTCCCGTCGGAGCAAAGCTGCTCGGCTTCATGGTATCACATCGCGGCATCGAAGCAAACCCAGAAAAGATCAACGCCATCTTAAACATGAAGCCCCCGAGTAATCAGAAAGACGTCCAAAAGCTCACTGGCTGCATGGCGGCGCTAAGCCGTTTCATATCCCGACTCGGCGAGCGAGGCATGCCCTTCTTCGATTGTGAAGAAGACAGACGACTTCCAAGTGGACCACGTAAGCCGACAAGGCCTTTGAAGACTTCAAAGAGTTCCTTACCACGCCACCCGTCCTAGCTTCACCTCAGCCCCAGGAACCCCTCTTGCTGTACGTTTCAGCCACTCACCAAGTGGTCAGCACGGTCCTTGTGGTAGAACGAGAAGAAGAAGGACGGGCCCAGAAGATTCAAAGACCAATTTACTTTGTCAGCGAAGTTTTGGCAGGAGCCAAAATCCGATACCCCCAGGTACAAAAATTGCTTTATGGTGTTCTAATAACCGCGAGGAAATTGGCACACTACTTTCAGGGTCACTCGGTCACCGTCATCACCTCTTTTCCACTCGGCGACGTCATCCACAACCGCGAGGCAACCGGGCGCATCGCCAAGTGGGCCCTGGAACTGATGCCGCTGGACTTAACTTTTAAGCCCAGGACGTCCATTAAGTCACAAGCCTTAGCGGACTTCCTGGCCGAGTGGACTGAACAGCAAGAGCACGTACCTCGGGAAGACCTCCAACACTGGACCATGCACTTCGACGGATCCAAGAGGATCACTGGCTTGGGAGCAGGAGTTGTGCTGATCTCCCCGACTGGGGAAAGGCTAAGATACGCCCTTCACCTCCACTTCTCCACCTCACACAACGTCGCCGAATACGAAGCTCTCTTACATGGACTGCGCCTCGCAGTCTCACTCGGGATTCGTCGACTTATCGTGAAAGGCGACTCCCAGCTGGTTGTCAATCAAGTGATGAAAGACTGGTCTTGCTTAAACGACACTATGGAGGCCTACCGACAAGAGGTCCGCAAGCTTGAGGACAAGTTTGACGGACTCGAACTCTCACATGTCCTGAGACACAACAACGAAGCTGCCGATGAGCTAGCGCAGTTCGGATCTAAGCGCGAAGCTGCTCCAACGGATGTCTTTGTCGAACATCTTTACGAGCCAACCATCACCGCAAAGACAGCTCCCAACGAGCAAACCACGAACGAAGTCACCATGGTCGATACCGACTGGAGGACGCCGCTCATCAAATTCTTAACTCAGCAAGAGCTGCCGGATGACCGGGATGAAGCGTAACGCGTCCGCCGTCGTTGCCAAGCGTACGTCATGGTCGACTCCGATCTATACAAGAGAAGCCCCTCGGAATTCTAATGAGGTGCATCACACCCGAAGAAGGGAAACAATTACTCCAAGATATCCACTCGGGCATATGCGGAAGCCACGCGGCAGCACGCACTCTAGTCGGCAAAGCTTACAGGCAAGGATTCTTCTGGCTTACCGCGGTCTCCGACGCGGAAAAAGTCGTAAGAACCTGCGAAGGCTGCCAGTTTTTCGCCCGACAAACCCATGTCCCGGCCCAGGAGCTTCAAACAATCCCACTTTCCTGGCCGTTCGCGGTATGGGGGCTGGACATGGTTGGCCCCTTCAAAAAGGCTCCAGGAGATTTCACACACCTCTTCGTCGCAATCGACAAGTTCTCCAAGTGGATTGAGGCCAAGCCAGTCGCCACAATCACCGCTGACAAAGCACGGGATTTTTTCCTCAACATCGTGCACCGCTTCGGCGTCCCAAACAGAATCATAACTGATAATGGGACTCAATTCACGGGAGGCATCTTCAAGGAATTCTGCGAAGACTTCGGAATCAAGATCGCTACGCATCGTAGCTCACCCCAAAAGCAATGGGCAAGTCGAGCGAGCAAACGGCATGGTTCTTCAAGGCATCAAGGCTCGCGTCTTCGACCGGCTAAGCCCTTACGCCGGCAAGTGGGTCCAAGAACTTCCCTCGGTTCTATGGTCGCTGCGAACTACACCCGGTCGGGCCACCGGCCAAACTCCTTTCTTTCGGTCTATGGCGCGAAGCCATGTTGCCAAATGAGATGGAGTTTGAGTCCCTCCGGTCCGCAGCTTCAACGATGAACGCTACGACATCGACCGAGTGGATGACCTCACCCGATTGGAAGAGGCCCGCGAGGCAGCCCTCATCCGGTCGGCCAAATACCTTCAAGGGCTCGAAGATACCACAGTCGCAACGTGCGAGCACGAGCTTTCATTGTTGGCGACCTGGTCCTACGCAAGATCCGACCACCAAGGACCGACACAAGTTATCTCCCTTATGGGAAGGACCCTATATAATCGCCGAAGTGACTCGGCTACGGTGCCTACGGCTAAAGCGCGAGGACGGGTCTATGGTGGAGAACTCTGGAACATTGAACATCTTCGGCGGTTTTACGCCTAATCGGCTAAGGCCTCATGTTTTCCTTGATTGCCAACCTCAAGCAAGATGACTTCTTGAGCTAGCAATCGGGGCTGATACACATATCAATAAAGCTCGAATTTTCCTCGTCAAATTTTTGTGCATAATTTGGTTTATCATTGTTTAATGTCCTTCGACTCGAGCTCGGTGTCTAAGGAGCGAGAGTTTTCCGATGACCTAATCAAGCCTAGGCTTGGTGACACGAGACGAAAACTACTTAAGAAATTTCACGCAAAGGCTCGAATCAAGGCATCGACATAAATAAACGAAAATAAGCACATAGATTTCATGACAAGAGTGTTGCGATTACACGACATCAAAATACAGTTCGAGTTTAAAATTGTTTACTACATCTAAAGAGATCTTCTTCGCCGCCCTCGCGCCTCGCCGAGCATATCTAAGGCCTGCTCGTCTTGTCCCCTCGGCGAAGCCCTCCCGATTGAATGAATATCCACTCGGGGTAGAGGGACTTGGTCGTGCAAGAGCCGGACCAGCCCCCATGTTGGCCGCTTCGGTGATGTTCTTCGATCTGCTCGGGAGCCCGGAGCTTGTCGAAGATCTCGATTGGCTCCAGCAGTGGTCCCAACCCCTTGATCAAACAAGGCTGTCAAGATTGGTGCGGCGGCATTGGCGACCTCTTCCCGTATCTCGTCGCTGGATTTGATCCGCCCGAGTAAGACATCATACTGGGCTCGGGTCTTTATCTTATAAGCGCAAGGAATCCTAGATCAGTCAAGGCACTCGGGAATGAAGCAAGCACATGAAATTCAACTTCGAGAGAAGGTTACCTTCAAATTCGGCCTCCATCTCGGCCTTGTCGAGGCCGACCGCTTCCGGTTGGACTTGAAGCGAGTGGACCTCCGAAGAATTTTCTACAACGAAAGAGGATTATCAATGGACAAGATCAACAAAAGAATCACGATGAAGCCGAGAGAGGCGGGCTTACTTCCGATTGATCCGCGGAGGTCGAGGTTCGCTTCTCGAAGCTCCGAGATCTCCTTCCTTAAAGCGGCCTCCCTTGAAGCGGCCTCCTCCCGAGTGACCTTCACTGTCGCCGAACGTCCTCCAAGGAGTTTAAGTGAGGCACCGGCTTTTCCAGACCTCGGATTTTGCCATTGAGCGGCAATATTCTTTTCGCATGCAAGGACGAAGGATGATCGACTGAAGGATAACGAAGATATAATCAAAAAGAAAGATGAAGGCTTACGTTGAGCAGTCGGGTCGCCTCGTTCAGGCTCTCGACGAGGGCATCCCTTTCATCCTTTTCAGCCGCCGGTCGAGGATGATGCCCCGTCTCTCGCCTTCCGAGTCCCGCCACTCGATTTCGATCGGAGGAACCCAGGTCTCAGAAGACTGTAACCTGGGGATCTCTTCTACCGTGGCTGGCAAATAAGAAAGACCAATGAAGACATGAAAGATTCAAAATTGAAAGAACAAAGGAAAGTTCAAGCAAATCTCACCGGTTTCGGTGGCGCCCGCCTAGGTGGGGCAGGCCCTTTTTCTTCTTCGGGCTCTGTGCCGAGTGACCCTCAGTCGGGGGCGCTCGGGCCGCAGTCGTGGGCTTCCCGGCAGCCGACTGGTTTCCAGTCGGGATATCCCGGCTGGCAGTCGGGGGCTCTTCCCTGGGGGCGCTCTCCTTCGAGGAGAAGGGTGCTTCTCGGAACGCTCGCACTTGGTTGCGGGCTCGGGTTTTGGCTCGACGGCCTTGGCGCTTCAGGAGCAGCGGGCGGGGTCGGCCCTTCATCCCTCCGACGGATCTATATCCCGGGCTTCCTGCACAAGTAAATACAGCGAAGATAAAGAAAAGTTTTCGTAAAAGAGCTCGGGACTTTGGTTTCGAGCTTACTCGGTTGATCGGCGGATCTTCGGTGCGATCCGCGGCGATCGCCTTAGAGGCGGAGTCTCGATGGAGGAGCCGGGACGTCGTCATCCGAGTCCTCGATGATCAGCCGCCTTTTGCTTGCGCGCTTGTTCGAGTCCTCACTCGCGCCGCCCGCTTCCCGACTGGATCGCTTGGATTTTTATCCCGCCGGTCGGCTTCTTAGCGGGGCGATGCTGCGCGTCATCATGAGCCATCTTATATGGCTTGGAAATGATAGAGGCGTTCTCCGCGGAAGAAGGAAGGCGCAACGCTAAGCGACAAGACATCAAGATCGAAAGATACTATAAAGCAATCAATCGGCTTAGGAGGAGGAGGTCGATGGATGCTGAATGGAAGGACGGTAGTATGAGGGCTCGTTCGCGAGATCCCGGATGAGAAGAGCTTGTACATCCGGATCTTCGGATCTCGTATGTGAGCGGATCCGGTCCTCCCGGGAGTCTGTTCCGCCTTCGTACTCGAAGGCCGGTTTCGACCGCTCACGATGGCGCCGCGGCACTGATGAAGTGCCGAGTGATTTGTTCCCGCGAAGGTTCCTCTTCTTCATCGCCGGATCTTCGCGAGCAGATCGTTGGCCTCATCCCATTCTTGGGCTACGGGACGGTGCTCCAAGATGGTTTGGGGACAGGAGGAAGACCGACAAAGGAAGGGAGGCTGGGTTCAAGATTGCGATGTAGAACCGGTTCGAGTGCCGCCTTTGTTCGAGGATTTCAAGGGGAGAGAGAAGTAGTCTTTGCGGAGAGATCCGCGAAGCGGAAGCTGCCCCGCCAACGACACAAGGATGGTCCTTGTTCGGATGGGGTTTCGGTAGAACATACGACGAAACAGATTGAAGTGAGGAAGAATGCCAAGGAAGGCTTCACATACATGAATGAAGAGTGCTATGTGAAGCATCGAGTTGGGGTTCGGATGGTATATTTGAAGACCATAATAGTCCAAAAGCCCCCGAAAGAATTCGGAGGTGGGAAGACTGAATCCGCAATAGAAAAAGGAGGTAAAGACAACGAGCTCACCGGTGTTTGGGGTCGGGAAGTCCTCCCCGCCGCCGGGCGCCATCCCACAAGTTCCTTGGGCGGAAGCACGCCGTGCTTCACCATCTCCTTGAGGGTGTACTCCCTCACGTCCGAGGTGGCCCATTGGTCGAACGGAATCCTCTTTTCTTCCGCCATGAGAGCGAGGTTGTTGAGGAGCGGATCGGTGAGAAAGGTTGGATCTTGGGCGATAGATGTGGGAGTTTTGGCTGCGGGAGCTAGTTGTCGCGGCGAGCAAGCTTCTTGGCGGATGGACGAGGAGCGCGCAAGCCTAGGGTTCTCCGCGATGAACCGATGAGCGTATTGTGAGAAGGGGAATTTTGGAAGATGAAGAGGCGGGGACGACCTCGTGTCTTTATAAAGAAAGATTTGAGGGTTGCGCTAGGTTTTCGGTGAGTGGGCCGAGCCCATAAGGAAATCTACGGCCCAACTAAGGTGTGGTTCGATACGTGTCCTTAGGGACTTAAGCGGATGAGCTTAAGCAGATTTGCCCGGCAATATGCGCGTGTCCGAGTGCCCAATACCTTTAAAGATCCTTCCATACCGCGGTTTGTCGACTTCATGAGAAGGCGACACGATGCAATTTGGAAGGTGACCAACACGAGTTTTTATAGCCACCTTGGTGAACAAGGGCTGTTTGGTTTTTCGCATTTGGTCGGGTAATCTAGCCGATGCGTTTGTTTTCCACCTTGGTGAAGATCTTTATAAGATTGAGACCGTATTATGGCAAAAGCTGTTTAATAACTTGGTCGTATTTTTCATATGATTGAAAGAACTTATTTTCCCATGAGGGATGATTAAAGTATTTGTTAGGATGACTCGGGCAGATCTACTCGGATAAGCATGAGCTTACCGAGTGTTTTTTACCCAAGAGGGATGATTGAATTATTTGTTCTGAGATGACTCGGGCAAATTCACTCGGTTGAGTATGAACTTGCTGAGTAATGAGATTTCTATGATTGCTTTAGCATGAGCTAGGCATCTACATGAGAATAATTTTTTATATAGTTCTTGACTATATGCTTAGTCTATTTTTGACTAACCACATAGTCGGGGCTACACCTATAATTAGGTGCATCGGGAGATGCACCTAGATATTTATTTTTTGAGAATTTTTATGTATATTTTTCCAGCCCTTCACAGTCTTTGAAGCCACTCGGGAAGATTCAGCGAGAGATGATGAAATCACTCGGCGCCAAAAGCACTCGGTCAAAGAGATTTTTTGATTGAGTTCGCTTGGTCTGAAGCGAGTTGTCTCGTCGGCGAAAAGGACTCGGGGCTACTTGTGGAGATTGTGGCAATCGGGTGTCCACATGGCAAGCTTATCCGACTGGAGGTAGGGATAGATTGCGCCTGCTATATCTGTAAGCCGAACTTGACTTAGGTGTTACGGTTGCCGATAGAGATAAGGCAATCGGCCTATAGTCACGGTTTGGTAAGATTGAGGAAACCTACTTAGAGTAAGATAGGGTTTCCGACTTGTAAACCCTTCCTCCCAAGACTATATAAGGGGGGTAAGGGGCGTCCCTTGAGGGATATTCCGATAGGAGATCAGATATTCGAACACTAGATCTGAGATACAACTTCATAAGCGAGAGCTTAGATCACGAGATCAATAAAGACACTCGGCGGATCGAATCCACCGAAACAGGAGTAGGGTATTACCTCTCGAGAGGGCCTGAACCTGTCTAAATCTTCTTCTTCTTCTAACCCATTGTGCTTGGCGATCTCGACTGCGACCCCATAAAATATATTGCCGAAACCAAGTTTCGACAGGACTGGAGTTGGACCACGAACCCCTCGTCTCGCGGAATAGTGACTTCCCAGGTTCCGTCGTGGTTTGACATCTGCTTTTACAGGCAACTTAGGGTTAGCGGGAGGGAGCTATCATAATCATTTGGTAAAAAGAAATACAGATGTAGAAAAGGTATATTTGCATTTTCGGAAATAATAGTTTAAAACTGATCCTACTGTAGGAATATTTCCCTTTAGCCATCTAGTTAGGGGTAGGGCGCCATTTGGTCTTAGCCTACGGTCGCATGGCTCGATACCAGCTCGTGGACCCCCGATTTTGAGGCGGGAATCTTTCGTGTTCATAGTACCATTTCCTGGATCAAGTAGTTGGTACCCACGAATACGATCTTGGATAATCAAGTGCGCATGCACGAATAGTCTTACAATACCGTATTACATTAATAGGCCCGAAGGCATGGTTCATCCACAGGACCTTATGGTCCGAATACAACATAAAAACAGAGTTTAGATAAGGCAGCGGAAAGAGGCAGTGGCTTGTCAATTGCCACAGGCAACGACCGGAGCTAAAGTCTAATATGCGCCGTCAGTTCCCTCGTTCTCCTAGTGATATGCGTATGGATCTTCCGGCTCTTCAACTCCATTAGCTGGAGGTTTGTGCGTATAGCAAGGGTGAGTACCAACCGTACTCAGCAAGCCAACACAGAATTGATGCATATGATAAGGTTATTCAAGGAACATGGCTAGGGTTATTTTTGCGTAAAGCCGTTTTCCCAATTCTTTTCACAAGCCTATCGACTAGCCAAATCAAGTTTTAATTTCATAGTTCATTAACCCGGCGACGGTTCCGTCTACCATCCATCGTGATTCCAAGGATGGCTTCCCGCCTCCGGTTCGTCATGATTTTCTGGGAGTCCACCCCTTCCCGCATTCTCGAGAAGTTGATCCACCGCGAATAAAATCATCATGCAAACCCATCCCAGCATTTTTAAGTTCAAAGTCTAGCCAAGCGAAAGTCTTGTCACGATGCTCAATATCCGCGAGCACGGCTATTCGAATAGATTGATTCATTCACACTGCAGTGGATGTACACTTTACCCGTACTCCGCGACACCCAACAAATGAGCTTACGCCTCAACACATGAGACGGTCACGGCAAAGCCTTTCGATAACCTCACTTTGGCGTACCCACTCCATGAACTTATGTCCTCATGCACTCTAGCCGTCCTTTTCTAGCAGTGAGAGGAGTTCTGGCGCACCCGGGGTAAGGGAAGACATTTCCAATCTTTAAGTTTAATTATCATTAATTTAATCCCACCATTCATAACAAAGGCCGCAGCCTCATTCTCATCCCATAACCACATCATAGAGAACCATCTATGCAAGGATACTGCCTCTGCTCGGCTATCTAATCAGCTAGGTCTATACCCATTCGAGAAGTACGGTTGTACTGGTTCGTTTCCCGGCTATCTCATGGCTCGGTCCTTAACTGACCAGGGTCGGCACTAGCCTTTTCCGGAATCCACTCAAATCATCCGGCCGCCCCAGTCTAAAACATTTGTATAGTACTTTCAATTTTTATCAAACTT
The DNA here is from genome assembly GCA_019925245.2 of Oryza australiensis. Classification (NCBI taxonomy): domain Eukaryota; kingdom Viridiplantae; phylum Streptophyta; class Magnoliopsida; order Poales; family Poaceae; genus Oryza; species Oryza australiensis. The sequence goes on from JAIFGZ020000565.1 coordinate 3,957,051, forward strand.
AATTCATCATGGCCATGTGGCGCTCATGTCTCCACATGCCGAATCTCAACTACCTCCCCTAAGGTAGTTGCCCAAGCACAAAGCTTTTTCATAAAGTCATGAGTATGCATAAATCTAAGTATAGCATGGCTAAGCGGTTACCAAGTTATGCTTCGGTTGTTTGTATCACATCGCGAGTTACAAGGAGTAATTCTAAAGGTAATCAATAGCAAGGTATGGCATAACAAGTATAGGTAACTCGGTAAAGCATGCATGTTTAGAGTTTAAAATAACATCATTTCGCAATTGGGATCAATATGTTCAAAGGGTGTGAAGACTTGCCTTGCTCGCACGCTGGTTGAGTGGGGTCTTCTCGCGTAGTCGGTGTTCACTTCTTCGGACGCTATCCGTACGTGCGAAAAGAAGGGTTGAATCCAATTAAAATCCAACAATATCAACGAAAAAGAAAGAGATCTCAAAACGATCGCGGAAGGCGGATTCCAAACACAACCTCAAACTTCGGAAATTTTAATAGTTGAATCAACGAAAAGGAGTCCAGTTAAACCGAGCGAACCATCTCGTAATAAATATATATTTTGTTCCTAAATTTGAAGATATCCTAGAATAATTAGATTTCTAATTTCCATATCTCCAATAATTGATCTTTAATATTGCAATTATATTTGTTAGGGGTTTTGAAATTCTAACGACCGAATAATGACATTCATGCTTAACTTAATATTTTAAAAAAAATCTTATGTGAACTTCGATAACAATTTAGAGGTCGGACAATATTTGAATTCATAAAAAGGAAAAATTTAATCTATAAATTATTTTCACCAAGTATTTCTTTTTGGAAGGAAAAAGAATATTATACCCATTCCTAGATAATAATATTTCAAAAACCTTATTTTATATCCTAAAATATTTCCAAAATAATGTTTTTACCTTTACCCTAATTCTTTTACTATTTTTCTTTTCCTTATTTTTTTCTTTCTTTTCTTTTTCCCTTTCTTTTCTTCCTTCCTCTCGCTTCTTTTCTTCCTCTCCCCTGCGTCGGCGCGACTTGGCGACCGCGGGTGGCGCGACTGCTACGGCGGCAGTGTGCGCAGGACGGTGTCGTCGCGAGAGCACGCGGGCGAGGGCGTCCCTGTACGGCGCGGCACGGCGCTCGGCGCGTGGCGCGCGCGAACGTGGCGACGGTTTTGGTCGAACACGTGACGCGATGAATAGTGCACTTTTCCATTTATCCCGATTTTGAAATCCTATTTTCCATTTCCATTTCTTTTATCCCTAAAAATCCCAAATAAATCTTGATATTCACAGAACCATTTCTAAAATTATATTTTCCACTTTTCCCTATATTTTTGTTTATAGATATTTTCCATTTTTCTTATTTTGTCTCTTTTCTTAAATTCAAGAAAATGGAATTTTGATTTAAGCCAAATTTCAAATTTTATTTCTCTTTTTCCATAAATATTTTTGCCATCCAATTCTAATTATTTATTATATTTCCCCATTAATTAGAGTTTTAAACATTAATTTATCCCTTTTTGTAATGCACCCTATTATATACATATATATATCTATATGCTCTTTTCAGAGTACACACCTGTTTATTTTGAAATTGTTTTCATCGGCTGGGGTTGAAATGCTTAGGGTTTTATTCCATTTTACCTCAAAGTAATTCTAGAAGAAAATCTTATATCGCTGAACCGGCAATTAAGATCGAAAAACACGATAAGAAGTAATGATTCCAAAAAGTTTTTGTGAGTTCCGATTTTCACGTTCCGAATTCTACTCCTTCGATTTTCGGGATGTTACACGTCCGCCCTACGCCATATCCGAACGTGGAGGATTACAAAGGACGGACAGGGCTGTCACCACCTGCTGCCTACCTCTGCAACCCGTGGGATATGACCAAAACCAATGTCTATGTAACAATCTAAACACCACGCTTACATTGTCATAGATACCCTTACCTCTCAGGACGTCAATGACTAAGGTAAGGGCAAACGTACATCCTAATTGCACATTGGACCGTGCCCGTGGTAATAGAGTTACTCGTCTAAACATGTCATAATTATTATATAAACTCTAAATGGGACATATATCTAAGCAAGTAGAATATGACTCACACTGAGATATACGAGAAGATAGATATATTAATATCACACCCAGAAATTCGAACTAGAATTTCCGAAGCTAATTTGTGCATTCAATCCTCGTCCAGGAATCAGCCGAGGTACACAAATCGATAATTATTGATATTACAGAATCCACTGAAACAATATAAAAGATTACAAAAATGCAACGGAAAAGAAAAGACTGGCTAAAACGATAACTTGACTCTTGCGACGGAACTCTAACGCACCACAGGCAACCTTGATGTCGGACGCAAGCCTAATCCTCGTCGAAACCTTCCTCTCCCTCAACCTCTGGCTCTAGTGGGGAAAATTGAGTAAGACTGAGTACTACCCATTGTACTCAACAAGTCATACCGGAAGAGAAGGTATGATGCAAGATAATTCACAAGGAAGGATAGGGTTTTATTTGCATAAACAACATTTCAGAAGTAACAATAGTTGAAAACAATAAAACAGTAGTATATAATTAAGCAATATTAAATATTCACTGTCCAACGTTAAACCCATGTTGCAACAGGCCCAACCACCCACCTAAACCACTCAAGTTCCATTGTTCATGTTATTACTTAAATCAGACTAATCATGGTGAATCTGGTTGATCGCCCATAACTGCGGGCACGGCTATTCGAATAGTTTTACTCTGATCAGAGGTGTACAACTGTACCCACAAGACATGGCCCCACGTCACGTTACCGCGTACCGGTGTACCAGCATGATACCTCGAAAAGGGACTGTGATTGGACCCTTCGCATAACCCCCTCTAACCAATCGTACCACACCAAGGTTTCGCCACCACTCCCATCCGGGCAATGGGAAGCCCCCCCTCCCCCCCCCCCCGCGTGCTGCGGTGAATCCGATAGCCGATCAAACCTTTCAACCGGGGCCGACCCAACTCCATCAGGCCCACCCTCATTAGGGTACGTCAGCTAGAGACAGCTCTACTACAGATCTAGCCATTACCCATGCCGGCTTGTGGTATGCACGGTAATTCTTCTAGGATTTCCCGAGAACCGGTCCTTAAGCGCCATGGGTGCGACTATCCAAAACCATTGCACCCACAGTCCACCATTGTCATATTTTAATATTGTTATCATAGTATCTCATACTTGACATCATATGTATAATAATCTCCATTATAATATTTAAATAATGTGATTCCTTTTAATGAGCTAATTGATCTAAGCCAGGGTAAGCATGTCCTAAACCAATACTAGTCATATTGAACCCAAGTTATCAATGGCATAAGGTAATCAGACCCTATGGCTGAAGATTAGGGAACTTCGGCGACTACTTCGAAGTAAACGGGATCGCTGGAATTACCGAAATCTACGCTACAAAAGAATCACTCAACAAAACATGCTAAAAGTCTACTGAAACATAAAACTATTTTTAATGGATTCTTGGTAGTTTTTTGAATTTAATATAATCTGAATGGACTAAAACGGAGCTCGGATTAAAAAGATATGAATTTTAGAATATTATCTATGTTTTCTACTAAAATAGAAAAGTCCTTAAATTATTTATTGCGCAATTAAACTCCGGCTGACGCAAGCGGCTGGCGCACTGGTAGGGCTGACGTCAGCATGATGCAAGCGCTGATGCGATGCTGATGCAATGATGACACAAGCGCTGACAAAAGTGGCGCACGGGCGTCGATCCACGGTGGACTGAGTCTACGGGAGCGGCGGTGGCAGTTCACCACATGGAGGCACACGTGGCTCTAACCTGGCACTACGTGGTGCCATCGCAGCGGCGGAGCGGCGCGTGGGAGTGGATGGCCCTGATCTACTGCTCGGTAGATCTGACGATCGGGATTTGCTAGAGTTCTACGAGCGGTGGCCGAGCTTGGGAGGTTAGCCATGGCTGTGCGGCGGCCGGCCAGCTTGCCGGCGATGTGAGCGGCGACAGCGGACGGCGACACAAGGCTCGGGAAGCGGCGTGACACAGCGCTAGGGTTTGTGGGACACGACGCGGGGGTGCGTGATTAAAGCACTAGGGTTTTGGGTTTGCGATGCGGGGTGGCGGGGTTGAGCTAGGGCACGAAACCATGGGGGAAAACGAGAGGGGAAAACTCATGTCGGGGACGAAGGCAATGGGATTTGGGCATTGGCGAATTAGGGCTAAAACTCGATCGACAGAAATGGAAAAATGGTACAGAGCTCGTGCGGATTTTATAGGGTTGGCTTGGAGACCGGATCACACACGATTTAGCAGGAAATTTCTCACCGTTGGTTCGGATTTGGAGAGAGAGAGGGAGACCGATTAGGTTAGGGTTTTGCATTGGATGAAGAAATAAGGCGGTGCGAAGCGGCGGATGTGATATGGTGGTGCGGCGCGGGTTGGATGTGGCACGGGATGTTATTTAAATGATTTTTAGGGGCACAACTACAGGGTGTGACAAACCTACCCCCCTTAAACAGAATCTCGACCCCGAGATTCGGAGGTACTGGCGAAAAGGTGCAGGTGAGTGGCCTTCAACCCATCTTCTCTTTCCCAGGTTGCTTCTTCTTCTGAGCGATGAGTTTACTGAACCCTACAGAATCTAATAACCTTGTTTCGAGTCCTTCTCTCTCTAGTTTCGAGGATACGGGCTGGTTTCTTCACGTAGGTCAAGTCTTCTTGAATCTCAATTTGGTCTGGACTTGCCTGTTCTTCTGGTAATATCAAACATTTCTTTAACTGAGAAACATAGAATACGTCATGAATACCAACCATGTTGGATGGAAGCTCGAGCTGATAAGCGACTTTCCCTCGACGTTCCCGAATTCTGTGTGGTCCCACAAAACGTGGTGCCAACTTACCTTTGGTTTGGAAATGGTGCACTCCCCGAAGCGGTGTAACACGAAGATACACATAATCTCCTGCTTCAAAAGTGAGATCTCCTTGACGGTTGTCTGCGAAGCTCTTCTGCCGAGACTGTGCAATCCTCAACCTTTCTGTAATTGTTCAGACTTTTGCTTCTGCTTCACTTATCACTTCCATTCCGAACAACTGACGCTCACCAGTCTGATCCCAGAAAAGTGGTGTACGACACTTTCGTCCGTAGAATGCCTCAAATGGTGCATTTTGCATACTAGCTTGGTAACTCTTATTGTAGGAGAATTCCGCATAAGGCAAACTCTTGTCCCATGCTTCTCCAAAATCAAGCGCACTTACTCTTTCGGTTTGACCATCAGTCTGTGGGTGATAGGCTGTACTGAAGTTCAACCGAGTACCAAGCTCTTCTTGCAACTTCTGCTAGAATGTCACGCCCCGATTTTCGATCGGGATTAAAAATAATTAAATAATCTATTTTCTAGAAATTAAATAAAATAAAAAGCAAACTAATCAAGTGAAAGTATTAAGAAAATAAAACTTTCCTTTAAAATCATGGCTGGAAATATTTTGAAATATTCTACATGCCCTAATGTATTCTCCAAAATTTTTCGTTAAATTTTGGAGCTCTAGAAATAATTTTAATAATACAAAGAACAATTCAATAATTATTTAAATAAATTAATTAAATAGCAAATGATCTAGTTGTATTTTTATTATATAATCTGAGAGTCCATATAATTTCAGGATTTTTCTTGGAATTATTTGAGCATTTTAAGTATTGATAAAAATTCAAAGAAGTTTGGCAAAAAGGTCTGCTTTTGCTCCCTCTGCTACAGTGTCGTCCTCCTCCCTAGCAGCCTATGTATTGTTCATCCGAACAACAATCTCTTTCCTCCCTTTGCAAATCTGTCGAATCCCTCGCCAAAATCCAAAATTGATTGAGGGAATTAATCCTCACCTCTTCATCCTCATTTCCTCCATAATTTCCCACTCAATATTACATCAATTCGCGGTGGATGTTGATTTTTGTTCTTCACCGTGGAGTTCCACCATGGCTGCCATGAATGGCTGGCCGACTCTCTCTCTCCCGGCCAACCCCTCCTCTCCCGGCAGTTCCCTCCCGGCGCCCTTCCCCCCCCTCCCCCGGCCTATAAAAGGTGCCCTCGGCTCCCTCCTCTCTCCCCACACCTCGAGCTCCCTTGCTTTCACTCCATCTCCCCACTCGGCCTTCTCTCTCCACGGCACCGGTGAGTTTCGGCTGCCCATACCCGTCGATCGAAGCCGCCAAGACCCCGGCGCTGCCACCCTAATCATCGCAGCCACCTCCTCTTCCCCAGCCTTGCCTCCGTCTCACCCGAAGACCACCGTGTCAGCCTGTCCATCCACCTCACCAGCGCAACTCTAGTCGGCCCTTCCTCCTCGCCCGTGTGCCAGTTGGCTGCGCCATCGCCACCTACGGCATCGTAGCATCACCCTCCACCTCGGCCAAGTCTCATTTTTGCCAATAACACACCGAAACCTTGCTACCCGTGGCGCCTCTCCCTCGGCCTCGCCGGCGCCACTCTGGCAGCCCCTGTCGCCTTGCTGGAGTGCTACCCGACATCATCATATTCTTTTCCGGCATCACGGCGTCATCTACTTCCTTGGCCACCCCTCCATTTTTCTCAAAATCCGTTGGTAGCACGCCCTAACCGGCAACCGGTGAAGAACATTGTTGTTCTTCATCGGCAGCCACTGCCACCTCGCCAGTGGTCCGTCCGACTTCGTTACCTCCTTCTTCAGCATCATGGCATTGTCTCCTTTCCCGGCCTCCGCTTGGTTTGCCGTTTGTCACCAGCGTCCCATGATCGTCCTCGCTGGTGCAATCTTCGTCCAGCCATTCCTCCTTGCTGGCACGTCACCATGTGGCCTTGTCATCTTCGTCGTCAGCTATGCAGATGTTGATGAGAAAATTCCCTCACGCACTGGCCTGGGAGATCCGCTTAACTCCAGTGCAGGTCCTTTTCTCGACTGTCTCGATGTAAACTGGCGTGCCAGTTGGTTTCATCTGTCAACCAACAAGAAACAAACAGATATGCGTTAAGGTTAGGGTTTGATCCTACTGGATCGGCTAAGGAAACAAATTTACATATATTTGTTATCCCAAAGCATATTTAAACTAAGTGATTGGGATAGATCGGCTATGCCAAGACAGTATAAATCACTTAATCTAAATATACATTAGGATAATAAATATATGCATTCATGGCCTAGCCGATACTGTAGACCTAGCCGTGGATCGACTAATAATCTGATACTTCTTATGAAAGGATATTAGGCTAACTTAAATGAGTTAAACCTAGATCAATCGGCTGTCGGCTGATGCTGACAGATTGATGCCGGCTTAAAGCATTTAACCGATTAAGATCTTAATATAAGAGGCAGCTCTAATAAATCTAATAGCAAATAATACTAAAAGAAATATTAAAACGGTAAGGCCTGCTGAAACCCCGACCTGTCTCTACAAGTTTACATATAGCCGAATAGATCATAATACTTCTAAAAGCGACTTAACAGATCATAGGTGATGCAACATTAAGTATAAAAAGATAGCATTGGATCTATATAGATTGATGTAAACCCCTCAATACAGTTCGGCCTCAAGCTAAAGGACTCAGGGAACATGTATCGATATCCTTATCTAGAGCATTTTGAGTGAATTTCGTTGCCCAACCGATACAAGATCCTAGATTTTTCGAAGTTCTCAGGGCAAGACAACGTTTCGACCTACGAGCATGTTAGCCGATTCTTGGTGCAGTGCGGCGAAGTATCGGCTACAGACACCTTGAGAGTTCGTTTGTTCCCCCTGTCCCTTTCGGGATCGGCTTTTACCTTGTTCTCTTCATTGCCTTACAACTCAATTCAGAGTTGGGCCGATCTCAAAAAACAATTTCATAGCTACTTCTACTCCGGCAATCATGAAATGAAGTTGTCAGACCTCACCAGTATCAGGCAGAAGCACAACAAGTCGGTTCAAGAATACATCCAACGCTTGAAAGAGATGAGGAACCGATGCTATAGCCTGGTGTTGTCGGATGCCCAGCTAGCCGATCTGGCCTTCCATGGCCTGATCGCACCGATCCGTGAACGTTTCTCCGCTCAGGACTTCGACAGCCTGGCACATCTGGCACAGAAGGTGACGGCCCATGAACAAAGATTTCAAGACACTAGGAAGGCCGTCAAGAACAGAACTCAAGTCGTTGTTGAGTCAGACTCCGATTCCAATGACGATGACGCAGAGGTGGCGGCAGCCGAATGGGCCAAGAACAAAAAAGCCATCGTCTGCCAGTGGCTGCTAAAGACAGCCAAAGAAGAAAGATATGACTTCGACATCACCAAGGCCGACAGGATTTTTGACTTACTGCTCAAGGAAAAATAGATCCAGCTTCCTAAGAACCACGTGATCCCATCGGCCGAAGAACTCAAGAAGAAAAAATATTGCAAGTGGCACAACTCCACATCTCATGCCACCAACGATTGTAAAGTCTTCAGGCAACAAATCCAGTCGGCAATAGAAGCTGGAAAACTCAAGTTCGCCAATTCCAATCGGCCGATGAAGGTAGATGGCCACCCCTTCCCAATAAATATGGTTCAAACTGGCCCTAGGCAAGCTGATCGGCAGCGCAGAATGACGTACAACTTAGCCGAAACTTTGAAAGGGCTCAATGCGGAGGGAGAGCCGCGGAAGCCAAGCCGCGCCAATCAACGTGGTGCGCCCCGTTGCCCGATCGGGCGATCAATGGCCGATCGACACAAACACCGACGCCGCCCCAACAAGCAATCTTGGTGGGAAGAAGCTCGGTTTGAAAGGTTTTATCGGCAAAGGCCGAAACGCGAGGCCACCGGTATGACGAGAATCACGGCAGTGCCGATCCCCATTGGCATTGTGAATTCTTCAGGCACTGCTGGGAGACCGGGATGAGGCTGTCAACGATGGAAAACTGCCCGGCTTGCAGCGAGTACCCCGAGGACGAACACAGAAGCCGGCCAATCACCAGTCCAACTCGGTTCATCCCAAGGCCCATTCAGCTCAACCAGCGTTGGCAGTCCGTTCACGATCAGGTATGGCCGATCCATCATGACTACTACGACGAAGAAGAGGCCGACGATGAGGAATTGGCCAACCCCCAATGGTGCCCCTCTGACCTCTTCACCAGAACACAGACCCGAAGAATTCAAAGGTTAAAGCATGAAGGAAGGGAAGAACAAGTTCGGAAAATGATCCAAGAACATCGCCGTCGGTTGGGTAAGATCAAAAGGTGATGGATCCCCAAAGAGAAAGCCGCCACAGCCGACGAGAAGCAAGCCCAGGAGAGTTCGGCCGATCAAGCCAGGAGGGCAGCCATAGGGAAAGGCAAAGTTTTTGCATCGGTCAACATGGTGTTTATATTGCCAGCTGAATTCAGTGCTCCTGAAGCCGATGCAGACACTATAGAAGACGGCTTGGTTAAACTAGCACTCTTCCCGGACCAAGCTATTTTTGACAAATCCGAGTGGACCGAAAATTGGCACCTGAAGCCGTTGTACGTTAAAGGATTCGTCAACGGCAACCTGATGTCCAAGATGCTAGTTGATGGGGGAGTCGCAGTCAACCTAATGTCCTACGCAACATTCAGAAAACTAGGCAAAGGGGTCGAAGACCTGATGGTACTCAAGGACTTCGGCGGCAACCTGTCAGAAACCAAGGGCATCCTGAACGTCGAACTGACCATCGGCAATATGACCGTGCCCACAACATTCTTTGTCATCGACGGGAAGGGGTCTTACAGCCTGTTGCTCGGAAGGGACTGGATACATGCCAATTGTTGCGTTCCTTCCACGATGCATCCGTGCCTAATCCAATGGGACGGCGATAAGATCGAGATCATGCCCCGACGGTCGATTAGCGTCGTCGGTGCCAATTTGCCGCTTTGGGAAATCGAAGGCATTGATTGTTTGTCTGGGAAGATCTGGCAAGCCAATTTTTCTAAATGTGTCCAATTCCATAATAAAGTCGATTGGAGATGACGAGCCACATGCTTCTTTGAACAAGACATGGTGGAGGGCTCAAGCGTCTTCGGCATGGACACCGCAGACGAAGACGATGGCAAGCTCGGGCATGGATTCACGTCGGCCGACGAGTTAGAAGAAATTGACATCGGCTCGTGACAAGCCGAGGCCGATGTATATTAGCAAAAATCTATCTTCTCATTGTAGATCCTAGCTCATTAATTTTTTAAAAGAATATAACGATTGTTTTGCTTGGGAGTTCTTCGAGATGCCTGGTCTTAGCCGATCTATTGTCGTTCATCAACTGCCAATCAAGGCGGGCTATCGGCCGTTCAAACAACCTCCCAGGAGGTTCAAAGCCGATATGTACGACGTGATTAAAACCAAAATAACTCGGCTATACAATGCTGTATTCATTCGGCCTTGCCGATATGCCGAGTGGGTCTCAAACATTGTCCCAGTGCTGAAAAAGAACGGCAAACTCAGGGTATGCATCGACTTCAGAGACCTGAATAAGGCTACCCCCAAAGATGAATACCCAATGCCCATAGCCGATTTGCTCGTAGATGCTATGTCAGGCGACAAAATTATCAGCTTTATGGATGGCAATGCAGGCTACAATCAAATCTTCATGGCCGAAGAGGACATTCACAAAACTGCCTTTCGATGTCCTGGGGCAATCGGCTTGTATGAATGGGTCGTTATGACGTTTGGGCTAAAAAATGCTGGGGCAACGTATCAACGGGCCATGAATTATATTTTTCATGATATGATCGGCTCTCTGGTGGAGATCTACATCGACGATGTCGTTGTCAAGTCCAGGGAGATAGAGGACCATATAGCCGATCTCAGGCAGGTTTTGGAGCGGACAAGGAAATATGGCCTAAAGATGAATCCGTTAAAGTGTGTGTTCGGCGTATCGACCGAGCAATTTCTAGGGTTTCTTGTTCATGAAAGAGGAATTAAGGTTACACCAAGAAGCATCAATGCTATCTAGACGATACAACCTCCGAAAGACAAGAAACAACTCTAGTCCTTGATCGGCAAAATAAACTTCATCAGGCGATTCATAGCCAATCTCTCAGAAAAGATGGAGCCGTTCACACCACTGCTTCGGCTGAAGGCCGATCAAGCATTCACATGGGGGGCAGAGCACCAAAAGGCTTTGGACAATATCAAGGATTATTTAAGCTCCCCTCTAGTTTTAATGCCTCCACAAAAAGGGATACCATTCAAGCTGTACCTATCAGCCGATGACAAGTCAATCGGTTCAGTTTTAGTCCAAGAGGTTGAGAGCAAGGAAAATGCTATCTTCTATCTCAGCCGACGGCTACTAGACGCGGAGACAAGGTATTCACCAGTGGAGAAACTATGCCTATGCCTATATTTTTCATGTACCACGTTAAGGCATTATCTGCTATCCAACAAGTGCACGATAATCTGTAAAGCCGATGTAGTTAAGTACATGCTATCGGCTCCAGTATTGAAAGGAAGAATTGGGAAGTGGATTGTTGCCCTGACCGAATTTGATTTGAGGTATCAGGCACCCAGGGCAGTCAAGGGACAAGCTATAGCCGATTTCATCGTGGAGCACAGGAACGACTCAATTGGCTCAGTAGAAATCATGCCTTGGACATCGACATTTGATGGCACGGTTTGCGCCAATGGCTGCGGCATCGGCTTGGTCATTATTTCGCCTAGGGGGGCAAGTTTTCAATTTGCTTTTGCTATTAACCCCCATGCTACAAACAACCAAGCCGAATACGAAGCCGTACTTAAAGGATTGCATCTGCTCAAGGAAGTTGAAGCCGACGCCATCGAAATAATGGGAGATTCACTGTTGGTCATCCACCAGTTATCAGGAGAGTACGAATGCAAAAACGACGCGCTGATGATCTACTATCAACAATGCCGGGAATTGATGGAAGGTTTTCGGCTGGTCACGTTGAAGCATATCCCTAGAGAACATAATATCGAGGCCAATGATTTGGCTCAAGGGGCATCCGGTTATAGGCCGATGATAAAAGATATTGCAATCGAAGTTGTTGTCATCACAGCCGATGTTTGGAGGTCTGAAGTCTACAACTATCTCAAGAACCCCTCTCAATCAAATACAAGGAAATTGCGATACAAGGCCTTAAGATATGTTTTGCTCGACGAAGATCTGTATTATCGGACGATTGACTGCGTGCTGCTTAAATGTTATGGAGCCGACCAAGCCAAAGTGGCCATCTTAGAGGTGCATGTAGGGATTTGCGGCACGCATCAATTGGCCCATAAGATGAAGTAGCTACTTCGGCGAGCAGGATACTTCTGGCTGACAATGCTGGAGGACTGTTTCAAGTATTACAAGGATTGCCAGGATTGTCAGAAATTCGGCGCCATACAACGAGCACCAGCATCGGCTATGAATCCAATCATCAAGCCTTGGCCGTTCAGAGGACGCGGCATTGACATGATCGGCCAGATCAATCCACCCTCAAGCAAAGGGCACACGTTTATTTTAGTGGCAACAGACTATTTTACAAAAATGGGTGGAGGCAGTCCCCATAAAGAAAGTTGACTCTAAAGACGTGATCGAGTTTGTCAAAGAACATATTATCTACTGATTTGGCGTCCCACAAATGATTACGACGGACCAGGGATCTATATTCGTATCGGACGAATTTTTTCAGTTTGCTGACGGCATGGGGATCAAGCTACTTAATTCTTCGCCGTACTATGCACAGGCCAACGGGCAAGCCGAAGCTTCAAATAAGAGTTTCATTAAATTGATTAAAAGAAAGATCTCTGAGTACCCCAAGCAATGGCATAGCCGATTAGCTGAATCACGTTGGGCATATCGGATGGCATGACATGGATCAATTCAAGTCCCTCCATACAAACTAGTCTACGGGCGTGAGGCAGTGCTACCATGGGAAAGTGTCATCGGCTCAAGGCGCATTCAACTGCAGGATCAACTCACAGCCGATAATTATTATCACCTGATGGTGGACGAATCAGAGGACCTAGTTATATCCAGGATGAGGGCCTTGGAAAAAGTAACAAGGGCTAATGAACGAATAGCCCGTCATTATAATAAGGAAGTTGTGCCTAAGTCTTTTGAAGAGGGCGAACTCGTTTGGAAACTGATATTGCCGATTGGAACAAGGGACAGTAAATTAGGCAAGTGGTCGCCAAATTGGCAAGGGCCTTTCAAGATCCACAAATGCGTCTCTAAAGGAGCCTACATGTTAGAAGGGTTGGATAGAGAAGTATTTGGAAGGGCTCTAAATGGAAAGTATTTGAAAAAACATTACCCAAGTGTATGGATCAATTCATGATTCGGCTCTGTTTGTTCAGCCGATTCGTGTTAGCCGATGTGTTGTGACGCTGTTAACGACCAAATTTGGTAACACAAATCCCCAAGTTCAAGGCTGAATTTGAACCGGAATCGGATTGGCGGAATGATCTACGGAGAAGCAGAGGCTGTGTCGGCTATGCTCAAATCGGCTGAGTAACGATTGGCTGCGATGTCAATTGGCTGAGGTTGGATCGGACGAGGATAGCCGATAGCCGACGCTGAGTCAGAGGAGAAGATTAAACCGTTTCCGATGAAAGTGCTTGAGGATAAATAGAAGATTCTGTTATCAGTTTGCATGTTAAAAGATATTGCCATCTATGGATAGAGTCCTGTAACGGCGATTGTATCTGTAAATTAAGAATTTGTTTAAACTGTTTATTGTAATGTGGCATGTGTCCTTCCTGGGATATTGTCGTATTTTAAATAGTATTTTAGATAGAGTCCAGGGTCTGTACAGATAATGTTATTCCTGGGTATAAATAGGACCCGAGATCCCCTGTAAAAAACATAATCAATCAAACAACCTTTGGCGCATCGCCAAACCTTTTCTTCAGACGAGCAATTGATTAGGCTCTGGGCTGCATCGTTTCGATCCCCAAACCTAGGTAAATGCTTGAGGTTCTAATGCTTCCATCATAATGACACATTAGATTCAGGGGTTTATACTGCGCTATTTACCATATATTGCATATAAACTGGAGCAATGTTTAGATCTATCATGTTGTCGACCAGTTCTATCAAGAACCCGCAGCCGAAAGGGATATATCTAAATATTGAACTAGTTTATATGTGGTATCCACCGTCTCGAGAGGTATAAATTAGCTACAATAGATCAGGTTGTTCTTTTTATACTTAATGTTGCATCAACATTGAACTATTAAGTTATTTTTAGAACCTCCATGATCTGTTTAGTCAGATTTATATGTTTAGAGATAGTGTCGGGGTTTCAGCCGGCCTTACCAGCCCTGATATATTTTTAGTATATTTATTACTAGATTTATGTTAGGACTTCCTCTTATATTAAGATCCCATTCTTGTCGGACATCATAGGCCGAAATTGGCCTGCTAGCAATAGCCGACAGCCGATTTCCTAGGCTAAGTATATCTGGTTCAAGAATGGTATCTTTTCATAAGAATCATCGGAGTACTAGCCGATCCATAGTTAGCTTTCCAGTATCGGCTAGGTTATCAATGCATATATTTATTATCCTTTACTGTATTTGGGTTAAGCGGCTGATGCTGTCTCGGTAGAGCCGATCCATTTCAATCACTTGGCTTAAATGTATTTTAGGATAGCATATATATGCTCATGGATATCTTCAGCCGATCCAGTGGGGATCTAACCTAACACTTAATGCATATATCCTATTTTTCTTGTTGGTTAACAGATGAAACCAACTGGCACGCCTTGAACAGCATAGGTAGCCAGGAAGGACCTACACTGGAGTTAAGCAGATCTCCCAGGCCAGCGCGTGAGAGAAATTTCTCGTCAACATGCTTCTTGACACGTCAACAGGCGGGAAGGCTAATACGGATCGGCACTGTCGTGACTTGCCTTGTACTGGCGGCTTTGCGTTTCCGGCTCGCGCCGATGAGGTGCTTCATCGCGAGCTTCTTCCCGTCGAGACCGGCGCTGAGGACGACGTCGGCCATCATCATGGACTGGCCATCGGTCAGCCGATCTGATAACGGGGCGCACCATGTTGATTGGCGCGGCATGATGTCCAGTCGGCTCGCCTTCTGCCCTGGTCCCGATTGATGCGTCGGCTAAGTCGTGCGCCATTCTGTTCTGTCAATCGGCTTGCCTGGGGCCGGTTTGAACTATGTTGACCGGGAAAGGGTTGCCATCTACCTTCATCGACCGACTTGAATCGGCAAACTTCAATTTCCCGGCCTCAATTGCCGACTGGATTTGCTGCCTGAAGACTTTGCAATCGTTAGTGGCATGGCTTCACGTCAGTCGACTAATTAGAAGAAATTGACATCGGCTCTGGTGACAAGCCGAGGCCGACGTATATTAGCAAAAATCTATCTCCTGATTGTAGATCCCAGCTTATTGATTTGTTAAAAGAATATAAAGATTGTTTTGCTTGGGAGTACTTCGAGATGCCCGGTCTTAGCCAATCCATTATCGTCCATCAACTGCCGATTAAGGCAGGCTATCGGCCGTTCAAATAGCCTCCCAGGAGGTTTAAGGCCGATATGTATGATGCAATCAAAGCCGAAATCACTCGGCTATACGATGCGGGATTCATTCGGCCTTGTCGATACGCCGAATAAGTCTCGAACATTGTCCCAGTGTTGAAGAAAAATGGTAAACTTAGGGTATGCATCGATTTCAGAGATCCAAACAAGGCCACCCCTAAGGACGAATACCCAATGCCAATAGCCGATTTGCTCGTTGATGCTGCTTTAGGCCACAAGATTATTAGTTTTATAGATGGCAATGCAGGTTATAATCAGATATTTATGGCCGACGAAGACATCCACAAGTCTGCTTTTCGGTGTCCTGGCGCAATCGGCTTGTACGAATGGGTGGTAATGACATTCGGCTTGAAGAACGCTAGGGCAACATATCAACGGGCCATTAACTATATTTTTCATGACATGATCGGCTCACTAATGGAGATCTACATTGATGACGTGGTTGTTAAGTCCAGAGAGATGGAGAACCACATAGCCGATCTGAGACAAGTATTAGAGCGGACGAGGAAATATGGCCTGAAGATGAATCCACTTAAGTGCGCGTTCGGTGTATCAGCCGAGCAGTTCGTGGGATTTCTTGTTCACGAAAGAGGAATTGAGGTTACACCAAGGAGCATAAATGCTATCAAGACAATTCAGCCTCCGAAGGACAAGAAACAACTCCAATCTTTGATCGGCAAAATCAACTTCATCAGACGATTCATAGCCAATCTCTCAGAAAAAATGGAGCCGTTCACACCATTGCTTCGGCTGAAAGCCGATCAAGCATTCACATGGGGGGCAGGGCAACAAAAGGCTTTGGACAACATCAAAGATTATCTAAGTTCCGCTCCAGTTCTAATGCCTCCACGGAAAGGGATACCTTTTAAGCTGTACCTATCAGCCGATGACAAGTCAATCGGCTCAGTTTTAATCCAAGAGGTTGAGGGCAAGGAGAAGGCTATCTCCTATCTCAGCCGACGGCTACTAGACGCAGAAACAAAGTATTCACCTGTGGAGAAGCTATGCCTATGCCTCTATTTTTCATGTACAAAGTTAAGGCATTATCTGCTATCCAATGAGTGCATAATAATCTGTAAAGCCGATGTAGTTAAGTACATGCTGTCGGCCCCAGTGTTGAAGGGAAGAATTGGGAAGTAGATTTTTACGCTAACAGAGTTTGATTTGAGGTATCAGGCACCCAGGGCAGTCAAAGGACAAGCTATAGCCGATTTTATTGTGGAGCACAGAGATGACTCAATCGGCTCCGTGGAAATTATGCATTGGACATTGACATTTGACGGCTCGGTTTGCACCAAGGCTGTGGTATCAGCTTAGTCATTATTTCACCCGGGGGGCAAGTTTCGAATTTGCTTTCGCTATCAACCCCCATGCTACAAACAACCAAGCCGAATATGAAGCCGTCCTTAAAGGATTACATCTACTCAAGGAAGTTGAAGCCGACGCAATCGAAATAATGGAAGATTCTCTCTTAGTCATCAGCCAATTATCAAGAGAATATGAGTGCAAAAACGATGCGCTGATGGTCTACTATCAACAGTGCCGGGAATTGATGGACGGTTTTCGGCTAGTTACTTTGAAACATATCCCCAGGGAATAGCATACAGAGGCCAACGATTTAGCTCAAGGTGCATCGGGCTATCGACTGATGGTAAAAGAGATTGAAATAGAAATTGCTGCTATTACAGCCGACGATTGGAGGTTTGAAGTCTACAACTATCTCAAAAACCCCTCTCAATCGGCTTCAAGAGAACTACGATACAAAACCCTAAGATATGTTTTGCTCGACGAAGATCTCTACTATCGAATGATTGATGGTGTGCTCCTCAAGTGTCTTAGTGCCGATCAAGCCAAAGTGGCTATCAGAAAAGTCCATGAAGGGATATGCGGCACGCATCAATCGGCTCACAAGATGAAGTGGTTGCTTCAGAGAGCAGGATATTTTTGGCCGACGATGCTGGAGGACTGTTTCAAGTATTATAAGGGCTGCCAGGATTGTCAGAAATTTGGCACCGTGCAGAGAGCACCAGCATCGGCTATGAATCCAATCTTCAAGCCTTGGTCGTTCAGAGGATGGGGCATTAACATGATCGGCCAGATCAATCCACCCTCAAGCAAAGGGCATAAGTTTATCCTGGTGGCAACGGACTATTTTACAAAATGGGTGGAAGCAGTCCCCTTAAAGAAAGTTGACCCTAAAGACGCAATCGAGTTTGTCAAAGAACATATTATCTACTGATTTGGCGTCCCACAAACAATTACGACGGACCAGGGATCTATATTCGTACCGAACGAATTTGTTCAGTTTGCCGACAGCATAGGGATCAAGCTACTTAATTCTTCACCATACTACGCACAGGCCAACGGGCAAGCCGAAGCTTCAAAAAAGAGTTTGATTAAATTGATTAAAAGAAAGATCTCTGAGTACCCAAGCAATGGCACAGCCGATTAGCTGAATCACTGTGGGCATATCGGATGGCATGCCATCGATCAATTCAAGTCCCTCCATACAAGCTAGACTACGGGCATGAGGCAGTGCTACCATGGGAAAGCGTCATCGGCTCAAGGCACATTCAACAACAGGACCAACTCACAGTCGATGATTATTATCACTTGATGATGGACGAATCAGAGGACTTAGTTTTATCCAGGATGAGGGCCTTGGAAAAAGTTACAAAGGATAAAGAACGAGTATCCAGACATTATAATAGAAAAGTTGTGCCTAAATCTTTTGAAGAGGGCGAACTCGTTTGGAAATTGATATTGCCGATTGCAACCAGAGACAATAAATTCGGCAAGTGGTTGCCAAATTGGGAAGGGCCTTTCAAGATCCACAGATACGTCTCTAAAGCAGCTTATATGCTAGAAGGTTTGGATGGAGAAGTGTTTGGAAGGGCTCTTAATGGGAAAATACTTGAAAAAATACTACCCAAGCGTATGGATCAACTCATGATTCGGCTGTTTGCTTAGCCGATTCATGCTAGCCGATGTCCTGTTTCGATCAGGCATCGCCTTTAGGCCATTTTAATGGCACATTTTCCCCTAATTTCTATAGTCTGCTGCTATTAGCCGATAGCGACTACAACAAAGTAAACTTTGATTACAGTTCATAATTTTGTCGACATCGAAGATGTCAACAAAATTAGGGGGTAAATACATACACAAGATTCATGCCGATTACAGAAAGGCGGACGTCAAAAAGTTTTTGGTGGTCAACATAAAAAATTTCAGAATCGGCAAGCATGATGTAACGCATAAGACTAGAGCCGATTTCATTTACAAGCATAATTCCAGTAGTTAAGTCGTAGCATTGGCGAGGCCGAAGCTGATTACGAAAGTTTAGACCGACATTTATAGAAGCAACGACCAATTTCAGAATGACAAGAACATTACAAGGAATTGGATTTTAGTTCTCTAAGAAATCGGCTACGACCGATAGTGCCTTCCGCCTAATTTGGTCTACTTTCTCTATGGTCTTGGCATTATCGGCTTCAGAACCGGTCACCGGCCGAATCCCTTTCACCAAGCCCTTGAGGTGAGCCACAGCCGCCGTAATTTTTTGACGCTGGGCATCGATTTCTACTGGCAGGCTGGCCATGTACTCCTTGTGGATGTTGATTTCATTTGTGACTTGAACGAGATCGGCCATCGGTTGATCTTGGCGTGCGAGGAGTTCCTCGAGCTTGGCGGCTGGGTCGGTCTTCAGGCGGTCGAATGCGGCTTTCTGTGCCTTGATGTCTTCTTTGTTGGTTTGGATTGGTGCCGACAGCATTTAGTTTTCTCGGTGGTCGGCTATCCGCTGCTGAGCCCGCTCATATTTGAGTTGGTGCGCCTCTAAAAAAGTCATCGACACAATGGCGTTGGCTATCGCCTCTGGCAACTGGCCTTGGATTTCTTTGAACCGAGCACGAATTGGGCTGCAGTCGGCTACCAATACATCTAGAGGGACCTCTAGCCGATTGCCGATGTCGGCTAGGACTGCCTTCAGATCTGCGTCCAACGGTACCAGCGCCTTCTCGCCTTCCTCGCTCGGGTCCTCGAACTCCGACAGGTCGAAGTTAAGAAGATCGGCTATATTCTATAAAAGGAGAATAACAGTTTAGAAAAGTGATGAGCTTATCAAATCATCAAATGAGATTGAGCAGGGCTTACCGTGGGCATCGAAGCCGGAGTGGGTTCCAAGCCGGCTTGACCACAACCTACAGCCGAGGTAACTTCTTCATCAGCGTGGCCACTGCCCACAGCCGATTGGGTGTGCTCACTTGATCCCTGAGTGGCAGGGGTTGATGCGTGTGGTGGCTGTAAAGAGAGTTGATTTAGAATCGGCTAAGCAATGCACAGAGTATGAGGGCAAGGGCTTACTGATCGCAGGGGAGCTGATTTTTTCATAGTAACACATTTGGTTCTCTGCCGATTCAGAGAAAGAGGAGGCATGAGCAAGTGCAAATGAGTAGTTTGAAAAAGGGAAAAGAGTGAGGTTATTTACCGTAATCAGCCGAGCAGGACGTCTTGGAGGGCTTGGAGTTCTTTGGATGCTGCCCTCTTCGGTCGATGGGGTTGCGATGTATTTGTCCGAGCTGGAATCGGCTGCGGCTTCATCAATAGCTCCTGCAACCTCTTCATCCTCCACTTCTTGAGCCAAGAAGGCATCCACGACTAGATCAACAGGGGACAGGTCGTTGTCGACTGGGGCTCGCTTCGCCTTCTTGGCCGCCCTCTTTCTTGCTTCGGCAGCCGGACTAGCAGCGGCCGATGGCTGGGTCCTTTTGGTCCAACGGAGCGGCTCACGGATCTAGCCGTGGAGTAATGTGCCCACCTTCGGCGCGTTGAAGCCGATTGGGGATGGAGCTAGCCCACATCCGTTTGGCAGGGTGCCGGGCGCGTAGTTGATCACCACCCCGCTTCGGCTGACTAGGGGAGGGGAATCGTCGTTTATCTACAATAGAAGGAAGCTATGGTTAGCCGATGATATGAATAATGATCAGTGAATAAATAAAAAAGCTAGGAAATGTGCTTACCGATGGAACTCTGTCAGGGTCGATGATGGTCAGAAACATTGTGGCCGATTGGTGGAATAAGTGTTGCTTTCATTCGCCCCACCACTGGTTGAAGATTAGCGATCGGCTTATAGCCAAATTGATTTTGTTCATGCTACCGAGAGGAGGAAGTGGGAGTTGAAGCAGCCGAAGCATCATTACATTGCCTTCGATTTTTCCCCTCGACTGGATCTTGTCGGCAAACCATAAGCCGATAGGCAATTGGCCCACTCCAAATTGCCTTGCTGCCACCATGGGGTGATAAATTTCATAAGATTTTGTGATGTTGCGGCCTTGGTGAATGCCGACGGGAAGGATGCAAGGAGTGATGGCAGTGACAAAAATTTCCCTTGGTGCCGTGTATTCTTCTGAGTCAACTTCGTCTAGCCAAAAATTGTCTGGCTGCTCGAGTTCGATAAAGTCTTCGTATGCAAACCAGACTTTGGAGGCGTTTGGAAAACTGTTGTACAGCTGATCAAACCATTCTGTGAAGTCTTCGGCTATCAGTTTTGAGCCTGGTAAGTTGAAGCGGCTTCACCGTAGGACGTCGGCCGCCGAGTGGTTTTTTTCATCATCCACGATTCTCGGTTCTATCAATGGGAACTCAGTTTGAAGTGGGGCATGCAGTTCGGCTATCTTGTACAAGTGTAAGTTGTGCCAGAGCTGTAGCAACCACCACGGGCCCCCAGTGCCAATAGATTGCTTGATGGCCAATCGAGCCGAAGCCAAGCTCAAGACCTGGTATAGATAACCCAACAGGTACTTGCCTAGGGGATATGCCTTTTCTCTACAAGAGCTTCGGCTATGTGCTACCAGTTACTTGTTGGGCCACAGCTAGATCGACAAAATACAAATTTCTCTAGCCACATAAGGAGGAAGGCGGTGTGTTCCCTGTCCGAAATTGGCCCGTCTTTCATATTCATAGAAATGAAGCCGCTCCAGCCGCCAATGCTTTTGGTCTTGAAGTTGTGTTGGCACTTGCGCTGAAGATCACTTGGGCTGACTGTGGAGGTAATATCCTGGTCAGTTATCATTGCCACATCCATCAGGGTGGGGGTCATCGGCCCTTGTCTAAATTAAAAGGCGTTGAGCACATCGGACCAAAAGTAGTAAGCAGCCGATAGCAGGGATTCGTTCTTGGGCATGTCGGCTATTGTCAGTTCCAAACATTGAGCTATTCCAAGTTCAGACCAGTGCGCCCTTTTCCTAGCCGACATCCTTAAAAACCAGGCTGGCCAAGACTTGTCGGTTGATGGCCATGATTTGAAGGCGCTAGTCTAGTATGATAGGTTTGGGTGGAAAACCTAAAGGGGATCCGGTCGGTTTCTGCGTTTATCATTTCACTTGGATCCAAGTTGTCGATCGGCCCTAGAAAGAACTGGTTCTTATGAGCTAGGTTGGGGATTGCGATTTGGTGGGTTAAGTGCTACAGAATGAGGAAAGGAACAAGGAATTACAAGGAGGTAGTAGCCAAATTGCAGAAGGAAAAAAAGGAATGAAACCGATAGGTTTACCTCAGGATAAGTTGGCTGCGGCGCGGCGGAAGGAGTGCTGGATGAGGCCATTGCCGGTAGTTGCCGTTTCTTGGACTTCGCTGGGAAGGATGAAGTCGCCGAGGTCACTGGGTTCGCCGAGGAGGTCACCGGAGAGCTCGAGGGTTGTTGAGGTGGTTGTTCGTGTGTGGCTATTTGACATGTGCGTTGGCCGCGAAGGCGGTAATTGAAGGATATTTTTGGGTAGCCGAAACGGTTTTGGTCGGAAAAGGCGGGAATTTGGAAAGGCGGCAAATCCGCGATATTATCTTATCACGGACTTGGGGGGCATGTGTTAACGACCAAATTTGGTAACTCAAATCCCCAAGTTCAAGGCTGAATTTGAAGCGGAATCGGATTGGCGGAATGATCTGCCGAGAAGCAGAGGCTGCGTCGGCTATGCTCAAATCGGCTGAGTAACGATCGGCTGCGAGGTCAATCGGCTGAGGTTGGATCGGACGAGGATAGCCGAGAGCCGACGCTGAGTCAGAGGAGAAGATTAAACCGTTTCTGATGAAAGTGCTTGAGGATAAATAGAAGATTTGGTTATCAGTTTGTGCGTTAGAAGATATTGCCATCTATGGATAGAGTCCTGTAACGTCGATTGTATCTTTAAATTAAGAATTTGTTTAAACTGTTTATTGTAATGCGGCATGGGTCCTTCCCCGGATATTATCGTATTTTAAATAGTAGTTTAGATAGAGTCCATGGTCTGTACAGATAATGTTATTCTTGGGTATAAATAGGACCCGAGATCCCCTGTAAAAAACACAATCAATCAAACAACCTTCGGCGCATCGCCAAACCTTTTCTTCAGACGAGCAATTGATTTGGCTCGGGGCTGCATCGTTTCGATCCCCAAACCCGGGTAAATGCTTGTCGTTAGTGGTATGTTCTACTGATTCTAATGCTTCCATCATAATGACACATTAGATTCGGGGGTTTATACTGCGCTATTTACCATATATCACATATAAACTGGAGCAATGTTTAGATCTATCCTGTCGTCGACCAGTTCTATCAAGAACCCACAGTCGAAAGGGATAGATCTAAAGGTTGAACTAGTTTATATGCGGTATCCACCGTCTTGAGAGGTATAAATCAGCTACAATAGATCAGGTTGTTCTTTTTATACTTAATGCTACATCAACATTGAACTATTAAGTCATTTTTACAACCTCCAATGATCTGTTTAGTCAGATTTATATGTTTAGAGACAGTGCCATGGTTTCAGTCGGCCTTACCTGCCCAGATATATTTTTAGTATATTTATTACTAGATTTATGTTAGGAGTGCCTCTTATATTAAGATCCCATTCTTGTCAGACATCATAGGCCGAAATCAGCCTGCTAGCAACAGTCGACAGCCGATTTCCTAGGCTAAGTATATCTGGTTCAAGAATGGTATCTGTTCAAAAGAATCATCAGAGTACTTGCCGATCCATAGTTAGCTTTCAAGTATTGGCTAGGTTATCAATGCATATATTTATTATCCTTTACTGTATTTGTGTTAAGCGGCTGATGCTATCTCGGTATAGCCGATCCATTCCAGTCACTTGGCTTAAATATATTTTAGGATAGCATATATATGCTCATGGATTACTTCAGCCGATCCAGTGGGGATCTAACACTTAATGCATATATCCTATTTTTCTTGTTGGTTTATGGATCAAACCAACTAGCATGTCTTGAATAGCATAGGTACCCAAGAAGGACCTGCACTGGAGTTAAGCAGATCTCCCAGGCCAGCGCGTGAGAGAAATTTCTCGTCAACAGACGCACGCATCGCCTTTAGGTGATTTTCAAGCCATGTTTTTCCTCTAAGTTCCCTGTGATCGGCTAGTGGTGTCCGATGGGTATGACAACAAAACGCAAGTGTATTAAGATTATAATTTCGTCGGCATCCAAGACATCAACGAAATTAGGGGGCATATGCATATACAAAATAACGTGGTATCGAGGAAACGTAACAAACTTTTCAAAATTTTTCACGTCTTCAAAAGTTTAACGTGATCGGCGAACATGCATTAAACAGGAATCGAGTAAAGCAAGAAACAATGTTAGCCAATTACAGAAGTTGGACAATGTAAGCCGATTACAAGTGATAGTTAGGTTATAGAATTTACAAGTTTGGCCCTAACCATTTCAGCCAACTCAGTGCTTAAGGAAGTCCTTTATAGCCGATATTGCCCTGCGACGGATCATGTCTATTTCTTCTATGGCCCTCGCGTCGGCTGCATCGCTCCCCGGGATCGGCTTCATCGCCCGGCCATGTCGACAAGTTTGACACGGCTGCCTTGATCTTTGCGCGCTGGTCTTCTATCTCTTTCGGTAGGCCGGCCACGCGTTGTTCTTTGGCAGCAATGTCAGCGTCGATGGTGGCGAGCTCGGCTATCAGCTCTTCTCGGCGTTTGCGAAGCTGATCGAGTTTCGCGATCGGCTTGGTCTTCAGGGCATCAAATTTGGCTTTTTCGGCGATGATGTCTTGCCGGCTGGCCTTGATAGTGGCTTCTAAGGCCTTGTTCTCGTGGAGATCGGCTATCCTTTGCCTGGCTCGTTCAAGCTTGTGCCGATGCGCCTCCAAAAAGGTAGCTAGCGCGATGGTGTCAGCCAGCTGGTCTGGTAGCCGCCCCTGGATGTCCTCGAACCGACTACGATGGAACCGCAATCGGTGACCAAGAAGTCCGAGAGCACTCCAGCCATTTGGCTATGTCCACCAAGGTGGCTTGTAGCTCATCATCTAATACGACCACGGTCTTGTCGACGCTCTCGTCGGGATCAAGAAATTCCGATAGGTCGAAGTCCAGGAGATCGGCTATGGACTGCAAGATTGGAAATTGTTTAGAGAGCCGATATAACCAACAAGCCGGTTTGTAAAGTTGAGTGAGGCTTACTCAGACAGCTGGAACTGACGTAGCCACGTCTTCAGCATCATCGGCGCGCGTGGCCGTCGGCGTCGGCTCCCTCGATGCACGGGGGGCAGGTGTTGGAGCGTGAGGGGGCTATTGTTAACTCTGGAATTTGGTAATTGAATTCCTAAGTCTGCAAAGGCGAAGCAGAATCGGATCGGGTGGTTTGGTGTGGAAACAGAGGCCGCATCGGCTAAGGAGTTATCGGCTGCGAGGCCAATCGGCTAAGGTTGCATCAGACAAGGGCAGCCGGTAGCCGATTCCAGGTCCGAAAGAGATAAAACCGTTTCTCATGCAACTGTTTGAAGATAAATAGAAGATTCGGTTGTTAGTAGCGCGTTAAACGATATTGCCACCTATGGATAGAGTCCAGTAACGACAATTGTATCTGTAATTTAGGGGTTTGTTTAGACTGTTAGTTGTAACACGGCATGGGTTTTTTCCAGGATAATGTTGTGTTTTAAATGGAAGTTTAGATAGAGTCCAGGGTTTGTACAGATAAATTGTATCTTGGGTATAAATAGGACCCGAGATCCCCTGTAACAAAAAATCACAATCAATCAAACCTTCGACGCATCGCCAACCTTTTTCTTCAGACGAGCACTTTGTTTGGCTACGGGCTGCATCGTTTCGATCCCAAGATCTAGGTAAATGCTTGTCATTAGTGGTATGATCTGTTGTTTCTAGTGCTTTCAACGTAATGACACATTAGATTCAAGAGTTTATACTACGCTGTTTATCATATAGCGCATATAAATTAGACTAATGTTCAGATCTATCCTACCATTGGCTAGTTCTATCAAGAACTTGTAGCCGATTAGGGCTAGATCTAAAGGTTGGCTGGTTTATATGCGGTATCCACCGTCTCGAGGGATATAAATCAGCCGCAACAGATTAGGTTTTTCTTTTTATACTTAATGCTGCATCGGGTTCGAACTATTAAGTCGTTTTTAGAACTACCAATGATCTGTTCACCTAAGATTTATATTATTTAGAGACAGCGCCGGGGTTTCAGCTGGCCTTATCTGCCCTGATATGTTTCTTTTAATATATTTATTATTAGATTTATGTTAGGACTGCCTCTTATGTTAAGATCGCATTCTTGTCGGACGTCGCCAGCCGAAATCGGCCCACCATCGACAGCCGATGGCCGATTTCCAGGCTATGCATCTGATGCAAGAATGATATCTTTCTATAAGATTTATCGGAGTACTAGCCGATTCATTGTTAGCTTTCCAGTATCGGCTAGGTTATCGATTCGTACATATATTATCCTTTACTGTATTTAGGTCAAACGATTGATGTTGTCTCGGTGTAGCCGATCCATTCCAGTCGTTTGGCTTAAATATATTTTAGGATAGCATATATATGCTAAATGGATTCCCTCAGTCGGTCCAGTGGGGATCTCACCTAACACTTAATGCATATTCCCTTGTTTTTCTTGTTGGTTACAGATCAAATCAACTGGCACGCCCTGCACAGCACAGGCAGCCGAGAAGGACCTGCACTGGAGTTAAGCAGATCTCCCAGGCCAGCGCGTGAGAGAAATTTCTCATCAACACGCTTCTTGGCACGCCCGGTGGGACTTTCTCTATCGGCTCGACTCGGACGCATAGATTCAGCCGGCAAGATGGTCGACTCCAAGAGCCCCAGCATTGCCCAGGACAACATCATGCCTGTGAAGATGGAGCAGTTATCAGCTGAACAACAAGCCGATTATAAGAAGATGGTGGAAGAGCTTCTGGCTAATTACTTGCAATCTTTCACCCAAACAAGATCTGGGGCCGTGCATCAAAAATATAAGTTCAGCATGAATGACACTAACGCATCCTCCTCTCGTGAGACGAAAGGCAAACAGAAGATGGAGGTGCCCACCCAGGAACAGAATGATTCAGCTGTATATTCTCTACAAGACCGGATTGACTCGGCCGTCCATCACGCGTTAGTCAACAAAAGTAGCATCCTGGTCAACACCCTCAATAACATGATCGCTACTGTGGTCGACGCCAAGATAGCCGACCAGCTGCAACGGGGGCCAACGTACTTTACAGATGGCCAATTTCCTGGTTACAGGACGCTGGTCACACAGAATCGGCCGATCCCACCACTAGCACAACAAGGGCCGCCGGGAGGAGTCCTCGGTCAGCCAAATCCAGGTGAATCGGTTATAAGGCCAGTAATTACTATGCTGAACCGACAACAGCCGCTGCCCCAAGATCGGATTGCGAACATGTTCAATGACAATCGGCAGTCAGAGCCGATTGATCCAGATAGACGGTACAATGCCGATGGCCGACAGCTGTTTCCAGGACCACCAACGCCACCACCGGCGCATCGGCCACCTCCCGCTGATCATCACTACCAGTACCAAGGAGGTCGTCAAGGTCATCATTACAGGCCTCAGACGCCACCACCGCTGTATCGGCAAGCACCCATGTCGTATGACCCATACGAGCCGATACAGCAAGACAACGGGACATGGGCCAATCTGATCGCAGATGTCATGCGCGATCAATTCGGCCTCAAGCCGAAAGACTCAGGGAACATGTATCGGTATCCCTATCCAGAGCACTTTGAGCGGATCCCACTGCCCAACCGATACAAGATCCCAGATTTTTTGAAGTTCTCAGGGCATGACAACATTTTAACCTACGAGCATGTTAGCCGATTCTTGGCACAGTGCGGTGAAGCATCGGCTACGGACGCCTTGAGAGTCCGATTGTTCCCCCTTTCTCTTTTAGGATTGGCTTTTACTTGGTTCTCCTCATTGCCCTACAACTCAATTCAGAGCTGGGCCGATCTTGAAAAACAATTCCACAGCTATTTCTACTCCGGCAACCACGAGATGAAGTTGTCGGACCTCACCAGCATCAGGGAAAAAGACAACAAATCGGTCCAAGAATACATCCAACGCTTTAGGGAGATGAGGAACCGATGCTACAGCCTGGTGCTATCGGACACCCAGCTGGCCGATTTGGCCTTTCATGGTTTGATCGCGCCGATCCGAGAGCGATTCTCTACGCAGGACTTTGAAAGCTTAGCCCACTTGGCACAAAAGGTAACGGCCCACGAGCAGCGATTCCAAGACACCAGGAAGGCCGTCAAAAATATAACTCAGGTCATCGTCGAATCAGACTACGAGTCCGACGACGATGACGCAGAAGTGGCGGCAGCCGAGTGGGCCAAGAACAAAAAAGCCATCGTCTGCCAATGGCTGCTGAAGATGGCCAAGGAAGAAATATACGATTTCAACATCACCAAGGCCGACAGGATTTTCGACTTGCTGCTCAAGGAGAAACGGATTCAGTTGCCTGAAAATCACGTGATCCCGTCGGCCGAAGAATTAAAGAAAAAGAAATATTGCAAGTGGCACAACTCCACATCCCACGCCACCAACGACTGCAAAGTCTTCAGGCAGCAAATCTAGTCAACAATTGAGGCCGAAAAGCTGAAGTTCGCCGATTCAAATCGGCCGATGAAAGTAGAAGGCAATCCTTTCCCAGTCAACACGGTCCAAGCCGGCCCCAGGCAAGCTGATCGACAAAACAGAATGGTGCATGACTTAGTCAATACATCGATCGGGGCCAAGGCAGAAGGTGATCAAATTGGATGTCACCCCGCGCCAATTAATATGGTGTGCCCAGTTGTCAGATCGGCTGACCGACGGCCGATCCGTGAACATAGCCGATACCGTCATCAGTACCGATCTCGGCAGGAAGAGGCTTACAATGAAGCACCTCGTCGGCGCGAACCGAACACCCAAAGCCGACGATACGAGGTAAACCGCAACAGTTCCGATCTGCATTGGCATTGTGACTTTTTCAGGTACTACTGGGAATCCGGCATGAGACTGCCAGCACTGGACGATTGCCCAGCATGCAACGATCACCGCGACGACGAGCACAGGAGCTCATCGGCTGCAAGCCCAACCCGGTTCGTCCCCAGAGCCGTTCAGCTAAACCAAAGGCGGCGGTCTGTCCATGATCGGCTCGGCCCGATCCACCAAGACTTCTTCGTCGACGAAGACCACGACGGCAACAACCGCGATGATGAAGAGGCCGACGATGAGGAATCGTCCAACCCCCAATGGTGCCCGTCCGATCTCTTCACAAAGACGCAGAAAAGAAGGGTTCAACGGCTCAAGCGTGAAGGGAGAGAAGACGAAGTCCAGCAAATGATCTACAAACAGCGCCGTCGGCTGGGCAAAATCAAAAGGCGATGGGTACCCAAAGAGAAAGCCTTCATAGCCGACGAAGAGCAAGGCGAGGAAGGCCCAGCTGATCAAGCCAGGAGGGCAGCCAAAGGGAAAGGTAAAATTTCTGCATCGGTTAACATGGTGTTCATACTGCAAGCCGAGTTCGACGCTCCCGAAGCCGATGCAGACACCATTGACGACGAACTGGCGAAACTAGCAATCTCACCAGACCAGGCTGTCTTCGACAAACCCGAGGGAACCGAAAATCGGCACTTAAAGCCGTTGTACGTTAAAGGATTCATCAACGGCAAGCCAATTTCCAAAATGCTAGTTGACGGGGGAGCTGCAGTCAACCTCATGCCCTACGCAACATTCAGAAAACTAGGCAAGGGAGCCGAAGACCTGATAAAAACCAACATGGTGCTCAAAGACTTCGGCGGCAACCCATTGAAAACTAAGGGCATCCTCAACATTGAACTGACCATCGGCAATATGATCGTGCCCACAACGTTCTTTGTCATCGACGGGAAGGGGTCTTATAGCCTGCTGCTCAGAAGGGACTGGATACACGCTAACTGATGCATCCCTTCTACAATGCATCAGAGTCTGATCCAATGGGACGGCGACAAGATCGAGATCGTACCAGCCGATAGGTCAGTTAGTGTCGTTAGTGCCGATTTACCGCTTTGGGAAATCGAAGGCATCGATTGTTTATCCGGGAAAATCTGGCAAGCCGATTTTCTAAATGTGTCCAATTCCATAATACAGCCGATTGGAAATGACGAGCCGCAGCTGCTGCTTTGAACAAGACATGGTGGAGGGCTCAAGCACTTTCGGCGTGGACACCGCGGACGAAGATGATGGCAAGCTAGGGCAAGGTTTCACGTCGGCCGACGAATTAGAGGAAATTGACATCGGCGCTGGTGATAAGCCGAGGCCGACGTACATTAGCAAAAATCTATCTCATCTTTGTAGATCCCAGCTTATTGAGTTGTTAAAAGAATATAAAGATTGTTTTGTTTGGGAGTACTTCGAGATGCCCGGCCTCAGCCGATCAATAGTGGTCCATCAGCTGCCGATTAAGGTAGGCTATCGGCCGTTCAAATAGCCTCCCAGGAGGTTCAAGGCTAATATGTACGATGCAATTAAAGCCAAAATCACTCGGCTATACGACGCGGGATTCATTCGGCCTTGCCGATACACCGAGTGGGTCTCAAATATCATTCCAGTGTTGAAGAAAAAGGTAAACTTAGGGTGTGCATCGATTTCAGAGATCTAAACAAGGCAACCCCTAAAGACGAATACCCAATGCCGATAGCCGACCTGCTTGTCGATGCTGCTTCAGGCCACAAAATGATCAGTTTCATGGATGGCAATGCGAGGTATAATCAAATATTCATGGCCGACGAGGACATCCACAAGACTGCTTTTCGGTGTCCCGGTGTAATCGGCCTGTACGAATGGGTAGTAATGACGTTCGGCTCGAAGAATGCTGGGGCAACATATCAACGGGCCATGAATTACATCTTTCACAATATGATCGGCTCGCTAGTAGAGATATACATTGACGACGTGGTTGTCAAGTCAAGGGAGATAGAGGGCCACATAGCCGATCTAAGACAAGTGTTAGAACAGACAAGGAAGTTCGGTCTGAAGATGAATCCGCTTAAGTGCGCGTTCGGCGTATCAGCCGGGCAATTCTTGGGATTTCTTGTCCATGAAAGAGGAATTAAAGTTACACCAAGAAGCATAAATGCTATCAAGACAATTCAACCTTCGAAGGACAAAAAACAACTCCAATCATTGATCGGCAAGATAAACTTTATCAGACGGTTCATAGCCAATCTCTCAGAAAAGATGGAGCCGTTCACACCACTGCTTCGGCTGAAAGCCGATCAGACATTCACAAGGGGGGCAGAGCAGCAAAAGGCGTTAGACAACATAAAAGATTGTCTAAGCTCCCCTCCAGTGTTAATGCCTCCGCAAAAGGGAATACCGTTCAAGCTGTACTTGTCAGCCGATGACAAATCAATCGGCTCTGTCCTAATCCAAGAGGTCGACGGCAAAGAAAAAGCCATCTTCTATCTCAGCCGACGGTTGCTAGACGCAGAAACAAGGTATTCACCTGTAGAGAAGCTATGCCTATGCCCCTATTTTTCATGTACGAAGTTAAGGCACTATTTGTTGTCCAACGAGTGCACAGTAATCTGCAAAGCCGATGTAGTTAAGGATATGCTATCGGCTCCAGCGCTCAAAGGAAGAATTGGGAAGTGGGTTTTCGCACTAACAGAATTCGATCTGAGGTATCAGGCACCATGGGCAGTCAAAGGGCAAGCCATAGCCGATTTTATTGTGGAGCACAGAAACGATTCAATCGGCTCAGTGGAAATTATGCCTTGTACTTTGACGTTCGACGACTCGGTTTGCACCAATGGCTGTGGCATCGGCTTGGTCATAATTTCGCCCGGGGGGCAAGCTTCGAGTTTGCTTTTGCCATCAACCCCCACGCTATAAACAACCAAGCCGAATACAAAACCGTCCTTAAAGGATTGCATGTGCTCAAGGAAGTTGAAGCCGACGCCATCGAAATAATGGGAGATTCATTGTTGATCATCAGCCAATTATCAGGAGAATATGAATGCAAAAATGACGCGCTGATGGTGTATTATCGGTAATGCCAGGAATTAATGGACGGTTTTCGGCTAATTACTTTGAAACATATCCCCAGAGAGCAGAACACAGAGGCCAATGACTTGGCTCAGGGGGCATCGGGCTATCAGCCGATGCTGAAAAAAGTCGACATAGACATTGCCGCCATAGCAACCGATGAATTGAGGTTTGAAGTTTACAACTATCTCAAAAACCCCTCTCAATCGGCTACAAGGAAGCTACGATACAAGGCATTACGATACGTGTTGCTCGATGAAGATCTGTACTATCGGACAATTGACGGCGTGCTACTCAAATGTTTGGGAGCCGATCAGGCTACAGTAGCCATCGGAGAAGTACATGAAGGAATCTGTGGCACACATCAATCGGCCCACAAAATGAAGTGGCTGCTTCGCCGAGCAGGGTATTTCTGGCCGACGATGCTAGAGGATTGTTTCAAGTATTACAAGGGATGACAGGATTGCCAGAAGTTTGGCGCTATACAATGAGCACCAGCATCGGCTATGAACCCAATAATTAAGCCATGGCCATTTAGAGGATGGGGCATTGATATGATCGGCCAGATTAATCCACCCTCAAGCAAAGGACATAAGTTTATCCTGGTGGTGATGGATTACTTCACAAAGTGGGTGGAGGCGGTTCCCCTCAGAAAAGTGGATTCTAAGGACGCAATCGAGTTTGTCAAAGAACACATCATCTACTGATTTGGCGTTCCACAAACGATAACAACAGTCCAGGGATCTATCTTTGTATCGGATGAATTCGTTCAGTTTGTCGACGG
The DNA here is from genome assembly GCA_019925245.2 of Oryza australiensis. Classification (NCBI taxonomy): domain Eukaryota; kingdom Viridiplantae; phylum Streptophyta; class Magnoliopsida; order Poales; family Poaceae; genus Oryza; species Oryza australiensis. The sequence continues at coordinate 3,989,692 of JAIFGZ020000565.1, forward strand.
CATGGGGATCAAGCTGCTTAATTCTTCACCGTACTACGCACAAGCCAACGAAGAAGCCGAGGCCTCAAACAAAAGTTTGATCAAATTGATTAAGAGAAAGATCTCTGAGTACCCTAAACAGTGGCACAACCGATTAGCCGAATCACAGTGGGCATATCGGATGGCATGCCACGGGTCAATTCAAGTCCCTCCGTACAAGCTAGTCTATGAACATGGGGCAATGCTGCCATGGGAAAGTGTCGTCAGCTCAAGGTGCATTCAGCTACAGGATCAACTCACAGCCAATGATTATTATCACCTGATAGTTGACGAATCGGAAGATTTAGTTTTATCCAGGATGAGGGCCTTGGAAAGAGTCACAAAGGATAAAGAACGAGTAGCCAGACATTATAATAAAAAGGTGGTGCCTAAATCTTTTGAGGAAGGTGAACTCGTTTGGAAATTAATACTGCCGATTGGATCTAGAGATAACAAATTCGGCAAGTGGTCACCAAATTGGGAAGGGCCTTTCAAGATCCATAAATGCGTCTCTAAAGGAGCTTACATGCTAAAAGGGCTGGACGGAGAAGTGTTTGGAAGGGCTCTTAATGGAAAATACCTGAAGAAATATCACCCAAGCGTATGGATCAACTCATGATTCGGCTCTGGCTACTTCAGCCGATTTACGACAGCCGATGTCTTGCATTAACAAGGCATCGCCTTTAGGCATTTTTATGCAACGTTTCTCGCCAAGTTTTCTACGATCGGCTAATGATTGGCCGATAGGGACGACAAGGATGCGTGAACGGCTTGAACTCACAATTTTGTCGACACCGAAGCTATCAACAAAACTTGGGGGGCATATATGTACACAAGCCGATTGCAAAATTAGGTGTCAGGATCTGGATTTTTTGAAAGATTTTTGAAACTTTTAAGCCTCGTAATCGGCAGTCCAAATAAGAGCGCTGGGAGTGATTTGGATCGACGGCCATGATTCAAGCGCTGACACTAACTGTCATGGTGCAGTCTCGGAATCGGCAACGTAAAGCGATACGGGCGGCTGGAGCCGACTTCAACATAAGGAATTCAAGACACTGTGCGACCGAAAGCCGATCTTACCTACAAGCACAGCCGATCTTATCTACAAGCATAGCGGCAGAAGATTGATAAATTATATTACACGATTCAAAGCCGATTACAAGCACGACTAAAGTGATTGTCCAATCCCAGCACAAAAGTATGACAAGTATAATACAAGAGGCATTAGCCGATTTCAGAATGTTAGAATATTACAAGCTCATTGTTTTAAAAAATCGGCTATGGCCGACAACGCCTTTCGCCTGATCTGGTCTATCTCTTCGATGGCCCTGACGTCGTCAGCCTCGGACCCTGCCATCGGCCGGATGCCCTTCACCAGGTCTCGCAAATGTGCCACAGCCGCCTTGATGCGAGCTTCAATCTCGGCCGGCAGACCAGCCATATACTCCTTATGGACATCGATCTCGTTTGTGACTTGAATGAGATCGGCCATCAGCTGATCTTGGCGTGCAAGGAGTTGCTCGAGCTTGGCCGCCGGCTCAGTCTCAGGCGGTCGAAGGCAGCCTTCTGGCTCTCGATGGCGTCCTTGGTCGACTGGAGGGTGGCCGACCGCGCCTGGCTCTCGCAGCGATCGGCTATCCGCTGTCGTGCCCATTCGTACTTAAGATGGTGGGCTTCCATGAAGGTGCCCGACACAATAGCATCGGCTAGGGCTTCCGGCAGCTGGCCTTGAATTTCTTTGAATCGCATGCGTATCGAGCCGCTGTCGACCACCAGCGCGTCCAGCGAGGCCTCCAGCCGGTTGCGGATGTCGGCTAGGGTGGCCCTCAGGTCCTCAGCCGGCGTCACCAATGCCTCCTAGCCGATTTCGCCGGACTCCTCAAACTCCGACAAGTCAAAGTTGAGGAGGTCGGCTATGTTCTGCAGAAAAGAGAGATGATCAGAAGACATTAAATAGACAGAAGCCGATCATCAGTTTCGGTCAGCTTACCGTTGGCACCGGGGTCGGAGTAGTCGGCTCGGCTGGATCGCCGCCGCCCGCTGTAGGCACATCATGCTCGCTGGATGCCTGGGGGGCAGCCGATGGAGATCGTGGGGGCTACAAAAGAAGAGTTAGCGAACAAATCGGCTAATTACTACAGGTCAAGTGGCAAGAGACGATTATCAATGGCGCGGGGCATGAAGTGCGGCCGGCCAATTTCTTGACCTAAAAAGAACGGTTCGGTCAGATGCAAGTGATATCATCGTGAAGCAAAATTTGGTGAAGAGGGGGCATACCGGCAGATTTTTCGCTGGAGGACTTGGGACCGGCGGGACGTCGGCTGGAGCCTTGACCGACTCATGGCTCGAGCACCTGTGTTCGGCCGTCGCTCCAACAGCCGCTGGCATTTCCTCGCTAGCGACGGCGTCGACGAACTACGTGACGGCCGGGTCTAGGGGGGGAGACTATCGGCTGGCGCTGCCGGCTTCTTCTCTTTCAGCCTCTTGGGGGCAGGCATGGCCGACGGCCGTGGGGGTGGTGCAGCCCTTTTCTTTCTGGGCGATCGGCTGGCGCACCTGCCCTCGTAGCAACGACGCCAGCGCCCCCAGCCGATAGCCGATGGAGCGAGGCTGCCCCCATCCATAACACCTAAACGGTATTCGATGGGGCGCTCGGAGTCGCTCACCGTCGGCCGCTCTGTCTCCATCTCCTACAAACCAAAGGGCAAATGTTAATCGGCTATATCAGCCGATGATAAGGTGAAGAAAATCATTTGGGACTTAAAAGCTTACCGAGGGGATCTCCTCGGGTAGGAGGAGGTCGACGTAATAAGACGACCGCTGGTGAAAGATGTGGCGCTTGATTTCAGTCCACCATTGGTCGTAAGCGGCGCTTTTCTTCAACGCCAGTGTCATCACACCGACATCGGCGAGGGGAGGGCCGGCTATATTCAGTAACCGATCCATTATCAGGTCCTGGCTTACCACTCCCCTCGTCTCAATCTTATCGGCATAAAAGAAGCCGATGGGCAGCTGCCCAAGACCGAACTGCCTCGCTGTCGACGTCGGGTAGTAGAATTTGTAGCTCTTGGCCACTAATCGGCCCTGATGCATCTCGATCGGCAAGATGCAGGGGGACAGAGCGGTGATGAATAGCTCCCTGCACCTCGGGTTGTCGGCTGAGTTGACGTCTTCCCAGTTGAAGTCGGCCGGCAACTCGAACAGTCCCCGGTCCCGGTAGAAGTACCAGGCGTGGTTCTCGCGGGACAGCCCGTCGTAGAGGGCGATGAACCATTCGGCCAGCAGTTCGGCCGATTGCTTTGAGCCTACGTGGACGGCTGCTGCCTCTCCGTAGCTCATGCACCTGGTGGTGGTGATCTGGTTGCCGTCCTCATCTTCGATTGGCTCCAACCTTGGGAATACGACGTCTATTAGATCGAGCCGACCGGCCACCCTTTGGGTTGCCAGCACTAACCAAATCTGAAGGAACCACCAGGGGCCTCCAGTGGTGATTGGGGCATTGGCAGCTATCTTCGCGATGGCCTGATGCAACATATGATATAAATAGCCGAGAAGGTACTTCCCCAGCTCAAGTTTGCCCCCGTCGGCCAGGACTTCGGCTACGACCTGCCAGTTGGCGGTCGACCCGCAGCTCGATCCACAGAAATCGAATTTCTCGAGCCACATCATCAAGAACGCGGTGTGCTCCCTGTGGCCGACTAATCCGTCCTTCATGTTCTGGGCGATGAAGCCGCTCCACCCGCCGATGGCCTTGGTTTCGAACTGATGCTGCCCCTTTCGGCTCAAGTTGCTGGGGTTGGCCGATGACTCGATGTCCAGCCCGGTCGTCATGTACACGTCGGCCAGTGTGATTGTCATCGGCCCTAGCCGGAAGATGAAGGCGTTGAAGCTGTCGTTCCAGAAATATGTCGCAGCCGACAGAAGTGGCTCGTCCTTTTCCATGCCGGCGATGGATAGGGCCAAGCACTGGGCAATCCCGGTCTCCTCCCACTGTGTGTATTTGGCCGATCGCACCCTTTTCTACCACTCAACACAGGCTGCGTCAGTGGTAGGCCATGATTTCAATGTCCCGTTCCAGTGGGCAAGGGATGGCTTGGCGGTGTTGAAGGGGATCCGGTTGTTTTCGGCTATGATCACATCGGCTGGATCTGTGTTGCCGATGGGGCCGAGAAAGTACCTTTGCGCTTGTGTCAGATTTGGGATAAGCACTTGGTGTGACAGGCGCTACAGTTCAGAGAAAAAAGGGGGGCGCTAATCAAGAACGGTTGCATATTACAGTTCAAAGAAGAAAAAAGTACTAGTCAAGAAAAAGAAAACGAAGGAAAGTGCTACTTGAAAAATGGCTGAACGTAATATTGATGCAATGTGTTTAAAGGAGCAGATTCGAAAGTAAAAGAAAGTTATGGATCAAAAGGGAGTACCTCAGGGAACTCGGCCATGGCGGCGGCTGGAACAGCAGTGGTGGTTGGCACAGCGGCTACGGCTGGCGTGGCGGCGATGGCCGGCGTGACGGAGGTGCTTGATGCGGTGACGGTGGAGGCCATCGGAATGCTTGGGGGTGAAGATGCGTCTGGTCCGTGGAGCGCGACGGGGTCTGACGAACGCCGATGGGATCACCGGAGAGGAGAGAGAAGGCAAGAGGCTTGTGTGCTAAGGAGACTGGGTGCGCTTTGAAGGCGTAAGCGTCTTGGGCGAGGAGAGTGGATATTTAAAGGGCACTACAAGGAAGCCAAAGCGGTTTAGGTCAAGAAAAGAGCGGGAGTTTGAAAAGGCAGGTAAATCCGTAACACTTCGTATCACAGAGTTGGGGGGCATGTGTTAACACTGGAATTTGGTAATTGAATTCCTAAGTCTACAAAGGCGAAGCAGAATCGGATCGGCTGGTTTGGTGTGAAAACAGAGGCCGCATCGGCTGAGGAGTGATCGGCTGCGAGGCCAATCGGCTAAGGTTGGATCGGACAAGGGCAGCCGGTAGCTGATTCCAGGTCCGAAAGAGATAAAACCATTTCTGATGCAGCAGTTTGAAGATAAATAGAAGATTCGGTTGTTAGTAGCGCGTTAAACGATATTGCCACCTATGGATAGAGTCCAGTAACGGCAATTGTATCTGTAATTTAGGGGTTTGTTTAGACTGTTAGATGTAACACGGCATGGGTTTTTTCCGGGATAATTTTGTGTTTTAAATGGTAGTTTAGATAGAGTCCAGGGTTTGTACAGATAATTGTATCTTGGGTATAAATAGGACCCGAGACCCCCTGTAACAAAAAATCACAATCAATCAAACCTTCGGCGCATCGCCAACCTTTTTCTTCAGATGAGCACTTTGTTTGGCTACGGGCTGCATCGTTTCGATCCCAAGATCTAGGTAAATGCTTGTCATTAGTGGTATGATCTGTTGTTTCTAGTACTTTCATCGTAATGACACATTAGATTCAAGAGTTTATACTGCGCTGTTTATCATATAGCGCATATAAATTAGGCTAATGTTCAGATCTATCCTACCATTGGCTAGTTCTATCAAGAACTTGTAGCCGATTAGGGCTAGATCTAAAGGTTGGCTGGTTTATATGCGGTATCCACCGTCTCGAGGGATATAAATCGGCCGCAACAGATCAGGTTTTTCTTTTTATACTTAATGCTGCATCGGGTTCGAACTATTAAGTCGTTTTTAGAACTATCAATGATCTGTTTAGCTAAGATTTATATTATTTGGAGACAGCGCCGGGGTTTCAACCGACCTTATCTGCCCTGATATGTTTCTTTTAATATATTTATTATTAGATTTGTGTTAGGACTGCCTCTTATGTTAAGATCGCATTCTTGTCGGATGTCGCCAGCCGAAATCGGCCCACCATCGACAGCCGATGGCCGATTTCTAGGCTATGCATCTGATGCAAGAATGATATCTTTCTATAAGATTTATCGGAGTACTAGCCGATTCATTGTTAGCTTTTTAGTATCGGCTAGGTTATCGATTCATACATATATTATCCTTTACTGTATTAGGTCAAACGATTGATGCTGTCTCGGTGTAGCCGATCAATTCCAGTCGTTTGGCTTAAATATATTTTGGGATAGCACATATATGCTAAATGGATTCCCTCAGCCGATCCAGTGGGGATCTAACCTAACACTTAACGCATATTCCCTTGTTTTTCTTGTTGGTTAATAGATCAAATCAACTGGCACACCCTGCACAGCACACGCAGCCGAGAAGGACCTGCACTGGAGTTAAGCAGATCTCCCAGGCCAGCGCGTGAGAGAAATTTCTCATCAACAGCTGTAAAAAGATGTGAGTTAAAATTTGGCCGTGCCAGTGAAAAAGAAGTGAGGATTGGGTTTACCGAGGGAGGGGGAGCCGTTTTCTTCCTTGTAGCTAACCTGTTGACCAGTGGACGCCAAAAGCCGATAAGTTGCAATGTGAAAAGATGAAAAGATTGCAGGATTGGGCAATAAAAATACTTATCGGCTGAGGACGTGGGATGCGTCTCGGAGGGCTTGGAGTTCGCTCGGTGGTTTGCTCAGCCGATGGAGTTGGGGCGTGCTTATCGGAAGAACTTGATTCGGCTGCAGCAGCATTGACGGCCTCCTCCATCTCCTCATCTCTCACTTCTTCTTCAAGGGCCACATCCATGTCCGGATCGACTGGGGGCAAGTCATCGGCTGGGGCTGTCCTCGGCTTCTTTGAAGCGTGTTTCTTTTTCTCTGCAGCTGGAGTAGCCGCAACCGATGGTGCTGCCCTCTTTGGCCGATGCAGCGGCACGCGGGTCAGGCCGTGGAGTAGAGTACCTGCTTTCGGCGCGTGGTAGCCGATGATGGACGGGGCCAGCCCCCCGCCGGATAACAGCCCAGGGGCGTATTGGATGGCCACCCCTGTGTTGCTTGTGTGCGGGGGAGAGGAATCGGTTGTCTGCAAAAGGAATAAAGCATAATCAGCCGATAATGTAGAGAGGAATTGAAAGAATAGGGATTAAGATAGGGAGAAGGATGCTTACCGATGGGGTCATTTCTGGATCGATGATGGTCAGGTACATAGAGGCCGATTGGTGGAACAAGTGCTGCTTCCATTCATTCCACCATCGGCTGAAGATCGATGTTCTCCGTATTGCCAGATCAAAGTTCTCAATGCTGCCTAGAGGCGGCCCGGGTATATTGAGCACCGATTAATCATGATGTCAGCCTCAATCTTGCCCCTGGTCTGGATCTTGTCTGTGTAATACAGGCCAATCGGTAGTCGACCTATTCCCAGTTGCCTTGCGGCCACCATCGGATAATAAAATTCATAGGACTTTACAACGTTGCGTCCTTGGTGGATGCCGACTGGGAGTATGCAGGGTGTGATAGCCGATGTGTAGATTTCCCTCGGCTTGTCATAAGATTCAGAATTAAGCTCATCCAGCCGAAAATCATCAGGGAGTTCAAATTTTTCAAAGTCCGTATAGGCAAACCATATCCTTGAGGTGCTTGGGAAGCCGCTGTACAAGTTGCCAAACCAATCTTTGAACTAATTGGCTATCAGTTTGGATCCAGGATAGGTTGCCGCTGCCTCCCCATATGATAAGCATCGGCGGGTTGTTACTTCTCCATCATCTTCGAATCTTGGCTCGATCAAAGGGAAATCGGCCTCCAATGGGGATGGTTTTTCTGCGACCAGGTGGAGATGAAGGTTTAACCATAATTGTCATAGCCACCAGGGCCCTCTTGTGTTGACGGCTTGTTGAGAGGCTAGCCAAGCCGATGCACTGCTCAACATTTGGTACAGGTAGCCGAGCAGATATTTCCCCAGAGGTACTTGCTTCTTGCTCACTAGGGCTTCGGCTACGTGTTGCCAGTTGCTTGTAGGCCCACAGCTCGACACACAGAAGATATATTTTTCTAGCCACATCAACAAAAAGGCAGTGTGTTCTCTCTCGATAATTGGGCCATCCTTCATATTCATAGAAATGAATCCACTCCAACCCCCTATGCTTTTAGTCTTGAAGTTAGGAGAGCACTTGATATTGAGGTCGGTTGGGTCAACTGTGGATGTTATGTCCAACCCTGTGATCATTACTATGTCCATAAGGGTTGGTGTCATCGGCCCCTGCCTAAAAAGGAACGCATTTAGCGTATCTGACCAGAAATAGGTGGCAGCCAATAAGAGAGGTTCGTCCTTTGAAATATCAGCTATTGTCAGGGCTAGGAATTGGTTTATCCCTATCTAAGTCTAGTGGGCCTGCAGCCTAGCCGACATCCGTGAATACCAAGCTGGCCAAGTCTTATCCGTTGAAGGCGAGGATTTGAAGGCACTAGACCAATAAGCCAGGTTGGGGGAGAGAATCTGAAAGGAACTCTGTTTGTTTCAGCATTGATAAGCTCACTGGGGTCTGTGTTGCCGATTGGCCCTAATAAAAACTGGTTTGGGCTGGTAAGGTCTGGGATTGCAATTTGGTGGCCAAGGTGCTGTGATTTGAAGGATGGAAAAACGAGGTTATGAAAATTGAAAGCCAAATTGCGCGGAATAAAAGATGGTAGCTGATGGGATTTACCTCTAGGTATTCGTCCGAGGTGCTTCGGAGTGGGCGCTCAAAGAAGCCATTGCTGGTGATTGCCTCTTCTTGGACTTCGCCATGGAAGATGAGATCGCCAAGGTCGCCGGGGTTGCCGAGTTCGCCGAGGAGGTCGTCGGAGAGCTCGAGGGTTGAGGTGGATGTTCATGTGTGGTTATATGACACGTGCAAGTGGCCGCGAAGACAGTATTTGAAGGATATTTTTGGGCAGCCGAAACGGTTTCGGTCGAAGAAAGCGGGAATTCGGAAAGGTAGCAAATCCACGATATTATTTTATCACGGATTTGGGGGGCATGTGTTAACGACCAAATTTGGCAACCAAATCCCTAAGTTCAAGGTTGAATTTGAAGCGGAATCTGATTGACGAAATAATCTGCGGAGAAGCAGAGGCTGCGTCGGCTATGCTCAAATCGGCTGAGTAACGATCGGCTACGAGGTCAATCGGCTGGGGCTGGATTAGACAGAGACAGCCGATAGCCGATGCTGAGTCACAAGACAAGGCAAAACCGTTTCCGGTGAAAGTGGTTGAAGATAAATAGAGGATTCGGTTTCCAAATTACACGTTAAAAGATATTGCCATCTATGGATAGAGTCCTGTAACGGCAATTGTAACTGTAAATTATGAATTTGTTTAAACTGTTTATTGTAATGCGGCATGGGTCCTTCCCGGGATATTGTCGTATTTTAAATAGTAGTTTAGATAGAGTCCAGGGTCTGTAGAGATAATGTTATCTTGGGTATAAATAGGACCCGAGATCCTAAACATTCTGACACAATCAATACAACCGTCGGCGCATCGCTTCCTTTTTCTTCAGACGAACAATTGATCCGGCTTTGGGCTGCATCATTTTGATCCCCAAGTTCAGATAAATGTTTGTCATTAGTGGTGTATCTCGTCAAATTTTGTGCTTCCATCGTCATGACACTCTAATTCGATGATTTATGCTGCGCTATTTATCATATATTGTATATAATCTAGAACAATGTTTAGATCTATCTCGCCATCGGCTCACTTCTGTCAGGAATTGACAGTTGGTAGAGCTAGATCTAAAGGTTGCCAGGGTTATATGCGATATCCACCGTTTCGAGGTATTTACATCAGCTACAATAGATCAGATTGTTCTTTTTATACTTAATGCTGCATCAAAATTGAACTATTAAGTCGTTTTTAGAACTTTTATGATCTGTTCGGCTAGTTGTATTTGGCTTAGAGACAGTGCCGGGGTTTTAGCCGGTCTTATCTGTTTTAATGTTCTTTTGATATGTTCATTATCAGGATTATTAAAACTGCCTCTTATATTAAGATCTTGCTCTAGTTAAATGCCCTAAGCCAGAATCAGTTTGTCAGCTACAGTCGACAGCCGGCTGATTTAGGTTTAACACATTTAGCTTAGATCAATATCTTTTCATAAGATAAATCGAAGTATTAGCCGATTCACAGTTGGACTTATGACATCGGCTAAGTTTCTTAAAGCATATATCTATTATTCTGTGGTATATTTAGGTTAAGTGGCCAATACTGTCTCGGCAACAGCCGATCTATTCTAGTCACTTAGTTTAAATACACTTTGGAATAACATATATATGTAGGTTGACTCCTACAGCTGATCCAGTAGGATCTGACTTAATACTTAACGCACATATCTCTATTTTTCTTGTTGGTTAACAGATCAAACCAACTGGCACGCCTTGAACAGCATAGGTAGCCGAGAAGGACCTACACTGGAGTAAAGCAGATCTCCCAGGCTAGCGCGTGAGAGAAATTTCTTGTCAACAGGACTGCACACTTAAAGTTGACGAACTTGACGAGCTGAGAATTCACTCTACTAACGGACAATTGGTGGAACTTTTCTCAGACCTCATAACTGACTTTCGTGAACACACTGACTCTAGGCTTGTTGTGAACTACTCTCGACCCAAACAACCTAGTATTTGAAGAAGCCGCTTGACCAGTTGTGGAGATTATGGCAATCGGGTATCTACATGGCAAGCTTATCCGACTGGAGGTAGGGATAGATTGCGCCTGCCATATCTGTAAACCAAATATGACTTGGGTGTTACGTTGCTGATTGAGATAAGGCAACGGCCCATAGTCACGGTTTGGTAAGATTGAGGAAACCGACTTAGAGTAAGATAGAGTTTCCGATCTGTAAGCCCGCCTCCCAAGACTATATAAGGGGGGTGAGGGGCGTCCCTTGAGTGATATGCGATAGCAGGTATCAGAAGTTAGATCAGCTTTTAGCTTTCAGTCATAGATCACGAGATCAAAAAAGACACTCGGCGGATCGAATCCCCGAAACAGGAGTAGGGTATTACCTCACGAGAGGTCCTGAACCTGTCTAAACCTCGTTCTCCAATCTAACCCATTGTGCTTGGCGATCTTGACTGCACCCCCAAAATTCTATTGCCGAAACCAAGTTTTGACAGTTGGCGTGCCAGGTAGGGGCCCGCGCGTCAAGACTTCTTTGCCAATCATGCCAACAAGCATGATGGGATCTTCTTCAGGATTCGGCGACTTCGCCGACAACGACTTCGACAAGTTCTCCTCTTTCGACTCGGATTCGAACCAGTCGGAAGGAGAGACCCACTCGGCGCCGTCCGGGCTCCTGAATAGCGCCAAGATCTTCGATGACATCCTGGAGTCCAAGATGCGGTCCACCCACTCCAACGAAGGACTTCACTCGGCACCGTTCGGATTGCCGAACGCCGCCAAAATCTGCACCGATCTCCTCGTCTCCCCAACAGAGACGATCTACTCGGAAGAAGACCTCCCGGCGCTGTTTGGATTACCAAACGCCGCTGAGATCTACGGCAAGCTCCTCTCCCCCGAGTCAAGGACGACCCACTCGAAGGAGTCTGTGTCCTCAAGCTCTGACTCGGACTGGAACGATCCAGATCCGAGCTACCCAGGATCAAGGGAGGTCGTCGTCATCCTCCAGCCGTTCGGCTCATGCTCATCTTCGGAGCTCAACGAATATCTCAGCTCCGCCGACTTTGACGACCTCTATGGCATCCCCTCGAACGAAGCCGACGACTCCGACTGCAACAAGGACTACGAGCCGAAGTGCTTCGATGTCCTCATGGCTGAGATGGCCGAGTCCGACTCAGCCATGGCCCGCAGGCTTGCAGAGGAAGAGCGAGCCAAGATCGAGCAAGAGCGCAAGCAGGCAGAAGAGGAGAAGAAACGCAAGGAAGAAGCCGACAAGAGAAAGCAAGATCTACGAGCAGCCGGACGGTCCGCTCAGGAGGCTATTCTTCAAACGCAGGTCCGCAACACCAATATCTTCCAGACGCCACAGCAGAACGCTGTTGCTGCCCTCACACTCTTAGACACCGTCACCGAGATGGTGCCCCCCGACGTGACTCCAATACTAGACAAGATCAAGACCATCGTCGTAGCCACAGCCAACGGACATCCCTCCACCTCGGCACGAAGGCCGACTGAGTTTGTGGCTGAAATGCCCGACAAAAGCCGGCTCCCGCCACTAAGGTCAGGAGACTACAAGAGGCCCGAGCCGGACCGATCGACCACTAGGCCAAGAGGCCCACGCCACGAGTCCACCCAGAAGCATCTGGAGCAAACGGCCGACTCCCGCGACAAGCGACATGGACATCCACCCGTCCACCACCGCGTCTGCCACAACAACAGCTCCAGCCACCGAACCAGCCAACCAAGGACCCCGCCGAGCGATCTGCGAGAAGTCCTCGATCACCGCTACCAAGAGCGAGACCAACGCACTCGGGAAGATCGGAGGGGATCACCCGATAGCAACGACGACGGAGTGCCAGCTTTCACTCGGGAGCTTCGCCGAGTGCACTGGCCGAGTGGTTTCAAGCCAACAGGAATAGAGAAGTATGACGGCAAGACAGACCCCGAGTCGTGGCTTACCGTGTATACTCTCGCAATCCGCGCAGCAGGCGGCGACAACAAGACTATGGCCAATTACTTGTCGTGGCCCTCGCCAACTCAGCCAGGAACTGGCTCACGAGCCTGCCGAGAGGCTCAATCGGCTCGTGGAGCGAGCTGAGGGACCACTTCATCGCCAACTTTCAGGGCACCTTCGAGAGGCCCGGCACCCACTTCGACTTGTACAACGTCATCCAGAAGTCGGACGAACCGCTGAAGGACTACATCCGCCGCTTCTCCGAAAAGCGCAACAAGATCCCCAACATCATCAATGACATCATCATCGCCGCCTTCCAGAAGGGAGTCCGTGATGAACTGTTAATCGGGAAGTTCGGGCGCAAGCCACCGAAGACGGTGAAGCAGATGTTCAATACGGCGAACTCCTACGCCAAATCCAATGATGCCATCAAGGCGGCTCGTCAAGACCGGCCCGACAGAAGGAAAGATAAGCAGGTGGGAGGAAGCCGGAATCCTAAGAAGGATAACGGCAACAACAACAACTAGGCCCAAAAGGACCGCAAGCGCCGATCCGAAGATCTGGTCGCTGCCACCTCCAACTCTCAACGCCACCCTCGAGTCGCGGCCTACGACGCCATCATGAACGCTCAATGCACGCATCATCCCAATCACAAGCACGCGGCTAAGGACTGCATCATTTACAAACAGTTCGCCGAGCAGTATGCGGCGCAACTCAACAAGAAGCCGACTGATGAAGCTGGCCCATCAGGCGCCAAGAAGAACAACACGGCCGAGAACGTCGAGCCTTTCCAAGACCCCATGGGCGAGCTCAATCACATCTTCGGGGGGCCGCTAGCCTATGAATCCAAGAGGAAACAAAAGCTAACCGACCGAGAGGTCAACACGGCGCAACCCGAAGTCCCTCAGTACCTGCGACGGTCGGATGTGGCCATCACTTTTGACCGCTCGGATCACCCCGACCGAGTGGTCCACCCGGGGCGCTATCCACTCGTTTTGGACCCGGTGGTCCGCAACATCAGGCTTAAGCACGTCCTCATTGATGGAGGCAACGCCCTCAATATTTTGTTTGCCAAGACCATGGATGAGATGCAGATCCCGAGGGCCGAATTGAAGGCAAGCTCAGCCCCCTTCCATGGAGTCATCTCGGGGCTATCATCTACACCACTCGGGCACATCGCCCTTTCGGTCACCTTCGAAGCTTGAGAGACTTCCAAATGGAGAACGTCACTTTTGAGGTCGCCGACTTCGAAACGGCCTACCACGCCATCATCGGAAGGCCTGCGCTCGCCAAATTCATGGCAATCCCACATTACACCTACCTCTGCATGAAGATGCCGGGTCCCAACAGCGTCATCACTCCTCGCAGCGATGTGAAGCAAGCCTTCACCTGCGACAAGGAGAGCTGCGACATGGCCCAATCTCGCGAGAGATTGCGTGGCCAGCAAGAAATCCGATTGGTCGCATCGACTTCAGAGGGTGAATTCCCCGCGAAGAAGATAGCCAAATCAGGATCCGGCGATGCCAAGACCAAGAAGATCTCCCTTGATCCATCGGATCCCTCGAAAACTGCTGTAATCGGCGCTGAACTAGATCCAAAATAGGAAAGCACGCTCGTCACCTTCCTCCAAAATAATAAAGATGTTTTTGCTTGGAAACCATCTGATATGCCTGTAATTCCTAGGGAGGTGATCGAGCACTCTTTGCACGTCAAAGATGACGCCAAACCGATAAAACAACGATTACGCAGATTCACGCAGGATCGAAAAGATGCCATCAAGGAAGAGCTCACAAAGCTCTTGGCTGCCGGCTTTATCAAAGAAGTCCTACAATCCGACTGGTTAGCCAACCTAGTCCTGGTCCGCAAGAAGACGGGGCAATGGCGCATGTGCGTTGACTACACCAAACTCAACAAAGCCTGTCCCAAAGATCCATTCGGGCTGCCTCGCATCGACCAAGTCATAGATTCAACAGCCGGCTGCCAACTCCTGAGCTTCTTGGATTGTTACTCGGGCTACCATCAGATCAGTTTGAAAGAATCCGACTGCCTGAAGACATCGTTCATCACACCGTCTGGGGCCTACTGCTACATCACCATGCCTTTCGGCCTGAAGAACGCCGGCGCCACATACCAACGCATGATCTAGAGATGTTTCCAGATGCAGATCGGCAAGAACGTAGAAGCTTATGTCGACGATGTCGTCATCAAGACCAAGCAGAAAGAAGACCTGATCGCTGACTTAGAAGAAACCTTCGTGAATATCCGGGCCTTCAGAATGAAGTTGAACCTGGAGAAGTGCACTTTCGGCGTCCTATCAGGCAAACTGCTCGGCTTCATGGTGTCACATCGCGGCATTGAAGCCAATCCAGAGAAGATCAATGCCATCTTGAGCATGAAGCCCCGAGTAACCAGAAGGACGTCCAGAAGCTCACTGGCTGTATGGCGGTGCTAAGCCGTTTCATCTCTTGACTCGGCGAACGAGGCATGCCCTTCTTCAGATTGCTGAAGAAAACGGACGACTTCCAATGGACCACGGAAGCCCACAAGGCCTTTGAAGATTTTAAGAAATTCCTTACAACGCTGCCCGTCCTGGCCTCGCCTCCCCAGGAGCCCCTGCTGCTGTACATTTCAGCCACTCACCAAGTCGTTAGTACGGTCCTCGTGGTCGAGCGCGAAGAAGAAGGACGGGCCCAGAAGATTCAGAGGCCAATCTACTTTGTTAGCGAAGTATTGGCAGGAGCCAAAATTCGCTACCCTCAGGTACAAAAATTGCTTTATGGTGTCCTGATAACCGCAAGGAAATTAGCGCACTATTTTGAGGGTCACTCGGTCATTGTCGTCACCTCCTTCCCACTCGGTGATGTCATCCACAACTGGGAGGCAACTGGGCGCATTGCAAAATGGGCCCTGGAGCTAATGCCGCTGGACTTAACGTTTAAGGCGAGGACGTCTGTCAAGTCACAGGCCCTGACAGACTTCTTGGCCTAGTGGACCGAGCAACAAGAAGATGTACCTCAGGAAGATCTCCAATATTGGACCATGCACTTCGACGGATCCAAGAGGATCACCGGCTTGGGAGCAGGAGTTGTGCTGATCTCCCCGACTGGGGAAAAGCTAAGATACGTCCTCCACCTCCACTTCTCTGCCTCACACAACGTCGCCGAGTACGAAGCTCTGCTGCATGGACTGTGGCTCGCAATTTCACTTGGGATACGTCGGCTCGTCGTGAAGGGGGACTCCCAGCTGGTCGTAAACCAAGTGATGAAAGACTGGTCCTGTCTGAATGACACCATGGAGGCCTACCGACAAGAGGTCCGCAAACTTGAAGACAAGTTTGACGGACTCGAACTGTCACATGTCTTAAGGCACAACAATGAAGCAGCCGACGAGTAGGCGCAATTTGGGTGCAAACGCGAAGCCGCCCCAACAGACGTTTTCGTCGAGGACCTCTATGAACCAACTGTTGCGGCAAAGTCAACCACTGACCAACAGCTGCAAACGAAGTCACCATGATCGATGCTGACTAGAGGACGCCACTCATCAAATTTCTAACTCAGCAAGAGCTGCCGGAAGACCGGGATGAGGCAGAACGCGTCCGACGTCGTTGCCAAGCATATGTCATGGTTGACTCCGACTTATACAAGAGAAGCCCCTTCGGAGTCCTGATGAGATGCATCACACCCGAAGAAGGACGACAGCTACTCCAAGACATCAACTCGGGCATATGCGGAAGCCACGCGGCAGCACGTACCTTGGTGGGCAAAGCCTACAGATAGAGTTTTTTCTGGCTTACCGCGGTCTCCGACGCGGACAAAGTCGTATGAACCTGTGAAGGCTGCCAATTTTTCGCCCGACAGAGCCATGTCCCAGC
The DNA here is from genome assembly GCA_019925245.2 of Oryza australiensis. Lineage (NCBI taxonomy): Eukaryota > Viridiplantae > Streptophyta > Magnoliopsida > Poales > Poaceae > Oryza > Oryza australiensis. The sequence goes on from JAIFGZ020000565.1 coordinate 4,006,014, forward strand.
ACAAGAGCTACAAACAATCCCACTATCCTGGCCGTTTGCGGTGTGGGGCTTAGACATGATCGGCCCCTTCAAGAAGGCTCCAGGAGGATTCACACACTTATTCGTTGCAATCGACAAGTTCTCCAAGTGGATCGAAGCTAAGCCGGTCTCCACAATTACCGCTGACAAGGCACAGGACTTCTTCCTCAACATCGTGCACCGCTTTGGCGTCCCAAACAGAATTATAATCGACAATGGGACCCAATTCACGGGAGGCATCTTCAAGGAATTCTGCGAAGACTTCGGAATCAAGATCTGTTATGCGTCAGTCGCTCATCCCAAAAGCAACGGACAAGTCGAACGAGCCAACGGCATGGTCCTTCAAGGCATCAAGGCCTGTGTGTTCGACCGTCTAAGTCCTTACGTAGGCAAGTGGGTTCAAGAGCTCCCCTCGGTTCTATGGTCTCTACGGACCACACCCAGTCGGGCTACTGGCCAAACTCCTTTCTTTTTGGTCTATGGCGCAGAAGCCATGTTGCCAAATGAGATGGAGTATGAATCTCTCCGAGTCCGCAGCTTCAACAATGAACGATATGACCTAGACCGAGTGGATGACCTCACCCGACTGGAAGAGGCCCACGAGGCAGCTCTCATCCAGTCGACAAAATATCTTCAAGGGCTCAGACGATACCACAGTCACAACGTTCGAGCGCGAGCTTTCATCGTTGGCGATATTGTTTTACGTAAGGTTCAGACCACCAAGGACCGTCACAAGCTATCCCCCTTATGGGAAGGACCATACATAATCGCTGAGGTTACTCAGCTAGGTGCATATCGGTTAAAGCATGAAGACGGGTCTATGGTGGAGAACTCCTGGAACATCGAACATCTTCAACGATTCTACGCTTAAATTGACTTAAGTGTCATGTTTCTCTTGACTGCCAACCTCAAGCAAGATGACTTCTTGAGTTAGCAGTCAGGGGCTGTACATATGTCAATAAAGCATAGTTTTCCTCATCAACCTTTGTGCATGACTCAGTTTGTCATTGTTTAATGTTCCTTGATTTGAGTTCAGTGTTTAAGGACTGAGAATTTTCCGATGACCTAATCGAGCTTAGGCTCGGTGATAGTCGGACGAAAATTACCTAAGAAATTTCACATGAAAACTCGGATCAGGACATTAACATAAATAAACTGAATATTCACAAGTCTACATCAGAATGTCACAAGCAAGATAATGTTTACAAGACAATGTTCACGAGACAGATTAAGGCCGGAAGTTGTTCACTACATCAACGGCAATCCACTTGGCCGAGTCCTGCGCCTCACTAATCAGGTCCAGGGCTTGCTCATCCGAGGTGTCGTCGGCTAAGCCCTCCCCGACTGAATTGACATCCTTTCGGGGGTAGAGTGATTTGGTCTGTGCAAGAGCCAGGCCAGCCCCCATGGTAGCAGCCTCGGTGATGTTCTCCAAGTATTGGTCGGGGGCTCTCCGCAGCTTGTCAAAGGTTTCCACTGGATCCAGCGAGCTAGCCCCGACTCCCTGACGAAACAAGGATAGCAGGATTGGCGTTGCCGCGTTGGTGACATCTTCTCGGACCCTCCCAGCTTGTTTGACCTTCTCAAGATGGACGTCGTATTGAGCTCGGGTCTTGACTTTGTAAGCTGCCAAAAGAATATCATCACGCAAAGCACTCGAAGACAAAGCAAGCACAAAGGATATTACTTCAAAGAAACGTACCTTCAAACTCGCCTCCAACTCGGTCTTGCCGAGGCTGACTGCCTCCAGCTGGACCTGGAGCGAGTGGACCTCCGACAAATTTTCTACAAACAAAGAAGGCTATCAGCAACCGAAGTTGACACAAAAAGCCACATAGAGAATGAGAGGATTGGACTTACTCCCGACTGAACCACGGAGGTCGAGGTTCTCCTCCTGGAGTTCGGCTATCTCCTTCCTCAGGGCCGCCTCCCTCGACGCGGCCTCCTCCCGAGTGGTCTTTAACTTCCGCTGGACGTCCTCCAGGGAGTTCAGATGAGGGACCAACTTTTCCAGCGCCTCGGACATGGCCATGGATCGACAATACTCCTTCTACACGCAGGGCCCGAAGTTGACCGACTGGAAAGAAATAATGATACAACGACAGAGAAAAGATCAAGGCTTACGTTGAGTAGCCGAGTCGCCTCGTTTGGGCTGTTGACAAGGGCATCTCTTTCTTTGCTTTCCGCTTGCTTGTCTAGGATGATGCCCTGCCTTTGGCCTTCCGAGTCCCGCCACTCGATTCTAATCGGGGAACCTGTGTTTCGAAGATCGTAACCTGGGTATTTCCTCTCTGTGGCTGGCGGATCGTAAGAACAGATGAAGACACGAAAGATTTGAACTAAAGATTAAAGACAAGATTTTGACTCGAGACTTACCGGCGCGCGGCTGAACTCGGATCGGAGCAGCCCGACCGGTCTTCTCCTTCGGCTTTTCGTCGACTTTCGCCTGGGGCTCGAGCTGCAGCCTCCGGGCTTCTCCGCAGCCGACTGGTTTCCAGTCGGGACGTCCCGGCTGGCGGTCGGGGGCTCCTTCCTCGGGACATCCTTCTCTGGAGGCGAGGGCTACCCGAGCGCTCTCGCTGGGGAGGGCTCGGGGTCTTGGTTCCGAGCTTGGATGCCTCGGATGTGGCGGCTGGGGTTGGCTCTTCATTCCTCCCGGCAGGATCTATATCCTGGGGCCTCCTGCCGAACCAACGACGTGCTCAGTCGGAATGAATACACAGAAATTCAACAATAAAGTTCAGGCTTCAGTCACGAAGTGTACCTAGACGACCGGTGGATCTTCGGCGCCGCCTTCGGCGATGGCCTTGGAGGAGGCGTCTTGACTGGAGGAGCCGGGACGTCGTCGTCCGAATCGTCGATGACGAGCCTCCTTTTGCTCGCCCGTTTGTTGGTGTCTTTACTCGGGGCCGCCCGTTTCCCGACTGGATCACTTTGGATTTTTAGTCCGCCAGTCGGCTTCTTGGCAGGGCGAAGCGGCACGTCATCATGAGGGACCTTGTATGGTTTTGAAACGATGGAAGCATTTTCCTGCAAGAGAAATTCCCGCAATACTAAGAGGTATGACATCAAGATTGCAAGACAGTATAAAGAAGTCAGTCGGCTTACCGGAGGAGGAGGTCGGTACATACTGAAGGGAAGAACTGGCAGCACGAGGGCGCACTCGACTGCGATTCCAGTCGAGAAGATCTTATACATTCGGATCTTCAGGACCTCGAAGCTAAGGGGGTCCTGGTCTTCTCGATTGGGGTCCTTCTCGCCTTTGTACTCGAAGGCTGGCTTTGATCTTTCTTTAATTGGCGCCAGTCGGCTCCTGATGAAGTGCCGAGTGATCTGTTTGCCGCGAAGACCTTTCTGCTTCATCTCCAATATCTTCGCCAGCAGTTTGTTGGCCTCATCCCAATCTTGGGCTACCGGCACGGTACTCCATGTATGCTTAGGCACAGGGGGAAGGCCGACAAAGGCTGGCAGGCTGGGTTCGAGGTTGCTGATATAGAACCAGCCCGCATGCCATCCCTTGTTGGAAGACTTCAAAGGGAGAGATAAGTACTCCTTGTGGAGGGATCCGCGGAGTTGGAAGCCTGCCCCGCCGACGACACAGGGCTGGTCCTTATTGGGATGCGGCTTAAGATAGAACATGCGACGAAAGAGTTGAAAGTGGTGGAGGATGCCAAGGAAAGCCTCACATACATGAATGAAGAGAGCGATGTGAAGCATGGAGTTGGGGTTCAGTTGACAGAGTCGAAGACCATAATAATCCAAAAGCCCCCTAAAGAACTCAAAAGTGGGGAGGCTGAACCCGTAGTAAAAGAAAGAAGTGAACACAACAAGCTCACCAGTGTTTGGGGTGGGGAAATCTTCACCCGCCGCTAGGCACCAACCCACAATCTCCTTTGGGGGAAGCACGCCGTGCTTCACCATCTCCTTGAGGGTGGATTCCCTCACATCCGATGTGGCCCATTGGTCAAAGGGGATCTTCTTTTCATCCGCCATGAATGTGGTTTGGGTGGGAAGTGGATTTGGCCGAAAAGGATAGGGATTTGAGCAAGGGATCTTGGGAGTTGGATGTGGAGGCTAGTTTGTGGCAAAGAGCGAGCTACTGAGTTGATGGATTCGGGTGCGCGCGAGTCTAGGGTTTTCCGCAAGGAGCTGGTGAACAGTGCTGCGAAAAGAGAAAATTTTTGGGAAGACGAAGTGGCGGGGATGACCTCGAGGCTTTGTAGAAAGATTTGAGGGTTGCGCTAGGTTTTCTCCTGATTGGGCCGAGCCCATGAGAGACCGGCGGCCCAGCTAAGGTGTGGCCCGACGCGTGTCCTTAGGGACTTAAGTGGATGAGCTTAAGTAGATTTGCCTTGGCAATATGCACGTGTCTGAATGCCCTATACCTTTGGAAATCCTTTCACGCCGTGGTTTGCTTGACTTCATGAGAAGCTAGCACGATGCAATTTGAAAGGTGACCAACAGCTAAGCTATTTATAGCTGCCTTGATGACAAGGGCTGTTTGGTTCTTTAGCATTTGATTGGATGATTATATCAATGCTATTTTTCCACCTTGGTGAAGATCTTTATAGATTGAGACCAGTATTATGGCAGGAGCTATTTAACAACTTTGTCATATTTTTCAGATGACTGAAAAACTTATTTACCCATAAGGGATGTGTCGAAACTTGGTTTTGGCAATATAATTTCTGGGGTCGCAGTCAAGATCGCCAAGCACGATGGGTTAGAAGAAGAAGAAGATTTAGACAGGTTCAGGCCCTCTCGTGAGGTAATACCCTACTCCTGTTTCGGTGGATTTGATCCGCCGAGTGTCTTTATTGATCTCGTGTGTCTAAAGCTCTTGCTTATGAAATCGTATATCCCTCAAGGGACGCCCCTTACCCCCCTTATATAATCTTGGGTGGTGGACTTACAGATCGGAAACCCTATCTTACTCTAAGTCGGTTTCCTCAATCTTACCAAACCATGACTATAGGCCGATTGCCTTATCTCCATCGGCAATCGTAACACCCAAGTCATGTTCGGTTTACAGATATAGCAAGCGCAATCTATCCCTACCTTCAGTCGGATAAGCTTGCCATGTAGATACCCAATTGCCATAATCTCCACAGTAGCCCCCGAGTCCTTTTTAGTCGACGAGACAGCTCAACTTCAAACCAAAACAGCACACAGCCAAAAATCTCTTTGACCGAGTGCTTTTGGCGCCGAGTGATTCCATCATCTCTGCCTGAATCTTCCCGAGTGGCTCCAAAGACTGTGAAGGGCTGGAAAATATCTAAAAAATTCTCAAAAATAAATATCTAGGTGCATCTCCTGATGCACCTAATTAGGTGTAGCCTCCGACTATGTGGTTAGTCAAAAACAGACTAAGCATATAGTCAAGAACTATAAAAAATCATTCCCATGTAGATGCTTAGCTCATGCTAAAGCAACCATAGAAATCCTATTACCCGGCAAGCTCAAACTCATCCGAGTGAATTTGCCCAAGTCATCTTAGAACAAATAATTCAATCAACCCTAATGGGTGTAAAGCACTCGGTAAGCTTATGCCTATCCGAGTGGATCTGCCCGAGTCATCCCGGAACTAATATTTTAATCGTCCCTCATGGGAAAACGAGTTCTTTCAATCATATGAAAAATACGACCAAGTTATTAAATAGCTTTTGCCATAATACTGGTCTTAATCATTAAAGATCTTCACTAAGGTGGAAAAATAGCATTGATATAATCACTTAATCAAATGCTAAAAAACCAAACAGCCCTTGTCATCAAGGCAGCTATAAAAAGCTTAGCTGTTGGTCACCTCCCAAGTTGCATCGTGCCAGCTTCTCACGAAGTCAGGCAAACCGCGGTATGAAAGGATTTCCATAGGTACAGGGCATTCGGACACGTGCATATTGCCAGGGCAAATCTGCTTAAGCTCATCCGCTTAAGTCCCTAAGGACACGCGTCGGGCCACACCTTAACTGGGCCGCAGATTCTCTTATGGGCTCAGCCCAATCACAAGAAAACCTAGCGCAACCCTCAAATCTTTCTATAAAGGCTCGAGGTCGTCCCCGCCTCTTCATCTTCCAAAAGATTCCTCTTTTCGCAGTACTGTTCACCAGTTCCCTGCGAAGAACCCTAGACTCGCGCGCTCCCAAATCCATCCATCCAAAAGCTCGCTTCTTGCCACAATCAACTTTCGTAGCCAATCTTCCAAGATCTCTTGCTCAAATCGCCATTCTTTCCGACCAGATCCACTTCCTATCCACACCACACTCATGGCAGAGGAAAAGAGGATCCCATTTGACCAATGGGCCACATCAGATGTGAGGGAATCTACCCTCAAGGAGATGGTGAAGCACGACGTGCTTACCCCAAAAGAGATCGTGGGGTGGCGCCCGGTGGCGGGTGAGGACTTCCCAACCCCAAACACTGGTGAGCTCGTTATATTCACCTCTTTCTTCTATTGCGGGTTCAGCCTTCCCACCTCCGAGTTCTTCCGGGGGCTTTTAGATTACTATGGTCTCCAGCTATACCATCTGAACCCCAACTCTATGCTTCACATCGCCCTCTTCATTCATGTATGTGAAGCATTCCTCGGCATCCTTCCCCATTTCCAACTGTTCCGCCGCATGTTTTATCTTAACCCACATCCGAATAAAGACCACCCATGCATCGTTGGCGGGGCAGGTTTCTAACTCCGCGGATCTCTCCGCAAGGAGTATTTCTCTCTTCCCTTAAAATCTTCCAATAAGGGATGGCACGCAGGCTGGTTCTATATTAGCAACCTCGAACCCGCTCGGCTTTCGTCGGCCTTCCCCTGCCCCAGTCAACTTGGAGCACCGTTCCGGTGGCCCAAGATTGGGACGAGGCCAACAATCTTCTTGCAAAGATCCGTCAATGAAACGAAGGGTCTTCGCAGGGAGCAGATCACTCGGCACTTCATTCGGTGTCGACTAGCTCCAATTAAAGAGAGGTCAAAGCCAGCCTTTGAATACGAAGGCGGGAAGGACCCCAATCGGGAAGATCCGGATCCACTCAGCTACGAGATCCCGAAGATCCAGATGTACTAGATCTTCTCGACCGGAATCGCAGCTGAGCGTGCCCTCGTTCGCCGGTTCTCCCTTCAAGCATCCACCGGCCTCCTCCTCCGGTAAGCCAACTGGCTGCTTCATAATGTCTTGCAATCTTGATATCTTGTCTCTTATTGTTGTGAGAACTTCTCTTGCAGGAAAATGCTTCATTACCTCAAACGTTAGTGATATGCCCTAGAGGCAACATGGAGATGTTGGATATCACGTCAATGTTTATGTATAAATGAATAAAGTGTTATTCGTTCCATGAAATAGACATCTTGTATTGATCAATAAGTACGTGACTTATTTATGAGACTCGATATGTATGAATCTATTTCTAAACGATCCTCGATCATATGTCATATTGTTGGAACAAATATGATTCTAAGATCGGCATGTTTATTGATTGATGATCATGTCTCATAGATCATGGGTATGGAGATACCAAATCAATAAACATGGACATATGTGTTAGAGAATACATTGCTTGGATAGACCCACCATGAGACACTACAGAATTAATGTGCCATTAGTTGGTCTCGGTAGTGTTGGTACAAAGTCCTTAGACCTGAGATCACCATGGATTCCAACATGTGTAGTAGCCTACTTTGGGACTACCAAACGCTATTCCGTAATCGGGTAGTTATAAAGGTAGTTTTCGGGTTTGCTATGAAACATGGAGTGGGATGTGAGTGATCAAGATGGAATTTGTCCCTCCTTTGGAGAGATATCTCTGGCCCTCGAGGTAATGGATTATGGAAATGCATGGCCATGCTAAGTTGATTGAGGAGTCAATCAAGCAGACGATAATCCAATACGGTTCGAGTGAATGGTTAAGCTATTGAAGGGATGGCACACATCTTGCCTATAGCTTAATTGGTGTCATGAGGCAAAGGGATTTGTGTACACATTACAGGTTGAGCCGATATTATATTCTTGTATACTATGGTGTCAATATGTGCTGCTAGGCGCCGCTATTGCAGGTCGGCCTGAGTTGGACTCGAGCCGACGATCGCCTAAGTTAGACTATAGCCGAAACCGAGTATACCTGAACCTACGGGTCGCATGCTTAAGGGGATAGAATAGATATTCGAGTTGGACTCGGATACGGCTCGATCGGATAGGGATCCGATTGGATAGAGTCCTATGGGCTTACGACGTATGGGCGGCCAACTCTATGAGATACGGATGAGATCCGATTCAAAATAGAGTCCTAATCGGCCACTAGTCCCAGTCGGCCAACTCTATATAAAGGAGGGAGGGGTGGAGAGCTGCGACACGTCAATTGCATCGCGTGCAACAGAAGTCGCCGAGATCAATCTCCACGGAAACCCTCCCCACTTTCGAGCCAAACCCTAGCCTTGCATCGCGTGCTAGCACACGGGTGTTCGGCGTTCGTCCCCGGACGTGTGGATACGGTAGAGGCGCCGCTACGTTGCGCGCCGTTGATCGGCTTCTGGATCGGCCGCAATCGGAGCGATCGGCCGTGGTGGAATCGGCCGCGGTCGGGCGCATCGAGCGAGGCGTGAGAACGCGGCCGATGACTCGAATCGGCCGATTGGCGAATCGGCTGTCTCCAGGAATCGGCTACACAGTTCCAGATCGGATTGCCCTGATTGGCTATTCCGCTGCACTCTACTCCAATCGGTAACGATCTATCGGCCCTTACTTGCAAGTGTTCCTGGTTTGCGCGGTAAAAGTTTTTGTTTTCGGCTAGCGTAGCCTCCGCGTAACCCTTCAGTGGTATCAGAGCTAATCTTGCTTAGTTCGGGTTTTAGATTGGATCTGGAACAAGTTTTGCACACGGGTTGATTAGATCAATCGGTTTTACGGGATCTGTTGAGGAGAGTAGATGGTAATTGCGTTCCTTGATAGTGTATCGGAACGGCGTAATGTGATTACGTCGAAGCAATTTCCATATAACTCGGTTTGAGTTGGGTTCGAGATAGCGTTCCTTGATAGTGTATCGGAACGGTATAATGTGATTATACCGAAGCTATCTCGTAGTCCGACTTTGTTGCTGCCTCGCGCCTACGCAAACCATCTCCCTTGATGTAGCGGGACCGCCGTGTGCACCCCCCCTTATAGGTCGTCTCGATGCCGTTTCTCTGCGATAGGTAGAAAATGTTTCTACGCCTAACTTGTTTTTGCAGAGAATGCTTTGAGATGGTATGGCCCTATTGTATGTATGAGATGTATGAGATGCATGTGATGCATGTAATATTCTTTCATATGTGCAATCCCTGTAATATTCTTTCATATGTGCAAGGCTTGTAATATTCTTTCACGACCTGCGAGTCGATGTAATCTTCAATTAGAGCTTCTATAGTAGTAGCTTAGTTTGAAGAAATCAAGCATTCGGCACTCGGAAGAACGGTGATGAAGATGGAGATCCTCTAAACCGGCATGGAGATGGAGATCATCATGTGAAGGGGGCCATACTATTTCATGCTATTCTACCCGCTTTCATATATGTGATATGTTTGTTTGATAGGATAGCATCCCTCACAAAATTAAGTAGAAATGATGCCCTTCCAAATGTTGCACCCGTCACCGTTATGCTCGTCAATGGTGGGTCTCGCCAAAGCGAGTGCCATTCTCTATCATAACACGAGGGGTATATGTCGGACATATACAGTGGAGCATTTGGTTTACTTAAAAAGGCTATCAAAACAGTTTTGGGCCTTGGGGCATAGGTTGGGGCCGGGGCATGGAGATGCCACACCAACAACAAGAGTCACATAGAGATGTGATTAGCAAGGAGTTGCTTACCGATGTTATTAATATTCTAGCAAGTGATGCCAAAGCTCACTAGAAAATTAATTAACATGTGGATCTTGACCCAATACGTAACCTAGAGGGAAGGTGGAAAATACGTAATGGGAGTCTTATGTTAAATTGTTTAACAAAAGACATAACATAAACATTGTGCTAAACTTTGTTTTTTCGTTGTAGAATAAATGGCGGCTAATACTACACCCAGTACCTTTAATTTACGATCTATTCTCGAAAGGGAAAAATTAAATGGAACAAACTTTATGGATTGGTATCGCAACTTGAGAATTGTTCTCAAGCAAGAGCGTAAGGAGTACGTTCTTGAAGTACCCTATCCCGAGGATTTGCCAAATAATGCCACCGCAACCGCACGGTGGGCTTATGAGAAGCACACCGATGATGCCCTAGATATAAGCTGTCTCATGCTTGCTACAATGTCCCCCGAGCTTCGAAGCAATATGAGAGCAACGATGCTCACACTATTATTCGGGGACTGCGTGGCATGTTTGAGAACCAAGCTCGGGCCAAGAGGTTCAACACCTCAAAGTCCTTGTTTGCGTGCAGCTTGTTGAGGGAATCCCGTCATCCGCATGTGATAAAGATGATTGGCTATATCGAGAGTTTGGAAAAACTAGGTTTTCCCCTTAGCCAAGAGTTGGCTACCGATGTGATTCTCCGTCGCTCCCTTCGAGCTTCGAGCCATTCATATTAAATTATCACATGAACAATATGGATAGGACCTTGGCTGAATTGCATGGGATGCTAAAGACAACGAGGAGAGTATCCAGAAAAACGGTCATCATGTGATGATGATGCAGAAGGCTAAGCGCAAACCACTGTCAAGAAACTTTGCACCAAGAGGAAGTTAACTCCCGATGAGATCGCGAGTGCCTCTAATGCAAAGAAGGGCAAGAAGGGGTTGGCGGCATCGATGCCGTTTGCTTCTACCGCAAGGAGACAGCCACTGGAAAAGGAACCGCAAGAAGTACATGGAGGATCTCAAGAAGAAGCAAAGTACGACTTACTCGCTTCAGGTATTAATATTATAGACATTAATCTTGCTACTTCACCCACGACTCTTGGGTATTTGATACCGGATCGTAGCTCATATTTGCAAATCATTGCAGGAATGAGAAGAAGTAGAGGATTGAGAAGGGGCGAGGTGAACCTCGCACGTCGGCAATGGAGCAAGCGTTGCTACGCTTGCCGTCGGCACAGTACCACTTCATCTACCTTCGGATTAGTTTTGGAATTAAATAATTGTTATTGTGTTCCAACACTATGTCAAAACGTTATTTCCGCTTCATGTTTGCAAGCGAAAGGGTATGATTTTAGATCAATGAACAATGGTTGTTCAATATATCTCGAGAGATATGTTCTATTTTCATGCTCCATTGGTGAATGGATTATACGTTTTGAATCTTGAAGCGTCTCCCATCTATAACATTAATACGAAAGGCAACTCTCTAATGATATAAACCCCACGTTTATCCGGCATTGTCGCTTAGGCCATATAAATAAGAAACGCATGGAGAAGCTCCATAAGGATGGATTGCTTCACTCTTTTGATTTTGAATCATTTGAGACATGTGAGTCTTGTTTACTTGGTAAGATGACAAAGGCACCTTTCATGGGACACAGTGAAAGAGCAAGTGACTTGTTGGCACTCGTACATACCGATGTATGTGGACCAATGAGCTCAACGGCCGAGGTGGTTATCGTACTTTATTACCTTTACCGATGACTTTAGTAGATATGGTTATATCTACTTAATGAGGCATAAGTCCGAATCATTTGAAAAGTTCAAAGAATTCCAGAATGAAGTACGTAATCATTTAGGGAAAACAATCAAGTTTCTACGATCGATCGTGGAGGGGAATACTTGAGCCAAGAGTTTGGTAATCATCGAAAGATTGTGGAATTGTTCCACGCTGACTCCGCCAGAACTCCACAATGGAACGGAGTGTCCGAACGGAGAAATTGCACCTTGTTGGACATGGTGCGGTCGATGATGAGCCAAAGTGATCTTCCGTTATCTTTCTAGGGATATGCTCTTGAAAAGCTGCGCTCACACTAAATAGAGTTCCATCTAAGTCGTTGAAAAGACACCATATGAGATATGGACAGGGCAACCCCTAGTTTGTCTTTTCTCAAAATTTGGGGATGCGAAGCTTGTGTAAAACGTTTACGATCCGACAAGCTCACACCCAAATCGACAAGTGCTTCTTTGTGGGATATCCTAAGGAAACTAAGGGATATTACTTTTATAATCGGGAACAAGGCAAAGTGTTTGTCGCCCGACACGGTGTCTTCTTGGAGAAAGAGTTTCTTTCAAGAAGGGTTAGTGGGAGCAGGGTGCATCTTGAAGAAGTTCAAGAAACACCGAAAATGTTTGAGCGACCACAAAACCACAAGGGAGGTGCAAAGTGTTGCACCACCGTTGTAGATACACCACCCCACGGAGGTCCGAAAGATCACGTCGTGCACCCGCAGTACACAAAGGAACAACGTGATATATTGTTGTTGGACAACGATGAACCTAAGACCTATGAGGAAGCGATGGTGGTACCCAATTCCAACAAGTGGCTTGGAGCCATGAAATCCGAAATAGAATCCATGTATGACAATCAATTTTGGAACTTGGTTGATCCACTCGATGGTGTCAAAACCATTGAGTGTAAATGGGTTTTTAAGAAAAAGGCCGATATGGATGGAAACGTTCACATCTATAAGGCGCGATTGGTGGCGAAAGGTTTTAAACAGATCCAAGGAGTTGATTATGATGAAACCTTCTCGCCCGTCGCAATGCTTAAATATATTCAGATTATCCTAGCAATTGCTGCATATTTCGATTATGAGATATGGCAGATGGATGTCAAAACGGCTTTCCCGAATGGAAACCTAAGCGAGGATGTATACATGATACAACCTCGGGTTTTGTCGATCCAGAATCGCTCGGAAAGATATGCAAGCTACGAAATCCATTTATGGATTGAAGCAAGCATCTCGGAGTTGGAATATTCATTTTGATGAAGTAATCAAAGGGTTTGGTTTCATCAAAAATGAAGAAGAGGCCTGTGTTTACAAAAAGGTCAGTGGGAGCGCAATTGTATTTCTAATCTTATATGTGGATGACATATTACTGATTGGAAATGATATCCCTATGCTAGAATCCGTCAAGTCTTCATTGAAAAATAGTTTTTCCATGAAAGACTTAGAGGAGGCAGCATACATATTGGGCATTCGGATCTATAGAGATAGATCCAAGAGGCTAATTGGATTAAGCCAAAGTACATACATTGACAAGGTGTTGAAAAGGTTCAACATGCATGATTCCAAGAAAGGTTTCTTGCCCATGTCACATGGCATTAATCTTAGCAAGAATCAGTGTCCTCAGACACATGATGAGCGGAATAAGATGGGTATGGTTCCATATGCTTCGGCAATTGGATCCATCATGTATGCCATGCTTTGTACACGCCGATGTCTCGTACGCTTTGAGTGCTACGAGCGAGATACCGCCGATCCAGTGAAGGTCACTGGATCGCCAGTAAAGAATATCCTTAAGTACTTGAGAAGAACTAAGGATATGTTCCTAGTCTATGGAGGTGAAGAAGAGCTCGTTGTAAGTGGTTACACCGATGCTAGTTTCCAAACAGACAAGGATGATTATAGATCGCAATCGGGTTCGTGTTCGCCTAAACGGAGGCGCATCCTGGAAGAGTTCCAAGCGGATACCGTTGCCGATTCTACAACGAAGGCCGAGTACATTGCTCGCTTCCGAGCCGCAAAGGAGGCTGTTTGGATCAAGAAATTCGTTTCGAGCTTGGTGTGATGACTAGTGCGCGGTCCAATGTCTCTCTATTGTGACAATAGTGGAGCCATTGCGCAAGCCAAGGAGCCGAGGTCACATCGGAAGTCCAAACACATACTTCGGCGATATCATCTCATCCGCGAGATAGTGGATAGAGGTGATGTCAAGATATGCAAAGTGCACACGGATCTCAACATAGCCGATCCGCGACAAAACCTCTCCCTCACCAAGCATGAGGCGCACACAAGAGCAATGGGTATTAGATACTTACATGATTGACTCTAGTGCAAGTGGGAGATTGTTAGTGATATGCCCTAGAGGCAACATGGAGATGTTGGATATCACGTCAATGTTTATGGATAAATGAATAAAGTGTTATTCGGGCCCATGAAATAGACATCTTGTATTGATCAATAAGTACGTGACTTATTTATGAGACTCGATATGTATGAATCTATTTCTAAACGATCCTCGATCATATGTCATATTGTTGGAACAAATATGATTCTAAGATCGGCATGTTTATTGATTGATGATCATGTCTCATAGATCATGCGTATGGAGATACCAAATCAATAAACATGGACATATGTGTTAGAGAACAAATTGTTGGATAGACCCACCATGAGACACTACAGAATTAATGTGCCATTAGTTGGTCTCGGGTAGTGTTGGTACAAAGTCCTTAGACCCGAGATCACCATGGATTCCAACATGTGTAGTAGCCTACTTTGGGACTACCAAACGCTATTCCGTAATCGGGTAGTTATAAAGGTAGTTTTCGGGTTTGCTATGAAACATGGAGTGGGATGTGAGTGATCAAGATGGAATTTGCCCCTCCTTTGGAGAGATATCTCGGGCCCTCGAGGTAATGGATTATGGAAATGCATGGCCATGCTAAGTTGATTGAGGAGTCAATCAATGCATGATAATCCAATACGGTTCGAGTGAATGGTTAAGCTATTGAAGGGATGGCACACATCTTGCCTATAGCTTAATTGATATCATGAGGCAAAGGGATTTGTGTACACATTATAGGTTGAGCCGATATTATATTCTTGTATACTATGGTGTCAATATGTGCCGCTAGGCGCCGCTATTGACAGGTCGGCTGAGTTGGACTCGAGCCGACGATCGGCTAAGTTAGACTATAGCCGAAACCGAGTATACCTGAACCTACGGTCGCACGCTTAAGGGGATAGAATAGATATTCGAGTTGGACTCAGATACGGCTCGATCGGATAGGGATCCGATTGGCTAGAGTCCTATGGGCTTACGACGTATGGGCGGCCAACTCTATGAGATACGAGATGAGATCCGATTCAAAATAGAGTCCTAATCGGCCACTAGTCCCGGTCGGCCGACTCTATATGAAGGAGGGAGGGGTGGAGAGCTGCGACACGTCAATTGCATCGCGTGCAACGAAGTCACCGAGATCAATTTCCACGGAAACCCTCCCCACTTTCGAGCCAAACCCTTGCCTTGCATCGCGTGCTAGCACACGGGTGTTCGGCGTTCGTCCCCGGACGTGTGGATACCGGTAGAGGCGCCGCTACGTTGCGCGCTGTTGATCGGCCGGATCGGCGCAATCGGAGCGATCGGCTGTGGTGGAATCGGCTGCGGTCGGGCGCATCGAGCGAGGCGTGAGAACACGGCCGGACGACTTGAATCGGCTGATTGGCGAATCGGCCGTCTCCGGGAATCGGCTACAGTTTCGAGATCGGATTGCCCGATTGGCTATTCCGCTGCACTCTACTCCAATCGGTAACGATCTATCGGCCCTTACTTGCAAGTGTTCCTGGTTTGCGCGGTAAAAGTTTTTGTTTTCGGCTAGCGTAGCCTCCGCGTAACCCTTCAAAAACCGTACAAGGTGCCCCATGACGACGCGCCGCGTCGCCCTGCCAAGAAGCCGGCTGGCGGGATTAAGATCCAAAGTGATCCAGTTGGAAAGCGGGCGGCCCCGAGTGAGGACACAAACAAGCGGGCTAGCAAAAGGAGGCTCATCATTGAGGACTCGGACGATGATATCCTAGCTCCTCCAGTCGAGACTCCTCCTCCAAGGCGATCGCCGAGGACGGCGTCGAAGATCCGCCGGTCATCCAGGTATGCTTTACGACTGAAGTCCAAACTTTTTCGTTGAAAGCTTTCTCTGTCTTTACCCCAGCTGTATTCATTATCGCAGGAGGCCCCAGGACATAGATCCTGCCGGGGAGGGTGAGGAGCCGACCCCCGCTGTTGCTCCCGAGGTGCCGAAGCCTGCAGAGCCAAAGCCTCGGAGCCCGCACCCGAGCGAGAGCGCTCTGGGCAAAAAAACCTTCGCCTCCGAAGAAGGATGCCCCAAGGAAGGAGCCCCCGACCGCCAGCCGGGACGTCCCGACTGGAAGCCAGTCGGCAACCGAGAAATCTCAGGCCATGGCTCAGTCAGCCCCGACTGAGGGTCACTCGGCGAAGAGCCGGGGGAAGGAGGCCAGCCGGGCTGTTCCACCCAAGTGCGCAGCCACTGAGGCCGGTGAGTCTCGTATCAGAATGTTCTCTTTGCTCTTCTAGTTTGAACCTTTCATGTCTTCATTTGTTCTTCCTTCGTGCCAGCCACAGTGGAGAAAATCCCCAGGTTACAGTCTTCTAAAACCTGGGTTCCCCCAATTAAGATCGAGTGGCGGGACTCGGAAGGCCAAAGGCAGGGCATCATCCTGGACAGGCAGGCTGAAAGGGAAGAAAGGGATGCCCTTGTCGAAAGCTTGAACGAAGCAACTCGGCTACTTAATGTAAGCCTTAGTCCTTTTCTTTTATTATGTTATCATCCTTTTCCAGTCGGTCACTCTTCAGATTTCGTGCGCAGAAGGAGTATTGTTGTTCCATGGCAAAGTCCGAGGTGCTGGAAAAGCTTGTTCCTCACCTGAGCTCCTTAGAGGACGTCCAGCGGAAGCTGAAATCTACTCAGGAGGAAGCCGCGTCGAGGGAGACGGCTTTAAGGAGGGAGATCGCGGAGCTTCGGGAGGCGAACCTCGACCTCCGAGGATCAGTCGGGAGTAAGCTCGTCTCTCCGAGTTTCTTTATGGTTCTCATGTTGACTCCGGTTGCTGATGATCTTCTTTACTTGTAGAAAATTCGTCGGAGGTCCATTCGCTCCAAGTCCAGCTGGAGGCAGTCAACCTCGACAAAGCCGAACTGGAGGCCGAGTTTGAAGGTAAGCCTCTTTGAAGTAACGTTCCTTGCGCTGCTTTATTTCCGAGTGCTTTGCATGATCCGATGCTTTTGGCAGCTTACAAGGTTAAGACCCCAGCTCAGTATGACGTCTTGCTTGAGCGGGTCAAACAAGCCGAGGAGGCCCGGGAAGAGGTCGCCAATGCTGCCGCGCCACTCTTGTTGTCCTTATTTCATCAAGGGGTCGGGGCCAGTTCGCTAGAGCCAGTAGAAATTTTTGACAAGCTGCGGAGGGCTCCTGACCAATATCTGGCGAACATCACTGAGGCCGCCAACATGGGGACAGGTCTGGCTCTTGCTCAGACCAAGTCCCTTTACCCCCGAGTGGATATCCACTCGGTCGGAGAGGGTTTCGCTGACGGGACCATAGATGAGTAGGCCTTGGACATGCTGAGTGAGGCGCAGGAGTCGGCGAAGAAGATTTCCGTTGACGTAGTAAATAACTTCTGGATTTGACTTGTCTTGTGAACATTGTCTTGTAAATATCATGTGATCGTGGTGCTCTGATATAGGCTTGTGGTATATTTAGTTTATTTATGTTAATGCCTTGATCCGAGTTTTTGTGTGAAATTTCTTAAGTAATTTTCGTCTGACTGTCACCAAGCCTAGGCTCGATTAGGTCATCAGAAAACTCTCAGTCCTTAGACACTAAACTCGAATCGAAGAACATTAAACAATGATAAACCAAATCATGCACAGAAGTTGATGAGGAAAACATAAGCTTTATTGACATATGTATAGCCCCCGACTGCTAACTCAAGAAGTCATCTTGCTTAAGGTTGGCAGTCAAGGAAAACATTAAACCTTAGTCAAATTAAGCATAAAATCGTCGAAGATGCTCGATGTTCCAGGAGTTCTCCACCATAGATCCGTCTTCACGCTTTAGCCGGTATGCACCGGGCCGAGTCACCTCAGCGATTATGTACGGTCCATCCCATAAGGGGGATAATTTGTGATGGTCCTTGGTGGTCTGGATCTTGCGTAGAACTAGGTCACCAACGATGAAAGCTCGTGCCCGAACGTTGCGACTGTGGTATCGCCTGAGCCCTTGAAGATATTTGGCCGACTGGATGAGGGCTGCCTCTCGGGCCTCTTCCAGTCGGGTAAGGTCATCCACTCGGTCGGGTCGTAGCGTTCATCGTTGAAGCTGCGGACTCGGAGGGATTCATACTCCATCTCGTTTGGCAACATGGCTTCTGCGCCGTAGACCAAAAAGAAGGGAGTTTGGCCGGTAGCCCGACTGGGTGTGGTCCGCAGAGACTATAAGACCGAGGAAAGCTCTTGGACCCACTAACTTGTGACGGTCCTTGGAGGACCATGCCGTTGGCTCGTTCGACTTGTCCATTGCTTTTGGGATGGGCTACTGATGCGTAGCAAATCTTGATTCCGAAGTCCTCGCAGAATTCCTTGAAGATGCCTCCCGTGAATTGAGTTCCGTTGTCAGTTATGATTCTGTTTAGGACGCCGAAGCGGTGCACGATGTTGAGGAAAAAGTCCCGTGCCTTGTCAGCAGTAATTGTGGCGACCGGCTTGGCTTCAATCCACTTGGAGAACTTGTCGATTGCGACGAAGAGGTGTGTGAATCCTCCTGGAGCTTTCTTGAAGGGGCCGACCATGTCTAAGCCCCATACCGCGAACGGCCAGGATAGTGGGATTGTTTGTAGCTCCTGGGCCGAGACATGGCTCTGTCGGGCGAAGAATTGGTAGCCTTCGCAGGTTCGTACGACTTTGTCCGCGTCGGAGACCGCGGTAAGCCAAAAGAAACCTTGCCTGTAAGCTTTGCCGACCAGGGTGCGTGCTGCCGCGTGGCTTCCGCATATGCCCGAGTGGATGTCTTGAAGTAACTGCCTCCCTTCTTCGGGTGTGATGCATCTCATTAGGATTCCAGAGGGGCTTCTCTTGTATAATTCGGAGTCAACCATGACATATGCTTGGCAGCGACATCGGACGCGTTCTGCTTCATCCCGGTCATCCGGCAGCTCTTGCTGAGTTAAGAATTTGATGAGCGGCGTCCTCCAGTCGGCATCAGTCATGGCGACTTCGTTTGCAGCTTGTTCATTGGAAGTTGTCTTTGCCGTGATGGTTGGTTCATAGAGGTGCTCGACAAAGACGTCTCGTTGGGGCAGCTTCGCGCTTGGACCCGAACCGTGCCAACTCATCTACGCTTCGTTGTTATGCCTTAAGACGTGTGAGAGTTCGAGCTCGTCAAACTTGTCTTCAAGTTTGCGGACCTCTTGCTGGTAGGCCGCCATGGTGTCATTTAGACAGGACCAGTCTTTCATTACTTGATTGACGTCCAGCTGGGAGTCGCCTTTCACGATGAGCCGACGTATTCCGAGTGAAACTGCGAGACGCAGTCCATGTAGGAGAGCTTCATACTCGACAACGTTGTGAGAGGCGGAGAAGTGGAGGTGAAGGACGTATCTTAGCCTTTCCTCGGTCGGGGAGATCAGCACAACTCCTGCTCCTAAGCCGGTGATCCTCTTGGATCCGTCGAAGTGCATGGTCCAGTGTTGGAGGTCTTCCTGAGGTACGTTGTCTTGTTGCTCAGTCCACTCGGCCAGGAAATCCTCCAAGGCTTGTGACTTTATGGACGTCCTCGCCATAAAAGTCAAGTCCAATGGCATCAGCTCTAGAGCCCACTTGGCGATGCGCCCAGTCACCTCCCGGTTGTGGATGACATCGCCGAGTGAAAAGGAAGTGACGACGGTGACCGAGTGACCCTGAAAATAGTGTGCCAACTTCCTCGCGGTTATTAGGACACCATAGAGTAATTTTGGCTCCTGCCAACACTTCGCTAACAAAGTAGATCGGCCTCTGAATCTTCTGAGCCCATCCTTCTTCTTCGCGTTCGACCACGAGGACCGTACTAACCACTTGGTGAGTGGCTGAAACGTACAACAGCAAAGGTTCCTGGGGCTGAGGCGAGGCCAGGACGGGCGGCGTTGTAAGAAACTCTTTGAAATCTTCAAAGGCCTTGTTGGCTTCCGCGGTCCACTGGAAGTCATCTGTCTTCTTCAGCAATCTGAAGAAGGGCATGCCTCGTTCGCCGAGTCGAGAGATGAAGTGGGTTAGTGCCGCCATGCAGCCAGTGAGCTTCTGGACGTCTTTCTGATTACTCGGGGGCTTCATGCTCAAGATGGCGTTGATCTTCTCTGGATTAGCTTCCATGCCACGATGTGATACCATGAAGCCGAGCAGTTTGCCTGATGGAACGCTGAAAGTGCACTTCTCCGGGTTCAACTTCATTCGAAGGCCCGGATGTTTGCAAAAGTTTCTTCTAGGTCAGCGATCGGTCCTCTTTCCGCTTGGTCTTGATGACAACGTCGTCGACATAAGCTTCTACATTCTTGCCGATCTGCGTCCGGAAGCATCTTTGGATCATGCGTTGGTATGTGGCGCCGGCGTTTTCAGCCGAAAGGCATGGTGATGTAGCAAGAGGCCCCAAACGGCGTGATGAACGATGTCTTCAGGCAGTCGGACTCTTTCAAGCTGATCTGGTGATAGCCCGAGTAACAATCCAAGAAACTCAGGTGTTGGCAGCCGGCTGTTGAGTCAACGACTTGGTCGATGCGAGGCAGCCCGAACGGATCTTTGGGACAGGCTTTGTTGAGGTCGGTGTAGTCAACGCACATGCGCCATTGCCCCGTCTTCTTCGAACCGGATCGGTTGGCGAACCGGGATGAAGGACTTCTTTAATGAAGCCGACGCCAAGAGTTTTGCGAGCTCTTCCTTGATAGCGTCTTTTCGGTCCTGCGTGAATCTACGTAATCGTTGTTTTATTGGTTTGGCGTCATCTTTGACGTGCAAAGAGTGCTCGATCACCTCCCTAGGAATTCCAGGCATATCAGATGGTTTCCAAGCAAAAACATCTTTATTATTTTGGAGGAAGGTGACAAGCGCGCTTTCCTATTTGGGATCTAGGTCAGCGCCGATTACAACATTTTTTGAGGGATCCGACGGATCAAGGGAGATCTTCTTGGTCTTGGCATCGCCGGATCCTGATTTGGCTATCTTCTTCGCGGGGACTTCGCCCTCTGCCGAAGTTGATACAGCCAATCGGACTTTTTGTTGGCCATGCAATCTCTCGCGAGATTGGGCCATGTTGCAGCTCTCCTTATCGCAGGTGAAGGCTTGCTTCACATCGCTGCGAAGAGTGATGACGCCGTTCGGACCCGGCATCTTCATGCAGAGGTAGGTGTAGTGTGGGATCGCCATAAATTTGGCAAGCGCAGGCCTTCCGATGATGGCGTGATATGCTATTTCGAAGTCGGCCACCTCAAAAGTGACGTTCTCCGTTCGGAAGTTTTCTCGAGCCCCGAAGGTGACAGGGAGAGAGATGTGCTCGAGTGGTGTAGATGATAGCCCCGGGATGACTCCATGGAAGGGGGCTGAGCTTGACTTCAGTTCGGCCCTCGGGATCTGCATCTCATCCATGGTCTTGGCAAACAGGATGTTGAGGGCGCTGCCCCCATCGATGAGGACGCGCTTGAGCCTGATGTTGCGGACCACGGGATCCAGGACGATCGGATAGCGCCCCGGGTGAACCACTCGGTCAGGGTGATCCGAGCGGTCAAAGGTGATGGCCACTTCCAACCATCGCAGGTACTGAGGGACTTCGGGTTGAGCCGCGTTGACCTCTCGGTCGGTTAGCTTCTGTTTCCTCTTGGATTCATAGGCTAGCGGCCCTCCGAAGATGTGGTTAAGCTCTCCCACGGGGTCTTGAAAAGGTTCGGCATTCTCAGCCGCGTTGTTTTTCTTGGCGCCCGACGAACCAGCCTCATCAGTCGGCTTCTTGTTGAGTTGCGTCGCGTACTGCTTGGTGAACTGTTTGTAGATGAAGCAGTCCTTCGCCGCGTGCTTATGATTGGGATGATGGGTGCACTGGGCGTTCATGATGGCGTCGTAGGCGGCGACTCGGGGGCGGCGTTGAGTGTTGGAGGTTGCTGCCACTAGGTCCTCAGATCGGCGCTTGCGATCCTTTTGGGCCTGGTTATTGCTATTGCCGCCATCCTTCTTAGGATTGCGGCTTCCTCCCGCTTGCTTGTCTTCCCTCCTATCGGGCTAGTCTTGACGGGCAGCCTTGATGGCGTTGTTGGATTTGGCGTATGAATTCGCCGTCTCGAACATCTATTTTACCGTCTTCGGTGGCTTGCGCCCGAAATTCCCGATTAATAGCTCATCACGGACTCCCTTCTAGAAGGCGGCGATGATGATGTCATCGGTGATGTTGGGGATCTTATTGCGCTTCTCGGAGAAACGGCGGATGTAATCCTTCAGAGGCTCGTCCGGCTTCTGGATGATGTTGTATAGATCGAAGTGTGTGCCGGGCCTCTCGAAGGTACCTTGGAAGTTGGCAATAAAGTGGTCCCTTAGCTCGCTCCACGAGCCGATTGAGCCTCTTGGCAGGCTCGTGAGCCAGTTCCTGGCGAAGTTAGCAAGGGCCATTGGAAGATAATTGGCCATAGCTTTGTTGTCGCCACCTGCTGCGCGGATGGCGAGAGTGTAGACAGTAAGCCATGACTCGGGGTTGGTCTTGCCGCCGTACCTTTCAATTCCTGTGGGCTTGAATCCACTCGGCCAGTGCACTCGGCGAAGCTCCCGAGTGAAAGCTGGCACTCCGTCGTCGCCGCTATCGGGTGATCCCCTCCGATCTTCCCGAGAGCATCGGTCCCGCTCCTGGTAGCGGCGATCGAGGACTTCTCGCAGATCACTCGGCGGGGTCTTCGGTTGGCTGGTTGGGTAGCTGGAGCTGTTGTTGCGACGGACGCGGTGGTGGACGGGTGGACGTCCGTGTCGTTTGTCGCGAGAGTCGGCCGTTTGCTCTTGGTACTTCTGCGTGGACTCGCGGGGTGGGCCTCTTGGCCTTGTCGTCGACCGATCTGGCTTGGGCCTCTTATAGTCTCCTGACCTTAGAGGCGGGAGTCGGCTTTTGTCTGCCGTTTCAGCCACAGATTCAGTCGGCCTTCGTACCGAGGTGGTGGGGTGGCCGTTGGCTGTGGCTGCGACGATGGTCTTGATTTTGTCGAGTATCGAAGTCACATTGGCGGGTGCCGTCTCCATGACGGTGTCCATGAGAGTGAGCGCGGCAACAGCGTTCTGCTGTGGTGTTTGGAAGATGTTGGTGTTGCGAACCCGTGTTTGGAGGATGGCCTCCTGGGCGGATCGTCCGGCTGCGCGTAGATCCTGCTTCCTCTTGTCAGCCTCGTCCTTGCGTTGCTTCTCCTCTTCGGCCGTCTTGCG
Organism: Oryza australiensis; assembly: GCA_019925245.2. Taxonomy (NCBI): domain Eukaryota; kingdom Viridiplantae; phylum Streptophyta; class Magnoliopsida; order Poales; family Poaceae; genus Oryza; species Oryza australiensis. Next base: position 4,029,129 of record JAIFGZ020000565.1, read on the forward strand.
CTCGTGCTCAATCTTGGCTCGCTCTTCTTCAGCAAGCCTCCTGGCCATGGCTGAGTCGGACTCGTCTGGCTCGGCCATGAGGACATCAAATCACTTCGGCTCCTAGTCCATGCGGCGGCCGAGTTGTCGACTTCGTCGAGGATGCCATAGAGGTCGTCGGCCGGTGGAGCCGAGGTATTCATTGAGCTCCGAAGATGAGCGGGAGCCGAATGACGGGAGGATGACGGCGACCTCCCTTGATCTGGGTAGCCCGGGTCCGGATCGTTCCGGCCCGAGTCGAGCTTGGGGATACGGGCTCCTCCGAGTGGATCGCCCCCGACTCGGGGGAGAGAAGTTTGCTGTAGATCTCGGCGGCGTTTGGTAACCCAAACGGCACTGAGAGGTCTTCATCCGAGTAGATCGTCTCCGTCGGGGGGGGCGAGAAAACTGGCGCAGATTTCGGCGGTATTCGGTAATCCGAATGGTGCCGAGCGAAGTCCGTCGTTGGAGAGAGTAGATTGCATCTTGGTCTTCAAGACGTCGTTGTAGATCTTGGCGCTGTTCGAGAGTCCGAACGGCGTTGAGTGGATTTCTCCTTCCGACTGGTCTGAATCCGAGTCGAAGGAGGAATCGTCGAGAAGTGGCGGCGAAGTCGCCGAATCTTGAAGGAGATCCCATTACGCTTGTCGGCGAGATTGTTGAAGAAGTCTCGACGCGCGACCCCTACCTGGCGTGCCAACTGTCGAAACTTGGTTTCGGCAATATAATTTCTGGGGTCGCAGTCAAAATCGCCAAGCATGATGGGTTAGAAGAAGAAGAAGATTTAGACAGGTTCAGGCCCTCTCGTGAGGTAATACCCTACTCCTGTTTCGGTGGATTCGATCCGCCGAGTATCTTTATTGATCTCGTGTGTCTAAAGCTCTTGCTTATGAAATCGTATATCCCTCAAGGGACGCCCCTTACCCCCCTTATATAATCTTGGGAGGTGGGCTTACAGATCGGAAACCCTATCTTACTCTAAGTCGGTTTCCTCAATCTTACCAAACCATGACTATAGGCCGATTGCCTTATCTCCATCGGCAAACGTAACACCCAAGTCATGTTCGGTTTACAGATATAGCAAGCGCAATCTATCCCTACCTCCAGTCGGATAAGCTTGCCATGTAGATACCCGATTGCCATAATCTCCACAGGATGATTAAAATATTTGTTCCGAGATGACTCGGGCAGATCCACTCGGATAAGTATGAGCTTACAGAGTGCTTTTCATCCATAAGGATTGATTGAGTTATTTGTTCTGAGATGACTCGGGCAAATTCACTCGGATGAGCATGAGCTTACCGAGTGATGAAATTTTTTATGATTGCTTTAGCATGAGCTAAGCATTACATAAGAATGATTCTTTATGGTTCTTGACTATATGTTTAGTTTGGTTTTAACTAATCATATAGTCGGGGGCTACACCTAATTAGGTGCATCTTGAGATGCACCTAGATATTTATTTTTGATAATTTTTCAGATATTTTCTAGCCCTTCACAGTCTTTGGAGCCACTCGGGAAGATTCAGGCAGAGATGATGGAATCACTCGGCGCTAGAAGCACTCGGCCGAAGAGGTTTTTGGCTGTGTGCTGTCTTGGTTTAAAGATGAGTTGTCTCGTCGACTGAAAAGGACTCGGGGGCTACTGTGGATATTATGGCAATCGGGTATCTACATGACAAGCTTATCCGACTGGAGATAGGGTTAGATTGCGCCTGCCATATCTGTAAACCAAATATGACTTGGGTGTTACATTGCCGATTGAGATAAGGCAACGGCCCATAGTCACGGTTTGGTAAGATTGAGGAAACCGACTTAGAGTAAGATAGAGTTTCCGATCTGTAAGCCCGCCTCCCAAGACTATATAAGGGGGGTAAGGGGCGTCCCTTGAGGGATATGAGATAGAAGATATCAGAAGTTAGATCAGCTTTTAGCTTTCAGTCTTAGATCACGAGATCAATAAAGACACTCGACGGATCGAATCCCCAAAACAGGAGTAGGGTATTACCTCACGAGAGGGCCTGAACCTGTCTAAACCTCGTTCTCCAATCTTACCCATTGTGCTTGGCGATCTTGACTGCGCCCCCAAAATTCTATTGCCGAAACAAAGTTTCGACACCAGTCTTTCGTCTGGACTGCGACTGTTCCCGAGTGTTGCTTCTTTAGACTGAGCTATTGTCAAGATAGCTTGAGTGTGTCTTAGACCCGGTCCTACTAACTGGTGATTGTTGAAACCCTACTAACTGCTCGCAACTGACCCTTTTGGTTATAACCCAAACTGTTCATGTGGTTGATCCTCCAAACAAACGGTTACCAGATTTAACAGACTCCTCTTCAGTCTTATCTTTACAACTAGCAGTTAAACTTTCGCCTGACTGTGAGCAAATTCTCTACCATCCTTGAGAAGGTCCAACATCCCTCTGGTTACAAAGTACCTTGACTTTGAAAGCTGAGCATTGCATCGGTCGATCGAGGTGAAGCAAGGACTGTGCGCTTTCATTCCAGTGACTCTTGGAACTCAACACTCAAGTGGTGGCGGGAGATCCCACATAAGGATGACTCTCATGCCACTCTTGAACATACCGACTGTTCACTAACTTTTCCATCAGGTACAACTGCTGGCATTACTATTCTGCTTCTGCTCTGGCTTCAGTGCCATCTGCCTGAACATGTTGTGTAATTGATATTCTTTTTCCCGGAATAAACATTGATCACTTAACGAATCAAGCTCAAAAGGTTAACCCTGCGATACAACATTTCACTTTTTCGCTTAGCTTTTACCGACTCTCCTGTGTTGATAGAGTATGAGTTCTACTGTTACTTTTTCCACAACATCAAAATCTGTATGCCTGCTGAAAACTGCCTTTGATGCTGCCAACAGTTTCTGTTCTCTGACCAAAACAAGCTCACTTTCAAACCTTGAGTAGAACTGATTCATAAGGAATGATTCTCTAACGCATGCTCTGCGGACTGTATTTTATGGTTGGACCTCTTCATTCATTTACCCTAAGCAGAGGTGATGAAGCCTTTCTGTTGTCATCTTTCTAGGAAATACCGAGATGCTTTTCGAGAATTGAAACGGTTACCTCAAACTAAGGATAATCATCCTTGACTCATATGCACTGCTAGGGTGCAGTTGCACTTGCGAGTCTCTGGAGAACCTCCATAATTAAAAGTACGGAAATTCCTCCCATGGTATTATTACCACACTTTTCATCTTTCTTCTCATTCTCTTGAGATGCCACTTACATGGTTCTTCCAAGAGGTCTTATAACGTTGGGTGTTAACACGGTCTAACAGCTCTTCAGTTGTGGGTTAACCTTTCCCTTTCTATGTTGAGGGTCATGCTTTCAAGCTCGTCAAAACTGCAAGGAGTCAAGGAATAGAAACTCTAGGTTTCTTATGACACTGACAGACACATGAGTCAAAACTCCTTTTGAGTGAACGAGACGGTTCATGTGCAACGAAAAGACTGCCCGAGGCATACTTCATTCAACATTCTTTCTTTATCACATAACAGTCATGAGGCTTCTATACAATGGGAAGTACTTGAAGATCATACTCATAAACTACTAATTATCCTTATAAACGGAAGTGTTGACCAAAACAACATTACTTCGACGGTTGGCCTTTCATGAAGAAGCACCTTTGCTCTAAGCAGTTGAGGTAGCAGGCACAACCTTCTTGTTGACATGGTTTCTTTTTTGTGACTGCTTACTAGACCTCTGAGTTGGAGCAATGCGGGGTGCCTTGCTAGTTTCAATGGTAGCTTTGTGGCCTGGTGCTGGTGACAACTGCTATAGGTTCTACTGAAGGGGTGTGTCATTTTCTTGCAGTTGAGTCAGGTTATTGTTCTCCTGGCATTTCTTGCCCTGCTGGTGTTGGTTCGTAGCTGCAGGGCGGTTGGTGGTACAATAGAACCTTTACGGGTGCCCTTGACGACAACTCGCTGCGATGGAGGTTGTACAAACAGGCGACGACTGGTAACCTTTGCCTTTCTGGTGCCTTTTGGCTGAATTGGACCATGTTGAGCTGGTGCTAGGACAGCTGGCAGTGTAAAGGAGTTGTAGATGGTACCGATGCCTTGATGACGTTGATGCCTAGGCATTGGACAACCATCAATCAAGTGACCTGGTTTGCCACAGTTGAAACATCGATGGGCTTCTTCTGCCACTCTCGGAAGTGAACATTTATCAGAATAGTGCCCTGGCTCGAGACAGTTGAAGCAAATCAGACCTGATTTATCACGGCGTGCACTCGTCTGGGCATGCAGGCTCGCTGCTGAAACTGAAAGGAGCACTGGCGCGCGAGCCTCGTTTTCCACATCTCTGTTACCACTGGTGGTCTCCACAGGGGTTGGAGCTGGTTGACGGTCGTAAGCATCGTTACCATTATTAGTGCCAAGCAAGAGTCAACCCACAGACCGTCGTGGTATCCTTTTGTCTTTCTTGTCCTCTGCTAGGACCCAATTCAGTTGGCAGTCCTTAGGCACGTGATCTGTTCCCTCACACAGAAAACACGTGATCTTACTCATGGGGCATTCTTCTGACATGTGGGCGTCTTCACCACAGGAGCAGGTGTGAGTCCACATGCTTGCAGTGTGCCCAATTTCTCCACAACGAGTACATGCTTTGAGCTTCATTTCTTTTTCACTAATGCCTTCAAAGACCGCTTTATCATCGTCAAAGGATACTTCTTCCGATTCATCCCCTTTTGGCTTGGGCGGACCATAAAGCCTGAGGTGCTGGGTTAGCAGACACCACGGAAGGAATTCCTTCTCAGGCATCGGGGAATCTTCTCAGCATCTTCAGGAGTAAACTCTGTGCCGGTGATGATCATCTTGCTGGTACATCCTTTATTTCATTCTGGTGCCTTTCTTTTCTTAGGGTTGGATGGTGGCACACCAAAATCCTTGCTGATGGGTTGTCTGGAATCTTGCTTCCTTCTTGGACACTGCATCACATCTTTTGCTGGTGTCGTGACATATGTGTCCCGTGAACTATTCCTTATATTACGACCTTGCTCATTGTTACCATAGTCGGTGGCATACGTTTCCTTCTAGCCTGAAGGCAGGGTTAGTGTCTTCACCTTCTGGGAACTTGATGGCATACTGACATGAGTGACAGGTGCTTGCATCAGAGTAAACTGGCCTTGATCTTGATATAAACCCTGAACTTGCATTTGGGATTGCATCTGTTGCTGCTCATACTGTCGTTGCATCTGTTGCATCATCATAGCCATTAGCTGCGTCTGATTGGCCACTACTTGGGCTAGAGTCAGATCCTCCGGGAGTCGAGGTGGAATGCTCATGGTGTTGCTCTGAGTTGACCCATGGGACTGCTGGTGTCCTGAACCACTGACACTGCCTCTGGCTCTACCCATCTGCTGCAGAAGGAGAAAGGAAGGGACAAAGGAGGGGGTTAAACTAAAGGTGAGACCTTAATCTGCTTAACTAGTGATCTGATGTGAATGTACTTTTACTCTTCAAGTTGATTAAGCGAACAACCTAGTACGGTCACATCCCCACCACTGATGTGAACCATACACCTGCACACAGCAAACAATCACCCGATCTAACAGCTAACGACACTACTCATTGGGGAAGTATTGGGTTTTGTCAAACTCCGGGAAGGCTTCGCTTGAACCAGAGGAAGCGCGAACTCAGGACAGCTTGGCTCGACCTTCTTGCTTGAAACTTCAGCTGGCGCTCTAGGTTTAACAGCTAGAGAGTTGGAGGGCAAAAGGAAGAAATTTGACAAACTGTTTTGCAAAGAGCTCTGGAGGGAGGGGGAGGCATTTTCGCAATTAGGGTTTTCGAAAAACTTGTCCTTAGGGTTTGACCATTTGGCTCAACCTACAGTCAAGATGGCTCTGATACCAACTTGTCACACCCAGAAATTTAGCCAAATTTCTAGACTATTTTGTGTATTAGATCCCTGTCCAGGAATCAGCCAGGGTACACAAAATGACAAATCAATAAACAGATCCAAACATAAAATAAAGCGTAAAATACTTACAGAAGAGGCACTTAGTACTCGCACTCAAATGAAAGCAGCAGCAGCGGGAAAAGGCGATCCTAGCGGGGCTTCAGCTCCACTCCACAGGCAAACTCAACTAGGGTCTGAGCCTTGGTCTTCTAACTCTGTCTTTGACTCATAAACACTACACTTCTGGGAAAAGTGGGAAATAGCAAGGCTGAATACAACCACCGTACTCAATAGGCCACACTGAGAGATGCAGACGTGCAAGGGGAGACAAGAGTGGCTTGGGCTATTTTGCGTAAATGCGGTTGTAAAAACCTTTCTAGTATAAAATACTAACAGTTGGTTATTTAATCAAGATTAATCTTCCACTGAACAAGGTTATCTCCACGTTGAACAGGCCCAACCAAACCACCTAAACTAGTCCAGTTTCATTAAGTCAAATTATTAAGGTGGGACTAATCATGGTGAATCTGGTTGATCGCCCATAACCGCAGGCACGACTATCCGAATAGTTTTACTCTGGCCAGAGGTGTACAACTATATCCACAAGGCACGATCCACCGTATGTCACCGTACCATGCCTAACACGCTACCATGCGAGTGATCGTGACAAGAATATTCGCATAACTCCCCCTGACCAAGCGACACCACACTAAGGTTTCGCCCCTACCCCTATGCCAGGGTAGGCAGCCCCCTCTGGTGCCTAGGTGAATCCGACAGCCGCATAGACCTTGCCTGGTCCATCCGAACTCCATCATGCCCACCCTTGCCTGGATGCGTCGACTAGGGAAAAGCTACACTACAAGTCCAGCCGTTACCCATGCTAGCTTGTGGTAAGTATTGTAAGTCTTCAAGGGTTTCCCATGAACTAGTCCTTAATTGCCATGGGTGCGACAAGCAAAACCATGCACCCACAGCCCACCATTAAGTCACATTTTAATTAACCATGAACCTTTGTCAAGGTACCTCCGGTCTGAGACCGTCATTTCATGTAACTATCAGCTAGTTGTATAATTCTCCCATTAGGTGAGCTAGGTTAATTAAGCATGGCTAAGCGTAAACAATTATAGCAAGGTATCGTAAGTGACACAAGCTAGTCAAATGTTGGTGATATGCCCTAGAGGCAACATGGAGATGTTGGATATCATGGTGAATGTTTATGTATTTATGAATAAAGTGTTATTTAGTTCCATGAAATAGACATCTTGTATTGATCAATAAGTATGTGACTTATTTATGAGACTCTATATGTATGAATCTAATGATCCCTGATCATATATCATATTATCGAAACTAATATGATTCTAAATTGACATGTTTATTGATTGATGATCAGGTCTCATAGATCATGGTATGGAGATACCAAATCAATGAATATGGACAAATGTTAGAGAACATGTTGTTGGATAGACCCACCATGAGACACTACAGGAATTAATGTGCCATTAGTTGGTATCAGGTAGTGTTGGTACAAAGTCCTTAGACCTGAGATAATCATGGATTCCAACATGTGTAGTAGCCTACTTTGAGACTACCAAACGCTATTCCGTAACTGGGTAGTAAGAAAAGTAGTCTTCGGGTTTGCTAGGAAACATGGAGTGGAATGTGAATGATAAAGATAAAATTTGCCCCTCCTTTGGAGATATATCTCTGGGCCCCTCGAGGTAATGGATTATGGAAGTGCATGGCCATGCCGAGTTAATTGAGGAGTCAATTAACAGACAGATAATCCAATACGGTTCGAGTGAATGGTTAAGCTATTGAAGGGATGACACACATCTTGCCTCTAGCTTAATTGGTATCGTGAGGCAAAGGGATTTGCGTACACATTACAGGTTCAGAGCCGATATTATATTCTTGTATGCTATGGTGTCAATATGTGCTGCTAGGCACCGCTCTTGACAGATCGGCTGAGTTGGACCCGAGCCGACGGTCGGCTGAGTTCGACTCGGGCCGAAACTGAGTATACCTGAACCTACAGGGTCGCACGCTTAAGGGGATAAGAACAGGCATTCAAGTTGGACTCAGATACGGCTCGATCGGATAGGGATCCGATCGGATAGAGTCCTATGGGCTTACGAAGTCCGGCCGGCCAACTCTATGAGATTTGGATAGGATCTGATTCAAAATAGAATCCCGATGGGCCTCTAGGCCCAACTGGCAACTCTATATAAAGGGGTGAGTGGTGGAGAGCTGTGGAATGCAATTGGAACCGAATTAATCTGATCACGCGTGTCTTCAGAAGTTGGCGAGATCAATCTCCACGAAAACCCTCCCCACTTCCGAGCCAAACCTTAGCCTTGCATCTTGTGCTAGCACACGGGTGTTAGGCATTCTGTTCCCGGACGTGTGGATACCGGTAGAGGCGCTGCTACGTTGCGGTGCTGTTCATCGGCTATGAATCGACTCTGGTGGAATCGGCTGCGATCGAGCGCATCGGAGCGAGGTGCGCGAGCGCGGTTGGCAAATTGGTGAATCGGCTGTTCCCAGGAATCGGATGTCGGCTTGCGGGAATTGGCTGTCGGAAAATCGGCTGTCATCGGCCAACATAGTTCCGGATCGGATAGATCCTGATTGGCTAATCCGCTGTGCTCTACTCCAATTGGTACCGATCTATCGACCCGTACTTGCGAGTGTTCCTGGTTTGCACGGTAGAAAATTTTTGTTATTAGCTATCGTAGCTTCCGTGTAACCCTTCATCAAATTAATCACCCAGGTTGACAATGAATGGAGAACAATTAAACATGGCACAAGCGATCATATAGGTTGACCCGATTCCCGTGTAATTAGCAAAACATGCAATTTTATTTGCAAACAACAAATATTTTATAAATTGAGATCAATATGCGTCAAGGAGGAATATGACTTGCCTTGCTTCTTCAGCTAATCCTCTCTTCTTTGCGAGCGCGAACTCTCGAAACGACGAAGTCTACATGTTGGCACGCAAAATATGGAAAAACTCTAATAAAAACCAAATAAACAGTACATGGAAAGTAAACGAACACGTCGAGCTCAATTTTAGATTAATTTTGCAATTTGAATGCCCAATTTGGAGTTCATATGGATTAGATATGAATTTTAGAAGTTTTGGGTAATTTAATTGAATTCTAGAAATTAATATATTTTATTGCGTAATTTTTATTTATTTTTACAAGGGAAAAGGGTGCTGTTGACGTCAGCGGGGCGAGGGCTGACGTCAGCGGCCGAGGCTAACCAGCGGGGCCCGTGAGCACAGCGACGCAAGGGAGGAGGGAGCACGGTGTACTCGGTCCACCGAGCTAGGGGAGGAGTGCGCCATGTGGCGGCACGGGATTGGCACATGGGCACAAAGCCAAAAAGAACAGGAGCGGCTCGGCTCTGGCCGGCCGGCTTTGCCGACGACAAAGTGGCGCACCACGCGCGGGGCTTTGCGCGGGGCGGTGGGAATTCGCCGGGCAGCGGCCGCGCACGGAGTAGGGTATTGCCTCACGAGAGGGCTGAACTGTCTAAACCTTCTTTTCCTTCTAACCCATTGTGCTTGGCGATCTTGACTGCGATCCCAGAAATTACATTGCCGAAACCAAGTTTCGACAGTTGGCGCGCCAGGTAGGGGGCCCGTGCATCAAGACTTCTTCAACAATATTGCCGACAAGCGTGATGGGATCTTCTTCAGGATTCGGCGACTTCGCTGCCGACAACTTCAACAAGCACTCCTCCTTCGACTCGGATTCGAACCAGTCGGAAGGAGAGACCCACTCAGCGCCGTTCGGGCTCCCGAATAGCGCCGAGATCTTCGACGACATCTTCAAGTCCAAGATGCAATCCACCCTCTCCAATGAAGGACTTCACTCGGCCCCGTTCGGATTACCGAACATCGCCGAAATCTGCACCGATCTTCTCGTCTCCCCAACAGAGACGATCTACTCGAAAGAAGACCTCTCGGTGCCGTTTGGATTACCAAACACCGCCGAGATCTATGGCAAACTCCTCTCCCCCGAGTCGAGGTCGACCCACTCGGAGGAGCCCGCATCACCAAGCTCTGACTCAGACTGGAACGATCCAGACCCGAGCTACCCAGGATCGAGAGAGATCGCTGTCACCCTCCAGCCGTTCAGCTCATGCTCATCTTCGGAGCTCAATGAATACCTCAGCTCCGCCAGCTTTGACGACCTCTATGGCATCCCCTCAGACGAAGCCGACGACTTCGACTGCCACAAGGACTACGGGCCGAAGTGCTTCGATGTCCTTTTGGCTGAGCCGAACGAGTCCGACTCAGCCATGGCCGACAGGCTTGCTGAGGAAGAGCGAGCCAAGATCGAGCAGGAGCGCAAGCTGGCTGAAGAGGAGAAGAAACGCGGGGAAGAGGCTGACAAGAGAAAGCAAGATCTACGTGCAGCCGGACGATCCGCTTAGGAGGCCATCCTTCAAACGCGGGTTCGCAACACCAACATCTTCCAGACGCCACAGCAAAACGCTGTTGCCGCACTCACACTCTTGGACACCGTCATGGAGACGGCACCCGCCGACGCGACTCCAATACTTGACAAAATCAAGACCATCGTCAAAGCCACAGCCAACGGCCATCCCACCACCTCGGCACGAAGGCCGACTGAGTCCGTGGCTGAAACGCCCGACAAAAGCCGACTCCCGCCTCTAAGGTCAAGAGACTACAAGAGGCCCGAGCCAGACCGGTCCACGACTAGGCCAAGAGGCCCACGTCACGAGTCCACGCAGAAGTACCAGGAGCAAACGGCCGACTCCCGTGACAAACGACATGGACGTCCACCCGTCCACCACCGCATCCGCCGCAACAACAGTTCCAGCTACCCAACCAGCCAACCGAGGACCCCGCCGAGTGATCTGCGGGAAGTCCTCGATCGCCGTTACCAGGAGCGAGACCGACGCACTCGGGAAGATCGGAGGGGATCACCCGATAGCAACGACGACGGAGTGCCAGCTTTCACTCGGGAGCTTCGCCGAGTGCACTGGCCGAGTGGTTTCAAGCCCACAGGAATAGAGAAGTACGACGGCAAGACCGACCCCGAGTCGTGGCTTACCGTGTACACTCTCGCCATCCGCGCAGCAGGCGACGATAACTAGGCTATGGCCAACTATCTGCCTGTGGCCCTTGCCAACTCAGCCAGGAACTGGCTCACGAGCCTGCCAAAAGGCTCAATCGGCTCGTGGAGCGAGCTAAGGGACCACTTCATCGCCAACTTCCAGGGCACCTTCGAGAGGCCCGGCACACACTTTGATTTATACAACGTCATCCAGAAGCCGGACGAGCCTCTAAAGGATTACATCCGGCGCTTCTCCGAGAAGCACAACAAGATCCCCAACATCACCGATGACATCATCATCGCCGCCTTCCAGAAGGGAGTCCGTGATGAACTGTTAATCGGGAAGTTCGGGCGCAAGCCACCGAAGACGGTAAAACAAATATTCGAGACGACGAACTCCTACGCCAAATCCAATGACGCCATCAAGGCAGCCCGTCAAGACCGGCCCGACAGGAGGGAAGACAAGCAGGCGGGAGGAAGCCAGAATCCTAAGAAGGATAACGGCAACAACAACAACCAGGGCCAAAAAGACCGCAAGCACCGATCCGAAGATCTAGTGGCCGCAACCTCCAACTCTCAACGCCGCCCCCGAGTCGCCGCCTACGACGCCATCATGAACGCTCAATGCACTCATCATCCCAATCACAAGCACACGGCTAAGGACTGCTTCATCTACAAACAATTCGTAGAGCAGTACGCAGCGCAACTCAACAAGAAGCCGACTGATGAGGCTGGTCCGTCGGGCGCCAAGAAAAACAACATGGCTGACAACGCCGAATCTTTCCAAGACCCTGTGGGAGAGCTTAATCACATCTTCGGGGGGCCACTAGCCTATGAATCCAAGAGGAAACAGAAGCTAACCGACCGAGAGGTCAACGCGGCTCAACCCGAAGTCCTCGGTACTGCGATGGTCGGAAGTGGCCATCATTTTTGACCGCTCGGATCACCCAGGACCGAGTGGTTCACCCGGGCGCTATCCACTCGTCCTGGACCCCGTGGTCCGCAACATCAGGCTCAAGCGCGTCCTCATCGATGGGGGCAGCGCCCTCAATATTCTGTTCGCGAAGACCATGGATGAGATGCAGATTCCGAGGGCCGAATTGAATGCAAGCTCAGCCCCCTTGCACGGAGTCATCCCGGGGCTATCATCTACACCACTCGGGCACATCGCCCTTCCGGTCACCTTCGGGGCCCGAGAGAACTTCCGAACGGAGAACGTCACTTTCGAGGTGGCCGACTTCGAAACGGCCTACCACGCCATCATCGGAAGGCCTGCGCTTGCCAAATTCATGGCGATCCCACATTACACCAACCTCTGCATGAAGATGCCAGGCCCCAACGGCGTCATCACTCTTCGCAGCGATGTGAAGCAAGCCTTCACCTGCGACAAGGAGAGCTGCGACATGGCCCAATCTCGCGAGAGATTGCGTGGCCAGCAAGAAGTCCGACTGGCTCCATTGACTTCGGCAGAGGGCGAAGTCCCCGCGAAGAAGATAGCCAAATCGGGATCCGGCGACGCCAAGACCAAGAAGATCTCCCTTGATCCATCGGATCCCTAGAAAACTGCTGTAATCGGCGCTGAACTAGATCCCAAATAGGAAAGCGCGCTCGTCACCTTCCTCCAAAATAATAAAGATGTTTTTGCTTGGAAACCATCTGATATGCCTGGAATTCCTAGGGAGGTGATCGAGCACTCTTTGCACGTCAAAGATGACGCCAAACCGATAAAACAACGATTACGCAGATTCGCGCGGACCGAAAAGACGCTATCAAGGAAGAGCTCACAAAGCTCTTGGCTGCGGCTTCATCAAAGAAGTCCTACATCCCGACTGGTTAGCCAACCCAGTCCTGGTCCGCAAGAAGACGGGGCAATGGCGCAGGTGCGTTGACTATACCGACCTCAACAAAGCCTGTCCCAAAGATCCATTCGGGCTACCTCGCATCGACCAAGTCATAGACTCAACAGCCGGCTGCCAACTCCTGAGCTTCTTGGATTGTTACTCGGGCTATCACCAGATCAGCTTGAAAGAATCTGACTGCCTAAAGACATCGTTCATCACGCCGTTTCGGGCCTACTGCTACATCACCATGCCTTTCAGCCTGAAGAACGCCGGCGCCACATACCAACGCATGATCCAGAGATGTTTCCAGACACAGATCGGCAAGAACGTAGAAGCTTATGTTGACGATGTCGTCATCAAGACCAAGCAAAAAGAAGACCTGATCCCTGACTTAGAAGAAACCTTCGCAAACATCCGGGCCTTCAGAATGAAGTTGAACCCGGAAAAGTGCACTTTCGGCATCCCGTCAGGCAAACTGCTCGGCTTCATTGTGTCACATCACGGCATTGAAGCCAATCCAGAGAAGATCAACGCTATCTTGAGTATGAAGCCCCCGAGTAACCAGAAGGACGTCCAGAAGCTCACTGGCTGCATGGCGGTGCTAAGCCGCTTCATCTCTCGACTCGGCGAATGAGGCATGCCCTTCTTCAGATTGCTAAAGAAAATGGACGACTTCCAGTGGACCCCGGAAGCCCACAAGGCCTTTGAAGACTTCAAGGAATTCCTTACAACGCCGCCTGTCCTGGCCTCGCCTCAGCCCCAGGAGCCCCTGCTGCTGTACGTTTCAGCCACTCACCAAGTGGTTAGTACGGTCCTCGTGGTCGAGCGTGAAGAAGAAGGACGGGCTCAGAAGATTCAGAGGCCGATCTACTTTGTTAGTGAAGTGTTGGCAGGAGCCAAAATTCGCTACCCTCAGGTACAAAAATTGCTTTATGGTGTCCTGATAACCGCGAGGAAATTGGCACACTATTTTCAGGGTCACTCGGTCACCGTCGTCACCTCCTTTCCAGTCGGCGATGTCATCCACAACCGGGAGGCAACTGAGGGCATCGCTAAGTGGGCTCTAGAGCGATGCCACTTGGACTTGACTTTTAAGGCGAGGACGTCCATAAAGTCACAAGCCCCGGCGGATTTGCGGCCGAGTGGGTGAGCAACAAGAGAACATACCTCGGGAAGACCTCCAACACTGGACCATGCACTTCGATGGATCCAAGAGGATCACCGGCTTGGGAGCAGGAGTTGTGATGATCTCCCCGACTGGGGAAAGGCTAAGATACGTCCTTCACCTCCACTTCTTCGCCTCACACAACGTTGCCGAGTACGAAGCCCTGCTGCATGGACTGCGGTTCGCAGTTTCACTCGGGATACGTCGGCTCATCGTGAAAGGCGACTCGCAGCTGGTCGTCAACCAAGTAATGAAGGACTGGTCCTGCCTAAACGACACCATGGAGGCCTACCGAAAAGAGGTCCGCAAACTTGAAGACAAGTTTGACGGACTTGAACTGTCACATGTCTTGAGACACAACAACGAAGCAGCTGACGAGTTGGCACAGTTCGGGTCCAAGCGTGAAGCCGCCCCAACAGATGTTTTTGTCGAGCACCTCTATGAGCCAACCATCACGGCAAAGACAACTTCCAACGAACAAGCTGCAAACGAAGTCGCCATGACTGATGCCGACTGGAGGACGCCACTCATCAAATTCTTAACTCAGCAAGAGCTGCCGGAAGACCGGGATGAGGCAGAACGTGTCCGACGTCGTTGCCAAGCATATGTCATGGTTGACTCCGATTTATACAAGAGAAGCCCCTCCGGAATCCTAATGAGATGCATTACACCCGAGGAAGGGAGACAGCTACTCCAAGACATCCACTCGGGCATATGCGGAAGCCACGCAACAGCACGCACTCTGGTAGGCAAAGCCTACAGACAAGGTTTTTTCTGGCTTACCGCGGTCTCCGACGCGGACAAAGTGGTACGAACCTGTGAAGGCTGCCAATTTTTCGTCCGACAGAGCCATGTCCCAGCCCAGGAGCTACAAACAATCCCACTATCCTGGCCGTTCGCGGTATGGGGCTTAGACATGGTCGGCCCCTTTAAGAAAGCTCCAGGAGGATTTACACACCTATTCGTCGCCATCGACAAGTTCTCCAAGTGGATTGAGGCCAAGCCGGTCGCCACAATTACTGCTGACAAGGCACGGGATTTCTTCCTCAACATCGTGCACCGCTTCGACATTCCAAACAGGATCATAACCGATAACGGGACTCAATTCACGGGAGGCATCTTCAAGGAATTCTGCGAAGACTTCGGAATAAAGATCTGTTATGCATCAGTCGCACATCCCAAAAGCAACGGACAAGTTGAACGGGCCAACGGCATGGTCCTTCAAGGCATCAAGGCCCGCGTGTTCGATCGTCTAAGCCCTTATGCAGGCAAGTGGGTTCAAGAGCTTCCCTCGGTTCTATGGTCTCTGTGGACCACACCCAGTCGGGCTACCGGCCAAACTCCTTTCTTTCTGGTCTACGGCGCAGAAGCCATGTTGCCAAATGAGATGGAGTATGAATCCCTCCGAGTCCGCAGCTTCAACGATGAACGCTATGACCCCGACCGAGTGGACGACCTCACCCGACTGGAAGAGGCCCGAGAGGCAGCCCTCATCCAGTCGGCGAAATATCTTCAAGGGCTCAGACGCTACCACAGTCACAACGTTTGAGCACGAGCTTTCATCATTGGCGACTTGGTTCTGTGCAAGATTCAAACCACCAAAGACCGTCACAAGTTATCCCCCTTATGGGAAGGACCATACATAATCGCTGAGGTGACTCGGCCCGGTGCATACCGATTAAAGCGTGAAGACGGGTCTATGGTGGAGAACTCCTGGAACATTGAACACCTTCGATGATTTTATGCTTAAATTGACTAAAGTTTCATGTTTTTCTTGACTGCCAACCTCAAGTAAGATGACTTCTTGAGTTAGCAGTCGGGGGCTATACATATGTCAATAAAGCATAGTTTTTCTCATCAACTTTTCCGCGTGATTCGGTTTATCATTGTTTAATGTTCCTTGATTCGAGTTCAGTGTTTAAGGACTGAGAGTTTTCTGATGACCTAATCGAGCTTAGGCCCGGTGACAGTCGGACGAAAATTACTTAAGAAATTTCACATAAAAACTCGGATCAAGGCATTAACATAAATAAACTAAATATTCACAAGTCTACACCAGAGCATCATAATCAGACAACGTTTACAAGGCGAGTCAATGCCGGAAATGGTTTACTACATCGGCAGCCACCCTTTTGGCCGACTCCTGTGCCTCGCTAATCAAATCAAGAGCCTGCTCGTCTGAAGTTCCCTCAGCGAAGCCCTCCCCGACTGAATCCACATCCACCCAAGGGTAGAGTGACTTCGTTTGTGCAAGGGTGAAGCCCGCTCCCATCACAGCCGCCTCAGAAATGTTGGCTAGATACTGGTCAGGGGCTCGCCTAAGCTTGTCGAAGACTTCAACTGGGTCCATCGAGCTGGTCCCGTTGTGGAATAATGACAACAGGAGTGGTGTCGTTGCATTGGCAACCTCTTCCCGGACCTGTCCGGCTTGTTTGACCGTCTCAAGAAGCACGTCGTATTGAGCTCGGGTCTTGACTTTGTAAGCTGCCAAAAGAATCTGATCACGCAAAGCACTCGGAAATAAAGCAGCACAAAGAAGGTTACTTTGAAGAAGCTCACCTTCGAACTCGGCCTCCAACTCGGTCTTGCCGAGGCTAACTGCCTCCAGCTGGACCTGGAGCGAGTGGACCTCCGACGAATTTTCTACAAACAAAGAAGGTTATCAGTAACCGGGATCAACATGAGAATCATAAAGAAACTCGGAGGAATGAGCTTACTCCTGACTGATACCCGAAGGTCGAGGTTCTCCTCCCGGAGTTCCGCTATCTCCCTCCTCAGGGCTGCCTCCCTCGATGCGGCCTCCTCCTGAGTGGTCTTCAACTTCAGCTGGATATCCTCCAGAGAGTTTAAGTGCAGGACCAGCTTCTCCAGCGCCTCCGACTTGGCCATGGAGCGGCAATACTCCTTCTGCACGCAAGATCCAAGGTTGACCGACTGAAGAGAAGCAATAATACAACAACAGAAGAAAGATCAAGGCTTACGTTGAGTAGCCGAGTCGCCTCGTTTAGGCTGTTGACGAGGGCATCCCTTTCTTCGCTTTCGGCTTGCTTGTCCAAGACGATGCCCTGCCTCTGCCCTTCCGAGTCTCGCCACTCGATTTTAATCGGGGAACCCAGGTTTCAGAAGACTGTAACCTGGGGATTTCCTCTACTGTAGCTAGTAGATTAGGAAGAACAGATGAAGACACGAAAGATTTAAACTAAAGAGTAAAGACAAGACCTTTGATTCAAGACTTACCGGCTTCAGTTGCTGCACTCTTGGGTGGAGCGGCCCGGCTGGCCTCCTTCTTCTGGCTTTTCACTGACTGATCCTCAGTCGGGGCTGATCGAGCCGCAGCCTGTGGTTTCCCCGCTCCCGACTGGCTTTAGTCGGGACGTTTCGGCTGGCGGTCGGGGGCTCCTTCCTCGGGGTATCCTTCTTCGGAGGCGAGGGCTTTTTGCCCGGAGCACTTTCGCTTGGGAGAGGGCTCCGGGGCCTTTGCTCCGCAGGCCTAGGTACCTCGGGCACAGCAGCTGAAGTAGGCCCCTCACCCTTCCCGGCAAGATCTATGTCCTGGGGCCTCCTGCAACAATGGATACAGCTGGAATGAAGACAAAGAAAGTTTTCAACGAAAAAAGTTCAGATTTCAGTCATGAAGCGTACCTGGACGACCGACGGATCTTTGGCGCCGCCTTCGGCGATGGCCTTGGAGGGGGCGTCTCGACTGGAGGAGCCGGGATGTCATCATCCGAGTTGTCGATAACGAGCCTCCTCTTGCTCGCCCGCTTATTGGTGTCCTCACTCGGGGCCGCCCGTTTCCCGACTGGGTCACCTTGGATCTTCACCCCGCCAGTCGGCTTCTTGGCATGGCGAAGCGACACGTCATCGTGAGGCACCTTGTACGGTTTCGAGATAACAGAAGCATTTTCCTACAAGAGAAATTCTCATAGTACTAAGAGGCATGACATCAAGGTTGCAAGACAATACGAAGAAGTCAGTCGGCTTACCGGAGGAGGAGGCCGATGGATGCTGAAGGGAAGAACTGGCAGTATGAGGGTGCGCTCGACTGCAATTCCAGTCGAGAAGATCTTGTACATCCGGATCTTCAGGATCTCGTAACTGAGTGGATCTTGATCTTCCCGATTGGGGTCCTTCCCGCCTTCGTATTCGAAGGCCGGCTTCGACCGCTCTTTGATTGGAGCCAGTCGGCACCTGATGAAATGCCGAGTGATCTGCTCGCCGCGAAGAGCTTTCTGCTTCATCGCCAGGATCTTCGCAAGCAGTTTGTTGGCCTCATCCCAATCTTGAGCCACCTGGAACAGTGCTCCAAGTTTGCCGGGTAGGGGGAAGGCCAACAAAGGGGTGTGGGTTCGAGATTGCGATATAGAACCACCCGCATGCCATCCCTTGTTGGAAGATTTTAAGGGAAGAGAAGTACTCCTTGCGGAGAGATCCGCAAAGTTGAAAACCCGCCCCACCAACAACGCATGGGTGGTCCTTATTCGGATGTGGTTTAAGGTAAAACATGCGGCGAAAGAGTTAGAAGTGGGGGAGGATGCCAAGGAAGGCTTCACATACATGAATAAAGAGAGCGATGTGAAGCATGGAGTTGGGGTTCAAATGGTAGAGTTGAAGCCCGTAATAATCCAAAAGCCCCCGGAAGAACTGGGAAGTAGGGAGGCTGAACCCGCAATAAAAGAAAGAGGTAAAGACAATGAGCTCACCGGTGTTCGGGGTTGGGAAGTCTTCACCCACCGCCGGGCGCCAGCCCATGATCTCCTTGGGGGGAAGTACTCCGTGCTTCACCATCTCCTTGAGGGTAGATTCCCTCACATCCGATGTGGCCCATTGGTCAAAGGGGATTCTCTTTTCATCCACCATGAGTGTGAGTGTGGTTTGGATAGGAAGTAGATCTGGTCACAAAGGATGGGGATTTGAGCAAGGGATCTTGGGAGATTGGCTGCAGAAGCTGGTTTGTGGCAAGAAGCGAGCTCCTGGGTGGATGGATTTGGGTGCGCGCGAGTCTAGGGTTTTCTGCAGGGAGCTGGTGAATAGCGCTACGAAAAGAGGAAATTTTGGGAAGACGAAGTGGCGGAGATGACCTCGAGGCTTTATAGAAAGATTTGAGGGTTGCGCTAGGTTTTCTTATGATTGGGCCAAGCCCATGAGAGAATCTACGACCCAGCTAAGGTGTGGCTCGACGCGTGTCCTTAGGGACTTAAGCAGATTAGCTTAAGTAGATTTGCCTTGGCAATATGCACGTGTCCGAATGCTCTATACCTTTGGAAATCCTTTCATACCGTGGTTTGCCTGACTTCATGAGAGGCTGGCACGATGCAACTTGAGAGGTGACCAACGGCTAAGCTTTTTATAGCTGCCTTGATGACAAGGGCTGTTTGGTTTCTTAGCATTTGATTAAGTGATTATATCAATGCTATTTTTCCACCTTAGTGAAGATCTTTATAGATTGAGACCGGTATTATGGCAAGAGCTATTTAATAACTTGGTCATGTTTTTCATGTGATTGAAAAACTTATTTACCCATGAGGGATGATTAAAATATTTGTTCCGAGATGACTCGGGCAGATCCACTTGGATAAGTATGAACTTACAGAGTGTATTCATCTAAGAGGGTTGATTTAATTATTTGTTCTGAGATGACTCGGGCAAATTCACTCGGGTGAGTATGAACTTGCCGGGTGATGAAATTTTCATGATTGCTTTAGCATGAGCTAAGTATTTATATGAGAATGATTTTTTATAGTCCTTGACTATATGATTAGTCTGATTTTGACTAACCATATAGTCGGGGGCTAAACCTAATTAGGTGCATCAGGAGATGCACCTAGATATTTATTTTTGAGAAATTTTTAGATATTTTTCAGCCCTTCACAATCTTTGGAGCCACTCGGGAAGATTCAGGCAGAGATGATGGAATCACTCGGCGCCAGAAGCACTCGGCCAAAGAGATTTTTGGCTGTGTACTGTTTTGGTTTGAAGCTGAGTTGTCTCGTCGACTGAAAAGGACTCAGGGGCTACTGTGGAGATTATGGCAATCGGGTATCTACATGGCAAGCTTATCCGACTGGAGGTAGGGATAGGTTGCGCCTGCCATATCTGTAAATCAAACATGACTTGGGTGTTACGTTGCCGATAGAGATAAGGCAACGGCCCATAGTCACGGTTTGATAAGATTGAGGAAACCGACTTAGAGTAAGATAGGGTTTCCGATCTGTAAACCCACCTCCCAAGACTATATAAGGGGGGTAAGGGGTGTCCCTTGAGGGATAATTCTGATAGGAGATCAGCTTTTAGGTTTCAGCCTTAGATCACGAGATCAATAAAGACACTCGACGGATCGAATCCACTGAAAGAGGAGTAGGGTATTACCTCACGAGAGGGCCTGAACCTGTCTAAACCTTCTTTTCCTTCTAACCCATTGTGCTTGGTGATCTTGACTGCGACCCCAGAAATTACATTGCCGAAACCAAGTTTCGACATCGCTCTTAGAACTATTAAGATCTGATTAGTTTAAAATTTACCATTAGAGACAATGCTGAAATTTCAGCCAGCCTTAACTGTTTTAGTTATCTTTAGTTTTAATTGCTATTAGATATATTAAAACCGCTTTTTATATTAAGATCTTAATCTATCTAAGTGCCCTAAGCATTAGCACATTTAGATCAGATTAATATCTTTTTATAAAATATATCGGAGTATTAGCCGATTCACATTAGATCTGCAGTATCGGCTAAGTTATCAATGCAGATAATTACTACCCTAACACGCTTTTAGCCTAAATGATTTATACTGTCTCGGCATAGCCGATCTATCCCTATCACTTAGCTTAACTGCGCTTTGGGATAGTAATTATGTATAAATTGATGCCTTTAGCCGATCCCATAGGATCTAATTTCAACTTAATGTCTATTTCTTGTTTCTTGTTGGTTACAGGATCAAACCAACTGGCACGCCTTCAATTCACCAGAGGCAACCAATTTGGATCTGCACTAAAGTAAAGCAAATCTCTCAGGCCAGTGCGTGGGAATCCGATTTCTGATCAACACGCTTTTGGCACGCCCAGTGGGACCAAGTGCAAACTTCCGAGTTCAACACAATGTCCAGCGACAGGAACCCAGAAATCAACGAGGAAAATATCATCCCAGCGAGGATTGAACAACTATCAGCTGAGCAAGTAGCCGACAACAAATAGATGGTCGAGCAGCTGCAGGCTAATTACCTGCAATCCTTCACCCAGACCAGGTCTAGGGCTGTCCTCCAGAAGATTAAATTCAGGCTCGAAGACCTCAACACGTCCTCTGAGGAAGACAGGAAGGGAAAGAACAAAATAGAGGATGTTAAACAAGAACAAGACGATTCGGAACTACACACCCTGCAAGACCGAATCGATTCGGCTGTGCATCACGCCCTTATCAACATAAGTGGCATACTGGTCAACACTCTCAACAATATGATAGCCATCGTGGTTGATTCAAAGATAGCCGATCAGCTGCAAAGAGGTCCAACCTACTTCACTAACGGCCAATTCCCGGGCTACAGGGTGTTGGCAACCCAAAATCGGCTGACACCACCGCCAGCGCAGCCAAATCCCCCAGGAGGGGCCCCGATCTAGCCCAACGTGCACGGATCGGCTTCAAGGCCACATCCCTTCATCCTGAACCGACGACCGCCTCCTTCCCAGGAACAATTGGCGAGCATGTTTGACCTCAATCGATGACCCGAGCCAGTTGGCAACCTCATTCCAGGGCCACATCACAACTTCGGTGGCCATCGGCTCCCTCCTGAGCAGTCATCACCACTGGCGAATTAGCCGCCTCCCATTGTTAACCAACTGCAATACCAATGTCCGGGGGGCCAACATGATCACCAGTATCGGCCGCAAACGCCGCCACCACTTCAGGATCGGCAAGGACCCTACCATATGAACAATATGAGCGGATACCCCAAGCTCAAGAGAGCAGACCTTGGGCCGATCTGATTGACGATGTAATGCGTGATCAGTTCGGTCTCAAGCCAAAGGACTCCGGTTACTTGTACTGGTATCTATATCCGGAACACTTCGAGAGAGTACCACTACCAAACCGGTGCAAGGTGCCAGACTTCTCCAAGTTCTCTGGGAAGGACGACGTATCTACTTACGAACACGTCAGCCGATTCCTAGCTCAATGCGAGGAAGCATCGACTACAGACGCGCTCAGAGTCTGCATGTTCCCGCTCTCATTGTCTAGATTGACTTTTACCAGGTTCTCATCGCTGCCACACGACTCAATACAGAGCTGGGCCGATCTGGAGAAACAATTCCATAGCTACTTCTATTCCGGCAACCAACATCAGACAGAAGCACAAAAAATTGGTCCATGATTATATTCAATGTTTCAGAGAAATGAGGAACCGATGCTACAATCTGATCTTATCAGACTCCCAGCTGGCCGATTTGGCATTTCATGGTCTTCTGCCTCCCATCCGCAAAAGGTTTTCGGCTCAAGACTTCGAGAGCCTAGCCCACTTGGCCCAGAAAGTGACAGCCCACGAACAGAGATTTCAAGAATCTAAGAAGGCCTTCAAGAAAGTTGCCCACGTCGCCTACGCAACTGACACAGAATCAAGTGAAAGCGATGCGGAGGTGGCAACAGCCGAGTGGACTAGGAACAAGAAAGCAATAACTTGCCAATGGTTGAAAAGGTCGGCCAAGGAAGAGAAATATGACTTTGATATCACTAAAGCCAACAGGATCTTTGATCTGCTGCTGAAGGAGAAGCAAATTCGGCTACCAGACAACCATGTTATCCCATCAGCCGATGATCTCAAAAAGAAAAAATACTGCAAGTGGCACAACACCACTTCCCACAGCACGAACGATTGCAAGGTGTTTAGACGACAAATCCAATCGGCCATTAAAGCTGGGAACATAAAGTTCAAAGAATCGGCTAAGCCGATGAAGGTTGATGGCAACCCCTTCCCGGTCAAAATGGTCCAAACCGGCCACGGGCGAGCTGATCGACAGCACCAAATGACGTACAGTTTAGCCGAAACAGTTAGTGCCAACTCAGGATCACCCCGTAGAGAGCCGATTGGAGATATGACTACGTCAATCAACATGGTCCACACCAACACACGATAGGCCGATTGTCGGCCCAGGCAGGACAACCTGTTGTGATTCCAATGTAGGATCCAAGAGGAAGAAGAGAGCCGACGTGGCGGGCCGAACAAAAGGGCGCCGGATTGGCTGGGCATGGCGTATTACCGCCACCACGATGGTTGTGATCCACATTGACATTGCGAGTTCTTCAGGTTCTGCTGGGAGCAAGGAATGAGGTTGCCAACCCTCGAAAATTGCCCGGCGTGCAGTGGTTATAGAGAAGACGAATACAGGGAACCACAACTGAAGAGTTCTAACCGATTCGTCCCCCGAGCCGTTCGGCTCAACCAACATAAGCCTTCTATTCATGATTGGCTCGGCCCCATCCACCAAGACTTCTTACAGGAAGAAGATCAAGAAGAGGCCGACGAAAAACAATCGACCAACCCCCAATGGTGCCCTTCGAACCTCTTTACCAAAACACAAAAGAGAAGCATCCAGCAGCTCAAGAGCGAGGGGCAAGAGGAATAGTACGGCGGATAATCCAACAGCAACAACGTTGGCAGGGCACAAAGCGATGGCGTGTTAAGAAACAAGCGGCCCTAGCCGACCAAGCTAGGAGTGCGGCAAAAGGAAAAGGAAAAGTTACTGCATAGGTTAACATGGTCTTTATACTACCCAGCCGAATTCGGTGCTATAGAAGCCGATGCAGACAACGTGGAGGATACCTTGGCAAGATTAGCTCGGTCCCCATAGCAAGCTATTTTCGAAAAGCTAGAGGGGACTGAGAATCGGCACCTCAAGCCGCTTTACATGAAAGGATTTGTTAACGGCAAGCCGATGTCGAAGATGCTGGTCGATGGAGGGGCCGCAGTCAACTTGATGCCCTATGCCACCTTCAGGAAGCTAGGCAAAGGAGCCGAAGATCTAATCAAAACAAACATGGTTCTCAAAGACTTAGGCGGCAATCCATCGGAAGCCAAGGGTGTTTTGAATGTGGAGCTGACCGTCGGCAACAAGACCGTGCCCACGACTTTTTTCGTCATCGACGGGAAGGGATCGTACAGCCTACTGCTTGGGAGGGACTGGATTCACACAAACTACTACGTCCCTTCCACAATGCATCAAAGTTTGATCCAATGGCAAGGCGACAAGGTCAAAATCATGCGAGCCGACAGGTCAGTGAACGTCGCTAATGCCGATTTGCCACTTTGGGAAATCGACGGTATCGATTGTCTGTCCGGCAAAATCTGGCAAGCCGATTTTCTAAAGGTGTCTGATTCTGCTATACAGCCTATTGGAGACGAAGAGCCTCAATTACTACTTTGATGGCGTCGTGGAGGGCTCGAGCGTCTACAGCAAGGACACCGTGGACGACAATGACGACAAACTTGGGCAGGGTTTTATGTCGACCGACGAGTTAGAGGAGATTGATATAGGCCCAGGAGATAGGCCTAGGCTGACATATATTAGCAAAAATTTGTCTTCTCATTTTAGATCCAAGCTTATTGATTTATTAAAGGAATATAAAGATTGGTTTGCTTGGGAGTATTTCGAGATGCCTGGTCTTAGCCCATCCATTGTTGTGCATCGGCTGCCTATAAAGCCTGGATATCGGCAGTACAAACAACCTCCCGGGAGGTTTAAAGCCGATATGTATGATGCGATTAAAGCCGAAATCACTCGGCTATACGATGCTGGATTTATTTGACCTGCTGATATGCAGAGTGGGTTTCAAACATAGCTCCAGTAATAAAGAAAAATGGTAAACTTAGGGTTTGTATTGATTTCAGGGACCTAAAGAAAGCTACCCCTAAGGACGAATATCCAATGCCCATAGCCGATTTGCTTGTGGATGCTGCTTCGGCCACAAAATCATAAGCTTTATGGATGGCAATGCAGGCTACAATCAGATTATCATGGCCGAAGAAGATATCCACAAGACTGCTTTCAGATGCCCAGGAGCAATCGGCTTATACGAATGGGTTGTCATGACATTTGGCTTGAAGAATGCTGGATCAACTTATCAAAAGGCCATGAACTATATTTTTCATGATATGATCGGCTCTCTAGTGGAGATCTACATTGATGATGTTGTCGTCAAATCCAGGGAAATAGAAGACCACATAGCCGATATGAGACAGGTTTTGGAGAGAACGAGGAAGTACGGCCTAAAAATGAACCCACTAAAGTGTGCGTTTGGTGTGTCGGCTGGGCAATTTTTAGGGTTTCTTGTTAATGAGAGAGGAATAGAGGTTACACCAAGGAGCATCAATGCTATCAAGACAATTCAGCCTCCGAGGGACAAGAAGCAACTACAGTCTTTGATCGGCAAAATCAACTTCATCGGACGATTCATCGCCAACCTTTCAGAAAAGATGGAGCCGTTCACGCCTTTGCTTCGGCTGAAAGCCGATCAAGCATTCACTTGGGGGAGAGCAGCAAAAAGCGTTGGACAATATCAAGGATTACTTAAGCTCACCTCCAGTTTTGATTTCTCCACAGAAAGGGATACCATTCAAGCTATATCTGTCAGCCAACGACAAGTCCATCGGCTCGGTGTTGAGTTAGGAGATCGAAGGGAAGGAAAAGGCCATCTTTTATCTTAGCCGACGGCTTCTGGATGCAAAAACAAGGTATTCACCAGTGCAAAAATTGTGTATTTTCCTATATTTTTCGTGCACAAAGTTGAGGCATTACTTATTATCCAATGAGTGCACTGTGGTATGCAAAGCCGATGTAGTAAAATATATGCTATCGGCTCCAGTACTACAAGGACGGGTTAGGAAATGGATTTTTGCCTTGACGGAGTTTGATTTAAGATACCAGGTGCCCAGGGCAGGGCAGTTAAAGGACAAGCTATAGCCAATTTTATAGGGGAACACAGAGATGACTCAATCGGCTCAGTAGACATTATGCCTTGGACTGTAACTTTCGATGGCTCGGTTTGCACCAATGATTGCGGAATCGGCTCTGTAATAATTTCTCCCAAGGGGGCAAGCTTTGAGTTTGCCTTTTCAGTCACGCCCCATGCCACAAACAACCAAGCCGAGTATGAGGCCATGCTCAAAGGACTATAAATACTCAAATAGGTTGAAGCCGACGCCATTGAAATAATGGGAGATTCACTGTTGGTGATCAGCCAGCTGTCAGGAGAATTTGAATGCAAGAATGACGTGCTGATGGTCTATTATCAAAAATGCCGAGAGTTGATGGACAGCTTTCGGCTAGTGACTTTGAAGCACATCCCCAGAGAACAGAATGCAGAAGCCAATGATTTAGCTCAGGGGGCATTAGGCTATAGACCGATGATGAAAGATATTGAAGTAGAGATCGCCACCATGACAGCCGACGTCTGGAGATTTGATGTCTATAACTACTTACGAAACCCCTCCTAGTCGGCTTCAAGGAAATTGCGCTACAAGGCTTTGAGATATGTCTTGCTTGACGAAGATTTGTATTATCAGACGATTGATGGCGTCTTGCTTAAGTGTCTCAGTGCTGGTCAAGCCAAGGTGGCTATCGGAGAAGTGCATGAGGGAATTTGTGGCACGCATCAATCAGCTCACAAAATGAAGTGGCTACTTCAAAGAGCAGGGTATTTTTGGCCGACGATGCTGGAAGATTGTTTCAAATATTACAAAGGATGCCAAGGCTGTCAAAAGTTTGGAGTTATCCAAAGAGCACCAGCATCGGCTATGAACCCAATTATCAAGCCTTGGTCATTCAGAGGTTGGAGAATCGACATGATCGGCCAAATCAATCCACCCTCGAGTAAAGGACACAAGTTCATATTAGTGGCAACAGATTATTTTACCAAGTGGGTGGAAGAAATTCCTTTGAAGAAGGTCGATTCTAGGGACGCAATCGAGTTTGTTGAAGAGCACATCATATACCGATTCGGTCTCCCTCAAACTATAACTATGGATCAGGGATCTATTTTCATATTGGATGAGTTCGTTCAGTTTGCCGACGGCATGGGGATCAAGTTACTCAATTATTTGCCATATTATGCTCAGGCTAACGGGCAAGCAGAGGCCTCAAATAAAAGTCTAATCATGTTGATAAAGAGAAAGATCGCTGAATACCCCAAGCAGTGGCACAACCGATTAGCCGAGTCACTTTGGGCCTATCGGATGGCTTGCCACGGATATATCCAAGTCCCCCCATATAAACTGGTCTACGGACATGAAGCAGTGTTGCCATGGGAAACAATCGTCAGCTCCAGAAGGGTTCAGTTACAAGATCAGCTTACAGCCGACGATTATTGCAACTTAATGGTGGATGAATCCGAATATTTGGTTTTGTCACGAATAAGGGCCTTGGAAAAGGTGACGAGGGACAAGGAGCGAGTAGCCCGTCACTATAACAAGAAAGTTGTACCTAAGACGTTTGAAGAGGGCGAGCTCGTTTGGAAATTAATATTGCCGATCAGATCAAGGGATAATAAGTTCATCAAGTGGTCACTGAATTGGGAAGGGCCATTCAAGATCCACAAATGCGTCTCTAAAGGGGCCTATATGCTAGAAGGATTGGATGGAGAAGTATTTGGTAGGGCTCTCAACAGCAAGTATTTGAAGAAATTTTACCCACGTGTTTGGATCAATTCATGATTCAGCTATGGTTGTGCCGATTCATGTTAGCCAATGCGTTGTGGGACACAAGCATCGCCTTTAGGACGTTTTTCACACCATGTTTTCCCCTAATTTTTCTACATCGGCTCAGCCTAGCCGATGGCGACAAGATTTTTGATTTGATAATTTTGTTAATGCTAAGGATATCAGCAACAAAATTATGGGGGCATACATGTATATTATCAGAAATCGGACTTAGCAAATTTTTTGAGTTCGAAGTTTTTGAAGCATTCTAGGCATGGTTGGCAAGCATGCACATGAGTGGCATTGATCAAACTGAGTACAAAAGAGTTTGAGCCGATTACAAGATGAACTGCGAGTTTGAGGTACAAGAATTCCTAGCCAACTATTACAAATAGTTCAGCGTCAGAGGAAGTTGGTGATGGCCGATATCGCCCTACGGCGAATTCCGTCTACGATCACCTTAGCGTCGGCTGCATCATTCCCTGGGATCGGCTTCATCGCCCTGGCCATATCATATAAATTTGACATGGCCACCTTGATCTTCCCTCGTTGGTCCTTGATCTCTTTCAGTAGGCCGGCCACACGTTGTTTTTTGGCCAGAATGTCGGCTTCAATGTAGGCAAGTTCGGCTATCAGTTCCTCCCGACGTTTGCGAAGCCGATCAAGTTCAGCAATCGGCTCGGTCTTCAAAGCATCGAACTTGGCCTTCTCGGTGGTGATTTCTTGTTGACTGGCTTTGATGGTGGCCTCCAACGCTTGGTTCTCTCAGCGATCGGCTATTCTCTGCTTAGCTCATTCGAACTTGTGCCGATGCACCTCCATGAAGGTGGCCGGTGCGATGATGTCTGCCAGCTGGTCCGGCAGCCAATCCTGGACATCCTCAAACTGACTACGGATGGAGCCACAGTCGGCGACCAGAAAGTCGAGGGAGCACCCTAGCCATTTGGCTATGTTCGACAAGGTAGCCCGTAGGTCCTCGTCCGACACCACCATGGCCTTATCGGCATCCTCATCAGGATCTAGAAACTCTGAGAGATCGAAGTCCAGAAGATCGGCTACAGACTGCAAGTCAGGAGACAGTTAGAAGGGTCAACAAAACTGATGAGCCGATTTATGAAGCTGGACAGAACTTACTCGGACAACTGGGACTGTGGTAGCCACGTCTTCGGCGTCGCCACCACCTGCAGCCATTGGTGTGTGCTCGCTCGATACGTGGGGGGCAGGTGTTGGAGCGCGAGGAGGCTAAAAATAGATACAAGTCAAAAATTGGCTATGTTAATAAGAGGGAAATGAAGGATACTAGAACTTACCAAGGGAGGAGGAGCCGTTTTCTTCTTGGCGCCAATTTCTTTGCCTACGAACATAGAAGGCCGATAGAATCATAATGGAAAATGTGATGAGATTCAATGATGAAAGGTGTTTACTGGTTGGGAACGAGCGACGTGTTTCGGAGGTCTCAGAGTTTTTTCGATGGTCTGCTCAGCCGATGGAGTCCGAGCATATTTGTCTGAAGAGCTCGTTTTGGCTGTGGCAGTGTTGATAGCTTGCTCCATTTCCCCTTCCCTAACTGTTAGTGATATGCCCTAGAGGCAACATGGAGATGTTGGATATCACGTCAATGTTTATGTATTTATGAATAAAGTGTTATTCAGTTCCATGAAATAGAAATCTTGTATTGATCAATAAGTACGTGACTTATTTATGAGACTCTATATGTATGAATCTATTTCTAAATGATCCCTGATCATATATCATATTATTGGAACTAATATGATTCTAAGATCGACATGTCTATTGATTGATGATCATGTCTCATAGATCATGGGTATGGAGATACCAAATCAATAAACATGGACACATGTGTTAGAGAACACATTGTTGGATAGACCCACCATGAGACACTACAGGAATTAATGTGCCATTAGTTGGTCTCAGGTAGTGTTGGTACAAAGTCCTTAGACCTGAGATCACCATGGATTCCAACATGTGTAGTAGCCTACTTTGGGACTACCAAACGCTATTCCGTAACTGGGTAGTTATAAAGGTAGTTTTCGGGTTTGCTATGAAACATGGAGTGGGATGTGAGTGATCAAGATGGAATTTGCCCCTCCTTTGGAGAGATATCTCTGGGCCCCTCGAGGTAATGGATTATGGAAATGCATGGCCATGCTAAGTTGATTGAGGAGTCAATCAACAGACAGATAATCCAATACGGTTCGAGTGAATGGTTAAGCTATTGAAGGGATGGCACACATCTTGCCTATAGCTTAACTGGTATCGTGAGGCAAAGGGATTTGTGTACACATTACAGGTTCAGAGCCGATATTTTATTCTTGTATACTATGGTGTCAATATGTGCTGCTAGGCGCCGCTGTTGACAGGTCGGCTGAGTTGGACTCGAGCCGACGGTCGGCTAAGTTAGACTATAGCCGAAACCGAGTATACCTGAACCTACAGGGTCGCACGCTTAAGGGGATAAGAACAGGCATTCGAGTTGGACTCGGATACGGCTCGATCGGATAGGGATCCGATCGGATAGAGTCCTATGGGCTTACGACGTGTGGGCGGCCAACTCTATGAGATACGGATGAGATCCGATTCGAAAATAGAGTCCTGATCGGCCACTAGTCCTAGTCGGCCAACTCTATATAAAGGAGGGTGGGGTGGAGAGCTGCGGCACGTCAATTGCATCGCGTGCAACAGAAGTCGCCGAGATCAATCTCCACGGAATCCCTCCCCACTTTCGAGCCAAACCCTAGCCTTGCATCGCGTGCTAGCACACGGGTGTTCGGCGTTGTCCCCGGACGTGTGGATACCGGTAGAGCGCCGCTACGTTGCGCGGCTGTTGATCGGCTTCGGATCGGCTGCAACCGGAGCGATCGGCTGTGGTGGAATCGGCTGCGGTCGGGCGCATCGAGCGAGGCATGAGAACGCGGCCGGACGACTCGAATCGGCTGATTGGCGAATCGGCTGTCTCCAGGAATCGGCTACACAGTTCCAGATCGGATTGCCCTGATTGGCTATTCCGCTGCACTCTACTCCAATCGGTAACGATCTATTGGCCCTTACTTGCAAGTGTTCCTGGTTTGCGCGGTAAAAGTTTTTTGTTTTCGGCTACCGTAGCCTCCGCGTAACCCTTCACTAACTTCTTCTTCGAGGACCACGTCCACATCTGGATCGACTGGAGGAAAGTCGTCAGCTAGAGTTGATTTCGGCTTCTTTGAAGCCTGTTTCTTTTTCTCTGCAACCGGAGTAGCAACAGTCGATGACTTTGCCCTTTTTAGCCGATGCAACGGCTCACGGGTTTGGCCGTGAAGAAGTGTAGCCACCTTCGGCACATGGAAGCCGATGATTGACGGGGCTAGCTCGCAGCCGCCGGACAGCACGCCAGGGGCATAAAGGATTGCTACTCCCGTGTTACTTGCGTGTGGAGGGGAAGCGTCGATTGCCTGCAAAGGAATAAGGCATGGTTAGTCAAGAATGCAAGTAGTGACCGAGGAGGTCATTTTCGGATCGACAGTGGTCAAATACATTGAGGCCGAATGATGAAACAAGTGCCGCTTCCACTCATTCCACTATCGGCTAAAGATAGTTGTCCTAATCACCACCAGGTCAATATTGTCAATACTGTCCAGAGGGGGACCAGGGATGTTGAGCACCCGATTCATCATGACGTCTCCTTCGGTTTTGGCCCTGGCCTGGATCTTGTCCGAGTAATAGAGGTCGATCGGCAGCTGGCCCGTGCCAAGTTGTCTTGCAGCCACCATCGGATGATAGAATTCGTAATACTTCTGGATATTGCATCCTTGGTGGATGCCCACGGGGAGGATGCAAGGCGTTATGGCCGATATGTAAATCTCCCTTGGTTTTTCATATTCTTCAGAGTTAAGCTCATCTAGCCGGAGATCGTCTCGGAGTTTGAACTTGTCAAAATCTTCATAGGCGAACCATATCCTCGAGCTGCTTGGAAACCCATTGTACAGGTTGCTGAACCAATTTTTGAAATGATCGGCTGTCAGCTTGGATCCAGGATAGGTTGTCGCTGCTTTCCCATACGTCAGGCATCGGCGGTGGTCACTTCTTCATCATCTTCGAACCGTGGCTCGATCAAGGGGAAATCAGCCTCTAGTGGAGCCGGCCTTTCTGCAACCTGATAAGTGTGGAGATTTAGCCGCAACTGCAGTAGCCACCAGGGCCCTCCTGTGTTGACGGCTTGCTTGGAAGCCAGCCGAGCCGATGCGTTGCTTAGCATTTGGTACAAATAGCTGAGCATGTATTTTCCTAGGGGGACTTGTTTTTTGCTCATCAGAGCTTCGGCTATGTGCTGCCAGTTGCTAGTCGGCCCACAGCTTGATCCGCAGAATACAAATTTCTTTAGCCACATCAGGACGAAAGTTGTGTGTTCTCTCTCGAAGATTGGACCATCTTTCATGTTCATTGATATAAAGCCGATCCATCCTCCTATGCTATTGATCTTGAAATTATGAGTGCATTTGATGTTGAGGCCGGCTGGGTCCACTGTGGAGGTTATATCCAGTCCTGTGATCATTGCCACATCCAAGAGAGTTGGCGTCATCGGCCCTTGTCTAAAAAAATGCATATAGCGTATCTGACCAGAAGTAGGTGGCAGCCGATAGGAGGGGCTCGTCCTTGGACATATCGGCTATTGTCAAAGCTAGACATTGGCATATACCTAGTTCAGTCCAATGGGTTTGTTGCCTAGCAGACATTCTTGAGTACCAAGCTAGCCAGGATTTGTCTGTTGAAGGCCAGGACATAAAAGCACCAGACCAGTGGGCCAGATCAGGGGTGGAAAACCTAAAGGGAATCTGGTTTGTTTCGGCATTGATGAACTCGCTAGGGTCTAAGTTGTCGATCAGCCCTAACAAAAACTTATTGGGCTAGCAAGGTCTGGGATGGCGATTTGGTGGGCAAGGTGTAGCAAATTAGAGGATAGAAGAACGAGATTACATAGGGTAAAAAGCCATGTCACAAGGAGAAAAGGGCTATAGCCGATGGAACTTACCTCTGGGTATTATGCCTGAGCCGTGTTAGAGCGAGTGCTTGAGGACGCCATTAATAGAGGGGATTTGTCGACGCGGAAGGGTTCGTCGGTGAGGTCGCGCTTCGGGTTCCAATGGGGTCGCCGTGGAGACGAAAATTTTTTTTTATGGCTAGGGCTTGAGGATGTAAAAGTGACAGCGTGGCTTGGTTCGGCGCTAGGCGGGTGTTATTTAAAGAAATTTCGCGATAGTCAAAACGGATTAGGGCGAAGTTTGCGCGGGAAGTTAAAACAGCGTAAAATCCGCAATACTATCATATTACGGACTTGGGGGGCATGTGTTAACGATCAAATTGTTAGTGATATGCCCTAGAGGCAACATGGAGATGTTGGATATCACGTCAATGTTTATGTATAAATGAATAAAGTGTTATTCAGTTCCATGAAATAGACATCTTGTATTGATCAATAAGTACGTGACTTATTTATGAGACTCGATATGTATGAATCTATTTCTAAACGATCCTCGATCATATGTCATATTGTTGGAACAAATATGATTCTAAGATCGGCATGTTTATTGATTGATGATCATGTCTCGTAGATCATGGGTATGGAGATACCAAATCAATAAACATGGACATATGTGTTAGAGAACACATTGTTGGATAGACCCACCATGAGACACTACAGAATTAATGTGCCATTAGTTGGTCTCGGTAGTGTTGGTACAAAGTCCTTAGACCGAGATCACCATGGATTCCAACATGTGTAGTAGCCTACTTTGGGACTACCAAACGCTATTCCGTAATGCTGGATAGTTATAAAGGTAGTTTTCGGGTTTGCTATGAAACATGGAGTGGGATGTGAGTGATCAAGATGGAATTTGCCCCTCCTTTGGAGAGATATCTCTGGCCCCTCGAGGTAATGGATTATGGAAATGCATGGCCATGCTAAGTTGATTGAGGAGTCAATCAACGGATAGATAATCCAATACGGTTCGAGTGAATGGTTAAGCTATTGAAGGGATGGCACACATCTTGCCTATAGCTTAAGCGGTATCGTGAGGCAAAGGGATTTGTGTACACATTACGGGTTCGAGCCGATATTATTCTTGTATACTATGGTGTCAATATGTGCTGCTAGGCGCCGCTGACAGTCGGCGAGTTAGACTCGAGCCGACGATCGGCTAAGTTAGACTATAGCCGAAACCGAGTATACCTGAACCTACGGGGTCGCACGCTTAAGGGATAGAATAGATATTCGAGTTGGACTCGGATACGGCTCGATCGGATAGGGATCCGATCGGATAGAGTCCTATGGGCTTACGACGTGTGGGGCGGCCAACTCTATGAGATACGGATGAGATCCGATTCAAAATAGAGTCCTAATCGGCCACTAGTCCCGTCGGCCAACTCTATATAAAGGAGGGAGGGGTGGAGAGCTGCGAGACATCAATTGCATCGCGTGCAACGAAGTCGCCGAGATCAATCTCCACGGAAACCCTCCCCACTTTCGAGCCAAACCCTAGCCTTGCATCGCGTGCTAGCACACGGGTGTACGGCGTTCGTCCCCGGACGTGTGGATACCGGTAGAGGCGCCGCTACGTTGCGCGCTGTTGATCGGCGGATCGGCTGCAATCGGAGCGATCGGGCGGTGGAATCGGCTGCGGTCGGGCGCATCGGAGCGAGGCGTGAGAACGCGGCCGGACGACTCGAATCGGCGATTGGCGAATCGACGTCTCCGGGAATCGGCTACACTGTTCCAGATCGGATTGCCACGATTGGCTATTCCGCTGCACTCTACTCCAATCGGTAACGATCTATCGGCCCTTACTTGCAAGTGTTCCTGGTTTGCGCGGTAGATTTTTTGTTTTCGGCTAGCGTAGCTTCCGCGTAACCCTTCAGTGGTATCGAGCTAATCTTGCTTAGTTCGGGTTTTAGATTGGATCTGGAACAAGTTTTGCACATGGGTTGATTAGATCAATCGGTTTTACGGGATCGTTGAGGAGAGTTAATGGTAATTGCGTTCCTTGATAGTGTATCGGAACGGCGTAATGTGATTACGTCGAAGCAATTTCCATATAACTCGGTTTGAGTTGGGTTCGAGATAGCGTTCCTTGATAGTGTATCGGAACGGTATAATGTGATTATGCCGAAGCTATCTCGTAGTCCGATCTTGTTAGCTGCCTCGCGCCTACGCAAACCATCTCCCTTGATAGTGTATCGGGACAGCATAATATGATTATGCCGATATGATTTCCATAAGCGATTTCATAGATTGGATCTATGAATTTTGTGTGGTGTTCGGCGCGCTAACCGCTAGCGGGACCGCCGTGTGCGTACCCCCTTATAGGTCGTCTCGATGCCGTAGCTGCGATAAGTAGAAAACGTTTCTACGCCTAACTTGTTTTTGCGAGAGAATGCTTTGAGATGGTATGGCCCTATTGTATGTATGAGATGCATGTAATATTCTTTCATATGTGCAATCCCCTGTAATATTCTTTCATACGTGCAATGCTTGTAATATTCTTTCACGACCGCCGAGTCGATGTAATCTTCAATTAGAGCTTCTATAGTAGTAGCTTAGTTTGAAGAAATCAAGCGTTCGGCACTCGAAAGAACGGTGATGAAGATGGAGATCTCTACACCGGCATGGAGATGGAGATCACCATGTGAAGGGGGACATACTATTTCACTATATGCTATTCTTCTTGCTTTTATATGTGATATGTTTGTTTGATAGGATAGCATCCCTCACAAAATTAAGTAGTAATGATGCCCTTCCAAATGTTGCACCGTCACCGTTATGCTCGTCAATGGTGGGTCTCGCAAAGCAGAGTGCCATTCTCTATCATAACACGAGGGGTATATGTCGACATATACAGCAGGAGCATTTGGTTTACTTAACAAGGCTATCAAAACAGTTTTGGGCCTTGGGGCATAGGTTGGGGCCGGGCATGGAGATGCCACACCAACAACAAGAGTCACATAGAGATGTGATTAGCAAGGAGTTGCTTACCAATGTTACTAATTTTCTAGCGTGATGCCAAAGCTCACTAGAAAATTAACTAACATGTGGATCTTGACCCAATACGTAACATAGAGGGAAGGTGGAAAATACGTAATGGGAGTCTTATGTTAAATTGTTTAACAAAAGACATAACATAAATATTGTGCTAAACTTTGTTTTTCTGTTGTAGAATAAATGGCGGCTAATACTACACCCAGTACCTTTAATTTGCGATCTATTCTCGAAAAGGAAAAATTAAATGAAACAAACTTTATGGATTGGTATCGCAACTTGAGAATTGTTCTCAAGCAAGAGCGTAAGGAGTACGTTCTTGTAGTACCCTATCCCGAGGATTTGCCAAATAATGCCACCGCAAGCGCACGGAGGGCTTATGAGAAGCACACCGATGATGCCCTAGATATAAGTTGTCTCATGCTTGCTACAATGTCCCCCGAGCTTCGAAGCAATATGAGAGCAGCGATGCTCACACTATTATTCGGGGACTGCGTGGCATGTTTGAGAACCAAGCTCGGGCCGAGAGGTTCAACACCTCAAAGTCCTTGTTTGCGTGTAGGCTTGTTGAGGGAATCCCGTCGTCCGCATGTGATAAAGATGATTGGCTATATCGAGAGTCCGGAAAAACTAGGTTTTCCCCTTAGCCAAGAGTTGGCTACGATGTGATTCTCCTCGCTCCCTCCGAGCTTCGAGCCATTCATATTAAACTATCACATGAACAATATGGATAGAACCTTGGCTGAATTGCATGGGATGCTAAAGACATGAGGAGAGTATCCGAAAACGGTCATCATGTCATGATTATGCGAAGGCAAAGCGCAAACCACCTGTCAAGAAACTTTGCACCAAGAGGAAGTTAACTCCCGATGAGATCGCGAGTGCCTCCAATGCAAAGAAGGGCAAGAAGGGGTCGCGGCATCGATGCCGTTTGCTTCTATTGCAAGGAGACAGCCACTTGGAAAATGAGCGCAAGAAGTACATGGAGGATCTCAAGAAGAAGCAAAGTACGACTTCGCTTCAGGTATTAATGTTTAGACATTAATCTCGCTACTTCACCTACCGACTCTTGGGTATTTGATACCGGATCGTAGCTCATATTTGCAAATCGTTGCGGGAATGAGAAGAAGTAGAGGATTGAGAAGGGGCGAGGTGAACCCGCGCGTCGGCAATGGAGCAAGCGTTGCTACGCTTGCTTGTCGGCACGTACCACTTCATCTACCTTCGGGATTAGTTTTGGAATTGAATAATTGTTATTGTGTTCCAACACTATGTCAAAACGTTATTTCCGCTTCATGTTTGCAAGCGGAAGGATATGATTTTAGATCAATGGACAATGGTTGTTCAATATATCTTAGAGATATGTTCTATTTTCATGCTCCATTGGAGAATGGATTATACGTTTTGAATCTTGAAGCGTCTCCCATCTATAACATTAATACGAAAGGCAACTCTCTAATGATATAAACCCCACGTTTATCCGGCATTGTCGCTTAGGCCATATAAATAAGAAACGCATGGAGAAGCTCCATAAGGATGGATTGCTTCACTCTTTTGATTTTGAATCATTTGAGACATGTGAGTCTTGTTTACTTGGTAAGATGACAAAGGCACCTTTCACGGGACATAGTGAGAGAGCAAGTGACTTATTGGCACTCGTACATACCGATGTATGTGAACCAATGAGCTCAACGGCCGAGGTGGTTATCAATACTTCATTACCTTTACGATGACTTTAGTAGATATGGTTATATCTACTTAATGAGGCATAAGTCCGAATCCTTTGAAAAGTTCAAAGAATTCCAGAATGAAGTACAGAATCATTTAGGGAAAACAATCAAGTTTCTACGATCAGATCGTGGAGGGGAATACTTGAGCCAAGAGTTTGGTATTCATCCGAAAGATTGTGGAATTGTTCCACGCTTGACTCCGCCGGGAACTCCGCAATGGAACGGAGTGTCCGAACGGAGAAATCGCACCTTGTTGGACATGGTGCGGTCGATGATGAGCCAAAGTGATCTTCCGTTATCCTTCGGGGATATGCTCTTGAAACATTGCGCTCACACTAAATAGAGTTCCATCTAAGTCGAGTTGAAAAGACACCATATGAGATATGGACAGGGCAACCCCTAGTTTGTCTTTTCTCAAAATTTGGGGATGTGAGGCTTATGTAAAACGTTTACAATCGACAAGCTCACACCCAAATCGACAAGTGCTTCTTTGTGGGATATCCTAAGGAAACTAAGGGATATTACTTTTATAATCGGGAACAAGGCAAAGTGTTTGTCGCCCGACATGGTGTCTTCTTGGAGAAAGAGTTTCTTTCAAGAAGGGTTAGTAGGGAGCAGGGTGCATCTTGAAGAAGTTCAAGAAACACCGGAAAATGTTTCAGCGACCACGGAACCACAACAGGAGGTGCAAAGTGTTGCGCCACCGGTTGTAGATACACCAGCCCCACGGAGTGTCGAAAGATCACGTCGTGCACCGACAGTACACAGTGCGGAACAATGTGATATATTGTTGTTGGACAACGATGAACCTAAGACCTATGAGGAAGCGATGGTGGGACCCGATTCCAACAAGTGGCTTGGAGCCATGAAATCCGAAATAGAATCCATGTACGACAATCAAGTTTGGAACTTGGTTGATCCACTGATGGTGTCAAAACCATTGAGTGTAAATGGGTTTTTAAGAAAAGGCCGATATGGATGGAAATGTTCACATCTATAAGGCGCGATTGGTGGCGAAAGGTTTTAAACAGATTCAAGGAGTTGATTATGATGAAACCTTCTCGCCCGTCGCAATGCTTAAATCTATTCGGATTATCCTAGCGATTGCTGCATATTTCGATTATGAGATATGGCGAGATGGATGTCAAAACGGCTTTCCTAAATGGAAACCTAAGCGAGGATGTATACATGATACAACCTCGGGGTTTTGTCGATCCAGAATCGCCGGAAAGATATGCAAGCTACGAAATCCATTTATGGATTGAAGCAAGCATCTCGGAGTTGGAATATTCGTTTTGATGAAGTAATCAAAGGGTTTGGTTTCATCAAAAATGAAGAAGAGGCCTGTGTTTACAAAAGGTCGGTGGGAGCACAATTGTATTTCTAATCTTATATGTGGATGACATATTACGATTGGAAATGATATCCCTATGCTTGAATCCGTCAAGTCTTCATTGAAAAATAGTTTTTCCATGAAAGACTTAGGGGAAGCAACATATATATTGGGCATTCAGATCTATAGAGATAGATCCAAGAGGCTAATTGGATTAAGCCAAAGTACATACATTGACAAGGTGTTGAAAAGGTTCAACATGCATGATTCCAAGAAAGGTTTCTTGCCTATGTCACATGGCATCAATCTTAGCAAGAATCGGTGTCCTCGGACACATGATGAGCGGAATAAGATGGGTATGGTTCCATATGCTTCGGCAATTGGATCCATCATGTATGCCATGCTTTGTACACGCCCGAGATGTCTCGTACGCTTTGAGTGCTACGAGCGATACCGTCGAGATCCAGTGAAGGTACTGGATGCCGTAAAGAATATCCTTAAGTACTTGAGAAGAACTAAGGATATGTTCCTAGTCTATGGAGGTGAGGAAGAGCTCGTTGTAAGTGGTTACACCGATGCTAGCTTCCAAGCAGGACAAGGATGATTATAGATCGCAATGCAGGTTCGTGTTCGCCCGAACGGAGCGCGATCGGTGGAAGAGTTCCAAGCGGGATACGTTGCTGATTCTACAACGGAGGCCGAGTACATTGCTGCTTCGGAAGCGCAAAGGAGGCTGTTTGGATCAAGAAATTCGTTTCGAGCTTGGTGTGATGACTAGTACGACTGGTCCAATGTCTCTCTATTGTGATAATAGTGGAGCCATTGCGCAAGCCAAGGAGCCGAGGTCACATCGAAGTCCAAACACATACTTCGGCGATATCATCTCATCCGCGAGATAGTGGACAGAGGTGATGTCAAGATATGCAAAGTGCACACGGATCTCAACATAGTCGATCCGCCGACAAAACCTCTCCTCACCGAAGCATGAGGCGCACACAAGAGCAATGGGTATTAGATACTTACATGATTGACTCTAGTGCAAGTGGGAGATTGTTAGTGATATGCCTTAGAGACAACATGGAGATGTTGGATATCACGTCAATGTTTATGTATAAATGAATAAAGTGTTATTCAGTTCCATGAAATAGACATCTTGTATTGATCAATAAGTACGTGACTTATTTATGAGACTCGATATGTATGAATCTATTTCTAAACGATCCCCGATCATATGTCATATTGTTGGAACAAATATGATTCTAAGATCGGCATGTTTATTGATTGATGATCATGTCTCGTAGATCATGGGTATGGAGATACCAAATCAATAAACATGGACATATGTGTTAGAGAACACATTGTTGGATAGACCCACCATGAGACACTACGGAATTAATGTGTCATTAGTTGGTCTCGGTAGTGTTGGTACAAAGTCCTTAGACCGAGATCACCATGGATTCCAACATGTGTAGTAGCCTACTTTGGGACTACCAAACGCTATTCCGTAACTGGGTAGTTATAAAGGTAGTTTTCGGGTTTGCTATGAAACATGGAGTGGGATGTGAGTGATCAAGATGGAATTTGCCCCTCCTTTGGAGAGATATCTCTGGGCCCCTCGAGGTAATGGATTATGGAAATGCATGGCCATGCTAAGTTGATTGAGGAGTCAATCAACGAGCGGATAATCCAATACGGTTCGAGTGAATGGTTAAGCTATTGAAGGGATGGCACACATCTTGCCTATAGCTTAAGCGGTATCGTGAGGCAAAGGGATTTGTGTACACATTACAGGTTCAGAGCCGATATTATTCTTGTATACTATGGTGTCAATATGTGCTGCTAGGCGCCGCTATTGACAGGTCGGCTGAGTTAGACTCGAGCCGACGATCGGCTAAGTTAGACTATAGCCGAAACCGAGTATACCTGAACCTACAGGGTCGCACGCTTAAGGGGATAGAATAGATATTCGAGTTGGACTCGGATACGGCTCGATCGGATAGGGATCCGATGGCCAAGATTGAAGCGGAGTCAGATCAAAAGTGTGATCTGCGGAGAAACAGAGGCCGCATCGGCTAGGACCAAATCGGTTGGAAAACTAGTCGGCTAAGGTCGAATCGGATAAGGATAGCCGATAGCCGATTTCGATTCAAGGATGAAGATGGAACTGATCCCGATAAGGAAGCTTGAAGATAAATGTTAGGTTCGGTTCCCAAATGTTCGTTAAAGATATTGCCATCTATGGATAGAGTCTTGTAACGGCAATTGTATCTATAAAATAGGGATTTGTATAGATATTCCTTTTGTAATGCGACATGGGGCTACGTCCCGAGATTTTGTCGTACTATAAATAGTACATAAGGTAGAAACCGCGTCCTACACGGATATTGTTATGCCTGGGTATAAATAAGACCCGAGGGCTCTTTGTAAAATATATCAAACAAACGTACAATCAATCAATCTCGGCGCATCGCCACCCTTTTTATTTTAGACGAGTTCCTGCTCTTGTTTGGGCTGCATCGTTTCTAATCGCCAAACAAGGTAATGATTTGTCATTAGTGGTTTGTATCAAAAGGTACTACTTCCATTGTCATGATACTCTAGTTTTGATGGTATGAACTGCGCAATTTATCATACGTGACCTATAATCTAGAGCAACTACTAGATCTGTCTTACAATCGGTTGATTTCTCTCTGAAGGTCGCAGCCGATAAGGATAGATCTAGGGGTTGGATCGATTGTATGTTGTGTCTACCGTCCCGAGGGGTCAACATTGACTCATACAGATCTGACATTTCTTTTTGAACTTAATGTTGCATCTAATCGACCTATTAAGTCCCTCTTAGAACTATTAAGATCTTTTTAGTTCAATGTTTACCATTAGAGACAGCGCTGGAATTTCAGCCAGCCTTATCTGTTTTAGTTATCTTTAGTTTTAATTGCTATTAGATATATTAAAACCGCTTTTTATATTAAGATCTTGATCTATCTAAGTGCCCTAAGCCAATAAAAATCTGTCATGCCATGCTGACGGCCGGTTGATCTAGGTTTAGCACATTTAGATCATATTAATATCTTTTTATAAAATATATCGGAGTATTAGCCGATTCACATTAGATCTGCAGTATCGGCTAAGTTATCAATGCAGATAATTACTACCCTAACACGCTTTTAGCCTAAGTGATTTATATTGTCTCGGCATAGCCGATCTATCCCAGTCACTTAGTTTAAGTGTGTTTTGAGATAGTAATATGTATAAATTGATGCTTTCAGTCGATCCCGTAGGATCTAATTTCAACTTAATGCTTATTTCTTGTTTCTTGTTGGTTACAAGATCAAACCAACTGGCACGCCTTCAATTCACCAGAGGCAACCAATTTGGACCTGCACTAGAGTAAAGCAAATCTCTCAGGCCAGTGCGTGGGAATCAAATTTCTCATCAACACACCCAAAAGAGAAATCAAATTTTGGATCGACCTAGTACCAGGAACTGCCCCAATCCATAAGAAACCGTGTAGAATGAGAGCCAATGAGTTGGTGTAAGTCAAGAAGCAAGTTGATGAACAGTTGCAGAAAGGTTACATCCACCCGAGCACGTCACCCTGGGGTGCTCTGGTGATCTTTGTGAAGAAGAAAGACAGGACCAAGAGAATGTGCGTCGATTATCACGCACTCAATGATGTTACTATAAAAAACAAGTACCCTCTACCGCGGATTGATGACTTGTTTGACCAACTCAAGGGGGCAACGGTATTCTCCAAGACAGACCTATGATCAGGCTATCATCAATTGAGGATCCGAGAAGAGGACATTGCCAAGACCGCCTTCCTCACTCGATATGGTTTGTATGAGTGCACGGTCATGTCTTTTGGACTTACCAATGCACCGGCCTTCTTCATGAACCGGATGAACAAGGTGTTTATGGAGTTCTTAGACAAATTCATTGTGGTGTTCATTGACGACATTCTGATCTACTCCAAGACCGAGGAGGAACACGAGCATCATCTTCGGTTAGTGCTCGAGAAGTTGAGAGATCATCAACTCTATGCCAAGTTTAGCAAGTGTGCTTTTTGGTTAAAGGAAGTGCAGCTCCTCGGCCACATTGTGAATGTCCAAGGAGTAGCTGTGGATCCGTCGAATGTGGAATCGGTTACCAAGTGGACGCCACAGAAGACAGTCACTCAGGTTTGGAGTTTTCTTGGACTCGCGGGTTATTACCGTAGGTTCATTGAGAATTTCTCTAGAATTGCCAAGCCAATGACACAATTATTGAAGAAAGATGAGAAATTGAAGTGGTCCATGGAGTGAACTTACGAAGAGGTTGGTGTTCGCTCCAGTCTTGATACTGCCGGATCCGACGAAATATTTTCAAGTGTATTGTGATGCGTCACACCAAGGGCTTGGATGTGTGTTGATGCAAGAGGTCAAGGTGGTTGCGTACGCCTCTCGTCAGTTGCGTCCACATGAGCACAACTACCAAACACATGATCTGGAATTAGCCGCAGTAGTCCATGCCTTGAAAATCTGGTGACACTACCTAATCGGCAACCATTGTGAATTATATACGGATCATAAAAGCCTAAAGTATATCTTCGCCAAACCGGACTTAAACCTTCGTCAACGAAGATGGTTGGAATTGATCAAAGATTATGACTTAGGGATACACTATCACCTTGGCAAAGCTAACGTGATAGCAGATGCTTTGAGCCAGAAAAGTTATTGCAACACCATTAACATAAAAGGAATGTGTAACCAGTTGCAGCAAGAATTTGAGCGCCTAAACCTGTGAATTGTTCGATTTGGGTTTGTGGCCACTCTTGAAGCTCAACCCATATACCTACCAAATTCGAGCTGCTCAGGTGTCAGATCCAGAGATAGCTGAACTCAAGAAGAACATGAGTCGGAAATGCTCGCGACTTCACTGAAGATGAGCATGGAACAATCTGGATGGGAAAAAGATTGTGTGTACCGGAAGAGAAAGAACTGAAGAAACTGATTCTTACAGAAGCTCATCAGACCCAATATTCAATCCATCCGGGAAGTATTAAGATGTATTAAGATCTCAAGGAGAAGTTCTGGTGGGTCAGTATGAGGAGAGAAATTGCTGAATTCATCACACTCTATGACATTTGTCAGCGAGTCAAAGCGGAACATCAACGGTCCGCAGGACTGTTACAACCCCTCCAAATCCCAGAATGAAAATGGGAAGAGATTGGGATGGATTTCATCATCGGTCTACCTCAATCATCGTCGGGACATGATTCGATCTGGGTCATCGTGGATTGACTCACAAAGGTGGCTCACTTCATCCCAGTGCATATCAACTATTCGGGAAAGAAGTTAGCAGAACTATACCTTGCTAGGATCATGTGCTTACATGGAGTACTGTCGTGGCACGCCTGGACCTTCCGTTGTATTTGCAATACGAGTCGAAACACTTCAGCTCATATGACAAGTACAACGAAACATCCGAGGTCCCGAGAGAGGGATAAGTGAGACATCGCTGGGCCTTTAGCCTGCAAGTCAACTCCAGCCTGAAGTGTGCCCGTCAAACCATTCAAAGGTGGTGACCAGATATGTTACACACTCAGGAGACATGACAAAAATGGCTAAAGATCTACGACGCCTCAATTATTCCTAACTCATACTTATGTGAATCTAGCTCCCAAGATGTGTGCTAGATTCACACTTTCATCACAAGCATGATTATAGATAGTGAATATATTTAATTGAATAGCAGTTAAAGGATTACAACACTTAAATACTTACATAGGCCGACCAGCAAATAAACATATCAGAGAGCAGCGAACATCAGTGGCTTACTACCCATTCCACAAGCACACTGACTAGGGGTTTACCCCGTTAAGTTCAGTCCTAGCAGAAACAAGTTGGTCACCCGCATCTCTCAAAACTAGGACTAAGTCCTGCAACAAAATGGATATTTCAGTAGCAAGTGTCAGTACATTATTAGAAATAATATACTGGCAAGCGCATAATCAAACCTACATACATTAAAGCTCTAAACAAAGGATTGGC
Organism: Oryza australiensis; assembly: GCA_019925245.2. NCBI lineage: Eukaryota > Viridiplantae > Streptophyta > Magnoliopsida > Poales > Poaceae > Oryza > Oryza australiensis. The sequence goes on from JAIFGZ020000565.1 coordinate 4,073,973, forward strand.
TACATTTGAGGTTTAAATTTCAGCATAAAGCTAGTTTTGGTTCGTAAGTATTTTACAACATGGTTTTTAACAAAACAGTTTCAGAAAACACCAAACTTTATTAAACATGGCATGGCTTTATCGAAAATGTATATATACTTAGATAAATTTCATCATCTTACCCACGTCGGGAGTAAGGCTAAAGTTCATTGCACAAACCAACATCTTATTCAGTGCAAAACATTTTTATTTCAAGAACATTTTTGGGAATCACAAAATTCAAGATTTATACTCATAGCATTCCATTATGTCACTCATGACCGTGAGCACGGATAATCGATTAGTTTTATTAACTCTGCAGAGTTTGTACAGCTTTACCCACATGATATTAACACTCTAGTTTATTTTGTGCTCGCGATGCACTATCACACTCTTCAAGGTGAATGTGGTCTAGAGGTCATAACGAAGACTTTACCCTGTTTAGCCTATAGCCTTGCACTAGCACGATATGTGTTTCCTCCATCCTAGGTCATACTGGAATAAGACCTAGAACCGTTATGTGGTGGGCCCAAGCCTTAACTTAACATCATGGTGACGGACACGACAGGAACCCACCCACGTGGCATGATACCGTTGTATTAGACAGACTTAGTCGTCTAAACTACCACGACGGGGTAAATAGGAAGTTCCTCTAGGTTATCCGAACCCATACACTTCGGCCTACCATGATGCAAGGCTAAGTGCTAAACAGGTTAATTGGCTAAGGCTATCCTATACTAGAACATGTGGTTGTATGGTATACACAGTGAATGACATGTAGTTCGGTCCTTAATCGAGTCAGGCAAACACTCCCCCTATCGGTATACGAATACATCAATCGCATACCACTTGTCGCCCAAGTCTAAAAATCAAGTTTAGACTTTGTTTTGCAAATAATTAGGGTTTCCCCCCATTTATTTCAGAACACACAAAAGGTTTTCCAAAGGGTTTAGAAAACAACCCATGCCTATTTTTCGAAGAGTACTAAGCAAGGCTAAGCATATCATTTTTATAAAGCATAGCAAATTTTCACATAACTACTTTAATTTATTTTCCTAGGATTCAAAATAGCAAGGGGATGTTTTAAAAAGGGTCCATGCATTTTCAAGTCATATCTACCAAGTATAGTTAAAAACGACGATTACGATAAAATATGCATGCACATTTACAAACAAAATACATTGCCCGAAAGCAAGGGTTCAATGTGTTCAAAGGAGGGCCAAAAATTTGCCTTGGTCTGAAGAAAATGTCAGCACACCTTCCATTTCTTCGTCTACGCAATTATCTAAACAAAATATAGGGTATGCAATTAAAATACCAAAAACAGGCAAAATTTCAAAATGCTATAAAATGCATGGTTTTTGCATATTAAGTAGCTACTGATCTAAGATGTATTTAGGTGAAAGAATTTCTAATTTATTCTATTCCAATTAGGAGTTATGATTTTTAGAAGTTTTATCGGGACGTATCGGCATAGGATCAGGTGGTGTTTGGACAGTGTTTCTAAACTTGTATGTTCACTAATTTGGCTTCACAGGGGCAAGTAAATACATCTTCTAAGTCTAATATAATCTGTTCCATAATTTTTTTAAAGCTATTATGAATTTTTTAGGCATTTTACAAATTTACGACGGGTTCTAGGCCTATAGTGTCCTATATATATGGCTTTAGTGTTTTAGGTCCAGAACATGTTATATCATGATTTAGTTGGGTAATCTGAATACATTTTCTATTTATTCCATTTTAAGTTTACAAGTTTAGAGTTTAGATTCCTACTTCATGTCTTGCAACTAGAGGTGTGCAATGTTATTATCTCAATATGTATTCACCTAGGTATTGTTGTATGGGCTAAGTCTAAATCTTAATGAGTGAGGATGGAGCTTAGTGTTTCTCTGGTCCAACAAGTTTTAATTAGATTTATTTGGAGCAAATGGGCATATATATATGTTTACTCTTACATATCTATAGTACTTAACTATTATTGTTAGTACCTAGGTTTTATTTGTAAAATCTTTACTCACATATTTGGCATATGAGTGACCATATTATATTTTACCTAGTTGAAGTTTATTAGTTGCTGGTTTTATAGAAACTTGGTTCACTCAAAAAGGATTAAAAATGATTTTTTTACAAATTTTGCAAGTTAAGGCGTGCTCTAAATTGTTTATTCCTTATATAAATATTTAAGGGTTTTAATATACAGAAAGCATATACTTTTATTTTATATTGTGAAATTTTATGTTTTGATGGTTCTACAGAACTTGGGTTTTCTTAAAAAGGAGTTAAAATGAATTTTAAATAAATCTCTAAAATTTCAGCCTACCCAGATCACAACATTTTAACATTTATAGTTTTGGGGTATTTGGTACAAAGTGACTATAGGTTTTTATTTTTCCTAAATAGAGAGGGTAAGTTGATGGATCTCTAGAGTTTGAGTTTATCCAAAAATGAGTTAAATTGAATTTTCTATGGATTTTACAATTTTGTGGTAATGTTATGAGTGATTGTCCTTATTTGAATTTTAGAGATAAAATTTATACTGTAAGTGTTAACACCTAAATTTGGTAATTGAATCCCTAAGTCCTGGCAAGGACGAAACAGAATTGGATCGGCTGATTAGACGGAGAAACAGAGGCCGCATCGGCTAAGAAGCGATCGGCTGTGAAGCCAGTCGGCTAAGGTTGAATCGGACAAGAGCGGCCGATAGCCGATTCTAGGTTCAGAGAAGATAAAACCGTTTCTGGTGCAGATGTTTGAAGATAAATAGAAGATTCGGTTATCAATTTGTGTGTTAAAAGATATTGCCATCTATGAATAGAGTCTTGTAACGGCAATTGTATCTGTAAATTAGGAGTTTGTTTAAACTGTTTACTGTAATGTGGTGTGGGTCCTTCCCGGGATATCGTCGTATTTTAAATAGTAGTTTAGATAGAGTCCAGGGTCTGTACAGATAATGTTATCTTGAGTTTAAATAGGGCCCGAGACCCCTTGTAAACATACAATCAATAAATCAAACAACTTTCGGCGCTTCGCCAAACCTTTTCTTCAGACGAGCAATTGATTTGGCTATGGGCTGCATCGTTTTGATCCCCAAATCCAGGTAAATGCTTGTCATTAGTGGTATGTTCTGCTGATTCTAGTGCTTCCATCATAATGACACATTAGATTCAGGGGTTTGTACTGCGCTATTTACCATATATCGCATATAAACTGGAGCAATGTTTAGATCTATCCTGCCATCGGCCAGTTCTATCAAGAACTTGCAGCTGATAGGGCTAGATCCAAAGGTTGGACTAGTTTATATGCGGTATCCACCGTCTCGAGAGGCATAAATCAGCTACAACAGATCAGGTTGTTCTTTTTATACTTAATGTCGCATCAACATTGAACTCCCAATGATCTGTTCAGTTAGATTTATATGTTTAGGGACAGTGCCGGGGTTTCAGCCAGCCTTATCTGTCCTGATATATTTTTAGTATATTTATTACTAGATTTATGTTATGACTGCCTCTTATATTAAGATCCCATTCTTGACAGACATCATAAGCCAAAATCAGCCTGCTATCAACAGCCGACGGCCGATTTTCTAGGCTAAGCATATCTGGTTCAAGAATGATATCTTTTCATAAGAATCATCGGAGCACTAGCCGATCCATAGTTAGCTTTCCAGTATCAGCTAGGTTATCAATACATATATTTATTATCCTTTACTGTATTTGGGTTAAGCGGCTGATGCTATCTCCGTATAGCTGATCCATTCTAGTCGCTTGGCTTAAATATGTTTTAGGATAGCATATATATGCTCATGGATTCCCTCAACCGATCCAGTGGAGATCTAACCTAACACTTAACGCATATATCTTGTTTTTCTTGTTGGTTAGCGAGATCAAACCAGCGCACGCCCATCTTGCACGAGCGGTGAGAAGGACCTACACTGGAGCTAAGCAGATCTCCCAGGCTAGCGCGTGAGAGAAATTTCTCGTCAACACGCTTCTTGGCATGCCCAGTGGGACTTTCTCTTTCGGCTCGGCTAGGACGCATCAACTCAGCCGACAAGATGGTCGACTCCAAGAGTCCCAATGTTTCTCAGGACAACATCGTGCCTGTGAAGATAGAGCAGTTATCGGCCGAGCAGCAGGCCGATTACAAGAACATGGTGGAAGAGCTCCAGGCCAACTACTTGCAATCATTCACCCAGACCAGATCCGGGGCTGTACATCAAAAGCACGAGTTCAGCATGGACGAACTCAAGGCATCCTCCTCCAGTGGATCAAAAGGCAAACAAAAGGTGGAGGAGCCGATTCAGGAACAAGATGATTCGGCCCTGCATACCTTACAAGATCGGATCGATTAGGCCGTCCATCACGCGCTGGTCAACCAGAGTAGCATCCTTGTCAACACTCTCAACAACATGATCGCTACCGTGGTCGACGCCAAGATAGCTGACCAGCTACAACGGGGGCCGACGTACTTCACAGATGGCCAGTTTCCTGGTTACAGAATGTTGGTCACTCAGAATTGCCCGATCCCACCGCCAACACAACCAGGGCTGCCAGGAGGGGTCCTCGGCCAGCCGAATCCAACTGAATCGGCTACAAGGCCAGTGATTACCATGCTGAACCGACAGCAACCGTTGCCCTAGGATCAGATCGCTAACATGTTCAATGACAATCGGCGTGAGCCGATTGCCCATTGACTCGGACAGACGGCACAACGCGGTGGTGGCCGACTGCTCCCGGACCACCAATGCCGCCGACGCATCGGCCGCCTCCCGCCGATCATCCACTCCACTACCAGTATCAAGGAGGCCGTCAAGATCATCACTACAGCCTCGACGCCACCACCGCTGTATCGGCAAGCACCCATGCCATATGACCCATATGAGACGATACAGCAGGACAACCGGACCTGGCCGTTCTGATTGCAGATGTCATCCGCGATCAATTCGGCCTCAAGCCAAAGGACTCAGGGAACATGTATCGGTATCCCTATCCAGAGCATTTTGAGCGGATTCCGTTGCCCTACCGATACAAGATCCCAGATTTTTCAAAGTTCTTAGGGCAAGACAACGTATCAACCTACGACCATGTTAGCCGATTCTTGGCGCAGTGCGGTGAAGCATCGACTACAGAAGCCTTCAGAGTCCGGTTGTTCCCTCTGTCTCTTTCGGGATCGGCTTTTACCTGGTTCTCTTCATTGCCTTACAATTCAATTCAGAGCTGGGTTGATCTTGAAAAATAATTTCATAGCTACTTTTACTCCAGCAACCATGAAATGAAGTTGTCGGACCTTACCAGTATCAGGCAAAAGCATAACGAATCGGTTCAAGAATACATCCAACGCTTCAGAGAAATGAGGAACCAATGCTACAGCTTGGTGCTATCGGATGCCCAGTTGGCCGATCTGGCCTTTCATGGCTTGATCGCGCCGATCCGAGAACGATTCTCTGCGCAGGACTTCGACAGTCTAGCCCACTTGGCGCAGAAGGTGACGGCCCACGAGCAGCGATTCCAGGACACCAAGAAGGCCATCAAAAACATAATTCAAGTCGTCATTGTATCAGATTACGATTCCAATAACGATGATGCAAAGGTGGCGGCAGCCGAATGGGCCATGAACAAAAAAGCCATCGTCTGCCAATGGCTGCTGAAGATGGCCAAAGAAGAAAGATATGACTTCAACATCACTAAGGCCAATAGGATTTTTGACTTACTGCTCAAGGAGAAACAGATCCAGCTCCTTGAAAATTATGTGATCCCATCGGCCGAGGAACTAAAGAAGAAGAAATATTGCAAGTGGCACAACTCCACATCCCATGCTACTAACGATTGCAAAGTCTTCAGGCAGCAAATCCAGTTGGCAATTGAGGCCGTGAAATTGAAGTTTGCCGATTCAAATCGGTCAATGAAGGTAGATGGCAACCCTTTCCCGGTCAACACAGTTCAGGCCAGCCCCAGACGAGCCGATCGACAGAACAGAATGGCGCACGGCTTAGTCGACGCATCAATCGGAGCCAGGACAGCAGGTGAGCCAACTGAACATCACGCCGCGCCAATCAACATGGTGCGCCCCGTTATCAGATCGGCTGACCGATAGCCAGTCCATGATGACAGCCGACGCCGCCCTCAGCACCGGTCTCGACGGGAAGAAGCTCGCGATGAAGCACCTCATCGGCACGAGCCGGAAACCCAAAACTGTCGGTACAAGGCGAGCCACAACAGTGCCGATCCGCATTGGCATTGTGATTTTTTTAGGTACTGCTGGGAATCTGGCATGAGGCTGCTGACACTGGACGACTACTCAGCGTGCAACGATCGCCGCGACGACGAGCATAGGAGCTCATCGGCTGTAAGCCCAACCCGGTTCGTTCCTAGAGCCGTTCGGCTAAATCAGAGGTGACGGTCTGTCCATGATCGACTCGGCCCAATCCATCAAGACTTCTTCATCGATGTAGAACGACAACAACTGCGACGACGAAGAGGCTGACGACGAGGAATCGGCCAATCCCCAATGGTGCCCATCCGATCTCTTCACAAAGACACAGAAAAGAGGAATTCAACGACTCAAGCATGAAGGGAGAGAAGATGAAGTTCGGCACATGATCCAAGAACAGCACCGTCGGCTGGGTAAGATCAAAAGGCGATGGGTTCCCAAAGAGAAAACCGCCGCAGCCAACGAGGAGCAAGCCAAGGAGAGTCTAGCCGATCAAGCCAGGGGGGCGGCCAAAGGGAAAGGCAAAGTTTCTGAGTGCCAGCCAAATTCAGTGCTCCTGAAGCCGATGCAGACACCATCGAGGACGACTTAGTGAAACTAGCAATCTCACCGGACCAAGCTATTTTCGACAAACCTGAGGGGATCGAAAATCGGCACTTAAAGTCGTTGTACGTTAAAGGATTCATCAACGGCAAGCCGATGTCCAAGATGCTAGTTGATGGGGGAGGTGCAGTCAACCTAATGCCCTATGCAACATTCACAAAACTAGGCAATGGAGCCGAAGAACTGATAAAGACCAACATGGTGCTCAAAGACTTCGGCGGCAACCTATGAGAAACCAAGGGCATCCTGAACGTTGAACTGACCATCGGCAATAAGACCATGCCCACAACATTCTTTGTCATCGACGGGAAGGTGTCTTACAGCCTGCTGCTCGGAAGGGACTGGATACATGCCAATTGTAGCGTTCCTTCTACAATGCATCGGAGCCTGATCCAATGGGACGGCGACAAGATTGAGATCGTACCAGCCAACAGGTCAGTTAGCATCGTTAGTGCCGATTTGCCGCTTTGGGAAATCGAGGGCATTGATTGTTTGTCTGAGAAAATTTGGCAAGCTGATTTCCTAAACGTGTCCAATTCCACAATACAGCCGATTGGAGATGACGAGCCACAGCTGCTTCTTTGAACAAGACATGGTGGAGGGCTCAAGCGTCTTTCGTGTGGACACCGCAGACGAAGACGATGGCAAGCTCGGGCAAGGTTTCACGTCGGTCGACGAATTAGAAGAAATTGGCATCGGCTCTGGTGACAAGCCGAGGCCGATGTATATTAGCAAAAATCTATCTCCTCATTGTAGATCCCAGCTTATTGATTTGTTAAAAGAATATAAAGATTGCTTTGCTTGGGAGTATTTCGAGATGCCTGGCCTTAGCCGATCGATAGTGGTCCATCAACTGTCAATTAAGGCAGGCTATCGGCTGTTCAAACAGCCTTCTAGGAGGTTTAAAGCCGATATGTATGATACAATCAAAGCCGAAATCACTCAGCTATACGATGCGGGATTCATTCGGCCTTGCCGATATGCCGAGTGGGTCTCAAACATTATCCCAGTGTTGAAGAAAAATGGTAAACTTAGGGTATGCATCGATTTCAGGGATCTAAACGAGGCCACCCCTATGGATGAATACCCAATGCCAATAGCCGATTTGCTCGTCGATGCTGCTTCAGGCCAAAAAATTATTAGTTTCATGGACATCAATGCAGGTTATAATCAGATATTTATGGCCGACGAAGACATCCACAAGACTGATTTTCGGTGTCCTGGCGCAATCGGCTTGTACGAATGGGTGGTAATGACGTTCGGCTTGAAGAATGCTAGGGCAATATATCAACGGGCCATGAACTATATTTTTCATGACATGATCGGCTCACTAGTAGAGATCTACATTGATGATGTAGTTGTCAAATCCAAGGAGATAGAGGGACATATAGCCGATCTGAGACAAGTGTTAGAGCAGACGAGGAAATATGGCCTAAAGATGTATCCACTTAAGTGCGCGTTCGGCGTATCGGCTGGGCAGTTCCTGGGTTTTCTTGTTCATGAAAGAGGATTTGAGGTTACGCCAAGGAGCATAAATGCTATCAAGACAATTCAGCCTCCGAAGGACAAGAAACAAATCCAGTCGTTGATCGGCAAGATAAATTTCATCAGGCGGTTCATAGCCAATCTCTCAGAAAAGATGGAGCCGTTCACACCACTGCTTCGGCTAAAAGCCGATCAAGCATTCACATGGGGGGCAGAGCAACAAAAGGCTTTGGACAACATCAAGGATTATCTGAGTTCCCCTCTAGTTCTAATGCCTCCACAAAAAGGGATACCGTTTAAGCTGTACCTATCAGCCGATGACAAGTCAATCGGCTGCATTTAATTCCAAGAAGTTGAGGGGGAAAAAGCCATCTTCTATCTCAGCCGACAGTTACTAGACGCAGAAACAAGGTATTCGCCTGTGGAGAAGCTATGCCTATGCCTCTATTTTTCATGTACAAATTTAAGGCATTATCTATTATCCAACGAGTGCACAATAATTTGTAAAGCCGATGTAGTTAAGTACATGCTATCGGCTCCAGTGTTGAAGGGGAGAATTGGGAAGTGGATTTTTGCACTAACAGAGTTTGATTTGAGGTATCAGGCACCCAGGGCAGTCAAAGGACAAGCTATAGCCGATTTTATCGTGGAGCACAGAAATGACTCAATCGGCTCCATGGAAATAATGCATTGGACGTTGACATTTGATAGCTCGGTTTGCACCAACGGCTGTGGTATTGGCTTAGTCATCATTTCACCCAGGGGGCAAGTTTCGAATTTGCTTTCGCTATCAGCCCCCACGCTACAAACAAGCAAGCCGAATACGAAGCCATCCTTAAAGGATTACATCTACTCAAGGAAGTTGAAGCCGACGTCATCAAAATAATGGGGGATTCACTGTTGGTCATCAGCCAATTACCAGGAGAATATGAGTGCAAAAATGATGCGCTGATGGTCTATTATCAGCAATGACAAGAATTAATGGACGGTTTTCGGCTAGTCACTTTGAAACATATCCCCAGATAGCAGAACACATAAGCCAATGATTTAGCTCAAGGGGCATCGGGCTATCGGCCGATGTTGAAAGAGATTGACATAGAGGTTGCCGCCATTACAGCCGATGATTGGAGGTCTGAAGTTTACAGCTATCTCAAAAACCCCTCTCAATCGGCTACAAGGAAATTACGATACAAGGTGTTAAGATATATTTTGCTCGATGAAGATCTGTACTATCGGACGATTGATGGTGTGCTACTCAAGTGTTTGGGAGCCGATCTGGCCAAAGTGGCCATCGAAGAAGTGCATGAAGGGATCTGTGGCACGCATCAATCAGCCCACAAAATGAAGTGGCTGCTTCGTCGAGTAGGATATTTCTGGCCGACAATGCTGGAGGATTGTTTCAAGTATTACAAGGGTTGCCAGGATTGTCAGAAATTTGGCGCCGTACAACAAGCACCAGCGTCGGCTATGAACCCAATTATTAAGCCTTGGCCGTTCAGAGGATGGGGTATCGATATGATCGGCCAAATCAATCCACCCTCAAGCAAAGGGCATAAATTTATTCTGGTGGCAACAGATTATTTCACAAAGTGGGTGGAAGCAATTCCTCTGAAGAAAATGGATTCTAAGGACGCAATCGAGTTTGTCAAAGAACATATTATCTACCGATTTGGCGTCCCACAAACGATAACAATAGACCAGGGATCTATCTTCGTATCGGATGAGTTTGTTCAGTTTGCCGACGGCATGGGGATCAAGCTACTTAATTCTTCGCCGTACTACGCACAGGCCAACGAGCAAGCCGAAGCTTCAAATAAAAGTTTGATTAAATTGATTAAAAGAAAGACCTCTGAGTACCCCAAACAATGGCACAGCCGATTAGCCGAATCACTGTGGGCGTATCGGATGACATGCCACGGATCAATTCAAGTCCCTTCGTACAAGCTGGTGTACGGGCATGAGGCGGTGCTACCATGGGAAAGCGTCATCGGCTCAAGGCGCATTCAACTAAAGGATCAACTCACAGCCGACGATTATTATCACTTGATGGTGGACGAATCAGAAGACTTAGTTTTATCCAAGATGAGGGCCTTGGAAAAAGTTACAAGGGATAAAGAATGAGGGCCTTGGAAAAAGTTACAAGGGATAAAGAACGAGTAGCCAGACATTATAATAAAAAAGTGGTGCCTAAATCTTTCGAGGAAGGCGAACTCGTTTGGAAATTGATACCGCCGATTGGATCTAGGGATAACAAATTCAGCAAGTGGTCACCAAACTGGGAAGGGCCTTTCAAGATCCACCAATGCGTCTCTAAAGGAGCTTACAAGCTAGAAAGGTTAGACGGAGAAGTATTTGGAAGGGCTTTTAATGGAAAATACCTGAAGAAATACTACCCAAGTGTATGGATCAACTCATGAATCGGCTCTGGTTGCTTAGCCGATTTATGACAACCGATGTCTTGTTTCAATAAGGCATCGCCTTTAGGCATTTTTATGCAACATTTTTCCCTAAGTTTTCTATGGTCGGCCAACGATTGGCTGATAATAATGGCAATGAGGTGCAAATGGCTTGGATTCACAATTTTGTCAACACCGAAGCTATCAACAAAATTTGGGGGGCATATACATACACGAGTCGATTACAAAATTGGGTGTCAGGAAATTTTAAATTTTTTAAGCTTCGATATAAAGGCATTTTAAGTGATTGGGATCGACGGCCATAATTCAGGTGTTAAGGTAGACGATCGTGATGTGGTTTCGGAATCGGCAAACGTGACGTAACACGGACGACTAGGGCCAATTTCAGCATAAGCAATTTAGAAGTGACAGTCATACCAAGATTGTACATGCGGCCAGAGCCGATCTCATCCACAAGCACAGTTGCAAAAAAATAACAAGCTATATTAAACAAGAGCCAGAGCCGATTATGAAATTTGAGCAGTTGATCAGAGTTAAAGCCCATTACAAAAGTTTGACGAATATATTACATGAAGCAGTAGCCGATTTCAGAATACTAAAATATTACAAGGGATTTCATTTCTTCGAGAAATCGGCTATAGCCGACAATGTCGTCCGCCCGATCTAGTCCACCTCCTCGATGGCCTTGACGTCGTCGGCTACGGACCCATCCACCGGCCGAATGCCTTTCACCAAATCCCGGAGATGCGCCACGCCGCCTTGATACTTTGACGTTGAGCGTCGATTTGGTCGGCAGGCCGCCATGTACTCCGGTGGATGTCGATCTTGTTCGTGACTTGAACGAGATCGGCCATCACTGGTCTTGGCGTGAGAGGAGCTGCTCGAGCTTGGCCGCCGCTCGGTTTTCGGCGGTTTAACACGACCTTCCGACCCTCGATGGCTTCCTTGGTCGACTGGAGGGTTGCCGACCGCATCTGGTTTTCACGACGGTCGGCTATTCGCTGTCGTGACCGCTGCCAGTGTCACTAGCGTCTCCTCACCGATTTCTCCAGACTCATCGAACTTCGACAAGTTGAAATTGCGGAGGTCGGCTATGTTCTACAAAGAAAAAATGATTAGAAAAAGTTGTTGAGTTGGCAGAGCCAATCATGAAATTCAGTCGGCTTACCTTGGGCACCAGGGTCGAAGCAACTGGCTCGGCTGGTTCGCCGCCTGCAGCCGATGGGGCTTCGTCATCGGCGCCATTGCCACCGGCCGCGGTAGTCACAATGTGCTCAATGGACGCTTGGGGGGCAGCCGATGGAGATCGTGGGGGCTGCAAAAGAAAAGGTTAGCGGTCAAGTCGGCTAAGTTTAATAAATCAAGTTGCAAGGGATGGTTACCAATGGTGCGTGACGCGGAGTGCCACCAGCCAATTTCTTCACCTGAGAAGGATTGTTCAGTACGATGCAAGTGATATCATCATAAGGCCGAATTTGATGAGACGAGAGCTTACCGGCCGATTTTTCGCGGGGGGACTCGGAACAGGCGGGACGTCGGCTGGAGCATTGACGGATTCGTGGCTCGAGCTCTCGGGTTCAGCCACCGCTCCAATAACCGCTGGCATCTCCTCGCTAGTGACGGTGTCAAGAAACTGCGCGACGCTTGGGTCCAAGGGGGGAAGGCTATTGGCCGGCGCGATCGGCTCCTTCTCCTTCAGCTTCTTGGGGGCACGCGCGACCGATGGCTGTGCGGGGGGTGCGACCCTTTCTTGTGAGCGATCGACTCACGCACTTTCCCACGCAGTAGGGACTCCAATTTTGGCGCGTTCCAACCGATCGCCGATGGAGCAAGGCCGCCCCCATCCAGAACACCTAGGCGGTATTCGATGGGGATCCCGGAGTCGCTCACCGTCGGCCGTTCCGTCTCGGTCTCCTGCAAACCAGAGGGCAAGTGTTAATCAGCTACATCAATCGATGATAAGATAAGAGAAATCATTTGGAGTTTAAAGCTTACCGAGGGGATCTCGTCGGGCAGTAGCGAGCCGACGTAGTAGGAGGATCATTGGTGAAAGATGTGGCGTTTGATCTCAACCCACCATCAGCTGTAACCTGCGCTCTTCTTGTACACTAGCGTCATTTTGCCGATACTGCCAAGGAGCGGGCCAGCTATGTTTAGCAGTCGATTCATGATCAATGGTTGATTCACGAGCCCCTTGGTCTCGATCTTGTCGGCGTAGTAACAGCCGACGGACAGTTGCCCAAGACCAAATTGCCTTGCAGCCGACACCGGGTAGTAGAATTCGTAACTCTTGGCCACTGATCGGCCTTGGTGTATCCCGGTCGGCAGGATGCAGGGAGTCAGGCGGCAATGAACAGTTCTCTGCACCGGGGGTTGTCAGCTGAGTTGATATCTTCCCAGTTGAAGTCGGCTGGCAGCTCGAACAGTGCCCGGTCCCGGTAGAAGTACCAGGTCCGATTGTCGTTGGCAAGCCCATCATACAGGGAGATGAACCATTCGGCCAGCAAATCAGTCGACTGCCTTGAGCCCACGTGCTCAGCTGCTGCTTCTCTGTAGCTCATGCACCTGGTGGTGGTGATCTCGTTACCGTCCTCATCTTCGATCGGCTCCAATCTTGGGAACGCGGCCTCAGTCAGGGGCGGCCGACCGGCTACTTTCTGGGTCATCAGCACCAGCCAGATTTGGAGGAACCACCAGGGGCCGCCGGTGCTGACAGTAGCATTGGAGGCTATCTTCGCAGCAGCTTGGTGCAGCGTTTGATACAGATAGCCAAGGAGGTACTTCCCTAGCGCGAGCTTATTCCCGTCGGCCAGGGATTCGGCTACGACTTGCCAGTTGGCGGTTGGTTCGCAGCTTGAACCACAGAACAGGAACTTCTCAAGCCACATCATAAGAAACGCGATGTGTTCCCTATGGCCGACCGATCCATCCTTCATGTTTTGGGCAATGAGGCCGCTCCATCCGCCGATGGCCTTGGTCTTGAACTGGTGTTGTCCTTTTCGGTTCAGATCTTCGGGGTTAGCCGACGCCAGGATGTCTAGTCCGATTGTCATATATACGTCGGCTAACATAATCGTCATCGGCCCTTGCTGGAACATGAAGGCGTTGAGGCTGTCGTTCCAGAAGTACGTTGCAGCCGGCATCAGCGGCTCATCCTTCTCCATGTTGGCTACAGACAGGGCTAGGCACTGAGCTATTCCTGTTTCTTCCCAGTAAGTTTGTTTGGACGATTGCACCCTTTTGTACCACTCAATCCAAGCGGCATCTGTGGTCGGCCACGACTTGAAAGTGCATGCCCAATGGTTCAGAGACGGCTTCCTGGTGTTGTAAGGCATCCTATCGGTTTCAGCTATTATTATATCGGCTGGGTCAGTATTGCCGATAGGGCCTCGAAAGTATCTTCTCTCTTGGGTTATGCTCGGAATGGCTACTTGATGTGACAGGTGCTACAGTTGAAAAGAAAAATTACTAATCAAGAGCAGATGAAGGCATGATGAATGCAGCAACGCTGGGAGGCATGGCTGGAAAGGAAATCTGAAGAGAAAGAGTTTTGAACCGACGGGCGTACCTCGGGGAATTCAACGGTGACGGCGGCCGGTGCGGCGGCGACGGCTGGTGCGGCGGCGGCGGCCGATGCGACGGCGGCGCCCGATGTGGTGGTGGTGTTGGAAGCCATGGGAGTCATCGGAGACGGAAATGGGTCCTGATTCGCAAGGAGCGTCGTGATGTGATGCAGAGCGCCGATGAGTCGCCGGAGAGGAGAGAGGAAAAGGAAGCTTGCTTGCGAAGTGTTTGAGTGCGTTTTGAAGGCGTGACCATTTCGGTCGAGGTAAAGGGCTATTTAAAGGGCACTTCGGGCAGCCGAAACGGTTTAGGTTAGAAAAGAGTGGGAATTTGAGCAGGCAACAAATCCTCAACACTTCGTTCCAGGACTTGGGGGGCATCTGTTAACACCTAAATTTGGTAATTGAATCCCTAAGTCCTGGCAAGGATGAAACAAAATCGGATCGGCTGGTTTGACGGAGAAACAGAGGCCGCATTGGCTGAGAAGCGATCGGCTGTGAAGCCAGTCGGCTAAGGTTGAATCGGACAAGAGCGGCCAATAGCCGATTCTAGGTTCAGAGAAGATAAAACCGTTTCTGGTGCAGATGTTTGAAGATAAATAGAAGATTCGGTTATCAGTTTGTGCGTTAAAAGATATTGCCATCTATGGATAGAGTCCTGTAACAGAAATTGTATCTGTAAATTAGGAGTTTGTTTAAACTGTTTATTGTAATGTGGCGTGGGTCCTTCCCGGGATATCGTCGTATTTTAAATAGTAGTTTAGATAGAGTCCAGGGTCTGTACAGATAATGTTATCTTGAGTATAAATAGGACCCCAGACCCCCTGTAAACATACAATCAATCAATCAAACAACTTTCGGCGCATGGCCAAACCTTTTCTTCAGACGAGCAATTGATTTGGCTATGGGCTGCATCGTTTCGATCCCCAAATCTAGGTAAATGCTTGTCGTTAGTGGTATGTTCTGCTGATTCTAGTGCTTCCATCGTAATGACACATTAGATTCAAGGGTTTATACTGCGCTATTTACCATATATCGCATATAAACTGGAGCAATGTTTAGATCTATCCTGCCATCGGCCAGTTCTATCAAGAACCCGCAGCTGATAGGGCTATATCCAGAGGTTGGACTAGTTTATATGCGGTATCCACCGTCTCAAGAGGTACAAATCAGCTACAACATATCAGGTTGTTCTTTTTATACTTAATGCTGCATCAACATTGAACTATTAAGTTATTTTTAGAACTCCCAATAATCTGTTCAGTTAGATTTATATGTTTAGGGACAAGGTCGGGGTTTCGGCCTTATACGCCCGATATATTTTTAGTATATTTATTACTAGATTTATGTTATGACTGTTAGTGATATGCCCTAGAGGCAACATGGAGATGTTGGATATCACGTCAATGTTTATGTATAAATGAATAAAGTGTTATTCAGTTCCATGAAATAGACATCTTGTATTGATCAATAAGTACGTGACTTATTTATGAGACTCTTTATGTATGAATCTATTTATAAACGATCCCTGATCATATGTCATATTGTTGGAACAAATATGATCCTAAGATCGGCATGTTTATTGATTGATGATCATGTCTCATAGATCATGGGTATGGAGATACCAAATCAATAAACATGGACATATGTGTTGGAGAACACATTGTTGGATAGACCCACCATGAGACAATACGGAATTAATGTGCCATTAGTTAGTCTCGGATAGTGTTGGTACAAAGTCCTTAGACTGAGATCACCATGGATTCCAACATGTGTAGTAGCCTACTTTGGGACTACCAAACGCTATTCCGTAACTGGGTAGTTATAAAGGTAGTTTTCGGGTTTGCTATGAAACATATAGTGGGATGTGAGTGATCAAGATGGAATTTGCCCCTCCTTTGGAGAGATATCTCTGGGCCCCTCGAGGTAATGGATTATGGAAATGCATGGCCATGCTAAGTTGATTGAGGAGTCAATCAAGACAGATAATCCAATACGGTTCGAGTGAATGGTTAAGCTATTGAAGGGGTGGCACACATCTTGCCTATAGCTTAATTGGTATCGTGAGGCAAAGGGATTTGTGTACACATTACAGGTTCAGAGCCGATATTATATTCTTGTATACTATGGTGTCAATATGTGCTGCTAGGCGCCGATGTTGACGAGTCGGCTAAGTTGGACTCGAGCCGACAATCGGCTAAGTTAGACTATAGCCGAGACCGAGTATACCTGAACCTACAGGGTCGCACGCTTAAGGGGATAGAATAGATACTCGAGTTGGACTCGGATACGGCTCGATCGGATAGGGATCCGATCGGATAGAGTCCTATGGTCTTACGACGTATGGGTGGCCGACTCTATGAGATTCGGATAGGATCCGATTTGAAATAGAGTCCGATCGGTCACTAGTCCCGTCGGCCAACTCTATATAAAGGGGCGAGGTGGAGAGCTGCGACACATCAGTTGGATTGCTTTAAACCGAATCCGCAATAGAAGTCGCCGAGATCAAACTCCACGGAAACCCTCCCCACTTTCGAGCCAAACCCTGGCCTTGCATCGCGTGCTAGCACACGGGTGTTCGGCGTTCTGTCCCCGGACGTGCGGATACCAGTAGAGGCGCTGCTACGTTGCGCGCTGATTCATCGGCTGTGGTACTTCAGAGCAAGGCGGCTGTGGCAAATCGGCTGCGGTCGAGCGCATCGGAGCAAGGCGCGAGAACACAGTCGGACAACTCAGATCGGCTACGGCATCTGCGAATCGGCTGATTGGCGAATCGGCTGTCCCCGGGTATCCGCGCAAACCAGGAACACTTGCAAGTAAGGGCCGATAGATCGTTACCGATTGGAGTTTTTGTTTTTGGCTAGCGTAGCCTCCGCGTAACCCTTCAATGACTGCCTCTTATATTAAGATCCCATTCTTGTCGGACATCATAAGCCAAAATCGGCCTGCTATCAACAGCGGAGGCCGATTTCCTAGGGTAAGCATATCTGGTTCAAGAATGATATCTTATCATAAGAATCATCGGAGTAGTAGTCGATCCATAGTTAGCTTTCCAGTATCGGCTAGGTTATCAATACATATATTTATTATCCTTTACTGTATTTGGGTTAAGAGGCTGATGCTGTCTCGGTATAGCCGATCCATTCTAGTCGCTTGGCTTTAATATGTTTTAGGATAGCATATATATGCTCATGGATCCCTCAGCCGATCCAGTGGGGATCTAACCTAACACTTAACGCATATATCTTATTTTTCTTATTGGTTAGCAGATCAAACCAACTGGCACGCCCTGTACTGCACAGGCAGCCGAGAAGGACCTGCACTGAAGCTAAGTAGATCTCCCAGGCCAGCGCGTGAGAGAAATTTCTCGTTAACAGTAAGTGACAAGTTTTATAATTCTAAATTATGTTTCATCTTTTTATGAGTTCACAGAAATTTGTTTCAGCCCAAAATGAGTTGTTTTGGATTTAATATGGATTTTACAAGTTTGTGAATTCTTCTGTTGAAAAGGAAAGTGTTTAATCAAATTGTATTAAGAGTCCTCGGGTTTTCACATAATTACAAGTAAGTCCTAGAGCCACATGTCGCTGAGTGGCATGTTTACACAGGAGACCCTAGGTTTGTTCAAATTCTCAAAAACTAGTCCCCGACCATACAACATCTCAGTGTTGCGGCTGCATGTCTCGGCATGCACAGGCATGCCGAGCTCTAGCTTGATGTTGCCCAAGGAGATGCATATACTGTGTCCTAGGGTCCGGCTGGTTCCGGTGGTGGCGGCGGCTCCATGTGAACGACGACAGCGAGCCACAGTCGTAGAGATGGGAAAAAAGTGCATGCATGGTCTAAGTGGTGCTATCAGGAAGCTATGTACTCGAGAGCTCGAACTATGGTTTACCGGACAGACAGGAATCAGGAGAAATAGAGCGGCGGCCGAAGCTAGACACAGCGATGTTGATCTCCCTATCCACAACGTATTCTTCTTGGATTCTTGAGGGGAAACGAAGAGGAGGTCGAGGCGAAGACGGTGGCGCAGCAACTCGGCTCGGGATGGCTTCTTCCGTCCTGTTCGATGACAATGCCACTGATGGCGACGCTCGGTGCGTGCTCTGGAGCTCCGGTGGGTGCGACGGCGTTCCCGTTGTTGTGATGCACGAAATGAAATGGTGTCAAAATGAAACTTTCTCGGCATGATGATGAGGGTATGGAACAGAAAAGAGATGTTGACGAGCGCAGAGTAAAGACAATCTACATTGCTTCCTTCTCAGCGGCCGACGGCAAGAAGTGCTTGTCCCCGGCATCTCTGAGATGACTCTCTCAATGTTTCTTCGTGGAACGCAATGAGGAAGTGATTAGGAGCACGGTGGTGAAGAGGGTTTTTCAAATGGTGCGAGATGAGGTGACGATGGTGTAGCGAGGTGGCTAGCGGCGCTGTGGACACGTGTTCTCCTCCTCCCCTCTGCCTGGCTTCTCCTAGAGCGGTGGAGTTGTTTCTTACTGACTTGGGGCGAGCTCCAGTGACTGTCAAGTGGGGCCAGGGCGTGGCAAGTTAGGCTGAAGAGGGAGAGATGGGTACAGAAAAGAGTAAACATTGAGTTTAACTTAAAATTTGAATTATTTTCCCCTCATAACTTGGTAGCTTCATAGTTTAATATGTGGGCATGGTAAAGTCAT
This sequence comes from Oryza australiensis, assembly GCA_019925245.2. Classification (NCBI taxonomy): domain Eukaryota; kingdom Viridiplantae; phylum Streptophyta; class Magnoliopsida; order Poales; family Poaceae; genus Oryza; species Oryza australiensis. Next base: position 4,092,943 of record JAIFGZ020000565.1, read on the forward strand.
GCAAATTTTACTGAGGGTAGTTGATCATCCCTAGGTTCCGTTTTCTTTGGTTTCACTCAAAAATACCTAGTGATTTGTTCCCAGAAATTCCACAAAAGGGGGTATTTAGGCATTGGTTTGAATTTTTAGAAGGCCTAAACAGAGGAGAAAAATTCTGGAAAAATTATATATATTCATGATTTTTATCCTAGTATTTGAATAAAATATTTTATGTATATACTTGTGTGCATTTTAATGATCTTCTTGGCAAGTTTCCATTTTAGCCGATTTAGGGGTATTAATTCGCCTAATATCGGACTTCTTTGTTTAATTTGTTTGGGGCATCGAACCTAGTTTTTAAATTACACAAAAATTATGTTAAGTTGAATATAACATCTGGCACCTACATGAATTTTCTCATGAATTTATCTTACTTGGTTTAGTCTAGAAAATTAAGGTAGCCTTTCTAGGTTTATGCGTCTACCTTATGTGCACGCGACTATTTCATTTTTCGGATTCATATATAGCTCTCCTCTTGAGCTGAGGAGGTGAACCTTGGATTAAGAGTTTTTAAGTTCACACCTAGCATCAAAAATTAGTCATAGATTTGATTTGTAAATTTTAATTGTTTAGGCTATGCCTACATGGCCTATAATGGGATGCATTTTCAAAAATCCGAATATTCTCATATGACCTATGTCAAAGCGGGCTTTATGAGCTTGCATTGTTGTCCTAGGCTATAAATGAAAAAGTTTTTAATTTGTTCTAAAATTTAGTCTTCCATGCAAAGGCCTAGGTTGGTCTCACCTATTTAGAAAAGAAAAAATTTTAGTTCTAAATTTTTATTTGATGCAATTAGGTCGAGGTCCTTTTAACCTAAGTTAGAAAAAAGAAAATTATTGGTTCTCAAAATTAAAAAACTTTTCTTTTATTTTGTTTGGACAAAATTTCGTCGACCCTAGAATTTGGGTATATGACAAGTACCTAAGAAGATTGTGTCTGACCGAGGAAGCCAGTTACTTCCAAGTTCTGGCAGAAGTTACAAGAAGAGCTCGGTACTCGGTTGAACTTCAGTATAGCCTATCACCCACAGACTGATGGTCAAACCGAGAGAGTAAACCAAATTTTGGAGGATATTTTGAGAGTGTGTGCGCTTTAGTTCGGAGGAGCATGGGATAAGAATTTGCCTTATGTAGAATTCTCCTACAACAACAGTTACCAAGCTAGTTTACAAATGGCACCATATGAGGCATTGTACGGATGGAAGTGTCATACACCACTTTTCTAGGATCAGACCGGTGAGTGTTAGTTGTTCGGAATGGAAGTGATAAGTGAAGTAGAAGCAAAAGTCTGAACAATTAGGGAAAGGTTGAGGATTGCGCAGTCTCGGCAAAAGTTCTATGCAGACAACCGTCGGAGAGACCTCACTTTGAAGCAGGAGATTATGTGTATCTTTGAGTCACAACGCTTCGGGGAGTCCATTGCTTTCAAACCAAAGGCAAGTTGGCACCATGTTTTCGTGGGACCATACAGACTTCGGGAACGTCGAGGAGAAGTCACCTACCAGCTTGAGCTCCCCACCCAACATGGCTGGTATTCATGATGTATTCCATGTCTCTCAAACTAAAGAAATGTTTGAGAGTACCAGAAGAGCAGGCGAGTCCATACCAAATTGAAATTCAAGAGGACCTTACCTACGTGGAAAAACTGGCTCGTATCCTTGAAACTAGCGAGAGAAGAACTCAAAACAAGGTTATCAGATTCTGCAGAGTTCAATTGACTTATCACTCTCAAGAATAGGCTACCTAGGAAATTGAAGATTAGTTGAAGGTCGCTCACCCGCACATTTTCACCAGTACCTCCGAATCTCGGGGTCAAGATTCAGTTTAAGGAGGGTAGGTTTGTCACACCCTGTAGTTTTGCCCCTAAAAATCTTTTAAATAATTCCCCCGAAGAAATTGAATTTTTGGTTTTAACCTGAAGCAAATAAGTAATTTTAAAATGCAATTAATAAGTGAAAATGGCATGGTAGGATTTTTCTTGGATTCTACATGTCAAAATATATTAACTGGATTTTTAGTGGAGTTTCCAAAGCATTAGAAATAGTTTCTAACCAATTAAACAATTTACTGGAATTAAATTAAGTCCTTGGAAATTATTTTCTAATTTTCCTTTCAGGCCATACCTTTTCCCGCCCAATCCCTTTCGAGCCGTCGGCCCAATCCCGCCCCGCGCATGAGCCGCCGCCGTGGGTCGTGGCCCATGAGCCGCCGCCGCACCGTGCAAGTCTGTTCGCCCTCCCTTGCACGCTCAGGCCGTCGACAGGTGGGGCCCACCTATCGGGCCCGTCGTCCCCGTGCCCGAGCCCGCATCGGCGCCACGCCGCCGGAGCACCATCTCCGCCGCTCACACCCGTGCCACTAGCGCAATCCAGTCGTTCCCGAGCCTACCGCAAATTGGACTACAAATCATCCCTATAACTAGCAAGAGATCCCGCTTTGTTTCCCTGTTGTCGCCACTTAGAATCAACACCTAAATCACTATCGCCCAAACCCATCTTCGTGCGCCGCCACCTTCGTCTCCATCGTCGGTGAGAACCTTCTCTCCCTCTCTTGGTCCCGCGTGCTATCCGTTGTTCCCCGTGTCCCCGCGCCACCAACATGAAACCCTAGCACTTCGCGTCGCATCCGCCGCAACCCGCGCCGCCGCTCGGTCATCGCCGCTGGTGCCGGCGACAAGCCAGCCGGCCGCCACACGGCCATGGCCGCCGTTCCCAGCTCAGCCATTGAAAACCCTAACCCCAGCCCTCCCAACCGTCCGATCTACCCGGCGGTAGATCGGGGCCTCCTGTTCCCACAAGTGCCCTCAGCCGCCCAGATGCCGCCACGTGGTGCACCCGTCGCCGCCGCTCCCGTAGACTTGGTCCACCGTAGACCGAGAGTCTATGCCCGATGAAGTCATTGCTAACATCATCTACTTGTGTCATGCTTGCGTCAGCCCTACTTGACCTATGTCAACCGCTTGCATCAGCAGGGAGTCAATTGCGCAATAATTAATTTAGGGTTTTTCTGTTTAGTTAAAAATCACAGTTAAACTTCTAAAATTCATATCTTTTTAATCTGAGCTCAAATTTTGCCCATTCAAATTTCATTAAATCCGAAAAATGTCAAGAATCCATTAAAAATAGTTTCTTGTGCTGTTTGAGTGGACTTTTAGCATGTTTTGTTGAGTGTTTTGTTTGTTATATAGAATCCGATAATTCCAGCGATCATGTTTACTTCGAAGTAGTCGCCAAAGTTCCCCAATCTTCAGAGCAAGGAAAGTCATACTTTACATTGATCATATTGTATCAATTTTATTTAAATACCTTAATTTTTCTCAAATACTACATATGTTTTAGAATGTCATTTCATGGGACTATTATACCTATTTGTACTCAGCCATAGGAATTGAATACCTCTTCCCATTGATAACGTGGGTTCAATATGATTAGATATTGGTTTAGGGCATGCTTAGCCTGGCTTAGATCAATTAGTTAACTTAAGGGAATCACACTATCTAGATAATACAGTGGAGATTATTATACAAATGATGTCAAGTATGTGATACTATTTTAATAATATTAAAATATGACAATGGTGGGCTGTGGGTGCAATGGTTTTTGATAGTCACACCCATGGCAATTAAGGACCGGTTGACAGGAAACTCTAGAAGAATTATCGTGCATACCACAAGCCAGCATGGATAATGGCTAGATCTATAGTGTACCTGTCTCTAGCTGACGTACCCTAGTGAGGGTGGGCGTGATGGAGTTGGGTCGGCCCCGGTTGAAAGGGTTGATCAGCTGCTGGATTCACCGTGGCACGTGAGTGGGCTGCCCATTGCCCTGATGGGAGTGGGGGCAAAACCTTGTGTTGTACAATTGGTTAAAGGGAGTTATGCGAAGGGTCCTGTCACAGTCCATTTCCGGGGTATCATGGTGGTACACCAGCATGTGGAAACATGTCATGGGGCTGTGTCTTGTGGGTACAGTTGTAGACCTCTGATCATAGTAAAGCTATTCGAATAGCCATGCCCACGGGTATGAGCGATCAACCAGATTCACCATGAATAGTCTCATTTAAATAATAATATGACTAATGGAACTTGACTAGTATAGATGGATGGTTAGGCCTGTTGCAACATGGGTTTATCGTTGGACAGCGTTTATTTAATATTGCTTAATTATATAGTACTGTTTTAATGTTTTCAACTATTGTTATTTCTAAAATGTTGTTTATGTAAATGAGACCCTATCCTCCCTTGTGAATTATCCTACATCATACCTTCTCTTCCGGTATGACTTTGTTGAGTACAGTGGGTAGTACTCAGTCTTCTCAATTTTCCCCACTACAGTGAGAGGTTGAAGCAGAGGAAGGTTTTGATGAGGATTAGACTTGCGTCCAACGTCAAGGTTGTCTATGGTGTGCTGGAGTTCCGTCGCAAGATTAGAGTTTCAGTTTAGTTAGTCTTTTTCTTTTTCGCTGCATTTTGGTAATCTTTTATACTGTTCCTAAGATGTGGTTTCTGTAATATAAATAATTGTCGATTTGTGTACCTCGGCTGATTCCTGGATGAGGGTTGATGCACAAATTAGCTGCAGAAATTCCGGCTTGGATTTCTGGGCGTTACAGCCGGGGCAGGTGCTAGAAGAGACAATGGGGAGAGTGATCAGGTCTCGATTGAACTCCGGAACCTTTGCCTCACCCAAGTCGTCCGCCCCAGTTTCCACCGTCTCCGCCACCTCCACTTCTGTCCCCTCCATAGGTCCCGCCAGGGAGCCCGCCTCGTTCATTGTTTTGGCCTCCTCTGCAGCAAAATCGCTTGCTTTGTCCAGGAGGCTGCTGCGACGTCGCGGCGGCGGTCGGGGATGGTTCGGTTCCTTCGCCCGGCCTGGATAGGTGATTTTGCCACCCTTTGTGGCTCCTGATTATCGAGGTTGGCATCTTCCGCCAGCCTATTAAATGAAATTTTAAAAAAGGAAAAAGAAGAAGAAGAAGGAGGAGGAGGAGGAGGAGGAGGAGGAGGAGAAGGAGAAGAAGGAGAAGAGAGGTAGGGACAGGGAATTACAGGCGGGCACATCATGCACCTGGTTGACGTCGCGAACTTGAAGCTAATGAGCCTCGACACCTTCCTCATGGGTCTCGACGCCCCAGGCTTCGAAGCCCCGCGTGATCTCGATGGCAACGATACAGGCCTCATATCGACATCTCCCGATACTTCCTCGGTCGATGAGACATCCGGTTTCCTCTTGGCACCACGAGGAGCCGGTCTCCCTGGTGCCGTCCTCGGGCCAGAAACTGATCGAGGGAACCCGATCCTTGGGACATTCCCCTTTGTTGCCGCCACCTCAGGAATCGGTGGCAGCGACACATAAACAGACATCTCCTGCTGAGTGTCTGTTGGGTTACACAGATGCTACGATAGCTAATAACAAAAAAATCTACCACGCAAACCAGGAACCTTACAAGTAAGGGTCGATAGATCGTTACCGATTTGAGTGGAGTGCAGCGGATATAGCCAATCAGGAGCTATCTGATCCAGAACAGTACTGGCCGATCACAGCCGATTTGCTGACCACAGCCGATTCCCGAGTCGCCTGGTCGCAGCCGATCCGACAACAGTCGATGTGCCGATGCCGCAGCCGATCCGACCTCAGCCGATTCGCTGATTCGCCGAATAGCACCGCAATGTAGCAATGCCTCTACCGGTATCCACACGTCCAGGGATAGAACGCTTAACACCCATGTGCTAGCACAAGATGCAAGGCTAGGGTTTGGCTCGGAGGTGAGGAGGGTTTTCATGGAGATCTTGAACTCAATGACTTTTGAAGCCGTGCATGTTTTAATCTGTTGCATCAAATCAGATTTATTCTTTTCAAAGTGATATCGTAGCTCTCCACCCTTCGCCCCTTTATATAGAGTTGCCGACTGGGCCTATAGGCCCATCGGGACTCTATCCGATCGGATCCCTATCCGATCGAGCCGTATCCGAGTCCAACTCGAATACCTATTCTTATCCCCTTAAGCGTGCGACCTTGTAGGTTCAGGTATACTCGGTTTCGACCCGAGTCCAACTCGGCCGATCGTCAATAGCGGCGGCTAGCAGCATATATTGACACCATAGTATACAAGAATATAGTATCGGCTCTGAACCTATAATGTGTAGACAAATCCCTTTGCCTCATGATACCAATTAAGCTATAGGCAAGATGTGTGCCATCGTATAAATAACTTAATCATTCACTTCAACCGTATTGGATTGTCTGTCTTGTTGATCGACTGCTCAATCAACTTGGCATGGCCATGCACTTCTATAATCCATTACCTCAAGGGGCCCAGAGATATCTCTCCAAAGGAGGGGTAAATTCCATCTTGATCACTCACATCCCACTCCATGTTTCATAGCAAACACGAAGACTACTTTTATAACTACCCAGCTATGAAATAGCGTTTGGTAGTCCCAAAGTAGGCTACTACACATGTCAGAATCCATGATGATCTCAGGTCTAAGGACTTTGCACCAGCACTACTTGACACCAACTAATGGAACATTAGTTCCTGTAGTGTCTCACGGTGGGTCTATCCAACAATGTGTTCTCTAACACATGTCCACGTATATTGATTTGTTATCTCCGTACCATGATCTATGAGACATGATCATCAATCAATAAACATGTCGATCTTAGAATTATATTTGTTCCAACAATATGACATGTGATCAGGGATCGTTTAGAAATAGATTCATACGAAAGGAGTCTCATAAATAAATCATGTACTTTTTCATCAATACAAGTTGCCTATTTCATGGAACTGAATAACAGTTTATTCATTTATACATAAACATTGACCATGATATCCAACAGTGTCAGCACCTAGAAGGTGGGATGCCGAAAAAAGAAGAAGGGAGGAAGAAAGACAGAGGTCGGACTCACCTATGATTGCGGGTTCGAGAGGCTGTAGGAAAGTGGCCCCCGTGCTGAAGTCGGCCGAGCTGGAGAAGAACATCCCCAACCTCTGCCGCATGCAATCAAGGGAGACTGTAGCCTCTTGAGCCGGGTCTTGGCTGCCTGAGCACTCGTAGGCTAGAGTCTCCCAATTCTTGCAAGGCTGCAAACCCCGAAGCACGAAGTTAAATGCCACCTTCGCCCCGGTCAAGCCCTGCTCCCTCAGGACCTCATCTTTGGCCATCAGCTCTTCCACTTGGTCTAGCTCAGCGTTGGGGCAGAGGCTAACGAGGTGGTCGTTGAGATCGGCTCCTGGTTGATCTCGGAAGAGATAGACGGCCTGAGGTTTTTGACTTAGAACCACTCGACATGCCATCCCTTGTTGGAAGATGTCAGGTCAACTGGAATGTAGCACCGAGACATCTTCTCCCATAATATAATTTTGGCCTCACCAACCATGCACACCGACTATTCGTCGGAAGCAGAAGTAATGGCGGAATAGATTGAAGTGCAGGTCTATCCATGATAAGCCTTGCAGAGATGGATGAAGAGAGAGATCTGAAGAACGGAATTGGGGTTGAGGTTGCAGAGGGAGATGTCACAATAATGGAGCAGGCCTCAGACAAAGCGCTGGGCCGGAACTCCAAAGCCACAAAGGAAGAAGGAGGAGAAGACCACCAGCTCACCTGAGTCAGGGGTCGGGAACGGCTCCCCCTAGGCCGGGCTCCACTCTGAGATCTCCTGCAGCGGGAAGACGCCGACCTGCACCTGCTCCTCCAACATCACGCTCCGAACACGCGAGGGGACGAAGGCCGAGCTCCGCTCGATGCCTTCGCCACCGCTGGTCGAGCCCTTCCCACCTTTCTTCGAGGTCTTCATGATGGGTGCCATCGGCTTCAAGGAAAACAACCGCTAACCCTTGTGGTAGCACACCACGTAGCGGCAGTGGAGGTGGTGGCCTTGTGCGCTAAAGCAACAAGTAGCCAGGAGGCGGAAGCGATGGCGCGAGAGTGAAGAGTTTGTGAATTTTAGCAAAATGCGTGAAGGAGGAAAAAGGCAAAACGACGGGGCTTAAGAGGGGGCAATGATGGGCCTGACAGTGCTATTTTTGGAAAGCACATAGCGCCATTAATGGCATGTGCGGGCATCCGAGGCGCCCCGGCCCATCAGGCTGCCACGACATCTTGGCGGTTGATCTGAGTCGTCAATTACCCAGAGCGGTTAACGGCATGCAAATGGTGCATGTTACGCACCCCATTGAAATCATCATTGGGCCCACCACTCTGCCCGAGCACTAAATCTTGGTTGTCGGATCCATGAGCCGTTGGGGATAAGTGGAAACCATGTGTGAGCAGCCATTTCGTGACCCCGGTCATGACGGCCTTAATGGGACATGACTGGCACATAGGTGGAACCATCCATGGCCAACATGCAGAGAACGCACCTCGAGGCTAGGCAACCACCCGATGACCGATCCCTCGACATCTTCCTCCGACCACTCCGACCGAGCCGACTACAATTAGCCTCCGGGCTATGGCTTCTCGGCCAATAGCCTCTAGGCAATGGCATATTGGTCATCAGCCTCTAGGCTATGGCCTCGGGCCGATCGCCATCAGCCTCTGGGCTACGGCATCTCGGCCAACAGCCTCCGGACTATGGCATATCGGTCCTCAGCCTTCGAGCTTTGGCCTTCGGCCGACCGCCGACACCCTCCAGACTATGGTGCAGCCTATCGCCACTAGCCTTCAAGCTGTGGCAACTCGGCCATCAGCATCCATGCTGATGGTCTCGGGCCAATCCTCCTTGGCCTCTGGGCTGAAGTACCTCAACCATCAGACGATGGTATAACTGCTAATTCTTGGATGATGGTGCATTGGTGCAGCTTCAAAAGCAAGAATCAGGCAGTGGTGCAGCTATACCATCGTCCTATCTTCTGAAGCTCGAGTTACATGGTAATCCTTGGACAATGGTAATGCCACACTCGAGCAAGTCATGGTCGATGGAGTAGGTCACATTGGTTGTCTCGTTGGCAACCACACCGCATCCTGTTGCTGGTCCGTGAAGAGGCTCCGACGTCTTCTTCAAAATGATGTGTTGGAATGTATAGGAGTATCATGTGAACTCGAGCTTCAAAAGGCAGGAAGAAAATGCCACACTCAAGCAAGTCGCGGTCGACGGAGTAGGTCACCTTGGTCGTCTCGTCGGCATTCGCACCGCATCCCGTTGCTGGTTCGTGATGGGGCCCCGATGCTTTCTTTGTCGACCTCGGTCTCATCTTCTTCAAAATGATTTGATGCAATATCTAGGATTACCATGTAAACTCCATCTTCAAAAGGCAGGAAGCAAATGCCACACTCGAGCGAGTCCTGGTCGATAGAATCTTGATTACCCACTAGGAGAGGATGAGCCCTTTTTCACTTGTCATTTCTGTACTAGTGTTCAGAGCATCTTCTTGCAAGGTAGTACAAGTCTTTGTACCGAGGAGCAATGGAGCATAATGTACTCAAGCAAATATGCGGTACAAAGCTGAAAGTTTATTATTTTTTACCTGTCAATGCAAACAAGTTTTACACCCTCTTCGACGGAGATAACCGGAGCATTTGGGGTGACATGGAAGAAGACGCCTATCACAAGAGCAACAAAAGATGACGGGCGAGAAGGTAAATAGAAGCTGGAGGGTGGGCCATGGAGCTACAAGTGCAATGATTCCTGAGCGAGCGTGAATTAGGGGAGAAGCCTCTTCTCCCATCATGCACATCCAATATCTATTTTCACGATTTACTGTACAATTCACCAGTGTTGTAGGAGTTATAGTGTTCTGTTTGTACCCTATAGATCCATCATTGCTTATGAAAAGCTCTATGCTTGTAGTATCAATCATTGTTAAAGGAAAGTTCACTAAAATAATATTTTTAAGTCTTCGTAGTATTTTAGACTAAATATTTAGAATTACTATAAAAATTCACAATAAATAGTAATTTACAGAAAGTAAATTACTATTTTCTGAAAAATTCTATCAGTGATGGGCTGGAACTCAAGCTAATCGGGCTTAAGAACTAAGCCTGTCACCGATGATATCATCGGTGACGGGCTAGTGCTTAAGCCTGATAGAGATGATGAACTCATCCAATCGGGCTTAATCTTTAAGCCCGTCACCGATGAAAGCATTGGTGACGGTCAATAATTATAACCTGATATAGATAATCTTATCCGATCGGGCTTAATCTTTACACTAGTCACCGATGAGTACATCCATGACGGACTTTAGGTTAAGCCCATCACTGATGTTATTTTCCCATTGGCCTTTGCGTGTCGTTCCAAGTCTCATCTGTGACTTAGATCTACACAGTATCGTGAAAAATTTCTAAGTCCTCACTCAGAACCCTAGCATCGTCACTGTCGTCCCTCGCGTCCTTCCTCACATCCACCTGTTAACACCGAAATTTGGTAATCGAGTCCCTAAGTTCGTAAAGGCAAAGCGAAAAGGGGTCGGCTGAAGACAGGAATCATATCGGCTAAAAAGGGATCAGCTGCAGGGTTAGTCGGCTGAGGATGAATCGAATGGGAGCAGCCGACAGCCGATTCTGAGCCTGGAAGAGATGAAGTCGTGTCTATTGCAGAAACTTGGAGATAAATGAAAGATTCGGTTGCTAGTTGCGCGTTAAAAGATATTGCCATTTATGGATAGAGTCTTATAATGGCAATTGTATCTGTAATCTAGAGATTTGTTAAATTATTAGTTGTAACACGATATGGGTCCCGCTAGGGATAATATAGTGTTTTAAACAATAGTTTAGATAGAGTCCAGGGTTGTTACAGATATTTGTATCTTGGGTATAAATAGGACCCGAGACCCCTTGTGTAAAGAACAATTCAATCAACTCAATCTTCGGTGCATCGCCAACCTTTTCTTTGGACGAACACTTTGTTTGGCTTTGGGCTGCATCGTCTCGATCCCCAAGTTCAGGTAAATGTTTGTCGTTAGTGGTATGATTCCCTGTTTCTAGTGCTTCCATCGCAATGATACATTAGAATCAATGATTTTACTGCGTTATATATCATATAACGCGTACGAATTAGATCAATGTTTAGATCTATCGTGTTATTGGCTTGTTCCATCAAGAACACGTAGTCAATAGGGCTAGATCTAAAGGTTGGCTGGTTCATATGCGTCATCTACCGTCTCGAGGGGCATAAATCGGTTTTAACAAATCAGATGTTTCTTTTTATACTTAATGCTGCATCGGGTTCGAACTATTAAGTCGTCTTTAGAACTATCGATGATCTGTTCATCTGAGATTTGTATTACTTAGAGACAGTGCCGGGGTTTCAGCCGGCCTTGCCCGTTCTAATATGTTTCTTTTAATATGCTTATTACTAGATCTGTGTTAGGACTGCCTCTTATGTTAAGATCGTGTTTCTGTCGGATGTTGTCAACTGAAATCGGTTTTTCCCGGGCAGCCGATGGTCGATTTCTGGGTTGTACGTTTGGATCAGGAATATTATCTTTCTATAAGATTCATCGGAGTACTAGCCGATTCATTGTTAGCTTTCCAGTATCGGCTAGGTTATCGATTTGTACATTTATTATTCTTTACTGTATTTGGGTTAAGTGGCTGATGCTGTCTCGGTGTAGCCGATCCATTCCAGTCACTTAGTTTAAATATAGTTTAGAATAGCATATGTACGTTCATGGATTCCCTTAGCCGATCCCGTAGGGATCTAACCTAACACTTAACATGAATCCTCTTGTTTTTCTTGTTGATTAGCAGATCAAATCAACTGGCACGCCCTGCACGTTGTAGGCAGCCGAGAAGGACCTGCACTGGAGCCAAGCAGATCTCCCAGGCCAGCGCGTGAGAGAGATTTCTCGTCAACACCACCGAGCGCCGCCGTCCATCCCCGAGACCGGCGCCATCGTCCTCCCTCACCGCCACTGAGTGCCGTGGGCCGTCTCCGAGCCCGGCTCCGTCGTCCTCTGTTAACGACTAAATTTGGTAACTAAATTCCTAAGTCCGAGCCGAGGTTATAGTGGAGTTAGATTGGAAAACGATTTGCGGAGAAAACAGAGGCCGCATCGGCTATGAGCAAATCGGCTGGAAGGCCAGTCGGCTTAGTCCGAATCGAACATGCATAGCCGACAGCCGATTCCAATTTCGAGAAGGAGATGGGACCGTTTTTGATAAAGGGGTTTGAAGATAGAAGGAAGATTCGGTTCCCAAATGTTTGTTAAATATTGCCATCTATGGATAAAGTCCTGTAACGGCAGTTGTATGTGTAAAATAAGGTTTGTTTAGATATTCCTATTGTAATGCAGCATGGGACCACGTCCCGGGATATTGTCGTATTTTGAATAGTAGATTAGATAGAAACCGTGGTTCATACGGATAATGTTATTCTTGGGTATAAATAGGACCCGAGACCCTTGTAAATAAACATTACACACAATCAATACAACTTTCGGCGCATCGCCTCCTATTTTCTTCAGATGAACACTTGATCCGGCTTTGGGCTGCATCGTTTCGATCCCTGATTAAGGTAAATGTTTGTCATTAGTGGTGTATCTCATCGAATTTAGTGCTTCCATCGCTATGATACTCTAGATTCAATGATTTATGCTGCGCTAGTTATCATATATCACATATAATCTAGAATAATGTCTAGATCTGTCTTGACATCGGCCTGTTTCTGTCAAGAACCAGCAGCCGATAGAGCCAGATCTAGGGGTTGGCCTAGATTATATGCAATATCCACCGTCTCGATGGGTTTACATCACCTATAATAGATCTGATTATTCTTTTTATACTTAATGCTGCATCAATTTGACCTATTAAGTCGTTCTTAGAACTTTTATGATATATTTGGTTAGATGTATATGTTTAGAGACAACGCCGGGGTTTCAGCCGGCCTTATCAGTTTTAATATTCTTTTGGTATGTTTACTATTAGATTTATTAAAGTCACCTCTTATATTAAGATCTTGCTCTAGTTAAATGCCCTAAGCCAGAATCAGCCTGTCAGCCACAGCCAACAGCTTATTGATCTAGGTTTAGCGCATTTAGCCTAGATCAATATCTTTTCATAAGATGTATCGAAGTACTAGCCGATTCATGGTTAGCCTTACGGTATCGGCTAGGCTGTTAATGCATATCTCCAGTAGGATCTAACTTAACACTTAACGCATACATCTTTGTTTTTCTTGTTGGCTAACAGATCAAACCAACTGGCACGCCCTGTATCTCACAGACAGCCAAGAAGGACCTTCACTAGAGCTAAGCAGGTCTCTCAGGCCAGCGCGTGAGAGAAAATTCTCATCAACACGCTTCTTGGCACGCCCGGTGGGACTTTCTCTGTCAACTCGGCTAGGACGCATCGACGCAGCTGACAAGATGGTCGACATCAAGAGCCCCAGCGTTTCTTAGGAAAACATTGTACCTGTGAAGATGGAACAACTATCGGCTGAACAATAGGCCGACTACAAAAGGATGGTAGAAGAGCTCCAAGCCAACTACCTACAGTCGTTCACCCACACAAGGTCTGGGGCTGTGCACCAGAAGTATAAATTCAGCATGGACGAATTCAAGGTGTCCTCCTCCAGCGGATCAAAGGACAAACAGATGGCGGAGGAGCCGACTCAGGAGCAAGATAATTCAGGTTTGCTTACTTTGCAAGACCGAATTGATATGGCCGTGCACCATGCACTGGTCAACCAGAGTGGCATTCTTGTCAACACCCTCAACAATATAATTGCCACTGTGGTCGACGCCAAGATAGCCAACCAACTACAGCGGGGGCCGACTTACTTAACGGACAGCCAGTTTCATGGTTACAGGACATTGGCCACCCATAGTCGGCCGATCCCGCCACCAGCACAGCCAGGGCTGCCAGGAGGGGTCCTCAACCAGCCGAATCCTTCTCGATCGGCTGCGAGACCGGTGGTCACCATGCAGAACCGACAACAACCACTCCGTCAGGATCAGATCACCAACATGTTCGACAACAATCGGCAATTAGAGCCAGTTGCTCAGATTGGCCTGGAAGGATAGTACAACGCCGATGGCCGACAGCTGTTCCCGGATCCGCCGACACCACCACCGGCGAATCGGCCACCTCCCGCTAGCCATCCACACCAGTACCAGTACCAGGGAGGCCATCAAGATCGGCACTACAGGCCCCAGACACTGCCACCTCTCTATCGGCAAGCGCCCATGCCATATAATCAATATGAGCCGACACAGCAGGACAACCGGACGTGGGCCAATTTGATTGCGGACGTCATGCGCGATCAATTCGGCCTCAAGCCAAAAGACTCAGGAAACATGTAATGGTACCCCTATCCGGAGCACCTCGAGCGGGTTCCACTGCCCAATTGATACAAAGTCCTAGACTTCTCGAAATTCTCAGGGCAGGACAACGTGTCAACCTACGAGTATGTCAGCCGATTCTTGGCGCAGTGCGGCGAAGCATCGGCTACAGATGCCTTGAGGGTTCGATTTTCCCCAATGTCTCTTTTGGGATCAGCCTTCACCTAGTTCTCTTCATTGCCCTACAACTCAATTCAGAGCTAGGCCGATCTCGGAAAACAATTCCATAGCTACTTCTACATCGACAACCATGAAATGAAGTTGTCGGACCTCACTAGTATCAGGCAGAAGCACAACGAGTCGGTTCAGGACTACATTCAATGCTTCAGAGAAATGAGGAACCGATGCTACAGCCTGGTGCTGTCAGACGCCCAGCTAGTCGATTTGGCCTTCCACGGCCTGATCACGCCGATCCGAGAGCGCTTCTCCGCTCAAGACTTCGACAGCTTGGCGCATCTTGCGCAGAGGGTGACGGCCCATGAGCAGAGGTTTCAAGACAACAGGAAGGCCGTCAAGAACGTAACTCAAGTCATCGTCGAATCAGCCTTCGATTCCAGCGACGATGACGCAGTGGTCACGACAGCCGAATGGGCCAAGAATAAAAAGGCCATCGTCTGTCAATGGCCGCTGAAGACGGCTAAAGAGGAGAAATACAATTTTGACATCACCAAAGCCGATAGGATCTTCGATTTATTACTCAAGGAGAAGCAGATCCAGCTTCTCGAGAACCATGTGATCCCATCGGCTGACGAACTGAAGAAGAAGAAGTACTGCAAGTGGCACAACTCTACATCCCATGCCACTAATGATTGTAAAGTCTTCAGGCAGCAGATCCAGTCGGCAATAGAGGCCGGGAAGCTCAAGTTTGCCGATTCCACTCGGACGATGGAAGTAGATGGCAATCTCTTCCCGGTCAACACGGTTCAAACCGGCCCTAGGAAAGCTGATCGCCAGCACAGAATGACGTACAGCTTAGCCGAGACATTGAAAGGGGTCAAGGCACAGGGCAAGCCGACTAGAGATCAAGCCGCGCCAATAAATATGGTGCGCCCCGTTGCCCGATCGGCCGATCGATGGCCAATCAACATGGACAGCCGACGCTGCTTCCAACAGCAATCTTGGCGGGAAGAACAGGTTCGGTTTGAAAGATTTCATCGGCAAGAGCCAGAGACGCGAGATCGCCAGTACAACGGGGATCACAACGGTGCCGATCCTCATTGGCATTGTGAATTTTTCAGGCACTATTGGGAAACCGGGATGAGGCTACCGACGCTAGACAATTGCCCGGCCTGCAGCATTTACCGCGAGGACGAACACAGGAGCCCGCCAATCACCAGCCCAACTCAATTCGTCCCGAGGGCCATACAGCTCAACCGGCGCCAGCAATCCGTTCACGATCGGCTGGGGCTGATCCATCAAGACTTCTTCGACGAAGAGGATGAAAACAATAACTACTATGACGAAGAAGAAGCCGATGATGAAGAATCGACCAATCCCCAAAGGTGCCCTTCTGAGCTCTTCACCAAAATGCAGAAACGGAGGATTCAAAGACTGAAGCGTGAAGGAAGGGAAGAAGAAATTCGGCAGATGATCCAAAAACAACGCCGTCGGCTAGGCAAAAAGCAAAAAGCAATGGAGGCCCAAAAGGAAAACTATGCCAGCCGACGAGGATCAAACCAGAGAGACCCCAGCCGATCAAGCGAGGAGGGCAGCCAAGGGGAAAGGAAAAGTTTCTGCATCGGTCAACATGGTATTCATATTGCCAGCCAAATTCGGCGCTCCTGAGGCCGATGCAGACAACATTAAAGACGCCTTGGCCAAACTAGCACTGTCCCCGGATCAAGCAATTTTTGACAAGCCAGAGGGGACCGAAAATCGGCATCTCAAGCCACTGTACATAAAAGGCTTCATCAACGGCAAGCCGATGTCAAAGATGCTAGTAGATGGGGGAGCTGCAGTGAGCCTGATGCCCTATGCAACATTCAGAAAATTGGGTAAGGGAGCCGAAGACACGATCAAGACTAACATGGTACTCAAGGACTTGGCGGCAACCCATCGAGAGACCAAGGGCGTGTTTAATGTCGAGCTGACCGTCGGTAACAAGACTGTGCCCACAACCTTTTTTGTCATTGACGGGAAGGGGTCTTACAGCCTGCTGCTCGGGAGAGACTGGATACATGTCAACTGTTGTGTCCCTTCCACCATGCACCAGTGTCTTCTCCAATGGGACGGCAACAAAATAGAGATTGTACTAGCCGATAGGTGAGTAAGCGTCGCCAATGCCGATTTGCCACTCTGGGAAATCGATGGCACTGATTGTTTGTCCGAAGAAATATGGCAAGCCGATTTTCTAAAAGTGTCTGATTCTGCCATACAACCAATTGGAGACGACGAGCCGCAACTGCTGCTTTGAGGAAGACGTCATGGAGGGCTCAAGCGTCTACGACATGGACACCGCGGACGAAGACGATGGCAAGCTCGGGCAAGGTTTCACGTCGGCCGACGAATTAGAGGAAATAGACATAGGCTCTGGAGACACGCCTAGGCCGACGTATATTAGCAAAAATTTATCTTCTCATTGTAGATCCCAGCTTATTAATTTGTTAAAGAAATATAAAAATTGTTTTGCTTGGGAGTACTTTGAGATGTCTGATCTTAGCCAATCTATCGTTGTTCATCAACTGCCGATCAAGGCAGGCTATTGGCCGTTTAAACAGCCTCCCAGGAGGTTCAAAGCCAATATCTATGATGCGATCAAAGCCAAAATAACTTGGCTATATGATGCTGGATTCATTCGGCCTTGCCGATACGCCGAGTGGGTCTCAAACATTGTCCCAGTATTGAAAAAGAATGGTAAACTTAGGGTGTGTATCGATTTCAGAGACCTAAATAAGGCTACCCCCAAAGATGAATACCCGATGCCTATCGCCGATTTGCTCATAGATGCTGCTTCAGGTCACAAGATCATCAGTTTCATGGATGGCAATGTAGGTTACAATCAAATCTTTATGGCCGAAGAAGATATTCACAAAATTTCTTTTCGATGTCCTGGAGTCGGCTTATATGAATGGGTTGTTATGACATTTGGGCTGAAGAAAAATGCTGGGGCAACATATCAACAGGCCATGAATTATATCTTCCACGATATGATCGGCTCTCTGGTGGAGATCTAATTTGACGATGTTGTTGTCAAATCCAGGGAGATAGAGAACCACATAGCCGATCTGAAGCAGGTTTTGGAGCGGATAAGAAAATATGGCCTAAAAATGAACCCGTTGAAATGCGTGTTCGGCGTGTCGGCCGGGCAGTTTCTAGGGTTTCTTGTTCACGAAAGAGGAATTGAGGTCACACCAAGGAGCATCAACGCTATCAAGACGATACAGCCTCCGAAGGATAAGAAGCAACTTCAATCATTGATCGGCAAAATCAACTTCATCAGGCGGTTCATAGCCAATCTTTCAGAGAAGATGGAGCCGTTCACACCACTGCTTTGGCTGAAAGCCGATCAAACATTCACATGGGGGGCAGAGCAAGAGAAGGCCTTAGACAACATCAAAGATTACTTAAGCTCGCCTCCAGTTTTAATGTCTCCACAAAAAGGGATACCGCTTAAGCTGTACCTGTCAGCCGATGACAAGTCAATCGGCTCAGTCCTAATCCAAGAGTTTGAGGGCAAGGAAAAAGCTATCTTCTATCTCAGCCGATGGCTGTTAGACGCAGAAATAAGGTATTTACCAGTGGAGAAGCTATGCCTGTGCCTATATTTTTCATGTACAAAGTTATGGCATTATTTGCTATCCAATGAGTGCACAAATATGTAAAGCC
Source organism: Oryza australiensis (assembly GCA_019925245.2). Taxonomy (NCBI): domain Eukaryota; kingdom Viridiplantae; phylum Streptophyta; class Magnoliopsida; order Poales; family Poaceae; genus Oryza; species Oryza australiensis. Next base: position 4,111,095 of record JAIFGZ020000565.1, read on the forward strand.
GATGTAGTTAAATACATGCTATCGGCCCCAGTGTTAAAAGGGCGAATTGATGGCTCAGTGTGCACCAACGGCTGCGGTATCGGATTGGTCATTATTTCGCCTAGGGGGGCAAGCTTTGAATTTGCTTTTTCTATCAACCCCCATGCTACAAACAACCAAGCCAAGTACGAGGCCGTGCTCAAAGGGTTACATCTGCTCAAAGAAGTTGAAGCCGACGCCATCGAAATAATGGAAGATTCACTGTTGGTCATCAGCCAGTTGTCAGGAGAATATGAATGCAAAAATGACGCGCTGATGGTCTACTATCAGCAATGCCGAAAGTTGATGGATGGTTTTCGGCTAGTTACTCTAAACCATATCCCCAGGGAGCAGAATACAGAAGCCAATGATTTAGCTCAAGGGGCATCGGGCTACAGGCCGATGATAAGAGACATTGAAGTGGAAGTCGCTGCCATCACAGCCGATGGTTGGAGGTTTGAAGTCTACAACTATCTACGGAGTCCTTCTCAATCGGCCTCGAGGAAATTGCGATACAAGGCGTTGAAATATGTTTTGCTCGACGAAGATCTTTATTATCGGACGATTGATGGAGTGCTGCTAAGATGCCTTGGAGCCGATCAAGCCAAAGTGGCCATCGGAGAAGTTCATGAAGGGATTTACGGCACGCATCAATCGACTCACAAGATGAAGTGGCTACTTCAGAGAGCAGGGTACTTCTGGCCAACGATGCTGGAGGACTGTTTCAAATATTATAAGGGTTGCCAGGATTATCAGAAATTCAGCACCATACAAAGAGCATCGGCATCGGCTATGAACCCGATCATAAAGCCCTAGCCTTCAGAGGATGGGGCATCAACATGATCGGCCAGATTAACCCACCCTCAAGCAAAGGACATAAACTCATTTTGGTGGCAACAGATTATTTTACAAAATGGGTGGAGGCAATTCCTTTGAAAAAGGTTGATTATAGGGACGCAATTGAGTTTGTTAAAGAGTATATCATTTACCGATTTGGCGTCCCACAAACAATAACAACAGACCAGGGATCTATCTTCATATCGGACGAGTTTGTTCAGTTTGTCGATGGCATGGGGATCAAGTTACTTAATTCTTCACCTACTATGCACAGACCAACGAGCAAGCAGAGGCTTCAAATAAAAGTTTGATCAAGCTGATAAAGATGAAGATTTCTGAGTACCCCAAGCAATGGCACAGCCGATTAGCCGAATCATTGTGGGCCTATGAGATGGCATGCCAAGGATCTATCCAAGTCCCTAAATACAAATTGATCTATGGGCACGAGGCAGTCCTACCATGGGAAAACATCATCGGCTCAAGACGGATTCAATTACAATACCAGCTCACAGCCGATGACTATTACAACTTGATGGTAGATGAATCAGAAGACCTAGTTTTGTCAAGGATGAAGGCCTTGGAAAAAGTAACAAGGGATAAGGAACGAGTAGCCCATCATTAAACAAGAAAGTTGTGCCTAAGTCTTTCGAAGAGGGCAAACTCGTTTGGAAAAATATATTGCCGATCGGATCAACAGATGATAAATTCAATAAGTGGTCACCTAATTGGGAAGGGCCTTTCAAGATCCACAAATGTGTCTCTAAAGGGGCCTACATGTTAGAAGGGTTGGATGGAGAAGTATTTGGAAGGGCTCTAAATGGAAAATATTTGAAAAAATACTACCCAAGTGTTTGGATCAATTCATGATTCGGCTGCGTTTTCGCCGATTCGTGCCAGCCGATGTTTGTGTTGCACAGGCATCGCCTCTAGGACATTTTAACGCCAAGTTTTTCCCTAATTTTCATGCATCGGCTTGGCCCAGCCGACACCAACAAGGTATTTGATTTGATAATTTTGTTAATGCTGGGAACACTATCAACAAAATTAGGAGGCATATACGACAACAACGTGATGTCAAGCAGAGATGTCGAGTAGGCAGGGCAAAAGTTTTTTCACGATTTTCAAAATTTTTTTGAAATAATCGGCAATCAAGTGAGTTTGAAATAATCGGCAAGCATACATTAAACAGGGAATGAGTTGCGGTTAGCCGATTACAGAAGATGTCTTAGCAGATTACAGAAGATGTCTTAGTCAATTACAGAAGATGTCTTAGCTGATCACAAAACGTGCAAAAAGTTGAGTACAAGAGTACCTAGCCAGCTATTACAAGTGAGTTCAACGCGAAAGGAAGTCCTTAATAGCCGATATTGCCCTACGGCGGATCCCGTCTATTTCTTCGATGGCCTTTGAATCGGTTGCGTCGTTCCCCAGGATCGGCTTCATTGCCTTGGCCATATCCGACAGGTTTGACACGGCCGCCTTGATCTTTGCTCGCTGGTCCTCGATCTCCTTCGGCAGGCTGGCCACGCATTGTTCGTTGGCCACGATGTCAGTGTCGATGTTGGCGAGTTCGACTATCAGCTTTTCCCGACGCTTGCGAAGCCAATCAAGTTCGGCAATTGCTTGGTCTTAAAAGCATCGAACTTGGCCTTCTTGGCAGTGATCTCTTGCTGGCTAGCCTTCATGGTGGCCTCCAATGCCTGGTTTTCACAGCGATCGGCTATCCTCTGTTTAGCTTGTTCAAGCTTGTGCCGATGCGTCTCCAGAAAAGTAGTTGGTGCGATGGTGTCAGCCAGCTGGTCCGGCAGCCGATCTTGAATGTCTTCAAACCGACTACGGATGAAACCGCAGTCGGTGACCAAGAAATTGAGAGAACACTCCAGCCGTTTGGCTATATCTGACAAAGTTGCTTGCAGCTCATCGTCTGATACCACCATGGCCTTATCAGTACCCTCATCTGGATCAAGGAATTCCGATAGATCAAAATCAAAGAGATCGGCTACAGACTGCAAATTAGAAGTTGGTTAAGAAGGCTGACAAAACTAATAAGCCAATTTGTGAGACTAAACAGGACTTACTCGGATAGCTGGAACTGAGGTAGCCACATCCTCAGCGTCACCATCACGTGCGGCCATCGGTGTCGGCTCCCTTGATACACGGGGGAGGGGGGCAGGTGTTGGAGCACGGGGAGGCTAGAAAAGATGCAAGCTAGAAATCCCTTGGTTTGTCATAGCTCTCAGAGTTGAGCTCATCCAGCCAAAAATCATCTGGGAGTTCGAATCTTTCAAAATCTGTATAAGCTGGGCAACCCGATATCTCAAAGGACGAACCCCTCCTATCGACTGCCACCTACTTCTGGTCGGACACGCTAAATGCGTTCCTTCTTACCAGCACAGCTGAATTTCTAACTTGCATCTTTTCTAGCCTCCCCATGCTCCAACACTGCCCCCCTCCCCCCCCTTGTATCAAGGGAGCCGACGCCGATGGCCACGCGTGATGGTGACGCTGAGGATGTGGCTACTTCAGTTCCAGCTATCCGAGTAAGTCCTGTTTAGTATCACAAATTGGCTTATTAGTTTTGTCAGCCCTCTTAACCAACTTCTAATTTGCAGTCTGTAGCCGATCTCTTGGATTTTGATCTATCGAAATTCCTTGATCCGGACGAGGGTACTGATAAGGCCATGGTGGTATCAGACGATGAGCTGCAAGCAACTTTGTCAGATATAGCCAAACGGCTGGAGTGTTCTCTCGATTTCTTGGTCACCGACTGCGGTTTCATCCGTAGTCGGTTCGAAGACATTTAAAATCGGCTGGACCCGTGGTGACACCATCGCACCAACTACTTTTACGGAGGCGCATCGGCACAAGCTTGAACAAGCTAAACGAGAGGATAGCCGATCGCCATGAAAACCAGGCATTGGAGGCCACCATGAAGGCTAGCCAGCAAGAGATCAATGTCGAGAAGGCCAAGTTCGATGCTTTGAAGACCGAGCCGATTGCCAAACTTGATTGGCTTCGCAAGCGTCGGGAAGAGCTGATAGTCGAACTCGCCAACATCGACACCGACATCGTGGCCAAGGAACAACACGTGGCCGGCCTGCCGAAGGAGATCGAGGACCAACGAGCAAAGATCAACGTGGCCGTGTCAAACCTGTCAGATATGGCCAAGGCAATGAAGCCGATCCTGGGAACGACGCAACCGATGCAAAGGCCATCGAAGAAATAGACGGGATCCGCCGTAGGGCAATATCGGCTATTAAGGACTTCCTTTCGCGTTGAACTCACTTGTAATAGCTGGCTAGGTACTCATGTACTCAACTTTTTGCACGTTTTGTGATCGGCTAAGACATCTTCTGTAATTGACTAAGACATCTTCTGTAATCAGCTAAGACATCTTCTGTAATCGGCTAACCGCAACTCATTCCCTGTTTAATGTATGCTTGCCGATTATTTCAAACTCACTTGATTGCCGATTATTTCAAAAATATTTGAAAATCATGAAAAAAACTTTTCCCGCCTGCTCGACATCTACGCTTGACATCACGTTGTTGTCGTATATGCCTCCAAATTTTGTTGATGGTGTTCCCAACGTTAACAAATTTATCAAATCAAATACCTTGTTGCTGTCGGCTGGGCCAAGCCGATGCATGAAAATTAGGGAAAAACTTGGCGTTAAAATGTCCTAGAGGCGATGCATGTGCGACACAAACATCGGGCGGCATGAATCGACACGGCCGAATCATGAATTGATCCAAACATTTGGGTACTATTTTTCAAATATTTTTCATTTAGAGCCCTTCCAAATACTTCACCATTCATGTCACGCCCGATTTTTGTTCGGGATTAAAAATCATTAAATAATTCATTTTCTAGAAATTAAATAAAATGAAAAGCATATTAATCAAGTGAAAGTATTAAGGAAATAAAAATTTCCTTTAAAAATCATGGCTGGAAATATTTTTAAAATATTATCCATGCCCTAATGTACTCTCCAAAATTTTTGTGAAATTTTGGAGCTCGAAAATAATTTTAATAATACAAAGAGCATTTAATTAATTATTTAAATAAAATAATTGATCATTAAATAATCTGGTTGAAATTTTTATTAAATACTTTGAGCGTTCATCTAATTTTAAGATTTTTCTTGGGATTATTTGAGTATTCGAAGTATAAATAAAAATTCAAGGAAATTTGAAAGAAAAAGTCGCTTTGTGTCCCTGTCGCTACGGTGTCATCTTCCTCCTCCGGCTCCCTGGGTACTGTTCATCCGAACAGCAAACTCTTTCCTCCCTTCGCAAATCCCATCGAATCACTTGCTCAAATCCAAAATTGATTGAGGACAATTAATCCCCACCGCATCCTCTTCAATTCACCCTCGATTCCCACTAAATTTCGTATGTTTTCGTGGTAGATTTTGATTATATTTCTCATTGTTGAGCTTCATCATGGCCGGCCGATCTCCCTCCCTTTCGATTCCCTTCCCAATTAACTGCAAAAATCACTTCCCCTTCACCTCCTCATCAATTCCCCCATGAATCCTCACTTGAATCCCGCAATAATTTTTGGTGTATTTTAATTTCTCAATTCATTGTTCAACAACACCATTGCCGGCCGACCCCCATCCCTTCCTCTCCCCGGCGACGATCCCCCTCCCCTCCGGCCTATAAAAGGGAGGCCTCACCTCCCTCCTCTCTCCCCTCATGCCACGAACACCTCTTCCTCTCCTCCAGCTGCCACGCAACTCCACTCGCGCGCCGCCGCCGTTTTTCTAAAATCCGGCCACCTCCAGCCGGCCGTGCCGCCTCGACCGAGCAGCGTCGTACCATGCCACCACCTCCATCAGAGCCGCAGCAACCTCCTCTCCCCTGGCCGACCCTCCGTTTCGCTCAACGTCCATCGGAAGCTCACCTCCGCCGTCGAACAGTAAAGAACATCGCCGTTGTCCTCCTCCTCCGGCAGCCCCTCCCGCCTTTGTGGACCCCCGATTTTGAGTCGGGAACCTTTCGTGTTCATAGTACCATTTCCCTGGATCAAGTAGTTGGTACCCACGAATGCAGTACTGGATAATCAAGTGCACATGCACGAATAGTCTTACAATACCATTATTACATAAATAGGCCCGAAGGCATTGTTCATCCACAGGACCTTATGGTCCGAATACAACATAAAAACGAGTTTAGATAAGGCGGCGGAAAGAGGCGGCGGCTTGTCCATTGCCACGAGCAACGGCCAGGGACTAAGGTCTAATATGCGCCGTCGGTTCCTTCGCCCTCCGGGTAGTACGCGTAGGGTCTTCGGCTCTTCATTTCCATCATTTGGAGGTTTGTGCGTATAGCAAGGGTGAGTACCAACCGTACTTAGCAAGTCAACACGAATTGATGCATATGGTAGGGTTATTCAAGGAATATGGCTAGAGTTATTTTTGCGTAAGGCCGGTTTTCACAATTCTTTTCACAAGCCTACCGACTAGCCAAAAACCAAGTTTTAATTTCATAGTTCATTAATCCGGCGACGTTCGTCTACCATCCATCGTGATTCCAAGGATGGCTTCCGTCTCCGATTCGTCATGATTTTGGGAGTCCACCCTTCTCGCATTCTCGAGAAGTTGATCCACCAACAAATGAAACCATCATGCAAACCCATCCCGGTATTTTTAAGTTCAAAGTCTAGCCAAGCGAAAGTCTTGTCACGATGCTCAATATCATGAGCACGGCTATTCGAATAGATTGATTCATTCACCTTTGCGGTGGATGTACACTTTACCGTACTCATGACGGCCCAACAAATGAGCCTACGTCTCAACACATGAGACGGCCACGGCAAAGCCTTTCGATAACCTCACTTTGGCGTCGCTCCATGAACTTATGCCACGATGCACTCTAGCCGTCCTTTTCTAGCGGTGAGAGGAGTTACGGCGCACCGGGGTAAGGGAAGACATTTCCAATCTTTAAGTTTAATTAACGGTAGTTTAATTTCACCATTTATAACAAAGGCCGCAGCCTCATTCTCATCCCATAACCACATCATAGAGAACCATCTATGCAAGGATACGCCTCCGCTCGGCTACCTAGTCGGCTAGGTCTATACCCATTCGAGAATACGGTTGTGCTGGCTCGTTTCCGGCTATCTCATGGCTCGGTCCTTAATTGACCAGGGTCGGCACTTGCCTTTTCCGGAATCCACCCAAATCATCCGGCCGCCGAGTCTAAAACATTTGTATAGCACTTTCAATTTCCACCAAACTTAGTTCATCATGGCCATGTGGCGCTCATGTCTCCACATGCCGAATCTCAACTACCTTCCCTAAGGTAGTTGCCCAAGCACAAAGCTTTTTCATAAAGTCATGAGTATGCATGGTCTAAGTTTAGCGGGGCTAAGCGGTTTACGAAGTTATGCTTCGGTTATTTGTATCACATCGCGAGTTACAAGGAGTAATTCTAAAGGTAAACAATAGCAAGGTATGGCATAACAAGTATAGGCAACCCGGTAAAGCATGCATGTTTAGAGTTTAAAATAACATCATTTCACAAAGGGGATCAATATGTTCAAAGGGTGTGAAGACTTGCCTTGCTCGCACACTTGAGGGTGGGATCTTCGGCGGTGTCGATGCCGGTTTCTTCGAGACGCTACCCGTACGTGCGAGAGATCAATTGAATTCAGTTAGAATTCAACTAAACACCGAGAGATCGAAAAGAACCACAAAAGCCATGAAAACCACTTCAAAGAGTTTTGCGAAAATTCTACTCGAGTTAGGACAAGGGTTGCGAGGAAAATCCGGGTTTTGGAGTCGAGTTGGTGTCCTAGGGTTTTCGCAGAGTCGTCGATCGCAATTAAATTTGGAACTTATGTTTGAAAATATCAGCGAGAAAATTCGTGCTCGAACTTTGAGGTTTTGAGCACAAAAGCGAAACCCATTTCGATGGCGGAAAAGAATTAAATGGAATCCGGATTGAAAAACGATGCGAAATAGAATTCGGAAAACGTCCAGATTCGATTTTTCAAACTTTGCTTGAGAAAACATGCGAGAAAATAATTTATTTTTGCCCAAAATTTTACTCAAATCATCCCAAAATATTTTTCCAAATTTTCTAAAATTTTTCCTAATTTTTCCCTATTTTTTTTTTTTTTTCTCTGCTGACGTTCCATGCCCGCCAAGTGCTCGACCGGTGCCGAGAGGAGAACGAGGCGGCGGCAGAGAGGGAAAAGCGGCGCAACGGGGACTTACCGGCGACGGTGGCTCGGGGAGGAGCAAGGGGGCACGGGGGGGAGCTGCGCACGGCGGCGACGGCTAACGGCGGCGGCCCTTGGCGGTGGTGCTCGGGAACGGCGACAACACGGCGGCGGTGCGGTGAAATGTGCGCGGCGCGGCCTTTTATAGGCGTGGCGCGGCGCGGCGCGAGAGGAGAGGGGGCGGCTCGGGCGTGCGCGGCGCGGTGCGACACGCGGCGCAGCTCGGGGGCGGGTACGGCCGGGCGAAGCGCGGCGGCGAGGCGCACGGCGCGGCGGGTCCGGAGCGGCGTGCGCGCGAGGTAGGGGCCGGAGCGTGGCCGGCCGCGTGGCGGCGCGCGCGGCGCGCGGGGTGGCCGTACGGCGCGGCGGGCGCGGCGCGCGCGAGTCCGGCTCGGCGCGCTCGCGCGGCGCGTGGCGTGGCGGGCGCGGCGCGCGTGCCGCGCGGCGCGTGGCGCGCGCGGGGTGGCGAGGCGCGGTTGGGCGTGGCGCGGCGCGTGGCGCGCGCGTGCGCTGTGAGCCGCGTCTGGCCGGGCACGGCGGCGCGCGCTGGCCGAGGCGGTACGGCGTCGAGCAGTGGTGACCGATGAACAGTGCGACTTGTTAATTTCCCGATTTTCTATTTTCTTTTCCCATTTTCTATTTTCTTTCCTTCTAAAAATTCCAAAATAAATCCCAATATTCTAAAATAATTTTTAACTTTATATTTTAAACTTTTTCTTGACTTTCATTTTTTTTTCCACAATTATTTTTCATACTTATTTAAATTCTTTTTCCTAATTTTCATAATTCACCCATTTTTAATAAAATAAAATTCCCAAATTTCGAGTACGCCTCCAGAGAATTTTATTATTTATTTTGTGTTTTAATTTATCTTCTCCCAACCAAAATTTTTATTTTATATTACTCGAAATGCGTTTTCACAAATCCACACTTTTCCCGGATTCTTTTTAAAACCACGATGCGACTTTCGCACCATCATTTTGTCAACTCCAAAAACTCCAAATACGCCGAAAAGGGAATTGACCACGACTAAATTTATGCAACGAGTGGCAAATAAGAAACAACAAACCCGAGAAGAAGCAATAAACCAAGGTTTTGAAAGTTCCGATTTTACGTTCGATTTCGGTTCTCCGATTTTCGGGATGTTACAAACCTACCCCCTAACAATAAATCTCGTCCCGAGATTTCTTACCGATTGCGAGTAGGTGTGGATATTCGTCCTCGGGAACTCTTCGCTTTCCCAGGTAGCCTCTTCTTCGTGTGATTGCTCCATTGTACCTTGTACATGCGCCATGATTTGGTCGCGTCTTCTTTTACGCCTCGTCTAGTATCTTAATTGGATGTTAGGGTAAGTAAGATCACTTGTGGACGTGGATGGCTTCTAAAGGAGCTTGCTCTTACGGTACCCGCAAACATTTCTTCAGCTGCGATACGTGGAATATGCGGGTGGACATCGGAGAGATTCTCGGGCGGTTCAATTGGTAAGCCACTTCTCCTCTCCTAGCGCTTATCAAGAATGGGCCCACGTATCGTGGTGCGAGTTTCCCCTTGACTTTGAATCTCGAGTTCCCCGTAGTGGTGAGACTTTTAGATACACGTAGTCACCTTCTTTAAATTCCAATTCTCTTCGACGGTGTCCGCGTAGCTCTTTTGTCGTGATTGAGCCGCTTGTAGTCGGTCCGGATCGGCGAACCTTTTCCTCCGCCTCCTTGATTATGTCGGGCCCGAATACGGTTCGTTCACCGGTTTCGACCACATTAGTGGGGTTCGACATCGGCGACCAAATAAAGCTTCGTTTGGCGACATCTTCAAGCGGCTTGGTAGCTATTGTTGTAGGAGAACTCGGCGTACGGCAAACATTTCTCCCAATCCTTGGTGAAATCCAACGCACGGGCTCTCGGCATGTCTTCTAGCACTTGATTTGTCCTCTCGGTCGCCGTCGATCTGCGGGTGGTAAGCGGTACTAAAGGCAAGGTGATTGCCGAGTGCTTCGTGAACCTTGCTCCGAAATGAGATGTAAATTGGGTACCACGATCCGATATAATCCTTTTTGGTACACCGTGGAGACACACAATCCTACTCATATATAATTCCGCTAGCTTGGCACTTGTTGTAGTTAGTTTTCACGGGAATAAATGCGCGAGTCTTGGTGAGCCGATCTACTATTACCCAAATGGAATCGTAACCAGCATGAGTCTTAGGTAGTCCTACTATGAAATCCATGCCTATCTCGTCCCATTTCCATTACGGAATCTTGAGTGGTTGCGGCAAGCCGGTGGCGTTGATGTTCGGCTTTCACCCTTTGGCACACATCGCACACGGCTACGTATTCGGCTACATCCCTCTTCATATTAGGCCACCGGTATTCTCCTTTCAAATCTGGTACATTTTTGTGCTCCGGGATGTAACGAATATGCCGATTCGTGGGCTTCCTTTAAGATCAATCCCCTCAAACCGCCTCGTTCGGGCACACGATTCTTTTCTTGTACCACAAGATTCCCTTGTCATCTACGAAAACTCCTGAGCGCGTCCGCGGCCATGCGTTCCTTGATTCCACGGGTTTCCTCATTCCCTCTTTGGGCTTCCTCTATTTGAGTTCTCGGTAGAATTGGATTTCCGGTGAGTTCACTTCTCAGTGAGGATCGGGTGCAGATTGAGTTTAGCCATTTCTTCTTGAAGTTCACGGCCATATCTCCCAATCCCATGTGGTTGCATTGGGCTTTGCGACTCGGCGCATCGGCCACTACATTTGCCTTAGGGATGATAGTGGATTCCTAGATCGTAATCCTTGATCAACTCCAGCCATCGCCTCGTCGTAGGTTAAGATCGGGTGAGTAAAGAAATATTTTAAGCTCTTGTGATCGGTATACACATCACGGTGGTTCCCGATCGAGATAGTGTCTCCGGATCTTCAATGCGTGTACCACCGCGGCTAATTCCAGTCATGTGTGGGGTAATTCTCTTCGTGGGGTCGTAGCGCCGAGAGGCATACGCTACGACCTTTCCATCTGCATCAATACTCCTCCCAATCCTTGCTAGGGATGCATCACGGCACATCACGAAGTCCTTAGGTTGTCGGGTAAGGTCAAGATTGGGGCGGTGGTTAACTTTTCTTTTAATTGGTCGAAGGCTTTTTGGCACTTCTCATTCCATTCAAACTTCTTTTCCTTCTTGAAGTTGAGTCATAGGTCGGGCTACGGTGGAAAACCCTTCGATAAACGCGTCGGTAATAACCGGCCAAGCCCAAAAACTCCGAACTTCCGTCACGACTTGGGTGCCTTCCATTCCATAACGGCTTCGACCTTGGCGGGGTCTCTGCTACTCCTCATTGAAACCACGTGGCAGAAAGCGACTTCCTTGAGCCGAACTCGCATTTGCTGAACTTGGCATACAGCCGGTGCTCTCGTAGCTTTTCCGGTACCGTCGTAGATGCTCCGCGTGTTCCTCATCGTCCTTGGAGTAGATAAGTATATCGTCGATGAACACCACTACGAATTTGTCCGGTACTCCATGAATACCTTGTTCATCGGGTTCATAAAGTACGGGGCATTGGTCAATCCAAAGGACATCTTGTGAACTCGTATAAGCCGTATCGTGTAGAGAATGCCGTCTTAGGAATATCTCAGGCTCTAATCTTCAGCGATGATATCCGACCGTAGATCAATCTTGGAGAACACTGCGCACCCTTAAGTTGATCGAATAGGTCATCGATTCGAGGTAGCGGGTACTTGTTCTTGATAGTGACTTCGTTCGGCGATCGGTAGTCCACACACATTCTCATGCTCCCATCCTTCTTCTTGACGAAGAGCACTTGGAGCTCCCGGGGAGAAGAGGCTGGGGCGAACGAATCCCTTCTCTTGTAGTTCCTTTATTTGCTTCTTGAGTTCCTCCAACTCATTGGCGGCATTCGATAAGGCCTCTTGGATATGGGGGCGTGCCGGGCATTAGATCGATGATAAACTCTATGTCGCGATCAGGGGCATTAGGGCAATTCCTCGGGGAACACGTCAGGGTATTCTTGTACTACGGCATTCCGCCTAGAGGTAGCATGGTGAACACTCCCGCAGCTTGTTCGCATAGCTTTGGGTTTTGATCCATAGTTATGCTCATCGGTGATCCCCACGGGGTGGATACCGTGACTTCCCTTCATTGCAGTCTATGATTCCATTATTTTTGGTCAACCAATCCATTCGAGTATGACATCTATGGTTTGGGGCGATAACACCATAAGGTTTGAGAGAAACACCACGTCTCTAATCCGTATGGGCACATTAATGCAGGCATGGGGTACGGTTATGTCTCCCCAGGTGAGTGTACCAACATAGGCCTCTTAAGTGCTACTTGGTGTAGGTGGTGTTGTTTGCTTACTTGGGAAGATATGAATGAATGCGAGGCTCCGAATCGAATAAAACTTTAAGCGGTGTAGAGTTGATAGAGAACATACCCATCAATACGCTCGGTCCTCCTGTAGCTTCTTCGCCCTCACATGATTCACTTGGCCACGTCGAAACCCGGTGGCGGCCTCGTTGGGTAGCGGGGTCTGAGCAGGACCTCGTCTGCCGCGGGGGTGGGGGTTCCTCGGACGGGTGTTGCATTGGTGCCGGTGCGAACGGGGTGTTGCGTGGTTTTGGGCAGCTATTGGAGTAATGCCCGTATTCTCCGCAGTTGAAAGCGACTCACATTCCTTCTTCCGGAGCGGCTAGGGTTGGTGTGGGTGTACGAAGGCGTGGTGTAGGCGACTGTTGACATGGTCGGAAGCGAGAGGACGTCCGATTCTGGGACGTTTGGCTTCCATCCGCAGGGGTGGCTCCCTTGGGGCGTTGTGGCGTTCCACTGAAATGGGCGAGCCATAGCGAGCCTCCTCTTGCGGTTATTGTCTACCACCTTTTGGTCATGCTCAAGTCGGACGACCTTGTTGATGAGGCTTTGGAAGCGGTGTGATCTGCCCGATCATTGGTCCCCTCGGTTCGTCATTTAGTCCCTCAATGAATTTGTCTATCTTTTCTTCTTCGTCGCAGTCCTTTGGTGGCGTAACGGGCAAGCTGGGTAAACTTGTTCGAGATACTCTGTCCAGGTGTTCCCTTGACGCGATCTGCGGAACTCGTTCTTCTTCATCCTCATTCTTGCAGGGCACGAAATTCTCACGGAACGCAGCCGTGAATTCCTCCCATGTTGGCTCGCCGGCGTCTTCAGCTCGTGTCTCCTTGTAGGTGTCCCACCGAGTCACTCGCGGGACCCTCCAGCGGTTAGTAGCGAAGACAACTCTATCCGCTTCTCGGACTCGACGAGGGTTAGCTTCTTCTCTATCACTCTTAGCCAATCTTCGGCGTCCATAGGTTCCTCAGTGGAAAAAGTGGGCGGCTTAGCTCTCATGAATTCTCCCGGACTCGATCCTCCTCGACCTCCTTGATTATTGGCAATCGCTTGGAGTAGTTGTGTCGCATAGCCATGACCTCCGCCGGGTGGAGGGGTTAGGTTACGGCGGGTTCTCGTGGGTCGCTGCGGCCCTTCGGCGATGTGCCATCGAAGAAGAGAGATGAATCAAGAGATCGGACTAGTTTATGTCATAGTACACGGGAATTTTTCTTCAAGCTCCTTCGAATGATCTTCCATCAACGGACGGGGTGAAATAATAAGCATACGAATCAATACGTCTCAAGGCGTGCCCGGGTTCATCATATTACATAAAGGGGTACATGGTGTACACACACAGTCCTCCATGCCGAGATGGCAATAATAATTATATCGTTCAACTAGATCAACTAATTAAGGGTAAATAGGAAGTCTTTGCTTGGGCAGGAAGGTCCTTCCGCCTAGTCATCCAACCATCCGCAAGAGCCGGGCGCCGGAAGTGGGTGGTCTGCGCTGAAGCAAACCGAAGTCCCCACGGCTCGGAGGTGGTGGCCTCGGAGTCACGCCGAATCTTCCGACTCGGTGGCCGCGTACTCTTGCGAGCGATCGGCGGGTGAGGGGGCCTCCGTGTGAGTCAAGCGACGAGGGGAACTTCCTCCTCCATTGAGTCGGTGTCGCTAGACTCCCATTTGATCTCCATGGGCTCGCCTCGGACTCCGTATCGGTGCGGATCGGATGGGGTTACCCTCTCCGATCCGGCTCGGATGGTGCGGTACGGAGCTCGGGTGGGTCCCATGGATGTAGCAGCGAGTGGGGTCGACCGGGTAGGGTGCGGGCTCGTGCTCAACATGAAAGCTTGCTCCATCATAGCTTGAAAAGTATCAAAGCTTCTTTGGAGTCATGTGGTAATAGTGGTCGGGCACGGGGGCGGGATGTGATGGTACGGGCTCGGTGGAAGTACTGCGGCGTAGACGGGACGAGTGCGCATTGTTCCTCTAGGCTGGTTGATCTGCTGCTTGCTTTTCTGAGCTGCTCTTCCGGCTCCACGAGCCTCCCTCGGGCCATATAGCGGTCGAGAGTTGCTCATCGAGCACCATTGGCTGCGGGTGTCTGCGGCATGCTTATCTGGTCTCCACGGCCTTGGTGGCATCGACCGATCATTGAGCGTGGCTGCGATCGTTGATTTCGAGCGGGGCCTCCTCGTAATGTCGATCGTCTGTCTCCGCCCAACGCGATAAACGCGTGACCATCGGGTTGTAGCAGCGGGGGTAGCTTCCACGGTGCAGACCGGGTTGCCCTCTTCGCGGTAAGGATGATGCACGAACTCTGTCATTGTGAGTTCGGCACGGTGTTCCGCATTAAGGCGAAGGAAGGCCTCGCGAGTTGCATCTGAATAGCTGCTTACGCTAGGTCCCGGTGGTAGCGAGTGTGGAAGCGTAGGATGTCTCACTCCCCATGCGGGCTTCTATGGATACGGCTGCCTCCCGAGTGGATACATCTCGGAGCCATGTCTCTTGGTGTGATAAGTGGGCGGTTCGGGTATCTCAAGCACCATAGTAGAGGCGGAGTTGTACCACGAACCCCTCGTCTCGCGGGATAGTGACTTCCCAGGTTCCGTCGTGGTTTGACATCGCTTTACGGGCAACTTAGGGTTAGCGAGAGGGAGCTATCATAATCATTTGGTAAAAAGAAATACGGATGTAGAAAAGATATATTTGCATTTTCGGAAATAATAGTTTAAAAGCGATCCTACGTAGGGATATTTCCCTTTAGCCATCTAGTTAGGGGTAGGGCGCCATTTGGTCTTAGCCTACGGTCGCATGGCTCGATACCAGCTCTGTGGACCCCGATTTTGAGTCGGGAACCTTTCGTGTTCATAGTACCATTTCCTGGATCAAGTAGTTGGTACCCACGAATGCGATCTTGGATAATCAAGTGCACATGCACGAATAGTCTTACAATACCATTATTACATAAATAGGCCCGAAGGCATTGTTCATCCACGAGGACCTTATGGTCCGAATACAACATAAAAACGAGTTTAGATAAGGCGGCGGAAAGAGGCGGCGGCTTGTCCATTGCCACGAGCAACGACCGGGACTAAGGTCTAATATGCGCCGTCGGTTCCTTCGCCCTCCGGGTAGTACGCGTAGGGGTCTTCGGCTCTTCATTTCCATCATGGAGGTTTGTGCGTATAGCAAGGGTGAGTACCAACCGTACTCGGCAAGTCAACACGAATTGATGCATATGGTAGGGTTATTCAAGGAATACGGCTAGAGTTATTTTTGCGTAAGGCCGGTTTTCACAATTCTTTTCACAAGCCTACCGACTAGCCAAAAACCAAGTTTTAATTTCATAGTTCATTAATCCGGCGACGGTTCGTCTACCATCCATCGTGATTCCAAGGATGGCTTCCGTCTCCGATTCGTCATGATTTTTGGGAGTCCACCCCTTCTCGCATTCTCGAGAAGTTGATCCACCACAAATGAAACCATCATGCAAACCCATCCCGGTATTTTTAAGTTCAAAGTCTAGCCAAGCGAAAGTCTTGTCACGATGCTCAATATCCGCGAGCACGGCTATTCGAATAGATTGATTCATTCACCTTGCGGTGGATGTACACTTTACCGTACTCCGCGACGGCCCAACAAATGAGCCTACGTCTCAACACATGAGACGGCCACGGCAAAGCCTTTCGATAACCTCACTTTGGCGTACCCGCTCCATGAACTTATGCCCTCATGCACTCTAGCCGTCCTTTTCTAGCGGTGAGAGGAGTTACAGCGCACCGGGGTAAGGGAAGACATTTCCAATCTTTAAGTTTAATTAACAGTAGTTTAATTTCACCATTTATAACAAAGGCCGCAGCCTCATTCTCATCCCATAACCACATCATAGAGAACCATCTATGCAAGGATCTTGCCTCCGCTCGGCTACCTAGTCGGCTAGGTCTATACCCATTCGAGAAGTACGGTTGTATGCGGCTCGTTTCCGGCTATCTCATGGCTCGGTCCTTAATTGACCAGGGTCGGCACTTGCCTTTTCCGGAATCCACCCAAATCATCCAGGCGCCCGAGTCTAAAACATTTGTATAGCACTTTCAATTTCCACCAAACTTAGTTCATCATGGCCATGTGGCGCTCATGTCTCCACATGCCGAATCTCAACTACCTTCCCTAAGGTAGTTGCCCAAGCACAAAGCTTTTTCATAAAGTCATGAGTATGCATGGTCTAAGTTTAGCGGGGCTAAGCGGTTTACCGAAGTTATGCTTCGGTTATTTGTATCACATCGCGAGTTACAAGGAGTAATTCTAAAGGTAAACAATAGCAAGGTATGGCATAACAAGTATAGGCAACCCGGTAAAGCATGCATGTTTAGAGTTTAAAATAACATCATTTCACAAAGGGGATCAATATGTTCAAAGGGTGTGAAGACTTGCCTTGCTCGCACACTTGAGGGTGGGATCTTCGGCGGTGTCGATGCCGGTTTCTTCGAGACGCTACCCGTACGTGCGAGAGATCAATTGAATTCAGTTAGAATTCAACTAAACACCGAGAGATCGAAAAGAACCACAAAAGCCATGAAAACCACTTCAAAGAGTTTTGCGAAAATTCTACTCGAGTTAGGACAAGGGTTGCGAGGAAAATCCGGGTTTTGGAGTCGAGTTGGTGTCCTAGGGTTTTCGCGAGTCGTCGATCGCAATTAAATTTGGAACTTATGTTTGAAAATATCAGCGAGAAAATTCGTGCTCGAACTTTGAGGTTTTGAGCACAAAAGCGAAACCCATTTCGATGGCGGAAAAGAATTAAATGGAATCCGGATTGAAAAACGATGCGAAATAGAATTCGGAAAACGTCAGATTCCGATTTTTCAAACTTTGCACCGAGAAAACATGCGAGAAAATAATTTATTTTTGCCCAAAATTTTACTCAAATCATCCCAAAATATTTTTCCAAATTTTCTAAAATTTTTCCTAATTTTTCCCTATTTTTCTTTTTTTTTCTCTGCGCTTGTTCCATGCCCGCCAAGTGCTCGGCCAGGTGCAGAGAGGAGAACGAGGCGGCGCAGAGAGGGAAAAGCGGCGCAACGGGGACTTACGGCGACGGTGGCTCGGGGAGGAGCAAGGGGGCACGGGGGGCGAGCTGCGCACGGCGGCGCGGCTAAGCGGCGGCCCTTGGCGGTGGTGCTCGGGGCAGCGACAACACGGCGGCGGTGCGGTGAAATGTGGCGCGGGCGCGGCCCTTTTATAGGCGTGGCGCGGCGCGGCGCGAGAGGAGAGGGGGGCGGCTCGGGCGTGCGCGGCGCGGTGCGACCGCGGCGCGCTCGGGGGCGGGTACGGCCGGGCGAAGCGCTTGGCGCGGGCGCACGGCGCGCGGCGGGGTCCGGAGCGGCGTGCGCGCGCGAGGTAGGGGCCGGAGCGTGGCCGGCCGCGTGGCGCAGCGCGCGGCGCGCGGGGTGGCCGTACGGGCGGGCGCGAGCGCGCGGCGCGCGCGCGGTCTCGGCTCAGCGCGGCGCGCGGGGTCCGGCTCGCGCGGCTGGCGAGGCGGCGCGGTTGGGCGCGGCGCGGCGCGTGGCGCGTGCGTCTTGCGCGCGGTACGCCGGGCGCGCGGCGCGCGCGCTGTGGCCGGGCGCGTACGGCGTCGAGCAGTGGTGACCGATGAACGGTGCGACTTGTTAATTTCCCGATTTTCTATTTTCTTTTCCCATTTTCTATTTTCTTTCCTTCTAAAAATTCCAAAATAAATCCCAATATTCTAAAATAATTTTTAACTTTATATTTTAAACTTTTTCTTGACTTTCATTTTTTTCCACAATTATTTTTCATACTTATTTAAATTCTTTTTCCTAATTTTCATAATTCACCCATTTTTAATAAAATAAAATTCCCAAATTTCGAGTACGCCTCCCGAGAATTTTATTATTTATTTTGTGTTTTAATTTATCTTCTCCCAACCAAAATTTTTATTTTATATTACTCGAAATGCGTTTTCACAAATCCACACTTTTCCCAGGATTCTTTTTAAAACCACGATGCGACTTTCGCACCATCATTTGTCAACTCCGAAAACTCCAAATACGCCGAAAGGGAATTGACCACGACTAAATTTATGCAAGCTGGTGGCAAATAAGAAACAACAAACCCGAGAAGAAGCAATAAACCAAGGTTTTGAAAGTTAGATTTTTACGTTCCGATTTCGGTTCTCCGATTTTCGGGATGTTACGGCCTTGCTTGAAGCACCGTTCCATTGCATCGTCATCACTTTGTCGGACTTGTCTTGTCATACTCTTCCTCGGCCACCCCTTCCTCCTTGTCGCCATTCGTGTCGTCGCCACGTCCGCATGCGGTCATCGTTCCTTGTCGCCTTGCGCCTTCCAGGTGTGCCGCCTCCTCCCTTGGCTCCACGTCGCCGAGTCGCTCCTCGGCCTCCCTCCGCGCGTCGTCGGGAACCAAAGGAGACCGTGCACCCATGCACCGGCCTTTCCTTCGCTCGCCACCGTGTGCCCGTGCCGCCTCTTCTCGTCGTCGTGCACTTGGTGAGTTCCTTCCTCTTCTCTTCGCTCTCACTCGCTGACGACATTCCTTGCCCATTGTCGTCATCCTACTATTTTTATTCCAAAAATAATTAAAAATTGCCTAATAAATCAATTTAATTTTCAGAATCCATTTAAATGGTTCAAAACTTCTAAAATTCATATCTAATCCATACAAACTCCAAATTGGGCCATTCAAATTGTAAAATTCATCTAAATTGAGTTCTACATGTTTGTTTACTTTTCTTGTATTGTTCATTTGGTTTTTATTAGGGTTTTTTTCTTGTTTTGCGTGTCAGCGTGTAGACTTCGTCGTTTCGGAGGTTCGCGCTCGCGAGGAAAAGAAGATTTGTACGAAGGAGCAAGGCAAGTCATGTCATTTTGATCATATTGCTATCCCAGTTTACGAAATTATGTTTATTTAAATTATTGCATTTCGCTTTATTAAATTCCTACGTCTATCACTGTTTTATTTAGCCTTACCGATTCTCCTTGTTATAGCCCTACTACTTGTAATATGATTCTTGATAACCCTAGGAAAAATAAAACTAGTGAGCACTTTATGTATGTGGTACTCACTAGCAAACTTAGGAATATGCTTAGACATGCTTAAATAAAAACAATTAGATGTTTTTAATAATTAGACTAAGGAATAACTTGTAAATGATAGAATGTTTGGCTATTTAGCCGTGGCAATAAATGTCCCCTTCAAAATTCCCCAAACATGTTTTTGGCTGGGCACGAGGTGCATGGTTTTGTTAGTCGCACCTCGGCCGTCATAAGGACCGGTCTTCGGGCCTCTGTTGCAAAGCATTTCCGTACTACCACCTGTCTAATGGGTAAGGCTTAACACGTTGAGTAGTACGGTCAGAAACAAAAAAGACACGGATAGGGATGGATGAAGCCCTAGGAAGGGTTGAAGCCCATGGGCTGACGTCTCTGGCAAATGAAGACTCAGGACGAGTCGAGATGCCTAGGGGCATAGACTGTCTGCTCGACCCAGGGCACCTGGCGGGGGAAGTCTATGTTGGTCTTCTTTGTTTAGGGCAGTACTAAGCGATGAGTTATGTCATGGCTCCGTCCGTATGCCATGGTGGCATGTGGCACGTCGCAACACGTGAGGAAGACATGTCTGGTGGGTAAAGATGTACACCTCTGATCAGAGTAAATCTATTCGAATAGCCGCGCCCTCGGTTATGGGCAAGCCGAGCAATGTACCCAAGTTAGAATTTATTTATGTTTAAAACTTAAAAAATTGGAGTTAGCACTTGTTGGCCTGGGTTAAGGCAAGATCGGGTTGGTGCGCGACTTGATAATAATTTGACTAGAGATAGGCTCGTGTTTATTAAAATGCCTTCAAATATTTAAATGCTTTGAAATGCCGGTTTTCTGCAAAATAACCCTATATATGAATTCTTTGTACCCCCTTGCATTATTTGCATTCTCCCAACATGGCTTGTTGAGTACGGTGGTTGTACTCAGCCTTGCAATTTCTTCCCCCTTTCAGAAGTGTAGTGCCTCTGAGTCGAAGACGGTGTTAGAGGACCAAGGCTCGGACCCCGATTGAGTTTGCAAGTGGAGTGGGTGAAGCCCCGCTAGGATCGTCTGCTTTTCCGCTGCGGTTTTCTTCGAGTGCGGGGACTAAGTGCCTCTTACGTAAGTATATTTATACGCTTTAATTTACGTTTGGATCTATGTATTGATTTGTCATTTTGTGTACCCTGGCTAGTCCTGGACTGGGAATTAATACACAAAATAGTCTGGAAATTTGGGATAAATTTCTGGGCGTGACAAGTTGGTATCAGAGCCATCTCGACTGTAGGTTGAGCCAAATGGTCAAACCCTTAAGGACAAGTTTTCGAAAATCCTATTTGCAAAACGTCTCTTCCCTCCCTCTGGAGCTCTTTGCAAAATAATTTGTCAAATATCTCTCTTTCCCCTCCACCTCTCTTAGATGTTGAACCTGGAGGACAAACTCAGTTGCTCGTCAGCTGGTGGAAGTCAAGTCAAGCCTTAAGCTTCAAGCAAGACGATCAAGCCAAGCAGCTCAGAGTCAGCGCTTCTCGAGGATCAAGCGAAGTCTTCCCGGAGTTTACCTAAACCCAATCCTTCCCGAAAGAGCGGCATTGGTAGTTCCTAGGTCGTGTGTTGTTTACTGTGTGCAGGTGTATGGTTCACATCAGTGGTGGGGATGTGACCATACTAGGTTGTTTGCCTAATCAACTAGAACAGTAAAAGTTCACTCACATCAGATCAGTATTAAGAGGGTTAAGGTCTTATCTTTAGCAACTTCTCTTTTCCACCTCTTTCATCTCGGCAGCAGTTGGTCAGTGCCAAAGAGAATGAGGACAACAATAAGAACAACAGTATCGGCAGCAAGAGATGCAAGCTCAGATGCAAGTTTGGGGTCAATATCAAAATCAAGGCCAGTTTACCTCAATGCAAACACCTATGACTCCCGGCAGTGTACCGCCAAGTTTCCAGAAGATGATGGCACCAATCCGCCATCATGCTGGAAGGAAATGCATACCACCGACTATGATTATACCGAGCAAGGTCAGGATATAAGAAACAGTTCATGGGACATGAATGCCAGGACATTAGCCGAAGATGAGATGAAGTGCTCAAGAAAGAAGGAAGGTTCGGTCAACTTATCATCAAGAGTTTTGGTATGCCTTAGTCAATCCAAAAGCAAAGCGTCTTGTCAACCGTTAGGTCTGATGGGAAAGTCACCAGATAGCCAGAATGGCAAGAGGAATTAGAGTCACCGTTATGTGGAACTTTCCATCGTCAACTGGATGTGGTGTTCTAAACCTTCCCGAATGAATGAGCATCCTTAGTATTTTATTTCTATGGACTGACCAAGAACCAAGTCTACACATCAGAGTTCCAAAGAAAACAAAGAAGTTGATTATTCTCAAGGGTAGTAACCTCATCAGTCGAAGTCAGGCGAAAGCTCCACTACCTTGGTAAGGTGAACTCGAAGAAAATCTAGTCTACCTCGAAAAGGTTCTGCTTGGAGGCTCAACCAGGCAAGACGATTGGGCAGGACCCCAAGGAGTCAACTGCCAGGTATTGGCAGGGTCACAACATCTCAAGCCGACATGTTAAATTGTGAAGTACACCTGAACTACTAAGTCAACAATCCAGTCTAAGGAAGCAGCAACTAAAAACATCCATAGTCAAGATAAAAGGCAGATGAAGCAGTTTCTTGGAGTTCTTGTCATTCGGACTAGGAGCAGTTCCGAGAACATTCCAAATCTGCGGATTTACTAAGGTCAGTTAAAATGTTTCAAGAAAACCCCATCAAGCTCCTATTCAACAGGGTCAATTCTTAGAGTACCGAAGTTGCCAATGTTAGTTGAGCAGTCCAAGGAAAGAAAGATGTTTCAACTCCTGCAATCAGATCAGGGTCAGAGCAAAGAGAATCAACCAGTTTGAGTCAGAAAGAAACCGCAAAAGTCAGCAGACCAACCCAACCCCACCATACCCTTTTTCTTTCTAGCCCCGAATCTCGAGACGAGATTCCTATAAGGAGGGTAGGATTGTCACACCCCGATTTTTGTTCGGGATTAAAAATCATTAAATAATTCATTTTCTAGAAATTAAATAAAATGAAAAGCATATTAATCAAGTGAAAGTATTAAGGAAATAAAAATTTCCTTCAAAAATCATGGCTAGAAATATTTTCAAAATATTATCCATGCCCTAATGTACTCTCCGAAATTTTTTGTGAAATTTTGGAGCTCGAGAAATAATTTTAATAATACAAAGAGCATTTAAGTAATTATTTAAATAAAACAATTAATCATTAAATAATCTGGTTGAATTTTTATTAAATACTTTAAGTGTTCATATAATTTCAGGATTTTTCTTGGAATTATTTGAGTATTGGAAGTATAAATAAAAATTCAAGGAAATTTGAAAGAAAAGTCTGCTTTGCCTCCTGTGCTACATTGTCATCTTCCTCCTCCATTTGCTGGGTATTGTTCATCCGAACAGCAAACTCTTTCCTCCCTTCGCAAATCTGTCGAATCTCTTGCTCAAATCCAAAATTGATTGAGGGCAATTAATCCCCACCTCATCCTCTTCAATTCACCCTCGATTCCCCACTAAATTTCGTATGTTTTCGTGGTAGATTTTGATTATATTTCTCATTGTTGAGCTTCATCATGGCCGTCCGATCTCCCTCCCCTTTCGATTCCCTTCCCAATTAACTGCAAAAATCGCTTCCCCTTCACCTCCTCATCAATTCCCCCATGAATCCTCACTAGAATCCCGCAATAATTTTTGGTGTATTTTAATTTCGCAATTCATTGTTCAACAACACCATTGCCGCCGCCCCCTTCCCTTCCTCTCCCGGCGACGATCCCCCTCCTCCGGCCTATAAAAGGGAGGCCTCACCTCCCTCCTCTCTCCCCTCATGCCACGAACACCTCTCCCTCTCCTCCAGCCCGCCACGCAATTCCACTCGCGCGCCGCCGCCGTTTTCCAATTCCGGTCACCTCCAGTGCCGTGCCGCCTCGACCGAGCAAGCATCGGACCATGCCACCACCTCCATCGGCGCCGCAGCAACCTCCTCTCCCCTGGCCGACCCTCCGTTTCGCTCAAAGTCCATCGGAAGCTCACCTCTGCCGTCGAACAGTAAAGAACATCGCCGTTGTCCTCCTCCTCCGGCAGCCCCTCCCGCCTTCGAAGCACCGTTTCGCTACATCGTCATCACTGCATCGGACTTGTCTTGTCATACTCTTCCTCGGCCACCCCTTCCTCCTTGTCACCATTCGCTGTCGTTGCCACGTTCGCATGCGGTCACCGTTCCTTGTCGCCGTGCGCCTTCCTGGGCTGTGCCGCCTCCTCCTTTGGCTCCGCGTCGCCGAGCCGCTCCTCAGCCTCCCCTCCGCTGTCGTCGGGAACCATGAAGACCGTGCACCCATGCACCGGCCTTTCCTCCGCTCGCCACCGTGTGCCCGTGCCGCCTCTTCTCGTCGTCGTGCGCTCGGTGAGTTCCTTCCTCTTCTCTTCGCTCTCACTCGCTGACGACATTCCTTGCCCATTGTCGTCATCCTACTCTTTTTCTTCCAAAAATAATTAAAAATTGCCTAATAAATCAATTTAATTTCCAGAATCCATTTAAATGGTCCAAAACTTCTAAAATTAATATCTAATCCATACAAACTCCAAATTGGGCCATTCAAATTGTAAAATTCATCTAAATTGAGGTCTACATGTTTGTTTACTTTTCTTGTATTGTTCATTTGGTTTTTATTAGGGTTTTTTCTTGTTTTGCGTGCCGGCATGTAGACTTCGTCGTTTTGGAGGTTCGCGCTCGCGAGGAAAAGAAGATTTATTCGAAGGAGCAAGGCATGTCATGTCATTTTGATCATATTGCTATCCCAGTTTACAAAATTATGTTTATTTAAATTATTGCATTTCGCTTTATTAAGTTCCTGCGTCTATCACTGTTTTATTTAGGCTTACCGATTCTCCTTGTAATAGCCCTACTACTTGTATTATGATTCTTGATAACCCTAGGAAAAATAAAACTAGTGAGCACTTTATGTATGTGGTACTCACTAGCAAACTTAGGAATATGCTAAGACATGCTTAAATAGAAACAATTAGATGTTTTTAATAATTAGACTAAGGAATAACTTGTAAATGATGGAATTTTTGGCTGTTTAGCCGTGGCAATAAATGTCCCCTTCAAAATTCCCCAAACATGTTTTTGGCTGGGCACGAGGTGCATGGTTTTGTTAGTCGCACCTCGGCCGTCATAAGGACCGGTCTTCGGGCCTCTGTTGCAAAGCATTTCCGTACTACCACCTGTCTAATGGGTAAGGCTTAACACGTCGACTAGTACGGTCAGAAGCAAAAAAGACACGGATAGGGATGGATGAAGCCCTAGGAAGGGTTGAAGCCCATGGGGCGACGTCTCGGCAAGTAAAGACTCGGGACGAGTCGAGATGCAGGGGCATAGGCATGCGCTCGACCCAGGGCACTGGCGGGAAGTCTATGTCGGTCTTCTTTGTTTAGGGCAGTACTAAACGATGAGTTATGTCATGGCTTCCATCCGTATGCCATGGTGGCATGTGGCACGTCGCAACACGTGAGGAAGACATGTCAGTGGGTAAAGATGTTCACCTCGATCGAGTAAATCTATTCGAATAGCCGCGCCCTCGGTTATGGGCAAGCCGAGCAATGTACCCAAGTTAGAATTTATTTATGTTTAAAACTTAAAAAATTGGAGTTAGCACTTGTTGGCCTGGGTTAAGGCAAGATCAGGTTTGTGCGCGACTTGATAATAATTTGACTAGAGATAGGCTCGTGTTTATTAAAATGCCTTCAAATATTTAAATGCTTTGAAATGCCGGTTTTCGCAAAATAACCCTATATATGAATTCTTTGTACCCCCTTGCATTATTTGCATTCTCCCGGCATGGCTTGTTGAGTACGGTGGTTGTACTCAGCCTTGCAATTTCTTCCCCCTTTTAGAAGTATAGTGCCTCTGAGTCGAAGACGGTGTTAGAGGACCAAGGCTCAGACCCCAGTTGAGTTTGCCTGTGGAGTGGAACTGAAGCCCCTCTAGGATCGTCCCTTTTCGCTGCAGTTTTCTTCAAGTGCGGGGACTAAGTGCCTCTTACGTAAGTATATTTATACGCTTTAATTTACGTTTGGATACGTGTATTGATTTGTCATTTTGTGTACCCTGGCTGGTCCTGGACAGGGAATTAATACACAAAATAGTCTGGAAATTTGGGATAAATTTCTGGGCGTGACAATCCAACCCTTCTAACATGTAGGCCCCTTTAGAGACGCATTTGTGGATCTTGAAAGGCCCTTCCCAATTAGGTGACCACTTGTCGAATTTATTATTTGTTGATCCGATCGACAATATCAATTTCCAAACAAGTTTGCCCTCTTCGAAAGACTTAGGCACAACTTTTTTGTTATAATGACGGGCTACTCGTTCCTTATCCCTTGTTACTTTTTCCAAGGCCTTCATCCTTGACAAAACTAGGTCTTCTGATTCATCTACCATCAAGTTGTAATAGTCATCGGTTGTGAGCTGGTATTGTAATTGAATCCGTCTTGAGCCGATGATGTTTTCCCATGGTAGGACTGCCTCGTGCCCATAGACCAATTTGTATGGACGGACTTGGATAGATCCATGGCATGCCATCTGATAGGCCCACAATGATTCGGCTAATCGGCTGTGCCATTGCTTGGGGTACTCAGAAATCTTCCTCTTTATCAGCTTGATCAAACTTTTATTTGAAGCCTCTGCTTGCCCGTTGGTCTGTGCATAGTAGGTGAAGAATTAAGTAACTTGATCTCCATGCCATCCACAAACTGAACAAACTCGTCTGATATGAAGATAGATCCCTGGTCTGTTGTTATTGTTTGTGGGATGCCAAATCGGTAGATGATATACTCTTTAACAAACTCGATTGTGTCCCTAGAATCAACCTTTTTCAAAGGAATTGCCTCCACCCATTTTGTAAAATAATCTGTTGCCACCAGAATGAGTTTATGTCCTTTGCTTGAGGGTGGATTAATCTGGCCGATCATATCGATGCCCCATCCTCTGAACAGCTAGGGCTTTATGATCGGGTTCATAGCCGATGCTGGTGCTCTTTGTATGGCGCTGAATTTCTGACAATCCTGGCAACCCTTATAATATTTGAAACAGTCCTCCAGCATCGTCGGCCAGAAGTACCCTGCTCTCCGAACTAGCCACTTCATCTTGTGAGCCGATTGATGCGTGCCGCAAATCCCTTCATGAACTTCTCCGATGGCCACTTTGGCTTGATCGGCTCCAAGGCATCTTAGCAGCACTCCATCAATCGTTCGATAATAAAGATCTTCGTCGAGCAAAACATATTTCAACGCCTTGTATCATAATTTCCTCGAGGCCGATTGGGAAGGATTCTGTAGATAGTTGTAGACTTCAAACCTCCAACCATCGGCTGTGATGGCAGCGACTTCCACTTCAATGTCTCTTATCATCGGCCTGTAGCCCGATGCCCCTTGAGCTAAATCATTGGCTTCTGTATTCTGCTCCCTGGGGATATGTTTTAGAGTAACTAGCCAAAAACCATCCATCAACTTTCGGCATTGCTGATAGTAGACCATCAGCGCATCGTTTTTGCATTCATATTCTCCTAACAACTGGCTGATGACCAACAGTGAATCTCCCATTATTTCGATGGCGTCGGCTTTAACTTCTTTGAGCAGATGTAACCCTTTGAGCACGGCCTCGTACTCGGCTTGGTTGTTTGTAGCATGGGGGTTGATAGAAAAAGCAAATTCAAAGCTTGCCCCCTAGGCGAAATAATGACCAATTCGATACCGCAGCCGTTGGTGCACACCGAGCCATCAAATGTCAATGTCCAAGGCATAATTTCAACTGAGCCGATTGAGTCGTCTCTATGATCCACGATAAAATCGGCTATAGCATGTCCTTTAACTGCCCTGGGTGCCTGATACCTCAGATCAAACTCTGTCAAGGCAAAAATCCATTTTCCAATTCGCCCTTTTAATATTGGGGCCAATAGCATGTATTTAACTACATCGGCTTTACATATTATTGTGCACTCATTGGATAGCAAATAATGCCATAACTTTGTACATGAAAAATATAGGCACAGGCATAGCTTCAGAGTGAGTGCTTGAGGACGCCATTGATGGGCGGGAATTGCGCTTCGGGTCGAGGATTGTTGGTGATGTCGCGCTTCGGGTCCGACGAAGTCGTCGAGGAGACGAAGAGTTTTTTTGGCTAGGGCTTGAAAGATGAAAGTAACAGCGTGGCTTGTTTCGGCACAAGGCAGGTGCTATTTAAAGGGATTTCTTGACAGCCGAGACAAAGTCGGGCGAGAAGTGCGAGGAAGTTTGAAAAAATCGGCAAATCCGCGATATTATCTTATCACGGACTTGGGGGGCATGTGTTAACGACCAAATTTGGTAACTAAATCCCTAAGTACGAGCCGAGGTTATAGCGGAATTGGATGGGAAAACGATTTGCGGAGAAAACAGAGGCTGCATCGCCTACGAGCAAATCGGCTGGAAGGCCAGTCAGCTGAGTCCGAATCGGACATGGATAGCCGACAGCCGATTGCGATTTTGAGAAGGAGATGGAACCGTTTCCGATAAAGGGGCTTGAAGATAGAAGGAAGATTCGGTTTCCAAATGTTCGTTAAATATTTCCATCTATGGATAAAGTCCTGTAACGACAATTGTATCTGTAAAATAAAGTTTGTTTAGATATTCCTATTGTAATGCAGCATGGGACCACGTCCCGGGATATTGTGGTATTTTGAAAAGTAGATTAGATAGAAACTTTGGTTCATACGGATAATGTTATTCTTGGGTATAAATAGGACCCGAGACCCTTGTAAATAAACATTACACACAATCAATACAACTTTCGGCACATCGCCTCCTATTTTCTTTAGACGAACACTTGATCCGGCTTCGGGCTGCATCATTTTGATCCCCGATTAAGGTAAATGTTTATCATTAGTGGTGTATCTCGTTCAATTTAGTGCTTCCATCGCTATGATACTCTAGATTCAATGATTTATGTTGCGCTAGTTATCATATATCACATATAATCTAGAACAATGTCTAGATCTGTCTTGACATCGGCCTGTTTCTGTCAAGAACCAGCAGCCGATATAGCCAGATCTAGGGGTTAGCCTAGATTATATGCGATATCCACCGTCTCGATGGGTTTACATCAGCTATAATAGATCTGATTGTTCTTTTTATACTTAATGCTGCATCAATTTGACTTATTAAGTCGTTCTTAGAACTTTTATGATCTATTCGGTTAGATGTATATGTTTAGAGACAGCGTCAGGGTTTCAGCCGGCCTTATCAGTTTTAATATTCTTTTGGTATGTTTACTATTAGATTTATTAAAGCCGCCTCTTGTATTAAGATCTTGCTCTAGTTAAATGCCATAAGCCAGAATCAGCCTGTCAGCCACAGCTGACAGCCGATTGATCTAGGTTTAGCGCATTTATCCTAGATCAATTTCTTTTCATAAGATATATCGGAGTACTACCCGATTCATGGTTAGCCTTACGGTATCGGCTAGGCTGTTAATGCATATATTTATTATCCCATTGTATATTTAGATTAAGTGGTTAATACTGTCTCGGCATAGCCGATCTATCCCAATCACTTAAGTATAAATATGCTTTGGGATAGCATATATATGTTAATTGGTTCTCTCAGCCGATTCAGTAGGATTTAACTTAACCCTTAACACATACATCTTTGTTTTTCTTGTCGGTTAAGATCAAACCAGCGCACGCCACAGTATCTCACGAGACGAGATGAGAAGGACACCTTGTGGGCTAAGCGAGATCTCCCGGGCTAGCGCGTGAGAGAAAATTCTCATCAACATCCTCCCTAGCCACCACTGAGCCCCGCCGGCCGTCCCCCAAGCCCGGCGCCGTCGTCCTCCCTCGCCGCCACCACCGAGTGCCGCCGCCAGGTTAGTCCTTATCTTTGGATCTGTGCTGAAATGTCGTTTAGTTGATTGATATTGATGTTCGCCGAGAGTAAGGCACTCTCGCTAGATTTAGGCACTATATGGTTAGGTGTAATATCTTCGGACCTTGATGTTTCATACTCCTAGATTTAGGCACGCACATGTATAGATGGAGATCATGTGGGCTGATGGTTTTTTTAGAACAGATTGACTTCTGTGCAATTTAGCTGGTTTAGGCATCCTTTAGACTAAATACACCTGAAAGAGACTTTTGAAGAATGTCACCATTTATGTATGTGCACAATTGGATCGAGTATTTGCCAGATTTCATATATATTTTTCTTTGTTATATTATTTAGTGTTAAGGATGTCCAGAAATCATACTCTTAATGATGACTCCTACTTTTAATTTCCCCATTTTGTGATTTTGTAAGCTATTTAGAGGATGTCTTAGCACGACGAATCAATGTCGGTGACAACTAGTGGATCCACAAGGACACGGACCCTTAGAAGCCCTAATAAAATCCCAAATGAACGGTACACCATAACAGAGGTGGACCTCCTAGGAGTGTCGTCCGCTCCCCCGAATGTGCCCACGAAGTTCAAGACGATCTGTGGGATAATAGGGAGGCAGACCTTCAGTATTTTACATGATCACATCAAGGAGGTACCGGATGTAGAGAAGGAAACTGCTTGGCTGAAGTTCAAGGAGAGCTTCGAATATCCTGTAGCCGACGAGGAAAGGCTACAATGGACGGCTTTCCAGATGATGGGACATGCCTTCAAGAGCTTTAAGTCAAAGTTGGTCACCGACCACGTCCTCAAGCCCAGCACCCCGGATGCATTCGAGAAATACCCTTTCATCATGCAAGCCGTGTGGTTGGAGTTCTACGCGAAGAAATCATCTGTCGAATCTCGAGCCAGAAACGAGGCTTATAGAGCACTCCAGGCTCGACATGTGCACCCGCATCGGCTTGGCAGCGGAGGATATGTAGAGAAGCAAGAGCAATGACAGAAAGAGGATGAGATGGCAGAGGCATTGAACGTGCCGCCTCTATTTGCCGATATCCCGCACCCACGTGCAAGGAGCTGGGCAAGGGAAAGGGCCGTGAAGAACAGCGATGGGACATTCACTCTGCCAAATCCCCAAGATCAATAAGTTTACGAAAATACTGTAAGTGTCTCACCTTAATACATTTAATTTCTTTACACATATCGTACACCCGATTTATATCGATCTCACTTATAATGCAGAAAGAGTTGGTTGCTATGAGACAGTCCTCCCAAGAGGCCTGGACCGATAGACACGAGGATGCCATCCTCACGCAAGCGTTGGGCACCGACGAACACCGTGGACGGACAAGGGGCATTGGCTCTAATGTCCCGTGGAAATATGGACTTCTAGAATATGTCGGGCAGTATAAGAAGCGGACCTTTACGAAGGAGGAAAGAGATGCACACCTGGCTGGGAGGATCCGGGAGCATGTTAGAGCCGAACTGAGCTCAGAAATTGAAGAGAAGCTAGACCAGGCTACAAAACGGATTAGGCAACAGATCCGAGCCAAGCAGCAGACCATCACGCACACTGTCGCTCCGCAACGAGAAAGTCCAACGCAAAGATGGAACAGTTGTGCATCAACTGAGGTGACGGAAAATCCACCACCGGTCCTAGCCGGTAAAACTCTAGGCCAAAATGCGTAACACTCTTAACAAATCCATTTTTTACAAATTATGTTTGGATCTATCACAGGAACCGACTAACTGCAAGCTAAGAGTTAAGGTGATGCCCTCTTTCATGGTTCCGGCGGCCGAGAGACTAGCATTCAAGTCGAACACCGATACAAGAGTGCACGGAGCTTGTAATGTCCCACCCTTCCCGGGCTGGCCAAATTGCCCCAGGCCAAGCATGCTTAACCTCAGAGTTCATTGGAGATGAGCTTCCGGAAAAGAAGTTGCAACTTGTTGATATGAGTATTCTATTAGTCCTATTAAGCCCTGGGCCAGGATGTTACATCCACACCCCCTTAGAAGACCCGACGTCCTCGTCGGTCAACCCCAGGCCAGGAACTTCCCCTCTTGGCCACGTCCGTGCGTCCAGTGCCGGCGCATGTGCCATGTCGTGTCCTCTCAAGGCCCACGCGCCATGCGCACCATGCCCGCGCAACTGACCCGCCACGCGCCCCGTGAAACCGTGAAGGTCGGCTCTGATACCACTTGTAACGTCCCACCCTACCCGGGCCGGGCCCGCCTACATCTGGAAGCTCTCTAGGACCTTAGACTGCCCTCACAGACCAACACTAGTCTTTTCTGCACACTTTGTCCTCACTCATGCACACCCGGGAAAAACTTCCCGGTCGGTCACCCATCCTCAAATTGCCCCAGGCCAAGCACACTTAACCTCAGAGTTCATTGGAGATGAGCTTCCGGAAAAGAAGTTGCAACTTGTTGATATGAGTATTCTATTATCCTATTAAGCCCTAGGCCAGGATGTTACAGGGCTCAACTTAGCCGGACATGCAAAAGGGCAAGTGGACACAGCGAACGTTGATTGGGTCCATCTGCCGCTTCAGCATCCACCAAACAACGAGATCCTAACCCTAGGAGCTACACGAGGAAGCTTTATCCAATGGCCGAAGGAGCTCATTCACATCAAATTAACTCCGATGTCAGCCCCTCCATCTCCCTTAGGAGTTCCACAAGATGGCTCGATCGAGCTGTAGTATGACACCGACTTTGGTGGGTCTAGCCCTGAATGGTCTGCTCGCTCTGAACCATCATCTCTAGAGAAGGGCAAGAAAGTGGCGTCAGAGCCATCTCTAAAAGTGTCATTTGAAGTACGGGAACACTTCATTCACATGTTAAGCAGCAAAGAAACAAATTTTGGACTACCGACGCATGGTCAAGAAAACAAAATTGCAAGAATTTTCTAGGAAAGAGTTCATGAAAGACATTGTACAAAAGTATAAGCAAGAACTTCTGGAAAGTTCATAGGTGAAGAGTTATACTAATGTGCACAATATTGCGAAGGCCCCTCAGGAAGCTATTCAAGTTCGGTGCTCCTTTGACCATCCTGGAATATCGCAACGTAGTTAGGAATTGCACTCAGATGAGAAGGGTAGAAGAGTGGTACCTACAGATGGCAAAGGAGGGTAAAGTGACGTTCGCCATCTTTTATAGAAATGAGGACTTCCATCATGAGGATGGTATAATCTGGATCCCATTTGAGGAACTATTTTAGCTATACAATTTGAGGGACCTAGATGTATCGCTATTTCAGTTATGGGCATTGTAAGCATACTCGAACCCCTCGCTATTATTTCTAAGTTGATATCCTCACAGAGTGTCTAACTTGTTTCCTTATGCAGAATAGGGACGCTTGAATGTAGAGCAACCTATAACAAAGTAGGATTCCTCGATCCATTGTTTGTCAATTCTAATCATATTGATGATGGCCTAAGGTCCCAAAAATGGGTGCTGGACTACCTCTATAACTCCTTTATCAAGCTTAAGGACATGAATACGATCATTTTGTCCTACAACTTTGAGTAAGTGTGGCATTTGTTGTTGTCCATACAATTTGTGCTTGAAGGTGTTAATTGCTCTCTCCTTTTGTATGCAGCCATCACTGGATCCTTCTTGCCATCCATTTAAATGAATCCAAGATTCTCGTCATGGATGGATTGAGGAAATCTCAAGAAGCTTTCCAATCCGTCATTAACATCCTAAATAAGACACTTGTGAAATTTAATAAGAAGTGTCATCGACACACTCCATGTGCCGATACATTCCGGGTTTGCTGCCACTTTTGGTGCCATTGCTAGGATCAAGGCATGAGCACACGTGGTTTCTACATGATGAAATTTATGTGGTTTTTCCTGGAGGACCGCAACTGGCAAATTTCAGATTTTGAGGTTCAGCAATTTTGTTGAGACGTAAATACACGTTTCTAAACACATATTACGTTTTCACATATTTAATCCTTTCATTTGCAGAAATTAGATCTCAAGACAAGTCAGTTGCTGTCACATGTTTGCTTCGCCCTCGCTAAACAACTCTGTGGATTCATCTTTCGACATATCATCTCGTCAAGCGGCACATATCATATTTCGAGAGCTCCACATGGGCTAATAGTTTTCCTTGAGGCTGGCTGCCCTAGTGACACTTTATACAGTCTATCGACGATAAAGACTAAGCATTAGAGTCGATCAAATAAGCAATAAAATTATAATTTTGTCACATGTGTTTATGTGATGTGAATGTGTATGTGAATAGATGTGTGAATGTCAGATATATGTCTATTTTTGTCAATATTAGATGTATGTGAATGTATGTGAAAAGGGATGCAAAGGGGAAAGAGAATATATCTCTATTTGTATAATTTTTGCAGCGGGCATGACCCAAAAAAATAATATATTTTTTGTGGGAAAAACTCGTCGGTGATGGGCTTTAACTGAAGCCCGATTGAGATGACAGTGATCCATGACGGGCGTAAATTAAAACCGGATTGAGTTGTTAGTCACCCATAACGGGCTTAATTTAAAGCCTGATTGGGTATTTAGTTATCCGTGATGGGATCTAATTATGGCTCGTTTGAGATTATATCATCGGTGTCGGGTCCTTGTTTGACTGGTCTTCTGGATCAAAGATATCGATGACGGACATAAGTTTTGGCCCGACAAAGATAATTAAAATTGGTGACAAGTTTTTGCCCGACAGAGATGACTTCTCATATCGTGACCTTTTCGTCGTGACGGGCTTCATACTCAATACAATGAGGGTTCTCGTTCAATTGAAATGAGGATCACCGTTATATTAATGCATATATGAGATCAGGGTTAATTGTTAACCCGATCGGTTACGGCAGCCATGTGTACCTCCAATCCAACTCTGCTACTGATTGTTTCGATAGTGACTGGAAATAAATCCGATTCTCTCTCTAGCCAAAATCGGGTGGGGGTTATTTGCTATACGATTCTCTCTGATTTTCTAATGTAACTCTTTATCTGTTTATGAAAAACCAATTGTATTTTAATATATTTGTAGTAATCTGCACCGTTATTATCTAGACTACTTACGATCTAACAGTGTAGATATTTCTTTTTGTCTTTTATTAATTTAAGAATTTATAGCATCTACGGTAAACATGATGTCGCATCATTTCAAGGTGATCTTAATAATAGATAGATAATTATTAAGATCAACACGATTTTATTTATGTAGAGTTTAAAGATATAAATGCAACGAGGGTTGCATAGATTACTCGGGCGAACTCTAACTGGCAAATGCTACCAGCTCAGCTGATATGCGTGGGGTGGCTCATGCTGTCACCAATGGTGGCAAAGGTGAACCAGGTGCCTTGCAGTGCGTCCTCAACGACTTCATCTCAAGCGACATGTGGTTTCTCCAGTCACCAGTCACCCCCTTTCGAAAGTATACCTTGTTACGAAGAGAAAAATAACGCCAATTCTTGATGCCAGTCTGGTTCACTTCCAAGCTACTGAGGTGATTGAAGCTGCAAAGGTTAACGATGTCATCCACCACCCCGGCCTCCTCCTCCTCGCTGGAGAATGGACAACCCATGAACTTGGCCAGCTTCTTCACGCTACACGCAGGTTGGTGTAGCATCTCCTCGTAGTGGAGAAAGAGCACCTTGTTCGGCCGCCTCTGGCTCTCCTGCTAGTACTCAAGAACGTGACGCCACTGTGGGCCATTGGCGCATAGACCTTCGCAGAACAGCCCAAGGGCCTCCTTGATCGTGTAAGCCATGTTAGGTCCAGTGGCTGCAGCCATGGTCTTCTTGGTGAACAGCCACGCGGAGATGAGCGTGTCCTTGGGGTCTCGGCAAATGTACACAATACGGCAGTCGGAGCTGTCTGCCGTGATCCACTGTGGCAAGAGGGAGTAGGGCTGGTGTGTGGAGAGCACACGCGGCGAAGGGAGCGCTGTGACCGGAGTCTGTTGACATGGGGCTTTCGATAAACATGACGCAATCATGTGGGCTATGACGGCGTAGCGGGTGATCCTCGCTTGATGGAGGGTGCTTGGTCCGATTCATTGTTGCAAAGGCCAGAGCCTTGAGCCAGGTGGTGCCGGACTTGGGAAAGCTGGCGAGGAAGACGTCGGATGGCCTCCCCTCGAAGCGTGTGCTCAGGGCCTCCATCGCAGGAAAGGCCCACTCTGGCAACCAGAAGCCGCCGTATTGCCGCAGCGGGAACGGGGGACATCGCGTCTCCAATGGCAGTGAGGACATGAGCTTGGTGATGCCCGTGACGATGCCTTGGCCGCTAACGTCGCCCGGCGTTGCCATCGCCGCTGTTATGTGTAGCGCCTGCTTTCTTGTGTGTTCCTGAATCCCCTGCGTGTTAATTATATAGTGTGCTTAACTTTTGTCCCATTCACTCTCTGCGCATGCAACAGCTTAACTAAGCTGAGTTTACAGTATTTTTAATCGAAGTAACCTGACGTTGAACATTTAATTAGTCCTGATCAGCGTGCCTCTCCTACCCACCACCCCTAATTAATTCTTGTCCTAATCAAACGCTACGCTAGGTTTCTACTTCCTGTGTCCCTATATATAAACAGTTTTAAAGTTTTTCATATAGCCTATAAAGCAGGTGATAAAATTAAACAATAAGTGGTTGTGATTATTTTTACATATATAAGTAAGTGAAGAAATTAAATCAAGGATAATTCTGATTGGTCAAGATGAGTGAGGTAAAGTAGCTATAGATAAAATTTGAACGCTGAAAATAAATATGATTTTGGATGGATGGAGTAGGTGAAGCAGCTGGAGTATATTTTTTGCTTCTGCTGCTATCCACTCACCTTTGGGTGCTGTTTGGTTGAAACATGGTAAGTCAAACGTAAATGTTTTTCCATCACGCCAAAAATTAACGGATCGAAACAGAAACCATGCTTTGTTTGGATTCGAGCGAAAGATCACATGTGCGTAACGTTTTCAAAAAACACTTGATATCAGGAGGTAACGACTTTATATTAGGTCTGTAACGTAATTAGATTGTACTGTGAACAGATTATAGAGAAAAACTCTCGAACCAAACAGCACCTTGGTGGGAGGAGGTGAAGCATGACAATCCAACATTTATTATAGTGATGGGTTTGGTTTACCGTGTTTCAATCCGACATTTTATTATAGTGATGGGTTTGGTTTACCGTGTTTCAATCCTATATTTTTATTAAGGGAAAAGCATGGGTTACAGAGAGTGATATTTCAGCACAAACCTGTTAGCACTGCGGCTTCACAAACCTGTTACTCGAAAACATACAGATAACTAATCCTCCTTATAGCTAACGTTTTAGTCCCTGTAACGAAGCAATACTAAACACTCATTTTTTATAATGAAATTAATTCTGGTATTTACATTTCAAATAAGCTATAGGTAATTATTGCAGACGTTGCTGAATGAACTATTATAAATTATAAAACCATAGCTCGATTAAAAACAAGGAACTAGAAAACGACCTTTGCTTCAAACGCTCGTTTAGCTGTCGCTTAGCGGCTGAAAAGACAGGTCCGTTGGTCTGATGAAGAAAGCAGAGCAGTCCGTGGTCTGAAGGCAGGTCCGTTGGTCCGTTGTTTTTTTCTGAATGGTGGTCACACCCGGTTCACGCACCGGAGGTAGAGAAGAAACAGATAAACTTGAGGATTTTCTCCCATGGAGCTGAGGGATACTCCATTTCTCTCATGCAGATGCCTTGGTTAACATGAAATTACACTGTACTACTACGTATTATGAATCCTCATTACTCTCTTAAAGGTTCCTTGTGGTGGTGGCGACGAGTCTGCTTCACCGCCACGACCAACTAACATTTTGATATGACCATACCATCAAGCAACATGTTACAACCTCCAAATCAAGATACATCAACTTAAGTATCACCTACGCATTTAATGGACCAATTACACGTAGCCGAGCAAAGAAACTTCAACAAGAGATGAACGTGTTACTTTTGGAATTATGTTTAAATGATAATGAGAACTATTTACTGCCTAAATCTTGTGTTTTGACCTTGTTTAAATTTACACATGAGGATATTCTAATTTCAAACTTGATTGATCATGTTCGGACGTCCGAACTTGACTAGGCATGTTCCGACGTCTGAACCTAACTGAGATGTACTGTTTGGCGTGTTCGGACGTCCGAACCTGACCTCACTTCCGGCCATCACTACGGGAAGAATATGAAGAGTTAGAAGGAGTGTGACCTATGAATGAAAAGCTTATCAAGTCTAGTTTCAAGTCCAACAAATGGTTCATCAATTGGAGTTCCCAAACAAAAGTTATGAGACATTTACTAGAGACTGCTCAGAAACCAAACCGACGCGTGATGTTTGACATTCCATACAAAACTGCACCAATTCTATAATAATTCGTGCTGCATGCTTCATATGGCTGGAAATCTTGTTGAGTCTACTTTCACACCCAATAAACGGATCGCCATTTGGACTTCCCATTAAAGAGTTATGATCATTTTAATGACCACTGCCAGAAGCTGAGTAGACGCCCGAGAACTCTAGGAAGTTGCTGCTCGGGATGGCTATTCAGCTACTTTGTTTCCCAAAACTCCAACTCCATTTCATGCACAACTAGGAGGGATGTTCCTAGTATAAATACCCTATGTATCTTAGAGATTGGGAGACTTTGGATAATCGTAAACGAAACCCCTTTGTTCAGCTATGTGCTAACAAATCTTGGGAGTGATCTCTACCCCCTTGCTTTTGTGATTTCCTTCGTGGGATTACAGAAGCGGCGGCTTCATCCACTCCCAATTGGTACTCCTACTCTCTTCGAGTTCTCCTCAATTGATTGTAGGCTGTGTTGATTGGTTCTTCGAGAGTGTGGTTGGGCGAATCCTCAATTCAGGTTGCCGGTTAAAGACGGTGGTTGGCTTTGAGTTTTATTTGCCAGGTTGCACTAGTTATCGTAGCGTGCAGCAAGTTATCCAGCAGTTCTTTCGCTAGTTATCAAGTTCAAGATTCTACGTCGTGAAGATCAGGACACCGTGACATATCACATTTGGGCCTCACAAAGTGGGCTCCACATAAGAAAATTACTGATCTTTGTCTTGCTCGATGCTCGGTCCTACTCCGATCCCCATCCGTGCTTGATGCGTATGAATCCCGTCCGTCGTAATCGCCGCCTAACACATCCCGCCAGCATGGGCCACGCCCTCCCTTCTAGCCATAGCCACAGTCGTTTCATCCCCATCGTCGTACTAGACTGACCGTGACCATCTATAACCAACGTGGTCACCCGCCGCCATCCTTGCCCATAGCTTTGTCAAACGCGAGAGAAGGGGGAAAGCAGAAAGAAGAAAAAGAAGAGGAAGAGGAGGAGGAGGAGGAGCTGACCTGACCGAGGCCTAGTGTCACGCCCAGAAATTTATCTCAAATTTTCAAACTATTTTGCATATTAAATCTCTGTCCATAAATCAACCAGGGCACACAAAATGACAAATTAATACATAGATCCAAACATAAAATAAAGTGTAAATAAAATATTTACAGAAAAGGCACTTAGTCCTCACACCCGAAAGGAACAGCAGCGGAAAAGAAAGACAATCCTAGCGGGGCTTCAGCTCTACTCCACAGGCAAACTCAACTGGGGTCTGAGCGTTGGTCCTCTAACACCGTCTTCAACTCAGAAGCACTACACTTTAGAAAGGGAGGAAAATAGCAAGACTAAGTACAACCACCGTACTCAACAAGCCACACCAAGGAATGCAGACGTGCAAAGGAAGACAAAGAGTGGCTTGAGCTATCTTGCATAAATGCAGTTGCAACATTTATCGTTTAAAAAGAGTAAATTAGTTGAGTATTTAAAGCAAGATTAAATCTTCACTGAACAACGTTGTCCTGCGTTGAACAGGCCCAACCATTCCACCTGAACTAATCCAGATTAATAGGTCAAATTATTAAGGGTAAGACTAATCACGGTGAATCTGGTTGATCATCCATAACCACGGGCACGGCTATTTGAATAGTTTTACTCTGATTAGAGGTGCGCAACTTTACCCACAAGACACGATTCCACACATGTTACTATGTCTCGAAGTATCACCATGATACTGCAAAGGGAGAAATCGTGACAAGACCTTTCGCATAACTCCCCCTAACCAATCGTACCACACCAACATTTCGCTCCCACTCACTTCAAGGCAGTGGGCAGCCCTCCCCCCCCGAGTGCCGCGGTGAATCCGACAACCGTGAAGGGTTACACGGAGGCTACGCTAGCCGAAAACAAAAACTTTTTACCGTGCAAACCAGGAACACTTACAAGTAAGGGCCGATAGATCGTTACCGATTGGAGTATGCAGCGAAAATAGCCAATCAGGGCAATCCGATCCAGAACAGTGTAGCCGATTCCCGCAAGCCGACAGCAGATTCCCGGGGACAGCCGATTCACCAATCAGCCGATTCGCCGATGTAGCCGATTCACCGAGTCGTCTGACTGCGTTCTCGCGCCTCGCTCCGATGCGCTCGACCGCAGTTGATTCCATCACAGCCGATCCGTAGCCGATCAACAACGCGCAACGTAGCAGCGCCTCTACCGGTATCCACATGTCCGGGGACAGAACGCTGAACACCCGTGTGCTAGCACGCGATGCAAGGCTAGGGTTTGGCTCGAAAGTGGGGAGGGTTTCCGTGGAGATTGATCTCGGCGACTTTTGTTGCGGATTAGGTTCAATGCGATACTACAACTCTCCACCCCTCGCCCCTTTATATAGAGTTGGCCGACTGGGACTAGTGGTCGATCAGGACTCTATTTTGAATCGGATCTCATCCGAATCTCATAGAGTTGGCCGCCCATACGTCGTAAGACCATAGGACTCTATCCAATCGGATCCCTATCCGATCGAGCCGTATCCGAGTCCAACTCGAATGCCTATTCTTATCCCCTTAAGCGTGCGACCCCGTAGGTTCGGGTATACTCGGTTTCGGCTATAGTCTAACTTAGCCGACCGTCGGCTCGAGTCCAACTCAGCCGACCTGTCAACAGCGGCGCCTAGCAGCACATATTGACACCATAGTATACAAGAATATAATATCGGCTCTGAACCTGTAATGTGTACACAAATCCCTTTGCCTCACGATACCAGTTAAGCTATAGGCAAGATGTGTGCCATCCCTTCAATAGCTTAACCATTCACTCGAACCGTATTGGATTATCTGTCTGTTGATTGACTCCTCAATCAACTTAGCATGGCCATGCATTTCCATAATCCATTACCTCGAGGGGCCCAGAGATATCTCTCCAAAGGAGGGGCAAATTCCATCTTGATCACTCACATCCCACTCCATGTTTCATAGCAAACCCGAAAACTACCTTTATAACTACCCAGTTACGGAATAGCGTTTGGTAGTCCCAAAGTAGGCTACTACACATGTTGGAATCCATGGTAATCTCATGTCTAAGGACTTTGTACCAACACTACCCGAGACCAACTAATGGCACATTAATTCCCGTAGTGTCTCATGGTGGGTCTATCCAACAATGTGTTCTCTAACACATATGTCCATGTTTATTGATTTGGTATCTCCATACCCATGATCTATGAGACATGATCATCAATCAATAAACATGCCGATCTTAGAATCATATTTGTTCCAACAATATGACATATGATCAAGGATCGTTTAGAAATAGATTCATACATAAAGAGTCTCATAAATAAGTCATGTACTTATTGATCAATACAAGATATCTATTTCATGAAACCGAATAACACTTTATTCATTTATACATAAACATTGACCGTGATATCCAACATCTCCATTTTTCCTCTAGGGCATATCACTAACAATCTCCCACTTGCACTAGAGTCAATCATGTAAGTATCTAATACCCATTGCTCTTGTGTGCGCCTCATGCTTCGGCCGAGGAGCGGTTTTAATGCGGATCGGCTATGTTGAGATCCGTGTGCACTTTGCATATTTTGACATCACCTCTGTCCACTATCTCGCGGATGAGATGATATCGCCGAAGTATGTGTTTGGACTTCGATGTGACCTTGGCTCCTTGGCTTGCGGAATGGCTCCACTATTATCACAATAGAGAAACATTGGACCGGTCGCACTAGTCATCACAACAATCTCGAAACAAATTTCTTGATCCAAACAGCCTCCTTTGCGCTTTCAAAGCAGCAATGTACTCGGCCTCCGTTGTAGTTCAGCAAGTATCCCGCTTGGAACTCTTCCAGTGATCGCGCCTCCGTTCGGGCGAACACGAACCCGATTGCGGTCTATAATCATCCTTGTCCGTTTGGAAGCTAGCATCGATGTAACCACTTACAACGAGCTCTTCTTCACCTCCATAGACTAGGAACATATCCTTAGTTCTTCTCAAGTACTTAAGGATATTCTTTACTAGTAGTCCAGTGACCTTCACATGGATTTGACGGTATCTACTCGTAGCACTCAAAGCGTACGAGACATCCGGACGTGTACAAAGCATCGCATACATGATGGATCCAATTGCCGAAGCATATGAAACCATACCCATCTTATTCCGCTCATCATGTGTCCGAGGACACCGATTCTTGCTAAGATTAATGTCATGTGACATGGGCAAGAAACCTTTCTTGGAATCATGCATGTTGAACCTTTTCAACACCTTGTCAATGTATGTACTTTGGCTTAATCCAATTAGCCTCTTGGATCTATCTCTATAGATCCGAATGCCTAATATGTATGCTGCCTCCCTAAGTGTTTCATGGAAAAACTATTTTTCAATGAAGACTTGATGGATTCAAGCATAGGGATATCATTTCCAATCAACGTATGTCATCCACATATAAGATTAGAAATACAATTGCGCTCCCACCGACCTTTTTGTAAACACAGGTCTCCTCTTCGTTTTTGATGAAACCAAACCCTTTGATTACTTCATCAAAACGAATATTCCAACTCCGAGATGCTTGCTTCAATCCTTAAATGGATTTCGTAGCTTGTATTTCTTTCCAGCGATTTTGGATCGACAAAACCTTGAGGTTGTATCATGTATGCATCCTCGCTTAGGTTTCCATTTAGGAAAGCCGTTTTGACATCCATCTCGCCACAATTCATAATCGAAATATGCAGCAATCGCTAGGATAATCCGAATAGATTTAAGCATTACGACGGGCGAGAAGGTTTCATCATAATCAACTCCTTGAATCTGTTTAAAACCTTTCGCCACCAATCGCGCCTTATAGATGTGAACATTTCCATCCATATCAGTCTTTTTCTTAAAAACCCATTTACACTCAATGGTTTTGACACCATCGGTGGATCAACCAAGTTCCAAACTTGATTGTCATACATGGATTCTATTTTGGATTTCATGGCTCCAAGCCACTTGTTGGAATTGGGTCCCACCATCGCTTCCTCATAGGTCTTAGGCTCATCGTTGTCCAACAACAATATATCACGTTGTTTCGCACTGTGTA
The DNA here is from genome assembly GCA_019925245.2 of Oryza australiensis. Taxonomy (NCBI): domain Eukaryota; kingdom Viridiplantae; phylum Streptophyta; class Magnoliopsida; order Poales; family Poaceae; genus Oryza; species Oryza australiensis. The sequence goes on from JAIFGZ020000565.1 coordinate 4,154,011, forward strand.
CTCGGTGCACGACGTGATCTTTCGACCTCCGTGGGCTGGTGTATCTACAACCGGTGGCGCAACACTTTGCTCCTCTGTTGTGGTTCTCGTGGTCGTTGAAACATTTTATGTTGTTTCTTGAACTTCTTCAAGATGCACCCGCTCCCACTAACCCTTCTTGAAAGAAACTCTTTCTCCAAGAAGACACCGTGTCGGGCGACAAACACTTTGCCTTGTTCCCGATTATAAAAGTAATATCCCTTAGTTTCCTTAGGATATCTCACAAAGAAGCACTTGTTAGATTTGGGTGTGAGCTTGTCGATCGTAAACGTTTTACATAAGCTTCGCATCCCCAAATTTTGAGAAAAGACAAACTAGGGGTTGCCCTGTCCATATCTCATATGGTGTCTTTTCAACCGACTTAGATGGAACTCTATTTAGTGTGAGCGCAGCTGTTTCAAGAGCATATCCCCAGAAGGATAACGGAAGATCACTTTGGCTCATCATCGACCGCACCATGTCCAACAAGGTGCGGTTTCTCCGTTCGGACACTCCGTTCCATTGTGGAGTTCTTGGCGGAGTCAAGCGTGGAACAATTCCACAATCTTTCGATGATTACCAAAATCTTGGCTCAAGTATTCCCCTCCATGATCCGATCGCGAAACTTGATTGTTTTCCCTAAATGTTTTTGTACTTCATTCTGGAATTCTTTGAACTTTTCAAAGGATTCGGACTTATGCCTCATTAAGTAGATATAACCATATCTACTAAAGTCATCGGTAAAGGTAATGAAGTACTGATAACCACCTCTGGCCGTTGAGCTCATTGGTCCACATACATCAGTATGTACGAGTGCCAACAAGTCACTTGCTCTCTCACTGTGTCCCGTGAAAGGTGCCTTTGTCATCTTACCAAGTAAACAAGACTCACATGTCTCAAATGATTCAAAATCAAAAGAGTGAAGCAATCCATCCTTATGGAGCTTCTCCATGCGTTTCTTATTTATATGGCCTAAGCGACAATGCCGGATAAATGTGGGGTTTGTATCATTAGAGAGTTGCCTTTCGATATTAATGTTATAGATGGGAGACGCTTCAAGATTCAAAACGTATAATTCATTCACCAATGGAGCATGAAAATAGAACATATCTCGAGATATATTGAACAACCATTGTCCATTGATCGAAAATCATATCCTTCCGCTTGCAAACATGAAGCGGAAATAACGTTTTGATATAGTGTTGGAACACAATAACAATTATTTAATTCCAAAACTAATCCGAAGGTAGATGAAGTGGTACTTGTGCCGAAAAGAATCAGTAGCAACGCTTGCTCCATTGCCGACGCGCAGGTTTACCTCGCCCCTTCTCAAGCCTCTACTTCTTTTCATTCCCCGCAACGATTTGCAAATATGAGCTACGATCCGGTATCAAATACCCAAGAGTCGTAGGTAAAGTAGCAAGATTAATGTCTATAACATTAATACCGGCGAAGTCGTACTTTGCTTCTTTTTGAGATCCTCCATGTACTTCTTGCAGTTCCTTTTTCGTGGCCTGTCTCCTTGCGTAGAAGCAAACGGCATCGATGCCGCCGACCCTTCTTGCCCTTCTTTGCATTGGAGGCACTCGCGATCTCATCGGGAGTTAGCTTTCTCTTGGTGCAAAGTTTCTTGACAGTAGTTTGCGCTTAGCCTTTCGCATCATCATCACATGATGATTGTTTTTCGGATACTCTCCTCACTGTCTTTAGCATCCCATGCAATTCAGCCAAGGTTCTATCCATATTGTTCATGTGATAATTTAATATGAATGGCTCGAAGCTCGGAGGGAGCGACCGGAGAATCACGTCGTAGCCAACTCTTGGCTAGGAGTGAAACCTAGTTTCTCAAGACTCTCGATATAGCCAATCATCTTTATCACATGCGGATCGACGGGATTCCCCTCAACAAGCTCGCACGCAAACAAGGACTTTGAGGTGTTAAACCTCTCGGCCCGAGCTTGGTTCTCAAACATGCCACGCAGTCCCGAATAATAGTGTGAGCATCGTTGCTCTCATATTGCTTCGAAGCTCGGGGACATTGTAGCAAGCATGAGATAGCTTATATCTAGGGCATCATTAGTGTGCTTCTCGTAAGCTCTCCGTGCGCTTGCAAGTGGCATTATTAGGCAAATCCTCGGGATAGGGTACTTCAAGAACGTACTCCTTACGCTCTTGCTTGAGAACAATTCTCAAGTTGCGATACCAATCCATAAAGTTTGTTTCGTTTAATTTTTCTTTCTCGAGAATAGATCGCAAATTATAGGTACGGGTGTAGTATTGGCTACCATTATTCTACAACGAAAAAGCAAAGTTTAGCACAATGTTTATGCTATGTCTATTGTTAAACAATTTAACAAAAGACTCCCATTACGTATTTTACACCTTTCCTCTAGGTTACGTATAGGGTCAAGATCCACATGTTAGTTAATTCCTAGTGAGCTTTGGCATCACTGCTAGAAAATTAATAACATTGGTAAGCAACTCCTTGCTAATCACATCTCTATGTGACTCTTGTTGTTGGTGTGGCATCTTCATGCCCGGCCCCAACCTATGCCCCAAGGCCCAAAACTGTTTTGATAGCCTTGTTAAGTAAACCAAATGCTCTGCTGTATATGTCGACATATACCCCTCGTGTTATGATAGAGAATGGCACTCTGCTTTGGCGGACCCACCATTGACGAGCATAACGGTGACGAGTGCAACATTTGGAAGGGCATCATTACTACTTAATTTTGTGAGGGATGCTATCCTATCAAACAAACATATCACATATATGAAAGCAGGTAGAATAGCATATAATGAAATAGTATGACCCCTCTTCACATGGTGATCTCCATCTCCATGTCGCATGCGAGGATCTCCATCTTCGCACCATCTTCCAATGTGCATGATGCTTGATTTCTTCAAACTAAGCTACTACTATAGAAGCTCTAATTGAAGATTACATCGACTCGTAGGTCGTGAAAGAATATTACAAGCATTGCACGTATGAAAGAATATTACGAGATTGCACATATGAAAGAATATTACATGCATCACATGCATCTCATACATACAATAGGGCCATACCATCTCAAAGCATTCTCTGCAAAAATAAGTTAGGCGTAGAAACGTTTTCTACCTATCACAGAGAAACGGCATCGAGACGACCTATAAGGGGGTACGCACATGGTGGTCCAATCATATTATGCCGAAATTCATAGATCCAATCTATGAAATCGCTTACGGAAACCATGTCGGCATAATCACATTATGCCGTCCCAAAACACTATCAAGGGAGATGGTTTGCGTAGGCGCGAGACAACAAACAAGATCGGACTACGAGATAGCTTCGGCATAATCACATTATACCGTTCCGATACACTATCAAGGAACGCTATCTCGAACCCGACTCAAACCGAGTTCTATGGATATTGCTTCAACGTAATCACATTACGCCGTTCCGATACACTATCAACGAACGCAATTACCATCAACTCTCCTCAACGAGATCCCGTAAAATCGATTGATCTAATCAACCCATGTGCAAAACTTATTCTAGATCCAATCTAAAACCCGAACTAAGCAAGATTAGCTCGATACCACCGAAGGGTTACGCAGAGGCTACGCTAGCCGAAAACAAAAACTTTTACCGCGCAAACCCGGAAAACTTGCAAGTAAAGGCCGATAGATCGTTACCGATTGGAGTATGCAGCGGAAATAGCCAATCGGGCAATCCGATCCGGAACAGTGTAGCCGATTCCCGCAAGCCGACAAGGACTCCGGGGACGGTGATTCACCAATCGCCCGATTGCCGATGTAGCCTATTCACCGAGTCGTTTGACCGCGTTCTCGCGCCTCGCTCCGATGCGCTCGATCATAGCCGATTCCACCACAGCCGATCCGTAGCCGATCAACAACGCGCAACGTAGCAGGGCCTCTACCGGTATCCACACGTTCGGGGACAGAATGCCGAACACCCGTGTGCTAGCACGCGATGCAAGGCTACGGTTTGGCTCGAAAGTGGGGAGGGTTTCCGTGGAGATTGATCTCGGCGACTACTTGCGGATTAGGTTCAATGCGATACTACAACTCTCCACCCTCGCCCCTTTATATAGAGTTGGCCGATCGGGACTAGTGGTCGATCGGGACTCTATTTTGAATCGGATCTCATCCGAATCTCATAGAGTTGGCCGCCCATACGTCGTAAGACCATAGGACTCTATCCATCGGATCCCTATCCGATCGAGCCGTATCCGAGTCCAAGTCGAATGCATGTTCTTATCCCCTTAAGTGTGCGACCCGTAGGTTCAGGTATACTCGGTTTCGGCTATAGTCTAACTTAGCCGACCGTCGGCTCGAGTCCAACTCATCCCACTGTTAACGCGGCGCCTAGCAGCACATATTGACACCATAGTATACAAGAATATAATATCGGCTCGAACCGTAATGTGTACACAAATCCCTTTGCCTCACGATACTAGTTAAGCTATAGGCAAGATATGTGCCATCCCATCAATAGCTTAACCATTCACTCGAACCGTATTGGATTATCCGTCCGTTGATTGACTCCTCAATCAACTTAGCATGGCCATGCTTTTCCATAATCCATTACCTCGAGGGGCCCGAGATATCTTTCCAAAGGAGGGGCAAATTCCATCTTGATCACTCACATCCCACTCCATGTTTCATAGCAAACCCGAAAACTACCTTTATAACTACCCGTTACGGAATAGCGTTTGGTAGTCCCAAAGTAGGCTACTACACATGTTTGAATCCATGGTGATCTCGGTCTAAGGACTTTGTACCAACACTACCGAGACCAACTAATGGCACATTAATTCTGTAGTGTCTCATGGTGGGTCTATCCAACAATGTGTTCTCTAACACATATGTCCATGTTTATTGATTTGATATCTCCATACCCATGATCTATGAGACATGATCATCAATCAATAAACATGCCGATCTTAGAATCATATTTGTTTCAACAATATGACATATGATCAAGGATCGTTTAGAAATAGATTCATACATAAAGAGTCTCATAAATAAGTCACGTACTTATTGATCAATACAAGATGTCTATTTCATGGAACTGAATAACACTTTATTCATTTATACATAAACATTGACCGTGATATCCAACATCTTCATGTTGCCTCTAGGGCATATCACTAACAAGCCGATCAACCGGTTAAACCCCAGTCGACCCAATTCCATCACGCCCACCCTTGCTAGGGAACGTTAGCTAGAGGAAAGCTACACTATGAGTCCAGTAGTTGCCCATTCTTGCGTGTGGTAAGCACTGTAAGTCTTTCAGGGTTTCCCATGAACCAGTCCTTAATTGCCATGGGTGCGACAATCAAAACCATGCACCCACAGCCCACCATTAAGTCATATTTTAGTTGGGATAATTATGACCAATAAGACATGACCAAGTGCTTCGAACATGCAGCTCATCAGATACTAGGATAAATAGTGTAATTATCCCATTTAGTGAGCTAGTGGTAATCAAGCATAGCTACGCATATAATTCTAGCAAAAATCAACATCAGTGACTAAAGCTAGTTAATTTATCACCCAAGTTTGGCAAAGGAATGGATAACAAGTAAATAGGTACAAGCAAACAGATAGGTAATTCCATCATCCCATGTAATTAGCAAAATAATGCACTTTATTTGTAAACAATAAAACATTTATAAAATAGGTTCAATATGATTCAAGAAAAGTGTGACTTGCCTTGCTTCTTCAAACAATCTTCTAAACTACATTCCTCGCGAGCCCGAACTTCGAAAACAGAGAAATCTACATGTTGGCACGCAAAATGAGGAAAACCCTAATAAAAATAAAATAAATATTACATGAAAAGTAAACCAACATGTAAAGCTCAGTTTTAGATGAATTTTGCATTTTGAATGGTCCGATTTGGAGTTCGTATGGATTAGATATGAATTTTAGAAGTTTTGGACCATTTAAATAAATTTTAGAAATTAAAATAATTTATTGCGTAATTTTTAATTAATTTTCAATGGAAAAAGGATCAGGTGACATCGTGAATCGAGGGCGATGTCGGCGGCGATGGCGACGTCAGCGCGCGGCGCGATCTGGGGGCCGGTCACCGTGGACCGAGTCCACGATGGTCCATAGGCCGGCATGCCACATGGCGCACACGTGGCGCCAACGCGGCAGCCACGTGAGTGACTAGACGGACGGCTCTGATCTGCCCCTAGGCAGATCGGACGGCTTGGGGCCGCACGAGTATGGACGGCTATGGCATGGCGCGGTGGCAACGCACACGCCCCGATGGTCGCCGGCGGCGGCCATCAACGCGGCAGCGAGCATGGAGAGCAAAGGAGGAGAAACAGGGAGGGAAAAAGGGCTTACTAAGCACGCACTAAAGGACAGCAATGCGGATGAACGACGACGAGCGGGGACGGCGGCCGATGCTCAGTCGCATGGCAGCACTGCACTCCGGCGGCTTCCGGATACGGTGGAGGGGATGCCGAGGGGCGGAGAGGCACGGCGGATCCGGAGGACGTGACGGCGACACTCGGGGAGCAGCACGGCGGTGGGGAGCGGCGACAGAAGGTGAACGGGACGGCGGCGGCTCAAGGAGCACGACGGGGAGGGGTTTTGTCGACAGCCCGAGAGTGGGGAGTGGTGGCCAGTGGCGGGATGCAAGGAAGGTGGTGGTGGCCTTTGCGTGCGGCGGCGGGGCTTGGAAAGGCGGCGGCGCGCGACTGGAGTGACGACGGCGAGTGGCGGAACGAGGAGTGAGGGAAGAGCGAATGAGGGCACGGCGACGCGGAGAGGAGCTCGGGAAGGGATTTTATAGACCGGGCAGCACGGGTTCGACCGAGGGCGCAGAAATTGTGGCAAGGAGGCGTTAGGCCGGCTGAAATGGCGGCGGTCGGGAATAACGGATCCGCCTGTTCGGCGGCTTGCGCGAGCGGGACGGAGCGAGGAAAGCGGATGGCGATTACGACGATGCGGGCGCACGAGGAAAAGGAGTGAGATTCATGGCGAGAGCGCGGAATGCGCGGCGGCAACAGTGGTGGGGCGCGGGGGCGGCGCGAGGAAAGGGATGACAGGTGGGCCCCACTTGTCATTGGCTCAGAAGCAGAGGGAGGCAAAGCGTACTTCACACGGGGCACGGGAAACAATGGGTCAGGCCGAAAAGAGAGCGAACAGAGGGAGGAAAGCTGGACTTTAAGGAATGGGCTTAAAGGCGGCCCGATAACAGGGAAGGGATTTTTAATTTGTTTTCCATTTAAATTAATTGCATAAATGATCTTTGAATTTTTCATAAATACTTCCAATGCTCAAATAATTCCAAGAAAAATTCTGAAAATAGATAGACACTGTGGACCCCCGTTTTTGGAACGGGAATCATTCGTGTTCATAGTACCATTTCCCTGGATCGAGTAGTTTGGTACCCACGAATACAGTACTGAATTATTAGGTGCAAGGTGCACGAATAGTCTTACATCAAAAGTATTACAATAATAGGCTCGAAGGCAATATCCAATACATATAGGACCTACCGGTCCGGATACAACCAAAAACAGAAATTAGATCAGATAGTAGACGGAAGGCAGCGGCATGTCGATTGCCACAGGCAACGACCGGGGACTAAGACCTAGTAGGCGCCTTCTTCTTCTCCGCCCACCTGGCAGTAAGCATAGGGGTCCTCCAGTTCTTCGTTCCCACCATCTGAAGGTTTGTGCGTATAGCAAGGGTGAGTACCCAACGTACTCTAGCCGTCGTTTCCTAGCAGTGAGAGGAGCTCTGGCATTCCCGAGGTAAGGGGGAAAACTCACTTAATCTTTAAGTCATCGTTAAGTTCAGTTTATTATTCATATAAAGGCCTTTTGTCTTATCACAATTACGGGCACTCTACCATTGGTAGGCCCAAGACACTCTACCTATTGGTAGGTCCTTAACTCAACACCCACACCTGAACCACTATGTAGGGATACTGCCTCCGCTCAGCTATCTACTCCGCTAGGTCTATACCCATTCGAGAAGTACGGTTGTACTGGCTCGTTCTAAGTTGTAAGTCCTATGGCTCGGTCCTTAATTGACCAGGGACGGTACTAGCCTTTGCCGGAATCCACCCAAATCCATCCATCCGCCCAGTCTAAAACATTGGTTTTTCATTTTTGGTTTTCATAAAAACTCATTTCATCATGTTCTAGGCAATGTGGCGCTCATGTCTCCACATGCCGTATTCCAACTACCTTCCCTAAGGTAGCTACCCAAGCATATAGCTCTTTGTAAAAGTATGAGTATGCAAGATTCTAGTATTATCATGGCTAAGCATTTTACCGAAGATGTCCTCCTGTTATATCACATCGAGGGTTACAAAGATTATGTCTAAAGGTAAGCAATATCAAGGCATGGTATATCAAGCATAGGTATTTTGTGTATGGCATGCATGTTTAAAGTTTAAATCAACATCATTTCGCAAAATAGGATCAATATGTTCAAAGGGGAGTGTTGACTTGCCTTGCTCGCACGCTTGTTGAACGGGGTCTTCTGCGTAGTGAGCGCTTGCTTCTTCGGATGCTAACCATAGGTGCGAAAAGGAAGGATTGAATTCGTTTAGAATTCAATAGAATCCAATAAAAGCCAAATAAATTGCAAAAGCGGCTCCTAAGACGAATCTACAGTGTTAAATGAATTTAGGTTTAAGTTTGGCTAGAATCCGAGTTAAGACGGGCGAGTTACAAAGATTTGAAGTTTCGTGCTGAACCGATTTAATTAATCATGATGTGGCATTATCTCGAGTTAATACATTTTAATTTTGAGAAATATCACGGTTGGTGACTCAAAATAAAATAACAAAGAGAAATGGTTAATTTTAATTTTTATCCAAATTTTATTAAGCCGACAAGTCCTAGGGTTAAAAATAATTGAATCCGAAAATAACTAATTAACTGTGAAGCTTAGACGCTATACTAAATAATTTAGAATTTTAGGTTTAGAAAAATAATATCTGATGGCAAGCTAAGTCGAAAAGAAATTCCTAGATAATAAACTACGCGACGGTTAAATATTTCCAAATTCATATTTTAATAGTCATTTCTAATTATTTTTGAAATCCGAATTTGTTTCCGAGAAAATATATATTTTTCCAGAGATTTTCCCAAAATATTTTCCAAAAACTTTTTCCTAAGTTTTCCTAATTTTTCTCTAAATTTCCCCTTTTTTCTCTTCCTTTTCTTTTCTTTCTCTCTTTTCTTTCCTCTTTTCTTTTTTTCTTTTCTTCCTCCTTTCTTCCCTTCCTCCATATCTGTCTCTGCTCGGCATGGCCGAGCCTCGCGCCGGCGCGCAAGGGCGGTGGTAAGCGGCGAAGGGAAAAATAAGGCGAGAGAGGACTTACCCGACGGCGGCGAGGTGGCGCGGCACGGCCGTGGCAATGGCGCGGCGGTCGGCGATGGGAGAGAGGAAAGAACGGGAGAGGCGAGGGCGGTGGAGATGGGGAGAGCGGGAGAGACCTAGTGCCCCCTTTTATAGGGCTCCGGCGAGAGAGAGAGAGAAAGGAGAGGGGCCTGGGCGGCGGCGGCGTGACGAGCCACGCGGCGGCGCGGGGTGACGGGGCCGGCGCGGCGAGCGCGGAGCGGGCGGCAACGTGCGTGCGGAGCGCGGCGCGCACGCGACGTGCGGGGGCCGGACGGCGAGGTCGACGCGTGGCGGCGCTTGGGAGCGGGTCCGGCGCGGGCATGGCGCGTGCGCGTGAGGGTGGCGGGGTCGGGCGCGGGCGCGACACGTGTCGCGCGTGGGCGGGGTCCGGCGCGAGGGCGGCGCGTGTCGCGCGCGTCCGGCGGGTCCGGCGCGGCGAGCGCTTGTGCGGGCGCGTGGCGCAAGGGTGGGGGCTGGGGCGCAGCGTGACACGTGTCGCGCGCACGGGGCGGGGCGTGCGGTACGGCGGTACGGCATCGAACACCTTCTGTACGATGAATAGTGCAATTTTCTAATTTCCCGAACTTAAATCCTATTTTCCCATTTCTTTTTCCTTTCACCTCTAAAATTTAAAATAAAATCTAGCACACCCAAAATTAAGTTGTAAGATATGTTTTCAACCTTTCCACCCACTTTTTATTATTTTAAAAATATTTTACATATTTAATTTAATTCTTTTCCTAAATTCAAGAAAATGTAACTTTGATTCAAAATAATTTTCTAACCACTCTAGGCTCCATATATATCCTTCAAAAATATTTTATCACTCATTTTCCTCACTTGAATATTATTACTCCATCACAAAATAATGTTTTGATCCCAAGTATATTTTTTTATAAATCCTCAGCCCATCCGACTTATATTCTTTTTGTTTAAAATTTCCAAATCTTTTTCTTTGCAATTTTCTCTCCTTTGGGATTTCAAATCATTTGGTTTTTCTCAAACATCAAGATGAATCACTCCCATTATAAACTCCATGCGACAAAGCAGAAAAATAAGAAGCAATAAACACGATGAGAAGCAATAAGCCAAAAGTTTTTGTAAGTTCCGATTTTTTAATTTCCAGTTTAAATTCTTCAATTTTCAGGGTGTTACAGACACCCAAAGTATTTAATAAAAATATCACCAGCTCATTGAATGTTTAATTTATTTATTTAAATAATTGCTTTAATACTCTTTGTATTATTATAATTATTTCTCGAGCTCCAAAATTTCACGAAACTTTCGAGAGAATACTTTAGAACATGGAGAATATTTCAAAAATATTTTCAGCCATGAATTTTTAAAGGAAAATTTTATTTCCATGATAATTTCACTAGATTAATTTCTTTATTTAATTTCTAGGAAATAATTCATTTAATGATTTTTAATCCGAAAAAATCGGGGCATGACACCTATTTCCAATCGATCTTTGGTTCCCCCGCTTCGTGTCGTGCAGATTAGCTGTGTTTGCCCTCTAGCGGCGACGAGCCCCAGGCCACCCCCACAAGCAACCCCTCCCCCAGCTGCCGCTGCCCACTACCGCATTACATTTCCCCACCGCCATGGCCGGTCCATCCCCATCGGGACAGGACCGGTGTTGAGGCTAAGGCTCAAACAGCGGCGATGATGACCGCCCAGGCCGCACCCAATGGCAACGTCCCCTACGAATTGCCACTGCCCTCTAGGCTCTAGCTGTGTAGGTGTAGAGGTTACTCACGTCCCTCATTGGCTCCAAGGTGGTCGCCGTGTGCCGGTTGAGGCTGAGGCAAAGGAGGCTGAGATGGTGAAAGATGCTCTGGTGAAGAGTAAGATGAAAGAGGCCAAGTTGATGGCTCCGCCGGTTGAGGCTGCATTCAAGGATTCTGCGGCAGAGCCAGCAATTGCAGAGACTAAGTTCGCAGAGGTTTGCTCCTATCTTCGGCTCTTTCGACTTCTCAACATCGGCATCTGTGTTGCTCTTCCATTAGTTTCTTATAAGATAGTAAAGATCATGATTTACATACAGGCCAAAGATAGCATGTACAGCAAATGCTCATATCAATAAAGTTTGTGATAAAATTAAAAGATCAGAAATCCTTTAGCCAAGCAAAATTAGAATTTGTGATAAGTTGGCACAAAGGCAAATTTTGTCCAATTTGAGGACATAGATTAATGTGGCATTCATGCAGTAGAACTTTTGAAACTTGGATCGTTTATATACACATCAGTATCGGCAAATCAATGTATAGCTTGACCACATGGAAATCTTACATACCGAATTTAGAGTTGGAAACCAAGCATATGATTGGGCCACGTGGCTCCCTGAGATTTTGGGGTTAGCTCCTCGGAAAATCTGGCACGTGTCCCATCCTCATCCTCCTCCTCCTCCTTTCCTCCTCTCCCCTCCCCTCCCGTGCGACACTCGCACGCACCGCCGCCTCCTTCCTCCTCCAGTCCTCCTCATCGCCCGCCTGCCGCCGTTCCCTTCGTCCCATCCTCTCATTACTCTGCACTACCGTCGCTTCTTCCTTCCTATGTCTAGCGCAGTCCCAAATCCCATCCCTTTGCCTGTGTTGCCTCCCTCACCCCACCGTCCTCCTTGCCCTCGCAGTCACCCCACGGTCCCCACCGCACCACTCCATGTCTCTGCTTAACACAAGAGGTCCACCCCATTCCACAAACCCATTTGAAGGGTTACGCGGAGGCTACGCTAGCCGAAAACAAAACTTTTTACCGCGCAAACCAGGAACACTTGCAAGTAAGGGCCGATAGATCGTTACCGATTGGAGTAGAGTGCACGAATAGCCAATCGTGGCAATCCGATCCGAACAAGTAGCCGATTCCTGAGACGCCGATTCGCCAATCGCCCGATTCGAGTCGTCCGGCCGCGTTCTCACGCCTCGCTCCGATGTGCCCGACCGCAGCCGATTCCACCACAGCCAATCACTCCGATTGTAGCCGATCCGAAGCCGATCAACAGCGCGCAATGTAGCAGCGCCTCTACCGGTATCCACACGTCCGGGGACAGAACGCCGAACACCCGTGTGCTAGCACGCGATGCAAGGCTAGGGTTTGGCTCGAAAGTGGGGAGGGTTTCCGTGGAGATTGATCTCGGCGACTTCGTTGCACGCGATGCAATTGACATGCCGCAGCTCTCCACCCCTCCCTCCTTTATATAGAGTTGGCCGACGGGACTAGTGGCCGATTAGGACTCTATTTTGAATCGGATCTCATCCGTATCTCATAGAGTTGGCCGCCCACACGTCGTAAGCCCATAGGACTCTATCCGATCGGATCCCTATCCGATCGAGCCGTAGCCGAGTCCAACTCGAATGCCTCGTCTTATCCCCTTAAGCGTGCGACCACGTAGGTTCGGTATACTCGGTTTCGGCTATAGTCTAACTTAGCCGATCGTCGGCTCGAGTCTAACTCACTGACCAGAACAATGGCGCCTAGCAGCACATATTGACACCATAGTATACAAGAATAATATCGGCTCTGAACCTGTAATGTGTACACAAATCCCTTTGCCTCACGATACCAGTTAAGCTATAGGCAAGATGTGTGTCATCCCTTCAATAGCTTAACCATTCACTCGAACCGTATTGGATTATCCGTCCGTTGATTGACTCCTCAATCAACTTAGCATGGCCATGCATTTCCATAATCCATTACCTCGAGGGCCAGAGATATCTCTCCAAAGGAGGGGCAAATTCCATCTTGATCACTCACATCCCACTCCATGTTTCATAGCAAACCCGAAAACTACCTTTATAACTACCCGTTACGGAATAGCGTTTGGTAGTCCCAAAGTAGGCTACTACACATGTTGGAATCCATGGTGATCTCAGGTTTAAGGACTTTGTACCAACACTACTCGAGACCAACTAATGACACATTAATTCCTGTAGTGTCTCATGGTGGGTCTATCCAACAATGTGTTCTCCAACACATGTGTCCATGTTTATTGATTTGGTATCTCCATACCCATGATCTATGAGACATGATCATCAATCAATAAACATGCCGATCTTAGAATCATATTTGTTCCAACAATATGACATATGATCAGGGATCGTTTAGAAATAGATTCATACATATAGAGTCTCATAAATAAGTCACGTACTTATTGATCAATACAAGATGTCTATTTCATGGAACTGAATAACACTTTATTCATTTATACATAAACATTGACGTGATATCCAACATCTCCATGTTGCCTCTAGGGCATATCACTAACACCATTCTCCAATGCCGAGCCCACCTCCTTCTCCGTGCAACTCCTGCCAATGCTCCTCCTTAGCGGCGCTTGTGACGACGTCGAGCGCAGTTCAAAGTGCTCCCACTTGGGGAGGACAGGGACCAGGAGTGGCACCATGAGGATGATGGTTGGGAGCACCATGATCGGGACGATGGGAAGGAAAAGAAGAAGGACAAAAGAAGGAGAATGAGAGGGAGAGAAGGAGCTAAAGCTATGCTTTCTAACTGACCTCCTCCTCACCCTCCTCCTTAGTTTCATCGCTGCTGTCAACCTGCCTCCATTGCACCGGTCACAGCCGCGCGGGCATCTCTAAGGTTTCCGAGGTGTCGATATTGGGATTCTCAATCTTGTTTATCCTAATCTCCTTTTTTGAGCTGAATAGTTGGGGTTAATTCAGGAATTTCAATCTAGTTTATCCTGTTGTCGACACCCAAGGATGGAATTCCAGAATACCTGGAGCGTTCTCTGTACTAGTCCCATGATCAGTAGCTAATACATGCATCCACAACATTGTTAACACATCCATACAATTTATATTGCACATAAGTAGATAAAGTGGCTCTTATAACTTAGCAGTGCAAAAGTCATACATAGTACTTAGGTCGACCAACCAAACAAAAGAGTTTAAAATGCACCGGAAGAGATGCATAAGTTCTTTGGTGTGTCCATCTACCAAACCACACAGGCAACCGACTAGAAATCATCCTAGAGAGAACCATCCTTAGAAACTCCGGTAACCGTCACAAGCACCCGCTTCCTGCAAACATGACTAAAAACAACAACGACAGGTGGGTCAATACACAAGGTATTGGCAAGTCCTATCCAAGCCTTGGGAAACCTAGGACTATTGCAAGTTGCAATCAAAGATTGCTATATTTGTTGCTCATTTTCAGCGTAAAGCAAATTTTGGTTCACAATAGTAATTAATTGTTGGTTGAAACGATATTTATAAGACAAGTAATAAACAATAGTATAGTAAGATAAATATCATCATAATACCATCCTTGTGCCCTCCATGGCAGTGAGTAAGCATTTTAACCTTAGCCCACGCCGGGCAAAATTATCATACTCATTTTCCACCGAACCCATTTCACAAATCATTTAATAAATCACCAACACTATACTTGTATCGTTTCACCAAGTCGTTCATGACCGTGAGCACGACTAATCGATTAGTTTTAGATTCTGCAGAGTTTGTACATCTTTACCCATGTGATGTGGTAGAAGCCAAAAGGCTACACTCTAGTTGTTTCGGTACCCGTCAGTACCCCCACACTCTACTCATTGAATGTGCACTATGTTAGTGATATGCCCTAAAGGCAATATAGAGATGTTGGATATCATGGTCAATGTTTATGTATTTATGAATAAAGTGTTATTCAGTTCTATGAAATAGACATCTTGTATTGATCAATAAGTATGTGACTTATTTATGAGACTCTTTATGCATGAATCTATTTCTAAATGATCCCTGATCATATGTCATATTAATAGAACAAATATGACTCTAAGATCGACATGTTTATTGATTGATGATCATGTCTCATAGATCATGGGTATGGAGATACCAAATCAATAAACATGAAGACATGTGTTAGAGAACACATTGTTGGATAGACCCACCATGAGACACTGCAGGAATTAATGTCCCAATTGTTGGTCTCAAGTAGTGTTGGTGCAAAGTCCTTAGACCTGAGATCATCATGGATTCCAACATGTGTAGTAGCCTACTTTGGGACTACCAAACGCTATTCCATAACTGGGTAGTTATAAAAGTAGTTTTCGGGTTTGCTATGAAACATGGAGTAGGATGTGAGTGATCAAGATATAATTTGCCCCTCCTTTGGAGAGATATCTCTGGGCTCTTCGAGGTAATGGATTATGGAAATGCATGGCCATGCAAAGTTGATTGAGGAGTCAATCAATAGACAGATAATCCAATACGGTTCGAGTGAATGGTTAAGTATTGAAGGGATGGCACACATCTTGCCTATAGCTTAATTGGTATCGTGAGGCAAAGGAATTTGTGTACACATTACAGGTTCAGAGCCGATATTATTCTTGTATACTATGGTGTCAATATGTGATGCTAGGCGCCGCTGTTGACAGATCGACTGAGTTGGACTCGAGCCGACGGTCGGCTGAGTTAGACTCGAGCCGAAACCAAGTATACCTGAACCTACAGGGTCACACGCTTAAGGGGATAAGATTAGGTATTCGAGTTGGACTCGAATACGGCTCGATCGGATAAGGATCCAATCGGATAGAGTCGTTTGGGCTTACGAAGTCCGCCGGCCAATCTCTATGAGAATCGGATAGGATCCGATTCAAAATAGAGTCCCGATGGGCCTCTAGGCCCAACCGGCAACTCTATAAAGGGGTGAGGGGTGGAGAGCTGATGCATGGTTTTTGGAACCGAATCAATCTGATCACGCGTGTCTTGAGAAGTCGCTGAGATCAATCTCCACAGAAACCATCCCCACTTTCGAGCCAAACCCTAGCCTTGCATCGCGTGCTAGCACACGGGTGTTCGGCGTTCGTCCCCGACGTGTGGATACCGCAGAGGCGCCGCTACGTTGCGGTGTTGTTCGTCATCTACGAATCGGCCGTGGTGGAATCTGCTGCGGCCGAGCGCATCGGAGCGAGGCGTGAGAACGCTGGCCGACGACTCGGACGGCCGTTGGTGAATCGGCCGTCCCTGGAATCCATTGTGCAGAATCGGCTGCCATCGGCCAAGACTGTTCCAGATTCGATAGTCCTGATTGGCTAGTCCGTTACACTCTACTCCAATCGGTAACGATCTATCGGTCCTTACTTGCAAGTGTTTCTGGTTTACGTGGTAGAAAAGTTTTTGTTTTCAGCTAGCGTAGCCTCCGCGTAACCCTTCAGACTAGAGGTCACAATGAAACCGTTACATTGCTTAAAGTCTAGCCTTGCATGAGCACGGAGAGTGATTCTCCACATTGGCCATGAACCAATGCTGCTAGGAAAGGTGGGCCCCATCCTAATCCTAACATCGTGAGGCGAACACATCCGTTTCCTCATCGAGGCACTATCCCTTATATTGGATATGCTCAGACGCCTATGCCATATGGCGAACACAACTATTCCCACAGAGGGTCACATGGGAAGCTCCTATGAACCATCGCTCAAACAGGTTCCTACTACAATGGCCTTCCAATGTAAGGCTAAACAGTAAACAACTTAATAAGCCAAGGTCGCCCAATAACCAACACATGTGGTTGGACAGTATACTTAGTTGGTGACACAAAGTTAGGTCCTTAATCGACTCGGGCAAACACTCTCCCTATCGGTATGCAACTATCACCATGTGCACACCACTTGTCGCCCAAGTATGAAACCATCATTTTCAGTTTACCATTTTCTCAAAATAACAGAGGCAATCCCTCTATACAACTTTTTCAAATATCCCATTTGTAGAAAGTTAATAATATATGTTATCATCGGAAAATTTTAGCATGGCTAAGCAAGTAGCTATAGTGGTAGCTCGAATGTACCCACATGGTGCTTGAACAACACATATACATCCCAACCTAGGGCTTGAACAGTAAGGGTAATCAATATATCGAGGTAGGTAATGCAACAAATAGGTCATTTCTAGCAATACCTTATTTTTATAAAACATCACATGCAATTTTATAAATAGTAAAGCATTTGTGAAAATATAGGATTCAACACGATTGAATGAGGAATTGAATAAGACTTGCCTCACTCAAATGGTTCCTCAAATACCTCTTGGTCCTGCACACTCTCGTCAACGACAACAATCGATCCGTCCTCTATTTAAATTTAAACGTACATTCAAATGAACATCCGAAAAACTCAAGATAAAATATGGTGCATGATGCATGAACATGTTCAATGCGTGAAGGGTGATTTAATATAAATTTAGGAGAAAAACGCCTAATCCTGATGCTAAGTTTTACACAACAGTGGTGCTAAGTTTTAGTGTACAGTATTAAAGAGAATTACTATAATCTAACAAAATTTGGTTCACCTCAATCGAAATTAATTTTCTATGATTTTTCTAAAGTTTCAGCATTTTTGAGTGCAAAAATAAATAACAAAAACATTTTCTCGGATTTATTAATTTTTTTATTAAAGAACTAAGGTGAATTTTGAAGATTACGGCTCTCCTACTGGGAAGGCATTTTTCGTTTTAGGCATCCATTTTAAAACGGTGGGGGTTCAGCTGGCAGTGTCTTGACATTTTGCAAATCAAGCCCTAAGATTTTTGCTATTTATTTTTAGGTCCTTGGTCCCACATAGAAAAAGTCCTGGTCTTCTTCCTCTCTCTGACAGTAACAGGGAGAAGGGGAGCGTGCGGGGCATGGGAAGGGCTCGCTGGCGGCGGGACTAGATAGGGCGAGGCTAAGGGGTGTCTTCGTGTTTGTCCTAGAGGCGGCGGCGCGGCCGGGAGAGGCTGGAGGCAGCGGGTGCCATGGCCGACGGTGGCGGCAGTTTGGGATGGCAGCGACGAGGGGGCTAATCCGAACGGTGGTCGATTAAAGGATAGGGGAGCACCAGGGACTATGAGGAGGCTCACCCTATGCTCGATTTGGGCGGAGGTGGTCCGAAGCAGCGCGTCGATGAGCTCCCGGGGTGGCAGGCGGCGACGATGGCGGCGGCGGTCCTCCGGCGGAGGGGCCCTGCAATAAACCAAGGAAATGGGCTCACGGGGTTTCTAGGGTCTTGCCAGTGCGACGGTAAGGGATGGGGATCACCGAGGCGGCCGTTCGCTTGGCGCGGTGTGGCGGTGCTCTGTGCGGCCAGCGCGGGGCACGACAGTGGCGTGGCCGTTCCCGTCGATCCAGTGGGCTTCTAGGTTTGGCCTTTGGCTGGGAAGCTCAAGAGAGGAGTAGGAGGTGGCTGGCGAGTCAGGGTAGGGTTTTATAGAGCGAGCGAGAAGATCGATGGAGCGCGGCGTCGGGCGGTGGTTGTCGCAAAGTGCTTGGCATCTGTCGCACGCGCACGTGGTGGCCGGCGGGAAACACGGTGTCAGCAGGGCTTTGGCTTTTCACAGCTTTGTAGATGGTTTTCACAGCTTTTCGCGGGCAGAGGGAGCAGCGACAGTCGGGTTTCACCTTGTCGCGTCGGGCGTCGGCTTTGGCAGGGGCGGAGGCTCCGGGTCTACGGGGCGCGTGGCAAGGTCGGCTTTGCCAAGCGCGGCAGGGCATCGGCAGGGGTGGCGTTGGCTTTGCACAGCCTTGCAGTGGGATTCGTGGGTAGAGGAGAGAAGGCGGCTCGGGTTGCTTGGCTTGGGGTGTTGCTCCAGGTTCGCACGCTAGATGCTCGACGAAATGCCTATAAGGGTGAGAGAGGAAGAAAAGGAGAGGGAAAAAGCTGAGATTATGGGCAATTTTTCGGGATTGCTACAGTACTAAAAAACTTGTGCCAATTTTACTGGAAGTTAGGGTCGTCGTGAACTCCATTTGGTGAATTTCTACGATTTTTCTCATGTGTAGATTTTTTTAAAAAAATTCAAACAAGTTTACTGTTTTTATTTCAATTTGAACTAATTTTGGATGTTTTCACATTTTTAATTGAGGTGCAAAACTGAGTTATAAACTTGTGTGATTTTATAGAAGTTTATTTTAAGTGTCTTCTGTTTATTTGAATTTTTCCATATTTTTATTCCAATTCGATTTGATACTTCATATTTTTTGTTTATATTTATTGCATGCAAATGAGTTATGAGATGCATGGAAGATCTAAGAACACCAAAAATAAATTCAAAAGAAAAAGACAACACCAAATTTTGCTAAGTCTTTCTTTACCTTTTTTTGTTTCTTTTTACTCACTTCAAAATTCTAGGTATGTTACACATGTCTTCCCCAATTTTCTTCTTAATTCGTTGCTAGCCGAAACTTATTCATGATGAAAACTTCAAATTTTAAACTTATTCATGGAAGAAAAGTAGATTAATAAACCGTAGTTTTATTGATCTGACTTAAATATGGTCTAATTGTATTTCAAACTAGAACATATAACTAATTTAAGCATGAACACAGCCATTCAAGCTCTAATTCAAAATTGATTAACTTATACTGAAAATAATTTGAATCATGCCGAATCAAATTTAAGGTTTAAGTGGCATACTTGGCTTCAATCCGGGATGATGGTCGGACCATGAAGGGTAAATTTAGGCTCTGATATCACAATGCTATAATCTAATCTTATTTAATCTCAATGATTTAGCCTAAACATAATCACCTCTGATTAATGTGGAATTTACTAATTTACTGACATGAGGATGAAGCCATTGAAGCCGGTTACTTTGATTTATTTGTTGTTGATTTTCCTTTTCTCTTCTTCTTGCTCTTCTGTTTACTTTCTTGTTCTTCCAATTTGACCTTCTGTTCTTCACGATCTGACCTTCCTGTTGACGCAGAAAAGGTGTAGAGGTTTCTTATGAACCCTTTTCAGCATCTGAGTTGATCGGGCGACTTAAGGTTTAGGGTTTTGGGGTAGAGAGAGCGCAGGCGTCCCCTCTATCTCTCCTCCTTTTTCTTTTATAGGGATCTTGATGGGGCTCGGGGGTTAATATCTAGATAGTTTTGAATTCTGTTTTGTACCGATCACAGAAAACAAAATTTTATCTTATTTTTTCTTTATAAGGAATACTGGTTTTATCTCTTTCCTATTTTCATCGGCACCCATACAGAAAAAATTACTAACTACAATCACACATCTTGTAAATGATGTCAATTATACATCTTGTAGAAATAACACAACTCGCTATGGTTACAGCTGCTATACATAAAAATTGGTCAATGGGGCTTCATGTTTTAATTAAGTGTGAAAACGATTTTGGAATAACACTTCAAATAGAAACATGGATTTATCCCATGTTGCCACTCCAAAGCTGAGTCGTGTAGTGAAACTATTCTCTTTTTTTGAGGTTAAGCCATTTGGCAAGCTTTATTGATTCGAGAAGATAGTTACATAGTTTACAAGTAATTGTCGAATAGATGCAGGGAGATCATCTATCAACACAAGAGCTTTCCTCTACCATTGCTTGCCTAGCCAGCTCATGAGCTACTGAATTACTCTCCGTATTACAGTGGCTAATAGAAATTGCAGCAAAATCCTCCCAGAGCAGACAACATTCATCACATATTGCCGCCAAAGCTGTAGCTGAGAAACCTCCACCTAGCATGTATCAACCACATCCATACAATCAGTTTGGATCTGCACTCGATTGGATCCAATCTGTTGAGCCAGTAATAGTCCATCTCTCAAAGCTGAAACTTCGCCATAGCTCCGTCCAACACATGAGAGATATAGCTGCACGAAGCTGCGATAAAGCCACCCGAGGCATCTCATATAACCGCTCCAGTACTCTCCACCTCCTTAATTCTTTACGGAATCCATCTACATTAATCATAAGGAATCCCTCCGTCAGCTTCTTCCAAGTACTGTTGGCCACGGTTCGAAATCTTAGGCACTAAAGCATAGTTTATTGAGATCACCGCAATTGACATGGCTGCTCTTGATGGGTTCTGAATTTTTTCCCCATGTACAACTTGTCTTCGTTGCCATCAAATGAACCAACAACCTGTAAGTATAATTTAATTTAAGTAAAGCACACATTTTAAAAATCTTTGGCCAGACCTCCTTGCCGAATAATCTCCTGAATTATTACTGATCCTGATCTGTCCACCAGCAGCAGTTTTTCAATTTGTTCCCACATATCCTCCGCTCCTGCTGAACACCTGGGGCAATTGCCCGTATTGGAAATATGCTTGTTGGCCAAGATTACATGGCACGGTATACACCCATGTGAGAACTCGCCACACAAAGATTTTGATCTTACTTGGAATTGAGAGCTTCCACAAAATGCACCAAACTGAGCTGGGGCCTATACTACCTAGTGCTGCATTATAATTGAGATTTCCGTACTTATAATTCCATTGGACATGATAAGCTGATCTTACCGAGAATAGGTTATTCCGGTTGTGATGCCAGGTCACCACATCCTCACGTCCATTAACGATGGGTATTTGGAGAATTCTTTGAGCATCAACAGACCAAAATATAGATCGAATCAATTGCACATCCCATCTTCCATCAATGGGGTTAATCAACTCATCCACCGTAGAAACTAAAACATTAATTACCCCGTGGAGTTAAAACCTTCATATTATGACTACCGGGGATCCAGTTGTCATTCCAGATATTAATTTGTGAACCATCTCCAACTATCCATATATAGCCACGTTTGAAACATTCCAACCCCGCTAGAACACTCCATGTAAATGAGCTACCACTCTTCATTCTTGCTTGGAGTTGTTTGCCATCAGGGTAATATTTTGCTCTTAATACTCTTGCACATAACAATTCTGGATCACTAAGCAACCTCCAGACCTGTAATTTAGAGTACCTCCGACGGCGGAGAAGATCATCGTCGATATGGCTTTGTAATTTAGAGTACCCCGAGTTCCGTGAAAACTTTAACCCTTTTAATGAGGTTTTTGCTTTTGCTGTAGAACAGATTTTTAGCTTTCGTGAAGGAAAAGCTTTTCATTCTCGTCTTCGACTAGATGAATGTTCGGCTATCGTGCTCAGGCGACTTAGGATCTGTTAACGCCAGAATTTGGTAAGCCCCGAAGCCCAAATCAGCTAAGGTGTCCATCGGCTGATACCGAATCGGACAAGGTAAGCTGATGTAGCCGATTTCGGTACGACAACATTGGAGTCACCATCGGATCAAGATGATGTGTTTCATGAAGATTGTCATATAAGAATAGAGTCCTAAAAATATAATTATATCTATTAATTAGGAATAGTTTGTTAGTTTCCTATTTTATTTTTAGGAAAGTGTATTAGTGTCCAATAAGGACTCGGTTTGTTTCTTTTTAATCTTTAGGAAAGTTCAGATTGTAATCTGTTAGGATCTTTGTTAGCTCGTGGGTATAAATATGTAAGCCCGCGGTTCATGTATGATATCTCTCGATCAATACAATTCGGCGCATCGCCACCCTTTACCTTTTCTACTTTATTCATCACTCGACGGGATTTGGCACCCGACGCAAGGCTGCATCGGCCTCGATCTCCGGCGAAGGGGTAAGTCCAATGTTCCGTCGACCCAGGCAATCGTATTGGCTACGTCGGCGTTGTCCAAGGCTGCATCAGTACATTCGACCTCTTGGATTATTCCAGTTTGGTTAACATGTTTGCTTGCCTATTTATCATATGCATCTGTTAATCTAGTCCTGGAATTTCAATTTAGTTTTATCGGTTGTCTCTCGTTTTAGGGTTTCTACTGATATCGACTAAATTATTTACTAGATTTGATTTGCTTAGGCATCTACCATCCTGAAAATCAATCAAAGGCTTGATTGTCTAGATATCGTGTTTCTTTACATACATAGGGCTGCATAAATTCAGTTTGACCTACTAAGTCATGATTAGAACCATAATCTTTAGCATGCCTGTTTGTTGCCACTAACGGTTTCATCGGGGTTTCAGCCGATGAGTTAGTTGGATATCGCATCAGCTTGCAAGGAATGTACACAAGTTGGATCTAGCCGATTGCAGCAGAAGCTTCATTGGATATTTAAACATTTGGATTTAATGACATCGGACTTTCAGCCATTGTGTGTTTTGATCTTTAAATCAGTATTTATTTTATCATGTGATTGCTTTGCGTCATATTACATTGCTATATCATCATGTTATCGTTGGCCAATCACCTTTACATAGATGTTTGCTCAGTGTACAGCTGATGGATTGAAACCCTAGTTGTATCGGCTGGCGTCAGTATCGACTGGGATCGCGTCATCGGCTGATTGGCCGATCGGCTATATTGGTTATTGACCTATTGGCTGATATGCTTTACTTCTAGCTGCTTTGTATATCTTGTCAGTGGTAGGATTAAACTGACTGACATGCCCGTGCTTCATCGATTCTAGGACCTGCACTAGAGCTAAGCAGATCTCCCAGGCCGACGTGTTGATTTTTCTCATCAACCCATTTTTGGTAGACCCGGTGGGACCATGTTTTGGACATCATATCTTTTTACACGGCTCGGCGGATCCATAATTGCCGCAAGATGTCTGATAAAGAAGTCAAGGCCGAGGAAGAACAATCTCCCAAGCTGATGAATGAAGACAGGGAACAATCTACTGAGCCGATGGATGACGAGACACTTCAAGAGATGGTTGATAACATCATTCATCGTGCTGTGTTCGATCAATCTGGAGTTTTGATGAGTACATTTCATGGTTTGATCGAGGAAACAGTTCCCAGGGTGATTGCCTTAAGAAATCAGTATGGGGGACAAATTGGCAAGCAATCCCAGCATCATTGGCAACAGCAATATTGGCTCGGGAGGCAAG
The DNA here is from genome assembly GCA_019925245.2 of Oryza australiensis. NCBI lineage: Eukaryota > Viridiplantae > Streptophyta > Magnoliopsida > Poales > Poaceae > Oryza > Oryza australiensis. The sequence goes on from JAIFGZ020000565.1 coordinate 4,178,062, forward strand.
TTGATCAATATCAGTATGAAGAGCCACATCATATTAGCGCCTGAATTTGGTAAGCCCTGGAGCCCGAATCGGCTAAGGTGTCCATCGGCTAATACCGAATCGGACAAGGCAAGCCGATGTAGCCGATTTCGGTACGACAACATTGGAGACAGTCGGATCAAGATGATGTGCTTCATGAGGATTGCCATATAAGGATAGAGTCCTAAAAAGACAATTGTATCTATTACTTAGGGAAAGTTTTTTAGTTTCCTATTTATTTTTAGGAAAGTATATTAGTGTCCAATAAGGACTCAGTTTGTTTCCTTTTTATCTTTAGGAATGTTTGGATTGTAATCTGTTAGGATCTTTGTTAGCCCGTGGGTATAAATATGTAAGCCCGGTGTTAATGTATGATATTTCTCGATCAATACAATTTGGCACATCGCCACCCTTTACCTTTTCTACTTTATTCATCACCCGGCGGGATTTGGCACCCGACGCAGGGCTGCATCGGCCTCGATCTCCGACGAAGGGGTAAGTCCAATGTTCCGCCGGCCCAAGCAATTGTATTGGCTACGTCGGCGTTGTCCAAGGCTGCATCAGTACATTCGACCTCTTGGATTATTCCGATTTGGTTAACATATTTGCCTGCCTATTTATCATATGCATCTGTTAATCTAGTCATGGTATTTCAATTTAGTTTTATCGGTTGTCTCTCGCTTTAGGGTTTCTACTGATACCGACTAAATTATTTACTAGATTAGATTAACTTAGGCATCTACCACCCTAAAAATCAGTCAAAGGCTTGATTGTCTAGATATCGTGTTTCTTTTCATACTTAGTACTGCATTAATTCAGTTTGACCTACTAAGTCATGATTAGAACCATAATCTCTAGCCTGTCTGTTGGTTGCCATTAAGGGTTTCATCGGGGTTTCAGCCGATGAGTTATTTGGATATCGTATCAGCTTGCAAGGAATGTACACAAGTTGGATCTAGCCGATTGCAGCAGAGGCTTCATATGATATTTAATCATTTGGATTTAATGACATCGAACTTCCAGCCGATGTGTGTTTTAATCTTTAAATCAATATCTATTTTATCATGTGATTGCTTTGTGCCATATTACATTGCTATATCATCATGTTATCGTTGGCCGATCACCTTTACATAGATGTTTTCTCAGTGAACAGCCGATGGATTGAAACCCTAGCTGCATCGGCTGGCGTCAGTATCGACTGGGATCACGTCATCGGCTGATTGGCCGATCGTCTATATTGGTTATTGACCTATTGGCTGATATACTTTACTTCTAGCTGCTTTGTATATCTTGTCAATGGCAGGATCAAACTGACTAACACGGCCACGCTTCATCGATTCTCGGACCTGTACTGGAGCTAAGCAGATCTCCCTGGCCAACATGTTGAATTTTCTCGTCAACAGGATCTCGATGGAACCGATCCGAAGATTGTCATGTCGGGCTCAGGCGACTTAGCCATTTTAGAGATAGCCGACTACCCGCTACGTGTTTGACTTCGTTGCCCATGTGACTTAAGCCCTCGATAGAACGAATTCGAAGGGTTCCCAGTCGTACTCGGGCAATTTAGTTGTTTCCATAGCGGGCAGTCATGCGAAGAGATGACCGTCCTCTCGTTTCATGTCTGACCTTCGAATTCGAGCGACCCGGGGCTTCAACAGACGGATCCGGGGGATTCCCATTTAAGCTCGAACGACTTAGCCGTATACGTAGCGAACAGGTGGACGGGAAGGTAGACAATCACTCGATGCGTGTATGACCATCGTGGCTGAGTGACTGAAGCCCACGATGGAACGGATCCGTGGGATTCCCAGTCTAGCTCGGGCGACTTAGTTGTTTACGTAGCGAGTGACCGTATGGGCGACGACCGACTATTCACGGCGTGTCTGACCCTTGAGGTCAAGCGACTTGGGCCATCGACAGAACTTGGTCGGGGGGATTCCAAGTCGTGCTTGAGCAACTTAGTCGTTTACGCAACAAATAGGAGTTAGGAGCCCCTAAGCCCATTCACCTAGCACCCGACCAACTCATGATTAGTCTCGACGCTAGCCAGCTTCGGTAGGGGTCATGCCACCTAACACGAAGGATGTCAAGTCGAGCCACTAGGTTCGGTCGGGTGGGCCAAGAATGCCCCCCCCCCGAGTAGCTCAAGTGCGGCCAGCGACCTCCTTTTCCAAATAACCCCTGGTTACCAAGCAGCGGCCGTGCTACTCAGGGCTGCCATGAGCGTTTGCGAGGAAGGGGTCGGGAGGGCTGCCGACGCTGATCGGGAGAGCTGTCGAGCCCCCAAGCTGGTAAAACATGCTCAATAGACTTTTTTCCAGGGAATCTTGACCACGATTGGCCGGGATGGTGTAGAGTTATTGAACATGCGAATGCCTCTGTTCAAGCATAGAATCGGCGCAGGTGCTCGATGTTCCATGAGTTCGGCACTTCTTGTCCATCTTCTTGAACCAGCCTGTAAGAGCCCGAGCATGTGATGGAGGAGACGATGAAGGGGCCTTCCCAAGGAACCGATAGCTTGTTCATGCCGGCCGAGGACTGCACTTGGCGGAGCATGAGATCGCCGACCTTGAAAGCCCCCCTTTACGTTTCTGTCGTGGTAGCGACGAAGGGCTTGCTGGTAGCGGTCCGACTGGATCACCGCCGCCAACCGAGCTTCTTCAAGGTTGTCGATGTCCTCGGCATGCATCTCCTCCGCCATCCCCTCGTCATAGTGGTGAATCCTCGGGGAGTCATGGAGCATGTCAATCGGCAAGATAGCTTCCGATTCATAGACCAGAAAGAATGGATTCTTTCCTGTGGCCAACTCGGTTGATTGTGCAACCCCCAAAGGATAGTTGGGAGCTCCCGAAACCACCGTCCTTCATACTTCTGGTGGGGATCGAAGATCCAAGCCTTCAAGCCTTGTAGAATCATGCCGTTGGAGGACCCAAGGATTTCGGAGATTTAGTAGACTATTCTCTGCACCGGGTAGGCATGGCCCTCTTTCGGGCGCTCAACGACCAACACAGTGCTCATGACCAAGGTGGTCGCGGCGATGTACAGAAGGAGTTGCTCCTCGGGTTTGGTGCAGCGAGCACTGAAGGCGAGGTTTGGTGCAGCGAGCACCGAAGGCATAGCCAGGAGGTACTTGAGGTCGGCAATGACCTGATCGGCTTCGTCTGACCACTGGAAGTTCGAGTCCTTCCTGACTAGCTTGAAGAACGTGCTCCACGTTCGCTGAGTCAAGAGATAAACCTTCCGAGAGATGTCATGCACCTGATGAGCTTTTGGACATCCTTGACACAGGGCGGCCTGCCCATCTTCAGGATAGCAGAGATCTTCTCGGGGTTGGTCTCAATCCCTCTACTAGAGATGACGAAGCCAAGGAGCTTTCCCGAGGGCACACCAAAGACACACTTCTCGGGATTTAGCTTCTATCGGTACGTGCGGAGGTTTGTAAAGGTCTCTCGGCAATGTCGTCGAGCAGGTTATCAGCGTCCCTGGTCTTGATTACCATGTCGTCAACGTAGGCCTCGACATTGCGACCGATTTGGCTGGTTAAGCAACGCTGAAAAGCTCGTTGATAGGTCGGGCCTGCGTTCTTGACTCCAAAAGCCATTGTGGTGTAACAGAAGGCTCCGAACAACGTGATGAAAGATGTCTTCTCCTGGTCGACTGCTTTGAGGCTGATCTGGTGATAGCCCGAATAGCAGTCTAGGAAGCACAGGAGAGAGCAACCTGCGGTGGAGTCCATGACCTGATCTATGCGGGGAAGAGAGAATGGGTCTTTAGGACAATGTTTGTTCAAGTCAGTGTAATCAACACACATTCTCCATTTTCCATTCTTTTTCTTTACAAGGACCGGACTGGCAAGCCACTCCAGATGGTACACCTTTTTAATGAAACCAGCATCTAAGAGCCTAGCTAACTCTTTCTTGATCTCATCCTTGTGCTCCTAGGTGAACCATCGAAGCTTCTACCTGACCGGCCTTGCATTGGGGAAAACATGGAGTTCATGCTCGACAGCTCCTTGGGTACTCCTGGCATGTCAGCCGGTTTTCATGTGAACATATCGATGTTTGTTCGCAGGAAGCCGACGAGCGCGCTGTCCTATTTCTCACCCAAGCCCGTGTCGATCAGCATGGTCTTGGATGGGTCGGCGTCAGAGATGGAGACGGCCTTGTACTCGGCGGATGTGATAGTGAGCCTTGGCACGGCCAGGACCAAGTCTGGAGGCACGGAATCCATAGGCGCCTTGCCCTTGGAGTCGGCAACTTGGGCGAAGAGTTTGCGCATGCGGACCAAAAGGTCCACGGCCTCGCCAAGGGAGAGGCTCTCGCTCTCGCAGGCATGGGAGGTGACCACGTCACCTCGAACGGAGAACATGCCAGCGGGACCTGGCACCTTGAGAACCATTTACGTGTAATGTGGCACTGCTATGAACTTGGCGAGGGCAGGTTCAAAGTCCGCCACATAAAACCTAAGAATCTCAGTGCGGTAGTTCTCCCGCGTCCCGAATGTCACTGGGAGGGAGACCACACCGAGCGGCATGTTGCCTTGCCAGAGACGATCCCATAAAAGGGAGAGTCAGTGGGCTCGAGGGCAGTGACGAAGAGGCCGAGTTTGCGCATCGTCCCTCGGAAAAGAACGTTGATGCTGCTCCCCCATCAATGAGCACACGCTTAAGACATACCTTAGCACCACCGGGTCGACCACCAACAAAAAACGTCCAGGCTTTGGGACGTCGGCCCACTGATTGGCTCGGAAAAAGACCATCGTAGGTGCTCAGACAACTCCGTAGAGATGACGTTCACCTGTTGGAAGAGCAACTTTTGCTGACAACGGCTTTTCGAGGTGGCCTTCCCTCCGAAGATCATGTTGATCGTCCAGGTTGGCTCCTGGAAGTCGTCTCCCTTGGGGTGGTCCTAAAGTACAAAGCAAGTACAAGCTAAAGCTGAAAAGCAAAACAGAAATCATCTTGAGATTCGTCCGCCATTGGCGTCTCGTGTGCGTACTACCTCGGGATCCGTCGTGGTGTATCTTGTGTGCGCCCGTCGATGACGTCATCTTCTATTGGCATGTCCCCCATTTTGTCTTGTTCACGAGGCTTGCGATGGAAGCCTGCTTCCCGAGGAGGGGCGACCGACGTCCATCCTGGTCGGAGCCATGCATGGAGGTCGGGCAAAGGAGCTGAGGTTGGGCCCGAGGGCCGTGGTCGGGCTCACCCCGTCCAAAGACGTCCGGTCCAGCCCGCTCGGCCTCCTTTCTTTGGTTTGGGCTACCCCACAATCATGCATATCTTTTATAGATAGAATAGAAAGATTTAGTTATAACCGACTAGATATTTTCCTTGTAACTCTTCCTCTCGTCCTATATAAGAGGGGCAGGGGTCCCAAGATGGGCAACTCCTTACCACCCAACATACACGCCATGGTGAACGCTATGTGCTCCAATAACACCGTATTGCGAAACTATCTACACATACCCAATCTACCCAAACCCTCTATGCTTCATCTATGTGGGAACTAGGAACAACATATTAGTAGCATGGGACCGTCAGTTGAGCAGGTGACTAAAAAAATGAATCGATCACCATCAGTCGACTTCCACGATCATTCGATCTGCATCCAACATCAATGTTGAGAAACAAAGGAGGAATTTTTGGTACTTTTAATTTTTTATAAAACTAATTTTACTTTGCAAAACTAATTTTACTTTTCAAAAAAAGAAAAAATAGACTCCCGCCGCCCTCTGGGAGGGTGAAATTTTAAAATCGCCCTTCCGAAGAGCGAGATTTTGCCGATATAGCGACGACCATTGGCCGCCGTCTCGCCGCGCCATAGTATTTTTGTGAAAACCCCTTGCCGCCCCGGCAAGGACAATTTTTGCAGTGTTGAAGTAGCGGCCGCCTACAAAACGGTGGCCAGCCAAGAATTTGCAGGCGGCCCCCTCGCCGCCCTTGCAGAAGGTGATTTTTCAAATCCCGCCCTCTACAAGGGCGATTTTTGGCCTACTGGGCCCGCCAAAAATAATTTGCAATTCTTTTAAAGAATAACTTAAAAAATAATAGTCGAGTTTTTGCCATTCTTTTAAAGAAATATATAACTTTTTAAAATAAAATTAGAGTTTTTGCAATTCTTTTGAAGTAATATATAACTTTAAAAAAATAAAAGCAAATAGTAAAAAGATAAAAAAATTAGAAAATATGAATTGAAAAATATAAATACATTTGAAGGAAAAGTTAAAAACTTATCCTTAATCAAAATACAAACATTTTGAACTCAATTTTGACATTTAGAATTTAAGCAATTCACATGGTAGGCAACGTGCGTAATAATACATGCATAACTCAGATTTCATTGGTTGTACAAACCATGACATATGTTTCATAACATTATGTTCTTAGAATTGAGCCATGGATACACGATACAAATTAGTCTGACCTGACGAATCGAGTCTCAGCTTTCCTATGGACCCCTTCTACGGCTTGCAACGTGTCTTGCATTTTCGTAGTCCTTCAATCGCTTGTACTCTGCTTGTGTTTCACACTGAGTTATCTTTTGGCCATTATATTGTGGATTGACATTGTCGATCCACAAAGTGAATCCACACCTCCTTGGAATGCCACGTAGGTGGTCAGTTAGAGTGAATATTATGAAGACGGAATTCAAAAAACATAAGACGTACAATGAAGTCGTCGTCTAAGTTGGGGCAAATGAAATATCTCTTGCCATATGATTTTGGTTCAAAGGAGGTAGCCATCTGGCAACAATCCCTACAACCACACCTAGGACGCTCCGACCATTCAGGGTAACCTAATGGATTGTTCCTCCAATCTAAGCTTGCAATTTTTGTCTGACGTTCGTACTCCATCCATGCCTTGATGAATTATTTGGTCGGCTCAGGATGCGTTATCGTTGGACCGATGGAAGTAGGTCTCACCGTATTGATCCACTGTTCAAATCCACACTGTCGTACATCCTCCTGTTTCTTGCAGAAGAGGTTAGACAATGAAACAAGTGATTAGCTTTACCGAAAAAAATTGAAACTCACGACAAAATCATCGTCGACAATCTCAGGACACGTGAAGCATCTTTGTCCTCAAGTTGCTTGACTAGTGGACCTTATCACCTAACAACGGAGACCATAATGACATTCTGGACGTTCCCGCCATGTGGGTAGTCCCAGCGGATCTACCTGCCAATCCAAAGCTTCTACAGCAGTTCGATGTTGATACTCAGCCTTCCACCGAAGGTAGTTTGACCTTGTTTCACTAAGTGGGTAGGAACGTGTTTCGTCGGCTCATGGGTTCTCTGTATCTATCCACTCAAAGAAGTTACACAACCGACGGTATGCCTGTGTAAGATGGTACCATGTTGTAGGAACAAGTTAGCATTTTGTGTATTAAGCATAGGTATTACAACTCGGAGGAGATTAGTCATACCTGATCCATGTTGGCGCATTGGAAGAATCTCCTCCCCTGAGTTTGTGTGTTGAGGGATGACGTAAGTATGCGCCATCCCCACAACGGCACAGTGTCCCTACTTGCTGTCCCCGACGAGTAAACCTGCAAAAAACATTAGGGTTATCGATCTGTACGAAGCAATAGACATGATAGTTATAAAGTTGAACACAAATTACTCACTGGTGGTCCTTGGGGGGACGGGCATCTCAGAGTTTGCTGGAAATGCCTGCCTGAGTCCGAACTACCTCATAACACGTTGCGGGCAGTGAGGCTCAACAAAGATGTCGAACACCATCAGCACCAAAGTCAGCTAGTTCGTCGCGTCACGCGTGCACAAGGAAGACAGACCTAAAGGAGCTCTCCCAGTGACGGCCTGCTTCATGTACGGCTCTCAGACCACGTCGTTGGCCTGCAGACGGTCGAACTCGAAGACGAACTCCGGGTAACTCCGTCAAACCTGCACGTGGGCGTAACGGCACTGTGACACACAGAGAACTGGGGTTAGTGGACAAAGCCACAAGTAAAAATAAATATTAAATCAAGACACATTGTACTTACGTTACGGCAACACTAGTAAGTGCCCATCATCGGCCCGTCCTCTAGGGCATCGGCTGGGGGTCTTGACTCGTAGGGTGCGATGTCCATGATTGGTCGTCCGACAGTGAACCTCTCAGTTGCCCATAGCTGGACAAGGAGGGGGCAGCCCGCAAAGATCACCCCCGCATCCGTCTTGCAGCAGGCCTCACAGTTCACGGTAAGTCGCTGCGAGGACTGCTGATCCCCAGCTCCACTGAGGCACGCAGCCCACTTAGCATCCACGATCGACCGGGCGTAGTGGATGAGGCCATTGTCCACCGTGTGGCCTGTGTGCTGGTGAAATCACCCAACCGAACAACTAGAGGAGGTACGCCTCTAGGGCGCATCTGACGAAGTACTCGTCGGCGTTCGGGTAGAGCTTATCAGGCTACAAGAAACAACAAACGATGTTACAACTACTTAGTTTTGCAAAAATTAACAAAGCTTTGCGCTGAACTTACAGTGAACTGTAGCAACCAAGCCTTCGTAGGCCCGCTGTGGTGTACGTGTGTAATCCAGCTACCAGCGCGATCCCAAGAAGCCTCATGACGGGAACGAAGCGCTCCATGATATCATCCTTCCATCCCCCCTCCCGCACCATATTGGCCCGACAGCGTCTCCGGCTAGTGGAAGACCTAGCAGGTACGACATGTCTTGCAGTGTCGATGCCATCTCCCCACAGGGAAGATGGAAGGTGTGCGTCTCAGGCTGCCACCAATCTGTTAAAGCAGCCAACAGCGACTGGTCGACATCCCAGCGCTTCACCGGGTCTTTCTCGTCCGCCCTCGCCTCAACAAGCCTGCAAAGCACAATCAGGCCTGCCTCATGCAGCTTGCGTAGCGTCAAGTCAAAACATTAGTAAAAACAAATCAGATTCAAGTCAATTTTTCCCTCAAGTAAATGAGGTAAGACATACCACGGAACGTGTCGCGCATCGACACACAACAACTCGCACGAAGGACGTGGACGGAAGGTGCTGAGTTGTGCACCCTCCACTGCTGATAGGTACGAGCGGTGGCTCCTGTCTAGTCCCCTGTTAAAGAGCACTGGTGTGTCGTGCGCCATACCTGCATACATATAACTGATTAGACATAAGCAACATATATCTCAATCAAAATCAATAGCAACAGAAACACAGAACCAAAATTCAGAGCGATGAATAAAAGTCCTAAATATTTTAGAATTTTGTAAACATTACACAAATAGTTCGGTACAATTTGTATTCCAATTGGTAAAATTCACAGTACAGAAATGACAACAACATTACAATACATCAAGTTTCAGAAGGATAAATATTACACCGACAATCACATTAATTGTAGCATCCAGAATACTTGATTGCGCATGGACATAATTAGGCCATTGTATCACCAGCTGAGGACGTAGTTGCCGCCCGAGAACGCCTAGCACGTGGTCGCCTGGTTGTTGTTCCTTCTCTGGATGGACGGCTTCCATCGGTTGCCTGTCCAGATTGACCCGTAGCCGGGACGTTTGGAGTTGCAGCATTCTTCGGACATTTCTTGCAAGTATGGCCGCGCTCATCACATTTGCTGCACCGTAGAGTCCTCCCACCTGCCTCTGACTCGTCCATGTCATTTCTGATGTGTCTCGTCTGACGACGGTCTTTTTTCACTCTTAACTTTGATGGATCTGGAATGTAGAACACTTGTGGCCTCAGAGTTGTATAAGATCCAGATATCCCGAACCCATATATCTCCTCCCTTCGTGTATGAGAAATTTCTTCTTTCCTGTAGTACGGTGAAACATAGACATCGGGAAGTATGCGACAATCTCCAGCTACCGCAAGTACGTGTGAGCAAGGCAGATGTCTAAGCTTGGGCTTCATGCATTTACAACTGCATCCGCCATCCGCATGCAGCACACATTCCTGCACAGCTTGGTGGCGGTTGATGCCATGCCTTCTCCTATCGACACACATCGCCTCGTACCTATGAACTTGCGTACCTTGGGGAATAACTCTGTGTTTCATAGCCTTTGCGATTTTGTCTTGCATATACTTTGTCACCACATTCTCAAAAACAATGTTGTTATCAGCCATTAAAGGAGCAATTTTGTTGTATCTGTCCCTGAAGTATGCATGTGTGTCATGAAGGATAAATTCGACAACACCAACCAATGGGAGTCCTCGCAGTCCTCGCATTACCCAGTTGTATACCTTGGCAAGGTTGGTTGTCATTATACCATATCGAGACCCATCAGTGTCATACAATAGAGACCACTTTTCTTTCGGTTCATTCTCTATCCAGTACGAGAAATTATGGATTGATGATGCGGACCTCCTTCTCATTGTGGGTGGGTCATCGTGTAGTGCACCAAGCGGTACTGGAGGCTCGTCATCCTGTGGCCAACGAGATTGCTTGTCGGTTTGCTTCGTGGTCAACTCATCCAACCTCCTCCACAACTCATTGAATTTCTTCTCTTGATTCTGACCACATAGCCTCTTAAAGAGATCCATAAGGTGCTTGTTCTTGAATTGCTTGTAGAAATTTGCACCCATATGATGCATGCACCATCTACTTTGAACATCATGCCACCTAGTAGGAAGTCCCTTCTCTGGCCAACCATTCTACAGGCAATCAATTGCCCTCAACATGCCCACATGACGATCATGTATGAGGCACATATTGGGCCTCACACGCATCACTTGGCAACGAACTCTCTCCAGGAACCAATAGCAGCTTCCAGTGTTCTCGCTCTCGACAAATGCAAATGCCATAGGTAACACCTGGTTGTTCCCATCGGCTCCAATCACCGTCAATATCTGACCTCTGTATTTGCCTGTAAAAAATGTACCATCTATGCATAATACAGGATGATAGTAAACAAATGTGTTGATGCAAGCACCCAGCGAGAAAAATGCTCTTTGCAGCACACTCTTGCTCGGGTTATTAGATGATGGAAATGTCTGAATGTCATAGATAGGTATTGTGGTTTCTCTGAGCAATGGTGGCTAACGGACGAGGCAAATTGTCATAGGATGCTTCAAATGTGCCATATCTCATCTCTAGAATCTTTTGTTTCGCCCTCCAGGCCTTGGAATAGCTTATGATATACTTGAATTTATTTTCAATGTTCTTAATAATGGAGCCGGTTAAAAGACCGTGTTACAAACAATGTCGTTGTATATCTCGCCCGCAATAAAAGCTGACGTGATGTTGCGGTGATACTTCTCCACCCCTGGCAACCAACAGTTGTGCTCGGTCGTAATGCTCACTTTTCAATAGTCATTTCATTTACCCTTATATGCATGAACACATCACGGTCATTCCTCCTTCATTCACTTCACTTCATACACATTGTTGCTTGACTTCACCACCCTAAACTTTCGCTGCAAAGAGACCGCCCAATGCTTCACCGCCTCTTTCATGTCTTCTTTATGAGCATACCTGGCACCCTGAATTACCTCGTTATCCTTGTATTCAAAGGGTACTTGCTGCCCCTCTGAGATAACAAGTCCAGAGAAATCTGTTTTTGTCCAATCAACGGGCATTACATCTTCTTCCTCGTCGGATGATGTATTGCCTTCCGCCTGCTCATTTTCAGAATCTTTCCTCTCCATTTCCTCAACAATTGCTTCGATTCTCTCCCCCTCATCCGCCACGCCCATGGCCTCTTGCACCCTTGTTTCATTATCCCTACTTTGCACCGATGGTCCAACATTCTTCACCACATTGCTAGGACCCTCGACATATTCTGTTTGGACTGTTACATTGTTATTGATTTCATGCAATGCCACAAAAATAACAAGGGGCCATGACCTCTCAAAAGCCATCTTCACATAACGTCTATAGGAATCAGTGTTATCTATAGGCATTAGTTCCCAAAATATCCTTTTGTTGCACGACACACAACAACGGGCAGTGCCATTGTGTTCACTCTTGTATCCACTTTAAATCCATGTAGCAACCAACTATAAATTGACTCAAAGATTATCTCGGCAGGCCTATCGATGCCCTTAGATGTCATCCTAAAATCGGACAGATCAACACCATCTAGACCAAATCTAACGTTGCCTTCACTGTGAACTATCTGAAATATGACCTTACTTGCCATTATGCCTAATAAACACATTGAAACTGAGTTTATTTTATACTATCAATATGTTGCCTATATCTTCTGTAATTCATGCTAAGTTAAAGTCTCTAAAAATATGTTCTTTGTTCTACATATTAAAATCTACAGAATCGGTTTTTTCATCTAGATCTACCCTCTATGTCCGCTATGTCCTAGGTCCAATTCCCTAAAATAAATCATGTCTTAATTTATAAATACACTTTTCACTGTGCTCTAGATCTGAGTGCTACACATCTATTCAAATATTACAAATACATGCTATTTGGACTACTATTATACACAAAATAAATAATATAAATATAGATCGGGATATTGTATTTATCTACAATCGAGAAAGCACACCAACATGGCTTTACCGCTCTCCTCCTTCTTCCTCACCTCTCTCTTTTTTTCCTTGAATTTAGCGTGTTTCAAATGACGAGTTTCAGAGGGCATTATGCTTTTATACCTAGCCGACCAAAAATCGCCCTGGCAGAGGGCGAGATTTCCTCAAAAATCACCCTCGGCAAGGGCGGCAAGGGGGCCGCCTGCAAATTTTTCAAGCCGGCCGCCTGCAGTGGAAAAATCGCTGTTGCCAAGGATGGCAAGGGACTTAATTGCAAAATGACGGCTGACGGGCAGACGGTGGCCAACGGCTGTCTGCCACGTCAGCAAAATCGCCCTCTGAAAAGACGATTTTAAAATTTTGCCGTTCCAGAGAACGGCGGAAGTCTAGTTTTGTAATTTTTCAAAAATAAAATTAATTTTGAAAATCTTTAAAAAAATTAAAAGTACCAAAAATTCAACAAAGGAGCATGTGAAAAAAGCAGAAGGGAGTTGCAAGGCCCACGGTATTAGTTTCAGAAACGCCTTTGCGGGCCAGTGGCGTGCCTCTATCTCTATTTTGTTTTATCTGTGTTGGGCTTTTCGGTTTTCAGTCAATTTTTTGGGCTATTCTGGGCCACGCGCATAATGGGCTGTCTTTTTTTACTGATTTGTTTGTGATATTTTTTTACGTGTCTTAGGCTTATATTTTTGGGCCATTTTGCAAATGGGCCCGTGTGTGATTTTTACTGTTTTTGTTTATGTAACTTTATATTTCTTTCTGGTCCTACTTTTCTTATACTTTTCGGTCGTCATTGTTTGTCGCTTGAGGTTTTTTGGTGTTCTGGGCATATTAAGACAAAATGAAAAGATCCATTTTGCTATAAATCTGTGCATAGATTTTTCCCTTAAAAATTGTTGATTTTTTTAGCCGTTAGATTAACCTCGGAATACTTATGTGCTTTCGTTTCTTTGACTTTAGCGAGCAAAGAGCAGCGGCTCATGCATGCGACGGCACGGTTCACGCAGAGGCAGCCAAAATCTCGCTGTCTTGCATATGCATTCTCCCTTTTTATTGCTGAACCCTGAACCCTTTAACCGCTAGCAGAGCGCTGATGTAACATGGTTTTTTTTCTATATTCGTATTTTAGTTATATATAAATTATTATAATGTAATCGCATTATAATTATATTATATTTATATTTGATAAATTTTTGAAAATAAATGACGACAAATATAGTCAAATATGTGCTTATGTGAAGCTTTGTGTTTTGTACGCGTGCATGCATAAAAAGACTGCATAATATACTGTGCACCATCATGTCCGAAGTTGTGCAGATACGTTATCTGATTTGTACAAATTTATACCTAAAGTTGTGCATGTCAGGGTGTGCGAAGGGATTTTTTTTCTTTAAATTTATGGAAAGAATCTATGCTCGAAGGATTTTTATCTGTTCTTGTAGAGTCAGGTGAGCCACGGGCACTAGAATGATCTGCCATTTAATAGCTTTGGATGTCGTTTGCTCTCAATTGAGAACAAAATCAGTGTTGTATGAATACAAACAATATATTTGAACATAGAATCTGCAGTTGCACAAATTTGCAACCGGGTTTGAATGTATTTTATAGCAGTCTTGTACTTGCTGGGAACAAAATGGGAACAAAAAGAAAAGCTTTTGGGTTTTCAGTCAGTGTTTTGGGCTATTCTGGGCCCACGTGCTTAATGGGCTGTATTTTTTACTGATTTGTTTGTGATATTTTTTTACGTGTCTTAGGCCTATATTTTTGGGCCATTTTTGCAAATGGCCCCGTGTGTGATTTTTACTATTTTTTCTTATGTAATTTTTTATATTTGTTTCTGGTCCTACTTTTCTTATACTGCTTTTTTTTCGGCCGTCATTGTTTGTCGCTTGAGGTTTCTGTTATAGTACTGTTTGTTTTGGGTTATGGGCATATTAAGACAAAATGAAAATATCAGTTTTGCTATAAAATCTGTGGATAGATTTTCCCTTAAAATTTGTCAATTTTTCTACCGTTTGATTAACCTCGGATATATCTATAATCTATAACTATTTATAAAACAAGTAGTGTTTTTATCTAAATTTTGTTTTGCTTGGCTATTTTATAGAAAATCCCTTGAGTTTTTTCGAAATTAACCCGCAGTCCGCCTGGTTATTTTAAAAAACCAAGTTAAAAAAGAAAAATGGGTTATTTTGCAGAAAACCCATTGAGTGTTTATAAAATTAACCTACAGTCCCAATGCTGAAAAGAAAAGGAGGGCTTGGATAAAAACATCTCTGCGCCCTATCTTCCGTCCCTATCCACGCCGCGCATATGCCCCTCCCTCCCGTCGTCGCTCGGAGCTCCCACAACGTCGCCTGGACCTTCGTCCTCCGCCTGCTTCCCTCCCTGCGTCGTCGTCCCGTTGCAACGCACGGGTATTTTGCTTATATATATAGAGAGAGCTAGCTGTGTGGCGCCGCACGCTGCCATCATCCGTGTGGCATGGCCGAATCTTTAATTTAAAAATTCAAATTGAAAATCAATCAGTTCAAATTGTTCTACATATAAATATCTCCTTGTAGACTAAATTTTATATTTATTTGAAATTTTTTACTATTTTATCGGATAGGTCAAAGATGTAATAAAATAGATACTCCAGAAATCGTTGGATTAATATATTTTTGACCTATCCGATAAAATAGTAAAAAATTTTAAAAAATGTAAAATTTGGTCTACAAGGCGATATTAATATGTAGAACAATTTGAACAGTTTGGATTTTCAATTTGAGTTTTCAAATTAGAGATTTGGCCATGCCACACGGACGGGCCGTGCGCGCGCCACACAAGAGCCCAACTATATATATATACACACACACACCGGGAAAAAACTGCACATGTCGAGAAAAACCAACCCTATTTCAAGTTTGCAAAAATAATTGACATTGAATCTTCTCCAAGGTTTTGGAGATTCAGATGTTGACTTTGTAGTGTTTCCCAATATCTCCAACAGGCCGAAATAGGAAAAAGTTTTTGAAAAAAAGGTTTCATTCACTATTGGAGAAATGATCTTTACTCTTTACTCCACTGACTAAAATACAATAGTCTCGGTTTCAATACGAACCGAGACTATAAAAACTAGAGTTTTTAGTCCTGGTTAAAAGAGAAAACGACTCTCTAGGATCATCTTTAGTTCCGGTTAGATTCCTATGAGAACCTGTCAGATCTCCAAGGATCTTTAGTCCTGGTTGGTAACACCAACCGGGACTAAAGATCCTAAATTTTGTCCCGATTGATGTTACCAACCGGGACTAAAGATACAAATGATCTTTAGTCCCGGCTGGTAACACCAACTGGGATTAAAACGAAGGTGCTTTTTATACTTTCTTCTAGTTTCTCCTCCAGCTCGAGCCAATGTCTTCAAAGGTTTGCAGAAGAAGAGACGTGTTGTCAAAATTTTTTGTGAAATTTTTTGGTAATAATACACAAATATGAGGGACCTACAAGGTTTGCAACTTCATCCTCTTATGATCTATGCTTAGCATATTATTTTTTACGATACATTTCTATACATTTTTATCTCTAAATAGGTTAATGAAAAATGAAGAGAGAGAAAATTTGTTTGGAGAAAAATATTTTACTTCTTAAAATCCACAACACCATCCTCTAATTATGCTTTAGCATATTACATTTGTAGGTATATTTACATGCGCTTTTATCTCAAAAAATATTTATGAAAAATGATGAGAGAGAAACTTGTGGACAAAAATATTATAAAATAAAAGACAAAAAATATAGAAAATTTGATAGTAGATTAGAAAACTAAGGTAATTTAAAAATCGTTAAAATAGTTAGAACTAAAAACACTACGTAGAACTTTAAAAGAACTTTTAGAAATAATTTCAGATTATAAGTACAACACATTAATATATGTTAAATTATTATATAATTATTGTCGATTATATATGTAATTATTGTCATATTATCTAAATGGTTTGACTTTCGTTGTTTTTTCTTATGATTTTTGTGCATTTTATGTAGATGGATCGACAATGGATGTACACCGCGGATCGACGATCGACAGAGTTTATTCAAGGCATGTATTATTTTTTGAGTGTGGCCAATGCCAACAAGCATAAGGCTTTATACGTTGTCCATGCAAAAAGTCAAAAATGAGAAGGAGTATTCACATCAAGAATTATTCATGCCCACTTGTTTTAGTCCGGGTTCATGCCTCATTATAATTGCTGGACATCGCACGGAGAGGTAGGGGTTGTTGGAATGGAAGAAGATAAAGAAGAAGACAACAACATTCCGGACTGTGGTCAACACGGTGGGTTTGAAGAGAATGCAACAGGCAAGGCGGACGGGGATGTTGAAGAAAACGATGGTGCCGATGACCTTGGTCAGATGTTGCGTGATGTATAGAAGGACTGTGAAGGTGAAAAGGAGGTGCAGAAATTGGAGCGGATGTTGGCGGACCATAAAACGTCTTTGTACCCAGGTTGCGAACAGGGGCACAAAAGTTGGGTACCACGCTGGAATTCTTGCAATGGAAGGCCAAAAATGGTGTTAGTGACAAGACATTTGGCGAGTTACTAAAACTCGTGAAGAACATTCTTCGTGAAGAACATTCTTCCAGAGGGAAACAAATTGCCGGAATCAACGTACGAAGCTAATAAGTTAGTTTGCCCTCTAGGACTAGAGGTACAGAAGATACATACATGTCCTAACGATTGTATCCTCTATCGCGGTGAGGAGTACGAGAACCTAGAAGCATGTCCGGTTTATAAAGCACTTCGATACAAGATCAGACGAGATGATCCAGACGAAGTTGACGGATAGCCCTCGAAGATGAAAGTTCTTGCTAAGGTGATAGTGGTATTTTCCTATAATACCACTGTCACGCCCAGAAATTCACACCAGAATTTCTGCAGCTAATTTATGCATTAAACCCTCGTCCAGGCATCAGGCGAGGTACACAAATCGACATTATTGATAATACAGAAACCACGTCTTAGAAACTATATAAAAGAGTTACACAAATGCAGCGGAAAGGAAAAAAAGCTGACTTAAGCTAAACTTGACTCGAGTGAAGCGAAACACCAACACCACAACTAACCCTTGACGGCGAACAAGCCTACACTTCTTCAGAGACCTCGACCTCAACCTCTGGCACTGAAGGGGGAAAAAGAGCAAGACTGAGTGTAACCACCGTACTCAACAAGTCATACCAGAAGAGGAGGTATGATGCAGGATAAATATCAAGAAAAGGGATAAAGGCTCAATTTGCATAAACATCATTGCAGAGATAATAATAATAGTTGAAAGCAGTAAAATAGTAGTAATAATTAAGCAATATTAAATAAACACTGTACAATGTTAAAAACTACGTTGCAACAGGCCCATCCATCTATTTGTACTAGTCAAGTCCCAACAGTTCATTCATGTAAATAAGTAAGACTAATCAAGGTGAATCTGGTCGATCGCCCGTAACCGTGGGCATGGCTATTCGAATAGTTTTACTCTGAGTAAAGGTGTACAATTATACCCAAAAGACACAATCCCACGACACGTTACCGTGTGCTGGAGTACCACCACGATCCCCCGGAAAGGAACTGTGACAGGACCCTTCACACAACCCCCAACCAATCGTACCACACCAAGGTTTCGCCCCCACTCCCATCGGGTTAATGGGCAGCCCCCTCTCATGACGCGGTGAATCTGGCAGCCGATCAACCCTTAAAACCGGGGCCGACCCAACTCCATCACGCCCACCCTCACTAGGGTACATTGGCTTGAGACTGCTACGCTACAGACCCAGCCATTACCTATGCTATGCTGGCTTGTGGTATGCATGGTAATTCTTCCAGGGTTTCCCGAGAACCGGCCCTTAATTGTCATGAGCATGCTAACCAAAAACTAACCATGTGCTCACAACCCACCATTTTCATCTTCAGTATTATTAAATAGAGTCAAAAACTTGACATCATATGAGAATCAGTCTCTAATATAATAATTGATTAATATGGTCCCCTTAAGTGAGCTAGTTGAGCTAAGCATGGCTAATAAAGCCCTAAACTAACATCTAGTCATATTGAACCCAAGTTATCAATGGTATAAGGTAAACAATCCCTATGGTTGAGTACAGTAGGTATAAAATCTCATATAATGACATTCTAAAACATATGCAGTATTTGAGAGAAAAGAGATATTTAAATAAAATAGGTACAATATGATCAATGTAAAGTATGACTTGCCTTGCTCTGGAGACTGGGGAACCTCGGCGACTACTTCGAGGTAGACAGACTCGCTGGAAAGGTCGGAATCTACACGACAAACAAAGAACTCAACAATACACCCTAAAAGTCTATTGATACAACACTAAAATGTATTTTTAATGGATCCCTGACATTTTTTTGGATTTAATGAAATTAGAATGGACTAAAACGAAGCTCGAATTAAAGATAAGAATTTTAGAAGTTTAATTGTGATTTTTAAACTAAATAGAAAAGACTAAATTAATTATTGCGCAATTAAGTCTCGGGATGACGCAAGCATTGCGCGGGTGGTAAGGGCGACGTCTTGCTTGGCGTCGGCATGATTTGCTAACATTGTCATTTGGCGTGATTTCCTTTGGCGTCGGCGTGGCAGCAGCAGCGGTCGGCTCGATCCACGGTGGACCGAGTCCACGGCGGGGCGGTGGCGGCTTGTTGCAATGCGGCGGCCATCGAGAGGGCGGCGGTGATCGGACGGCGGGCACGCACGTGGGAACGAGCAGCTCGGATGTGCCCGATCTGGGCGATCGGACGGCTGCGGTGCGCTAGGGTTAGGGTTTCACGGGGCGGCTGCGGCGATGACACGTGGCACCATTGCAACGGTGGCGCGGGCAGCGGGATTGGACGGTCCCGATCTACCGCGCGGTAGATCAGACAGTCGAGAGGCGGCTCAGGTTAGGGTTTGCGCGGGCGCGACGACGCCGAGCTTTGACCGCCGGCCATGGCCGCGCGGTGGCCGGCCGGGCTTCGGCGACACGGGAAACGGCGTCGATGGGCGGCGTGGTGCACGGAAGACGACGGCGGAGAGGGTTCCACGGCTCGAGATTGCTCAGGGTGACGGCGCACCGCGGGAGCCGAAAGGAAAGGGCGGCGGCGCACTCACCGAAGATGGGGCAGACGACGGCGGCGGCGACGATTTCGAGGCTAAAAGCACGGGAGCAAAAGGGGAAGCACGCGGAGGCAGCGAGGGGATTTTATAGGGGCGGATAGAGATTGGATTGCGCATGGGAAGCCCGCAAATCGTTCATCGTCGGTTTCGGACTCGGGTTAGGGGAGAGAAAGAAACGGCGGCTGTTTCGGGGCGACGGCGGCGCAGCACGACGGGAAGGGCGAAGGCGAGGCGGCGGCGCACGCCGGGCCCGGCATGGGTCCGACGTGGCACGGGGGCGCACGGAGGTTGTGGGGCGGCGGCACGCATGGCGACGGCGGCTTGGTCCGGCCGGGCATGGGGAAGGCGGCCCGACAGGTGGGGCCCATCGGTCGGTGGCCTGCGGGTTCGGGGAGGCATCCCGGACTTTGCACGCGTGGGCAGCTCGGCTTGGGCCGAAAGAAGGGGGAGTTGGGCCGAAAGGAGCTAGGCCGATGGCCCGATTAGGGGGAAAAGGGCGGGAGCCGTACAGGTCGCACGGGGAAAAAATAAGAAGAGGAAAAAGGGATTTGGCACTTAATTTAAATTGCAGATTTCTTATTTAATTGATTAAAAATTATTCCAGTGCTGTGAAAATTCCCGTAAAAATCCTGTTAGTGTATTTTGACATGTAGAATTTAAGAAAAATCATACCATGCAATTTCCATTTATTAATTGCATTTTAAAATTACTTGTTGGCTCTAGATTAATTCTAGGAATTCCGATTATTTTAGGGTAAATTATTTAAGCGATTTAGGAGCAAAACTCGGGGTGCGACAAACCTATCCCCCTTAAACAGAATCTCGACCCCGAGATTCGGAGGCACTGGCGAAGAGGTGCGGGTGCGCGACCTTCAACTCATCTTCTCTTTCCCAAATAGCTTCTTCTTCCGAGTGATGAGTCCATCGAACTTTACAAAATCTGATAACCTTGTTCCGAGTCCCTCTTTCACTGGTCTCGAGGATACGAGCTGGTCTCTCCACATAGGTCAAGTCCTCTTGAATTTCAATCTGGTCTGGACTCGCCTGCTCCTCTGGTACCCTCAAACACTTCTTTAACTGAGACACGTGAAACATGTTGTGAATACCAGCCATGTTGGATGGAAGTTCGAGCTAATAAGCTACTTCTCCTCGATGTTCCCGAATTCTGTATGGTCCCACAAAACGTGGTGCCAACTTGCCTTTGGTTTGAAAACGGTGTACTCCCCGGAGCGGTGTAACACGAAGATACACAAAATCCCCTGCTTCAAAAGCGAGATCTCTTCGATGATTGTCTACGTAGCTCTTCTGCCGAGACTACGCAATTCTCAATCTTTCCCGAATCGTTTGGACTTTTGCTTCTGCTTTGCTTATCACTTCTGTGCAAAACAACTGACGTTCACCAGTCTGATCCTAGAAAAGGGGTGTGCATCACTTTCGTCCATACAACGCCTCATAGGGTGCCATTTGAATGCTCGCTTGATAAATGTTGTTATAGAAGAATTTTGCATAGGGCAAACTCTTGTCCCACGCTTTACCAAATTCAAGCACATATGCTCTCAACATGTCTTCCAAAATTTAATTCACTCTCTTCGTTTGACCATCTGTTTGCGGATGATAGGCCGTACTAAAATTCAAACGGGTACCAAGCTCTTCTTGCAACTTCTTCCAGAACTTGGAAGTAAACTGACTTCCTCGGTCAGACACGATCTTCTTATGCACTCCATGTAAACACATGATTCTAGCAAGGTATAGTTCTGCCAGCTTCTTTCTCGAGTAGGTAGTATGCACTGGTATGAAATGAGCCACTTTCATCTTTCGTAAGTCGATCCACAACGACCCAAATTGAATCAGACCCTGTCGATGTGCGGGGTAAACCCGTGATGAAATCCATTCTAATTTCTTCCCATTTCCATTCCGGAATTTGGAGAGGTTGCAACAATCTTGCGGGCCGTTGATGTTTTGCCTTGACCCGCTGACAAACATCACAAAGCGCGACAAACTCAGCTATTTCTCTCGTCATACTGACCCACCAAAACTTCTCTTTGAGATCTTGATACATCTTTGTACTGCCCGGATGAATTGAATAAGTGGTTTGGTGAGCTTCTGTGAGGATCAACTGTTTCAATTCTTTATCTTCTGGCACACACAATCTATTTCCCATCCAGATTGTTCCATGCTCGTCTTCTGTAAAGTCGCGAGCTTTTCCGACTCTCATGTTCTTCTTGAGTTCAGCCATCTCGGGATCTGATGCCTGAGCAGCCCGAATTTGATCAATGAGAGTGGGTTGAGCTTCCAGAGCAGCCACAAAACCAAAATCCACAACATGTAGATTCAGGTACTCAAATTCTCACTGCAACTGATTACACATTCTTTCTATGTTGATGTTGTTGCAGTAACTCTTCCGGCTCAAAGCATCTGCTACCACGTTAGCTTTACCAGGATGGTAATGTATCCCCAAATCATAATCCTTGATCAATTCCAACCATCTTCTCTCACGAAGGTTCAAGTCCGGTTGGGTGAAGATATACTTGAGACTTTTATGATCTGTATACACTTCACAACGATTGCCAATTAGGTAGTTTCGCCAGATCTTCAAGGCATCAACCACTGTGGCTAACTCCAAATCATGAGTTGGATAGTTGTTCTCATGCAGACGCAACCGACGTGAAGCATATGTGACCACTTTGCCTTCTTGCATCAACACACATCCCAGCCCTTGGCGGGATGCATCACAATAAACTTGAAATTCTTTTGCTGGATCTGACAGTATCAATACTTGTGCAGACACCAACTTCCTCTTAAGCTCTTCAAAACTCTTGTTACATTTTGCTAACCACTTGAATTTCTCATCTTTCTTCAACAATTGAGTCATCGGCTTGGCAATTTTGGAGAAATTCTCAATGAAGCGGCGGTAATAACCCACAAGTCCAAGAAAACTTCGAATCTGTGTAACTGCTTTTGTCGGACTCCACTTGGTAACTGACTCTACATTGGACGAATCCACTGCTACTCCTTGAGCATTCACAATGTGGCCGAGGAACTGCACTTCCTTTAACCAAAAAGCACACTTGCTAAACTTGGCGTAGAGTTGATGATCCCTCAACTTCTCGAGCACTAACCGGAGATGATGCTCATGTTCTTCCTCGGTCTTGGAGTAGATCAAAATGTCGTCAATGAACACCACGATAAATTTGTCCAAGAATTCCATAAACACCCTGTTCATTAGATTCATAAAGAAAGCTGGTGCATTGGTCAATCCAAAAGACATGATCGTACACTCATACAGACCGTACTGAGTGATAAAAGCAGTCTTGGGAATGTCCTCTTCCCGAATTCTTAACTGATGGTAGCCTGATCGTAGGTCTATCTTGGGGAATACCTTTGCCCCCTTGAGTTGATCAAACAGATCATCAATCCGTGGTAGAGGATACTTGTTCTTGATAGTGACCTCATTGAGTGCGCGATAATCGACACACATTCTCTTGGTCTTGTCTTTCTTCTCCACAAATATCAGGAGCACCCCAAGGCAACATGCTCGGGCGGATATAACCTTTGTGCAACTGTTCATCCACTTGCTTCTTGACTTCTGCCAACTCGTTGGCTCCCATTCTATACGGTCTCTTGTGAATTGGGGCGGTCATTGGTACTAGGTCAATCCGGAATTCAATTTCTCTTTCTGGTGGCATCTGAGTTAAATCTTCGGGAAAAACTTTAGGGTATTCTTTGACTTTGGGGATATCTTCTAATTTCATAGGGATCTTTCCTGCTACTTCAGACGATTCACCAGTAGAAACATGATTCAAACTTGCCACAGTCTTGGCTTGCATGGGAGAACGAAAAACAATCTCTTTTCCTTTCCCATTGATTAAAGTAATTGTATGACTAGCGCAGTCAATTACTCCCTTATGTCTCGACAACCAATCCATCCCAAGAATGACATCTAGGCCTTTTGATTGAAGAAGGATAAGGTTGGCTAGAAATTTGGATCCTTGGATCTCTATTGCCACGGAAGGGCAGTACTTAGCTGTGTCCAGATGGTTTCCAGGGGTTTGAACCCACATAGGTATCTTAAGTTCCACTACTGATAACCCATGTGCCCCAACAAACTGCTTTGAAATAAACGAATGCGTAGCACCAGAATCAAATAGTACTGTAGCAGGAGTGAGATTCACAGGAAACGTACCCAATATGACTTCGGGAGAGGCCTGCGCTTCCTCTGTAGACGCATGATTGACATGGGCCTGGATGAACCTTGGTCCAGCGCGCCTTGGCTTTGGACACTTGTCTGCAAAATGCCCAGGTTCACCACAGTTGAAGCAGACTCCTGGCTTCCCTCCGAAGTCCTTCCTTGGAGGTGGTGGCTTGGACTGCGGCTGGGGTGGAGCTGTTGGAGGACGCGGGGCTGAAGTGCGTTGCTGCTGTCCACTACCACTGCCACTATTGCCAACTTGAAAATTCCCTGGGTGATAAGGCCGATGCTGACGAACAATCATGGTGGTAGGTCCACCCTGACTTTCGAACATGAAACGTGGCCTCTGCTGATTTCCTTGCTGTTGAGGAGGTCTAAATTGGACTGCCTTTCTTTTCTTAATCATCTTGTTGCGCTGGTCTTCCTGTCGAATGGCCTTGTCAACCAGCTTCTCAAAGTTAACATACTCACCTGAGATCAGCTTGTCAGTGAGTTCATCATCCAAACTAGCGAAGAACTTTTCTTGTTGTTCTGCATCAGTGCGCACGTCCTCTGGGGCGTAACGTGCAAGACGGTTGAACTCATGCAGATACTCAGTAACTGGCCTATTACCCTGCTCAAGAGAACGGAACTCACGCTTCTTCTGTGCAACTATTCCAGCAAGAATATGTGCTGTCCTGAAACTACGACAGAACTCTTCCCATGTGACTGCTGCTCCAGTTGGGCGAGTAACCAAGTAGTAGTCCCACCAAGCAGAAGCAGGGCCTTGCAACTGATGGGTAGCAAAAGAGACTTTCTCATGGTCCATGCATTGCAGTAGGTCTAACTTCTCTCTATAGCATGAAGCCAGTCATTGGCCTCCATAGGATTGGTGGTGCTGGAGAAGGTCGGCGGTCGGACGCGAAGAAATTATGGCAACTTAGACTGGGGTGGTGGAGGAGCAAACTGGTTATTCTGCTGCTGCTGCTGCATCTGTTGCAACATTTGATGTTGCATCTGCTGGTGCTGTTGTTGCATTTGCTACATCATCACAGCCATCATCTGCATCTGCGAGGCAAGCACTTGAGCAATAGTGGGATTCTCAGGTGGCGGCAGAGGAGCATTGCCGTTGACATCATGATTCTCGTTGTTGTTGTCACCTGACTGCCCGTTATTGCTGTTTGTTCCGTTGGTCCTGGTGTTCACCATCTGGAGAAGACGACCGAACCAAAGAGAGAAAAGAAGAAAAATAGACTAACTTAGAAACTAAACTTTATTATTGGAATTCAAATGCATTGTTCTGATCTTGATTAAAACAAAGTAAAGCACGAAACATCCTTAATTGGTCAGCCATACCACACTTGATATCGACTACCAGCTAACCCACACACAGCAGCCTAACACACAGCAACTACCAAGAAGACAAACTAAGCAAAACGATAAAACTAAGAAAGGGCGACTAGAACGATCCGCGAGACGAGGAGTCAAAACTGCTTCCTTCAGAGGATCCCCATTCTTCAGAACGGCTCCTGGAGTCCTCTGTCTTCATCTCGGACTTCGACTCTTCTGAATCGGTGGCTGTAGCCCAACCAATCCTGCCTCTTTCCTCAGAAGAACTCTGAGTCTCTTCTGAATCCATGTCTTCAGTTGAATCCTCAGAGCTTAAGTCACTGGAGATGGAGATCCAACCGTTGTTGCCACCTTCGCCTTGGTACGCCGAAGTCGGGGCGAAAGCAAGAGCAGAACCTGCAGCAGGAGGAACTAGGACAGGCACGGGAACTGGAGCTGGTGGAGCGGGAGGAGATGGAGGAGGCACAGGAGGAGCTGGTGGAGGAATCTGGGGCACCAGCTGGATATGGACAGGTGCAGTGGTGGTCTTCCGAGGCGTAGTACGAATCCTGACACCACCTGGTGCTGGAAGTCCTTTCAACTCAACAACTTCTTTCTTGAGACGGACCACTTCGTCTTGCAGACTCACGATCCTCATCATCTTCCTGTCGTTCAGCTCCTTGGCTGCCTTGTGCAAGTCTGAGTGCATCTTGTCCAGTCCCCTGATCACCGTGCACATGCGGCCGAAAGTAGAGTCAATCTCATCTGCAGTAGACTTGAAAGCACTGACGTCGGAGGAACTGCCACGAGGGGGATGGTAGCGATAAGCGGAGGTGCGAAGGTCAGCATCATGCAGCTCCCTCATCCTGGCCATCAGCAGGTATGCAGCTTCTTGACAAGCATGGTCCGACATGCCTCCTGAAGCTGTGACCTCCATGTTGGGAAGACACGTTCCCACAAACCCGTGAACCTCCAAACGGACACGGTAAGGCAACTCGCCACTAAGAGGTGCGATTGTGGTATACTCCGGCGCTCCAGGATACCCGACTACAAGGGCCATGCGTGCCAGCTCTGCGACAAAGCCCACCATTCCTTTTCCACAGTGGGAATCCTGCCATCTATAGAAACAAAGGAGTGGAAATCAAAGCATGCTCAAAAACCAAAAGACCAAAGACCCATTTTCACAAATTCTAAAACCCTGGACTGGCTTCACTTTTTAAAACACCCCCCTTTTTTTAAACTGATGCAAATGAAAAGATTAGAGGGCTCTTAAGTTTTTCAGTTGGCTTGTCCTACAGTCGAAGGCCGGCTTTGATACTAACTTGTCACGCCCAGAAATTCACACCAAAATTTCCGCAGCTAATTTGTGCATTAAACCCTCGTCCAGGCATCAGTCGAGGTACACAAAAAACTGACTTAAGCTAAACTTGACTCGAGTGAAGCGAAACACCAACACCACAGCTAACCCTTGACGGCGAACAAGCCTACACTTCTTCGGAGACCTCGACCTCAACCTCTGGCACTGAAGGGGAAAAAAGAGCAAGACTGAGTACAACCACCATACTCAACAAGTCATACCGAAAGAGGAGGTATGATGCAGGATAAATATCAAGGAAAGGGATAAAGGCTTAATTTGCATAAACAGCATTGCAGAAATAATAATAATAGTTGAAAGCAGTAAAACAGTAGTAATAATTAAGCAATATTAAATAAACACTGTCCAACGTTAAAACCACGTTGCAACAGGCCCATCCATCCATCTGTACTAGTCAAGTCCCAACAGTTCATTCATGTAAATAAGTGAGACTAATCAAGGTAAATATGATCGATCGCCCATAACCGTGGGCACGGCTATTCGAATAGTTTTACTCTGATCAGAAGTGTACAATTGTACCTACAAGACACAATCCCACGACATGTTACCGTGTGCCAGAGTACCATCACAATACCCCAGAAAGGAACTGTGACAAGACCCTTCACATAACCCCCCTCTAACCAATCGTACCACACCAAGGTTTCGCCCCTACTCCCATCGGGGTAATGGGCAGCCCCCTCTCGTGCCACGGTGAATCCGGGAGCCGATCAACCCTTAAAACTGGGGCTGACCCAACTCCATCACGCCCACCCTCACTAGGGTACGTCGGCTAGAGACAGCTACGCTACAGACCCAGCCATTACCCATGCTGGCTTGTGGTATGCACGGTAATTCTTCCAGGGTTTCCCGAGAACCGATCCTTAATTGTCATCAGCATGCTAACCAAAAACCAACCATGTGCTCACAACCCACCATTGTCATGATTCAGTATTATTAGAATAGAGTCACAAACTTGACATCATCTGAGAATCAGTCTCTAATATAATAATTGATTAATGTGGTCCCCTTAGGTGAGCTAGTTGAGCTGAGCATGGCTAAGCAGGCCCTAAACTAACATCTAGTCATATTGAACCCAAGTTATCAATGGTATAAGGTAAACAATCCCTATGGTTGAGTACAGTAGGTATAATAATTCCATAGAATGACATTCTAAAACATATGAACTATTTGAGAGAAAGAGATATTTATATAAAATAGGCACAATATGATCAATGTAGAGTATGACTTGCCTTGCTCTAGAGACTGGGGAACGTCGGCGACTACTTTGAGGTAGACGGACTCGCCAGAAAGGTCAGAATCTACATGACAAACAAAGCACTCAACAATACATCGTAAAAGTCTACTGAAACAACACTGAAAAGTACTTTTAATGGATTCTTGACATTTTTCTAGATTTAATGAAGTTTGAATGGTCTAAAGCGAAGCTCGGATTAAAAAGATATGAATTTTAGGTGTTTAATTGTGATTTTTAAAATAAACAAAAAAGATTAAATTAATTATTGCGCAATTAAGCCTCGGGCTGACGCAAGCATTGCGCGAGGCGTAAGGGCCGACGCGCATGAAACGGCACTGTCTGCCGTTGACGACGCCGGCTGACGCAAGCCGCCGCGCGCCCTAGGCCGACGCGCCGCTGCAAACGCGAGCGGCGACTCAGCTCGGGTCCACAGTGGACCGAGTCCATGGCGGGGCGGCGGCGGCTTGCTGCTACGCGGCGGCCATCCGAGAGGTTGGCGGCGATCGGACGGCGGGCGCGCGCGCTGGATCGGGTGGCTCGGATGCGCCCGATCGGGGCGATCGAACGACTACGGTGCGCTAGGGTTAGGGTTTTAGGGGTCGGCTGCGGCGACGACACCGAAGGGTTACGCGGAGGCTACGCTAGCTGAAAACAAAAACTTTTACCGCGCATCCCAAACACTTGCAAGTAAGGGCCGATAGATCGTTACCGATTGGAGTATGCAGCGGAATTAGCCAATCGGGGCTATCCAATCTGGAACTGTGCTGGCCGATGACAGCCGATTCCCGGGGACAGCCGATTCACCAATCAGCCGATTCGCAGATGCCGCAGCCGATCCGAGTCGTCCGACTGTGTTCTCGCGCCTCGCTCCAATGCGCTCGACCGCAGCCGATTCCTCCACAGCCGATGAACAGCGCGCAACGTAGCAGCGCCTCTACCGGTATCCACACGTCCGGGGACAGAACGCCGAACACCCGTGTGCTAGCACGCGATGCAAGGCTAGGCTCGAAGGTGGGGAGGGTTTCTGTGGAGATTGATCTCGGCGACTTTTGTTGCGGATTCGGTTCAACGCGATACAAAATGACGTGTCGCAGCTCTCCACCCCTCCCTCCTTTATATAAAGTTGGCCGACTAGGACTAGTGGCCGATTAGGACTCTATTTTGAATCGGATCTCATCCGTATCTCATAGAGTTGGCCGCCCACACGTCGTAAGCCCATAGGACTCTATCCGATCGGATCCCTATCCGATCGAGCCGTATCCGAGTCCAACTCGAATATCTATTCTATCCCCTTAAGCGTGCGACCGTAGGTTCAGGTATACTCGGTTTCAGCTATAGTCTAACTTAGCCGATTGTCGGCTCGAGTCCAACTCAGCCGACCCGTCAACGGCGCCTAGCAGCACATATTGACACCATAGTATACAAGAATAATATCGGCTCGAACCTGTAATGTGTACACAAATCCCTTTGCCTCACGATACCGTTAAGCTATAGGCAAGATGTGTGCCATCCCTTCAATAGCTTAACCTTTCACTCGAATTGTATTGGATTATCCGTCCGTTGATTGACTCCTCAATCAACTCAGCATGGCCATGCATTTCCATAATCCTAGACTCGAGGGCCCAGATATCTCTCCAAAGGAGGGGCAAATTCCATCTTGATCACTCACATCCCACTCCATGTTTCATAGCAAACCCGAAAACTACATTTATAACTACCCAGTTCGGAATAGTGTTTGGTAGTCCCAAAGTAGGCTACTACACATGTTGGAATCCATGGTGATCTCAGTCTAAGGACTTTGTACCAACACTACCCGAGACCAACTAATGGCACATTGATTCCCGTAGTGTCTCATGGTGGGTCTATCCAACAATGTGTTCTCCAACACATGTGTCCATGTTTATTGATTTGGTATCTCCATACCCATGATCTATGAGACATGATCATCAATCAATAAACATGCCGATCTTAGAATCATATTTGTTCCAACAATATGACATATGATCGAGGATCGTTTAGAAATAGATTCATACATAAAGAGTCTCATAAATAAGTCACGTACTTATTGATCAATACAAGATGTCTATTTCATGGAACCGAATAACACTTTATTCATAAATACATAAACATTGACGTGATATCCAACATCTTCATGTTGCCTCTAGGGCATATCACTAACAATCTCCCACTTGCACTAGAGTCAATCATGTAAGTATCTAATACCCATTGCTCTTGTGTGCGCCTCATGCTTCGGTGAGGGAGAGGTTTTGTCGGCGGATCGGCTATGTTGAGATCCGTGTGCACTTTGCATATCTTGGCATCACCTCTGTCCACTATCTCGCGGATGAGATGATATCGCCAAAGTATGTGTTTGGACTTCCGATGTGACCTCGGCTCCTTGGCTTGTGCTGGCTCCACTATTATCACAATAGAGAGACATTGGACCGTCGTACTAGTCATCACACCTAGCTCGAAATGAATTTCTTGATCCAAACGCCTCCTTTGCGGCTTCCGCAAGCAATGTACTCGGCCTCCGTTGTAGAATCAGCAAGTATCCCGCTTGGAACTCTTCCAGTGATCGCGCCTCCGTTCGGGCGAACACGAACCCGCATTGCGATCTATAATCATCCTTGTCCGTTTGGAAGCTAGCATCGGTGTAACCACTTACAACGAGCTCTTCTTCACCTCCATAGACTAGGAACATATCCTTAGTTCTTCTCAAGTACTTAAGGATATTCTTTACGGCGATCCAGTGACCTTCACCCGGATCTCGATCGTATCTCGCTCGTAGCACTCAAAGCGTACGAGACATCCGGGCGTGTACAAAGCATGGCATACATGATGGATCCAATTGCCAAAGCATATGGAACCATACCCATCTTATTCCGCTCATCATGTGTCCGAGGACACCGATTCTTGCTAAGATTAATGCCATGTGACATGGGCAAGAAACCTTTCTTGGAATCATGCATGTTGAACCTTTTCAACACCTTGTCAATGTATGTACTTTGGCTTAATCCAATTAGCCTCTTGGATCTATCTCTATAGATCCGAATGCCTAATATGTATGTTGCCTCCTCTAAGTCTTTCATGGAAAAACTATTTTTCAATGAAGACTTGACAGATTCTAGCATAGGGATATCATTTCCAATCGCAATATGTCATCCACATATAAGATTAGAAATACAATTGCGCTCCCATCGACCTTTTGTAAACACAGGCCTCATCTTCGTTTTTGATGAAACCAAACCCTTTGATTACTTCATCAAAACGAATATTCCAACTCCGAGATGCTTGCTTCAATCCATAAATGGATTTCTATAGCTTGCATATCTTTCCAGCGATTCTGGATCGACAAAACCCCGAGGTTGTATCATGTATACATCCTCGCTTAGGTTTCCATTTAGGAAAGCCGTTTTGACATCCATCCGCCATATCTCATAATCGAGATATGCAGCAATCGCTAGGATAATCGAATAGATTTAAGCATTGCGACGGGCGAGAAGGTTTCATCATAATCAACTCCTTGAATCTCGTTTAAAACCTTTCGCCACCAATCGCGCCTTATAGATGTGAACATTTCCATCCATATCGGCCTTTTCTTAAAAACCCATTTACACTCAATGGTTTTGACACCATCAGTGGATCAACCAAGTTCCAAACTTGATTGTCATACATGGATTCTATTTCGAATTTCATGGCTCCAAGCCACTTGTTGGAATCGGGTCCCACCATCGCTTCCTCATAGGTCTTAGGTTCATCGTTGTCCAACAACAATATATCACGTTGTTCCGCACTGTACTTGTCGTGCACGACGTGATCTTTCGACTCCGTGGGCTGGTGTATCTACAACCGGTGACGCAACACTTTGCTCCCCGTTGTGGTTCCGTGGTCGCGAAACGTTTTCGGTGTTTCTTGAACTTCTTCAAGATGCACCCTGCTCCCACTAACCCTTCTTGAAAGAAACTCTTTCTCCAAGAAGACACCGTGTCGGGCGACAAACACTTTGCCTTGTTCCCGATTATAAAAGTAATATCCCTTAGTTTCCTTAGGATATCCCACAAAGAAGCACTTGTCGATTTGGGTGTGAGCTTGTCGACCGTAAACGCTTTATATAAGCCTCGCATCCCCAAATTTTGAGAAAAGACAAACTAGGGGTTGCCCTGTCCATATCTCATATGGTGTCTTTTCAACTCGACTTAGATGGAACTCTATTTAGTGTGAGCGCAATGTTTCAAGAGCATATCCCCGTAAGGATAACGGAAGATCACTTTGGCTCATCATCGACCGCACCATGTCCAACAAGGTGCGATTTCTCCGTTCGGACACCCCATTCCATTGTGGAGTTCTGGCGGAGTCAAGCGTGGAACAATTCCACAATCTTTCGATAATTACCAAACTCTTGGCTCAAGTATTCTCCTCCACGATCCGATCGTAGAAACTTGATTGTTTTCCCTAAATGATTCTGTACTTCATTCGGAATTCTTTGAACTTTTCAAAGGATTCGGACTTATGCCTCATTAAGTAGATATAACCATATCTACTAAAGTCATTGGTAAAGGTAATGAAGTACGATAACCACCTCGGCCGTTGAGCTCATTGGTCCACATACATCGGTATGTACGAGTGCCAATAAGTCACTTGCTCTCTCACTATGTCCCGTGAAAGGTGCCTTTGTCATCTTACCAAGTAAACAAGACTCACATGTCTCAAATGATTCAAAATCAAAAGAGTGAAGTAATCCATCCTTATGGAGCTTCTCCATGCGTTTCTTATTTATATGGCCTAAGCGACAATGCCGGATAAACGTAGGGTTTATATCATTAGAGAGTTGCCTTTTGTATTAATGTTATAGATGGGAGACGCTTCAAGATTCAAAACGTATAATCCATTCACCAATGGAGCATGAAAATAGAACATATCTCGAGATATATTGAACAACCATTGTCCATTGATCTAAAATCATATCCTTCCGCTTGCAAACATGAAGCGGAAATAATGTTTTGACATAGTGTTGGAACACAATAACAATTATTTAATTCCAAAACTAATCCTCGAAGGTAGATAAAGTGGTATCGTGCCGACAAAGAATCGTAGCAACGCTTGCTCCATTGCCGATGCGCAGTTCACCCCGCCCCTTCTCAATCCTCTACTTCTTCTCATTTCCCGCAACGACTTGCAAATATGAGCTACCGATCCGGTATCAAATACCCAAGAGTCAGTAGGTGAAGTAGCAAGATTAATGTCTATAACATTAATACCGAAGCGTAAGTCGTACTTTGCTTCTTTTTGAGATCCTCCATGTACTTCTTGCAGTTCCTCTTCCAAGTGGTCTGTCTCCTTGCAATAGAAGCAAACGGCATCCGATGCCGCCGACCCCTTCTTGCCCTTCTTTGCATTGGAGGCACTCGCGATCTCATCGGGAGTTAACTTCCTCTTGGTGCAAAGTTTCTTGACAGTGGTTTGCGCTTAGCCTTCGCATCATCATCACATGATGACCATTCTTCTAGATACTCTCCTCACTGTCTTTAGCATCCCATGCAATTCAGCCAAGGTTCTATCCATATTGTTCATGTGATAATTCAATATGAATGGCTCGAAGCTCGGAGGGAGCGACGAAGAATCACATCGTAGCCAACTCTTGGCTAAGGGGAAAACCTAGTTTTTCCGGACTCTCAATGTAGCCAATCATTTTTATCACATGCGGATCGACGGGATTCCCTCAACAAGCTCGCACGCAAACAAGGACTTTGAGGTGTTGAACCTCTCGGCCCGAGCTTGGTTCTCAAACATGCCACGCAGCCCCCGAATAATAGTGTGAGCATCGCCGCTCTCATATTGCTTCGAAGCTCGGGGACATTGTAGCAAGCATGAGACAGCTTATATCTAGGGCATCATTAGTGTGCTTCTCGTAAGCTCTCCGTGCGTTGCAAGTGGCATTATTAAGCAAATCCTCCGGATAAGGTACTTCAAGAACGTACTCCTTACGCTCTTGCTTGAGAACAATTCTCAAGTTGCGATACCAATCAATAAAGTTTGTTCCATTTAATTTTTCCTTTTCGAGAATAGATCGCAAATTAAAAGAACTGGGTGTAGTATTAGCCGCCATTTATTCTACAAATGTAAAAGCAAAGTTTAGCACAATGTTTATGTTATGTCTATTGTTAAACAATTTAACATTAGACTCCCGTTACGTATTTTCCACCTTTCCTCTAGGTTACGTATTGGGTCAAGATCCACATGTTAATTAATTTTCTAGTAAGCTTTGGCATCACGCTAGAAGATTAATAACATCGGTAAGCAACTCCTTGCTAATCACATCTCTATGTGACTCTTGTTGTTGGTGTGGCATCTCCATGCCCCGCCCCACCTATGCCCCAAGGCCCAAAACTGTTTTGATAGCCTTGTTAAGTAAACCAAATGCTCCCGCATGTATATGTCCGACATATACCCCCTCGTGTTATGATAGAGAATGGCACTGCGTTTTGACAGACCCACCATTGACGAGCATAACGGTGACGGTGCAACATTTGGAAGGGCATCATTACTACTTAATTTTGCAAGGGATGCTATCCTATCAAACAAACATATCACATATGAAAGCAAAAAGAATAGCATATAGTGAAATAGTATGCCCCCTTCACATGGTGATCTCCATCTCCATGCCGGTGTAGAGGATCTCCATCTTCATCACCGTTCTTTCGAGTGCCGAATGCTTGATTTCTTCAAACTAAGCTACTACTATAGAAGCTCTAATTGAAGATTACATCGACTCGCAGTCATGAAAGAATATTACAAGCATTGCACGTATGAAAGAATATTACAGGATTGCACATATGAAAGAATATTACATGCATCACATGCATCTCATACATACAATAAGGCCATACCATCTCAAAGCATTCTCTGCAAAAACAAGTTAGGCGTAGAAACGTTTTCTAACTATCGCAGAGAAACGGCATCGAGACGACCTATAAGAGGGTACACCACACGAAATTCATAGATCCAATCTATGAATTCGCTTACGGAAACCATGTCGGCATAATCATATTATGCCGTCCCGATACACTATCAAGGGAGATGGTTTGCGCAGGTGCGAGGCAGCTAACAAGATCGGACTACGAGATAGCTTCGGCATAATCACATTATACCGTTCCGATACACTATCAAGGAAAGCTATCTCGAAGCCGACTCAAACCGAGTTTTATGGATATTGCTTCGACGTAATCACATTACGCCGTTCCGATACACTATCAAGGAACGCAATTACCATGAACTCTCCTCAACAAAACCCGTAAAACCGATTGATCTAATCAACCCGTGCGCAAAACTTGTTCTGGATCCAATCTAAAACCCGAACTAAGAAAGATTAGCTATGACACCACTGAAGGGTTACGAGGAGGCTACGCTAGCTGAAAACAAAAACTTTTACCGCGCATCCTAGGAACACTTGCAAGTAAGGGCCGATAGATCGTTACCGATTGGAGTATGCAGCGGAATTAGCCAATCGTGGCTATCCGATCCGGAACCGTGGCCGGCCGATGACCCGATTCCGGGACAGCCGATTCACCAATCAGCCGATTTGCAGATGCCGCAGCCGATCCGAGTCGTCCGACTGTGTTCTCGCGCCTCGCTCCAATGCGCTCGACCGCAGCCGATTCCTCCACAGCCGATGAACAGCGCGCAACATAGCAGCGCCTCTACCGGTATCCACACGTCCGGGACAACGCCGAACACCCGTGTGCTAGCACGCGATGCAAGGCTAGGCTCGAAGGTGGGGAGGGTTTCGTGGAGATTGATCTCGGCGACTTTTGTTGTGGATTCGGTTCAACGCGATACAAAATGACGTGTCGCAGCTCTCCACCCTCCCTCCTTTATATAAAGTTGGCCCACTGGGACTAGTGGCCGATTAGGACTCTATTTTGAATCGGATCTCATCCGTATCTCATAGAGTTGGCCGCCCACACGTCGTAAGCCCATAGGACTCTATCCGATCGGATCCCTATCCGATCGAGCCGTATCCGAGTCCAACTCGAATATCTATTCTATCCCCTTAAGCGTGCGACCCAGTAGGTTCAGGTATACTCGGTTTCAACTATAGTCTAACTTAGCCGATTGTCGCCTCGAGTCCAACTCAGCCGACCCGTCAACGCGGCGCCTAGCAGCACATATTGACACCATAGTATACAAGAATAATATCGGCTCGAACCTGTAATGTGTACACAAATCCCTTTGCCTCACGATACCGTTAAGCTATAGGCAAGATGTGTGCCATCCCTTCAATAGCTTAACCTTTCACTCGAACCGTATTGGATTATCCGTCCGTTGATTGACTACTCAATCAACTTAGCATGGCCATGCATTTCCATAATCCAAGTACCTCGAGGGGCCCGAGATATCTCTCCAAAGGAGGGGCAAATTCCATCTTGATCACTCACATCCCACTCCATGTTTCATAGCAAACCCGAAAACTACCTTTATAACTACCCGATTTGAATAGTGTTTGGTAGTCCCAAAGTAGGCTACTACACATGTTGGAATCCATGGTGATCTCGTGTCTAAGGACTTTGTACAACCACTACCCGAGACCAACTAATGGCACATTGATTCCCGTAGTGTCTCATGGTGGGTCTATCCAACAATGTGTTCTCCAACACATGTGTCCATGTTTATTGATTTGGTATCTCCATACCCATGATCTATGAGACATGATCATCAATCAATAAACATGCCGATCTTAGAATCATATTTGTTCCAACAATATGACATATGATCGGATCGTTTAGAAATAGATTCATACATAAAGAGTCTCATAAATAAGTCACGTACTTATTGATCAATACAAGATGTCTATTTCATGGAACTGAATAACACTTTATTCATAAATACATAAACATTGACGTGATATCCAACATCTCCATGTTGCCTCTAGGGCATATCACTAACAGACACGTGGCGCCATTGCCACGGTGGGGCGGGCGGCGGGATTGGACGGTCCCGATCTACCACGCGGAAGATCGAACGGTTGAGAGACGGGCCGGGTTAGGGTTTGCGCGAGCGTGGCGGCGCAGAGCTTTGACCGTCGGCCATGGCTGCGCGGAGGCCTGCCGGGCTTCGGCAACGCGGGAAATAGCGGCGGTGGGCGGCGCGGTGCACGGAAGACGACGGCGGAGAGGGTTTCGCGGCTCGGGATTACTCGGGATTGCTCGGGGCGACGGCGCACCGCGGGAGCCGAAAGGAAAGGGCGGCGGTGCACTCAACAGAGATGGGGAAGACGATGACGGTGGAGACGATTTTGAGGCTAAAAGCACGGTAGCAAAAGGGGAAGCACGCGGAGACGGCGAGGTGATTTTATAGGGGCGGATAGAGATTGGATTGAGCACGGGTAGCCCGCGAATCGTTCACCATCGGTTTCAGACTCGGGTTAGGGGAGAGAAAGAAACGACGACCGTTTCGGGGTGGCGGCGGCCGTTGCGGCGCGCGGGAAGGGTGGCGCCGAGTGCGGCGGCGTGCGCACGGGCCCGACATGGGTCCGACGTGGCGCGGGGGCGCGCAGAGGTTGCGGGGTGGCGGCGGCGGCTTGGGCCGGCCGAGCGCGGGAAGGCGGCTCGACAGGTGGGGCGCTCGGCTTGGGCCGAAAGGAGGAGGAGCCGGAAGGAGGAGCCGGGCCGACGGCCCGATTAGGTGGAAAAAGGGTGGGAGCCATACGGGTCTACGGGGAAAAAAGAAGAAGAGGAAAAAGGGATTTGGGACTTAATTTAAATTGCAAATTTCTTATTTAATTGATTAAAAATAGTTCTAGTGCTTTGAAAATTCTCGTAAAAATCCTGTTAGTGTATTTTGTCATGTAGAATTTAAGAAAAATCCTACCATGCCATTTCCATTTATTAATTGCATTTTAAAATTACTTGTTAGCTCCAGATTAATTCTAGGAATTTTGATTATTTTAGGGTAAATTATTTAAGCGATTTATGGGCAAAACTCGGGGTGCGACAACCACAGCTCAAGCGTCTGTTCAGGAACAAAGAGCATGCAAGAATGATGCGCTGGCATGCAGAAAAACACCTACAAGACGGCATGCTGAGACACCCCACCGATGGGTCGCAGTGGCGAAATATTGACAGAACATTTAAAGATTTCAGCAAGGATGCACAAAACATAAGGTTTGGTTTAACTATGGACGGCATGAATCCTTTTGGAGAGATGAGCAGCGGCCACAACACTTGGCCTGTAACGATGTGTATCTACAACCTTCCCCCTTGGCTATGCATGAAGCGGAAGTACATTCAGATGCTGATTATTATTCAAGGCTCAAAGCAACCTGGTAATGACATTGATGTGTACCTGAGACCATTGGTCGAAGATCTGAAACTGTTGTGTTAGAAAGAAGGTGTCCCAGTGTGGAATGAGGACAAACAAGAGCAGTTTAACCTACGAGCGTTGCTGTTCATTACCATCAACGATTGTTCTACACTTGGCAACGTATCCAGACAGTCAAACAAGGGATACAAGGCTTGCACCCACTGTATGGATGAAACCAAAAGTACGTACCTGAAACACTGTAAGAAGGTAGTGTACATGGGCCATCGTCGTTTTCTTGTTGCAAGCCACCCTGTCCAGAGGAAAGGCAAACATTTTGAATAGAAGGTAGACCACCATACTAAGCCAAAGCATCACAACGGAAAGACCGTGTTTGCCATGGTGAAATACCTAAAAGTAGTATTTGGAAAGGGACCTGGCAGGCAACCTATAGCAAGTGAAGATGGCAAACAGCGATGTGGAAGAAGAAGTCCATTTTTTGGGAGTTACCCTATTGGGAAGTCTTGGACGTTCCCCATGTAATCGACGTGATGCACCTCACTAAGAACCTTTGCATCAACCTGTTGGGCTTCCTAGGTGTATATGAAAAATCAAAAGATACACTTGCGACACGTAATGATCTGAGGAATATGGCACAACGCGACGGCCCTCACCCGGAACCAAAGGAGAAAGGAAACCACTACTTGAGTCCAGCCAGCTACACTCTAAGCAAGACAGAGAAGGAAAGCATGTTTGAATGCCTGAAGAGCATCAAGGTACCGTCTTGATACTCCTCGAATATAAAGGGAATAATAAGCACGAAGGGTAAGAAGTTCACAAACCTAAAGTCTCATGACTGCCACGTGTTGATGACACAGCTGCTTTCCGTTATAATTCAAGGTATCCTTCCCGATAATGTCTGGACAACAATAACAAAGCTATGTGGTTTACTAAACGCAATTTCGCAGAAGATCATCGATCCAGACAGACTAGAAGCCTTTCAAAATAATGTGGTGCAATGTCTTGTCAGTTTTTAGATGATCTTTCCACCTTCCTTCTTCAATATCATGATGCATCTCCTATGCCACCTTGTCAAAGAGATCCGTATCCTCGGTCCTGTATTTCTACACAACATGTTCCCTTTCGAGAGGTACATGGGCGCTCTAAAGAAGTACGTCTGTAACCGTTCTTGTCTGGAGTCCAGCATCGTCAAGGGATATGGAACAAAGGAAGTCATTGAGTTCTGCGTCGACTTTATTGAAGACCTTCGTTCCATTGGGTTGCCCGAATCAAGCAATGAAGGGAGACTACGGGGGAAGGAGACTCTTGGAAGGAAGGCAATAATGACCGTAGACAATGACTTCTTTAGGAAAGTACATTGGACTGTTTTGCAACAATCTTCCTTAGTGGCTCCTTACATCGAGGAGCACTTGGCGATTGTTCGCTTTGAAAACATTGGTAAGACAGATGCCTAGATTACACACCATCACATTGATTCTCTCCCTGCTTGGCTACGACAACATCTCATGGGCAACGGGACCATTGGTCGACAACTAGCCTTCTTGGCGAGGGGACCATCTTGCTCGATCACCACACTCCAAGCATATAAAATCAATGGGTACACATTTTACACATGGGCCCAAGACTTAAAGAGCACGAATCCGAACAGCGCTGTCCACATCAATGCCATGGGATACGATGATACGACTAGCACATATTACGGTAGTATCAAGGACATATGAGAACTTGACTATGGACCTCTGAAGGTCCCTATGTTTCAGTATTAGTGGGTTAGGCTGAGTGGTGGAGGCGTAACCATTGATGCAAGTGAGATGACAACGGTCGACCTTAGCAAGGTTGGATACTCAGACAAACCTTTCGTACTTGGCAATGATGTACGGCAAGTTTTCTATGTGAAAGACATGGCTAGCAAAGCAAAGAAGCGGAAAGGGTTCGACGAGCCAAAGCGCCACATGGTTCTCCCAGGCAAAAGGAAAATCGTAGGAGTCGAGGATAGGACTGCCGAAGATTATGATCAGTTTGATGGGCAACCTCCGTTTGTGGTGGCGGTTGATCCGAGCATCCTCCTATCAAATTAGGACACTCCTTACTCACGCAACGATCATAGTGAAGGAACAATAGTGCGGAGAAAGTATGTGAGGACAACCATCGCTTAGCTAAATTTATTGTATTTATTGTAAATTATTGTAAATTGTTAATTATAGTAAATTATTTAATTTATTGTAACCATTTGAAGTGCGGAAGCTATAGAAGAAAAGAATCATGATCCCGCATGCCTTGTGTCACCATTATTAGAACTTAAAATATTTTTCAATAGGGCATATGTTAATTATATATGATTATTAGAATTTAAAATATTTTTCAATAGGACATGTGTTAATTATATCGATCGTTACAATTTTAAATATTTTTCAATAGGGCATATATTAATTATATGTGATTATTAGAAGTTAAAATATTTTTCAATGGGATAGATATTAATTATATATGATTGTTACAATTTAAAATATTTTTTAGTAGGGCATATGTTAATTATATATGATTCTTATAATTTAAAACTTTTTCAATAGGACTCGTGTTAATTATATTTGATTGTTACAATTTCAAATATTTTTGAAGGGCATATGTTAATTATATGTGATTATTAGAATTTAAAATACTTTTCAATTGGGCATATGTTAATTTTATTTGATTATTAGAATTTAAATGTTTTCATATAAAAATTAATTTGGCCTTGTTTAAATTTTTACTGTCGGTTTATAACACCAACCGGGACAGAAAATATTTGAAAATAGAGGGAATATATCTTTAATCCCGGTTGTTGGCTTCAACCGGCACTAAAGATGTTCACCTACCAGGGGTACGGGGATCTTTCATCCCGGTTGGTGGCTACAACTGTCACGCCCAAAAATTTATCCTAAATTTTTAGACTATTTTTTGTATTAAATCTCTGTCCAGGAATCAGCTAGGGTACACAAAATGACAAATAAATACATAGATCTAAACGTAAATTAAAGCGTAAATACTTAAGGAAAAGAGGCACTTAGTCCTCTCACTCGAAAGAAAACGACGAGAGAAAAGGCGATCCTAGCGGGGCTTCGCTCCACTCCACAAGCAAACTCAAGCGGGTCCGAGCCTTGGTCCTCTAACTCCGTCTTCGACTCAGATGCACTACACTTCTTAAAGGAGGAAAGAATTGCAAGGCTGAGTACAACCACCGTACTCAACAAGCCACGCCGAAAAAATGCAAATATAATGCAAGGGGGTACAAAGAATTCATATATAAGGCTATTTTATAGAAAACCAGCATTTTAAGTATTTAATATTTTAAGGCATTTCAATAAAACGCGAGCCAATCTCTAGTCAAATTATTATCAAGCCACACTTCAACGCGATCTTGCCTTAACTCAGGCCAAGATGTGCTAACTCCAATTCTTTCAGTTTTAAACAGAATTAAACTCTAACTTTGGTACATTGGTTGGCTTTCCCATAACCGAGGGAGCGGCTATTCGAACAGATAAAACTCTGATCGGAGGTGTACATCTTTACCCACCAGACATGTCTTCCTCATGTGTTGTGACGTGCCACATGCCACCACGGCATACGGACAAATGCCATGACATAACTCATCTTTTTATACTGCCCTAAACAAAGAAGACCGACATAAACTTCCCCTGTCAGGCGCCCTGGGTCGAGCAGACAGTCTATGCCCCTGGCATCTCGACTCATTCTGAGCCTTCACTTGCCATAGACGTCAGCCCATGGGCTTCATCCATCTCTATCCATGTCTTTTTTGTTTATGACCGCACTAGACGACGTGTTAAGCCTTACCCATTAGACAGGTGGTATTACAAAATATGCTTTGCAACAGAGGCCTGAAGACCGGTCCTTATGATGGCCAAGGTGTGACTAACAAAACCATGCACCCCGAGCCCAACCGAAAACATGTTTGGGGAATTTTGAAGGGGACATTTATTGCCATAGCTAAATAGCCAAACTTTTCATTATTTACAAGTCATTCCTTAGTCTAATTATTAAAAACATCTAATTGTTTCTATTTAAGCAAAGCTAAGCATATTCCTAAGTTTGCTAGTAAGCACCACATATGTAAAGTGCTCACTAGTTTTATTTTTCCTAGAGTAATCAAGGATCATAATAATACAAGTAATAGGGCTATAACAAGGAGAATCGGTAAGGCTAAATAAAATAGTGATAGACAGCGACGTCGAACAGAACACTGGTGAGGTGGCAATGACTGCCGGTGGAGGAGAACAACAGCATGCTCACTCTTCACCGTGCGGGGATGGTGTTTCGGTGGCATCCGAGCTTGGGGAAGGGCATGCCAAGGACGAGCACGACAAGGCAAAGTCGTCGGCAATTGTGGCACGGGCTGGCAGCGCCCGACTCGATGGGGAGAGGCTGTCGAAGGTGGAGAACGACGACGTTCTGCACTGGTTGCCAGCTGGGGCGCACTACCAGTGGTCTTCGGGCAAAACGGAGGGGTGGCCGAGGAAGTAGGCGTGGGTCGGCTGGGCCGTGCGCAAGGGGAGGGGGAAAGTTGGGTCGATTTGGTGAGGGGATGGGGGGAAGTCCAGCCATGATTTTTAAAGGAATTTTTTATTTTCTTATTAATTTCACTTGATTAATTTGCTTTTAATTTTATTTAATTTCTAGAAAATAAATTATTTAATGATTTTTAATCCCGAACAAAGAAAGAAGGTATGGTGGGGTTGGGTTGGTCTCGACTTCTGCAGTTTCTTCTTACTCTCACTGGTTGATTCTGTTTGCGGTGACCGTGATCTGGTTGCAGGAGTTGAAAGGTCCTTAGACTGCACATTTGACCTCGGCACCTTTGGTATTTTGAGAATTCACTTTGACTTGAGGCTGGTGGATTTGTTCCTAAAACCTTGAAAGTGACTTGACCATGGACTCTTAATTTTTCTTCCACTGCTCTTGACCCGAATGACCGGCGTTTCAAAAAGCTACTTGATTTGCCTTTATTTGAACTGCAAGTGTCTTAAGTTATCGCTTCTTTTGGCTGAACTGTTGGCATGACTATTCTGCTTCTGCTTGACTTTGGTGTTGCTGAGAGTTTCTATTTATCAAAACAAGTCCCCTTTCAATTCTTTAGTGGACATGATTCACCAGGCAGGATTTTCTGACATACATTATGCTGTATTGGCTACACCTTTCTAGACCCGACTCTTGTATCTTTCCGACCCATGTATGAAATAATTTCTGTCGACTTTCGGGAAACATGGAAATGATTTCTCAAAGCTAACCTTGTTGCCTTGAATTACAAACAACCATTCTTGATCCATGTTCACACCACTAGGGTGCTGTTGCCACTTACTGTTTCCACATGACTTCCAAAGTTAGAGAGTTCCGGTAGTCCTTATATGATGTCGTGCATCTTCTCCTCATACTCTCGAGGTGTCCATTATACGACCCTTTCTGATGTATCTCCTAATGTTGATGGTTTCAATGGTCCAACCATTTTCAATTTGTGGGTTGGTCATTTTTTCCTTGACTGGTAATCATGTTATCAAGCTCAATTAAACCAGAACAAGTCAGGGGAAAGAAACTCCAGGTTTCTTGTAACACTGGTGGTTACACAAGTTAACTTGTTTTTGGATGCTCCAGATGAATCACAAAAGAAGAGAAACTATATATCTCAGACTTTATTCAATATTCTTCTTTTTTCTACATAACTGCCATGAAACTTCTTTGTACAAGCAAAATTACTTAAAGATTAA
Source organism: Oryza australiensis (assembly GCA_019925245.2). Lineage (NCBI taxonomy): Eukaryota > Viridiplantae > Streptophyta > Magnoliopsida > Poales > Poaceae > Oryza > Oryza australiensis. Next base: position 4,221,850 of record JAIFGZ020000565.1, read on the forward strand.
GCACTTGTAGTCTGTTGCAGGCTTGACTAACAGACGTCTTAACTGGTGCGACCTTTACTCCTGTGACTCTGGCTTGGTTGACTTGATCTGCTCTTGCTTACAAGCTGGTGTTCCAACGGGAACACTGCTTTGCGTGTAGACCTTCCTCTTCATAGAGTTGGATTGCGGTGCACCATAATTATTGCTGAGTAATTGGTCAAAATCTTTCTTTCTTCTTGTGATTAACACCTCATCATCAGTCGGTTTCTAGGCATACAAGGTCCAAGCGCGGTCGAACACTTTGCAAACATTGTCCTTGTACACCATAACCACTTTAGGTGACACTTTGTTGGCTCTGAGGCTGATGAAGGCTTACATGTGTTGGTCTGCTGGGGTCATAGCTATATAGTGACAGTTACCGTAGGTGCTTGCATTGGAAAGTAATGAATCTGATCTTGATTCCGATTCTAAGTTTGCATATGCTACCATTTGTACTACTGCTTCTTCTTCTGTACCTAACTTTGCATCCGCTGCATCCACATCTTGCACATTCATCGTCTGATCTTGGGGAACCAGAAACTGATCAAGAACGGGGTTTCCAACATAGGCTAGATACTGTTACCTGATCTGACCTAATGATTTTTGACCTCCACACACTACACTTGCTGTTGATACCTATGGGGTCTCCTCCAGAGAGGTCAACACCCACAATACCACATAACCTCCAAGGAGTCCAGTTATGCGTGAGATGGTATAGATACAAGAACTTCGTTTATTAATATAAATTATTAATATTCAAGTACAACTCATACAATACAAGAAAGCTGCGACACTTCCATAGGGATATCCCAAGTGTAGAGTCGACCTAGAAATCATACTCGTCTTCCCAGTCCTCTAGGGTACTTGGGGGTTCTTCTTCTGCTTTGGTGTTTTGTGGAGATAGTTTATGCAAGGGTGAGCACCGATGGTACTCACCAAGCCAAACTAAATTTAACTTTATATGGATAAACATGGATGATATATCGACAAGACAAACGAATTATTAATATATTTCTAACATGATGATATGTCCTATTCTTTTGTAGAATATCTTATATAAACATTTAAGAATATGAATCATGAGATTAATTTTTGTTTAATTCTATATTCCACCCCATATATTTAAGAATATTTTTGTTTAACTTTTGATTTCCTTTTTCTTCAATCGCTCGAAGTTGCATTGAGTAGTCGATGGCCCGACAATTAGCTCATCTAACTTGGCCTTTTCATCAATGATACCCCGATGGTTGTTCTCAATCATTGTTTCAAGATCGGCTTTGGCCTTCCTATCAATCATCCGCTGCATTGCCCTTTCTAGTTTGTGCCGGTATTGATCAATATGGGCAGCTTGGGAGATTGCGTCGGCTATGTTGTCCGGGAGCTGGCTCTCGATCTCTTCAAATCTAGCTTTTATGGGCTCGCAGTTGGTGACCAGGTAGTCCAATGGGTTGTCCAACCGACGAGCGATGTCAGAGAGCCTCTCCTTTAATGTGTCGGCTATAGGAGCTGGAGCCTGGCTGGTGATCTCTTCTTCTTCGCCAACGAATTCCCTGATGTCGAAGGAGAACATGTCGGCTAGAGCCTGCAAGACCTCATTCAGCATTGCTTATGTACCAAGAGGATTAAATAGTCAGCTTGTTCTTGAAAAGGTTATTTTTACCTTAGCTGTGGGAGCTGGTGTCGGTTCTTCTTCTTCGACATGGTGGCTACCCCTGGCCGATGGCGTGTGTTCGCTTGATGCGTGAGGGGAAACCGATGGAGAACGAGGGGGCTGCATAGACAAGTGTTAGTTGAAATTGGCCAAACCAACATAAAGGAGAAGGACAGGGTTGTAAACTTACTGGCGAAGCAGCGCGTGGTTGCCGACGAGTTTATCATTTTTGCTGCAATCAAATGGTTTTGGATAAGAACAGAAATATTTCAACCGAATTTAAGTCACCAAAACTTCAGGATGCGTACCGGTTGAGGACGAGCAGGACGATGAGGAGGAGACGGTGTTTGCTGAGTTTGATCATGAGCCGATGGGGTCTGTGCATATTTGCTCGAGTGGCTGGACTCAGCTGCTGCCTCTTCGATAGCTTGGTCGATTTCTTCTTTAATGATTTCTTGATTGAGGGCTTCTTCAACACTTGGGTCCAAGGATGGCAAGCTGTCGGCTGGGGTTGTTTGTTGCTTCTTCGCTTTTTTCTTCTGAACAGCCGACTGACCACTGGCCGACGGCTTGGCCCTTTTTCAGGATAGTGCCTCACGAGTCTGGCCATGCAAGTGTTGTCACTTTTGGTGCATTGAAGCCGATGATTGATGGAGCAAGTCCTCCAGTTGGGATTCGCCCTGCAGCGTATTGGATCTTGACCCCTGAGTTGCTCTCATGGGGGGAGAAGAATCGGTTGTCTGTGAAGAAGAGAATGCATTGGCTAAGTATTTAGGCAGATAATAGCCGATAGATTTGGAAATTGACCAAAGAAGAGAAGTACTCACATCAGGGGTCGACTCTGGAAGGAGTGTAGTTAAGTACATGGAAGATGGTTGGTGGAAGATGTGTCTTTTCAATTCGACCCACCATCGGTCAAAGGCCGAACTCCTCTTCAAGGCTAATTCCAGAGTGCCTATGCTACCAATAGGTGGGTTTCGATGCTCATCAGCCGATCCATCATTATCATTGAAGTTATTTCCCCTCTCGTGTGGATCTTATCAGCATAGTAGAATCCAATCGGCAATTGTCCGAGTCCGAGTTGTCTGGCGGCCAATGCAGGGTAATAAATTTCGTATGACTTAATGATATTTCGGCCTTGGTGGATGTCGGTTGGGAGAATGCAAGGGCTAATGGCTGCAGCAAATATCTCCCTTGGTTTTGGATGCGCTTCTGAGTTGAGTTCGTTGGAATTGAATTCAATGGGGAGCTCGAATTCCGGGCAGTTTCCATAGAAAAACGATGTCCAATTGTTCTTAGCAAATCCATCATAGAAAAGTGTGAACCAATCGGCTAAGAGTTCGTTTGACAGCTTGGATCCGGTATGAACGGCTGCAGCCTCTCCAAAAGACATACACCTGCGTGTGGTTATTTCTTCTCCATCATCATCCTTAGTCGGCTCTACTAAAGGGAATTTAGCGTCAGCCAGACTAGGTCTTCCGGAAATTTTTTGCGTAAGGAGCACGAGCCAGAGTTGCAAGAACCACCAAGGGCCTCCAGTGCCTATAACTGAATCCATTGCTATCTTAGCCGATGCCTGATTCAAGGTCTAATAAAGGTAACCTAGGAGGAACTTGCCCAAGGGGATTTTTGCCTTGTTAACTAGGGCTTCGGCTACAACTTGCCAGTTGGCTGTGGGGCCATAGCTAGATCCGTAGAAGATGAATTTTTCCAGCCACATCATTAGAAAGGCTGTGTGTTCCCTAGGGCTAACTGATCCAGTACTCATGTTCATACTGATATATCCATTCCCGCCTCCAATGGCTTTTGTCTTGAAAGAGTATTGGCCTTCCAGGCCGGTGTGTTGATTTTTCTCGTTAACAGTGGTTTAGTTGATTGGGATTAGCGGATGATAAGACGTCTAAACTCATGCAAACATCGGCTAGTGTGGGAGTCATGGGTCCTTGCTGGAAGAGAAAAGCATTGAATGTGTTATTCCAAAAATAACATGTAGCCGATATGAGCGGTTCATCCTTGGACTAATCGGCTATTGAAAGTGCCAGACATTGGGCGATTCCTACTTCTTCCCAGTGACTCTGTTTGCTGGCTTCTAATCTCTTGTACCAAGTCGGCCAGGATTTATCAGTGGAAGGCCAGGACTTGAAGGTTCCGTTCCAAGGCGCCAAGCTAGGGTTTTGAATCCTATAAGGTATTCTGTTTGTTTCGGCATTAATGATGTCTGTAGGATCTGTGTTGCTGATGGGCCCTATGTAGTATCTTTTTTCATTGATCAGATTGGGGATGGCTACTTGATGAGCAAGATGCTACATATGAAAGAAAGCGAAATTAAGATTATTGAGGCCTGGGGTTTGAATTTACGAGTAAGGGTGGAAAAGAAGAGATTCAGTTGATAAGACATACCTCGGCAAACTCGGCCGATGAGGTGTTGGAAGGAGCAGATGAGGACGCCATTAATGGACATGAGCTCGTCGCCAGAAAGGAAAATTGCCGCAAGCTTGTTGGGAGCTCCGAGGAGATCGCCGGAGAGATTTTAGGGATTTTCTGGCTGAGGGTGTTGAGTGCGCAAATAATGGCGTATGTTTTTCGGAGCACTTGGGTGTTATTTAAAGAGGTGTGATACCGGCCGAAATGGAAACGCTCTAGGTTTTCTACGAGGATGAGATTGCGCAAAATCCACGACATTCTCAATATCGCGAACTTGGGGGGCACGTGTTAACGACCAAATTTGATAAGCAAATCCCCAAGTTTGAAGCAAAGATTGTGGCAGAAGTGAGGGAAACATGCGATCTTCGGAGGTAGGGGCTACATCGGCTGAGTCCAAATCGACAAAAGAGTCAGTCGGCCGAGTTCGAGTCGGACTAGGATAGCCGCTGCCGACTCTGATTGGAATTGGAAGATGGAACCAATCCCGGAAGGAAAGCATGAAGATAATCATTGGATTTGGTTTCCAAGTGTTTTGAAGATATTGCCATCTACAGATAACGTCCTGTAACGGCAATTGTATCTTTAAATTAGGATATTTTGTATAGTTTCTTTTTAAGATAATGTCGGTTCGTTTAGAAATATTTGTAATCTAATCAGTAATAGGAATTGTGTCCATCACAGACTCATTGTGTATTCGGGTATAAATAAGACCCCAGGGCTTGTAAAACATATGTCAACATACATCAATACAATCTTGGCACATCGCCAAACCTTTTTATTTTACTTTTCTTGACAAGTTCTTGCTTTTGCTCGGGCTGCATCGACGTCGATCTCCGAATGAGGTAAATCCTTGTTACAAGTGGCTTGTATCACCGGGGTTAGTGCTTCCATCGTCATGATACTCTAATTTCGATGCTATAAACTGCTTAAGTTATCATACGCAACATATAATCTAGAACAATATCTAGATCTATCTCGTAATCGGCTGAGTTCTCTCTGAAAACGGCAGCCGATAGAGCTAGATCTAGATGTTGATTTAGATTATATGGCGTGTCTATCGTCTCGAGGGGTTCTCTTTGGCCCATGCAGATCTAGTATTTCTTCTTGTACTTAATGCTGCATCAAATTGGTCTGTTAAGTCGCTTTTAGAGGTATATAGATCTGTTCGGCATAATGTTTTCCATTAGAGACAGTGCCAGGGTTTCAGCCGGCCTTGCCTGTTTTAATCGTCTTTTTAGTATTAATTACTATTGGATGTATTAGAGTCGCCTTTTATATCAAGATCTCAATCTATTTAAATGCCCTAAGACAGTATCAATCTGTTGAGTCATATCAACAGCCGATTGATCTAGGTTTATCACATTTAACTCAGATTAATATATTTTATAAAACATATCGAAGTACTAGCCGATTTACATTAGATCTGCAACATCGGCTGGGTTATGAATGCATATAATTTTTATACTAATGCACTTTTGGATCTAAGTGGTTTATACTATCTCAGTATACTATCGATATATCCCAATCACTTAGTCTAAACGTGTGTTGGGATAGCAATTATATGTTTATTGATTTCTTTAGCCGATCGAGTCGGATCTAATCTTAACCTAAACGCATATTTCTTGTGTTCTTGTTGGTTACAGGATCAAACCAACTGGCACACCCGAACTCCACCAAAGGCAATCAACTTGGACCTGCACTAGAGTAAAGCAAATCTCTCAGGGCAGTGTGTGGGAAGCTTTTCTCATCAACACATCTGAGCTCGGGGAACGGCATGCAAAGGATGAGCACGGCAAGGCAAAGCCGTCGGCAATGGTGGCATGAGCCGGCAGCGCCTGGCTCGACGGGGAGGGGCTTGCCGAAGGTGGAGAATGACGATGTTCTTCACCGGTTGTCAGCTGGGGCGTGCTACCGGTGGACTTCGAGCAAAACGGAGGGGTGGCCAAGGAAGTAGGCGATGCAGTGATGCCAATAAAGAATATGATGACACCGGATAGCACTCCGGCAAGACGGCAAGGGCTGCCAGAGTGGCGCTGGCGAGGCCGAGGGAGAGGCACCACGGGCAACGAGGTTTCGTCGGGTTCCAGGCGAAAACAGGGCTTGGCCAAGGAAGGGGAGGTTGCTGCGATGCCGAGGATGGCGTTGCCGAGGTTTTGCGTGGTTCCAGTCGACTGGGAGCGGCAGAGTTGGAAAAACGACGGCGGTGCGTGAGTGGAGCAGCGTGACGACAGTGGAGAGGAGGAGAGGGAGGGCGGCGTGAGGGAAGTGAGGAGGGGGCTGGGGGCTCCCTTTTATAGGCCGGAGGGGAGGGGAAGGGCGTGCCAAGGAGGGGAACGGCCGGGGAGCTCGCCGGCCGACCATCCATGGTGGCCAAACAAGGAGAATTATATCCGGTGAATTAGAGCACTATTGATTGGGGTAAACATGGGGGAAATGATGATGAGGAGGAGAGGAACCAATTTTTGCAAGTTAATTTGAGGGAAAACGAATTGGGAGGCAGATTGGGGTGGCGGCGGTGCTAGGGTTTGCACGGGAGAGAGAAACGACGCCACTAGGGGAGGAAGACGATGATGCGTCGGTGGGGACAGTGTGGGCTGGCTGGGCCGTGCGCAAGGGAGGGGGAATGTTGGGTCAACGGCTGGGCCGAGGGGATGGGGGGACGGCTGGGCCAAGGGGGAGCTGCTCGCCCAAGGAGGGGGGACGACGGGCCAAGGGGGCGCTAGCCCAATGGAGAGGAAGGAGGAAGGTGGCTGAAGGAGAGATGGAGAGGGGGCAAAAGGAGGGAGAAGATTTTTAATTGTTTTTATTTTATTTTAATTGTATAGATGATCTTTGTATGATTTAAATAATTTTTGGAGCTCCAAAATTGCACCAAAAATTTCAGAGAATACTTTAGGGCATGGCGAATATTTCAAAAATATTTCCAGCCATGATTTTTAAAGGAAATTTTTATTTTCCTATTAATTTCACTTGATTAATTTGCTTTTAATTTTATTTAATTTCCAGAAAATGAATTATTTAATAATTTTTAATCCCGAACAAAAATCGTGGCGCGTCAACAACCGGGACTAAAGATTGTATCTTTTGTCTTAGTTGAAGCCACCAACCGGGATGAAGATATCTTTGGTCTCGGTTGGTGGCATCATCCGGGACTAAAGATATCTTTAGTCCCGGTTGGTGACACCAACCAGACCAAAGATACAGGGTTATATATATCCAGGCACATCGTCTTCTCCACCGAGCTCCAAACACTTAGCCATTTTCGATCATCTTCTTGCACCAAACCCTAAACAGCCGCTGCCGATGTCTAGCTTCTCGTGCCGCCGCTGTCGTCTCACGCCGCCGCTGTTGTCTCGCGCCGTCGCCGTCATCTCCCACCATCGAGCCTCCGTCGTTGCCCATCGTTGTCGCCACATTTCGAGGTAACCTCGCCACTGCCAATTCGATTTCATCTTCATACATGATCTCGTCGAACCCTAACTCTCGCACCCCGTCGCCATCACTGTCGCCCCATCACCGCCGCTGCTGCACGTCTCGTGCCCTGTTTGATTAATGTATATGGAATGTGAATGTCACCACCGGCATGGCCGCACGCCGCCACACGCCTTGTCTCCCTCTGTTTGTTTAATATGGACTGTGAATGGACTTTGGCATGAATGGACTTTGAATATTTAGTGATTATGAAGTTGATTATATTTAGTGACTATGAATTTTGAATATATATATATAGTGACTTTTGAATATATATATATATATATATCGAATGTGATACCTCTATGTTGAATATTGAATTTTGAGTATATATATATGGACTTTGAATATTGACTATGAATTTTGAACATATTTTGTATGTTAATTAATTTTGAATGTGAATTTGATTTAATAGAATCATTATAACTTTCCTTACATGTAATTTTTTGAACCAAGAATGCGACTTGTATAAAACATGACTTAAAATGCGACTTGTATATAGATAAACCAAGAATAAAAATGTGACTTAAAATGCGACTTAAATTTGTCATCCTCGTACCTCTCCTCTCATCCACTTCCTCTCCTCTCCACCTTATCTCCCTCATCTCATCCTCCTCTCTTTCTCTCTCTCAGCGAAAGACTAAACGATAATGGCATTTAAAATATAAAATTTAAACGGTAACGCCACTCTGCCATCGATGCCATATAACATGACATCCATCATCCCCGCAATGTGAGCGAGATCACACCACCCCGCCATCTTTGTCGTAGAGCCTCACATCCGTTGAACCGCCGAAGCTTTTCTCATGGAAAAACCATCGCCACCATGCCGTCGTAGTTGCATACCATAACCTCCGTTGAGCTGCCGAAGGTTGTCTCTCCAGAGATCCATTGCTACCACACCGTTGCACATACAAGGGCCTCCAATGAGCTGCCAATCCAATCTATCTCGTCGAGAGAGATAAAATTTAAACTATAAGTTTCTTTTACAAATTAAAATATAGTCAGTTAGAAAAATTTATAGTCAGTATAAACTTTAAAATATAACTTTCTTTTACAAGTTAAAATAAGTTTCTTTTCTCTCTTTTTATCTTATTCTCTTTCTCTCTCTATGTTTTTATACTTAGTGAAAATGACTTATATTGGATGGGCTGTGAGAACGACTCTTACGACGGAGTACATATGCATTACCTAAATATCAGACTTAGAAACATCATACATGTATTAACTGAATAATTTTTCCTTTTCAGAATTACTTGATCAAGTCGTCCAAGCACAACAATCAAATGGCTGATCGCGAGGACGAACAGTTCCTCCTCGATGAGATCGCACTGGGGAGCAGCCAATACTTCATTGAGGAGGGGAACGAGGATCCCAACCAGTACCTCAACGAGGAGGGGAACGAGGAGGGCAATGAAGGCACCCTAGTCGTTGGAGAGAAGGGGGCACACGGGCAACATGGTGTCAGCAAGAGAATTGAGGATCGACATGTCATAGCCGAAGTGGCACAGGACGGTCGACAATGTGCCCCAGTCGAAGCCGCAAGGAAGTTTGTGGTACACAATGGATGGGTAGTGAGGGATCACATGTCCATGAGCGTAGTGAACTGGCGACGATCAAGGACAGGAGGGGATGAGCAAAGCTATCTCTTGGACATAGAGAAGGAGATGCTGTGGTCGACAATGCTAGAGATGTTCACCATTCCAGAGAGAAACAGGCAAGGGTCAAGAAATGGACACTGAAAAAGATGGCCGAGCTTTTCAGGAACTTCAATAGAAACTACACAAGAAGTACATCCTTAAGGGCCACAGCCCAAACTTTGACAAATTCCCAAAGCTGCGAGATGACTGGGAGGCCTTTGTGCAATACAAGACAGGAGAACAAGCACAAGCGGCTCATTGAGAAGCACAAGGCCAGCGCAGCTAAGAAACAGTACCATCACAAGCTAGGGTCAGTGTCACGGCTAGAAATTCAAGCCAGTTTCCGCAGCTAATTTGTGCATTCATTCCTTGCCCAGGCATCAGTTGAGGTACACAAATCGACAATTATTGATATTACAGAATCCACGTCTTAGAAACAGTATAAAATATCACATAAATGCAACGGAAAAGAAAAAGACTGACTAAACTGAAACTCTAACTCTTGCAACGGAACTCCAACACACCACAAGCAACCTTGATTCGGACACAAGCCTAAACCTCGTCAAAACTTTCTTCTTTTGCAATCTCTGGCTCTAGTGGGGAAAATTAAGCCAGACTGAGTACTTCCCACTATACTCAACAAGTCATACTAGAAGAGAAGGTATGATGCATGATAATTCACAAGGAAGGATATGGTCTCATTTGCGTAAACAACATTTCAGAAATAATAGTTGAAAGTAGTAAAACAGTAATAATAATTAAGCAATATTAAATAAACACTGTCCAACGTTAAACCCACGTTGCAACAGGCCCAACCAACCATCTATACTAGTCAAGTTCCATTGGTCAAATTATTCACTTAAATGAGACTAATCACAGTGAATCTGGTTGATCACCCATAACCGTGGGAACGGTTATTCGAATAGTTTTACTCTGATCAGAGGTGTACAACTGTACCCACAAGACACAGTCCCACGACACGTTACTGTGTGCCGGTGTACCACCACGATACCCTAAAAAGGAGCTGTGACAGGACCCTTCACATAACCCCCTCTAACCAATAGTACCACACAAAGATTTCGCCCCCACTCGTGCCGCGGTGAATCCGGAAGCCGATCAACCCTTATAACTGGGGCCAACCCAACTCCATCACGCCTACCCTCACTAGGGTACGTCACCTAGAGACAACTACACTACAGATCTTGCCATTACCCATGCTGGCTTGTGGTACGCACGGTAATTCTTCCAGGGTTTACCGAGAAACGGTCCTTAATTGTAATGTGCACCCTAGCAAACATCCAACCATGTGCTCACAACCCACTATTATCATGTTTTAGTATTATTAGAATACTACCTCATACTTGACATCATCTGAGTATTAGTCTCTATAGAAATATTGGATTAATGTGATTCCCTTATGTGAGCTAATTGATCTAAGCCAGGCTAAGCATGTCCTAAACCAATATATAGTCATATTGAACCCAAGTTATCAATGGCAGAAGGTAAACAATCCATATGGTTGAGTACGATAGGTATAATAGTCCCATGAAATGACATTCTAAAACATATGCAGTATTTGAGAGAAATAAGATATTTAAATAAAATAGGTACAATATGATTAATGAAAGTATGACTTGCCTTGCTCTGAGTGGGGAACCTCAGTGACTACCTCGAAGTAAACAGGATGGCCGGAATTATCGGAATCTACACGACAAACAAAGCACTCAATAAAACATGCTAAAAGTCTACTGAAACAGCACAAGAAACTATTTTTAATGGATTCTTGACATTTTTCTGGATTTAATGAAATTTGAATGGACAAAAATGGAGCTCAGATTAAAAAGATATAAATTTTAGAAGTTCAATTGTGATTTTTAAACTAAATAGAAAAGCCTAATTAATTTATTGCGCAATTAAGTCCCTTGCTGACACAAGCACTCGTGTGGGGTCGGGTAGGTCTCGATGTCGCATGATGTCATGCCGACGCAAGCGGGCGAGCCGAGTGCCGGCCGCACTAACGTCGCACCTAGGGTTGATGACGCAAGCGGCGCAGGCTCGGGTGTGGGCGGCAGCGGGACACGTGGCACAATCCGAGCGGTCGGGCGACGCGTGATCGGACGGCCAGCATGGGTTAGGGTTTGCGGGCAGCGGCGATGGCAACATGTGGCACAATCCAAGCAGCCGGGCGGCGCGCGAGCTGGATTGAGCGGTCCTGATCTACCCACGCGATAGATTGGACGGCAGGCGGCGACGCTAGGGTTAAGGTTTTCGTGGCGGCGGTGACCGAGATATGGAGTGGCCGGCCATGGCCATGTGGCGGTCGATCGGCTCACGGGCGGTACGGGACGGCGTGGCGGGCAGCGGTGCAAGCGGCGGTAGGCACGGGATGGCACGACGATGACGATGCGAGCAGCGGAGGGCACGGGTTGGCTCAGGTTTGCGCGCGGGAGTGAGGAAGGGTGGGAGAGAGGATACTCACCGGAGATGGGGACGACGACGACGGCCAACGGCCGCGAGCGGCGGCGCTAGGCAAATTAGGGCAAAAACGACGGCGACGAAAAGACAAAAAAATGGCGGACGACAAAGGGGATTTGTAGCGGCCATCGGGAGATCGAATTGGGCATGAACAGGCCCGGATTTTCTCGCCGCGTAACCAAATCGGAAGGAGAAATATTCGGCGTCGGTTTGGATATGGGCTCAACCGGCGCGCGGGGTGCGGAAACGGCGGTGTGTGATGCGGGGGAGGACACTTGGGCCCGGCGTGGGCTCGGTGCTGCGCGGGGCAAAGTGGCGGCTCGGCTGTGGGTGGCGTGCATGGCGCGGTGGTGGTGGCTGGGTCGGGCACAGGGGAGACGACCCCGACAGGTGGGCTTCACCTGTCGATGGCCCGGGGGCGCGGGGAAGGACGCGCGGACTTGCGGCGGCGGTGGCTCGTCTCATGGGCCTCGGCCCACGGCCGAAGGGGAGGGCACACGCACGTGCGGCGGCTGGGCCGAAAGGAAAATGGGACGGCGGGTGGGAAACCGTATGGCCCTGGGAAAAAAGAAAAAGGAAAATATTTTAGGGACTTAATTTAATTGCGATTAATTCCACTAAAAATCCAGTTAATGGATTTTGGACATGTAGAATTTAAGAAAAATCCTACTATGTCATTTTCACTTATTAATTGCATTTTAAAATTAATTGCAAGCTCCAGATTAATTCTAGAAAATCCAATTGTTTTAGGGTGAATTCTTTAGATGATTTAAAGGACAAAACTCGGGGTGTGACAGTCAGGCCACTGTAAGAAGGTAGTGTCGAGATGGGAGCAGATGGAAGCCGACCTCCTAGCAAGAGATATCGTTCCGGCCACAGCCAATGGCCGGAACGATCAAAGCACTGGTTCTATGCTCACGGCGGATTGCTCAATCCTACCGATGGCTCCGTAATCTTCGGCGATGCAATCCAAGAAGCCGCCAGAAGATTAGAAGAGGCAGTGGAGGCCTCTACCTCGGGATCAGTCTAGCCCGACAGAGAGAAGGACGAGCTTACGCTCGCACTACAAAACCCTGAGCATCCGGGACGAACGCAAGGAGAAGACGTCATTCCCTAGAAATATGGATTCCAAGAGGACATCCAAAGCTACAGGAGCCGCATGAGGAGGAAGAGAGATACAGATGCTAAGCTAGCTGATATGGAGCTCAAACTCTCACATATCGATGACATAGTGGCAAGAAAGATGGCCGAACAGATGGCTGAGCTGCGGAGCCAGCATGTGAACCAACCAGATCGACCGCAACAACAACATCAGCGCAGCAGCTACGCTTCTATAGGCCATGTGGCTGAATAGGCCCTAGAAACTCCAGCAATACCGTCATGCCCTATTGACAAGATCATGCAGCGGACACCTTGTGAGCTGCATGTTCCATTCAAGATCCTGTCAGTCAAGGTATGCTCGTAGTTTTATGTTATATTTTTCGGACAAAAACTTATCAATCAAGATTGATTACTAATCAATAAAATCTCTTCTCGCGAAGGTGGCGTCGGGCATGGCAATACCACTTGAACGAGACGGGACCTATCACAGCATGCCCGTTCCACCTAGGTACTCTAAAGTCAAAAATGAACAGGTGGAACGAGGCTTTGAAGATCTTGAGCTGGATATCCCCGGAGGAGATAGGGAGAGAACACTAGGAGAAACAGCCCACGTGATCATTCTATGGAGCAAGCCCTTCATCGTCTTTCCCAGGCGAGAAGCGGCATTCGTTCCTCTGTCTCCGCCACGTGGACCGTCTGCTCCGCGTGGACCGCCTCCTCCACCTCCTCTTTGCCTCCATGAGCACTGACTCCTAAACGGTCTCCCACTCCCCAGCCTGCTCCGCCTCCTCCATCGCCTCCACGAGCACCGACTCCTAAATGGTCTGCCACTTAGCCTTGTCGAAACTTGGTTTCGGCAATAGAATTTTGAGGGTGCAGTCAAGATCGCCAAGCTCGATGGGTTAGATGGAAAACAAAGATTAGACATGTTCAGGCCCTCTCGTGAGGTAATACCCTACTCCTGTTTCGGGGATTCGATCCGCCGAGTGCCTTTATTGATCTCATGATCTTATGTATCTAAAGCTGAAAGCTGATCTAATTTCTAATATCCTTCAAGGGACGCCCCTTACTCCCCTTATATAGTCTTGGGAGGCGGGCTTACAAATCGGAAACCCTATCTTACTCTAAGTCGGTTTCCTCAATCTTACCAAACCATGACTATGGGTCGTTGCCTTATCTCAATCGGCAACGTAACACCCAAGTCATAGTTGGTTTACATCTTTGGCAGGCGCAACCTATCCCTATCTCCAGTCGGATAAGCTTGCCATGTGGATATCCGATTGCCATAATCTCCACAGTAGCCCCCCGAGTCCTTTGCAGTTGATGAGATAACTCAGCCTCGAACCAAAATTGCACGCAGCCAAACAACTCTTTGGCCGAGTGCTTCTGGCGCCGAGTGATTCCATCACCTCTGCCTGAATCTCCCGAGTGGCTCCAAAGACTGTGAAAGGCTGGAAAATATCCAAAAATTCTCAAAAATAAATATCTAGGCGCATCTCATGATGTACCTAATTAAGTGTAGCCCCCCGACTGTATGATTAGCCAAAAACAGATCAAACATGCAATCAAGAACTAAAAAGAATCATACTCATGTAAATGCTTAACTCATGCTAAAGCAAATATAAAAAATCTCATCACTCAGCAAGCTCGTGCTCATCCGAGTGAATTTGCCCGAGTCGCCTCAAGACAAATAACTCAATCAATCCTCATAGGTGGAAAGCACTCGGCAAGCTCATGCTTATCCGAGCGGATCTGCCCGAGTCATTTTGAAACAAATATTTTAATCGTCCCTCATGGGTAAACAAGTTTTTCAGTCGTCTGAAAAATATGACCAAGTTATTAAATAGCTCCCGCCATAATACTGGTCTCAATCTATAAAGATCTTCACCAAGGTGGAAAAATAGCATTGATACAGTCATCCAATCAAATGCTAGAAAACCAAACAGCCCTTGTCATCAAGGCAGCTATAAAAAGCTTAGCTGTTGGTCACCTCTCAAATTGCATCGTGCTAACTTCTCACGAAGTCAAGCAAACTGCGGTATGAAAGGATTTCCAAAGGTATAGGGCACTCAGACACGTGCATATTACCAAGACAAATCTGCTTAAGCTCATCCACTTAAATCCCTAAGGACACGTGTCGGGCCACACCTTAGCTGGGCCGCAGTTCTCTCATGGGCTCGGCCCAATCACAAGAAAACCTAGCACAACCCTCAAATCTCTTTACAAAGCCTCGAGGTCATCCCCGCCACTTCGTCTTCCGAGAGAAATTCCCCAATCGCAACACTGTTCACCAGCTTGCAGCGGAGAACCCTAAGCCCTTGCGCGCACCCAATCCATTGATCCAGAAGCTCACGATTCGCTCACAGCTAGCCTCCGCGTCCATCTTTTGCAACCCCCACCTCAAACCCCCATCCTTTTAGCCAGATCTGCCCCTCATCCAAACCACACACATGGCGGATGATAGGAAAATCCCCTTTGATCAGTGGGCCACTTCGGATGTGAGGGAATCCACCCTCAAGGAGATGGTGAAGCACGGGGTGCTTCCTCGCAAGGAGATCGTGGGCTGGCGCCCGGCGGCGGGTGAGGAGTTTTCCACCCCGAACACCGGTGAGCTCGTAGTCTTCACATCTTTCTTTTACTGTGGCTTCAGCCTCCCCACTTCCGAGTTCTTTAGGGGGCTTCTTGATTATTATGGCCTCCGCCTCTATCATTTGAATCCCAACTCTATGCTTCACATCGCTCTTTTCATCCACGTGTGTGAAGCCTTCCTTGGCATTCTTCCCCACTTCCAGCTCTTCCGCCGCATGTTCTACCTTAAGCCGCATCCCAATAAGGACCAGCCCTGCGTCATTGGTGGGGCAGGTTTCCAGCTCCGCGGATCCCTCCGCAAGGAGTATTTCTCTCTTCCTTCGAAATCTTCCAACAAAGGTTGGCATGCGGGCTGGTTCTATATTTCCAATCTTGAGCCCAGCCTGCCGAACTTCGTTGTCCTTCCCCCCGTGCCCAGGTCCACTTGGAGCACTGTGCCAGTAGCCCAAGACAGGGAAGAAGCCAACAAGTTATTAGCGAAGATCTTGGCGATGAAGCGAAAAGGTCTTCGCCACGAGCAAATCACTCAGCACTTCATCAGGAGCCGACTGGCGCCGATCAAGGAGCGATTGAAGCCAGCCTTCGAGTATGAGGGCGAGAGGGACCCTAATCGGGAAGACCGGGACTCCCTTAGCTTTGAAATCCTGAAAATCCGGATGTACAAGGTCTTCTCGACTGGAGTCACAGTCGAGCGCAGCCTCGTGCTGCCGGTCCTTCCCTTCAGTCTCTACCGACCTCCTCCTCTGGTAAGCCGACTGAACTCTTTCATTGCCTCGCAATCTTGATGTCACATTTCTTAGTATTATAAGAAACTTTCTTGCAGGAAAATGCCTCCATTGTCTCGAAGCCCTACAAAATTTCTCACGACGATGTGCCGACCCGTCCTGCCAAGAAGCCAGTCGGTGGCGTGAAGATCCAGAGTGATCCAGCTGGGAAAAGGGCGGCCCCGAGTGAGGATATCAGCAAACGGGCGAGCAAGAGGAGGCTCGTCATCGATGACTCGGACGATGATGTCCTAGTCCCTCTAGTCGAAACAACCCCTCCAAGGCCGTCACCGAAGGCGGCGCCGAAGATCCGCCGATCGTCCAGGTACGCCTCATGACTGAAGTTTGAACTCATAGTTGAAGGTTTCTTCGTCTTCATTCTGATTGCTCCTATCGTTGTCTTTGTAGGAAACCCCAATACTTAGACCCTGCAGGGCAGAGTGAGGGGCCAACACCAACTGCCACATCAGAGGCATCCAAGCCTATGGAACCCAAACCCCGGAGCCCTCTCCCGAGCGAGAGTGCTCCGGGCGGAAGGCCCTCACCTCTCGGCGGGAATATACCAAGGAGGGAGCCCCGACCGCCCGGGACACCCGACGGAAACCGTCGCCGCAGATAAGCCCTCGGCTGCAGCTCAGAAGGCCCCGACTGAAGACCAATCAGTCAAAAGTCAGAGGGAAAAGGCCAGCCGGGGTACTCTAGTTAAGGATTCGGCCACTGAACCCGGTAAGTCTCGGATTAACATTTCATCTTTAATCTTCAGTTTAACTCTTTCGTATCTTCATCTGTTCCTCCTGATCTATCAGCCACAGTAGAAGAGATCCCCAGGTTACAGTCTTCTGAAACCTGGGTTCCCCCGATTAAGATCGAGTGGCGGGATTCAGAAGGCCAGAGGCAGGGCATCATTTTAGACAGGCAAGCGGAAAGCGAAGAAAGGGATGCCCTCGTCAACAGCCTGAATGAGGCGACTCGGCTACTCAACGTAAGTCTTGATCCTTTTCTTTTGTTGCATCATTATTCCACTTCAGTCGGCCCACTTCAGGTTTTGCGCGCAGAAAGAGTACTGCCGATCGATGGCCAAGTCCGAGGCGCTCGAGAAGTTGGTCCCGCATCTGAACTCCCTGGAGGACATCCAACAAAAGTTGAAGACCACTCAAGAAGAGGCCGCGTCGAGGGAGGCAGCCCTGAGGAGGGAAATAGCCGAACTCGGGGAAGAAAACCTCGACCTCCAGGGTTCAATCGGGAGTAAGTCTAATCCTCTTAATCTCCTTATGGCTTCTGTGTCAATCTTGGATGCTGACAACTCTTCTTATTGTAGAAAACTCATCGGAGGTTCACTCGCTCCAAATCCAGCTGGAGCCAGTCAGCCTCAGCAAGGCCGAGCTGGAGACCGAGTTTGAAGGTGAGCTCTTTCAGATGATATTCGTTGTACTGTGTTGTCTTCGAATGCTTTGCCTGATCATGCTCTTTTGGCAGCTTACAAAGTCAAGACCCAAGCTCAATATGACGTCTTACTTGAGAGGGTCAAAAAAGCAGGGGAGGTCCGAGAAGAAGTGGCGAATGCAGCAGCGTCGATCCTGCTATCTTTGTTCCATCATGGAGTCGGGACCAGCTCACTGGACCCTGTTGAAGTCTTTGACAAGCTTAGGCGAGCCCCTGAACAGTATTTAACCAACATTTCTGAGGCGACTGTCATGGGACCGGGCTTCGCCCTTGCACAAACGAAGTCACTCTACTCTCGAGTGGATGTGGACTCAGTTGAGGATGGCTTTGCTGAGGGAACTTCAGATGAGCAGGCCCTTGATTTGATTAGCGAGGCACAGGAATCAGCCAAAAAGGTGGCCGCCGATGTAGTGAACCACTTCCGGCCTTGATTTGTCTTGTAAACATTGTATGCAACTTCTTGATGTAAACTTTGTAGATATTTGGCTTATTTATGTTAATGCCTTGATCCGAGTTTTGATGTAAAATTTCTTAAGTAATTTTAGTCCGACCGTCACCAAGACTAAGCTCGATTAGGTCATCAAAAAATTCTTAGTCCTTAAACACTGAACTCGAATCAAGGAACAGTAAACAATGATAAACCAAATACGCACAGGTTGAAACAAAAAACCATGTTTTATTGACATATGTACAGCCCCCGACTGCTAACTCAAGAAGTCATCTTGCTTGAGGTTGGCAGTCAAGAGGAAACTTGAAACCTAAGTCAATTTAAGCATAGAATCGTCGGAGATGCTCGATGTTCCAGGAATTCTCCACCATAGATCCGTCTTCACGTTTTAACCGATATGCACCTGGCCGAGTCACCTCAGCAATGATGTACGGTCCTTCCCATAAGGGGGATAACTTGTGACGGTCCTTGATGGTCTGAATCTTGCGTAGAACCAAATCGCCAATGATGAAAGCTCGTGCTCGAACGTTGCGACTGTGGTATCGTCTGAGCCCTTGAAGATATTTTGCCGACTGGATGAGGGCTGCCTCTCGGGCCTCTTCCAGTCGGGTGAGGTCATCCACTCGGTCTGGGTCGTAGCGTTCATCGTTGAAGCTGCGGACTCGGAGGGATTCATACTCCATCTCTTTTGGCAACATGGCTTCTGCGCCATAAACCAAAAAGAAAAGAGTTTGGCCGGTAGCACGACTGGGCGTGGTCCGCAGGGACCATAGAACCGAGGGGAGCTCTTGAACCCACTTGCCAGCATAAGGATTTAATCGGTCAAACACGCGGGCCTTGATGCCTTGAAGGACCATGCCGTTGGCACGCTTGACTTGTCCATTGCTTTTGGGATGTGCGACCGATGCATAGCAGATTTTGATCCCAAAGTCTTCGCAGAATTCTTTGAAGACGCCTCCTGTGAATTGGGTCCCACTGTCGGTTATAATTCTGTTTGGGACGCTGAACCGGTGCACGATGTTGAGGATGAAGTCCCGTGCCTTGTCAGCAGTAATTTTGGCAACCGGTTTAGCTTCGATCCATTTGGAGAACTTGTCGATTGTGACAAATAAGTGCGTGAATCCTCCTGGAGCCTTCTTGAGGGGGCCGACCATGTCTAAGCCCCACTCTACAAATGGCCAGGATAATGGGATTGTTTGTAGCTCTTGGGCTGGGACATGGCTCTGTCGGGCGAAGAATTTGATACCTTCACAGGTTCGCACCACTTTGTCCGCGTCTGAGACCGCGGTAAGTCAGAAGAAGCCTTGTCTGTAAGCTTTGCCCACCAAGGTGCGTGCGGCCGCATGACTTCCGCATATGCCCGAGTGGATGTCTTGGAGTAGCTGTCGTCCTTCTTCGTGTGTGATGCATCTCATCAGGACTCCGGAGGGACTTTTCTTGTACAGATCGGAGTTAACCATGATGTAAGCTTGGCAACGACGTCGGACACGTTCTGCCTCATCCCGGTCTTACGGCAGCTCTTGCTGTGTTAAAAATTTGATGAGTGGTGTCCTCCAGTCGGCGTCAATCATGGCGACTTCGTTTGCAGCTTGTTCGTTGGGAGTTGGTTTTGCCACAACAGTTGGCTCATAAAGGTGCTCGACAAAAACGTCTGTTGGGGCGGCTTCACGTTTGGACCCGAATTGTGCCAACTCGTCGGCTGCTTCGTTGTTGTGTCTTAGGATGTGTGATAGCTCGAGTTCGTCAAACTTGTCTTCAAGTTTGCGAACCTCCTGTCGGTAGGCCTCCATGGTGTCGTTTAGACAGGACCAGTTTTTCATTACTTGGTTTACGACCAGCTGGGAATCCCCTTTCACGACGAGCCGACGTATCCCGAGTGAAACTGCGAGCCGCAGTCCATGTAACAGGGCTTCGTACTCGGCGACGTTATGTGAGGCGGAGAAGTGAAGGTGGAGGACGTATCTTAGCCTTTCCCTAGTCGAGGAGATCAGCATAACTCCTGCTCCCAAGCCGGTGATCCTCTTGGATCCGTCGAAGTGCATGGTCCAATATTGAAGGTCTTCCCGAGGTACATCTTCTTGCTGTTCGGTCCACTCGGCCAAGAAGTCCGCCAGGGCTTGTGACTTTATAGACGTCCTCGCCTTAAAAGTTAAGTCCAGCGGCATCAGCTTCAGGGCCCACTTCGCGATGCGCCCAATTGCCTCCCGGTTGTGGATGACATCGCCAAGTGGAAAGGAAGTGACGATGGTGACCGAGTGACCCTGAAAATAGTGCGCCAATTTCCTCGCGGTTATCAGAGCTGTTAGTGATATGCCCTAGAGGCAACATGGAGATGTTGGATATCATGTCAATGTTTATGTATTTATGAATAAAGTGTTATTCAGTTCCATGAAATAGACATCTTGTATTGATCAATAAGTACGTGACTTATTTATGAGACTCGATATGTATGAATCTATTTCTAAACGATCCCTGATCATATGTCATATTGTTGGAACAAATATGATTCTAAGATCGGCATGTTTATTGATTGATGATCATGTCTCATAGATTATGGGTATGGAGATACCAAATCAATAAACATGGACATATGTGTTGGAGAACACATTGTTGGATAGACCCAACATGAGACACTACAGGAATTAATGTGCCATTAGTTGGTCTCAGGTAGTGTTGGTACAAAGTCCTTAGACCGAGATCACCATGGATTCCAACATGTGTAGTAGCCTACTTTGGGACTACCAAACGCTATTCCGTAATCGGGTAGTTATAAAGGTAGTTTTCGGATTTGCTATGAAACATGGAGTGGGATGTGAGTGATCAAGATGGAATTTGCCCCTCCTTTGGAGAGATATCTCTGGGCCCCTCGAGGTAATGGATTATGGAAATGCATGGCCATGCTAAGTTGATTGAGGAGTCAATCAACAGACAGATAATCCAATACAGTTCGAGTGAATGGTTAAGCTATTGAAGGGATGGCACACATCTTGCCTATAGCTTAACGTATCGTGAGGCAAAGAGATTTGTGTACACATTACAGGTTGAGCCGATATTATATTCTTGTATACTATGGTGTCAATATGTGCTGCTAGGCGCCGCTGTTGACAGGTCGGCTGAGTTGGACTCGAGCCGACGGTCGGCTAAATTAGACTATAGCCGAAACCGAGTATACCTGAACCTACAGGGTCGCACGCTTAAGGGGATAAGAACAGCATTCGAGTTGGACTCGGATACGGCTCGATCGGATAGGGATCCGATCGGATAGAGTCCTATGGGCTTACGACGTATGGGCAGCCAACTCTGTGAGATTTGGATAGGATCCGATTCAAAATAGAGTCCTGATCGGCCACTAGTCCCAGTCGGCCAACTCTATATAAAGGAGGGAGGGGTGGAGAGCTGCGGCATGTCAATTGCATCGCGTGCAACAGAAGTCGCTGAGATCAATCTCCACGGAAACCCTCCCCACTTTCGAGCTAAAATCTAGCCTTGCATCGCGTGCTAGCACACGGGTGTACGGCGTTTTGTCCCCGGACGTGTGGATACCGGTAGAGGCGCTGCTACGTTGCGCGGCTGTTGATCGGCTACGGCATCGCGAATCGGGCGATTGGCGAATCGGCGTCCCAGTGTATCGAGTGTCGGCTTGCGAGAATCGGCTACACTGTTCGGATCGGATAGCCACGATTGGTTGTTTCCGCATTGCTCACTCCAATCGGTAACGATCTATCGGCCCTTACTTGCAAGTGTCCTGGTTTGCGCGGTAGAAAATTTTTGTTTTCGGCTAGCGTAGCTTCTGCGTAACCCTTCAAGAGCACCATATAGCAATTTTTGTACCTGGGGGTAGCGAATTTTGGCTCCTGCCAATACTTCGCTAATAAAGTAGATCGGCCTCTGAATCTTCTGGACCCGCCCTTCTTCTTCGCGCTTGACCACGAGGACTGTACTAACCACTTGGTGAATGGCTGAAACGTACAGTAGTAGGGGTTCCTGGGGCTGAGGTGAGGCTAGGACGAGCGGCGTCGTAAGGAATTCTTTAAAATCTTCAAAGGCCTTGTGGGCTTCCGTGGTCCATTAGAAATTGTCCGTTTTCTTTAGCAATCTGAAGAAGGGCATGCCTCATTCGCCGAGTCGAGAGATGAATCGGCTTAGCGCCGCCATGCAGCCAGTGAGCTTCTGGACATCCTTCTGGTTACTCGGGGGCTTCATATTCAAGATAGCGTTGATCTTTTCTGGGTTGGCTTCAATGCCGCGATGTGACACCATGAAGCCGAGTAGTTTGCCTGATGGGACGCCGAAAGTGCACTTCTCCGGGTTTAACTTCATTCTGAAGGCCCGAATATTTGTGAAGGTTTCTTCTAGGTTGGCAATCAGGTCTTCTTTCTGCTTGGTCTTGATGACGACATCGTCGACATAAACTTCCCAATCTGCGTCTAAAAACACCTTTGGATCATGCGTTGGTATGTTGCCCCGGCGTTCTTCAGGCCGAAGGGCATGGTGATGTAGCAGTAGGTGCCAAACGGCGTGATGAACGATGTCTTCAGGCAGTAGGATTCCTTCAAGCTGATTTGGTGATAGCCCGAGTAACAGTCCAAAAAGCTCAAGAGTTGGCAGCCGGCTGTTGAATCTACGACTTGGTCGATGCAAGGCAGCCGGCTGTTGAATCTTTGGGGCAGGCTTTGTTGAGGTCGGTGTAGTCAACGCACATGCGCCACTGCCCCGTCTTTTTTCGGACCAGAACTGGGTTGGCTAACCAGTCAAGATGTAGAAATTCTTTGATAAAACCGGCGGCCAAGAGCTTTGTGAGCTCTTCCTTGATGGCATCTTTTCGATCCTGCGCGAATCTGCGTAGTCGTTGTTTTATCGGCTTTGCGTCATCTTTGACGTGTAAAGAGTGCTCGATCACCTCCCTAGGAATTCCAGGCATATCAGATGGTTTCCAAGCAAAAACATCTTTATTATTTTGGAGGAAGGTGACGAGCACGCTTTCCTATTTAGGATCTAGTTCAGCGCCGATTACGTAGTTTTCGAGGGATCCGAAGGATCAAGGGAGATCTTCTTGGTCTTGGCGTTGCGGTTCCAGATTTGGCTATCTTCTTCGCGGGGATTTCACCCTCTGCCGAAGTCGATGTGGCCAATCGGATTTCTTGCTGGCCACGAGATCTCTCGCGAGATTGGGCCATGTCGCAGCTCTCCTTGTCGCAGGTGAAGGCTTGCTTCACGTCGCTGCGAAGAGTGATGACGCCGTTGGGACCCGGCATCTTCATGCAGAGGTAGGTGTAATGGGGTATCGCCATGAACTTGGTGAGTGCGGGCCTTCCGATAATGGCGTGGTAGGTCGTTTCGAAGTCGGCCACCTCGAAAGTGACGTTCTCCATTCGGAAATTCTCTCGAACTCCGAAGGTGACCGGGAGGGCGATGTGCCCGAGTGATGTAGATAAAAGCCCCGGGATAACTCCATGGAAGGGGGCTGAGCTTGCCTTCAGTTCGGCCCTCGGGATCTGCATCTCGTCCAAGGTCTTGGCGAACAAAATGTTGAGGGCGCTGCCCCCATCGATGAGGACACGCTTAAGCTTGATGTTGCGGACCACTGGGTCCAAGACGAGTGGATAGCGCCCCGGGTGAACCACTCGGTCGGGATGATCCGAGCGGTCAAAAGTGATGGCCACCTCCGACCATCGCAGGTACTGTGGGACCTCAGGTTGCGCCGCGTTGACCTCTCGATCGGTTAGCTTCTGTTTCCTCTTGGATTCATAGGCTAGCGGCCCCTCGAAGATGTGATTCAGCTCGCCCAAGGGGTCTTGAAAGGGCTCGGCATTCTCAGCCGTGTTGTTCTTCTTGGCGCCCGATGGACCGGCTTCATCAGTTGGTTTCTTGTTGAGCTGTGCCGCATATTGTTTGGGGAACTGTTTATAAATAATGCAGTCCTTAGCCGCGTGCTTGTGATTGGGATGATGCGTGCACTGAGCATTCATGATGGCGTCGTAGGCCGCGACTCGGGGGTGGCATTGGGAGTTGGAGGTTGCGACAACTAGATCTTCGGGTTAGTGCTTGCGGTCCTTTTGGCCCTGATTGTTGTTGCCGTTATCCTTCTTAGGATTCCGGCTTCCTCCCGCCTGCTTGTCATCCCTCCTGTCGGGCCGGTCTTGGCACGCCGCTTTGATGGCATCATTGGATTTGGCGTAAGAATTTGCCGTCTCAAACATCTGCTTCACCTTGTTCGGTGGCTTGCGCCCGAACTTCCCGATCAACAGCTCATCACGGACTCCCTTCTGGAAGGCGGCGATGATGATGTCGTTGGTGATGTTGGGGATCTTATTGCGCTTTTCGAAGAAGTGCCGGATGTAGTCCTTCAGGGGTTCGTCCGGCTTCTGGATAATGTTATACAGGTCGAAGTGGGTTCCAGGCCTCTCGAAGGTGCCCTGGAAGTTGGCGACGAAGTGTTTCCTTGGCTCACTCCACGAGCCGATTGAGCCTCTTGGCAGGCTCGTGAGCCAGTTCCTGGCTGAGTTGGTGAGGACCACGAGCAGGTAATTGGCCATGGCCTTGTTGTCGCCGCCTGCTGCACGGATGGCGAGAGTGTACACGGTCAGCCACGACTCGGGATCGGTTTTGCCGTCGTACTTCTCGATCCCGGTCGGCTTGAACCCATTCGGTCAATGCACTCGGCGAAGCTCCCGAGTGAAAGCTGGCACTTCGTCGTCATTGCTGTCAGGTGATCCCCTCCGATCTTCTTGAGTGCGTTGATCTCGCTCTTGATAGCGACGATCGAGGACCTCCCGCAGATCACTCGGCGGGTCCTTGGTAGGCTGCTTCGGTAGCTGGAGCTGTTGTTGCGGCGGACGCGGTGGTGGACGGGTGGGCGTCCATGTTGCTTCTCGCGGGAGTCGGCCGTTTGCTCCTGGGGCTTGTGCGTGGACTCGTGGCGTTGGCCTCTTGGCCTGGTTGTCGACCGGTCTAGCTCGGGCCTCTTGTAATCCCTTGACCTTAGCGGCGGGAGCCGGCTTCTGTCGGGCGTTTCAGCCACAGACTCAGTCGGCCTTCGTGCTGAGGTGGAGGGATGACCGTTGGCCGTAGCTGCAACGATGGTCTTGATCTTGTCTAGTATTGGAGTCACGTCGAGGGGCGCTGTCTCGATGACGGTGTCCAGGAGTGTGAGGGCAGCAACAGCGTTCTGCTGTGGCGTCTGGAAGATATTGGTGTTGCGGACTCGCGTTTGAAGAATAGCCTCTTGAGCGGATCGTCCGACTGCCCTTAGATCCTGCTTCCTTCTGTCGGCTTCCTCCTTACGCTTCTTGTCTTCTTCCGCCAGCTTGCGCTCTTGCTTGATCCTGGCTCGCTCTACTTCCGCAAGCCTGCGGGCCATGGCTGAATCGGACTCGGCCACCTCAGCCATGAGGACATCAAAGCACTTCGGCTCGTAGTCCATGTTGCAGTCGGAGTCGTCGGCTTCGTCCGAGGGGATGCCGTAGAGGTCGTCAAATCCTGAAGAGCTTAGATACTCGTTGAGCTCTGAGGATGAGCATGAGTCGAATGGTTGGAGGATGACGGCGATCTCCCTTGAGCCCAGGTAGTTCGGATCTGGATCGTTCCAGTCCGAGTCGGAGCTTGAGGACATAGATCTCTCCGAGTGGGTCGTCCTCGACTCGGGGGAGATGAGCCTGGAGTAGATTTCGGCGGCGTTTGGTAATCCAAACGGTGTCGAAAAGTCTTTTTCTGAATAGGTTGGCTGCATCGGGGAGATGAGAAGTTCGCTGTAGATCTCGACGACGTTCGGTAGTCCGAACGGTGCCGAGTGAGTTCTTTCGTCGGAGCGGATGGACTGCATCTTGGAATCCAAGATTTCGTCGTAGATCTTAGCGTTGTTCGGAAGCCCGAACGGCGCCGAGTGGGTCTCTCCTTCCGACTAGTTTAAATCCGAGTCATAGGAGGAGAGCTTGTCGAACTCGTTGGCGGCGAAGTCGCCGAAGCTTGAAGAAGATCCCATCGCGCTTGCCGGCGAAATTGTCGAAGAACTCTTGACGCGCGGCCCCCTACCTGGCGTGCCAACTGTCGAAACTTGGTTTCAGCAATAGAATTTTGGGGGTGCAGTCAAGATCGCCAAGCTCGATGGGTTAGATGGAAAACAAAGATTAGACAGGTTAAGGCCCTCTCGTGAGGTAATACCCTACTCCTGTTTCGGGGATTCGATCCGCCGAGTGTCTTTATTGATCTCGTGATCTTGTGTATCTAAAGCTGAAAGCTGATCTAACTTCTGATATCCCTCAAGGGACGCCCCTTACTCCCCTTATATAGTCTTGGGAGGCGGGCTTACAAGTCGAAAACCCTATCTTACTCTAAGTCGGTTTCCTCAATCTTACCAAACCGTGACTATGGGCCGTTGCCTTATCTCAATCGGCAACGTAACACCCAAGTCATAGTTGGTTTACATCTTTGGCAGGCGCAACCTATCCCTATCTCCAATCGGATAAGCTTGCCATGTGGATATCCGATTGCCATAATCTCCACAAGCCTCCTCCATTGCCTCCTAAGCGCAAAGCTCGAGTCGTGCAGTCAATGTCAACCAGTTCACTAAGAAGCAAAATGCCAAAACTTGACCGGCTCCCGCCAGCCCCAAAGAAAACGTCGTACGACAAAACTCCCGAGGAGTTGCATGAGGCCATCCTAGTTGAGGTGAAGGCACATTTCAAGAAGTCTCCTGAGAAGCCTATTCCGATCCCTGCAGCGAGCAAGGCCTTCTTCAAGAAGATGTACTTAATGCCACCGGCTAAACCAAAACCGCAGTCGGACTACGACAGGACGATCAGGAAGGCGCATAGGAAGGCGACAGCAAAGGCCAAAGATGTCTCGCAGCTCGGGATGCAACCTAAAAAATCCATTGAGCTGGTGGTGCAACCACAAAGAGCTGATTTAAGGAAATTTATGAAAGATGTGGGAATAACAATGGACCAAATATCTAGACGCACAACTATCGAGAAGGCTGAGCTAAAATATAAGTATACATTCGGACGACCTCTTGTCAAACCTGATGAGCTCAAGATTCTCCCCACACAGATGTATCACTTCCACCAGTGGTGGATGCAAGCTTCAAGCAAAGGTACATAGATGATCACGGTGGGATCAGAAACGACACATTCTTCAAAGCAGAAGATGATCTAATGTTTATCCGCTTTGAGGACATCTTTGACCTGTACCATCTGGACGCCCTCGACGTCTCTATTATAACCACGCGGGTTTTCTAAGTATTGATCGGTTAAATTTATTTCATTCCTTAGCTCCTTGTGTGTAGCTAACTAAAATTCTTTTATCTATTGTAGAATGGCCATCAACGAGTGCAATGAAAGGGGATGGATGAAAATAGGATTCATGGACCCCCGCAAAATTAACACACAAATGTTCGAACAATATCCGGTGGAAACAGAGGACAATATCGTCAATATGCTAGTGCATCAGGATTACAAGACTTGGATAATAACGTCGTACTACACAACATGAGTTTTTACTACCTTCCGTACCAATTTTCATCTCGTATATATACAGTTTCATATATATATCATCTCATGCAATTTGCAGATACCACTGGGTCCTTTTCCTAATTGACCTTTGCCACTCGCGAATCCATGTCTACGATTCAATGTATGAACCAGAGTCTACCTTCGCAAATATTTTTGAAGTGTTAGACAGGTAATGCCATCTTAGTTGCCATTGCTACTATGTGGTTCTCGAATAATTACTAGCTTACAACTGCATGTAGGGTATGGGCACGACTCCGTGAGAAGGTCCGCGGGCTTTGGAGTGAAAAGCTTGAAGTGAAAATAAAATTTTCAATGAGTATATGCTCCAAAATTATATTAAATTATTAATATGTTCTAAAATAGAAAATAAAATCTATCGTTGTTTCTCCTTTAGTGTGCAAAACAGGCGCAGGGGACAAACTTGTGCAAAGACTACGTCTGTGACTACATTCAACGCCTAACTCACCAAATCACATGTCCCCAGGATCTGGATGTATGTATAACAGTCATTCATACATTACGTCTTGATTTCTTATTGATTTCATATATTTATTTTTTATTTTTTTCAAATAACAGATTATTTGCATAAGAGACAAACTCCCTCACCATGATGGTTTCATACAGGCTTCTCGAGAATGATTGATGGGATTTACCAACAAGCAAATTATTGATCCCGAGGAGCATTCTATGGGATAGGAGTGGTCATGGAACCACAACATAGAGAAATTTTTGTAATATACGATATATAACAGTAAAAATTAATTAGGAATATAATATATGTGTATATTTATAGGTCTGTACATGTTTTGGTAATACATGTATATATTCACTTAATTTAAGTGAAATTATATGTATAAATATTGCATATATATGTATAAATATATATGTGTAAAATATGTATTTAAACATATATATGAATATATATATATATGCATATTGCATATATATGTATAAATATATATGTGTAAAATATGTGTGCATAATATATAAACAAGCAGTAGCAGGAGTAAAATTAAAGAAAAAGAAAAAAAACCTTTAGTCACGGTTGGTAACACCAACCGGGACTAAAGATGACAGTGCCAACCACATAGCGCCGCCATCTTTAGTCCCAGTTGGTGTTACCAACCAGGACTAATGACATCTTTAGTCCCAGATATTTCAACCGGGATTAAAGATAGACATTTTTAGTCTCATTTTCATTGTCTTGGTTTGTAACTCGAGACTAAAGGGGTTACAAACCGAGACTATACATGATTTCTCCATCAGTGATTGCAAAGCATAAACAATCAACAAAACATTAGCTTCAAAAATTAGTTGCACCAAAATAATTAAGGTTGCACATATTTATTGGACTGGTACATTCGTGCATGCAACGTCTAAATTTTGAGCAGAGCTAGTCTAGAAAAGCCATATTACTTTTCTTTTTTCAGTTTTGTTATTTATCAGTCACCTATTATTTTCTTAATTATCAATCACTTACACTTGCATAAGATGCAAATTAACTTGCATAAGTTATACATTAACTTGCATAAGTTATACATTAACTTGCATAATACAAAAAGTGCAACTTTTAAAATGGTTCGACTGCAACTTGATCTTTTTACTTGATCTTTTTTATTAATTTGACGAATCTAGATGCAAATATATGCTTATATAGATCACAGAAAGGTTTATCAACGAGATAAATGATAAAGTATGTTAACTGTAGGTAATAATATTGTTTGTCTCACAAAAAGAAGAAAAGAAACGTAAGTATTAGCAATTAGATATCATTGTACTATTAACAAAGTGATTGATAGATTAAAAAATCAGTCAACTCATAAATAGACAACCTCTTCTTTCTTTTATTTTATCTTTTGAAGGTGAGGTCATATTAGTTTGAGTTGTTTACTGATATTATTGGAGAAATGATCTTTGCTCCACGAACAAAAATACACAATAGTCCTGGTTTCAATATGAATCGAGACTAGAAAAAGTTTTTAGTCCTGGTTAAAAATGGCAACGGCTCTGTAGAAACTTTAGTCCTGGTTGGTGTTACCAACCGGACTAAAGATCATCCTTAGTTCTGGTTAAATTCCTGTGATAACCTATCAGAGCGCCAGGGATCTTTAGTTTCGATTGGTAGCATCAAGCGGGACTAAAGATGTTATCTTTTGTCCCGGTTAGTGTTACCAACCGGGACTAAAGATCTAACGTCGGCTGGTAACACCAACCGGGACTAAAGTAAAGGTGCTTTTTATACTTCTTCTTCCTCCTCCTCAAGCTCGAGCCAGTGTCTTCAAAAGGTTTGCAGAAGAAGGGAGGTGCTGCCAAATTTTTTTGTGAAATTGTTTTGGTGATACACACAAATCTCAGGGATCTACAAGGTTATCAACTTCAT
Source organism: Oryza australiensis (assembly GCA_019925245.2). NCBI lineage: Eukaryota > Viridiplantae > Streptophyta > Magnoliopsida > Poales > Poaceae > Oryza > Oryza australiensis. The sequence goes on from JAIFGZ020000565.1 coordinate 4,251,763, forward strand.
TCTCTTATGATCTATGCTTAGCATATTATTTTTTAGGGTATATTCTATACATTTTTATCTCTAAATAGGTTAATGAAAAATTAAGAGAGAGAAAATTTGTTTGTGGAAAATTATTTTACTTCTTAAAATCAACAACTCCATCCTCTAAGTATGCTTAGCATATTACATTTGTAGGTATATTTACATGCGCTTTTATCTATAAAAATGTTTATGAAAAATGATGAGAGAGAAACTTATGGACAAAAATGTTATAAAATAGATGACAAAAGGAAAAAATATAGAAAATTTGATAGTAGATTAGAAAACTACGTAGAACTTTAAAAACTTTTTAAAATAATTATACAATAGATTATAAGTACAACACATTACGTATGTTGGATTATTATATAAATATTGTCTGATTATATATATATATAATTATTGTCATATTATTTAAATGGTTTGATTTTCGTGGTTTTTTCTTACGATTTTTGTGCATTTCATGTAGATGGATTGGCAATAGATGTACATCGCGGATCGACGGTAAATAGAGTTTATTCAAGGCGTGCATTATTTTTTGAGTGTGGCCAATGCCAACAAGCGTAAGGGCTTTATATGTTGTCCATGCAAAAAGTGCAAAAATGAGAAGGAATATTCTACATCAAGAATTATTCGTGCCCACTTGTTTCAGTCCAGATTCATGCCTCACTACAATTGTTGGACATCGCACAGAGAGGTAGGGGTTGCAATGGAAGAAGATGAAGAAGAAGACGACAATATTCCAGATTGTGGTTAATACGGTGGGTTTGAAGAAAATACAACAGGCGAGGCGGACGGGGATGTTGAATAAAACGACGGTGCCGATGACCTTGGTCAGATGTTGTGCGACGTCCAGAAGGACTACGAAGGTGAAAAGGAGGTGCAGAAATTGGAGCATATGTTGGCAGACCACAAAACGTCCTTGTACCCAGGTTGCGAACAGGATACAAAAAGTTTGGTACCACTCTTGAATTCTTACAATGGAAGGCCAAAAATGGTGTCAGTGACAAGGCATTTGGCAAGTTACTAAAACTCGTGAAGAACATTCTTCCAGAGGGAAACGAATTGCAGAGGGAATCAATGTATGAGGCTAAGAAGTTAGTTTGTCCTTTAGGGTAGAGGTACAGAAGATATATGCATGTCCTAACGATTGTATCCTCTATCGCGGTGAGGAGTACGAGAACCTAGAAGCATGTCCAGTTTGTGAAGCACTTCGATACAAGATCAGACGAGATGATCCAGGCGAAGTTGACGGATAGCCTTTGAAGAAGAGAGTTCCTGCTAAGGTGATGTGGTATTTCCTATAATACCACGGCTCAAGCGTCTTTTCAGGAACAAAGAGCATGCAAGAATGATGCGTTGGCACACAGAAGAACGCCAACAAGACGGCATGCTGAGACACCTCGCCGATGGGTCATAGTGGCGAAATATCGATGGAACATTTAAAGACTTCGGTGAGGATGCAAGAAACATAAGGTTTAGTTTAAGTACGGACGACATTAACCCTTTTGGAGAGATGAGCAGTGGCCACAACACTTGGCCTGTAACAATGTGCATCTACAACCTCCCCCCTTGGCTATGCTGAAGCAAAAGTACATTCAGATGTCGATTACTATTCAAGGCCCAAAGAAACCTGGTAACGACGTTGACGTGTACCTGAGACCATTGACCGAAGATCTGAAACTGTTGTGGAAGAAAGAAGGTGTCCCCATGTGGGATGAGGACAAATAGGAGCAGTTTAACCTACGAGCGTTGTTGTTCGTTACCATCAACAATTGGCCTGCACTTGGCAACCTATCCGGATAGTCAAACAAGGGGCACAAGGCTTGCACCCACTGTATGAATGTAACCGAAAGTACGTACCTGAAACACTGTAAGAAGGTAGTGTACATGGGCCATCGTCGTTTTTCTTGTTGCAAGTCACCCTGTCCGGTGGAAAGGCAAACATTTTGAACAGAAGGCAGACCACCGTATTAAGACAAAGCATCGCAACGGAAAGGCCATGTTTGCCATGGTGAAAGACCTGAAATTAGTATTTGGAAAGGGACCTGGCAGCCAACCTATAGCAAATGAAGATGGCCACACGGCGATGTGGAAGAAAAAGTCCAATTTTTGGGAGTTACCCTATTGGGAAGTCTTGGGCGTCTGCCACACAGTCGACGTGATGCACCTCAATAAGAACCATCTGGATACTCCTTGAATATAAAGGGAATAATAAGCACGGAGGATAAGAAGTTCACAAACCTAAAGTCTCAAGAGTGCTACGTGTTGATGACATAGCTGCTTCCCGTTATAATTCGGGCTATCCTTCTGGATAATGTCCGAGCAACAATAACAAAGCTATGTGCATTCCTAAACATAATTTCCCAGAAGATCATCGATCCAGACAGACTAGAAGCCTTTCAAATGATGTGGTGCAATGTCTTGTCAGCTTTAAGATGATCTTTCCGCCTTCCTTCTTCAATATCATGACGCATCTCCTATGCCACCTTATCAAAGAGATCTGTATCCTCGGTCTTGTATTCCTACACAATATGTTCCCTTTCAAGAGGTACATGGGCGCTCTAAATAAGTACGTCTGTAACCGTTCTCGTCCGGAGGCCAGCATCGCCAAGGGATATGCAACAAAGTAAGTCATTGAGTTCTGCGTCGAATTTATTGAAGACTTTCGTCCCATCAGGGTGCTCGAATCAAGCCACGAAGGGAGACTACGGGGAAAGGGGACTCTTGGAAGGAAGGCAATAATGACCGTAGACAATGACTTGTTCAGGAAAACACATTGGACTGCTTTGCAACAATCTTCCTTGGTGGCTCCTTACATCGAGGAGCACTTGGTGATTGTTTGCTCTGAAAACATTGGTAAGACGGATGTCTCGATTACACGCCATCACATTGATTCTCTCCCTGCTTGGCTGCGACAACATCTCATGGGCAATGGGACCATTGACCAATAACTATCCTTCTTGGCGAGGGGACCATCTTGCTCGATCACCACACTCCAAGCATATAAAATCAATGGGCACACATTTTACACACGGGCCCAAGACTTAAAGAGCACGAATCTGAACAGCGATGTCCGCATCGATGTCGTGGGATACAATGATAAGACTAGCACGTATTATGGTAGTATCGAGGACATATGAGAACTTGACTATGGACCTCTGAAGGTCCCTATGTTTCGGTGTTAGTGGGTTAGGTTGAGTGGTGGAGGCGTAACCATTGATGCAAGTGAGATGACAACGGTCGACCTTAGCAAGGTTGGATACTCAGACGAACCCTTCGTCCTTGCCAATGATGTAAGGCAAGTTTTCTATGTGAAGGACATGGCTAGCAAAGCAAAAAAGGGGAAAGGGTCTGACGAGCCAAAGTTCCACGTGGTTCTCCCAGGCAAAAAGAAAATTGTGGGAGTCAAGGATAGGACTGACGAAGATGATGATCAGTTTGACGAGCAACCTCCGTTCATGGTGGCGATTGATACGAGCATACTCCTATCAAATTAGGATACCCCTTACTCATGCAACAATCATAGCAAAGGAACAATAGTGCGGAGAAAGTATGTGAGTGTCGACGGGTAGTGTAACATCCTGAAAATCGAAGAACCGGAATCGGAACGTAAAAATCGGAACTTTCAAAAACCTTCGCTTGTTGCTTTTTCTCGGGTTTGTTGCTTCTTATTTGCCAGCTCGGTTGCATAAATTTAGTCGTGGTCAATCCCCCTTTCGGTGTTTTTGGATAATTTTGAGTTGTCAAAATGGAGGTGCGAAAGCCGCACCCGGTTTTTTTAAAAAGGAAATCGGGAAAACACGGATTTATGAAAACGCATGTTGGGAAATATAAAGTAAAATTTTTGGTCGGGAAAAGATAAATTAAGACACAAAATAAATAATAAAATTCTCGGAAGTCGTACTCGAAATCCGGGAAAGTTTTGGAAAAATATAGGAGAGGATATTGAAATTTGAAAAAAAGGATTTTAAAATAAATAAATATGAAAAATATTGTGGGAAAATAAAAGTGGAGAAAAGTTGAAAATATTGTGTTAAAAATTACTTTTGAATTAGAGGAATTTATTTTGGAATTTTTAGAGGAAGGGAAATAGAAAATGGGAAATTAAAATAGAAAATCGGGAAAATAGGAAAGTGCACTGTTCATTGCGCATGAGGTGCTCGACGCCGTACGCCCGGCCGCGCGCGCGCGCGCGCGTCGCCCGGCCGTCCCGCGCCGCGCCGCGCGCGCGCGCGCGCGTCGCGCACGCGCACGCCACGCGCCTAGCTCGCTCGCGCCACGCGCTCCGCCGCCGTACCGACCCGCGCCCGCGCCGCTCGCTCGCGCCACGCGCCGCCGCTGCGCCGGACCCCGCCCGCTCGCTCGCGCCCTGCGCGCGCTGCGCCTGTCCGGACCCCGCCCGCGTCCCGCTCGCCGCGCCACGTCGCAAGCACCGCGCCCGGCCCGGCTTCCCGTGCCGCCGCATGGCGACCGCCAAGCCGTGCTGCGCCGACCCCCTCTTCTCCCGCACCGGCCGCGGCTATAAAAGGGGGCAAAGACCCTCACTTTCCCCCCGCCGCCGCCCGAGCCCTCCCCTCTCTCGAGCGCGCCACCTCCGCCGCAAGCCGTCGCCATCGCCGTCGAGCGTCGCCTCCGCCGCAAGCCGTCGCCGCCAGCGTCGGGAGTGCCGCCACCATCTCCTTGCCGTCCCCATCGACGGTAAGCTCTGCCGCCGCCCTGTTTTGAAGCGCCCGGTCGAACACCTAGGGTGCAAATGAACAGTGCGCCGTGAAAAAAAAAAAAAAAAAAAAAGAAAAAGAAAAATAGGGAAAAATTTGGGAAAAATTTTGGAAAATTTGGGAAATATTTTGGGATGACTTGAGTAAAATCTTGGGCAAAAATAAATTATTTTTCCGCATGTTTTCTCGGTGCAAAGTTTGAAAAATTGAAAAATCGAAATCGGACGTTTTCCGGAATTTTGTTTCGCGTCGTTTTTAAATCCGGACTCCGTTTAATTCTTTCTCGCCATTTAAGTAGGCTTCTCTTTTGTGCTCAAACCTTCAAACCCCGAGCACGAATTTCCTCCACTGATATTTTCAGACCTAAATTCCCAAATTATTGCGATCGCCGTCTTTGCGAAAACCCTAGGAAACTGACTCGATTCCAAAACTCGGATTTTTCCTAAGCGACCCTTGTCCTAACTCAAGTAGGATCTTAGGCAAAACATTTGAAGTCGTTTTCATAGCTTTTATGGTTCTTGTCGATCTCTCGGTATTTTATTGAATTCTAATTGAATTCAATTGATCTTTCGCACGTACGGGTAGCACCTGAAGAAACCGGCGTCGACCCCGCTGAAGATACCACCCTCAAGTGTGCGAGCAAGGCAAGTCATCACACTCTTTGAACATATTGATCCTACTTTGTGAAATGATGTTGATTTCAAATTACAAATTGCATGCTTTACACAAACAGTACCTATGCTTGATATACCCTGCGTTGATATTGATCACCATTAGAATTTATTCTTTGTAACCATCGACGTGATATGACCGGAGGCTAACTTCGGTAAAAATGCTTAGCCCTGCTTACACTAGATCCTTGCATACTCATGATTTTGCAAGAAAGCTTTGTGCTCGGGCAACTACCTTAGGGAAGGTAGTTGAAATACGGCCTGTGGAGACATGAGCGCCACATGGCCACGAGAATGTTGAACTAAGTCTGATGAGAATTAAAAATGCTAAATAAATGTTTTAGACTGGGGCGGCTGGATGATTTGGGTGGATTCCGGAAAAGGCAAGTGCCGACCCTGGTCAATTAAGGACCGAGCCATGAGATAGCCGGGAAACGAGCCAGTACAACCGTACTTCTCGAATGGGTATAGACCTAGCTGACTAGATAGCCGAGCGGAGGCAGTATCCTTGCATAGATGGTTCTCTATGATGTGGTTATGGGATGAGAATGAGGCTGTGGCCTTTGTTGTGAATGGTGGAATTAAATCAATGTTAACTAAACTTAAAGATTGAGGAAGTTCTCTCTTACCCCGGGTGCGCCAGAACTCCTCTCACTGCTAGAAAAGGACGGCTAGAGTGCATGAGGGCTTAAGTTCATGGAGCGGGTACGCCAAAGCAAGGTTATCGAAAGGCTTTGCCGTGACCGTCTCATGTGTTGAGACGTAGGCTCATTTGTTGGGCTGTCGTGGAGTACGGGTAAAGTGTACATCCACTGCAGTGTGAGTGAATCAATCTATTCGAATAGCCGTGCTCGCGGATATTGAGCATCGTGACAAGACTTTCCCTTGGCTAGACTTTAAACTTAAAACTGTTGGGATGGGTTTGCATGATAATTTCATTTTGGTGGATCAACTTCTTGAGATGCGAGAAGGGTAGATTCCCAGAAAATCATGACGAATCGGAGGCGGGAAGCCATCCTTGGAATCACGATGGATGGTAGACAGAACCGTCGTCGGATTAATTAACTATGGAAATAAAACTTGATTTGGCTAGTTGTTAGGCTTGTGAAAAGAATTGTGAAAATTGGCTTTATGCAAAAGAACTCCAGCCATTCCTTGATTAACCCTATCATGTGCATAAATTCCGTGTTGGCTTGCTGAGTACGGTCGGTACTCACCCTTGCTATACGCACAAACCTTCAGCTGATGGAAATGAAGAGCCGGAGGACCCATACGCGTATTACCAGGATGGTGAAGGAACCGACGGCGCATACTAGATCTTAGCTCCGGTCGTTGCCTGTGGCAAATGGCATGCCGCTGCCTTTATTCCGCTGCCGTATCTAAATTCTGTTTTTGTGTTGTATTCGGACCATAAGGTCCTGTGGGTTGAACATTGCCTTCGGGCCTATTGATGTAATAATATTGATGTAAGACTATTCGTGCATGTGCACCTGATTATCTAGTACTGTATTCGTGGGTACCAACTACTTGATCCAGGGAATTGGTACTATGAACACGAAAGATTCCCGTCTCAAAAACGGGGGTCCACAGGTAGGTCGGCAGTCCTCCGAGGGGGGTGCCCGAGGAGGTGAGTGAGTGGTCGGGAATGCGTCTCCTCTCAGGACATGGTGGTCAACTCGAGTCACTAAGACGAGCCAAGGAATAAGAGGCATGAGATTTATACTGGTTCAGCCCTCTCGAAAGATAATAGGCCTGCGTCCAGTGTTCTTTGTTGGAGTGGATGATGAACAAGGTTTACAAGAGAGAGTTCTTGGGGCTTAGAACAAGCTGGCCAAGAACAAACAAAGAACTCTGAATGATCGGATCTCTCTCCCCCTCAGCCCGTCCTGCCCTCCCTTTTATAGCTCAAGGGGGGCAGTTACAAGGGACTTGGGGGCCAAGAAAGCTATGACTAAAGATCTAAAAAGGTGAGTACAAACAACATCTGAAAAAAGGTAGATGGAGGTGCTCTCTGGGCCTTGCGCGTCGTGGGTGTCTTGTGCCTTATCCTGCCTTGGGACCCCTCCTCTGCAGATACCACCTGTATTGTGCTGTCGGGTGACGTTATTCCTTGCCGGGTTGTCCCCTCCTCGCCTCCTTGCAAGCCAAGTCATCCCCTAAGTAGGCCGAAAGTCGGGTCGAGGAGTCAATGTCGAGGAAGGAGTGCCGAGGTCGGACTGGGGGGAGGTCGAGGCGACCGATCCAGAGGGTAGGTTGGGCTCCCGACCATATCCCGAAGACTCGATATCCGACTTGAGCTTGACTTCAACTCTAGTCCGGATGCTACCTCAAGGTGACACCACCTGTGGACCCCCGTTTTTGAGACGGGAATCTTTCGTGTTCATAGTACCATTTCCATGGATCGAGTAGTTGGTACCCACGAATGCAGTACTGGATAATCAGGTGCACATGCACGAATAGTCTTACATCAACATTATTACATCAATAGGCCCGAAGGCAATGTTCAACCCACAGGACCTTATGGTCCGAATACAACACAAAAACAGAATTTAGATACGGCAGCGGAATAGAGGTAGCGGCTTGTCATTTGCCACAGGCAACGACCGGAGCTAAGATCTAGTATGCGCCGTCAGTTCCTTCACCCTCCTGGTAATACGCGTATGGGTCTTCCGGCTCTTCATTTCCATCAGCTGGAGGTTTGTGCGTATAGCAAGGGTGAGTACCAACCGTACTCAGCAAGCCAACACAGAATTGATGCATATGATAGGGTTATTCAAAGAACATGGCTGGGGTTCTTTTGCATAAAGCCAGTTTTCACAATTCTTTTCACAAGCCTATCGACTAGCCAATCAAGCTTTAATTTCACAGTTCATTAATCCGGTGACGGTTCTGTCTACCATCCATCGTGATTCCAAGGATGGCTTCCCGCCTCCGGTTCGTCATGATTTTCTGGGAATCTACCCTTCTCGCTTCTCGAGAAGTTGATCCACCCGAATGAAATCATCATGCATACCCATCCCAGCAGTTTTAAGTTTAAAATCTAGCCAAGCGAAAGTCTTATCACGATGCTCGATATCCGCGAGCACGGCTATTCGAATAGATTGATTCACTCACACTGCAGTGGATGTACACTTTACCCGTACTCCCATGCCCAACAAATGAGCCTACGCCTCAACACATGAGACGATCGCGGCAAAGCCTTTGATAACCTCGCTTTGGCAGTACCCGCTCCATGAACTTAAGCCCTCATGCACTCTAGCCGTCCTTTTCTAGCGGTGAGAGGAGTTCGCGCACCGGGGTAAGGGAAGCTTTCTCAATCTTTAAGTTTAATTAACATCGCTTTAATTCCACCATTCATAACAAAGGCCGCAGCCTCATTCTCATCCCGTAACCACATCATAGAGAACCATCTATGCAAGGATACTGCCTCCGCTCGGCTATCTAGTAAGCTAGGTCTATACCCATTCGAGAAGTACGGTTGTACTGGCTCGTTTCCCGGCTATCTCATGGCTCGGTCCTTAATTGACCAGGGTCGGCACTTGCCTTTTCCGGAATCCGCCCAAATCATCCAGCCGCCCCAGTCTAAAATATTTGTATAGCATTTTCAATTTTCACCAAGCCTAGTTCAACATTCTCATGGCCATGTGGCGCTCATGTCTCCACAGGCCGTATTTCAACCACCTTCCCTAAGGTAGTTGCCCGAGCACAAAGCCATTTTGCAAAATCATGAGTATGCAAGGATCTAGTGTAAGCAGGGCTCAGCATTTGTACCGAAGTTATCCTCCGGTCATATCACATCGAAGGTTACAAAGAATAAATACTAATGGTGATCAATATCAAAGCAGGGTATATCAAGCATAGGTATTGTTTGTGTAAGGCATGCAATTTGTAATTTGAAATCAACATCATTTCACAAAGTAGGATCAATATGTTCAAAGAGTGTGATGACTTGCCTTGCTCGCACACTTGAGGGGTGGTATCTTCAGCGGGTCGGTGCCGGTTTCTTCGGTGCTATCCGTACGTGCGAAAGATCAATTGAATTCAATTAGAATTCAATAAAATATCGAGAGATCAAAAAGGACCATAAAAGCCATGAAAACAACTTCAAAAGTTTTGCCAAAAATTCTACTTGAGTTAGAACAAGGGTCGCTAGGAAAATCCGAGTTTTGGAAATGAGTTGATGACCTAGGGTTTTCGCAAAGTCGGCGATCGTAATAATTTGGGAAATTAAATTTGAAAATATCAGCGGAGAAAATTCGTGCTCGAAGTTTGAGGGTTTGAGCACAAAAGAGAAGCCTATTTAAATGGCGAGAAAAGAATTAATCGGAGTTCGGATTTAAAACGACGCGAAACGGAATCCGGAAAACGTCCGATTCCGATTTTTCAAACTTTGCACCGAGAAAATATGCGAGAAAATAATTTATTTTTGCCCAAAATTTTACTCAAGTCATCCCAAAATATTTTCCAAATTTTCCAAAATTTTTCCCAAATTTTTCCCTATTTTTCTTTTTCTTTTTCTTTTCCTTTTCCTTTTCTTTTTCTTTTCTTTTTCTTTTCCCAAGTACACTATTCATCGGCCCCCAAGGTGTTCGACCGAACACCTCTCCCTCTCGCTTCTCTCTTACGGCGGCGGCCGCGCAAACACAAGAGGAGGGTGGCGGCTCGGCTTACCGGTGATGGCGACGGCAAGGGGAGGGTGGCGGAGCTCGGCGCACGGCGGCTAGGGCGCTAGACGGCTCACGGCGATTTGCGGCGGCGGCGACGCTCGGGAGAGGGAAAGGGACCGGAGAGAGAGGGGGACGCTAGGGCGGCGATGTGGGGAAGAAATGGGGTTTGCCCCCTCTTTATAGGCGCAACCGGCGAGGCACGGAGGGAAACGGGTAGGGGACCGGCGCAGCGACGGTGCGGCGAGCGCACGCGGCGCGCGGTCGCGGGGCCGGCGCGCGGAGTGCGGGCGCGCACGGGGCCGGCGCGCGGAGTGCGGGCGTGCACGGGGCCGGGCGCGGGCGGCGGCACGTGGTGAAGTCGCAGACGGGGCCGGGTGTGGCGGCGACGGATGGCTAGCGCGGGCGCGGGGCCGTCGACGACGGGCGGGCGCGTGGCGGCAACGGCGCTGCGCGCGGCGAGGCGGGCGCAGCGCGCGGGCGATCCGGGGCGAGCGCGGGCGCGTGCGTGCTCACGCGACGCGTGGCGCATGCGGGTGTGGCGCGGTAAGGCGGGCGACACGCGGCGGCGCGAGGCGGGGCCGGACGACGTCGAACGGGTTGTGACCGATGAACAGTGCTAATTTTTAATTTTCCCGATTTTCTATTTTAATTTCCCATTTTCTATTTCCTTCCTTCTAAAAATTCCAAAATAAATTCCTCTAATTCAAAAATAATTTTTAACACAATATTTTCAACTTTCCCCCACTTTTATTTTCTCACAATATATTTATATATATTTTTATATATGTTTTTATTTATTTAACATTCCTCTTTTCAAAATTCAATATTCTCCCCGTTATTTTTCCCAAAACTTCCCCGGATTTCGAATACGATTCCCGGGAATTTTATTATATATTTTGTGTCTTAATTTATCTTTTCCCAACCAAAAATTTTATTTTATATTTCCCAGAACGCGTTTTCATAAATCCGCGCTTTTCTCGATTTCCCTTTTTAAAACCCTGGTGCGGCTTTCGCACCTCCGTTTTGACAACTCCGAATCATCCAAATACACCGAAAAGGGAATTGACCATGACTAAATTTATGCAACTGAGCTGGCAAATAAGAAGCAACAAACCCGAGAAGAAGCAAGGCGAAGGTTTTGAAAGTTCCGATTTTTACGTCCCGATTTCCATTCTTCGATTTTCAGGATGTTACACCCCCACAATGAGGACAACCATCACTTAGCTAAATTTATTGTATTTATTTTAAATTATTGTAAATTATTAATTATTGTAAATTATTTCTAAACTATTGAATTTATTGTAACCATTTCAAGTGCGGAAGTTGTAGAAGAAAAGAATCACGATCTCACATGCTTTGTGTCACCATTATTAGAGCATAAAATAGTTTTCAATAGAACATGTGTTAATTATTTATGATTGTTACCATTTAAGATATTTTTCAATAGGGCATATGTTAATTATATGTGATTATTAGAATTTAAAATATTTTTCAATAGGACAGATATTAATTATAAAAGATTGTTACAATTTAAAATATTTTTCAATAGGGCATATGTTAATTATATATGTTTCTTAGAATTTAAAACATTTTTCAATTGGACAGGTGTTAATTATATTTGATTGTTACAATTTCAAATATTTTCAATAGGGCATATGTTAATTTTATTTGATTATTAGAATTTAAATGTTTTCATATTAAAATTAATTTGGCCTTGTTTATATCTTTACTCTCAGTTTTTAACACCAGCCGAGACAAAAAATTATTTCAAAAATAGCGGGAAAACATCTTTAGTCTCGGTTGTTAGCTTCAACCGAGACTAAAGATTCTCACCTACGAGGGTACGGGGATCTTTAGTCCCCAGCTGAACAACCGGGACTAAAGATATCACCACCAACTAGGACGAGGATATCTTTAGTCCTGTTATTGTATCCAACCGGGACCAAAGATACCGGGATCTATATAAAGCAGAGGGCGCGGTGGATCCAAACACTTAGTCATTTTCATCGTCTTCTTCGTCTTCGTCGCGTCGAACCTAAATCGCCGTCGCCAACGTCTTCCCGCGTCACCGCCGTCATCTCCCGCTGTCGAGCCGTCGTCGTTGCCCGTTGTTGTCGTCACATTCCGAGGTAACCTCGCTGTGGGGGGTGTCACCCCGGGTACCTCACAGAGCAAACTCAAGGGTAACTGAAGTTGGACCGAAAGTCCTCGGACGGGGTCGGCAGCCCGACCTCATTCTGGGGTCGGACGCCCCAACCTCCCCCCAAGTATGATCTTGGCGTCCTCTGTATCGACCCCAACTCATCGTTCTGACATCAGGCCACCGCGGGGAGGAAGGCTTGCTTTGCAAGGCTCACTGAGGAGACAAGGAGGGGACAACCCAACAGAAGATGATGTCACCCGATAAGGCTAGACAGGTAGTACCTACGTGAGGAGATTATGGTAATCGGGTATCTACATGGCAAGCTTATCCGACTGGAGGTAGGGATAGATTGCGCCTGCCATATCTGTAAACCAAACATGACTTGGGTGTTACGATTGCCGATAGAGATAAGGCAATCGGCCTATAGTCACGGTTTGGTAAGATTGAGAAAACCGACTTAGAGTAAGATATGGTTTCCAATCTGTAAACCCACCTCCAAAGACTATATAAGGGGGGTAAGGGGCGTCCCTTGAGGGATATCCTATGCTAGATCAGAAGTTAGATCAGCTTTAAGCTTTGAGCCTTAGATCATGAGATCAATAAAAACACTCGGCGGATCGAATCCACCGAAACAGGAGTAGGGTATTACCTCACGAGACGACCTGAACCTGTCTAAACCTTCTTTTCCTTCTAACCCATTGTGCTTGGCGATCTCGACTGTGACCCCAGAAAATACATTGCCGAAACCAAGTTTCGACAGTTGGCGCGCCAGGTAGGGGACCGCGCGTCGAGACTTCTTCAACAATCTTGCCGACAAGCGTGATGGGATCTCCTTCAGGATTCGGCGACTTCGCCGCCAAGTTCTTTGACGACTCCTCCTTCGACTCGGACTCAAACCAGTCGGAAGGAAAGACCCACTCGGCGCCGTTCGGGCTCCCCAATAGCGCCGAGATCTTCGACGACACCCTCAAGATCGAGATGCAATCTGCTCGCTCTAACGAAGAACTTCACTCGGCACCGTTCGGATTGCCGAACACCGCCGAAATCTGCACCTATCTTCTTGTCTCCCCGACTGGGACGATCTACTTGGAAGAAGACCTCTCGGTGCCGTTTGGGTTACCAAACGCCGCCGAGATCTATGGCAAACTCCTCTCCCCCGAGTCGGGGTTGACCCACTCGGAGGAGCCCGCATCCCCAAGCTCTGACTCGGACTGGAACGATCCAGACCCGGGCTACCCAGGATCGAGGGAGGTCGCCGTCATCCTCCCGTCATTCGGCTCATGCCCATCTTCGGAGCTCAATGAATACCTCAGCTCCGCTGGCTTTGACGACCTCTATGGTATCCCCTCAGATGAAGCTGACGACTCCGACTGTCGCAAGGACTACGAGCCGAAGTGCTTCGATGTCCTAATGGCCGAGCCGGACGAGTCCGACTCAGCCATGACCAGGAGGCTAGCTGAAGAAGAGCGAGCCAAGATTGAGCACGAGCGCAAGATGGCCGAAGAGGAGAAGAAACGCAGGGAAGAGGCTGACAAAAGAAAGCAAGATCTATGCGCAGCCGGACGATCCGCTCAGGAGGCCATTCTTCAAACGCGGGTCCGCAATGCCAACATCTTCCAGACGCCACAGCAGAACGCTGTTGCCGCGCTCACTCTCATGGACACCGTCATGGAGACGGCACCCGCTGACGTGACTCCAATGCTTGACAAGATCAAGACCATCGTTGCGGCCACACCCAACGGCCATCCCACCACCTCGGCACGAAGGCCGACTAAGTCCGTGGCTGAAACGCCCGACAAGAGCCGACTCCCGCCTCTAAGGTCAGGGGACTACAAGAGGCCCGAGCCAGATCGGTCAACGACAAGGCCAAGAGGCCCACGCCGCGTGTCCACACAGAAGTACCAGGATCAAACAGCCGACTCCCGCGACAAACGACACGGACGTCCACCCGTCCACCACCGCGTCCGCCGCAACAACAGCTCCAGCTACCCAACCAGCCAACCGAAGACCCCGCCGAGTGATCTGCGGGAAGTCCTCGATCGCCGCTACCAAGAGCGAGACTGACGCACTCGGGAAGATCGGAGGGGATCACCCGATGGCGGCGACGATGGAGTGCCGGCTTTCACTCGGGAGCTTCGCCGAGTGCATTGGCCGAGTGGATTCAAGCCCACAGGGATAGAAAGGTACGACGGCAAGACTGACCCCGAGTCATGGCTTACCGTGTACACTCTCGCCATCCGCGCAGTAGGAGACAACAAGGCCATGGCCAACTATCTGCCAGTGGCCCTCGCTAACTCTGCCAGGAACTGGCTCACGAGCCTGCCAAGAGGCTCAATCGGCTCGTGGAGCGAGCTGAGGGACCACTTTATTGCCAACTTCTAGGGTACCTTCGAGAGGCCCGGCACACACTTCGATCTATACAACGTCATCAAGAAGCCGGACGAGCCTCTAAAGGATTACATCCGTCATTTCTCCGAGAAGCGCAACAAGATCCCCAACATCACCGATGACATCATCATCGCTGCCTTCCAGAAGGGAGTCCGTGATGAGCTGTTAATCGGGAAGTTCGGGCGCAAACCACCGAAGACGGTGAAACAGATGTTCGAGACGGCGAATTCCTACGCCAAATCCAACGACGCCATCAAGGCCGCCCGTCAAGACCGGCCCGACAGGAGGGAAGACAAGTAGGCGGGAGACAGCCGGAATCCTAAGAAGGATAACGGCAACAGCAACAACCAGGGCCAAAAAGATCGCAAGCGCCGATCTGAGGACCTAGTGGCCGCAACCTCCAACACTCAACACCGCCCCCGAGTCGCCGCCTACGAAGCCATCATGAACGCCCAATGCAGTCATCATCCCAATCATAAGCACGCAGCAAAGGACTGCTTCATCTACAAACAGTTCGCCGAGCAGTACGCGGCGCAGCTCAACAAGAAGCCAACTAATGAGGCTGTTCCATCGGGCGCCAAGAAAAACAATGCGGCTGAGAACGCCGAACCTTTCCAAGACCCTGTGGGAGAACTCAATCACATCTTCGGAGGGCCGCTAGCCTATGAATCCAAGAGGAAACAGAAGCTAACCGACCGAGAGGTCAACGTGGCTCAACCCGAAGTCCCTCAGTACCTGCGATGGTCGGAAGTGGCCATCACTTTTGACCGCTCGGTCACCCTGACCGAGTGGTTCACCCGGGGCGCTACCCACTCGTCCTGGATCCCGTGGTCCGCAACATCAGGCTCAAGCGCGTCCTCATCGATGGGGGCAGCGCCCTCAACATCCTGTTCACCAAGACCATGGACGAGATGCAGATCCCGAGGGCCGAATTGAAGGCAAGCTTAGCCCCCTTCCATGGAGTCATCCCGGGGCTTTCATCTACCCCACTCGGGCACATCTCCCTCCCTGTCACCTTCGGGGCTCGAGAGAACTTCCGAACGGAGAACGTCACTTTTGAGGTGGCCGACTTCGAAACAGCATACCACGCCATCATCGAAAGGCCTGCGCTTGCCAAATTCATGGCGATCCCACATTACACCTACCTCTGCATGAAGATGTCGGGACCCAACGGCGTCATCACTCTTCGCAGCGATGTGAAGCAAGCCTTCACCTGCGATAAGGAGAGCTGCGACATAGCCCAATCTCGCGAGAGATTGCGCGGCCAGCAAGAAGTCCGATTGGCTGCATCAACTTCGGCAAAGGGCGAAGTCCCCGCGAAGAAGGTAGCCAAATCAGGATCCGGCGACGCCAAGACCAAGAAGATCTCCCTTGATCCATCGGATCCCTCGAAAATTGCTGTAATCGACGCTGAACTAGATCCCAAATAGGAAAGCGTGCTCGTCACCTTCCTCCAAAATAATAAAGATGTTTTTGCTTGGAAACCATCTGATATGCCTAGAATTCCTAGGGAGGTGATCGAGCACTCTTTGCATGTCAAAGATGACGCCAAACCAATAAAACAACGATTACGCAGATTCACACAGGATCGAAAAGATGCCATCAAGGAAGAGCTCGCAAAGCTCTTGGCTGCCGGCTTCATCAAAGAAGTCCTACATCCCGACTGGTTAGCCAACCCAGTCCTGTTCCGCAAGAAGACGGGGCAATGGCGCATGTGCGTTGACTACACCGACCTCAACAAAGACTGTCCCAAAGATCCATTCGGGCTGCCTCGCATCGACCAAGTCGTAGACTCAACAGCTGGCTGCCAACTCCTGAGTTTCTTGGATTGTTACTCGGGCTATCACCAGATCAGTTTGAAAGAATCCGACTACCTGAAGACATCGTTCATCACGCTGTTTGGGGCTTACTGCTACACCACCATGCCTTTCGGCCTCAAGAACGCCGGCGCCACATACCAACGTATGATCCAGAGGTGCTTTCAGACGCAGATCAGCAAGAACGTAGAAGCTTATGTCAACGATGTCATCATCAAGACCAAGCAGAAAGAAGACCTGATCGCTGACTTAGAAGAAACCTTCGCAAACATCCGGGCCTTCAGAATGAAGTTGAACCCGGAGAAGTGCACTTTCGGCGTGCCATCAGGCAAACTGCTCGGCTTCATGGTGTCACATCGCGGCATTGAAGCCAATCCAGAGAAGATCAACGCCATCTTGAGCATGAAGCCCACGAGTAACCAGAAGGATGTCCAGAAGCTCACCGGCTGCATGGCGGTGCTAAGCCGCTTCATCTCTCGACTCGGCGAACGAGGTATGCCCTTCTTCGGATTATTAAAGAAGACAGACGACTTCCAGTGCACCGCGGAAGCCAACAAGGCATTTGAAGATTTCAAAGAGTTCCTTACAACGCCGCTTGTCCTGGCCTCGCCTCAGCCCCAGGAACCTCTGCAGCTGTACGTTTCAGCCACTCACCAAGTGGTTAGTACAGTCCTCGTGGTCGAGCATGAAGAAGAACGACGGGCTCAGAAGATTCAGAGGCTGATCTACTTTGTTAGCGAAGTGTTGGCAGGAGCCAAAATTCGCTACCCTCAGGTACAAAAATTGCTCTATGGTGTTCTGATAACCGCGAGGAAATTGGCACACTATTTTCAGAGTCACTCGGTCACCGTTGTCACTTCCTTCCCACTCGGCGATGTCATCCACAACTGGGAGGCGACTAGGCGCATCGCTAAGTGGGCCTTAGAGCTGATGCCATTGGACTTGACTTTTAAGGCGAGGACGTCCATAAAGTCACAAGCCTTGGCGGATTTCCTGGCCGAGTGGACTGAGCAACAAGGGAACGCACCTCGGGAAGACCTCCAACACTGGACCATGCACTTCGACGGATCCAAGAGGATCACCGGCTTGGGAGCAGGAGTTGTGCTGATTTCCCCGACTGGGGAAAGGCTAAGATACGTCCTTCACCTCCACTTCTCCGCCTTACACAGCGTTGCTGAGTACGAAGCCCTGCTACACGGACTGCGCCTCGCAGTTTCACTTGGGATACGTCGGCTCATCGTCCCAGCTGGTCGTCAACCAAGTAATGAAGGACTGGTCCTGTCTAAATGACACCATGGAGGCCTACCGACAATAGGTCCGCAAACTTGAAGACAAGTTTGATGGGCTCGAACTCTCACATGTCTTGAGACACAACAACGAAGCAGCCGATGAGTTGGCACAGTTTGGGTCCAAGCGCGAAGCTGCCCCAACAGATGTTTTTGTCGAGCACCTCTATGAGCCGACCATCACGGCAAAGACAACTTCCAACGAACAAGCTGCAAACGAAGTCGCCACGACTGATGCCGACTGGAGGACGCCACTCATCAAATTCTTAACTCAGCAAGAGCTGCCGGAAGATCGGGATGAGGCAGAGCGTGTCCGACGTCGTTGCCAAGCATATGCCATGGTTGACTCTGACTTATACAAGAGAAGCCCCTCCGGAATCCTAATGAGATGCATCACACCCGAGGAAGGGAGGCAGCTACTCCAAGACATCCACTCGGGCATATGCGGAAGCCACGCGGCAGCATGCACTCTGGTGGGCAAAGCTTACAGACAAGGCTTCTTCTGGCTTACCGCGGTCTCCGACGCGAACAAAGTCGTACGAACCTGTGAAGGCTGCCAATTTTTCGCTCGACAGAGCCATGTCCCGGCCCAGGAGCTACAAACAATCCCACTATCCTGGCCGTTCGTGGTATGGGGCTTGGACATGGTCGGCCCTTTCAAGAAAGCTCCAGGAGGATTTACACACCACTTCGTCGCAATCGACAAGTTCTCCAAGTGGATTGAAGCCAAGCCGGTCACCACAATTACTGCTGACAAGGCACGGGATTTCTTCCTCAACATCGTGCACCGCTTCGGCATCCCAAACAGAATCATAACTGACAACGGGACCCAATTCACGGGAGGCATCTTCAAGGAATTCTGCGAAGACTTCGGAATCAAGATTTGCTATGCATCAGTTGCCCATCCCAAAAGCAATGGACAAGTCGAACGGGCCAACGGCATGGTCCTTCAAGGCATCAAGGCCCGCGTGTTTGATCGTCTAAACCCTTACGCAGGCAAGTGGGTCCAAGAGCTTCCCTCGGTCCTATGGTCTATGCGGACCACACCCAGTCGGGCTACCGGCCAAACTCCCTTCTTTTGGTCTACAGCGCAGAAGCCATGTTACCAAACAAGATGGAGTACGAATCCCTCCGAGTCCGCAGCTTCAACGATGAACGCTACGACCCCGACCGAGTGGACGACCTCACCTGACTGGAAGAGGCCCGAGAGGCAGCCCTCATCCAGTCGGCCAAATATCTTCAAGGACTCAGACGATACCACAGTCGCAACGTTCGAGCACGAGCTTTCATCGTTGGCGACTTGGTTCTACGCAAGATTCAAACCACCAAAGACCGTCACAAGTTATCCCCCTTATGGGAAGGACCATACATAATCGCTGAGGTAACTCGGCCCGGTGCATACCGACTAAAGCATGAAGACGGATCTATGGTGGAGAAGTCCTGGAACATCGAGCATCTTCGATGATTTTATGCTTAATCTAACTAAAGTTTCATGTTTTCCTTGACTGCCAACCTCAAGCAAGGTGACTTCTTGAGTTAGCAGTCGGGGGCTATATATATGTCAGTAAAGCATAATTTTTCCTCATCAACCTCTGTGCATGATTCGGTTTATCATTGTTTAATGTTCCTCGATTCGAGTTCAGTGCCTAAGGACTGAGAGTTTTCTGATGACCTAATCGAGCCTAGGCTTGGTGACAGTCAGACGAAAATTACTTAAGAAATTTCACACAAAAACTCGTACAAGGCATTAACATAAATAAACCAAATATATCACAAGTCTGTGTCAGAGCATCACCATCATACGATATTTACAAGCCAATGTTCACAAGACAAATCAAATCCGGAAGTTATTCACTACATCGACGGAAATCTTCTTCGCCGACTCCTGCGCTTCACTCAGCATGTCCAAGGCCTGCTCATCTGTGGTCCCGACAGCAAAGCCCTCTCCGACCGAGTTGATATCCACTCGGGGGTAGAGAGACTTGGTCTGTGCAAGAGCCAGACCAGCCCCCATGTTGGCGGCTTCAGTGATGTTCGCCAGATATTGGTCAGGGGCCCTCCGCAGCTTGTCAAAAATCTCTAATGGCTCTAGCGAACTGGCCCCGATCCCTTGGTGAAACAAGGACAGTAAGATTGGCGCAGCCGCATTGGCGACCTCTTCCCGGACCTCTCCGGCTCGTTTGACCCGCTCGAGCAAGACGTCGTATTGAGCTCGGGTCTTAACCTTGTAAGCTGCCAAAAGAATCTGATCATGCAAACCACTCGGAAATAAAGCAGCACCAAGGATGTTACTTCGAAGAAACTTACCTTCAAATTCGGCCTCCAATTAGGCCTTGTCGAGGCTGACTGCCTCCAGCTGAACCTGGAGCGAGTGCACCTCCGACGAATTCTCTACAAGCAAAGAAGATCATCAGCAACCGGGATCAACATGAGAATCATAAAGGAACTCGGAGAGATGAGCTTACTCCCGACTGATCCTCGGAGGTCGAGGTTCTTCTCCCGGAGCTCCGCTATCTCCCTCCTTAGGGTTGCCTCCCTCGACGCGGCCTCCTCTTGAGTGGTCTTCAGCTTTCGCTGGACATCCTCTAAAGAGTTCAGGTGAGGAACCAGCTTCTCCAGCACCTCGGACTTTGCCATGGAATGACAATACTCCTTCTGCGCGTGAAATCCGAAGAGTGACCGACTGGAAAAAGATGATAACACAATATGAAGAAAGGATCTAGGCTTACGTTGAGTAGCCGAGTCGCTTCGTTCAAGCTGTTGACCAGGGCATCCCTTTCTTCGCTTTCGGCTTGCCTGTCCAAGACGATGCCCTGCCTCTGGCCTTCCAAGTCCCGCCACTCGATCTTGATCGGGGGAACCCAGGTTTCAGAAGACTGTAACCTGGGGATTTCCTCCACTGTGGCTGGCAGATAGGAAGAACAAATGAAGACATGAAAAATTCAAACTAAAGAGCAAAGACAAGACTCTGATTCAAGACTTACCGGCTTCAGTGGCTGCGCTCTTGGGTGGAAGAGCCCGGCTGGCCTCCTTCCTCTGGCTTTTCGCCGACTGATCTTCAGTCGGGGCAGACCGAGCCGCAGCCTGAGGTTTCCTAGCTGTTGACTGGCTTCCAGTCGGGACGTCCCGGCTTGCGGTCGGGGGCTCCTTCCTTGGAGTATCCTTCTTCGGAGGTGAAGGTTTTTTGCCCGGAGCACTCTCGCTCGGAAGCGGGCTCCGAGGCCTTGGCTCTGCAGGCTTGGGCGCCTCGGGAGCAACAGCGGGAGTCGGCCCCTCACCCTTCCCGGCAGGATCTATGTCCTGGGGTCTCCTGCAATAACGAATACAGCTGGGATGAAGACAAAGAAAGTTTTCAACGAAAAAGGTTCGGACTTCAGTCATAAAGCATACCTGGACGACCGACGGATCTTCGGCGCCGCCTTCGGCGATGGCCTTGGAGGAGGAATCTCGACTGGAGGAGCCGGGACGTCATCGTCTGAGTCGTCAATGATGAGCCTCCTCTTGCTCACCCGCTTGTTGGTGTCCCCACTCGGGGCCGCCCGCTTCCCGACCGGATCGCTTTGGATTTTTATCCCACCAGTTGGCTTCTTGGCAGGGCGATGCGGCATATCATCGTGGGGCACCTTGTACGGTTTTGATGTAACGGAAGCATTTTCCTGCAAGGAAAGTTCGCACAATACTAAGAGACATGACATCAGGTTGCAAGACAATGCGAAGGAGTCAGTCGGCTTACCGGAGGAGGAGGCCGATGGATGCTGAAGGGAAGAACTGGCAGTATGAGGGCGCGCTCGACTGCAATTCCAGTCGAGAAGATCTTGTACATCCGGATCTTCAGGATCTCGTAACTGAGTGGATCTTGATCTTCCCGATTGGGGTCCTTCCCGCCCTCGTATTCGAAGGCCGGCTTCGACCGTTCTTTAATTGGAGCCAGTCGGCACCGGATGAAGTGCCGAGTGATCTGCTCACCACGAAGACCCTTCTGCTTCATTTCCAGGATCTTTGCGAGCAGTTTGTTGGCCTCGTCCCAATCTTGAGCTACTGGAATAGTGCTCCAAGTTTGCCTGGGAACAGGGGGAAGCCCCACGAAGGTTGGCAGGCTGGGTTCGAGATTGCTAATATAGAACCAGCTCGCATGCCATCCCTTATTGGAAGATTTTAAGGGAAGAGAAAAGTACTCCTTGCGGAGCGATCCGCGGAGTTGGAAACCCGCCCCACCGACGACGCATGGGTGGTCCTTATTCGGATGCTGTTTGAGGTAAAACATGCGGCGGAAGAGTTGGAAGTGGGGGAGGATGCCAAGGCATGCTTCACATACATGAATAAAAAGAGCAATGTGAAGCATGGAGTTGGGGTTCAGATGGTAGAGTAGAAGGCCGTAATAATCTAAAAGCCCCCGGAAGAACGCGGAGGTGGGAAGACTGAACCCGCAATAGAAAAAATAGGTGAATACAACGAGCTCACCGGTGTTCGGGGTTGGGAAGTCCTCACCCGCCGCCGGGCGCCAGCCCACGATCTCCTTAGGAGGAAGCACTCCGTGCTTCACCATCTCCTTGAGGGTGGATTCCCTCACATCCAATGTGGCCCATTGGTCAAAGGGGATTCTCTTTTCCTCCGCCATGAGTGTGGTTTGGATGGGAAGTGGATCTGGTCAGAAAGAATGGGGATTTTGACAAGGGATCTTGGGAGATTGGCTGCGGGAGCTGGTTTGTTGCAAGAAGCGAGCTCCTGGATCGATGGATTTGGGTGCCGCGAGTCTAGGGTTCTTCGCAGGGAACTGGTGGACAGTGCCGCGAAAAGAGGAATCTTTTGGAAGACGAAGAGGCGGGGACGACCTCGAGGCTTTATAGAAAGATTTGAGGGTTGTGCTAGGTTTTCTCGTGATTGGGCCGAGCCCATGAGAGAATCTGCGGCCCAGTTAAGGTGTGGCTCGACGCGTGTCCTTAGGGACTTAAGCGGATGAGCTTAAGCAGATTTGCCCTGGCAATATGCACGTGTCCGAATGCCCTATACCTTTGAAAATCCTTTCATACCACGGTTTGCTTGACTTCATGAGAAGCTGGCACGATGCAATTTGGGAGGTGACCAACAGCTAAGCTTTTTATGGCTGCCTTGATGACAACGGCTGTTTGGTTTTTTAGCATTTGACTAAGTGATTATGTCAATGTTATTTTTCCACCGTGGTGAAGATCTTTATAGATTAAGACCAATATTATGGCAAGAGCTATTTAATAACTTGGTCATATTTTTCATATGATTGAAAAAACTCGTTTTCCTATGAGGGACGATTAAAATATTTGTTCCAAGATGACTCGGGCAGACCCACTCGGATAAGCACGAGCTTGCCGAGTGCTTTCCTACCCAGGAGGGTTGGTTGGATTATTTGTTCTGAGATGACCCGGGCAAATCCACTCGGATGAGTATGAACTTGTCGAGTAATAAGATTTTTATGATTGCTTTAGTATGAGCTAAGCATTACATGAGGATAATTTTTATAATTCTTGACTATATGCTTAGTCTGTTTTTGACTAACCACATAGTCGGGGGCTACACCTAATTAGGTGCATCAGGAGATGCACCTAGATATTTATTTTTGAGAACTTTTGAGATATTTTCCAGCCCTTCACAGTCTTTGGAGCCACTCGAGAAGATTCAGGCAGAGATGATGGAATCACTCGGCGCCAGAAGCACTCGGCCAAAGAGATTTTTGGTCGTGTACTGTTTTGGTTTGAAGCTGAGCTGTCTCGTCGACTGAAAAGGACTCAGGGGCTACTGTGGAGATTATGGTAATCGGGTATCTACATGGCAAGTTTATCCGATGGAGGTAGGGATAGATTGCGCCGCCATATCTCGTAAACCAAACATGACTTGGGTGTTACGATTGCCGATAGAGATAAGGCAATCGGCCTATAGTCACGGTTTGGTAAGATTGAGAAAACCGACTTAGAGTAAGATATGGTTTTCAATCTGTAAACCCACCTCCCAAGACTATATAAGGGGGGTAAGGGGTGTCCCTTGAGGGATATCCTATGCTAGATCAGAAGTTAGATCAGCTTTAAGCTTTGAGCCTTAGATCACGAGATCAATAAAAACACTCGGCGGATCGAATCCACCGAAAAAGGAGTAGGGTATTACCTCACGAGAGGGCCTGAACCTGTCTAAACCTTCTTTTCCTTCTAACCCATTGTGCTTGGCGACCTCGACTGCGACCCCAGAAAATACATTGCCGAAACCAAGTTTCGACACTACGAAGGATGGATCCCAAGGCTGTATAAGGCACAAGGCACCCATGGTGCGCAGGACCCGGAGGGATCTCTATGTACCTTTTCAGATATTATTTGTGCTTACTTTTTAGATCTTTAGTCTTAGCTTTCTTGACCCCCAAGTCCTCTTGTAACTGCCCCCTTGGACTATAAAAGGGAGGGCATGACGGGCCGAGAGGGGGATGGATCATCTCTTAGACTGTTCTTAGCTAGCTTCTTTCTAAGCCACAAGAACACTCGCCATTGTAATCCTAGTTCATACTCCACCCCATCAAAGAACAACACACACTGAACGTAGGCCTATTATCTTTCGGGAGGGCTGAACCAGTATAAATCTCCTTGTCTTTGGCTCGTTTGATACTTGAGCCAACCATCAGATCTATCGGTGAGACGCCCCGACCACTCCTCATTTACCTCCTCGGGTAGCCCCCTTGGAGGATTGCCGACCATCCCATCGATAGTTGGCGCACCAGGTAGGGGCGCTTCTCCGCCGTTCTGAGCGATCTAATGGTTGTTCTCTTCCCAACCTCACGGCACCCGCCTGGGACGACGTTTGTCCTCAGGAGCCTGGTCATCTACATCGATGACTTCTGTCGCCTCATCCTCTCTCAGGGGACCTCGGGTGCACTGGGGTTCATTCGCACACAGACAAGTTGATGCATATTCCACTTTCGGACAGCTAAGTACTCTTCATTCAGCTCTTTTTATAAAACAGCTTTGATATCTCTTCTTTTATCGCTTGTTGCTTTCCGTCCAGCCACTGAGCATTCTATGTGAACTCAAAAGCTTCTGCACTAAGCTTACGGTCAGCCCTAAGCTACGCGGCCCTAACCCGCTTTGGTCGAGGTTCCCCGGTAGGGTGTCTAATGAGTGCTCCCAAGCTGCTCGGGGGTCGGCGGATTCTCCCGACCGTCGAGTAACATTCGTACGCCTGATAGCTTCCACATCGTGCTCATGATCTGCTCTGAGCTGCATGGCCCCGACCCATTGTGGTTGAGGTTCCCTAGAAGGAAGCTTATCAAGTGTATTTCTGTTCCCCAGCAGATCGGCGGTTCCCCGAGTACCTAGTCGATGCGTCCTAGTCTAATGCAATGGCTCAGCCTGATTGCCCACCGGTCAAAGAATGGTCGGTCCTCTCCCGGGTTCGGCTAGGGTCGGGTTCCGATGCAAGTCAGCTAGGTGCAACGCCAAAATTACTCGGGGGGCTCAATTGCTAGCGACCTCTCGGTCCACCTATTCACAAGTAAAAGACTATGGCGCTGAGGCTCGGTCTAAATCCTATTGGGGCCGGGTTAGAGTTTTCTCCCTACCGCCGTGGGCTAAGATCACGACCCAACATGCGGTATTTAGATGCAATGTGAATAGGCTAACCTAAAACCTCGCTGCAGTTTAACGAGCTGTTTTTTAAATCCAGCCAAGGGCTTGAAACTTTGTTACAACAAAAAGTTTATAGGTTCTCAACCAATCTAACTTACAATTTTTACAATCAGGATATTCTACAAGACCAGGTCCCCGACTATCTTCTCGGCAGTGGGCTTGACCTCGGCATAGATGCCTGTTAATGCCAAAATTTGGTAAGCCCTGGAATCTCCATCAGCTAATTGTTCATATCGGCTCAAAGCAGAATCGGCTGAGAGTTCTGCGTCAGCCGATGGAGGATCAATATCTTCAGCAGTCGGATTCTGGTTAGATTCGGGTTGGTAAGATCTTATCCAGAAGACACCGAGTTCAAGAAGGATACGGCTTGTATCTATTAATTAGGATAAGTTTGTTAACTTTCTATTTTATCTTTAGGAAAGTGTGTTAGTATCCGGTAAGGATTCTGTTTGTTTCCTTTTATCTTTAGAAAAGTTTGGATTTATAATCTGTTAGGATCTCTGTTAGCCCATGGGTATAAATGTGTAAGCCCGGGGTTCATGTAATCAATGCTGACGATCAATACAATTTGGCGCATCGCCACCTTTTTACTTTTTCAACTTTGTTCATCATCCGGCGACACTTGGCACCCAATGCGGGGCTGCATCGGCTTCGATCTTTGGCGAAGGGGTAAGTCCAAGGTCCCGCCGGCCTAGGTATATCGTATCTATCTTTAGTTTCACTACCGTTCATAGATACATCAGCTTAGTTAGGACTTTCTCGGTTAGGTTCGATATTCTGATCAAGTCGATGTTTCTATAAACATAATGTCGCTTTAGGTAGATTTGTTATATCCATCACATTAGACAAATCTATTGGCTCATCGAGTATTAGATTATCATATATAATCTCGTGCTGCATCGGTTAGGTCCGACCTACTAGATTATTATCGATAATCTAAGTTTTGTTAAGCCGATAGGTTCATGCTAATGTTTCACCGGAGGGTTAGCCGGTCTTATCATATGTCTCTGTTAATCTAGTCCTAGTATCTCAATTTAGCTCTATCGGTTGTCTCTCACTTTAGGGTCTCTGCCGATACCGGTTAAACTGTTTACTAGATTAGATTAGTTTAGCCATCTACCACCCTGAAAATTAGTCAAAGGCTTGATTGTTTAGATATTACGTTTCTTTTCATACTTAGTACTGCATCAATTTAGTTTGACCTACTAAGTCGTGATTAGAACCGTAGTCTCTAGCCTGCCTGATGGCTACCAATAAGGGTTTCGTCGAGGTTCAGCCGACACGTTATATGGACATCGGCATCGGCTGAAATCACACGATTGGCTGTCCATAGATCGACTGTTTTGATTATCGACCTATCGGTCGATATGATTTATGCTCTGCTGTTTTGCATATCTTGTCAGTGGCAGGATCAAACTGACTGGCACGCCTGCGATTCATCAATTTTAGGACCTGCACTGGAGCTAAGCAAATCTCCTAGGCCAGCGTGTGATTCGACGTCAACTCATCTTGCGGCGGTATGAATTTGGCGTCAATAATGCCCTCTATGTCGCCTTCCGCCAGGCCAACCGGCCACCCCTTGGCGATCTCCTCGACCTCGACCCGCAGGTAAAGCTTGCGCAGGATGCCAAGGGTGTGGGACACTGCAAGATTTGCCGCATCACACACAAGCGCCTGAAGGCGTCAGGGCTTGTCCTACAGCTGGGCAAGGAGTGCCGCCTCCGTCTCCTCAGTCGGCGGGGGCTCGTTGTCGGCCGCGTCCAAGAGAGCTCATGCCCCTTATTGTAACCTGGTCGACGAGGCCTCGGCCGCTTCTAGGCGGTCCTTCAGGTCCCCAATCTACCAACGGGAAACCGATAGACGGCCTGAGCAAAAGGAAGTCGGGAGCCAGTCAGCACTGGCAGGAAGAAGAAGAAGGTAGAAGGGGATGTCGGTACTGACACTTACTCTCGAGAGCATCCTTTGCTGCCTCCGAGGTCACTAAATTCTCCTCTACGGCGATCCTGGCCGCTTCGGACTCCGCCAGCCTCTCCTCCGCCGTAGCCTTCGCTGCCTCGGTGTGGGGGGAGTCACCCTGGGGTACCCCAGAGACTCGAATCGGACTCCAACCAAAGTCAAACCAAGAGTCCTCGTGGTGTGGTCGAGGTCCTGACCCGCCTCCATGAGGTTGATCCCTCCGACCTTACCCCGAGTCCGACCTCGGTTCTCCGATTGACTTCGGCTCGACGCCCGACCTCAAGCCACCCCGAAAGATAGCGCAGCGGGCAAGGAGGAAGAGGAAGGAGACCACCCGACAGCGTCTGGCACCACCTGGCAGCACAAGAGCAGGATCCCAAGGATAGCAAGATCACAAGATGCCCACCGTGTATAGGATCTAGCAGACCAACTTGTACTTTGTCAAATGGTTTTTGTACCCCCACCTTCTCTCTCTCTCTTAGGCTTAGCTTTCTTGGCCCCCAAGTTCTCTTGTTCCTGCCCCCTTGAGCTATAAAAGGGAGGGCAGGGCGATGGGGCCAAGGGATCCAAACTCTCAGAACCTCCATTGTAACTATTGTTCATCATCCACCCCAATGAAAAACACCACACACTGGACGTAGGTCTATTATCTTTCGGGAGGGCTGAACCAGTATAACTCTCTGCGTCTTATTTATTGACTCATATCTAAGTTCGAGTCGACCATCCGATCCAGTGGAGAGCAGCTTCCCAACCACTCTCTCTCTCTTTCACCTCCTTGGGGACCCCCCTTGGAGGACTGTCAACCCATTCCGTTGATAGTTGGCGCGCCAGGTAGGGGCGCTATTCTTCATCTCAGGCGATTGGAGGACAATCTTCTTCTTCAGCGAATTGTCAGAATAAGATAAGTTTCTCTTCTCCCTATTTCGTTTCTTGCATATCTCTGCATTTTCCTTGCATAGCTTTGCATTACTTGTTTTTCTCCGCCTAGCCGCCGGGCGAGCCACATGCACTCAACAACTTCTGTGCACAACTTAGGGCCAGCCCTGAGCTACGCAGCCCTGATCCATGTTCAGTCGGGGTTCCCCGGTAGGATGTTTGTCGAAGTCGCTTTTGGCCGCTCGGGGGCTCGGTGATGCTTCCCGACCGGCAAGTAATGACCTAACAACTCGATAACTTTTGCGCAATTACTCATGACCAGCTCTGAGATACGCGGCCCTGACCCCGTATGGTTCGGGTTCTCAGGATGGAAGAGTATCGACTAAGTCTATGACTACTTGCCAGCTCGGTTCGTTCCCCAAATATCATATTTATACGTCTCTGCCCGATGTTGTTACCTGGTCCCATGCCCTTCGGTTAGAGCTGGCTTTCTTCCCTCCCGAAGTTGGACTTGGGTCGGGCCTCCATGCTCAATGGCTCGACGTATGATCAAATGACTCGTGGAACTTGGTCTTTTGGGGGCCTGTTATTTCCGCCAACCTTGTAAATGAACGACGACTATGCCGGCGGTCGATCTAAAATCTTCCGGGCTTTGGTCAGAGGAATCCTCCTGAATGCTGCAGGTTATTAGTGGTTACCTAAGGCTTAGTTGTCAGGAGTATTACAAATGGGCGAAGCTATTCCTACGCATGTCTTAACCAAAAATCTCTTTAGAGCGGCAATGCGGAAGGAAAGGTTTAGAACCCCAATATTAATACATCATAAATTTTCTTTTCTAGGAACTATAAATGACAAGGGCAGAAAAATCAAAAATCCAGGAGGTCGACGATTTGGTCGGCGACGTTCCCGACTGCAGCCACATCGTGTTCAGTGTCCTCGATCACCATGCCTTTCGGCCAATCCAGGCCGATGTCGGCAATCCTCACCTTCGGAAATCGGCGGTGGAAGGATGTCGAGAGTCACCCCTGCCGCCGTCTTTGCCATGTCTTTCATGAAGAGGTCGACGCGGCGGGGGCCGTCCCGTAGACGGTTGAGGAATTCCTCCCTAGTCTCTTGGGCTGGAGGGGGCTGGTTGTCGGCCCTGTTCAAGATGGCGAGGGCACATTCTTGAACTTTGGCCAGCCTTGCCTCAGCTGACCCAAGGAGCCCCTTGAGCTGGCCGATCTAATGGCGGGTGATCTCGGCGCGCCCTATGCGAATCAGGCAAGGTCGGGAATTAAAGTTTGAGGCAATGAAAGGGAAGCCATGAGTTGGGGGAAACGCCGAGTACGACACTCACCTTCCGCGGAGGCCTTTATCTCCTTCAGCTCTTTGGCCAATTTGGCCATCGCACTCTCCGTGGCGAAAAGCTCTTCTCCCACCTTGGCCCTTGCCGCCTCCGTCTCGGCCTTGGCAGCCTCAGTCTCGGCCTGGGCCATCTCGGCCTCGGCCTTGGCCCGAGTCATCCTCTCCGCTCCGGCCCGAGCTTCCCTCGAGCTGCACCTCCAGGGAACTTCGGGCATCCTCGGCAACCCTTCGAGGGTCCGAGAGCCCGAGGGACTCCTGGGTGCTGTCCCGCTCGGCTCGGAAAACCTCAGCCTGCTCGAGGGCGTCCCAGGTACCTGAGAAAACCAACCATGGTCGTTTCAGGACCTAGGAGAAGGAAAAAGGGGGAAGGAAAAGTAAGCTTACGGTGGTAGGCTTCCGCCAGTTTCCTCACAAGCTCCCGCCCGCTACCGTCGGCGCTCTGGAACGGCGCATAGTCAGCAGAGAAACAAGAAAAGTGAAAGGGAAGGGATATTCGAGTCTTACCAAGAACAGCCCTCGGAGGTAGCCAAGGTGGTGGTCGAACTCTGGCAAATGCATGGTTTGCATTCCAGAGCTTTCCCCCATCTCGAGCTCGCCCCCGGAGACTTTGGCACCAGCAGCCGTGTCGGCCCTGAGCTCCTCGCCCCTGGCGTCACAAAGCTCCTCGACGTTGGCTGTTGACGGAGCCATGGGCTCTTCGACATGTGGCTCGGCCATGATGTCAACATCGATAATGTTTCCGAGCCGGCCCCAGTTGATGCCTGACGAGCCCTCTCTCCCTCTGCCAGTTGGCCGGTTACAGCCTCGGCCACCGCCTTGGCGGCCAGAACGGTCATGTTGGTGGCAGCCTGCACTACCCAGCTGGCGACCTCGACCTCAATAGCGACCGTCTCCGCCCGCTCAGCCTCGGCGGCTGCCTTGGTGATCCGCTCGGCCTCAGCAGCAGCCTCGGCGGCCAATGCGGCCAAGTCCTTGGCCATCCCCTCCTCGAACCCACCGACAGTATCTACCAGCGAGCGCTCCTCCTCCTGATTGGCCACCGGGTCCATGGCCCCCAAGCCTTTGGCCCGCGGGGTAGGATCTTACACCCTTATCGAGCCTGATGCGGTGACCTCGGCAGCCTCGGTATGAGGCCCGATGTCCCCGGAAGGCCTAGACAAGAAGAAGTTATCAATATAAAGG
The DNA here is from genome assembly GCA_019925245.2 of Oryza australiensis. Lineage (NCBI taxonomy): Eukaryota > Viridiplantae > Streptophyta > Magnoliopsida > Poales > Poaceae > Oryza > Oryza australiensis. Next base: position 4,282,472 of record JAIFGZ020000565.1, read on the forward strand.
AAGGAGAAGAGCCTCTTCGGGTGCAAGGACTTTACTTACGCGAGATTCTTCATCTTGAGGCCAATCCACTTCACCACCTTCTTTGGCGGTGGTGCCAGCCTCGCCGTCAACACGTCCGAGTCAGACGAGTCATTGTACATCTCCTCGGAGGAGGAGTCGATCACCAGCTTCTGCTTGGTGCCTCCTGACGCTGTGGAGCTGGATTCCTCCTGCCTCCTTAGGAGCCTTAGCTCTTTCCCCCTACCCCTCCCCTCCGGCCTTGTCAGAGTCCTCCGGGGCCTCAGCCTATCAATCGAGTGAGCCCGGGGATCGGGGTGAGAGACACCAGCGCTTCCCGACCCTGTCAGCATCGACACCTGGCAGGTGAGTTATCGGGCAAAGAAAAAATTTCTTGAAAAAAAGAGAGGGTAAAAGGAAGTCGATCTCATTGCAGGGCGCGGATTCTCCACCATGAATGATGCCGACCCTCCTTCTCTGGAACTTGTCGAGCTTTGGAAAAAGCCCAATAGCCGATGATGCACGCATCCCACAGGCACCGTCGCACTACCCGGGCATAGGTAATTCGGGCGCTCCCTGCTCTTGTAGGGCTGAATGCCACGAAGGGCAGAGTCATGCACCACGTGGGCACTGGTCAGGCCCTGCTTCCTCAAGCCCTCGACCAGCCGGACAAGCTCGTCAACCTGATCCTGGTCGCACGAGCGGCTGGAGGCCGTCCAGTTGACGTTGGGCATCGGCTCCCTGTGGATGTCCTCGCTGAGACCCGGCTCATGGTTCACGATGTAGAACCACTCGGCATGCCACCCCTTGTTGGAGGAAGTCACGTCGACAGGGATGTAGCTCTTCGCCATTCCCCACGGAGCTGGATCCCGGCCTCGCCAACGATGCCACCGCTCCATGACCGCAGCAACCAGAATTAGTGGTGGAAGAGGGCAAAGTGCAGGTCTACCCCAAGGTAGGCCTCGTAGAGATGGATGAGGATGGAAATTTGGAGGACGGAAATGGGGTTGAGGTTGCAGAGCTCTATCTCATAGTGCTCTAGCAGACTTCAGAAGAAAGGGTGCGCCGGCACCCCGAAGCCACATAGGAGGAAGGCGGAGAAGACAACCAACTCGCCGGTGTTCAGGGTTGGGAACGTCTCCCCCTGAGAGGCACACCACGATGAAATCTCGTGGCAGGGGAGGATGCCGAGCTGCACTAACTCCTCAATCATCGCCCTCTCGGCTCGCAAAGGAACGAAGGCTGAGCCTGTCTCGACCTCGTCCCCACTTGTCGTGGGGGCCTTGGCAGCTTTCTTCGATAGCTTCTTTGGCCCCATGTTTTTGTGAGCTTTTGCAAAAACAAAGCTCACAACAATGGCGAAGAGCGGCGGTCCTGTGTGTTGGAGCAAGAGGGAGCCGGAGGGAGCTTGTGGGCACCTAGAGGTTTGGAGTTCTTCGGTGATTCGGAAGCGTGAAAGGAGAGTAGAAGACGGGTGATGGAAGAGCTTGTAGAGGGATAATGGCGAGATCATCAGCGCATTTCTCGGAGAACACGCGACTCCGTTAATACGTACGCGGAGTACCCGAGGTGTTTTCGTCCCTTCGGCTCCCTTTTAGTCCACGTTGCCCGGATCTTGAATCTAGGCCATTCATTCTCCAAGGAAGGTAACGGTGTCCTCTGCACGTTTGTTGCAACTCCATGTCAACCGTGCCTGGCACAACGGGGAAAGTGCGAACTAGGAACAGGATTAGCCGTTGTATTGCTCCAATTTTCGCGGTTTCTCGATGAGACGCGACAGGAGCCTTGGACATGCTGGCAAGCGGGACCCCTCAGACGGAGATTACCACATGATTGAGAGTCTGACTGGCGACCAGGTTCAAGTAAACGTTTCCTCCAATCTCGCTAAGACATCATCGGCCCCCGGGTCGGAACTCCAATGCCTCGAGAGAAGGGCTTCCTAGCTAGCCCTCAACCAGGGTCGATGCCACAGGAAGCCTTCGGGCAGTGGACTCGACCGTATCCCGGATCTCCATTAACTATGGATGGTGGATCCCTCGACTCATAGTGGGCTTCCGAGCTAGCCCCCAGTCGAAGTCGGAATTACCACATGCTCATGGGCACTAGTTTCGACGGCAGCCATGGACCTCACCGCCCTGGGGCGGTGACCTCGGAGTTTCGAGTGTGGGCTTCCTAGCTAACCCACGGGCGAGGTCGGCACTACTTGGTGCCTCCGGGCCCATAGTCTTGAACACCTCGCAAGTCACCACTGCCCTTGGGCAGTGGCTTCTCCAACTCGGGGGCTGGCGGCTAAGCTGCCTTTTTCCCAGTCAAAGCAGGAGCTACCAAGGGCCTCCAAGCGGTAGACCTATCAATCCCGGCAATCCTTTCCTCACCCCAAGCACTGATTCAGACCGTCGAGAGAATGAAAGAACACTCTTGATGATTTGACCCTAGGCTCGGATGGATCACCCAACCCTAGGCTCGGGGGCTACACCTGGCAGGTGCACCTAGGTGGTGCACCTGTCAAATCCTTGGATCGAAAGCTATTCGAGATCCGAAGAAGACTACTCCCATAAGAACTTTGACCCAAAGAAAGAATACTTCATTCCATCTTAGGCTCGAGGGCTGCTGTGGGGGGAGTCACCCCGGGGTACCCCAGAGACTCGATTCGGACTCCAACCAAAGTCAAACCAAGAGTCGTTGGGGTGTGGTCGAGGTCCTGACCCCCCTCCGCGAGGTCGATCCCACCGACCTTACCCTGAGTCCGACCTCGGTTCTCCGATCAACTTTGACTCGATGCCTGATCTCAAGCCACCTCAGGAGATGGCGCAGTGGGCAAGGAGGAAGAGGAAGGAGACCACCCGACAGCGTCTGGCACCGCCTGGAAGCATAGGATCAAGATCCCAAGGATAGCAAGATCACAAGATGCCCACGGTGTATAGGATCTAGCAAACCAACTTGTACTTTGTCAGATGTTTTTTGTACCCCCACCTTCTCTCATTCTCTCTCTTAGGCTTAGCTTTGTTGGCCCCCAAGTTCTCTTGTTCCTACCCCCCTTGAGCTATAAAAGGGAGGGCAGGACGATGGGTCCAAGGGATCCAAACTCTCAGAACCTCCATTGTAACTATTGTTCATCATCCACCCCAACGAAAAACACCACACACTAGACGTAGGCTTATTATCCTTCGGGAGGGCTGAACCAATATAACTCTCTGCGTCTTGTTTCTTGGCTCATCTCTAAGTTCGAGTCGACCATCCAATCCAGTGAAGAGCATGTTCCCTACCACTCTCTCTCTTTCCTCCTTGGGGACCCTCCTTGGAGGACTGTCGACCCATTCCGTCGACACTCGGCCTCCCTGCGGTCAATGTCTGAGAGCTTGAGAAGCCCATGGACATTGTTCCGTTGCAATTGGAGCTTCGAGGCCATCAAGTTGTCCCCTGGTGACTTTTAGTGATAGCCCTAGAGGCAACATGGAGATGTTTGATATCATTGTTAATGTTTATGTACAAATGAATAAAGTGTTATTCAGTTCCATGAAATAGACATCTTATATTGATCAATAAGTACGTCACTTATTTATGAGACTCTTTATGTATGAATCTATTTCTAAATGATCCCTGATCATATGTCATATTGTTAGAACAAATGTGATTCTAAGCTCGGCATGTTTATTGATTGATGATCCTGTCTCATAGATCATGGTATGGAGATACCAAATCAATATACGTGGACATGTGTTAGAGAACACATTGTTGGATAGACCCACCATGAGACACTACAGGTATTAATGTGCCATTAGTTGGTCTCAGGTAGTGTTGGTACAAAGTCCTCAGACCTGAGATCATCATGGATTCCAACATGTGTAGTAGCCTACTTTGGGACTACCAAACGCTATTCCGTAACTAGGTAGTTATAAAAGTAGTCTTCGGATTTGCTATGAAACATGGAGTGGGATGTGAGTTATCAAGATGGAATTTGCCCCTCCTTTAGGAGAGATATCTCTAGGCCCCTCGAGGTAATGGATTATGGAAGTGCATGGCCATGCCGAGTTGATTGAGGAGTCAATCAACAGACAGATAATCCAATACGGTTCGAGTGAATGGTTAAGCTATTGAAGGGATGGGACACATCTTGCCTATAGCTTAATTCGTATCGTGCGGCAAAGGGATTTGTGTACAAATTACAGGTTCAGAGTCAATATTATATTCTTGTATACTATGGTGTCAATATGTGCTGCTAGGCACCGCTGTTGACATATCGGCTGAGTTGGACTTGATCCGACGGTCGTCTAAGTTAGACTATAGCCGAAACCAAGTATACCTGAACCTATAGGGTTGCATGCTTAAGGGGATAAGAACAGGCATTCGAGTTGGACTCGGATACGGCTCGATTGGATAGGGATCCGATCGGATAGAGTCCTATGGGCTTACGAAGTCTAGCCAGCCAACTCTATGAGATCCGATTCAAAATAGAGTCCCGATGGGCCTCTAGGCCCAACCGACAACTCTATATAAAGGGGTGAGGGGTGGAGAGCTGAAGCACGCAATTGAACCGAATCAATGTGATTTGGCGCAACAGAAGTCGGCGAGATCAATCTCCACGGAAACCCTCCCCACCTTCGAGCCAAACCGTAGCCTTGCATCGCGTGCTAGCACACGGGTGTTCGGCGTTTTGTTCCCGGACGTGTGGATACCGATAGAGGCGCTACGTTGCGGCCTTTGTTGATCGACTACGAATCGACTGTGGTGGAATCGGCTGCGGCATCAGCAAATCGGCTGATTGGTGAATCGACTGTCTGCAGGAATCGGCTGTCATCAGCCAGCACTGTTCCAGATCGGATAGCCCTGATTGGCTTTTTCCGCTAAGTACTCCAATCGGTAACAATCTATCGACCCTTACTTGCAAGTATTCCTGGTTTGCGTGGTAGAAAAGTTTTTGTTTTTGGCTAGCGTAGCCTCCGCGTAACCCTTCAGTGACCTCCTTGAGCCTTTGGGCATAAGCAAAGGCCTCATCGGCTTCTACATGACAAAAAAAGAAAGAAAAGGTCAGCTCACGAACAAAAAAAGAAAGAAAAGGTCAGCTCACGACTCCAACAAAGAATCGACAGCCTTGAAGAAGCACGGATGGTCGCAGTGATCCAGGCGGATCGTTACCAGCAAGCCCTTCACTGTTACCATGACAGAAACGTCCAAGGGAGGTCCTTTAAGGTCGGCGACCTTGTACTCCACCGAGTGCAGTCCACCGTCAGCATGCACAAGTTGTCAGCCCCTTGGGAAGGCCCCTTCATCGTCTCCACTGTCACGTGTCCAGGGTCCTATAGGCTAGTTAGCGAGGATGGTCAAGAGGTGCCAAACTCATGGAACATCGAGCACAAGCGCCGATTCTACGCTTGAACAGCTAAGTACCCGGCCCTCAATCCTTTCAATAAAGCAATATCAATCCTCTATTAACCTTTCTACAGATCAATTTTTCTTGACCCCCAAACGGCTCGGGGCTCAGCAGCCCTCCTGAGCAGTATCAGCAGCCGAACCGACCCCTTCCTCGTAGAATGCTCACAGCTAGCCCTGAGCAATGCGGCCCCCGCCTTTTAGCCAGGGGTTCTTTGGAAGAGGAGCTCGTCGGCTACGCGTGAGCTGCACGGGGGCTCATCCTTTGCCCACTTTGACTGAACGTGATGGCTCGGCCTGACATCCCTCGGGCCTGGTGTTTACACCCAAAATTGGCACCTAGGAATCAAAATAGGGAAGATTGCCAAAATTTGGAAATCTGTCGGTTTCCTTCGGAGAGGCCGGTCTGACCGCCGTGTATAGGCCGGTCTAACCGGGCAGTGGGGCCGATCAGACCGGGGGCATGTGGTCGGTCTGACCGGCAGAGTCCGAAACCTAGCCGAATTTGTCGGTACTCGGGTTTCCTTTCTCCATATGGTATGTCTCGGGTTTCCAAACATATCTATCCCGAATTGAACGTGGAGAAGGGCCTGTGGAGGGCAAGTATGTCTCGGGTTTCCAAACGTATCTATCCCAAAATGTGGAGAAGGGCCTGTGGAGGGCAAGACCAACCCCTATTTAAGGGACAAGGCCGGTTCAATTGTAAAACAACAATCACACAACATATAATACAATCTATTTGAATCGTTTTTTCAATATTCTTTACTTTTCAGCCATATTTTCTACTTTACCCTAGTTTAGTCCATCTTTGTTAGTTTGCGTCGTAAACCATCCGCCGCCGTTGCGAGAGTGCGACATCTCTTTGTAGGTTTGCCCTGAAAACTTTTCATTTGCTCAGAGACAAGTATTTATCAATCTATCTATCTAAATTGGTTCCTCTAGCCGGTTTGATCTACAAAACCCACTTTGTTCTAGTTTTTGCTAGATTGAAGTGGTTGGTGACTCCATACCAAGAACCACCGCAAATCTTTATAGGTGAATCGATCGTGTTCGTGCCTTTTGCCAAAAAAGGTGCCAACATGATTTTTGGCGACTCCGCTGGGGAAGACACAACGCCAACTCGGATTCGACGCTGTCATGCCCAAGCAAGCGGCGCAAGACGTGGAGCCATCCAACGTTGTCCACATATCGTTGGACGACTTGGATGAGGAGGCTCGCCAAATCATGGAGGAGCGCATTCGGGCGATCACGCAAGAAGTGCTACATCAATCTTGCACTAAAACGTGACAAGGCATCATCATCAAGCCTGGGAGCCCGCTCAAGGTAACTCGCGGTGAAGTAAGCGCTGATCACGTCTCTATTCCTATTCAAAAACTTGTTGCTAGTACGGTGGATGAGTCCGTTACTGCCGTCGTAAACAATAAGATTGAATCCTCTATGGAGGCTTGTTTTAATAGATTGCTTAGAGTGCACATGAGCGGCAAATCCGGTCTTCCCGCGACCGATTCGCCGCCTACCTCGATTGCAAGTGGGAGCCAGCCCCCTGTGAACCATATATTTAGCAAAACCGACGGGGCGATTGCCCAAGGCCCCGGCAAAAACAGTTCTGCCGCCTTTGTCGGTCTGACTGGCCCTACGGCCGGTCTGACCGGCTCTCACCACGTTGGTCTGACCGGCCCTACGGCTGGTCTGATCGGTCCACCGTATCTCGGTCGGCCGGCCCAGCAGTCGGTGCGTCGGACACGATATGATGGTCGGCCGGCCCCACGGCCGGTCTGGCCGCCACTGCTACGTCGTCGACCGACCAAGCGGCCCGTCTGTCCGGCTCGCCATACATCGGTCGAGACCAGCCGTCGGGCGGCCCGAACCCATACTACACCGGTCGACCGGCGGCTATATGGCCGGTCGGCCCGCGCCTTATAACCGGTCAGGCCCAGGGCCCCGGCAGTCGATTGGCGCTACGGGTGCCGTGCGAGTAGATCCTATCACAGGTAACTCGGTTCTATACCACGTTCCTGCACATGACTCCCCTGTGGCTACTATTCATGCACAAATCCCCCCACACGTTCCCAATCAATACAACGATCCTAATAGGGGATACCCCTGCGACACGGGGCATAGCCAATATGATAATATTGCGCCGCGACAGCCACCTTTTAGGCCGCCGGTCTTGCCTGACCCGCCTAGGCCTGAAAATATGGAGGACCAAATTAGGAATATTATTAGAGAGTCATTCGGAATTGAGCCCAGGAATCGTGCTAAGGTTTACCAAAAGCCGTATCCTGACTATTTCGATAACATCCCATATCCTCGTGGTTATAGAGTCCCTGAGTTCACCAAATTCAGTTGAGAGGATAATAGGACCACATGGGAGCATATCGGCCAATTCTTAGCGCAATGTGGGGAGGCTAGCACTCGGATGCTTTTAAATTGCGCTTATTTTCTTTATCTTTATCCGGTATTGCTTTTACTTGGTTTACATCTTTACCGGCTAACTCTATTCATACTTGGGCTTAGCTAAAACAAAAATTTCATGATTATTTTTACACTGGTGTGACTGAGCTTAGACTTTGTGATTTAACATCGGTTAGGCAAAAGTATAATGAATCTGTTGCAGATTACATTAAGAGGTTTAGAGATGCTAGAAACCGGTGTTTTAGCTTGAGCATAACTGAGAGAGATTTGGCTAACCTCGCCATTAATGGATTGCTTGTTCCCATTAAAGAAAGGTTAGATGGCCAACAATTTCTGGATGTTAGCCAAGTGATGTGCGAAGGCTACGGCTCGGAAAGCGAGTCGGGGATGTTAAAAAGTTTGTTAGGCCCGGTGATAAGAAACCTCATGTTAGCATGATCGTTGTCCTAATAGTGATTCGATTCGATGAGGGCGATCATGACATGTATGTCACTGAGTGGTCTTGGACAAACAAGAACAAACCCTTTGTTTGCTCTAGCTTGACGCCGACCCCTCGCAAGGATCGGCAAAGTGAGATTAAGTACAGTTTTGATGTGGCCAAGTGTGATAGGATTTTTGATTATCTTTTGCAGGAGAAGCAAATTAGATTACCTAAAGGCCACATCATACCCTCATTAGAAGAACTAAAGCGCCGTTCTTATTGTAAATGGGATGACTCTTATTCTCATTCTACTAATGAGTGTAATGTTTTTCGTCGACAGGTTCAATCGGCCATAGAGGAAGGACGGTTGAAATTCACCGAGGGCCCGAAGATGAAGCTTGACAGCGATCCTTTTCCTGTGAATGCCATCGACCTTGATGGCAAGAAGGTGTTGATTCGGCCGGAGCAAGCCGAATCGGCTAAGGGGAAGGAAGTCGTCATTGGGGAACCTAGGCCCAAGATGCTTGTGCCGAAGAGCCCAGAGGTTGGGGCATGGAAGGAGAACAAGGCCAAGACATCCACGTCGAGGAAGCCCCATAAGCCCAAGGTAACCTTTGACATGCTCCTTGACAAGTACGAGAAGAAGAGTGCCGAAAAGGAGCGTGCCAAGGGAAAGAGACCAAGATCGCCCCCTAGGGAGCGATTTGGTCCTTCGTCGAGGGTTTTGGAGCCACCGTTCCCTCATTGCCCTCAAGTCATGCCATGGGGACCATGCCCGATGCCGCCTCCAGGTTATTTGTTCCCTTACTTTATGCCTTGGGGGGCACCCCCACCTATGTACAACATGCCTCCGATGCAGGGTCACCAAGGATGGAGAAGGAAGAGGAGATCGCCGTGAAGGCATGCGTCTACTTCTAGTGGAAGCCGGTTCCCCACAAAGTACCGGATTGATGGCGAGAAAAGGGCGTACAAGCGCGCCAAGCCCGAGGAGAGGGCTTCGGAGGCGATCACCATCAAGATAGGGTCCTACGATGTGCCGATACCATCTGGAGAGCAGGCTAGGATGGAGTTTGGCAATCGAGCCGAAGCCGCGAAGGGTGCGTACGGGAGGACGGTCGGGCCGGACGTCTTGGCGGTCGGCCGCAACCTTGATAGCTGTCGGACCGAGCCTTCGGCTGTCGGCATGGGTATGCTTGATCGAGGCCAAGTGCCTTTTAGCGGTCGATCGCGGTTCTGTGACGGTCGGATCGCGTCGTCGGCGGTCGATACTCGCTACTGGTCAGTGGCCCAGGCAGCCATCGGTCGACCGCCGAGACATAATGCTCACCGTTTGACCGGCTACCAGGGCCGGTCTGACCACCGTTCTAGTAAAGAGAGTATCAGAGCAATTCCCTCTTCGGGCAAAGGTAACGGGGGACATTATTTGCCTCCTGGAACAGAGCCGAATCCTAGGTGGATGCCTAAGGATTTAACGGCTACCCAGAGGAGGAGGTTGCAGTGTCTTCGTGCTTCTGAATTAAAAGAGAAGGAAGCCGAAGATAGGAGAGACAAGGAGTTCGATGAGTTGTGACCACCGCCTGCAAGGGAGTGGATGCCTAAGTCATCAAATGTTGAGAAGCCGGTAGTTGTTCAAAAGGATGAACAACCGGCTGTGGAAGCTGTTAGTGATATGCCCTAGAGGCAACATGGAGATGTTGGATATCACGTCAATGTTTATGTATTTATGAATAAAGTGTTATTCAGTTCCATGAAATAAACATCTTGTATTGATCAATAAGTACGTGACTTATTTATGAGACTCGATATGTATGAATCTATTTCTAAATGATCCCTCGATCATATATAATATTATTGGAACTAATATAATTCTAAGATCGGCATGTCTATTGATTGATGATCATGTCTCATAGATCATGGGTATGGAGATACCAAATCAATAAACATGGACATATGTGTTAGAGAACACATTGTTGGATAGACCCACCATGAGACACTACGGGAATTAATGTGCCATTAGTTGGTCTCAAGTAGTGTTGGTACAAAGTCCTTAGACCGAGATCACCATGGATTCCAACATGTGTAGTAGCCTACTTTGGGACTACCAAACGCTATTCCGTAGCTGGGTAGTTATAAAGGTAGTTTTCGGGTTTGCTATGAAACATGGAGTGGGATGTGAGTGATCAAGATGGAATTTGCCCCTCCTTTGGAGAGATATCTCTGGGCCCCTCGAGGTAATGGATTATGGAAATGCATGGCCATGCTAAGTTGATTGAGGAGTCAATCAACAGACAGATAATCCAATACGGTTCGAGTGAATGGTTAAGCTATTGAAGGGATGGCACACATCTTGCCTATAGCTTAACTGGTATCGTGAGGCAAAGGGATTTGTGTACACATTACAGGTTCAGAGCCGATATTATTCTTGTATACTATGGTGTCAATATGTGCTGCTAGGCGCCGCTGTTGACGGGTCGGCTGAGTTGGACTCGAGCCGACGATCGGCTAAGTTAGACTATAGCCGAAACCGAGTATACCTGAACCTACAGGGTCGCACGCTTAAGGGGATAGAATAGATATTCGAGTTGGACTCGGATACGGCTCGATCGGATAGGGATCCGATCGGATAGAGTCCTATGGGCTTACGACGTATGGGCGGCCAACTCTATGAGATACGGATGAGATCCGATTCAAAATAGAGTCCTAATCGGCCACTAGTCCCAGTCGGCCAACTCTATATAAAGGAGGGAGGGGTGGAGAGCTGCGATACGTCAATTGCATCGCGTGCAACAGAAGTCGCCGAGATCAATCTCCACGGAAACCCTCCCCACTTTCGAGCCAAACCCTAGCCTTGCATCGCGTGCTAGCACACGGGTGTTCGGCGTTCGTCCCCGGACATGTGGATACCGGTAGAGGCGCTGCTACGTTGCGCGTTGTTGATCGGCTTCCGATCGGCGCATCGGAGCGATCGGCTGTGGTGGAATCGGCTGCGGTCGGGCGCATCGGAGCGAGGCGTGAGAACGTGGCCGGACGACTCGAATTGGCTGATTGGCGAATCGGCTGTCTCCGGGAATCGGCTACACTGTTTCGGATCGGATTGCCCTGATTGGCTATTCCGTTGCACTCTACTCCAATCGGTAACGATCTATCGGCCCTTACTTGCAAGTGTTCCTGGTTTGCGCGGTAAAAAGTTTTGTTTTCGGCTAGCGTAGCCTCCGCGTAACCCTTCGGTGGTATCAAAGCTAATCTTGCTAAGTTCGGGTTTTAGATTGGATCTGGAACAAGTTTTGCGCACGGGTTGATTAGATCAATCGGTTTTACGGGATCGTTGAGGAGAGTTAATGGTAATTGTGTTCCTTGATAGTGTATCGGAACGGCGTAATGTGATTACGTCGAAGCAATTTCCATGTAACTCGGTTTGAGTTGGGTTCGAGATAGTGTTCCTTGATAGTGTATCGAACGGTATAATGTGATTATGCCAAAGCTATCTCGTAGTCCGATCTTGTTTGCTGCCTCGCGCCTACGCAAACCATCTCCCTTGATAGTGTATCGGGACGGCATAATATGATTATGCCGACATGGTTTCCGTAAGCGATTTCATAGATTGGATCTATGAATTTCGTGTGGTGTTAGCGGGACCACCGTGTGCGTACCCCCTTATAGGTCGTCTCGATGCCGTATCTCTGCGATAGGTAGAAAACGTTTCTACGCCTAACTTGTTTTTGCAGAGAATGCTTTGAGATGGTATGGCCCTATTGTATGTATGAGATGCATGTGATGCATGTAATATTCTTTCATATGTGCAATCCCTGTAATATTCTTTCATACGTGCAATGCTTGTAATATTCTTTCACGACTGCGAGTCGATGTAATCTTCAATTAGAGCTTCTATAGTAGTAGCTTAGTTTGAAGATATCAAGCATTCGGCACTCGGAAGAACGGTGATGAAGATGGAGATCCTCTACACCGGCATGGAGATGGAGATCACCATGTGAAGGGGGCCATACTATTTCATGCTATTCTACTTGCTTTCATATGTGATATGTTTGTTTGATAGGATAGCATCCCTCACAATATTAAGTAGTAATGATGCCCTTCCAAATGTTGCACCCGTCACCGTTATGCTCGTCAATGGTGGGTCACAAAGCAGAGTGTCATTCTCTATCATAACACGAGGGGTATATGTCGGACAAATACGCGGAGCATTTGGTTTACTTAACAAGGCTATCAAAACAGTTTTGGGCCTTGGGGCATAGGTTGGGGCCGGGGCATGGAGATGCCACACCAACAACAAGAGTCACATAGAGATTTGATTAGCAAGGAGTTGCTTACCAATGTTATTAATCTTCTAGCGGTGATGCCAAAGCTCACTAGAAAATTAATTAACATGTGGATCTTGACCCAATACGTAACCTAGAGAGAAGGTGGAAAATACGTAATGGGAGTCTAATGTTAAATTGTTTAACAATAGACATAGCATAAACATTGTGCTAAACTTTGCTTTTTACGTTGTAGAATAAATGGCGGCTAATACTACACCCAGTACTTTTAATTTGCGATCTATTCTCAAAAAGGAAAAATTAAAGGAACAAACTTTATGGATTGGTATCGCAACTTGAGAATTGTTCTCAAGCAAGAGAGTAAGGAGTACGTTCTTGAAGTACCCTATCCCGAGGATTTGCCAAATAATACCACCGCAACGCAACGAGGGCTTACGAGAAGCACAATAATGATGCCCTAGATATAAGCTGTCTCATGCTTGCTACAATGTCCCCGAGCTTGAAGCAATATGAGAGCGCGATGCTCACACTATTATTCGGGACTGCGTGGCATGTTTGAGAACCAAGCACGGGCCGAGAGGTTCAACACCTCGAAGTCCTTGTTTGCGTGCGGAGCTTGTTGAGGGGAATCCCGTCGATCCGAATGTGATAAAAATGATTGGCTACATTGAGAGTCTAGAAAAACTAGGTTTTCCCCTTAGCCAAGAGTTGGCTGCGATGTGATTCTCCGGTCGCTCCCTCCGAGCTTCGAGCCATTCATATTGAATTATCACATGAACAATATGATGGATAGAACCTTGGCTGAATTGCATGGGATGCTAAAGACAGTGAGGAGAGTATCCGAAGAATGGTCATCATGTGATGATGATGCAGAAGGCTAAGCGCAAACCACTGTCAAGAAACTTTGCACCAAGAGGAAGTTAACTCCCGATGAGATCGCGAGTGCCTCCAATGCAAGGAAGGGCAAGAAGGGTCGGCGGCATCGATGTTGTTTGCTTCTATTGCAAGGAGACAGCCACTTGGAAGAGGCGCAAGAAGTACATGGAGGATCTCAAAAAGAAGCAAAGTACGACTTCGCTTCAGGTATCAATGTTATAGACATTAATCTTGCTACTTCACCTCTCGACTCTTGGGTATTTGATACCGGATCGGTAGCTCATATTTGCAAGTCGTTGCGGGAATGAGAAGAAGTAGAGGATTGAGAAGGGGCGAGGTGAACTGCGCGTCGGCAATGGAGCAAGAGTTGCTACGTTCTTGTCGGCACGATACCACTTCATCTACCTTCGGGATTAGTTTTGGAATTAAATAATTGGTATTGTGTTCCAACACTATGTCAAAACGTTATTTCGCTTCATGTTTGCAAGCGGAAGGATATGATTTTAGATCAATGAACAATGGTTGTTCAATATATCTCGAGATATGTTCTATTTTCATGCTCCATTGGTGAATGGATTATACGTTTTGAATCTTGAAGCATCTCCCATCTATAACATTAATACGAAAGGCAACTCTCTAATGATATAAACCCCATGTTTATCCGGCATTGTCGCTTAGGCCATATAAATAAGAAACGCATGGAGAAGCTCCATAAGGATGGATTGCTTCACTCTTTTGATTTTGAATCATTTGAGACATGTGAGTCTTGTTTACTTGGTAAGATGACAAAGGCACCTTTCACGGGACACGGTGAAAGAGCAAGTGACTTGTTGGCACTCATACATACGATGTATGTGGACCAATGAGCTCAACGGCCGAGGTGGTTATCGTACTTCATTACCTTTACCGATGACTTTAGTAGATATGGTTATATCTATTTAATGAGGCATAAGTCCGAATCCTTTGAAAAGTTCAAAGAATTCCAGAATGAAGTACTGAGAATCATTTAGGGAAAACAATCAAGTTTCTACGATCGGATCGTGGAGGGAATACTTGAGCCAAGAGTTTGGTAATCATCGAAAGATTGTGGAATTGTTCCACGTTGACTCCGCCGGGAACTCCACAATGGAACGGAGTGTCCGAACGGAGAAATCGCACCTTGTTGGACATGGTGCGGTCGATGATGAGCCAAAGTGATCTTCCGTTATCCTTCGGGATATGCTCTTGAAACATTGCTCGCTCACACTAAATAGAGTTCCATCTAAGTAAGTTGAAAAGACACCATATGAGATATGGACGGCAACCCCTAGTTTGTCTTCTCTCAAAATTTGGGGATGCGAAGCTTATGTAAAACGTTTGATCGACAAGCTCACATCCAAATCGACAAGTGCTTCTTTGTGGGATATCCTAAGGAAACCAAGGGATATTACTTTTATAATCGGGAACAAGGCAAAGTGTTTGTCGCCCGACACGGTGTCTTCTTCGAGAAAGAGTTTCTTTCAAGAAGGGTTAGTGGGAGTAGGGTGCATCTTGAAGAAGTTCAAGAAACACCGAAAACGTTTCGGCGACCACGAACCACAACAAGAGGAGCAAAGTGTTGCGCCACCGGTTGTAGATACACCACCCCACGGAGTACGAAAGATCACGTCGTGCACCGACAGTACACAGTGCGGAACAACGTGATATATTGTTGTTGGACAACGATGAGCCTAAGACCTATGAGGAAGCGATGGTGGGACCCGATTCCAACAAGTGGCTTGGAGCCATGAAATCCGAAATAGAATCCATGTACGACAATCAAGTTTGGAACTTGGTTGATCCACTGATGGTGTCAAAACCATTGAGTGTAAATGGGTTTTTAAGAAAAAGGCCGATATGGATGGAAATGTTCACATCTATAAGGCGCAATTGATGGCGAAAGGTTTTAAACAGATTCAAGGAGTTGATTATGATGAAACCTTCTCGCCCGTCTCAATGCTTAAATCTATTCGATTATCCTAGCGATTGCTGCATATTTCGATTATGAGATATGGCGGATGGATGTCAAAACGGCTTTCCTAAATGGAAACCTAAGCGAGGATGTATACATGATACAACCTCGGGGTTTTGTCGATCGAGAATCGCTCGAAAGATATGCAAGCTACAAAAATCCATTTATGGATTGAAGCAAGCATCTCGAGTTGGAATATTCGTTTTGATGAAGTAATCAAAGGGTTTGGTTTCATCAAAAACGAAGAAGAGGCCTGTGTTTACAAAAAGGTCAGTGGGAGCGCAATTGTATTTCTAATCTTATATGTGGATGACATATTGTTGATTGGAAATGATATCCCTATGCTAGAATCCGTCAAGTCTTCATTGAAAAATAGTTTTCCATGAAAGACTTAGGGGAGGCAGCATACATATTAGGCATTCGGATCTATAGAGATAGATCCAAGAGGCTAATTGGATTAAGCCAAAGTACATACATTGACAAGGTGTTGAAAAGGTTCAACATGCATGATTCCAAGAAAGGTTTCTTGCCCATGTCACATGGCATTAATCTTAGCAAGAATCGGTGTCCTCGGACACATGATGAGCGGAATAAGATGGGTATGGTTCCATATGCTTCGGCAATTGGATCCATCATGTATGCCATGCTTTGTACACGCCCGGATGTCTCGTACGCTTTGAGTGCTACGAGCGGATACCGATCGAGATCTAGGTGAAGGTCACTGGACTGCCATAAAGAATATATTTAAGTACTTGAGAAGAACTAAGGATATGTTCCTAGTCTATGGAGGTGAAGAAGAGCTCGTTGTAAGTGGTTACACCGATGCTAGCTTCCAACAGGACAAGGATGATTATAGATCGCAACTGGGTTCGTGTTTTGCACGAACGGAGGCGCGGTCAGTGGAAGAGTTCCAAGCGGGATACGTTGCTGATTCTACAACGGAGGCCGAGTACATTGCTGCTTCGGAAGCTGCAAAGGAGGCTGTTTGGATCAAGAAATTCATTTCGAGCTTGGTGTGATGACTAGTGCGGCGGTCCAATGTCTCTCTATTGTGATAATAGTGGAGCCATTGCGCAAGCCAAGGAGCCAAGGTCACATCGAAGTCCAAACACATACTTCGGCGATATCTTCTCATCCGCGAGATAGTGGACAGAGGTGATGTCAAGATATGCAAAGTGCACACGGATCTCAACATAGCCGATCCGCGACAATACCTCTCCCTCAACCGAAGCATGAGGCGCACACAAGGGCAATGGGTATTAGATACTTACATGATTGACTCTAGTGCAAGTGGGAGATTGTTAGTGATATGCCCTAGAAGCAACATGGAGATGTTGGATATCACGTCAATGTTTATGTATTTATGAATAAAGTGTTATTCGGTTCCATGAAATAGACATCTTGTATTGATCAATAAGTACGTGACTTATTTATGAGACTCGATATGTATGAATCTATTTCTAAATGATCCTCGATCATATATCATATTATTGGAACTAATATGATTCTAAGATCGGCATGTCTATTGATTGATGATAATGTCTCATAGATCATGGGTATGGAGATACCAAATCAATAAACATGGACATATGTGTTAGAGAACACATTGTTGGATAGACCCACCATGAGACACTACGGAATTAATGTGCCATTAGTTGGTCTCGAGGTAGTGTTGGTACAAAGTCCTTAGACCTGAGATCACCATGGATTCCAACATGTGTAGTAGCCTACTTTGGGACTACCAAACGCTATTAAATGGGTAGTTATAAAGGTAGTTTTCGGGTTTGCTATGAAACATGGAGTGGGATGTGAGTGATCAAGATGGAATTTGTCCCTCCTTTGAAGAGATATCTCTGGGCCCCTCGAGGTAATGGATTATGGAAATGCATGGCCATGCTAAGTTGATTGAGGAGTCAATCAACGGACGGATAATCCAATACGGTTCGAGTGAAAGGTTAAGCTATTGAAGGGATGGCACACATCTTGCCTATAGCTTAGCGGTATCGTGAGGCAAAGGGATTTGTGTACACATTACAGGTTGAGCCGATATTATTCTTGTATACTATGGTGTCAATATATGCTGCTAGGCGCCACTGTTGACGGGTCGGCTGAGTTGGACTCGAGCCGACGATCGGCTAAGTTAGACTATAGCCGAAACCGAGTATACCGAACCTACTGGGTCGCACGCTTAAGGGGATAGAATAGATATTCGAGTTGGACTCGGATACGGCTCGATCGGATAGGGATCCGATCGGATAGAGTCCTATGGGCTTACGACGTATGGGCGGCCAACTCTATGAGATACGGATGAGATCCGATTCAAAATAGAGTCCTAATCGGCCACTAGTCCCGGTCGGCCAACTCTATATAAAGGAGGGAGGGTGGAGAGCTGCGATACGTCAATTGCATCGCGTGCAACGAAGTCGTCGAGATCAATCTCCACGGAAACCCTCCCCACTTTTGAGCCAAACCTAGCCTTACATCGCGTGCTAGCACACGGGTGTTCGGCGTTCGTCCCCGGACATGTGGATACGGTAGAGGCGCTGCTACGTTGCGCGTTGTTGATCGGCTTCCGATCGGCTGCAATCGGAGCGATCGGCTGTGGTGGAATCGGCTGCGGTCGGGCGCATCGGAGCGAGGCGTGAGAACGTGGCCGGACGACTCGAATCGGCTGATTGGCGAATCGGCTGTCTCCGGGAATCGGCTACACTGTTCCGGATCGGATTGCCCTGATTGGCTATTCCGCTGCACTCTACTCCAATCGGTAACGATCTATCGGTCCTTACTTGCAAGTGTTCCTGGTTTGCACGATAAAAAGTTTTGTTTTTGGCTAGCGTAGCCTCCGCGTAACCCTTCAGAAGCATCGTCCAGCGAAAACATGAATATCAGCATGGTTTGCATGTTACCCATGGAGTTTTACGCCATGGACGAGGCTGAGGTCGCTCAAATGTCGCTAGGTCCAAGGGATGCGGTCTTCGAGAAGCCCAACGAGTCCAACCGTCACATGAGGCCTCTCTACTTGAAGGGCCACATTGATGGGAAGCCGGTCTCGAGGATGCTAGTGGATGGAGGTGCAGCGGTGAACCTAATGCCTTACTCTCTTTTCAAGAAGTTGGGTTGTGAAGAAACGGAGCTGAAGAAGACCAACATGCTTCTCAACGACTTCAACAGCGAGTCAACGGAGGCGAAGGGGATCCTGTCCGTGGAACTTACGGTGGGGAATAAGACGTTGCCTACCGCCTTCTTTATCATCGATGTACAAGGTAACTATAGTGTCATTTTGGGGCGTTGTTGGATTCATGCCAACTGCTGCGTTCCCTCTACTTTACATCAGTGCCTAGTACAATGGGATGGTGATGAGGTTGAGATAGTTCAGGCGGATACATCGGCTGAGGTTGCCATGGCCGACGTTTCTGTGGGATGGAAACATGGGGATATGCAGTGCTTATCAGGGCTAGATCTTTCTAGTTTTGATTTTATTAGTGTTTCCAAAGATGGCTTTGTACCCATTTCTGTAAAGCTGGCTAGTTTAGCACGGCTGGGTGACATTACTTTGTATGATGAATAAAACAACCAATTTGGAATGGTTACAAAAAAGAGTTCAAGAATATCGGTCAACAAAGAACGATATTGGAGAGTCTATAGAGGATTTTGACGAGGTAGAGAAGCTCGGTCAGGGGTTCACATCAGCCGACCCATTAGAAGAAATAGACATAGGAGATGGGAGCGTACTAAGACCGACCTTCATAAATAAAAACATGAGAGCCGATCATAAAGTTAAGATGATCGAGCTGCTTAGAGAATATAGTGATTGCTTTGCATGGGAATACCATGAAATGCCTGGACTTAGTCGTGATCTTGTTGAACATCGGCTTCCGATAAAGTCAGGATTTAGGCCTTATAAAAAACCTCCTCGTCGGTTTAACCCACTTATATATGATCATGTCAAAGAAGAGATAGAACGATTGTTGAAAGCGGGGTTTATTAGGCCGTGCCGGTATGCGGAGTGGGTGTCTAACATAGTACCGGTGGAAAAGAAGGGGAGCGGCAAGATTAGAGTATGCATAGATTTTAGAGATTTAAATAAAGCCACTCCTAAAGATGAGTATCCTATGCCTATAGCCGACATGATAATAAATGATGTTTCGGGTCATAGAGTGATTAGCTTTTTAGATGGCAATGCCGGCTACAACCAAATTTTTATGGCAGAAGAGGATATGTATAAGACAGCCTTTAGATGTCCAGGATTTGTCGGGCTGTTTGAGTGGGTAGTCATGACATTCGGGTTAAAGAATGCCGGTGCAACATATCAAAGAGCGATGAACCTAATTTTCCATGATTTGTTAGGTTTTATCCTAGAAATTTACATTGATGATATTGTAGTCAAATCGGATAATATGGATGGACATATGGCCGATTTGAGGTTAGCTTTTGACAGGATGTGTCGGTATGGTTTGAAGATGAACCCACTCAAGTGCGCCTTCGGTGTGTCGGCGGGTAAATTCTTAGGATTCATGGTGCATGAGCGAGGGATTGAGATTGATCCTAAGAAGGTTGAGAAGATTCAAGACTTCAAAGCGCCGACATGCAAGAGGGAAGTTCAGAAGTTGCTAGGTAAAGTAAACTATTTGAGAAGATTTATATCTAACCTAGGAGGTAAAATCGATGCTTTTTGTGCCTATTCTACGCTTGAAGAAAGAAGCCGATTTTACTCGGGGGGCAGCACAACAGGAGACATTTGAAGGTTTAAAGAGATTTGTCTACTCCACCTGTGGTGCGAGCGCCTAAGACCAAAATTCCATTTTGGTTGTATATTGCTACCAAGGACAAAGTTATTGGAGCCGTTTTGACGCAAGAAGAAGACAGCAAAGAGTACATAATTACATTTAAGTCGCCGTCTTCTGGATGCCGAAACGAGGTATGTACTTGTAGAAAGGCTTTGCCTTTGCTTATACTATGCTTGTACCAAGTTATGTCATTACTTGTTATCTAGTACATGCATAGTTGCTTGTCAGACCAATGTTGTTAAGCACATGTTGCAAAGGCCAATTCTAAGTGGGAGAATTGGCAAGTGGGCGTATACATTAATTGAATATGATTTGGCCTATGAATCATTGAAGTCTATGAAGGGCCAGATTGTAGCGGACTTTATAATAGATCATCATGTAGACGTTGCTTGTGGAGATGAAGTCCGTTTGGTTAGTGTTACACATTGGAAAGTTTGTTTTGATGGCTCTTCGTGTAAGGAGGGTCAAGGCATAGGTGCAGTTTTAGTTTCGCCCAATGGTCAATGTTTTGAAGCATCGGTTCGTTTGGAGTATTATTGTACAAATAATCAAGCCGAATACAATGCTTTGTTATTCAGTTTGCAAGTAATGGAGATCGTTGGAGCTACACATGTAGAAGCGTTCGGTGATTCAGAATTGGTGGTGCAACAAGTTGCCGGGGTCTACAAATGCTTCGACGGATCATTGAACAGGTATTTAGATCAATGCCTAGATATTATTCCCAGTTTCGATGATTTTACTATTAAGCATATTGCTAGGAATAAAAATTCTAGGGCAAACGACTTAGCTCAACAAGCATCTGGTTATAGCATCAAAAGAGGTTTATTTTTCATATTAGATCAACCGGTGCTTGATTATAATTTTTTGGGCAAAATTGGCAAAGAGGCGGAGCGTAGGCGGTCGGCCGGCGCATTGTCGCCGGTCGGCCGTGGATGGCAGCCGTCGAGCCGGCATTCTATAGCCGGTCGGCCGTAGGTGGTTGCCGGTCGACCGGCGTTGCTTGGCCGGTCAGACCGACTTCACAGAAGGTGCTGGGGGCGCAATCTTCTCAATGCGGATGCCGAATTAATTGAAATTCGGACATATGCGCCCTGGAAACAGTAGGTAATTCGCGAATTCCTTTGATTAGCTATTTGAAGGATCCTAGTCTTAGGGTTGATCGAAAAATTCGAAGGCAAGCGTATAAGTATACTTTGCTTGATGAAAAGCTGTATCGTCGAAATGTAAATGGTGTACTATTAAAATGTTTAAATACCGATCAATCTAAAGTTGCTATGGGTGAAGTTCATGAGGGAATTTGTGGGACTCATCAATCGGCCCATAAAATGAACTGGCTGCTTAGAAGAGCAGGGTTCTATTGGCCGAGAATGATTGATGATTGCTTCAGATACTATAAAGGTTGTGAAGCTTGTCAATGGTTTAGCAATGTTCAATTGGCACCGGCTTCGGTGTTGAATCCTATTATTAAACCATGGCCGTTTCGGGGGTGGGCTTTAGATTTTGTTGGTCAGATTTGTCCTCCGTCTTCAAAGGGGCATCGGTTCGTGCTAGTTGCGACGGATTACTTCACCAAGTGGGCCGAAGCTGTGCCGCTCAGAAATATGACGCACAAGGAGGTAATTGATTTTGTTCTGAAGCATATTGTACATAGATTTGGCATTCCTCAAACATTAACCACGGATCAAGGGGCTTCTTTTATGTCTAAAGAAGTGAAGAGTGTTGCCGAATCTTATGGAATTAAGCTGTTGAGTTCGTCTCCTTACTATACTCAGGCTAATGGACAAGCCGAGTCTAGTAATAAGACATTGTTGAAGCTGATCAAGAAAAAGATCGAGGAACATCCAAGAAGGTGGCATGAGTTGCTTTCTGAAACTTTATGGGCGCACAGGATATCCAAGCATGATGCCACCAAGGTGACCCCTTTTGAGCTAGTGTATGGACAAGAAGTCGTTTTACCGGTTGAGGTAAATGTTGGCTCTCTTCGATATATAAAGCAAGACGATTTGTCAGCTGAAGACTACAAGTTCTTGATGGGTGATAATCTTGATGAAGTGGTCGACAAACGTTTGAAGGCTTTGGAAGAAATAGAAAAAGAAAAGAAGAGGGTGGCCAAAGCATACAACAAAAGGGTGAAGGCAAAGACGTTCCAAGTAGGAGATCTAGTATGGAAGACTATTTTGCCTTTAGGTTCCCGATCTAAAGAATTCGGTAAGTGATCGCCGAGTTGGGAAGGACCTTATCGGATATACGGAATCGTTCGGGGCAATGCGTATTTCTTGGAGACGCTTCAAGGAGAACGGTTTCAGCGGGCTATCAACGGCAAATATTTGAAGAAATACTTCCCGAGTGTTTGGCAAGATGCTTAGGGAGTTTTGTGGCCGATAATTGAGTTATCGTCCTAAGTATTAACATGTCTCGTGCTTTTAGATTCACGATGTTCATCATAAAAGGCAGGGGGCATGTGCTTACACCCAAAATTAGCACCTAGGAATCAAAATAGGGAAGATTGCTAATATTTGGAAATCTGCCGGTTTCCTTCGGAAAGGCCGGTCTGATCGCTGTGTATAGGCCGGTCAGACCGGGCAGTGGGGCCGGTCAAACCGAGGGCATGTGGCCGGTCTGACCGGCAGAGTCCGAAACCTAGCCGAATTTGTCGGTACTCGGGTTTCCTTTCTCCATATGATATGTCTCGGGTTTCCAAACGTATCTGTCCCGAATTGAACGTGGAGAAAGGCCTGTGGAGGGCAAGACCAACCCCTATTTAAGGGACAAGGCCGGTTCAATTGTAAAACAACAATCACAACACATACAATACAATCTATTTGAATTGTTTTTTCAATATTCTTTACTTTTCAGCCATATTTTCTACTTTACCCTAGTTTAGTCCATCTTTGTCGGTTTGCGCTGTAAACCGTCCGCCGCCGCTGCAAGAGTGCGACATCTCTTTGTAGGTTTTGCCCTGAAAACCTTCCGTTTGCTCACGAGATGAGTATTTATCAATCTATCTATCTAAATCGGTTCCGCTAGCCGGTTTGATCTACAGAACCAACTTTGTTCTAGTTTTTGCTAGATTGAAGTGGTTGACGACTCCATACCAAGAACCACCGCAAATCTTTAGGTGAATCGATCGTGTTCGTGCCTTTTGCCAAAAAAGATGCCAACACTTGGGGCCGGTCCCCTCCCCGAGGCTGGCTAGGGTCGAGGCCTATCGTGTTTCGGTCAAGTGCCAGGCGAATGAGCTCGGGGCTCTCAACGACTATATCCTGTGTAAATGACTAAGACGCCAAGGGCTTGACCCGGTGACCACCCGGACTGAGGTCTGTTGATGGCCTACTTCGAGGGTCGAACACTCTACTTCGAGGGTCAAACACGTAGCGATTAGTCGATCGTCGACCTCATGATCATCTGTCATGTAAATGATTAACTAGCCCTAGCTTGACTGGAGATCTCCCGAAATCCGTTTCGCTGGCTCCGACCGCTTAGCCACGATGGTCATACATGCGCCGAGTGATCGTCGATCTCCCCCATCAACCTGTTTGCTCGATGTGTTTGGCTAAATCGTTCGAGCTTGACTGGGTAGTTCTCTGGATCCGTCTGTTGAGTCTCCAAGTCGCTCGGCTTCGAGGGTCGGACATGAGGCGAATGGAAGGCAAACTCTTCGCGTGTCGACCCGCTATGAAAGAGGTGGACTCGCACGAGCTCGACCGGGAACCCTCCGGATTCATTCCGTTGAAGGCCAAGGTCACTCGGCATGATCTGTCTAAAAGGATAGACTTGCTCGAGCTTGACCAGGAGTCCTCCGGACTTTTTCCATTGAAGGCCGAGGTCGCTCAGCACAGTCCGCCGCATAGCGGGAGGACGACTATCCAAAAAAAGAGATATGTATCGGACATTTCGCGAATCGAAGATTGCGTTCAAAAGGACAAATAAAGTCTTTACTACAAACGGGGTTGAAGGTCATTCATAGGGTTTGAGGTCCCCTAAATTATAGATCCATGTCGGCGACGATCTTCTCCACCGTCGGCTCCATCGCGACATAAATGTCGTCCATGTCGGCCTCAGCAACGTCGACCGGCCACCCTTCGGCAACCACCTCGATCTCTGCGCGGGGGTACAATTTGTGTACCACCCCGAGGATGTGCGCTGCAGCGGTCTTTGCCATGCCCCTGACATAGGTCCGAAGGAGCTCCCGGCCATTCCAGAGACGCGCCATGAGCATGTCCTCGATCGACCCGGTCAACGACGGTTCGGGATAGATCTTGGTATGGAGCTCCTGAACTCTGTCTGCACAATGCGTCCAGCACGCCTTGTCTATCTGGACGCGTGTCCTTAGCCCGTCGACCTATCGATGGAGGGCTACAAGTTGGCCTGTTCAAAAAGGGGCTGGTCAAAGCACGCCCCAGAATAAAAATGATGAAACCAGGCCGATACTTACGGACAGCCTCCTCCCGCACCGCATTCGCCTCGGCTAACTTGGTCGCGACCTCAGCCCTTGCCGCTTCAACGGTCGCCAACCTCTGCTCTGCCTCGGCTCTCCTCGCCTCCGATGCCGCTAGTCCCACCTCGGCATCATCTAGCGCTGCGGCCAAGTCTTGGAGCAGGCCCTCGGTGTGCTGCTGCTGAGTCGCGAGCCCCTCAGCACCAGCGCGGGAGGACGACCCCCCTCCCCCGAGTGGGGATCGATGTCCGATGCCATCCTATTTGACGCTTCTAGTCAGCCTATTGGACAATAATAAAAAGCAAGCACATAGAAAGATGCTGGGACTCACCTTGTGGACGCAGTAAACCTAACAGCGCCCCAATGAGGTATCTTCCTCGCGGGCTCCGACGGTCATATTTCCAGGACCAGCAAGAACTGGGCCCTGCTTCGAAGGAAGCGGTTATCTTCCATTTCCCCTTGGGGTCAGTCGTCATGGCAGGGATTCAGAGCTCTACAACATCTAGCCTCGATAGAATGGTGTGGGTGCCCACATCTTGCCATAACGTCAGCACCTGCCAGGTGGTAGTCCCGAGGGCCTCCGGCAGTAGTCCCGATGACCTCGGCAACCACCAAAGGCCTTTTGGCAGTGGATTTGTTGAGCTCTTTGATTGCCGTCAGCCTCTGGGCAACGGCTTCACTAACTCAGTCATTGGCCTTCAGGCTATGACTAAGTCAGCTTCGAGACTACCAAGGGCCTCCGGGCAGTAGTCCCGATAACCTCGGCAACCACCGAAGGCCTTCGGGCAGTGGATTTGCCGAGCTCATCGATCACCATCAGCCTTCGGGCAACGGCTTCACTGACTCAATCATTGGCCTTCGGGCTATGACTAAGTCGGCTTCGGGACAACCAAGGGCCTCCGAGCAGTAGTCCTGATGACCTCGGCAACCACCGAAGGCCTTCAGGCAGTGGATTTGTCGAGCTCATCGATCGCCACCAGTTTTCAGGCTACGGCTTCACTGACTTAGTCATTGGCCTTCGGCCATGATTAATTTAGCTTCGGGACTACCAAGGGCCTCCGGGCAGTAGTCTCGATGACCTCGGCAACCACCGAAGGCCTTCGGGCAGTGGATTTGCCGAGCTCGTCGATCGTCGTCAACCTCCAGGGTATGACTTCACTGAGTCAGTCATTGGCCTTCGAGCTATGACTAAGTCAGCTTCGGGCTACCAAGGGCCTCCGGATAGTAGTCCTGAAGACCTCAGCAACCACCGAAGGTCTTCGGGTAGTGGATTTGCCAAGCTCGTTGATCGTCATCAACCTCCGAGCTACGGCTTCGCTGACTCAGTGGTTAGCCTTTGGACTATGACTAAGTTGGCTTCGGGACTACCATAAGCCTCCGAAACATAGTCCCAACAAGCTCGGCACCCACTTTCAGCCTGTGGGCAGTAGGTTTGTCTAGCCTACCAGCCGCCATCAGCCTTCAAGCAATGGCCTCACAAAAGTTACCACCTGCCACCGAGCTACGACGGGCCAACTTCACCTACTAGCATTGGTCTCTGGACGGAGATTTAATCCGAGAACGAATGAAAGAAAAATAGTACATCGGGCTTGACCCTAGGTCGAGATGTCCCATCCGACCCCAGGCTCAGGGGCTACACCTGGCAGGTGCACCTACTGAAGCATGGTCAAGAGGCTTCAGGAATCTACTGAAGTCCACGACCAGGAAGAAACATGGACCCTAAGATTGGATGTCTCATTCATTCTTAGGCTCGGGGGCTGCACTTGCACGGTGAACCTGCCCAAGCCCAGTCGAAGCGCTTTGGGAACCTGCTGAAGACAGCGGCCATGAAGAACTTTGTCGACGGGTCGGTCGGCAATCCTCAAAGGGGGGTCCCCGAGGAGGAGAAAGAGAGTGTGGTATAGATGCTGTCCTTCAATGGATTGGATGGTCGACTCGAGTCCTAGGATGAGCCAAAGAGAAAAGACGCAGCGAGTTATACTGATTCAGCCATCTCGAAGGATAATAGGCCTATGTCCAGTGTGTAAATGTTCTTTGATGGGGTGGGGTATGAACTGAGATTACAATGGTGTTGGATCTAGAGTTCTCTCTAGGTCTCTCTTCCTTCGAATGTTGCTCTCTCCCTTGGCCCCGTTGCCCTTCCCTCCCTTTTATAGATCAAGGAGGGTAGGAACAGGTGAGCTTGAGGGCCAAGAAAGCTATGTCTAATAAGCTAAAGGTGGTACAAAGAATATCTGAAAAGGTACATGATGGTCTGCTAGGTCCTATACACCGTGGGCACCGTGGGCATCTTGTCAAAGTCGAGGCCCGCATCACCACCAAAGAAGCGGTTCGGCTTCAAGCTCAGGACCTTCTCCACGTAAGTGTAATCTTTGAACCGAGAAGGCTCCTCTCCTTCTTTTTTATATTGACGATTTCTTCACAATCAGGCCCACCAGAGACGCTAGGCCTCGCACCGAGGTGGCCTTGGGGGCGACCAAGGTCACCGCGCCGCGCGCGACGAGGACAAAGGATTCTGCCCCACTGGCCGGAGGCTCGGGGGCCGCAGCGCCGATGGTCGATCTGAGGGAGGAGCACCCGTCGGCGGAGGCCGCCAGCGTGGCCGAGGGGGAGGCGGCCGAGAGCGTGGTTGCGCTAGCGGCCAAGATGGCCATTGAGGCTGAACGGGTGGCCAAAGCGACTGCCGAAGCAGAGCAGGCGGCGATGGCGATTATCAAGGCTGAGGTTGCTAGCTGGACAGTGCAGGTGCTCTTGGCAATTTTAGCAAAATTAACCAACCCATGATAAAAAGGAAAACTATCTCCATTGTATGTCGGACTATATGAGATTCTTAAGAAAAGAAAAGAAATTTCTTATTAGCCCATCTACTACCGGAGTTAAGTACACTCGATATTTCATATGCCACAATTCATAAAATATTTAAGATAACTAGCCGAAGAAGTTTCTACAATTATTTAAGACTCGATCGAATCTCACGGACGAGATTCTTTTAAGGGGTAGATTTGTAACAGCCTCAAAATTTCATACTTTTAAAACCTTGTAAATTGAGGAAGAAAATTTTTGCGAATAAAACTCATTATGTGCTCTATTTTAAAATATTTTAAAATCTTAAAAATTTAATTCTTATTTTTTTCCTTATTCTAGTTTAAAAATCTCAATTTATAAACTCTTATTTTTATTTTTGAAAGATCTTAATTCAATTCCCAATCCAAGGAAATTTCCAAAAATTAAGTTTAAATCAATTTCAAGTTCCAAATTAAATTATTTCTGAATTCCTTTCTAATTTGAATTTAAGAATTAAACATTAACTAAACTCTTATTTTTATTTTTGAACCCCCCCCATTTGATTTTTTATATTGAGAAAAATTCTCAAAAATAGAAATTAATTGATTTTAAACCCTAGAGTAAAAATCTTTCCAATTTTTATAAATTATTCCTTTTTCTTTTAATCTCATTTCTCTTTACTTTTTACTTTTTCCCTTTTCTTTTTTTCTTTTTCTCCTTCTTCCCTATCCCCTTCCTTCTTCTACCTCTGCCCTGTCCCAGCCAATCTACGGCGCCGTTGTTGCTTCGGCCACACAAGGGGCGCCGGCCTTGCCCACAAGAAAGAACCAAAACTAATCTAAGCTATACTCACCTTCATACACAAGTGGCAGCACTAGATTGGACTAACCACATCATCAACCTCATCCGAATTCAACCGACCTCGGTAGACAGCCATTGCCGCCATCTACAAACCGACTTACATCTAGTATAAATAGACCATGACCGGCTAAAATTTATATACAAAAATTCCTCCCTATATTCTTCAAAACAATACCCCCATGGTTCCCCTAACTATAATGCACTGTATCGTTTGAATTTTAAAGAAATCCGACAAAGAGGCTTGAAGAACCCTAATAGCTGCACCAAACAATTCTTCAAAATTCGACCTCTACGATCGGTCTCTTTCAAAATCAAAGGTACATTTATCTTTTAATAATCTCAATATTTGTTTCCCATAGTCTTTACAAGGCTAAAAACCATCAAAGTCCTTCACCGACGAGGCCGCCGCCATTCCCCTGTTCCGGCCAGCGCCATACACGTCGCTAGCACACCACAAAGTTTTTCCGGTTGAACTACCACTATGGTTAGCTTCCTAGAATTTCCTAGATACTCCTAGACCTGTTTTTTAGCTCAAATTACCATCGGACCGTCGAGGCGTCGAGCGCCGCCACCGCCGTCAACAGCTCACCGCCGGCCGACCGCCTCACCATCTTCCCGATCTGGATAACCCTAAAAATGAAACCCTTGAAGTCCCTAAATGGTGTAAGATTTCTTAGATTATCAGGTTTGCCCGTCTCTTGCCGTGCGCACCATTTCCCCTTCACGGGTAGTCGGCACTGAGAAGAAAGAGACAGAAGAATTGAGGAAGATGAACAGTAGAAAGGAAGAGAATAGAAAAGAAAAGAAATAAAATAAAAGGAAAGAGAAGGAGAGAAAATGAAAACACCTCAGTGGTAGAGAAGCTAGGGTAGGAATAGACGGGTCGTGGGTTCGATTCGGCCTTAGGCAAAATTTTTTACAATATTTTTTTCTTTCCATTTTATTTTTAGAGATAGAAAAGGCATAGGAAAAATTCTAGAAGAATAGGTTGATCTCTTTGGTCCCTTCAAAATCATATATTCAAATTCTTGTAAACTTTTAAACTTCTTTAACTACTATTTTAATCTTTCAAAAATGTTTGTTTTAAAATTCTTTTATATCTGTATTTATTCAAACTTCAAACCTTAAATACAAAGCATAGATTCTCTTAAACTTTTCAAATACAAATTTCTCTTAGTTTCTTTAAATTTATCTATATTTTTTTCAAGAAATACTCTTAACTTCAAATTTTTATAAAATATTTTATATTAATTCAAACCAAAATCCTAAAACTTTAGGATTTAACAAATAACTTTAGGAAAATAATTTAACCCCTTTAACTTCTTTCAAATCTTGTAATATTAAATCCCTTTCATTTTCCTTAAACTTATTTATTCTTGTTTAAAATATTTAAAATATTTCCTTTAACCTTTTATTTCTACTTAACCTCAAATTTAAACTTTAAAATCTAGTAAATAATTTTTTATTTTAAAACTTCAAAAACATCCTTTTTCCCCTTTAAAATATTTCAAATCTGTTATTATTTTTTTATTTTACTCAAACCCAAAAATTTAAGTTTTAGGATCTAACTTATAACTTTCCTTGTTAAAACTTCAAAATCACCTTTTAACTTCTTTTGAATTTCTATATTTATCTATTTTTTGAAATGGTTTGATTTATTTTATTGACTACCAATAGATCGCGATGTTGAGTTCGCAGTGGACGCTGAGCTTAACCATATTATCGACACAAACATCTTCGTTGCTATTCAAGGAAAATAAGAATTTGAGACCATTGGTCCTGAAGGCAAGTCGACGGTTCTTGATCATTTAGTTTAAAAATAATAAATTATCATGTTTTAATAATATATTTAGTTTAGTTAGAAATATTTCATGGGATGGGTTAGATAGTTATAAATTATCATTTTATGTAGTCCTACATGTTCTTTAGATTTTATATGTTAACATTTAATTAGTTCGTTATTTTATGCTTTAGAAGCATTATATCATTTCATGTATAAAAGGAGAGGACTATTATTTCATGTTTATAGATATATTTTTCTTCTCCTTAGGAAATATGTTGATAATTTGAGCTAAGCATAAAATTGTTAGCATAATAAAATGAGCATTATCATATGCATTAATACTTCATGTATAAAATTGTTAGCATAATAAAATGAGCATTATCATATAACATTAATACTTCATGTATAAGAATCCCTTAGTTCATATAGGTTTTTATTTCATACATAAGGAACATCTTAGCTCATATAGAGTAACATTTTATGATGTAGGAATACCCTATTAGTTCATGTATAGAAAAGGAGAAGGTTATTATTTCATGTTAGTAGATATATTCTCCTTCTCCTTAGAAAATAACTTGATAACTTAGACTAGGTATAAAACTATCATCATGATAGAATAAGCCTTATCACATGTATTAATATTTCATTCATATTCATAATGCGCATAACAGCATTGGAGATTGTAGTGTTGATAAAGTCTCATTGGAGAACAACTATGTAAACAACAGGTAACAACGTCAATACTAACCAGATCGGTACCTTCTGTTAAGATAGTCCATAGGTCTCTTCAAGCGGGGGTAAGTGTGTGACGAACAACTATTAAATATATATGGGATTGATCGCCATTCACTCGTTAGGTTTGGTGCCCCTATTAAGATAGTCCACCGGTCTCTTTCACACATCAGAAAAGGTTAGAACGATATAAATGCTATGTTACCCCTAGTCTGGATAACTACGGTTAATCCTCGGGTAAAGCTGGGCAGACGCTGCAGTCGATTTGTATTCGAATACGTCGTACTCCCGGTTAATGGAGTTGTGTCTATGGGTGAATCCAGTTTAATGGCATAAGTAACTTTTCTTAAATGCCATCTTAAAATTTGAATATTTATGAATAAATAAATATAAGAAGGGGTTGAGTATAGAATTGGGCCAAAGTTAAGTTCATAGTTAATATTTTTAGATAGTTATATCAAATATCCTACGAAAAGATAGGATACATTATCATGCTAAGGATTAATTGATAATTCATGTTCCTTTTTAAAACATTACTCATGTTTATCCATATGTAGTCAAAACCAGTATAAGCTTGCTAAGTTAAGGCTAGGTCCATGACATTCCTTTTAAGACATTATATATAATCATCATATGCAAGAAATTATAGGAAAAGGTAGAACCTAGGATCATGTTAAAACTTGGTTTATGATTTTCCTTTTTAAGATATCCTATGTATTTATTTATACATAATATAGAATCATGTTAAAACTTAGGCTTAAGTTATTCTCTTTTAAAGATATCTTGCATACTTATAAGAAGGGGTAGAATATAAAATTAAGCTAGAATTAGGTTTACAATTTATGTTCTTAAATGTCTACATAAATCATTTTAAAAAGAGGAATATTATATAAATTCATATTAATGATAAATTTATAAATTATAATTTCTTTTAAAATATCTTGCATAATTACCCATGTATTGTTAAGTTCGTTTGCCTTGCCGACTACCATTAGTACTCTTGCATATAAATAACTTCAGGAAATCCCGAAGCCAAGGAAGGACGCAAACTCTAGGTCAACTCTACACTCGGACTATCCTTGTGGAAGTGTCGTGTCTTTTTGTATTGTATAACTTATACTTGTATATTATTAATTTATAAAAACATATGAAGTTTCTGTATCTGTACTATTTCATGTATAACAAGACTCCTGAAAGGTTATGTGGTATTGTGGAGTTGACCTCTCCGAAGGAGACCCCACAATCCTACACTGGGAGGAGGCGGTGATAAGGTTTCTGGGAAGTGCTTCATGTGACTGCTTGTTCATCCACCACGGCTCATCTTCCTCTTTGCTCGAGTGTTGCGTGCTATTCAACGTTCGGTATCACGAGTTCTTCTTGTTGTGCAGCTGAACATTCAGAACGCTTGGTACACATTCATCATGTTTTGAATATTCGATCTATTCATGTTTGTACTGTCTAGTTTACACATGTAGATCGTGTGATGTGATTATGCTAGTTTACATCTTTAATGTCATGACTTATTTATGGATTAAATTAAATCAATATGTACTTATATTTTCAACATTCTCCCCCTTATTCTTGTGGCTGGCCAGCAATGCCTCCGTCACTGCCATCATGGTAGGCCTGTGCAGTTAATGGTAGCTCAGGAACAGCATCGACGCAGTTAGAGCCATCGTTCTCGCTTCGAATCCTTGTGTTAAGCAGTAGAATCATCAATGGATTGGTTTCGTGGTCCTAGGTGATTTTGCGGATGAATGGCAAGGCGCTGGGCGCGCGAGGTATCGAGGTAGGAGCAAAGGCGGCGGCGACTAGCAGTGCCAAGCAGGGTTTACGATTTCGGCAACCCTTGCCGTGCCGCCCCTTGGCGGGAGCACGAATTTCGGCCGGCTTTGCGAAGCCGCGAAAGCAGCGGCAATGAACAGTGCGCAAATTTGAATTTGGAAAATTTCGTCTATGCCGCGGCTTTCGGTAATTTTTGAAAACCGTGAATAAAGGTGCGAAAAATTAGTAAACCGTCACGAAAAATGTGTAAATATTGTCAAAAAAGTAGGAATAAATACTATAATTATTGAATACATAAATTTGATATATGCACTAATATATGTGTGTGAAAATAGTTGTATGAATTATGGGGAATAACTAATGTGATGTTTAAATTGTAGTAAAAATAGAAAAAATAAAGATATATTTTGAATGATAAAAACATTTAGTGAAAATGGAAGATATAATGAACTTGGATGGGCAAACTTCACGAAATAATTAGATTACGAAACGAGTACGAAATATTTGTCTTAGCATATGTCATATGGTACAAAGTTGCAATTAGGTCACATAAGTTCCCTGAAATAGAAATGATAGTAAGCATCCACATAATTCGCCATCAGATATTGTAGTCTTCATGCCGAAAGAAGTGAGCGGCTGAGCGCGCGTATATTTCGCCCGATTCAGGCACATAAATAGAGATATGTCGACAATATCATTTTTTGGCACAAATTAGAAGTACGGAATGAAATTGGCTAAGTATGAATTTTTTTGAAAAATTTGGCATGAACTTTGCTAATATTTGGTTATATGACAGATGTACTAGGACTATACATTCCGCAGACAACATTTCATAAAGCGATAACCTCATAATTTACAAACATAGTATAGGAAGATATCACATAGTCACAATGCAATTAACTTATAGTTTAGAAACAAAAGAGAGTATACCCGAGGTTACGTAGATGTGCATTCTATTGATTCCATTGTCCGCACGCGACGAATATTCCTCGGTGGACATTACCATGAGGCCATTAGTTCGAAGCAACTCCGCCTTGTACTCATTCCAAGTCTGTCCACCAAGCTGCGGTGGTTTGCCACCGGTAGAGTTGAGCGTACCACTGTGGCTCTTGCCACTCGTACACCCAAGTGACGGGAGGACCGTCGGCCGCACTCGGTCTAGGGTAAGCTGTAAGTAGGATAAGCACCGTCGACACTAGATGAGCTGTAGTCCGTGTAGCCCGATTGCGACGGATAATCGGCCATATACCGTAGGTCGGATATTGCCCCCATGACTCATTGTAGTGTGCCGTGGAGCGTCGGAGGTTCATAAGGGCCATGATCGGTGTCTTGAGTTGCGTGTGTGAAGTAAGTCTCACTGTTGAGTCGTACACACGAACGATTAGAAAGAAATGATGTGTTGTTGTAAAATTATTAACAATTCGAGTTACTGTTTAGTACCGTGAAGTGGATCGGAGCCATAGGAGTTTCAGCGCCATGTGGAGATGATTGTTCGTTCTAGGTGCGGTAGTGTCACCTTGCCCACCAGCGTTGCCTCCATCGTCCCCATCATCTCCTTCATCATCGTCCGAATCATCCTTTGACGATGAGCCGCTTTTGTTGAGTCGTCGCGAGGACTGTTTTAGATTTTTCCGCCTCTCGTTGAAGGACCCTTCATTGTCTTTCTTTTCCCAAGGTGTGTGGCCCCCACATTCCTATCCGCCCATTTGCGAATGGAAGAATCCCCGTGGCCTTCTTCAATTCATCCTTGTCTATTTGGTCCGTCACAAGCTGAGATGGAAGTGGGGTCTCACCTCCGTCGAGTCCTCGTCAAGCACGGGTCGCATTTGATCTACCACTTGTCCATCCAGGCCTTGATGTTGTTGTTAGTCTCATAGAAAGAAAGATCCACAAGTTTCTGAAGCGGGTCGTCGTCGTCAGGTCTTAAGTATCCTCCAGCCTGCTTAATCCTCAGTCGGAGGTTGTAGTTCATGTACACAAGCTTGTTTAACTTTTTGTGAGTTAGCCTATTACGGACCTTGGTATGGATGAGTGCGAACGTACTCCGTTACGTTCGCATCCGGACGATGAGCAGCGATGGGAAACAATCCGTAGCGCAAGCTGCCGTAAGTTTGGCGTATCCGATCCGAACATTAGCCACCATTGTGCTGCAACTCAATAAAAGTGTCGTTAGTTAAACGTAGCATCCAAAGTAAAGACACATTACACGTATAAAGTTTGTAATGATGCGTTGTACTTACAAGGTGATGTCCTTCCGTCTAAAGCCATCGTCTCTGCCAGGGGTTTACTAAATTCACCCAATTTTCGACGATAATATTCCACCTCATACAAGGCCGACGCCGCTGTATTCGTATCAGTCATCCACTCGAAGGCCTTGCGTAGGCCAATAAAGCATTGATCCGTCGTCACGAATCCATAATGTGTCCTTGGACTCAAGGCGGAAGCTGCAATATTGCAATCGACACAAGGAAGTGCATATGAGTTTGTATTCAAACCGAAAAAAAATGTTTGTAATCACGTACCTGCCCACATAAGGGTATCCTCAGCGACATCTTGCAGACGTCGCTTGACAATAGAGCTATACAAAGTGTACTTCGCCTTGTCGTTTCCAAATAAGCTTTCCCATTCACCTTTCAAAATTTCGAATCGCATTAAAAACTCACTAATGTTGGGTACTTCATCTTGATCAGCGAATCGAAGCAATGAATATAGTGGTTGCACTACTCCAACCACATACTCCAAACCTTCCCACCACTGCATGCTAGAGAGGCACCCATGGGCATATCGACCTTCCTCAGTCGACACGAATTTACTGTTCAAAAAACTTGCTGAGGCAACCCACTGCATGAACTGGTTTTTTTTCTTTCGAAAACTGTCGAGGAACATGTAATTCGTTCCGAATCGGGTGATGTTCCACCGTACAAGCTCTCCACCAATGGCCTCTTTCATCATAGCATGTAGTTTAGTGTGGTTGTACAACCAACGACAAATCTTCCTTGCACTTTCAAGTACCGCCTTATGCTCCGGAATTATTCCAATATCTTTTAATGCAAGATTTAATGTGTGTGCCACACAAGGTTGCCAAACAATATGAGGATATTCTTGTTTTACCAATTTGCAAGCCTTCTTGTAGTTTGCTCCGTTGTCTGTAATAATTTGAACAATATGCTCCGACCCAACGTCGCGGACTACTTTCCTTATCTCCTACATCAATAAATATAGTAAGGTAAGCACTCGTCAATTGTTGGCACATAGCATTAGTACATGTAATGGGGTACTTACGGTTTGTAAGTTGACGGCGTCCTGGCTGAATGACGTAGCATCCACGGACTTATGAAAAAACATCGTGCCATTACAATAGATCAAAAAATTTATCACTGCCATTCCAGTAGGTCCAGTCCACGAGTCGCACATAAGGGTCACACCATATGTAGGCCAATCCTCCTTGAACTTTTCAAATTGCTTGTGAACGTCTGCCACAGTTGCATCAAGGTACTTGCCATCGATATCACGTCCAGTTGGGGACGTTATCCCTTCTCCTGCATTGCATAGATGATTTCTTACTTCATCGCACGTGCAATAAGTAAATGAATGTAAAAATAAATGTTATGACACATTTACTCACCCCATTTCTGTGTTTCCTTAACGGCACTGACAAAGTACGGATTATCCGCTTGCCGTGGAGCAATGCCGGCAGTGTAATAAAACTTCGCCCACGCCGTTCCAATTGCGTCCTTAGCTAACTTTCCCTTCTTTGACCACCAATTTGTGTCAATCCTAGGCTGCACTGTTGATCTCGGCGAAGCGATGTTAAAATCTCCCCACACGCGCGAAGGCACTTCTCTACTCGAAGCCGATCGCCTCATAAAATCAGTGATGGGGTCACTTCCACCCTTAGAAGACGGTTTTTTGTTCGGGAAGTTGCGGATCGCCCACTTGCACTTCCACTTCCACCTCCATGTTCGTACACACCACCTCTTTCTTCTACACCCCTTCTGAATTCCGCCTCGTGGCGCGATGCCGCCAACGCCGCCTCCATCTGCTCTTCCTCGTCGCATCTCCACTTAAATGAGTATATCTTCTCGCATGCATCCTCCTTTCTTGCTTTTTCAAGTTTTCGTTGATCGCACTGCTCCTTTCTATCCAGTGCCGCCTAAAGAAATCCCTAACATCGGGTGGAACGGCGGTGCAATATTTCACTCCTTCTCCACGGTGAGCCAAATGAAACTTAAATCTTGTAGCTCCACCCCCATTCCTCTTAGCACCACAATATTTGCATTGGAAACCACCACCTTGCCTTGTTCCATGTTCCCACATGATGTCTTGGTCGCCATTTTAAACCTACAATTGACAAATTAACATGTACAACATCTTAAGAATTTACTATCAAACATATGTAAGCATAACATTTGGTTGCGGTGCTGCATAACATTTGTCGCATAACATATCATCAGTGATTCATTACAGATTTGAGATAACATATATCAAACTATCATGTGTAATATATTGCCTACTAACAAATATATCATCAGTGATTCATTAACTATCAAACTTACATTAGCGCTAACATGTGTAATATATTGCCTACAATTTAGAGGTAACATATATAATATAATCTATGAGCTAACTTCATTGGCATTCTTAAAATCCGTAGGATTGCTTAATTTTACACATGCATAATACACAAAATCATATAAACGATAATATACACGGTGAAATTTCATCACTTTCGTGCGGTATGCATGCTCGGCATCGGCGGATTTCGCCATTTCCCTCCGAAAGCCGCCTATGCCTCCGGCGAAAACCGTGCCGCCTACACCGCGCGAAATGTTTCCACATATACACGAAATTCGTATGAAGCCGTCGAAATCCTTCGGATGCCGACGAAATCCGTGCGCATCCAACGAAATAGCAGTACGTACCTTATGCCGCGGCTTTCGCCTTCGCCGCCGCGAAATCCGTCGCTTGCCGCACGAAAAAAACCTCCCCGGCGGCGGACAACCCCGATCTGGCGCCGCCGCCGCTCTACAGCGCTGAGGAGTGGGGAGAAAGGCTAATGCGCGGCGTAGAAACCCTGGAACACACGTTTAGATGGATGGGGATCGATTTGGGCTTTAGTGGGCCGAATGAACAGTGCATGCTACACAGTGACATTTTCCTTTTCTTTTTCCCATTGCACAAATCGATTTTTTGAGGGCCAAAGATATGTGTATTTTCATGGGAAAAAATACCATAATTCTTTTAAACTCTAGATCTATTTTATGTATTTTTTTCAACAAAATTCTTCAAAAATTTTCAAATCTCCCGAAAAATTTCAAACTATGCCGGCAGTTTTTCGTTTCGTCCCCTGCCGGCACGGGCGAAAGCCGCGAAAGCCGTGACGAATTTCGCGGAAAATAAACCCTGGTGCCAAGTAGGAGGGTGGCAGCAGCCGAAGGGTCTCCAAGGAGGAAGGAAGAGAAGAGGAGTAAAAGAGAGGATATGACATGGGTCCCACTATAATTTTTTATTTTTAATCGAATAGTCACTAACATGTGGGTCCTATGATTTTTCTGACTTTAAGCCGTCAACGTCACGTAGACGTCATGTCAATCAAAACCATCATCCAAATCGTCTTGCGACCTTATTTATACTGGTTTGAAGAGTTGAAGGACACGTCATAGGTATTACGGTTTATGGATAAATTTTATACTCAACGATAAATTAAGAGACAAAAAAAACTTATTTTTTTATTTTTTCTGTGTCCATGGAGCTAATGGGCCGGGAAAATCTCTCCAAAGAGAGCGGAATTTCAGTCTTGTTTGAGTAAATGGGCTGGAGGTATAGGATTATACCTCTTTGGGCTTCCCACTCTCTGTCTGAAAAATTTATATGAAAAATTCCTCCAATTTCGTGTGCTAACTGAATGTATTTTTCACGCTTAATATATACCCGTGTGACATTAGAGAGAAAAAACTAGTTCTCTATATTAAAATTAATCGGATTTTAGCTCTTCTCTATATTAAAGATGGGCTCACACTTAATAAAAAAAATATCCCCATCAATCTCCGTTCTCGCGTTAAATCCCCGAGAACTGAAGCAATCAGTGCAGGGTAGTAGTCATTTTAAATTCTCTGAAACTCTCAGCAACTGGACATTTTATCTTAACAAAAAGTAGCTGTACACAATCATAATTACCACCTTCATTATTTTTTAGTCTACGCCCTAAAAACTGTGCCTTTAAGCATCAATCTACTAAATTCAATTTTGTGTAAAAAATTATATCTTAATAGAGTAATTGTTGATCCTAACCAAATAAAATACACATTATATTTGAAATGGAGGGAGTACTATCAAGATTTGTTTTGTTAATGTTATATCAATAGATTTGTTGTTGAAAACACTTTTCGTTAATATTACAATTTTGTTTTCATGTCTCAACTTAAAGAAATAAAAAATTTATGGCTACAGTTGCATGGCCCCAAATAAACTGAAACTAAAAAATAAATCAAATCTATTATCTATTATATACTTAAAAATCTATTAAACTTCCTTTGAGTACACGCTCGAGTCATCATATATGGTATTTAAAAAACTCTATATCATCACATGACACTATAATAATGTAGAGAAAACAAATAAATTATAGAAAACCATACAAATTTTAAGAAAAAAACATATGATTCTTATTTTCACTGGACCCGTAATTTAGATCATTAGATTATTAGATCTATATTAAAAAATAATAATATCCCGTTCACGTACGAAGGAAAATCCTTGCGTACAATTCATCCGAACAAAAAAGATTTCGAGGATAAAAACCAAAAAATTTACATACGTCTGATTGCCCGAACGACGGCCAAGATTAATTAATTCCAACTAAGATTAATTATAAAACCATGAGTCCGAACGAGCCAAGATTAATTCCAACCACCATGCATCATCTGCTCACAGATCAATCACGTGTATGTACTATCTGCACTCTTTTTTTTTGTAAGTTGTTGAGATCTATAGCATAATAAAATCTAAACAGCATTTGATTTGTATCGATCTCCAGTTGAATATAGACTTCCATTATATTTCAGTGTCCTCTTCATGGGCTACATGCATGCTTGGATCCATACATGTATTAACTTTTGAAAAATATATGTTGGTTTTGTGTTCAGTTTAATTCTTTATATTCCTAACAATTAAATCAATAATTTAAATCCATATTTACTGTTTTATTATCAATTAAAAAATAGTGTGAGCCATATATACCTTCACCCTTTGCAGTTATATATATAGAGCTAAAATATATTACTCTACAAACATTAAATTAATAAACCTGTTATTTTATACATTAAATTAGATCTATTAAAAAATCCCCCTCCTAATCTTCCACGTACGTATAGGTAAGTACGCAAGAAAAAACCAAAATAACAGACATACCCATGTAAAAAGATAAAGCTAACAAATTACATACATAATCAGAAAAAATCAGTGGTCTCTAAACTATGATCTTCTATGATATAAATATAAATATATTACCCTACAAACAGTCACACTTAAACTAGATCATGTATCCATCGAAATATTTCATAATATCAAAATATTTCAACTCTTTCGAAGGTGCTAATAGAGGTAAAGTGTGCATTGATAGGAGTGAGTGTGCGCGTGTTATGAGCACATGCGTTTATATACTGTGTTTTTATAAAAAACTAGATCAAAATGTTATATCAATTCAATTCATCTTTTAAATTATATATAAATTATATATTAATTTTTTATCCTGTCGTATTTCTTTAAGTAAATGAACTATTAACGACTTATAATGGTTGGTGCTAAATACATAATGACAAATAATAATTAATGTCAAAATAATTTTTCAAATAATTATGGTGCACAATATCATCTAACAAATATACAACGTAATTTGAATTTGCATATGTAAGAATTAAAACAACAGAATTTTATATTGTTTCAAGTAGATCTTATCTAATTTTCATTTATGTGAGGTTAAGATTCTCATTTTTTTAAATTTTTCAAAACTATTTGATTGGTATTTGAAAAGTGAGAAGCACATATGATACA
This sequence comes from Oryza australiensis, assembly GCA_019925245.2. Classification (NCBI taxonomy): domain Eukaryota; kingdom Viridiplantae; phylum Streptophyta; class Magnoliopsida; order Poales; family Poaceae; genus Oryza; species Oryza australiensis. Next base: position 4,323,040 of record JAIFGZ020000565.1, read on the forward strand.
TAGACATGAAAAAACTTATCAAAAGTATTTGCAGCAAGTGATGTCGCTACACTAAAACCCATAATCCATCATGACAACTATGATCATATATGTAGTTTTTGTTTGTCAAATAATTTTGGAAACAAATAAACAATCTAGTAACATGTTTTTTTATAGATGAGAAATTCCAATATGTCGAGTATAATTGATGGATGTATGTCATTAACTCCATTAACATAATTGTTGGTCTAACAAATTAGTTATTGTGAATAACATTGCAAATATAAATAAATTCTTGGAATTAGTACTATCAAAATTTGAGTAATACTGACTAACGCTATAAACAAATTGTGTCTACTATGTACCACAAAACAACTCAAAACATTAAAAAATATTATTTTAATCACCTTCAACCTTGGCAGCTATGTTCGACTTCATCCTTTAGATGTGCATTCACATCTAATTTTAACAGTAATATCCTATTAACGGGTAGAAATTGTATTGTTAGAATATTTTTTATAAAATAATATTAGAATATTTATAGATAGATTTGGAAATAAATCAGACATGAATCCTAGAGGAGATAAACTTGTTAGACCATTAATGATTTATTAGACTCATTTTGATGGTATAAATGCAGTTTCATCTGTTAAATAAGTACTTAAGATAAAAAAATGATAATAAGTAGTGTTGATATTAGACGAATTTATATATAACTGTGACATAGTGATTTTTTATGAATCTAGAAAACTTTTTCATTTATTATATATAAGTCTAGGTCTATTTCATGGTATTTCTTTTTTAACTGTAAGATAATCTGTAATGCATGAGATATGATTTCTTTTAATATTCTTTATGAACATTAAATAAAATGCCCGCATAGATGCATGGGCTTCCTTCCTAGTGTAGCACGCCAACGGCTAGCTAGTTAATACTTAATATAACTCATTGTGCAGCAGCTTAATTCCCTAGCTAAGCTCATGGTTAGTTAAGAATTAACATCTTGCCTGTCCATGGGGCCCTGCGCAGGAGAACCTTAGCAGCCAAGAAACACCACAAAGCTGATATTTCCCTCTCCCCTTTTCTCTCCCAACTGGCTGTGTTAGTCAAAGAACACAAATAGTGCCCAAACCCTATCAAAACCCCCTCTTTTTGGCTACTAGTTTGAACAAAATTTCTTGTTGAGCCAATTGGATATGGTCATAGTTAGGTCCAGGCCTGGGTGAAAAAGCCACAACCTTTCCCCCCAATAATGACGAAGACTTTAAGTTATCAGCTGGTCTATCTGATGCTAGATTGCTACTGACACTTTAAGTGATTAGTGGGGCCATGTAGGATGATGCATCCATGCAAAACATGTGATTGGAGAGAAAAGGAGTTGGACATGTGTTGCCATATGGTTGACAGTAGTTAATTTTGTGTAGATTAATTATCTCTGGTTGTGTTCTTGAGTTGAAGTAGAGAATTAATGTGACGAACTTTTGCATTGATTTTGATGAATTGGACCATTCTGTGGTGAATTATTGAACTACTGTGAATTTCATGGGCGCCAGGCAGATATGTTTTAGTTTGTTTACGTACAATTTAATAAACCATGGAAACCCTTTCTTCAGGCCTCTCGAAATCTGGCTAATACAATTGGTGCAAACTGTAAAGGACAAAGAAAAATCTGGAAGGCTATCTTACATTACACTGTAGTTAACACAACTTAGTGCCCAATTTGTGGACAAGTTATTCTGAAAGGTGACTGAGAATGCAACAGATGCAAAAGAAAATCCAAAACTGGTTTTCATGACGTTGATTCCAACTGGCCTGTATGAATAATCCAAAGCTCCAAACCATGGGCTACGACCTGTCTGTACCCATGGAATTTCTGCATTTGGGAGCAGTGAAATTAGCATCTCCTGGTCCTCCTTTGTTCATGTAACTTTTGTCACAAGATCCTCCAATCCTGTGTTGTTTCTGTCCCCTTTTTAAGGGGAGAGAAGGCAAGTTGCTTCCTAGCTAATTAGGAGTTTAACTAGGAGCGGATCAAAGCCATGCTAACTTTTGCCAATATGACACTTGTTATTGGTACTTAATTGTTTGCTGTCACACACACTGGCATTTTGCCAGATTATCTGTTCCTAATCCACAAAGTTATGCACATTTCAGGTTTGTAAAAGCTGTTCGTTTTTCACATCAGGCTTTAGAAACAGTTTTGCAACAATTTCACACCAAGCTTCACTACTAAACTTGACATTTGGCAATGTTTCTTTTGATTTCTTTGTCATATATAATCTAGTGGTTGACAGCTGAGTAGCTAAGAACACCTGAAACTTGCATGAACAGGTTTTGTAACGTCGGTTGGTGACTCTTTTTCTTTTCTTTTTTTTTTGCATAATAGAACTGCTTCACTAATTAAAATGTGATTCATGTAACATCTTATTGCTTGAGCTTGATCCCAAAATTGGTTAATTTGGACAATTTGGCCAATCTGGTACAGTATTTGTATCAGTGGTTAGAGTGTGAAAACAGGTTGGGTTGATATATTCTGTTAGTACTGCACTAATATCTTTATTGCTGTTCCAAGCATAATATTCCCTGTAGATATACTCCAAACATTTTGGCTTGCTGCTCCAAGAAGCATCTGGATGCTCCTCTGCCATTCCCTGAATCTGTACTGAATACTGATCAGCCAATGAACATCTGACATTAATCTGATCATTTTCGGTTCGTTCAAAAAAAATCTGATCATTTTCTGAATTCTAACCCCTCAGTTTAATTTATCACTGCACTTACTTCTACAGTTGCTTAATCATTCAGTGATTTATAATCAACCAGAGATAAATACATGGACTGACAGAATTCAAAGTTAGTTCTAGAAAAAGAAAACAGAATTCGAAGTTGCAAAATCAAGTTGAACGCAGGGGTTAAATTAATCCAAGACTTAGTCACTAAGCTCCTTTACTGAAAAGCAATGGTCAACCAACCAAGTGACCAACCAAACCAAACATTTCCATCATCTGAAACTGAGACAGTTTAATCTTCTCAGCTAAAAAAGCCTCATCCACCTTTCACTTTTTTTTGGAATTCAATTTGTTCTTCGGCACATGCCAATGCCCAGTAATCATTCACGCCGTTGATGCCATTAGCAGGAAATACCCAAGAACACTCGCAACTAAGTAAATACTACTAATTACTCCTTAATTAACTGTCACTACACGCTAATAAAGACATTTACGCATCACCAACCAGTAGTTTCTTGATCAGAATAAATCAGTGACGCTGTGATTTCAGGAGCAGTCGTCGTACACGGCGGCCGGCGCCATGCGGAAGGCGCGGTCCCAGGCGTAGCGGAACGTGACGGCGGCGGATGGCTCGATGCGGCGGCCGTCGCCGACGAGGTAGTCGCCGCCGCCGCCGCCGCCGCCGTCGCGGCGGAACAGCCGCGGGTCGACGGCGACGGAGCTCGCGAACCCCTCGGAGCGGAGGCGCACCCCTCGCACCGCGCACGCGCACCGGTTGCGCACCGTCACCTCGAATACCGGGTCGTACCCCACCTTCTCGCCGGTGTTCACCTGCTCCACCTCCACACTCGCCGCCGCGCACTTCGCCGCCGCCGGCGACGACCTCGCCTCCCCTAATTTCACAACCAGTCGGAAATTTAATCACACAGGTAACAAAAAGATCGTGCCTTTGATCGAAGGACTCAAGAACTGGCAAGAAAGATCCTACCTTGGAGCAGGAGGAGGGACAGAAATGCATAAGCTAGGAGAAGCTTCATGGGCAGTGCCATGTTTCAGATGTTCTTGAAGTTTTTTCTTCACTTCTTGTGCTTTGGAGCTCTGTGACATGGAAGAAGAGAAGTGATCTGATCACTCAGAATTTATAGGGGAGGGAAAAGGGTAAAGGCAGGTGAGTGCACAAAATCAAATGGTGATATCCTTCTCAAGTCAAGTCAGGGCATACCAAGTCATGCTACTACTGTATATACTACTAGTAGTGCAGCTGCTCCCTGTGATTTTGGTCCACAGATTACTAGACTAGCATGCTCAGTAAAGTGCAGTGCAGGGCAATAATTAATCCTGACAAGTGTATCAACTAGTGAAGGAGGCTTACTAATTGTACAGCTCCTGCTTTGTGTGTTTCAGGTCTCTGTCACCTGCCTTTTTTCATCAGAGAAAGAAGAGGTTAGAAAAAAGATTAATAAGTGGGCAAGTACATTGGTGCAACTTTGGATCTTCTGAAGGGATACGATGGGAGTTCTCAGCAAATTGTTTGATGTAAAGACCTTTCTTAGCATTATTTTTAATCAACTTTTACGTAGATGGATGGTAATTCAAGATTGTGAGCACTATCCATTTGAAAAATCCTGATTCTTCAGGGAATAGCCTATAGCAGCCATGGTTCACACGAACAACATGGTGTCATGCTTCAACATAACAAAACAGATAAATCACAAATGTGCATGCAGCACTTTAATTAGTAACTCGGCCTGTTTTTATTTCCCTCTTTTGTAAAGCAGATGTAACATTTAGTAATGTGGCCAATGCGTGTATTGATCGGTGCGATGTAAAAGAAGCAAATCGTTGGTACAGAGTATAGGGAGATTAGGGTAAAAAAGAAAAAAAAACCAGAGATGGTTATATAGGTTCGGACCACTTAACTAACAAGATAGCCTCACTCTCTATTGGCCGAAGTCGGTGTTATCTTTATATTTTAATATCATACGAATATAATATTTGGGATGACTTAATCTAGTCCCTGTCAGCCCAACGACATGGAGCTATCACATGGTGTAGTCTTCTTCATCAAATATGAACTCGAGATTGGAGATGTCTCTAGATCTCTCGTGTCGGTCTCTATGGCTTCTACATCGGGTTTGTCTAGATTTGTATTGGTTTGTCCTCGTATTTGTCTATGTTGGTCTTTTATTTATACCCTCGAGTAGCCCTTTATCCAAGTAGAACTAGGAGTCAAGTATGGGTACGATTTCTTGTCGTGTCCAAGTAGGACTTTGCTTCTCATTTCTTATCTGAAACACCTTTCATATATGAGGCATGATTCGATATAAAACTCGAAATATGGTGGGCCTCGTCGAGCCTAACACAAAAATATTAGGTATGCCTTATCTATAACACTGATAGTAGCCCTCGACCTCAATGCATATGATCGGACTAACGTTCTTGACCATATGGCCCGAAGATCCATCATTGTCAGAATCACCTAGTTCTCGAAATACCGAGTAGGCATGGAATTCCTGATAAGTCATTTTTCTTGGCCATGATAGAGAATGTGACCATTGTTTGAATTTGAATTGAGGTAAAAAAATTAAAAAATATATCATCTCGACAGGTAAACCATCGCTTTGTTCAATTTATGTAGGTTCTCGGATCCATACAAGATATGTGATCATGCTATAGCATTGTCATTTTGAGTTTTTTGTAGTTAGCACAAAGTACGACCACAAGACAACTCTTCGACTCCGCTTTGTCATGGGACCTTTTTTAATATGTATCGAGACTTCAAGTCACTAATCCGGCATTCATTTAGTCGAAAATAAATTATGACTATTGTGTGCCTTGGGACCAGCATATGTCTTTTAGTCTATTACAAGAATTGTTGGTTTCAGCTTTATTTAGTAAAGACATGATGCCGACTACTATAAAACCTCCAACTAGTCTATTTTACTCAAGAAAGTCAATTGCTCTGATATCTGATTTTTCTCAAATCAATTCTCAGAACAAATTATTAGACAAAAAGCCCCAAGTGAACACTTAGGAATAACATAATATGAACTGAAAATGTTAAAAATAAATTATATTTATATGTGACAATAAACGAGTACTCTCACGAGAGTTGCCCTCAGCTAAACGAAGTTGTGTACTCTTCCTAGCCCCCAACTAGTTTTTTAAAAAAAATTCACAAAAGCAGTCTGAATCTCATAATAGACTATGCTGAAGTAGAAAATTCTTAGCCCCTAGCCGTGAAGTTAGGAAAACCAATTCCTGATAACATAGCTTGTTAATACATTACATTGGGTACTCTGACATGACCAATTCTGACATGGTTATTCGACCCTACAACACCTGACTAATCCAATAGTACCAGGCGTCTCAGGCCAAGGTTCTGAGACCCGATGAGTGGTTAGGCTTAACGTAATAGGACGATAATAAACGACTTCGACTAGTAGCGATACGAGAACAGAGGATCAACAGACAAATATTACACATTTGATACGTATAAAAACTTACATAGATTAATGCATGGGGATGATAGGATTGCTACACACTGGTCGAGCAAGGGCCAAGTGTAGTCGTATCCAGACCACTCGCAGAGGTGATGGGAGGATCGCTACCATACTGATCAAGGAACATGTGTGTAGTCGTACCTCGACCACTCGTAAAGGTAGTGGGAGGATCGCTACCACGCTGGTCAAAGTACCAGGTTGGTAGTCGTACTCGACCACTCCTAGAGCTACCACGCTAGTCGAGGGCCAGGTGTGTAGTCATACCTCAACCATTCATAGAGATGGTGAGAGGATTGCTACCATGCTGGTCCAGGGTCTGATGTGCAGTCGTACCTCAACCACTCGTAGAGGTGGTGGGAGGATTGCTACCACGCTGGTCGAGGGCCAGATATATAGTCGTATCTCGATCACTTGCAAAGGTGATGAGAGAATCGCTACCATGCTGGTCGAGTATCAGGTGTGTAGTTGTATCTCGACCACTTGTAGAAGTGGTGGGATCGCTACCGCACTAGTCGAGGACTAGGTGTGTAGTCGTACCTCGATCACTCGTAGACGTGGTGGAAGGATCACTACCACACAGGTCGAGGACCAAGTGTGTAGTCATATCTCAACCACTCGTAAAAGTGGTGAGACTACTACAACCGCGGCTCTCATGAGGAACAGGTGTAGTCAGCCCTCAACTAGGACAATGAGAGTTCCACAACTGTTGGTCTCGTGAAGACCATGTGTAGTGAGCTATCGATCAGTTTCAGGTGCGCTTGAGTCAGTTATTACATGTGCATCTTATGTGGTCAGCATGAGTTCACATGCCTAACTTACGAGCATATCAGACGTCCATTCATAATCATGTCGGGTGATCAAGCAGACAATGTTCACGAGGAGATTGTACGTAGTGACCTTTTCACAAATAGAACGGGTATGACCAATTTTAGATGTGAGATAGGTCATCGGTCTTTATTGGTAGGTTTGGTCTAGCAACTCCGTGTTTGTTCGAGAATATTCTCGACAATGGGGCGTACTCGACCGCTCCCTACTAGAGTTCTCGATTATTGCTGAAAATTCTTTTCTAGAAGCCAATATATATAGTAGGCAATATTGAGTATATACTCAAAAGGTTGTATAAATCTTCTAATATTGTCAGGATATAATGAGCAAATTTAGATTGGATATTGGGTACTATGCATGCCATAAACAAACATAATTTATTAAAAAGAACAAAGCAAGCCCCAAGTATTAGACCATAGTTGGTCTAATATAGGAAACGGTTGCACAATAGATATATATAAAAACATACTCTACGTAAACATAATAAATTATGAATGTAGAAATAGGTACAAAGAATTGTATGAAATATTACGTACCTTTGTAGATACATGCTGGATGTATCTATAAAATCAATAGATTGATTTAAAAAATCAATATACTAATTACCTTGATTAGCACTACTAATCAACTTGGAAGTAGATGACCCAGATTGAAGCCTCATGGTCGACGATATTGAACTGTTGTTTTCCGTGGCGACGAAGTCAGGTCTAGATAGTCAGCATAGATCGAGGTCTCATGGCCGACAATATTGAACCAGTGTTCTCTGTTGCAGCGAAGTCTTGAAACTTTTGATATTGATAGATCGTATTGTTGGATGATGATGGTTTCGAAATGGTCGGGTCATATGATCTGAAGTTGTCAAAGTATGCCTCATCGAAAATCCACAGCAACACTGTTTTGACGAAGATTGAGATGATAAGGGTTCTGATCTAGAGGAGAACACAGTTTGGTTAGGTCATATCTCCCAAAGCCTTTTGTCGAAACCTTGAAGCACCAAGCTCGCCTACCTGGCGCCCCACTATCGGTGGGCTGTACTCGCCTACGATATTTGTAGAGTATGTAGACCGTTGATATCAGGGTATATGTGATATGAGGCAAAAAAGGTTAGAGACATGGATTTTTATACAGGTTCGGGCTACTTAACTGATAGGTAATAGTGCTACTCTTGTTCACCGAAGCCGGTGTTGTCTTTATATATAGTATCACACGAATACAATATTTGGGATGACATAATCTAGTCCCTGTCGGTCCAATGGTATGAAACTCCCACATGTAGTCGATGGCTAGTATAGTCTTTTTCCTCGAAGATAAACTTAGTGAGATTGGATATGTCTCTAGATCCCTTGTATTAGACTCTATGGCTTCTACATTGGGTTTGTCTAGATCTGTATTGGTTTCTCATCATATTTGTCTATGTTGGTCTTGTATTTATATCGTCAGTTGGCTCCTTGTTTAAATAGAAGAGCCAAGTATGGATACGATTTGAGTGGTTCTGTCGTGTCGTGTCAAGTAGAACTTTGTTTCTCCTTTCTTATCTGAAACATCTTTCGTATATATAAGGGCATGATTCCATATAAAACTTGGTATATGATGGATCCCGTTAAGTTTTTTTTAAAGTATTAAGTATATTTTATCTATAACACTGACAGTCAGTTACATATTTACACAAAAATTGGTGCTTGGAAGCTCAAGTCAATTAGATCTCACAATTATTAATCTCTCCAAATGCAACACTGTTTAGAAGAAGACTTGGGCACAAGACTTGGAAGGAAATTTCCATGCAGTCATCTCTCCATGTGATGCTGCGAAAACGACTGTTGAACACCATATGGTCCCCATCAAGAACTGTCTTCTCTCTCTCTCACGGCTCACAAGGACAAAATTTGCAGAACCAAATATACAACTGACATGAACTAACGGTTGCATCTGTATCTTCTGCATGTCTGCTTGCACAGATCAGCTGCTGACGAAGCCTTCCATCGAATGGGAAGTGAGCGTATTAGCTATTAGGTCAGTCAAGTCCCGCGCTTTCACATTGCGTTGGTTGTTAAGATAATCGGATTGGATGTATTCGCCGGCCAGTTTGAAGCAGAGTCTTCTCGTGTCTACCTGCAGGCTGCAGGACAATGACCCGGCCGCTGGCCATTACTCCGAGCTTTTGACTTGTCAGTGCTTTGATCCATGACGAGGCCGCATGCCATCTTATCTCTGGGATTAGAGACAAACATTTTACACGTATCTTTGTGTCGAACTGGCTATATATATAACATCATAATTTTTTAATAAATTAATAATTAAATCGTTTTTTACACTGTACGTTACTCATATTTACACCATAAAATTTTAAAACATATCCTGTAGTTACACTGTAAATTTCAATAATTACATTATAATTTTTCTAATAAACACTATGTAAGAGAATAAGAGAATAACGATTAAAAGTAATTGATTATCCATTTGGTGGAGAAAATACTGCATATGAGAGAGCAATCATGTAAGGAAACTGAAATCAAGTTAGATATATGCCATCATATTTTAAGCAAAACTAATCTCATGTTGTGTTGGTCTGTTGGAGTATAAGTAAATTGTCTGTCTTTTTCCGCTATTTTTAAGCGATCTAGCTGGTACATATAACTTGACATTTATATTTTCCATTTTAAGAATTGAACATTTAGGAGTTAGGATGATGAAAATAGATGAGAAGGGTTGAGGCATGTACCTGAGTATCAGGGATAAAGAGAAATTCAGAGAAATTCAGGGACTTTATAACTCATAGCTCAAAAGTTTGACTGAATATTATTGGCCGGGCCAAGCCCAATAACTAGAAAAACCCATACATATATTAACACTATACACAGAGCTGGGGAGCCCAATGGCAAGATTTGGTTTCGAATTTTGCAATCCCAGCCCAACCGGTGTTAGCTTACCTAAATCTTGGGCTCATATTGATTACCTTTAGGGTCTTAGGGATAAAAATGGTACGAAAATTAATTGTGCTCAAACCATACACTATTTCCTTTTATCTCATTCCTCCGGTGCTGCCTTCATAGCAGCACTTACTCACTCTACAGTGAAATATGATTCTCCATCGATGCAATAGAATTTTGAGTCAGTGTTTTGATTTGGGTTATCCTTTATAGCAATAATATCTTGAAGTTTGAAACGAAAACTCGTTGGGAAGATCATGACAATCGGGTATCCACATGGCAAGCTTATCCGACTGGAGATAGGGATAGATTACGCCTGCCAAATATGTAAACCAACTATGACTTGGGTGTTACGTTGCCAAATAGATAAGGCAACGGCTCATAGTCACGGTTTGGTAAGATTGAGAAAACCGACTTAGAGTAAGATAGGGTTTTTGACTTGTAAGCCCGCCTCCCAAGACTATATAAGGGGGGTAAGGGGCGTCCCTTGAGGGATATGAGTTTTTTTAGCTATAGATCTTGAGATCAATATACACTCGACGGATCGAATCCCCGAAACAGGAGTAGGGTATTACCTCACGAGAGGGCCTGAATCTGTCTAAATCCTTGTTTTCCACCTAACCCATTGTGCTTGGCGATCTTGACTGCACCCCAATTTTCTATTGCCGAAACCGAGTTTCGACAGTTGGCGCGCCAGGTAGGGGCCCGCGCGTCAGGACTTCTTCGACAATCTCGCCGGCAAGCGCGATGGGATCTTCTTCAGGCATCGACGACTTCGCCGCCAACGACTTCAACAAGTTCTCCTCCTTCGACTCGGATTCGGACCAGTCGGGAGGAGAAACCCACTCGGCGCCGTTCGGGCTCCCGAACAACGCCAAGATCTGCGACGAAATCTTGAATTCCAAGATGCAGTCCATCCACTCTGACGGAGGAATCCACTCGGCGCCGTTCGGGCTGCCGAACGCTGCTGAGATCTACAGCGGTCTTCTCATCTCCCCGTCGGAACCAATCTACTCGGGAAAAAACCTCTCGGTGCCGTTTGGACTACCAAACGCCGCTGAGATCTACTACAAGCTCCTCTCCCCCGAGTCGAGGTCGACCCACTCGGAGGAGTCCACATCATCAGGCTACGACTCGGACTAGAACGATCCAGATTCGAGCAACCCAGGCTCAAGGGAAATCGCCGTCATCCTCCAACCGTTCGGGTCATGCTCATCCTCGGAACTCGACGAGTACCTCAGCTCTTCAGGCTTTGACGACCTTTACGGCATCCCCTCGGACGAAGCCAACGACTCCAACTACGACAAGGACTACGAGTCGAAGTGCTTTGACGTCCTCATGGCCGAGGTGGCCGAGACCGACTCAGCCATGGCCCGTAGGCTCGTGGAAGAAGAACGAGCCAGACTTGAGCAAGAGCACAAGCTGGCAGAAGAAGAGAAGAAGCGCAAGGAGGAAGCCGACAGAAGAAAGCAGGATCTGAGGGCAGCCGAACGATCCGCTCAAGAGGCCATACTTCAAACGCGAGTCCGCAACACCAACGTCTTTCAGACGCCGCAACAGAATGTTGTCGCCGCCCTCACGCTCCTGGATACTGTGATTGAGACGGCGCCCCCCGACGTAACGTCAATCTTGGACAAGATCAAGACCATCGTCGCGGCTACGGCCAATGGTCTTCCCTCCTTCTCAGCCCGAAGACCGACTGAGTCCGTGGCAGAAACGCCCGACAGAAGCCGGCTCCCACCGCTGAGGTCAAAGGATTACCGGAGGCTCGAGCCAAACCGGACGGCGACTAAGTCAAGAGACCCACGCCACGAGACCACGCGCAAGCATCAGGAGCAAACGGCCGACTCCCGCGAGAAGCGACATGGACGTCCACCCGTCCACCACCGGGTCCGCCGCAATAACAGCTCCGATTACCGAAGCAACTTGCCGAGGACCCCGCCGAGTGATCTGCGGGAAGTCCTCGATCGTCGCTACCAAGAACGGGATCAACGCTCCCGGGAAGATCGAAGGGGATCGCCCGACAGTAATGACGATGGAGTACCGGCTTTCACTCGGGAGCTTCGCCGAGTGCATTGGCCGAACAGATTCAAGCCGACTGGAATTGAGAAGTACGACGGGAAGACGGACCCCGAGTCATGGCTAACCGTGTACACTCTCACCATCCGAGCAGCAGGAGGTGACAACAAGGCCATGGCCAATTACCTGCCTGTGGCCCTTGCTAACTCAGCCAGGAACTGGCTCACGAGCTTGCCAAGAGGCTCGATCGGCTCGTGGAGTGAGTTAAGGGACCACTTCATCGCCAACTTCCAGGGCACCTTCGAGAGGCCTGGAACCCACTTCAATCTCTACAACATCGCCCAAAAGCCGGATGAGCCTTTGAAGGACTACATCCGGCGCTTCTCCGAAAAGCGCAACAAGATCCCCAACATCACCGACGACATTATCATCGCCGCCTTCCAGAAGGGAGTCCGTGATGAACTGTTGATCGGAAAATTTGGGCGCAAACCACCGAAGACGATGAAGCAAATGTTCGAGATGGCGAACTCTTACGCCAAGTCAAGCGACGCGATCAAAGCGGCGCGCCAAGACCGGCCCGACAGGAGGGACGACAAGCAATCAGGAGGAAGCCGGAATCCTAAGAAGGATAATGGCAACAACAACCAGGGCCAGAAGGACCGCAAGCGCCGACCCGAAGACCTAGTTGCTGTGACGTCCAACTCCCAACGCCGTCCCCGAGTCGCGGCCTATGACGCCATCATGAACGCTCAGTGCACGCATCATCTCAATCACAAGCACGCGGCCAAGGACTGTTTTATTTACAAACAGTTCGCCGACCAATATGCGGCATAGCTCAACAAGAAGTCGACTGACGAGGCCGGTCCATCCGGGACCAAGAAAAATGACTTGGCAGGAAACGTCGAGCCCTTTCAAGACCCCGTAGGCGAGCTGAATCACATCTTCGGGGGGCCACAAGCCTATGAATCCAAGAGGAAACAGAAGCTAACCAACCCACGGCACAACCCGAAGTCCCACAATACCTACGATGGTCGAAGGTGGCCATCACGTTTGATCGCTAGGATCACCCGGACCGAGTGGTCCACCCGGGACGCTATCCACTGGTTTTAGACCCAGTGGTCCGCAACATCAAGCTCAAGCGTGTCCTCATCGATGGGGGCAGCGCCCTCAACATCCTGTTCGCCAAGACCTTGGACGAGATGCAGATCCCGATAGCAGAATTGAAGGCAAGTTCAGCCCCCTTCCACGGAGTGATCCCGGGGCTGTCGTCCACGCCACTCGGGCACATCGCCCTTCCAGTCACCTTCGGAGTTCACGAGAACTTCTGAACGGAGAATATCACTTTCAAGGTGGCCGACTTCGAGACGGCCTACCACGCGATCATCGGAAGGCCTGCACTAGCCAAATTCATGGCGATACCGCACTACACCTACCTCTGCATGAAGATGCCGGGTCCAAACGGCGTCATCACTCTTCATAGCGACGTCAAGCAAGCTTTCACCTGCGACAAGGAAAGCTGCGACATGGCCCAATCTCGTGAGAGATCGCGTAGCCAGGAGGAAATCCGATTAACCGCATCAACTTCTGCAGAGGGTGAAATCCCCGTAAAGAAGATGGCCAAGTCGGTACAAGGCGATGCCAAAAGGAAGAAGATCTCCCTTGATCCATCGGATCCCTCAAAAACCGCCGTAATCGGCGTTGAACTAGGTCCTAAATAGGAAAGCGCACTTGTCACCTTCCTCCAAAATAATAAAGATGTTTTTGCTTGGAAACCATCTAATATGCCTGGAATTCCTAGGGAGGTGATCGAGCACTCTTTGTAAGTGAAAGATGACGCAAAACCAATCAAACAACGGTTACGCAGGTTCGTGCAGGATCGAAAAGACGCCATCAAAGAAGAACTCACAAAGCTCTTAGCAACTGGTTTTATCAAGGAAGTTCTACATCCCGACTGGTTGACCAATCCGGTTCTGGTTCGCAAAAAGACGAGGCAATGGCGCATGTGCGTTGACTACACCGACCTCAACAAAGCCAGCCCCAAAGATCCATTCGGGCTGCCTCGCATCGACCAAGTCGTAGATTCAACAGCCGGCTGCCAACTCTTGAGCTTTTTGGACTGTTACTCGAGCTACCACCAGATCAGCTTGAAAGAATCCGACTGCCTGAAGACATCGTTCATCACGCCGTTTGGAGCCTACTGCTACATCACCATGCCCTTCGGCCTGAAGAACGCCGGGGCCACATAGCAACGCATGATCCAGAGGTGTTTTCAGACGCAGATTGGGAAGAACGTGGAAGGTTATGTCGACGATGTCGTCATCAAGACCAAGCAGAAAGAAGACCTGATAGCTGACCTAGAAGAAACCTTCGCAAATATTCGGGCCTTCAGAATGAAGTTAAACCCGGAGAAGTGCACTTTCGGCGTTCCATCAGGTAATCTGCTCGGCTTCATGGTGTCACATCGCGGCATTGAAGCCAATCCAGAAAAAATCAACGCTATCTTAAACATGAAGCCCCCGAGTAACCAGAAGGATGTCCAGAAGCTCACTGGATGCATGGCGGCGCTAAGCCGATTCATCTCTCGACTCGGCGAACGAGGCATGCCCTTCGTCAGGTTGCTGAAGAAAACGGGCAACTTCCAATGGACCACGGAAGCCCACAAGGCCTTTGAAGATTTTAAAGAGTTCCTTACGACGCCGCCTGTCCTAGCCTCACCTCTGCCCGAGGAGCCTCTGCTACTGTACGTTTCAGCCACTCACCAAGTGGTTAGTACGGTCCTCATGGTCGAACGCGAAGAAGAAGGGCGGGTCCAGAAGATTAAGAGGCCGATCTACTTTGTTAGCGAAGTGCTGGCAGGAGCCAAAATTCACTACCCTCAGGTACAAAAATTGCTGTATGGTGTTCTGATAACCGCGAGGAAATTGGCGCATTATTTTCAGGGTCACTCGGTCACCGTCGTCACTTCCTTTCCACTCGACGATGTCATCCACAACCGGGAGGCAACTGGGGGCATCGCGAAGTAGGCCCTGGAGCTGATGCCGCTGGACTTAACTTTTAAGGCGGGGACGTCTGTAAAGTCACAAGCCCTGGCGAACTTCTTGGCCGAGTGGACCGAACAGCAAGAAGATGTACCTCGGGAAGACCTTCAATATTGGACCATGTACTTCGACGGATCCAAGAGAATCATCGGCTTGGGGGCAGGAGTTGTGCTGATCTCCCCGACTGGGGAAAGGCTAAGATACGTCCTCCACCTCCACTTCTCCGCCTCACATAACGTCTCCGAGTACGAAGCCCTGCTACATGGATTGCGGCTCGCAGTTTCACTCGGGATACATCGGCTCGTCATGAAAGGGGACTCCCAGCTGGTCGTGAACCAAGTAATGAAGGACTGGTCCTGTCTAAACGACACCATGGAGGCCTACCGACAGGAGGTTCGCAAACTTGAAGACAAGTTTGACCGACTCAAGCTATCACACGTCCTAAGACACAACAACGAAGCAGCTGACGAGTTGGCGCAGTTCGGGTCCAAGCGAGAAGCCGCCCCAACAGACTTTTTGTCGAGCAACTCTATGAGCCAACAGTTGCGGCAAAACCAACTCCTAACGAACAAGCCGCAAACGAAGCCGCCATGATTGACCCCGACTGGAGGACACCACTCATCAAATTTTTAACACAGCATGAGCTGCCGGAAGACCGGGATGAGACAGAACGTGTCCGACGTCGTTGCCAAGCTTACGTCATGGTTGACTCCGATTTATACAAGAGAAGTCCCTCCGGAGTCCTGATGAGATGCATCACACCCGAGGAAGGACGACAGCTACTCCAAGACATCCACTCGGGCATATGCGGAAGCCACGCGGCAGCACGCACCTTGGTGGGCAAAGCTTACAGACAAGGTTTTTTCTGGCTTACCGCGGTCTCCGACGCGGACAAAGTGGTACGAACCTGTGAAGGTTGCCAATTCTTCGCCCGACAGAGCCATGTCCCAGCCCAACAGCTACAAACAATTCCATTATCCTGGCCGTTTGCGGTATGGGGCTTAGACAAGGTCGGCCCTTTCAAGAAGGCTCTAGGAGGATTCACACACCTATTTGTCGCAATCGACAAGTTCTCCAAGTGGATCGAAGCCAAGCCGGTCGCCACAATTACTGCTGACAAGGCGCGGGACTTCATCCTCAACATCGTGCACCGTTTCAGCGTCCCAAACAGAATCATAACCGACAATGGGACTCAATTCACTGGAGGCATCTTCAAGGAATTTTGCGAAGACTTCGGAATCAAAATTTGCTATGCGTCAGTTGCACATCCCAAAAGCAATGGACAAGTCGAGCGTGCCAACGGCATGGTCCTTCAATGCATTAAGGCCCGCGTGTTCGACCGCTTAAGTCCTTATGCCGGCAAGTGGGTACAAGAGCTCCCCTCGGTTTTATGGTCTCTGCGGACCACGCCCAGTCGGGCTACCGGCCAAACTCCTTTCTTTTTGGTTTATGGCGCAGAAGCCATGTTGCCAAACGAGATGGAGTATGAATCCCTCCGAGTCCGCAGCTTCAACGATGAACGCTACGACCCAGACCGAGTGGATGACCTCACCCGACTGGAAGAGGCCCGAGAGGCAGCCCTCATCCAGTCGGCAAAATATCTTCAAGGGCTCAGACGATACCATAGTCGTAACATTCGAGCATGAGCTTTTATCGTTGGCGATCTGGTTCTACGCAAAATTCAAACCACCAAGGACCGTCACAAGCTATCCCCCTTATGGGAAGGACCATATATAATTGCCGAGGTGACTCGGCCAGGCGCATACCGATTAAAGCGTGAAGACGGATCTATGGTGGAGAACTCCTGGAACATCGAACATCTTCGACGATTCTATGCTTAAATTGACTTAAGTTTCATGTTTTTCTTGACTACCAACCTCAAGCAAGATGACTTCTTGAGTTAGCAGTCGGGGCTGTACATATGTCAATAAAGCATAGTTTTCTTCAGCAACTTATGCGTTTTCGGTTTATCATTGTTCAAGGCTCCTCGATTCGAGTTCAGTGTATAAGGACTGAGAATTTTTTGATGACCTAATCAAGCTTAGGCTTGGTGACAGTCGAACGAAAATTACTTAAAAAATTTTACATAAAAACTCGGATCAGGGCATTAACATAAATAAACTGAATATTCATAAGTCTACACCAGAACGTCACAATCATACAATGTTTACAAGACAATTAAGGCCAGAAGTTGTTTACTACATCAATGGCAATTTTCTTAGCCGACTCCTGCGCATCACTGATCAAGTCCAGGGCTTGCTCATCCGAGGTGACGTCGGCGAAGCCTTCCCCGACTGAGTTGATATCTACCCGGGGGTAGAGGGACTTGGTCTGTGCAAGGGCAAGGCCAGCCCCCATGGTAGCAGCCTCAGAGATGTTGGCCAAGTACTGGTCGGGGGCTCTCCGCAGCTTGTCGAAGATCTCGACTGGGTCCAATGAGCTGGCCCCGACTCCCTGATGAAACAGAGACAGCAGGATCGGTGTTACCGCGTTAGCAACATCTTTCCTGACCTTCCCGGCTTGTTTGACCCTCTCAAGCAAAACGTCGTATTGAGCCCGGGTCTTGACCTTGTAAGCTGTCAAAGGAACATGATTACGCAAAGCATTCAAAGACAAAACAGTTCAATGAACATTGTTTTGAAGAAGCTCACCTTCAAACTCGGTCTCCAGCTCGGTCTTGCCGAGGCTGATTGCCTCCAGCTGGACTTGGAGCGAGTGGACTTCCGATGAGTTTTCTACAACAAGGGAGGTCATCAACAATCAAGATTAGCACAGAATATAACTAAAAGCATGAAGAAACCAAGAAGGTTAAACTCACTCCTGACTGAACCCCGGAGGTCGAGGTTCTCCTCTCGGAGCGCGGCTATCTCTCTTCTCAGAGTTGCTTCCCTTGATGCGGCTTCTTCTCGAGTGGTCTTCAACTCCTGCTGGATGTTCTCCAGAGAGTTCAGGTGCGGGACCAACTTCTCGAGCGCCTCAGACCTAGCCATCGATCGGCAGTACTCTTTCTGCACGCAAGACCTAAAGTTGGCCGACTGAAAAGAAATAATGATGCTACAACGGAAAAGGATCTAGACTTACGTTGAGTAGCCGAGTCGCCTCATTCAGGCTGTTGATAAGGGCATCCCTTTCCTCGCTTTCTGCTTGCTTATCTAAGATGATGCCTTGCCTCTGGCCTTCCGAATCTCGTCACTCGATCTTAATCGGAGGAACCCAGGTTTCAGAAGACTGCAACCTAGGGTTCTCTTCTACTGTGGCTGATAGATCAGGATGAACAGATGAAGATACGAAAGAGTTAAACTGAAGATTGAAGATGAAATGTTAATTCAAGACTTACCGGTTTCGGTGGTCGCCCTTAACTGGAGCAGCCTGGCTGGTCTTTTCCTTCTGACTTTTGACCGGGTCGTCGGGGGCCTTCGAGCTGCGGTCGGGGCTCCTCCGTGGTCGATCGGTTTCCGGTCGGGGTGTCCCTGGCGGTTGGGGCTCCCTCCTTGGGATATTCTCGCTGGGAGGTGAGGGCCTTCCACATGGAGCGCTCTCGCTCGGGAGAGGGCTCCGGGGTTTTGGTTCCGTGGGCTTGGATGCCTCCGGATGTTGCGGCTGGCGTTGGCCCCTCACTCTGCCCTGCAGGGTCTATATCTTGGGGCCTCCTGCAAAGAGAACGACAGGAGCAATCGGAATGAAGACAAAGAAATTTTCAACGAAGAGTTCAAACTTCAGTTGTAAGGCGTACCTAGACGATCGACGGATCTTAGGCGCTACTTTCGGTGACGGCCTTGGAGAGGTTGCTTCGGCTGGAGGGGCTGGGACATCGTCGTCCGAGTCATCAATGACGAGCCTCGTCTTTTTCGTCCGTTTGCTAATATCTTCGCTCGGAGCCGCCCTTTTCCCGGCTGAATCACTCTGGATCTTCACGCCACCGGCTGGCTTCTTGGAAGGTCGGGTCAGCACGTCATCGTAAGGAATTTTGTATGGCTTTGAAATGATGGAGGCATTTTCCTGCAAGAGAGATTTTTACAACACTAAAAAGTATGACATCAAGATTGCAAGGCAATGAAAGAGTTAAGTCGGCTTACCGGAGGAGGAGGTCGATACAAACTGAAGGTGAGGACTAGCAGCATGAGGCTGCGTTCGACTGCAATTCCAGTCGAGAAGACCTTGTACATTCGGATCTTCAAGATCTCGAAGCTGAGGGAGTCGCGGTCTTCCCGATTGGGGTCCCTCTCGCCCTCGTACTCGAAGGCTGGCTTCGATCGCTCCTTAATCGGTGCCAGTCAGCTCCTGATGAAGTGCCGAGTGATCTGCTCGCCCCGAAGACCTTTCTGCTTCATCTCCAAGATCTTCGCTAGCAACTTGTTGGCTTCATCCCAGTCTTGGGCTACTGGCACAGTGCTCTAGGTAGGCCTGGGCACGGGGGAAAGGCCAACGAAGTTTGGCAAGCTGGGCTCAAGATTGCTGATATAGAACCAGCTTACATGCCAACCCTTGTTGGAGATTTCAAAGGGAGAGAGAAATATTCCTTGCGGAGGGATCCGCGGAGTTGAAAACCCGCTCCACCAACAACGCAAGGATGGTCCTTATTCGGATGTGGCTTAAGGTAAAACATGCGGCGGAAGAGTTGGAAGTGGGGAAGAATGCCAAGGAAGGCTTCACACACATGGATTAAAAGAGTGATGTGGAGCATAGAGTTGAGGTTCAAATGATAAAGACGAAGACCATAGTAGTCAAGAAGTCCCCTAAAGAACTCGGAAGTGGGGAGGCTGAAGCCACAGTAAAAGAAAGAAGTGAAGACGACGAGCTCACCGGTGTTCGGGGTGGGAAACTCCTCACCCGCCGCCGGCGCGAGCCCACGATCTCCTTGGGAGGAAGCACTCCGTGCTTCACCATCTCCTTGAGGGTGGACTCCCTCACATCCGAAGTGGCCCACTCCTCGAAAGGGATTTTCCTCTCGTCTGCCATGAATGTGGTTTGTGTGGGGAGCAGATCTAGCTTAAAGGATGGGGATTTGAGATGGTGGTTTGAGAAGATGGATGCGGAGGCTAGCTGTGAGCGAAGCGCAGGCTTCTGGATCGGTGGATTGGGCGCGCGCAAGGGCTTAGGGTTCTCCGCTGCAAACTGATGAACAGTGTTGCGATTGGGGAATTTCTCTGGGAAGACGAAGTGACGGGGATGACCTCGAGGCTTTGTATAAAGATTTGAGGGTTGCGTTAGGTTTTCTCGCGATTGGGCCGAGCCCATGAGAGACCTGCGGCCCAGCTAAGGTGTGGCCCGACGCGTGTTCTTAAGGACTTAAGTGGATGAACTTAAGCAGATTTGCCTTGGCAATATGCACGTGTCTAAGTGCCCTATGCCTTTGAAAATCCTTTCATACCGTGGTTTGCGTAACTTCATAAGAAGTTGGCACGATGCAATTTGAAAGGTGACCAACAGCTAAGCTTTTTATGGCTGCCTTGATGACAGGGGCTGTTTGGTTCTTTAGCATTTGATTGAATGACTATGTCAATGCTATCTTTCCACCTTGGTGAAGATCTTTTCTAGATTGAGACCAGTTTTATGGCAAGAGCTATTTAATAATTTGGTCATATTTTTCAGATAACTGAAAAATTAGTTTACCCATGAGGGATGATTAAAATATTTGATCCGAGATGACTCGGGTAGCTTCACTCGGATAAGCGTGAGCTTACCGAGTGCTTTTTCACCCATGAGGGTTGATTGAGTTATTTGTTCTGAGAAGACTTGGGCAAATTCACTCGGACGAACGCGAGTTTGCCGAGTGATGAGATTTTTTATGATTGCTTTAGCATGAGCTAAGTATTTATATGAGTATGATTCTTTATAGTTCTTGACTATGTGCTTAATCATGTAGTCGGGGTCTACACTTAATTGGGTGTATCAAGAGATGCACCTAGATATTTATTTTTGAGAATTTTTTGGATATTTTCTAGCCCTTCACAGTCTTTGGAGCCACTCGGGAGATTCAGGCAGAGATGATGGAATCACTCGGCGCCAGAAGCACTCGGCCAAAAAGTTGTTTGGCTGAGTACTATCTTGGTTTGAGGCTGAGTTATCTCGTCGACTGCAAAGGACTCGGAGGCTACTGTGGAGATTATGGCAATTGGGTATCCATATGGCAAGCTTATCCGACTGTAGATAGGGATAGATTACGCTTGCCAAATATGTAAACCAACTATGACTTGAGTGTTACGTTGCCAAATAGATAAGGCAACGGCTCATAGTCACGGTTTGGTAAGATTGAGGAAACCGACTTAGAGTAAGATAGAGTTTTCGACTTGTAAGTCCGCCTCCCAAGACTATATAAGGGGGGTAAGGGGCGTCCCTTGAGGGATATGAGTTTTCTGAGCTACAGATCTTGAGATCAATATACACTCGGCGGATCGAATCCCCGAAACAGGAGTAGGGTATTACCTCACGAGAGGCCTGAACATGTCTAAATCCTTGTTTTTCATCTAACCCATTGTGCTTGGCGATCTTGACTGCACCTTAATTTTCAATTGTCGAAATCGAGTTTTGACAGTCGTGTATCGGCTAGATGACCATGAAAAAATATATCTATATGTGGTTAACTAATTGCCTGCTCTGGAAATGGTCGAAGCCGTACCCAATAAAAAAAAGGATGGTATAATCCAAATGCATTTCGAGTAGTTGTAGTCAAACCTTGAATGCTGACTGCATGTATATTTGTGAGGGAATCTACTTAGTTTGGCGTATTATTCCCGTGATTATGGCCTACTTCTTCACATTCACCGAGCAATTAATGCATGTAGTTATTGATAGAAAAATCATGGTATATATTTATGTGTATTAGCTAAAGCATATTGTGGGTTTGGAGGAGATCATATCCATACTATCTATACTGATACGGTAGGTAAGTTAGAAGGGAAACATGAGATGACTTTAGATTTTATTGATTTATTGCACGATGATTTTATGAAAAAGATCGTGCTCATGGTATCTTTCTCTAGTTAGGATGAAAACGGTACATATAAACTTTTCAACGTACTGATACCATTTTGTAAAAGAAGGAATATCGTTATGAATTGTAAAATTTAGTTTTTCTGATTTTGTCTATGCCGTATTAAAGTGTTCAATAAATATTTAAATTTAAATTCCTAACCGTACAAATACCATTTTCAGAAAAATAATAAAATATAATATCTTTTCAGACCGTTTAATTTCATCCCTACCTCTAGTAGCTGGACGTTATCACGGTCTGGATAAGAAAACGGTTACGGAGTAAAAAGGATATCTCCTTTTTATAGCCAAGAGTTAACAACTACGTTCGAAACTAAGCTCCATTGATCACGACAACACATATATAGCTGGAATTGAAAGCGTTTTATCCGAGGATTATCTCTATAAATCGGATAGCTAGATTTATTATGACGTAACCCATTATCCTCCGGCTATATATATATACGCACACCCCAGCTACCCCATTTCATGGCATCAAGAGTTCAAGATCGATCAATTCAGTCACACAGCTAACACCCTCAGTGGTCAGAACATTAGTACAGAGGCATCAGAAATGGCTTTCAAGGCTACCGTCCTCTCGCTATTCTTCCTCGCTGCTGTCCTCTGCCATGTGCACAAAGGTATATAATACTCTCTCTTTCTTTCTCCCAACATTATTACCTTTTCATAGGATCTGAGGTAAACAGTGTTCACAATCTTAACGAATTTCGAACATCTTAAGCCAACTTAAAATGCACGTCTCCAACGATTATATTTAAAATTTGTCGAGCTCCATTTAAAACTTTTAAAAAATAACGTCTTAACGGGGCTTTATGATTTTGATAACTATATTTTATAACTTTATCGAGAAATAAACTAGTAAAATTCCAATGCATTGAAAATTGGATCAGAATATGTCCACGAAACAATTATATGTTTGCGAGATGCGCATGCGCGTGCGTATATGCAGACGAGACGACGGGGTGCACGCCGTTGGACATCCACGTGTCGGTGCGGAGGACGGGGAAGTTGGTGGAGGGCAAGCAGTGCATCAGGTGACAGTGGACAATACCTGTTGGTGCCCGTAGTCCGGCGTCACTGTGAGCTGCCTCGGCCTGTGTCCAGCGTCGAACCGGTGGACAAGTCCATGATCAGCGTCGACGGCCAGAACTGCCTCATCGCGCGCCGGCAGCGCCGCCATCGCCAGGGGGGCGCCGGTGAGCTTCACCTACGCGTGGAAGACGCCGCAGGACTTCGCCGTCGTCAGCGCCCAAACCACAGTGCTAAGCTTAAGCTAGCTAGCTAACGATGCATGCGGTACGTGTGAGAGGATTACGTGACGTGTGGTGAATTGTGAGAGCCTGACAGCTGGTTGTGAACTGAGGCTGTTGTATGTACCAAGATGGAAGAAATAAAAGGATAATTAAATTTGCGTGTTGAACTAAAGTGACAAAGTTGATTCGGTCCACTACTGGAGAAACCATCTTTGGTTGAAGTGGCAAAAATCACAATAGTCCCAGTTTGAGTTGCATCCAAAATTAGAGATGATCTCTAGTCCCGGTTTAAAAAATCTATGGATTTCTAGAAAAATTAGTCCCGGTTCGTGTCACGAACCGGGACTAAAGATCACCTCTAGTCCTGGTTCAAAGCGTCGGGTATCTTTAGTCTCGGTTGGTAACACCAACCGGAACTAAAGATCAACATTTATCCCGGTTCTTGTTGTTAACCGGGACAAAAAATAATCTTGGGAGGCGCGTCGGTCTTATCCTCTCTCTCTCCCGTGAATTAAAGGCGCACGCACATGCCAGCTTCTCTCGATCTTATCTCTTCTCCCATCCCCTCAAATCTCTTCTTCCCTCAGATCGATCTTCCGAGTCCTCCTCCTCATCTCTCGCGCGGGCTAGCAGCGGCGGCGGCCTTCTCCCCTCGGCTCTCCCTCTCCCTTCCTAGTTCTTCGCGCGGGCGACCCGGCGGCGGCGCGCGGGTAGGAGATGGAGTTCTTCGCGCGGCGAGTGGCGGCGGCCACGGGGCGGAGGCGGCGACCCTCTCCCCTCGGCTCTTCCCTCTCCCTTCCGAGGTCTTCGCGCGGGCGGCGGCGGCGGCCGCGGGGCGGAGGCGACGGCCCTCTCCCCTCAGCTCTTTCCTCTCCCTCTCCCTTCCGAGGTCTTCGCGCCAGCGAGCGGCGGAGGCCGCGGGGCAGGGAGGCGGCAGCCCTCTCCCTTTCGAGGTTCGCGCTGGCGGGCGAC
The DNA here is from genome assembly GCA_019925245.2 of Oryza australiensis. Taxonomy (NCBI): domain Eukaryota; kingdom Viridiplantae; phylum Streptophyta; class Magnoliopsida; order Poales; family Poaceae; genus Oryza; species Oryza australiensis. Next base: position 4,347,278 of record JAIFGZ020000565.1, read on the forward strand.
GGCGGCCGCGGGAGGCGGCGGCCCCCTCCCCTCATATCTCCCCTCTCCCTTCCGATTTCTTCTTCACGCGGGCATGGCGGGCGGAGGCCGCACGGGCGGTCGGGCGGCGACTCGTGGATATAATTTTTGATGTATTTTTTGGTGTAATTTTTGGGATGTTTTTGTTGTATTTTTTGATATATTTGACGATCTGTGATGTGTTGTGATGAACTGTGATTTTTATATGTGATGTTGGATTTGATCTGTGATTTGAGTTCTTTTAGATGCATTTTGATGTGTGGTGATGGAAAAATTATGCAAGTAGCAAAAAAATGGAAAAAAAACCGTAATCTGGATACGTGGCGTTTTTATTTTTAGTCTCGGTTATTGTTGTAAACCGAGATGAAAAATAGACTTTTAGTCCTGGTTATTTACCCGAGATGAAAAAATGGGATCTTTAGTCCTGTTTTCGTAGTCCTGGTTTGAGAACCGGGACTAAAGAGGTTTATAAACCGGGACTAGAGCCCATTTCTCCAGCAGTGGTCTATTCATGCTGATTAGACCCCTTATATGAAAAAAAATAAAAGAGGGACCTACATATTATCATCAATCCCCTTGATCGAGTAACAAACTAAGCAGAGCTGCTGGAGCTTGTCCTTATAGATTGCCATTTCGCTGGGAACTGTGGGATGGTGCAAGTTGTGGAAACTATTAGGTCTAGTGAACTAGGGCTAGGCACGGGTCTAGTAGATGGATTGGGACTCACCGTCGAACTTCATGGAGAAGGTCGCGAAGGGTCGTCAGTGATGTCGTCGGCGTCGGGATATAATGTCGATGGAGGCTTTTTTGCCGCTCATAGTGCCTCACTTGATTAGTTTAGGGCTAAGGTTTTGTTAGGAGGGAGAGAGAGCACGAATGGGTCTCAGCGTTCGTGCATCGTCCTCCTCCTTTCTCTTTTATGTGGCGCTGCGCAACGGGGGGCCACCAACCATAAGTTGGTTGTGCACCCCCGATCATGACGTGTGAGATCAATCTAACATTTCCCCCCTTATCTCACCTTAAACTTATTGTACTTAAATGATACCCACTTCATTATAGATTAGCATATAGAGTATGTATTATCACAATAGTCAGTTACATACTATCGGATTCAACAACTACGGTATACCTTTCTACTTTAAAACAGATTCTTGACTCACTTTGGGCCCCTCACTACCCAGAAATAATAGGCTTTCCTGTAAACCCATGCCGGCTAAGTGTTCACTAAACACACTGGGCGATAAGCCTTTCGTTAGCGGATCCGCAAGCATTTTCTTTGTACTTATATATGCTCGAGACTAATGGTATGATCCTGGATTTTCTCTTTTCACAACATAATACTTGATGTCAATGTGTTTGGCAGCACCACTTAACTTATTGTGGTGAGCATAAAACACTACTGGTTCATTGTTGGAGTACATTCTGAGTGCTCTTTCAATGTTGTCTACTACTCTCAAACTGGGTACAAATTTCTTTAACCATTTTGCCTATCCCGTCACCTTATAACATGCTACAAACTCAGCGAACATCGTAGACGATGCTGCAACAACTTGCTTGGAGGTTTTCCATGATATAGCTCCACCTGCAAGAGTAAATACATAACATGAAGTGGATTTTATGTCATCTAAGTCTCCCACGAAATCTGAATCCGAGTACCCTTCTATTTCAAGGGAATCAGTTCTTCTATATGTTAGCATGAGACCTTTCGTACCTTCCATATAACACAGAGCTTTCTTAACCATTCTCCAGTGATCTATCCTTGTATTACTTTGATACATTCCAAGTATCCCGGTTACATAAGCTAAGTCAGGGCGTGTACGTACTTAAGAGCATACATTAAGCTTCCGACAGCTGAAGCATATGGAACCGCTCTCATCTGATCGATCTCAAATTGGTTTTTGGGACACAAAAAATTCTCAAATCTATCGCCCTTGACTATGGGAGCAGGCGTAGATTTGCTCGCATGCATACTATATTTCTTAAAAAAATCTTTTCTAAGTGTATTTTGCGATAATCCTAATACCTCTTTTTTTCTATCTGGTGAATCTCAATTCCTAAAACGAATGATGCTTCACTAAGATTCTTTATCTCAAAATTTGAGAACAGAAACTTATTTGTCTCTAATAGCAGACTAACATCACTACTAGCAAATAAGATGTCATCCACATAAAGGATGAGGAAAATGAATTTTCCATTTTTGAACTTTGAATGAACATGTTAGTGATATGCCCTAGAGGCAACATGGAGATGTTGGATATCATGGTCAATGTTTATGTATAAATGAATAAAGTGTTATTCGGTTTCATGAAATAGACATCTTGTATTGATCAATAAGTACGTGACTTATTTATGAGACTCTTTATCCATGAATCTATTTCTAAATGATTCTTGATCACATGTCATATTATTGGAACAAATATGACTCTATGATCGGCATGTTTATTGATTGATGATCATGTCTCATAGATCATGGGTATGAAGATACCAAATCAATAAAAATGGACACATGTGTTAGAGAACACATTGTTGGATAGACTCACCATGAGACACTAAAGAAATTAATGTGTCATTAGTTGGTCTCAAGTAGTGTTGGTGCAAAGTCGGATCGGATAGCCTTGATTGGCTAGTCGGCTGCACTCTACTCCAATCGGTAACAATCTATCGGCCCTTACTTGCAAGTGTTCCTGGTTTGCGCGGTAGAAAAGTTTTGTTTTCCGGCTAGCGTAGCCTCCGCGTAACCCTTCAGAACAAACGACTGCATATTGTACCACAAGCAATATGCAGACTTAGATGCTTGTCCTGTCTGCAAGGCTTCTAGATACAAGAGAATGAAAAGTGCTGATGATGGAAAAAGTCAAAGCGGGATGGTCCGACGAAAGTTGTGTGGCATCTACCTATCATTGATCGTTTCAAGAGAATCTTTGCCAACCCCAAGTAAGCAGAGTTAGTACGTCGGCATGCCACAGAGAGAAGTAACGATGGTATGCTAAAACACCCTGCAGATTTGATTCAATGGAGGAACATCGATCGGAGACATCCAGAATTCACAGCTGACCCTAGAAACAAGATTTGTTTGTGTACGGATGACATGAATTCTTTCGGAGACATGAGTAGTTCTCATAGCACTTGGCCAGTTTTGATTGCAAACTATAACCTATCGCCATGGTTGTGCTTTAAAAGAAAATACATTATGCTATGCCTGTTAATCCAAGTACCGAAACAACCCGGCAATAATATTGATGTGTTCTTGGATCTTGTTATCGATGATCTTGAGATTCTACGGAAAGAAGGTGTGGAAACTTGGGATGCTTACGGCGAGGAGAACTTCAAACTACGCGTTTTATTGTTCTGCACAATTAATGACTATACCGCACGTGACAATCTTTCTGGACAAACTGTGAAAGGAAAGAAGGCATGCTCCGACTGTATGGAACATACACGTAGTAGGTGGCTGAAGAAATCAAGAAAGATGGTTTACATGGGTTATAGGAGATGGCTCTCGCTCCATCATGCATTTAGAAGAAAAAAAGAAACTTTTCAATGGTAAGAGGAAACTTCATCCTGCACCCAAGGATTTGTCTGGAGATGAGATCCACAACATGGTCAAGCACATAACTAATGAGTTTGGGAAGAAAAGAAAATGTAGTAAGGCAATAGACAAGGGTCTTGGAAGAAAAAATATTGCAAGATTCAACAATAAATTCAAAGATTCTTTCTCTCTTTCTCTTTCCTTTTTCAAAAATAAATTCAAAGATTCATTCTCCTCTCTTTCTCTTTCCTTTCTCCTCCCTTTAAAAAACAAATCCATCTTCCTCTTGATTTAACTAATTTTTTTATTTTATGATTTTGTAAGCTATTTAGAGGATGTCTCAGCATGACGAAGCAATGTCGGCGAAAACTAGAGGGTCCACAAGGACATGGACCCTTAGGAGCAAAAATAAAATCCCAAAGAAACGGTACACCATAACAGAGGTGGACCTCCTAGGAGTGTTGTCCACTCCCCTGAATGTGCCCAAGTTTAGGTCGATCTGTAGGATAATAGGAAGATAAACCTTTAGTATTTTGCATGATCACATCAAGGAAATGTTGGACGTGGAGAATGAAACTGCTTGGCTGGTGTTCAAGGAGAGCTTCGAATATCCTACAGCCAACGAGGACAGGCTAAATCGGATGGCTTTCCAGATGATGGGACATGTTTGGAAGAGCTTTAAGTCCGAGGTGGTCATCGACCATGTCTTCAACCCCAGCACCCCAGAGCCATTCAAGAACTTCGCCTTCATCACGCCAACCGTGTGAGAGGAATTCTACGAAAAGAAATCAACTGCCGAATCCCGAGCCAGAAACAAGGCTTATAGGGCACTCCAAGCTTGAAATGTGCACCCGCACCGGCTTGGCAGCGGAGGATATGCGGGGAAGCAGGAGCAATGGCAGAAAGAGGATGAGGCGGCAGATGCATCAAACACACAGCCTCCATTTGCCGACATCCCACACCCACATGCAAGGAGCTGGACAAGGGCAAAGGCCATGAAGATAAAGCGATGAAACATTCACTCTGCCAAATCCCCAAGATCAACAAGTTTACAAAAATGTTGTAAGTGTCTCAACTTAATATGTTTAGTTTCTTTACAAATATCGTACACTCAATTTATACTAATCTCATTTGTACTGCAGAAAGAGTAAGTTGCTATGAGACAATCCTCCCAAGAGGCCTGCTCTGCTAGAAGTGAGGATGACATCCTCACGCAAGCGTTGGTCACCGACGAACACCGTGGACGGACAAGGGGCATTGGCTCTACCGTCCCCTGGAAATATTGATTTCCAGAATACCCTGGGCAGTGTAAGAAGCAGACCCTCACGAAGGCGGAAAAAGATGCATGCCTGGCTGAGAGCATCCGGGAGCAGGTCAGAGCCGAACTGAGCTATGCATTTGACGAGAAGTTAGTCCAGGTGGAGGCACGGATCAGGCAGCAGATCCGAGCTGAGCAGTAGACCGCCGAGCCCACGATCGCTCCGCAACGAGAAAGTCCAATGCAAAGGCGGAGCAGTTGTGCATCAAGTGAGGCGACGAAAAATCCACCACCGGTCCTAGCCACCGTCCACCATATAATGGTAAAACTGTCAGCCAAAATGCATAACACTCTTAACAAATCCATTTTCTACAAAAAATTCAAAAATTATGTTTGGATCTATCGCTGAAACCGACTAACTATGTGCTAAGAGTTAGGGTGATGCCCTCCTTCATAGTTCCAGCGATTAAGGAACTAGCTTTCAAGCCGAACGCCGATACAAGAGTGCACGCGGTGCAACTTATGGCCGAACATGCAAAAGTACAAGGGGACATAGTGAAGGCTGAATGGGCCCATCTGTTGCTGCAGCATCCACCAAACGATGAGATCCTAACTCTAAGAGCTCAACGTGGATGCTTTATCCAATGGCCCAAGGAGCTCATTGACATCAAGTTAACTCCGAGGTCAGGCCCTCCATCTTCCTTAGGTGTTCAACAAGATGATGAGATCAAGCTGTAGTATGACACCGACTTTGGCGGGTCTAGCCCTGAATGGCCTGCTCGCTCTGAACCATCATCTCTGGAGAAGGGCAAGAAAGCGGCGGTTTCTAACATGTCGGAGCTATCTCTGAAAGTGTCAGTTGAAATACAAGACTACTTCATTCGCATGGCAACGCCACCAGTATCGAAGAAATCAATTTTGGACTACCAACGCACGATCAAGAAAAAGAAATTGCAAGAATTTTCCAGGGAAGAGTTCGTGAAAGATATGACATAGAAGTATGAGCAAGAATTTCTGGAAAGTTCAGGGCTGAAGAGTTATACTGATATACACAATACTGCGAAGACCCCTCAGGCAGCTAAGTTCAAGTTCGGTGCTCCTTTGATCACCGACGAATATCACAATGCCATTAGGAATTGCACTCAGATGAGAAGTATAGAAGAGTGGTACCTACAGATGGCAAAGGAGTGTAAGGAGACGTCCGTCGTCTTTTATAGGAACAAGGACTTTCATCACGAGGATGGTATAATCTGGGTCCCATTTAAAGAACTATTTTAGCTATACAATCTGAGGGAACCAGACGTATCGCTACTTCAGTTTTGGGCATTGTAAGCATACTCGAACCCCTCGCTACTATTTCTAAGTTGATATCATTGCAGAGTGTCTAACTTGTTTCCTTATGCAGAATAGGCATGCTTGAATGTAAAGCAACCTATAACAAAGTAAGATTTATCGATCCAGCGGTTGTCAATTCCAATCAGGTTGATGACGGCCTAAGGTCCCGAAAATGGGTGCTGGACTACCTCTACAACTCCTTTGTCAAGCTTAAGGACATAAATATGATCCTTTTGCACTACAACTTTAAGTAAGTGTGGCATTTGTTCTTGTACGTACCATTTGTGCTTTAAGCTGTTAATTTCTCTCTCCCTTTGTATGTAGTCATCACTGGATCTTTCTTACCATCCATTTAAATGATTACAAGATTGTTGTCATGGATGGATTGAGAAAACTGCAAGAAGCTTTCCAATCCGTCATTGATATTCTAAATAAGGCACTTGTGAAATATAAGAAGAAATGTATTTGACACGCTCCATGTACTAAATAAGGTACGAGCACATGTGGTTTCTACATGATGAAATTTATGTGGATTTTTCTGGAGGACGACAACTGAAACATTTCGGATTCTAAGGGTCCGCTAATTTTGTTAAGACGTAAATACACGTTTCTAAACACTTAGTACATTTTCACATTTACAGACATTAAAGCTCCCAACAAGTAACTTGTTGCCACATATTTGCTTCGCCCTTGCTGAACAACTCTGTGGATTCATCTTCCGACATGTCATCTCGTCGAGCGACGCATATCACGTTTCAAAAGCTCCAGATGGGCTAATGGCTTTTCTTGAGGCTGGTGGCCCTAATGACACTTTACACAGTGGATCGACGACAAAGACTAAGCATTAGAGTCGATCGACCACAAAAAACTATGAGTGGACCCCGATCCAAAAACCAATAAATAATATTATCATATTATTATAAATTACAATTTTATCAAATGTGTTTATGTGAAATACGTGAATAATGGATGTGTATGTGAATAGATGTGTGAATGTCAGATGTATGTCAACGTATATGAATGTCATATGTATGTGAATGTATGTGAAAGGGGATGCAAAGGGAAAAGGGAATATATCTCTGTATTTCTCATTTTTTCAGCGGACATGGATAGCAAAGGTCTGACGCTAGCCAAAAAACTAAATATATTTTTTAAAAAAACTCATCGGTGATGGGCTTTAACTTAAGCACGATGGAGATGTTAGTCATCTGTGACGGGCTTAAGTTAAAGCCCGATAGAGTTGTTAGTCACCCGTGACGGACTTAATTTAAAGCCCGATTGAGTAGTTAGTCATCCGTGACGGGTTTTAATTGGGGTCCGTTTGAGATTATATCATCGATGTTGGGCCCATGTTTGACTGGGCTTTTGGGTCAAACCTATTGGTGATGAGCATAAGTTTAGGCCCAAAAAGATAATTTATAGCGATGATGAGCTTTTCCCCGATAGAGATGACTTCTCACATCAGTGACCTTTGCGCCGTGACAAGCGTCATACCCGACACAGATGAGGGTTGCCGCCTGGTTGAGATGAAGATGACCATTGTAGTGTTAAAAGTTGTATTTGAATTTATGTATTTACGAGGTGACATATTACTTAATCTATCATGTTATTTTTTTTAAAAAAATAACAGTTATAAATATTATGTAAGAAACAGGTAATATTTAATTTCTCCATGTTCAGTCAAAGTAATGTACTATTGATAACAAATCATCAATCATGCTTGTCTTTCTCTTTGCAATTTGCAATGTACTAGTGAACTGTTTGGGCTTAATTTAATTAGTTACGGATCAACATCACCAACATCTACTAAGCAAGTAGGCATGTACCATAGAGACACAAGCAAGTGGCAGCTCCCATCTATCATTGATATTTTAGCCAACAATCAACCCCAGTCCATCAATTTCGTGTCGCCAACAATCAACCTGCGTCAATTTTGGTCTATCTCCATATATAGTGCCAGTCGTTGCCTCCATCAGGTTGTACCCAACAATTAACCTGTCAATTCGGTCTCTGCCAAGGTTGTACGGAACAGTCGGCCTCGTTGTCAATTTGGTCTCTTTACTGTTATCACACAATTAATCGTGCACCTTAAAATTAAGGCTTTTACACTACTACAAAATCGGTTTTCACAGTTAAACCCCACAAAAGGTGATGATTTTGACAGGCGATTGCAACTTATAATTACGTTATCTCCTTTTTACTAAGAGGAAAAAATCTAAATAACCCTACAAGTCGTTGGTTTTACTAATCTCCCACCTACAAGTTAATTTTGTGCAAAACACTCTCCACAAGTACTTCATTTTATCTTGAACCTTCCACCTCTGTCTAGTTCTTACTGATTTATCCTTGCGCTCAGCGATTGCTCGTATTATATGGATCTCCAGCATGGTGAGAGAAGTTGCTCCCTGTCTTTCTCTAGTTGGGTATGAGATTTAATACATCTTTTCTACAGTTTATGATTGTCATCATGTTTCAGCCGCTGAAAGAATTAAAGGTTGGAAAGGTGAAAGGATGCCCATATACATACCTTTGGTGGCAAGGGGCAACATCACTCCCCACGATGGAGACCCATGAGGTGCGGGAAATTTCTGAAAACTAGATAGAGGTGGGAGGTTGGAAGAAAAAAATGAACTTGCAGGGAGTGTTCTATTTGAAATTAATTAATTTATAGGGTAACATTGAAAAGGCTAATGACTTATAGGGGATATTTGAATTTCTCATTTTACTAATGTGAGTAGAGCAATAGATTTTTAATCTAACTCTAGGCTTTCATGAAAATGTAAAACTCAATAGGAAGCACACAGGTGGTTTGAGTCCGTAGTCGAAAGCTTGTACTGGCTCTAGCAATCAGGATTCAAATCCTAATTCCTACATAGGTATTAATTTAGTGAGTTTTCATATTCTTTCTATGAATTTAAAAGGATTAGAGAGACAAACCTCTAATTGTCTTGGTTTATCACGGGCCCTAGCTTTAGGCTTCTATCTTTTTGAGTTGTGCACATCTGTAGTTGCGACTTAAATGCAAATATAAAAAACTTGTAAAACTTACAAAACTGGAACAAAAGCAAAATGGTGTGCGTGCGTGAATATTGAACACCACAAGTCCAGAACTATGCCATCAGACCATATAGCTAGCTAGCCCTATTTAGGCCAAAGGTGCTTTATTTCCCCAATCTCACCCAATAACAAGGGAACTAGCTATTAATGTGTCGTTGATTTCTTCCAATTCTGCTACTATTGTTTGCCCGATCAATAAAATCGTGCATCTATCAAGATCTCTAGCTTACTATAAACTATAAACAGTAAAAGAATAAAAAACGTACAACTATATATAAAATATATAATCGGTGTAATTAATTATTTAGCCTGGCAAGTAGAAGGTATATATAGATGCAGTCTTCTCCATGTTATGAAATTTTGGTGATCTCATCTCCAACCTTGGATGGGATCGGCACACGGGGAAATAGGCATGGCAGTTGTTTCCCACTATTAAGACATCTACTCTATTGTTTCATGACTTGGATATTATCCACATTGTGCCTCCTAATTTTGAATTTAAGGTCTATTACATACATTTTTTGAAACATTACAAAATATGAGGTCTTACATTTAGCATTGAGATTACTGCATCAATATCATGTTTTATTAATTTACCTTTTAATAAGGTAAATCATGATTGTAGGGACATAACAACTAAAGAGTTCGATGAACTCGCCCTTGATGGGAGTAACTATCCAACTTGGGCTTCAGATATCAAAATCAACTTTGCTTCTTGTGGGATTGCTGCTACTATTAAGGAACCGAACATCGGGGATCCACCAATTGAGGACAAGAAGAAATTCAGTGCCCTTTTCCTACTCTGGCTCTATATCCATAAACTCAAGCAAAAGTATCTATTGGAGATGAGCCCGCCTGACTTATGGAAAGCTCTTAAAAAGCGTTATGATCAGAAAAAGGAACTCATATGGCCTGAGGCTAATCATGAGTGGAACCACTTACATCTCCAGGATTTTGAAACTATGGCAGACTACAATCATGCTGTCCATACCATTTGCTCCAAGTTAAAGTTTTGCGAAGAAGAACCAATGGATGCAGAAAAGATAGAAAAAGACTCTATCTACTATGCTTCCGAAGGACAGGATACTGAATCACACCAATAATTTCTAGCATTATCCTCAGCTTATTCACACATTGACTCAGACAGAAAAACATCACGAGCTTCTGATAAAGAATGCTCAACAGCGTCCTCCTAGCTCTGCCCCACTGCCTGAGGCGCACTACAATGTCAAAAATAATGTTGAAAATAAAAAAATGTCGGAGAAACCCCGGACCTCTCATTATAATTGCAAGATGAAGAGAACGCTTGAACTCATCTAACAAACATAATGGAACATCCGACGCCTTGAGAGAAGGATATTGGAGATTTTGTTGGGCCTTTAGCCTGCCAGTCAACTCCAGCCAGAGATGTGCCCGTCAAACCACTCAAAGACGGCGACCAGATATGTTACACATTCAGGAGACTTGACAAAAATGGCTACAGATCTACAACATCTCAAATATCCTTAACTCTTACTCATGTGAATCTAGTTTTCAGGATGTGCACTAGATTCACACTTTCATCTTAAGCATGGACATTCATAGCAAACACAATTAAGATGAAAGAAACTTAAATACTTACATCTACTTAATTATTACAAAGGCCGACTGACCAAATAAGTATATATAACTCAGAGAACAGCGAAAGCTTGTCTACCCAACCACAAGCACACCGACTAGAGGGGTTTACCCCGTTAAGTTCAAGTTCTAGAAGAAGCGATTCGAAATCTGCATCACTCAAGGACTAAATCTAAACCTACAAGCAAGGATAATCCAGTGACAAGAGTCAGTACATTATTAGAAATAATGTACTGGCAAGCACAAGTCAAACCTAACATACTACATGATAGGCATATAACCAATTGAGGGATATATATGTAGTTCATTTTCAACATAAAGCAAGTTTTATTTCATAATTTTTTTACCAAGGAGTTGATGATTCAATTAACAAAAACAAGTTTTAAGTTTCGTTATGATTCCATCATAATCAAATATCATGTTTTCATCCATGACAACAAGTCATAAATTATCACCACACTCACTCAATTCAATACATTTTCATCATTTTTCAATCAAGTCGCAAATTCACATTTTCAAAACAATAGAGTCTATACTTATGACACTTATCCAAAGCGCTCTTGACCGTGAGCATGGCTAATCGATTAGTTTTAGAGAACTCTGCAGAGTTTGTACAGCTTTACCCACATGATATGAATCGCTCTAGTTTTGTTCGGTACCACCATACTTTATACATTGAGTATAGTCTAGAGGTCACAACGAAGCCTTTATACTACTTAATTCCCAACCTTGCACCAGCACGATACGTGTTCCTCCATCCTAGGCATACTGGAATATAACCTAGAACCGTTAAGTGACATGGCCCCGCCTTAAACTTAACACCGTGGTGACGAATACGACAGGAACCCACCCACGTGGTACAATATCGTTGTGCAGCGGGAATCGAACTCGGCAACAGGGCTCCCTAAATCGGGGATTGACCGAGACAAACAACCAACAAACAACTTTTAAAGGGAAGGGAGATTGACTGTGCCTTTCTTTCATTTATTTTTTCTTTTCTGCAAGGTAGGGGGCCTTGAGAGTTCCTCTTGTGGTAGCAAGTTACTTCACAACCTGCTCAATTTGGCCTTATAGGGCCGGGAACTAATGAATAAAAAGGGTTGGATACCGCCCAACCACCCAGCCCTCTACCATATCTAGACAAATAGAATAGTCCTTTTATACAGACTGCTAAGTGCGGAGACGGGAATCGAACCCGTGACCTCAAGGTTATGAGCCTCGTGAGCTACCAAACTGCTCTACTCCGCTCTGGAGCGCTGGAAACCGGAGACTTAGTCGTCTAAACTACCCATCGAGGTAAACATGAAGTTCTTCTAGGTTATCTAAACTCATACACACCGGCCTACCTTAGTGCAAGGCTAGGTGCTAAGTAGATTATTCAGCTTAGGCCATCCCATACTAGCACATGTGGATGTACGGATAACTTTAAGTCGGTGACACAAGTTCGGTCCTTAGGACTTGGGCAAACATCTCTCCCCCTATCGCCATATAAATATATCAATTGCATGCCACTTGCCGCCCAAGTCAAAACCACATTTTCACATGATTTAGTTCGCAAATAATCATCAAATTCAACCCATTTCAGCAAGGGTTTTCATATAAAAAACATTTCTTGGTCCTTGATGGAACAAGCATTTGCATCTAAGCAAGGCTAAGCAAGTAGTGGCATAAAGCATATATATATATACCCATTTGAGCACAAGGGATGTACTCTAACCATTTCTAGGGGTACAATCAGCAAGGATTACAATTATTTAAGGTAGTAGATGCAGTAATTAGGTCATAACTACCATAACCAAGTTTGAAATACCGATATAGTCTAAATTCATATGCAATTTTGCAAACAAACAATTTCATCCCTCAAATCATGGGATTCAATGTGTTCAAAGGATGGGAGGGGAAAAACTTGCCTTGATCTTGAGAAATGTCACCACCTAATTCACTCGTTTACCGTTTATGCAATTATCTAAATAAAATACAAGATATGCAATTAAACACTGAAATTAGGCAAAAATCCAAAATGTTATAAAATGCATTATGTGTGCACATTGAGTAGGTACTGATCTAAAGTGAATTTAGGTTAAAGAATTTCTATTTTATATTGCTCTATTTGGGAGTTATGGAATTTTGAAGTTTACTCGATATATGGTAGGGTAGTATTTAATTACGTAGTGTAATATTGTTGTGAAGTGAATTTTATTAGGTTAAACACCTCAGGAGTGTAGAGGTGTGTTTTCTAAGACTAACATCTTTGGTTTCATAAATTTTTTAGAGTTATTAAGAATTTATTAAGCATTTTACCGATTATAACGTGTCGTAGGTCTATATTGTTTAATAAGCGCATGACTTTAGTGTTGTAGGTCCAGAACATGTTACCTTTTGATTTAGTTGAATAAACTAAATATATTTGATATTTAATCCAACTTAAGTCTACATGTTTAGGCCCTTTTATTATTTTACTTCATACTTTTGCAATTAAAGGTGATCTATGTCATTGTTTTAACATACTAACCTAGAGATTATTATATGAGCTATGTGTACTAAGTTTTGGTAATTAGGGATGGAACTATGGTTTCTTTGGTCCAACATGTTCTATTTTGATTTACTTAGAGCTAGGATACAGTTTATATATACATCTATACATACATACATATAGTGCTTAATTTATCTGTTGTGATTAGCACTTAGGTTAACTATTTAAGGTTTTCCTACATATTTAGTACAGGAGTTGCCATATCTTATTTTACCTAATTGAAGTTCATTACTTATTGGTTTAATAGAAACTTAGTTAACTCCAAAAGGATAAAAGATGAATTTTCTATAAATTTTACAAGTTGAAGTGTGCATTAAGTTATTTATTCCTTATTTAAATATTTAAGAGGTTTTACTACACAGTAAGCACATATTTTTATTTTATACTTTGAAAGTATGTATTTTGATGGTTCTACATAACTTGAGTTTACTCAAAAAGGAGTTAAAATGAATTTTATATAAAACTCTAACATTTAGTTCATCTAAATCGCATCATTTTAATATTAATAGTCTTAGAGGTACTTAGTACAAAGTAACTCTATGTTTTTATTTTTCCTAATCAGTGAGGGTAAGTTGGTGCATCTATAGAATTTAAGATTGTCCAAAAATATATTAAATTGGATTGTCTATGCATTTTATAAGTTTGTGCAAGTTCTATGTATAATTTTCCTTATTTAAATTTTTAGAGACAATTTTTGTACAGTGAGTGCTAAGTTTTATATTTCCACATTAAATTTCATTATCTTGTGAGTTCATAGAAATTGGTTTCATCCAGAAATGAGTTGTTTTGGATTTTATATGGATTTTGCAAGTTTGTCGATTTTTCTGTTGAAAAGATATTGTTTTAGCATTTTTCTTTTATATTTCCAGATTATAAACACATGGGGTCCATCTGTCACTCTATGAAACTTTGCAGAAAAACCCTTAGAGTCCATAGAAATCAACCTGCAGCCCTAATGCACATGTGAATTGAAATCTTTATTAAGAGTCCTTAGTATTTTGTGTTAATTACATTTAGGTCCTAGACCCATATGTCATTGAGTAGGATGTTTACATATTGGACCCTAGAGTTGTTCAAATTCTTAAAGACTAGTCCCTGGCTTCCAACAGCAATAGATCGGTTTGGCTGGGTGTTTTAGCCGTGGGTTGGCGAGTTCACCGGCGGCGATTGATGGCTCGGTTGGGGTTGGGGTCAATAGACAAAACGAAGAGCACGTCGTTGAGATTTCATTCCTCTACTTACCTCGGCTAGTGGAGGTCGGTGTAGCGTAGGCGGTGGCTAGAAACGGCGGAAGGTCCCTGCGGCACACGTGCGTTTTTGGCTCAAATTTCTTGCAGCGGGTTGCATGCATGTGAGTCTAAGAGGTGCCAGGGGGCTCACCGAACTTCTTGCAGCGGCTGGCGAGCTTTGGCCAGATGGCTTTGCTGGTGAAGCACGTCGGTGATGGCAATAGGCTTCGGGACAACGACGGCATGTCGATCTAGTCAAAGAATTCTTAAGACAATGCCTGCATGAGTTAGAACATTGCACGCAGAGGCCATGCGAACAAGGACACTCCAAGAATCTCACCCGAGAAGGGAGGAATGGTGGCGGCAACGGTAGATCGGAGTTGGAGAAGACGGTGACTGATCTCCATCCTCGCGGCACCGTTCATGAAGGTTCTCGGGACATTTTGAAGAGGAGGGTGACATGGTCTTGGTGGTGATGCAGCTCAGCCGGGAAAGCTTTGAGGCAGCGGGAACGGCTGCGTGAACCCGCGGCGCTGCATCGATGACAACGCGGCCGTGCTCTAGAACTCCCGTGGCGTGGTCGGCGTTCCCATCAAATGGCTGCAAGAAATGGGGCGAAATCAGAGCAGTGGACGCGGCATGATGATAGGATCTGGGAACGTGGAGAAGATGGCGACGACGATGACCCGTTGGATGGTGGTGTGACGCAAAAATCATTTGTAGTTTGTTCATAGAAATTAAACAAAGATAAGCTAAATTGGATCTTGTTTGAATTTTTATGGGACCTAAGAAGAGAATAAAAATTGAAAAATTATATTTATTCATGATAATTAACATAGTATTTGAGTAAATTATTTTCTATATACACTTATGTGCATTTTAATGAACTTTTAAGCAAGATGTCTTTTTAGCTCATAAGGATATTAATTGGCCTATTATTTTACTGTTTTGTCTAATTTGTTTGGGGCATCAAAACTAATTATTAAATTGTTCAAAAATTTTATTTGAGTTGATCATAACATTTGGCACCTACATAAATTTTTTCATGATTTTATCTGGTATGGGTTATTTTAGAAAATTAGCATAACCCTTTCTTTGTTTAGGTGTTCCCTCAATGTATACGCAACTAATATGGTTATATGGTTCATATTAAATTTTCCTTGAGCTGAGGAGATGATTTTTGAATTAAATTCTTAGGTTCTCATGTTATTACCCAAGATTAGTTGTAGGCTCATTTTGCAAATTCAAATCTCTTATGCTATGCTTATGATACTTATATTGAAATGCGAGTTCAAAATCCAAATGCACTAGGGACTCATTTTCAAAATATTTCTTTTATGCATTATTCATGCACACAAATATGATTTGCATCTATGCTCAGGTTTAGGAATGAAAAGTTTTATCTTGTTCTCAAATTTTAATCATGTAAATTTGGTTGAAGTTCTTCACCTAAGTTAGAAATGAAAAATTTTGGTTCACAAAATTGAAAACTTTACTTTCATTTCATTTTGTTTTTGACAAAAAAATCTTGACCCTGGATTTTGGGAATGTGACAAATGAGTTCAAGGGAAATTCTTTGAATAACCCTAAGAATTTGGCTAGAAAATGCAAATGCAACAACAGACACAAATCCAATAGTCGCAAGAAAGGAAAATGAAAGGATAAGGCACCACCACCCCGTGGCAATAGCATCAAGCATTGCAACAAGTGTGGATCTGACTATCATGTCGCTAAAGATTGTCATATCCAAAGTACCTCGTTCTCTTGTATCAGAAATCCCTCAAGGAGAAAAAGTCTTCTGCAGAACCAAGATATGAAGCACACTTCAATCTTACAAATGAAGCAAGTTCTGAGGTTCGTTCTAAGCAGGCTCCCATTGAACCACAAAACAGCCTCACTCCTGAGGATCCCGCTGCACTTTCTGCAATGCACGACATGCTCATCGAGTACTGCTCAACGGGCCCACTTGGAGATTTGTTGTAATCTTAGTGAGTTCCACTTCGAGATGAAACTACTTTAATCTCAGTGTGTGTCAGACAGTATAGTGATATCCTATAATATGTCAAACAATAGTTGTTGTAATAAGTAGAAAAGTACAAACTCCTTAAGTTATTAGGTTGTAAGACTTACTAGTCATTAGAGTATGTACTATTAAACCTCTGTAAACATCATACTATGTATTTGATGCTTAATTTAATGTATGTATACCTATATATTGAATAAAGAATTATTTACTAAGCAATTCTTCTTTCACTATAGATGTCCAAGGAAATCAATCCAATAGAAGAGCAATTATGCCTTGTGGACAGTGGTACCTCAAACTCTATACTTAGGGAAATCAAATACTTTTAGACTCTCAAAAAGAGAGATGGCAAAGTTTTGACCATCACTAGACACGATGTTGTGATAGTTTGGTCTGGACAAGCCACTATTACACTCCCAATGGATACACAAATTACACCTATTATGTTACAGAGATATCTCTCAAAATGGGTTCCACATTGAAACCCATATGCATAATCAAGAAGAATTTCTTCTCTTAACTAAACAAAACGGATATGGCAAACACATTTGTGAGAAAATTCAATCCCTCAAATCAGGATTGTACTATACATACATTAAGCCCATTGCACATGTTGCATATAAAGTAATTTTTCAAATGTCGATGAATTCCACACTTGGCATGATTAACTTAGGCACCCTGATATAGGGATGATGAGAAAAATTATTGGCAACTCTATTGGTCATAATTTCATCACTAAAAGATTTCTCAAATCCTCTGATTTTGTATGCACCGCATTTGCTACTGAAAATCGATTTTGAGACCCTCTTATCTCAAAATCAGAGCCGAACCACTTAACTTCCTTGAGCGCATTCCAGGAGATATTTGTGGCTCTATTGTACCAAGATCTGGACCGTTTAGGTATTTCATGGTTTTAATTGACGCATCTACAAGATGGTCTCAGGTGTGTCTTCTTTCGACACGAAACCGTGCATTTGCTAAAACAATGTATCAACTAATAAGGTTCAACGCAAATTACCCTGAACATAGGATTCAATGAATCTATATGGATAACCGAATTTAAATCCCATGCTTTCGATGATTATTACATGGCTTTAGGAATTCAGGTTCAACATTCTGTTCCATATGTCCACACACAAAATGGTGTGCTGAATCACTCATCAAAAGAATCAAGCGTATTGCTTGACCATTATTGATGAATTCCAAATTACCTTCGTCATGTTGGGGTATGCAGTACGGCACGCTGCTAACCTTGTCCAACTACGACCAACTGCATATCATGAAACTTCCCCAATGCAGTTAGTATGTGGAATCCTCCAAATATTTTCCATTTTCGTAAGTTCGGTTGTGTTGTATACATACCGATCTCACCACCACAGCATACCACTATGGGTCCACATAGGAAAGTGGGGATCCATGTGGTATTTAAATCTCCGTCGATCATAAAGTATTTGGAACCCCTAACAAGTGATCTATTTACTGCCCGGTACGCTGACTGTATCTTTGATGAGGAAAATTTCCTAGCATTACAGGGAGACGTCAAGTACTAGAAGGAATTCCAAGAAATTGATTGGGATGCCCAAGGTATTCTAGCCTCTTATCGACGTACTACTGAAACTGAACTACAAGTTCAGAAGATTATTCACTTGCAAATACTTGGAAATAACCTACCAGATGCATTTACCAATTATAAAGGTGTGATTAAATTTTTCATTCCTGCTTATAATGCGCCAGAAAGAGTGGAGATACCAAACAAAAGCACTCAACTTCCACTCACTAAAAAGAGTGGAAGAAGTACGACCACTAAGCGAGATACTATTGCTAACAAGCAAAGAAAGATGGTAAATGCAAACAAACCTTTAGATGGTAAACACCACATGGATACTATATATCAAGTAGATCATAGTGATCCGTGACCTAGCTCGCTGGTGCACAATTCTAAGACTGAAAATTCGAAAGACCCTGGACACATTATTTCGGGAGATCACGATGAGTCTATAAGGGTGGATGATCAACTACTTTGAGACTGGAGAATCTTTTGATAGAAAAGCTACAATTGTCGACACTTACTTCTCCGAGCAAATTGTTGATTGCCTCCAAGTTGATCTAGAACCTAGGTCTATAACAGAGTGGCAAAATCGCTCTAATCGAAACAAATGTAAGGACACAATTGAAATGGAATTAACCTCGTTCTATAAAAGAGATGTATTCTTGGCTGTTATGCCTACTCCTCGTGGTATCTTCCCTGTGGGATACGAATGGGTTTTCGCCCAAAAACAGAATGAAAACAATGAGGTTGTGAGAAATAAAGCAAGGCTCATAGCACAAAGTTTTACACAAAGAACTCGTGTTGATTTCAAAGAAACTTATTCTCCGGCCATGAGTGGTATAACTTTCTGATATTTAATATCATTGACAGTACAAAATCGTCTATCTATGCAGTTGATGGATGTAGTGACAACATATCTATATGGGTCACTTGATTATGATATTTACATGAACTTTCTTGACGCAATTGACATCCCAAATCAAAAGGTAAATCACAACATCTATTGTATTAAGTTGCAAAAGTCACTTTTGTGGCTTAAAATAATCAGGCAAAATGCGGTACAACCGATTAAGTTAATTTCTTTTGCTAAAAGGATACACTAAAACAGATGATTGCCCATGCGTCTTCATTAAAAAATCCCCACATGATTTTGCATTATCTCGGTATATGTCGATGACCTAAACATCATTGGCAATACACGAGATGTTAATGAAGCACATCATCATTTAAAGACGGAATTTGAGATGAAGGATTTGGATCAAACCAATTTTTGCTTAGGTCTACAACTTGAGCATTTATCTTCTAGAATCCTTGTACACCAAGCTGCATATACCCATAAAATATTAGAGAAATTCAATATGGATAAGTCATATCCTTCCAAAACTCCTATGGTTGTCAGATCTCTAGACATAGAGAAAGATCCATTTAGACCACAGGAAGATGGAGAGGATGTTCTAGGATCTAATTTTCCATATCTCCATGCTATAGGCATACTTATGTATCTTGCAAATAGTACTAGGCCAGATATTACTATCGTAGTTAATTACTAGCAAGATATAGCGCTGCTCCTACCAAATGCTATTGGAATGGAGTTAAGAATATCTTCCGATATCTTAATGGCACAAGAGATCTTGGACTTTTCTTTAAAAGGAACCAGGATCCAACTTTAATTGGGTATACTAATGCTAGCTATCTATCTGATCCCCAAATGACAAATCAAAAACAAGATTTGTACTTTTACAAGGTGAAAGTGCTATTTCATGAAAATCTTATAAACAGACTCTAGTAGCCACATCCACAATCCATTCTGAAATAATTGCATTATATGAGGCATCACATGAATGTATATAGCTTCGCAAAATGATTAACCACATATTAACAACTTGTGGCACTAGTTCATTGAATCACATTATATGAAGATAATTATGCTTGTGTTGCTACGATGGAAATTGGTTATATTAAGAGCAACATCAATAAGCATATTATATGCTCCTAAATTGTTTTATCCTTATGAGCTTCAGCAACATGGAGAGATAAACATCTTGCAAACTAAGTCATGTGATAATCTTGCCGATTTATTCACAAAATCTCTACTATATTCCAAATTCTTTAAATGTGTTGAAGGAATTGACATGAGATGACTTAAAAATTTATAGGTTTCAGGGGGAGTATATATCTCTAAAAAACAACCTATCTTCATTATATTGTATTATTTTCTTTTATGAGTTTTACCGTTTAGGTTTTCTCATTCAAAGTTTTTAATAAGGTAATATCAATATAAGCTATATGTCTTATCATTAACTTTTTCCCATTAGGGTTTTTAATAAATGATAACTATAGACATATTACTATTTTTGGCCATACTATAAGCTTTACTCATAAAAGTCTAAAAATAGCTAAATATATATCATGGCTCTTCTTATTATGTTTTACATTGGGTATTTGGGGAGTTTACCTGATATACCTACAATACTAATTATTATTATAATTTTTAAGATTCTTTTAAAAGACATCTGAAACAATCAATGATCAATGGTTGGATTCAATCAAGGGAGAGTGTTATGAAATTTTGGGTGATTTCATCCCCAACTTTGGATGGGATTGGCAGCCAGGTGAATAGGCATGGCAGTTGATGTGCCTCCCCACTCCTACGATATATGGAGATGAACCCGCGACAGTTGGGCCGCACACCTTCTCCCTCTCGGCACTCCTAGATAACCGGCGCGATGGTTTTCAACCATTGCGCCCCTACGGTTGCCATCGATTCTCATGTATAAATATTATGCAATGATCAAGAGAAATCCACCCCTTCGATCAATCTCTCTCACTCTCGGTTTCATTCTCAACACTCCAGACTGAGACGTACTGTGCTCCTGCTCTGAACCCATATAAAATCTCTTTATATGTATAATAAACCACGACAACTAGTTAAAAAACAGCTAAAAAATAAGAAAAGAAATAACAAGTATGATTGCTCTTGTATAAATTAAAAGCATGATAGCATTTTTTTGGCTTCAATTAATTTGGTTCTGCCAGTGCAACAGAGTACACACGCACTACCACTCGAAAAACAGAGAAAGAGTACACGCACTCGCCTGCATGTTACCATAGGTTTTTGTTAGAATTTGTTGTAGGAACTAATCAATACCACTTATAATGCACCTTATTGACGACTCAGATACATTTACTTTCTCTTACTCATCATCCAACGGTCTCAATCAACTGGATCAACCCCGCACAATCGCAATCTGTTTCCATATCTGTTGCCAATCAATCAATATCAATACCACTTATAATGCACCTTATTGATGGCTCAGATACATTCACTTTCTCTTGCTCACTCATCATCCAACGGTCTCAATCAACCGGATCAACCCCGCGCAATCGCAATCTGTTTCCATATCTGTTGCCAATCTGTTTCCATATCTGTGCTTGCCATCGCCGCGCCGCGCCATCGTCCGCAACGACGCCGCCGACCTCGCGCCATCGCCGCGCCAAGCCATTGTCCGCGACGATGCCACCGACCTCGCGCCACGCCATCGTCCGCGACTACACCGCACGTCATCGTCCATGACGATGCCGCCGACCTCGCGCCATGCCATCGTCCATGACGCCGCAACCGACCTTGCGTAAGTCCGACTGCAACTCCGCCAAGCTCTAAGCAAAACGAGACCGGTGAAAGCAATATTGTTGGGCTGGCAAAACGAGACCGGCGATGCCGCACGCCATCATCCGCGACGCCGCCGCCGACCTCGCGCCATCACCAGGCCACGCCATCGTCCGTGACGACGACGCCGACCTCGCGCGAGTCCGACTACAACTCCGCCAAGCTCCGAGCAAAACGAGACTGGCGAAAGCAACATTGTTGGGTTGGTCGCCCATCGTTTCTGAACACCTCGCGATTCAACTACACGAGGCACACCAATTTTCTCTTTCGTAGCCTGCTGCTGATCTGAATTTCGTGGCGCGACCCCGCGTAGGCCCTCCGCGAGAAGATCGTCGCCGGGCAACTCGCGACCTAGGTAGTACGCCACACGACGTTACCCACCCCCATGTCAATCTGTTGATGTGTTTCTATACAAAACTATGAGAGTGGCTTTCTGATGTGTGGATGGAACTAGCAAAAGTAGCAACGACGACGCAGTGTGCTTGTTCTTGCCTCTGCTTTGCTTTGGTTAGGTTGGTGCTTGAGTAGCCGGGTAGAGAGTAGGGGGTGGTTTATATAGGTGAGACATGGAAGCAGGTGAGATTCAGAGAGATGGCTCTGGTGTTGGCACTTGGCATGGGGAGAGGATCAAGTGGAGAGATGGATGCTGATGTGTTGCTAATTGCTCACTGGTGAGTGCTGACGCTCACGTCGTTATCTACTCCCATGTCAATCTATTGGTGTGTTTCTATACAAAACTATGAGAGTGGCTATCTGGTGTGTGGATGGAACTTGTTATTTCGAATTGATCTGAAATTTAGATTAGTACTTATGCTATACAGATACAGAGATTTGATTTATCAAGTACACTTCGTGAGATCTGTGTGGAGGAGGTGGTGCCGTGTTAGTTTGTATTAGGACAGTCAATTTGATGAAGCTATTTCTGTTTTAATTATGTGTAGTAATTGAATTTTACCTATGACAATTGCACTATAATTCATGGAGAGTGAAGACAGTCATGCTAGCTCTTAATATGAGACAATTACTGTCAATTATCGAATATCAAAGTGAAGCATATTTCATCATCTATAGTTTTTTTTGCCTGCAGTAATAGTCATTTGATAAATAAGTCTGTCATGGCGGATAGACGATCAACCCGCACAGCATTTGACGACATATCAAACATCATCGAAGAAGGTATGTTAATTGTTGTCATACATATTAAGTATATATGATTTTTAGCGAATTGTGACACACATTATACATGACATCAACAGAGACACCACCTGCAGATGATGAAGAGATAAAAAAGAGGAAAGAGAGGAATAGGAAACAATGCGAATATCGCGCACAAAAAAGGGCCGAGGAAACTAACGAACAAAGAGAGGAGCGAAATAGAAAGCAACGTGAATACCGTGCAAGGAAAAAAACCACTGGCAGTAGTAACGACTCCTGATCAAGGTATCCGCAATCTGGTCATGTATACTATTCTTCTTTGTTTATGCCTCGAAATGAGTAACACGCTAAGTTTTTATACACACATAACAAATACCAGTGGTTATGATAATGTATACTATTCTTCTTTGGTGATGTAGAACCTATATCAGGTTGCACGTATGTTAACATGACACCACTGGTTTATTCCATCTTGCTGCCATCTCGGTTGGGTGCGTCGTCTCTGTCGATGTAATTTTGATTATAATACTACATGATCAATATGCCACTGGAACATGTTGTTTTATTGAGAATTAAATGTTACAGGAGGAAAGTCACCATAAGAATATGATGTTTCAGCCATTTGCCAAGCATCAATACATCGTGACAAGGAAAATGATAAATACGTCAGGAAGCAACGAACATCGTTGACCTCTTTACATACCCAATGTTCAAACAACAACATAATTACTTCAGGTATGTTATCATCAAACTAATACATTGTAAATTTTGAGAGGGTGCATAGAGCTTGAGCAAGCTTGCCTCCAAAATCATGGTTAAATTTTTTTAAATCACCTTATAAATTTAAGAAAAAAATAAACAACTCATTAGTTAAATCTTACCTTAACCCTATTTTCTTAATAATTTTTGGCTCCGCTACAAGTACCATGTATATACGTACAAGCATACACCTTGTTTAGTGATAATTAGCTAGAATATGCATATAGATGTATAGTGCCATGCATGCATGTACGTGCATTGCAACCCAATATATACATGGATACATATGATCAGTTAATCTTGATCTCTGCCTAATGACCAGAATTAGGACCAACTAGCCATCACCTACCAACCATATTATATACTGACCAATTACATATATATAGTCCGTTGCTAAATGACCTCAGATTGTAGCATGTGTTTTATCATTCTGTTCTCTGATTTAGAATTCAGGATTCAGGAAACTGTGTGAACTAAGAAAATGTTTGATAGGGAACCCACATGCACAATATATTTCTATGCAATGATGGGTGTTTTCAAGGTTGCCCATTGTGTTTTTTGTCATTGTAGAATGCCAAGATAAGAGTATAAGCATGTTTCAGTATGACAAATACTGATATTATGGTTTGCAATTGCATGTTTCAATTGGCTTGTTTTGATTGCTCTACTTCTGATAGTAATACAAAGTCAAGGATCATGATGCAAGGGTTTAACACTAGAAAAGAATAGCAACTGGTGCATGATCACACCAATTGATGTCTGATTCAATTGATGTAGCTAGAAATGCAGCTTGGAAAGGTTCGGAATGAATTTAGTACTAATCTTGTCATTTTATGGTCATTGCATGGAAATTTTAAATGAGCCTCTAGCATATTTATGACTATTTTTAAGAAATTTTTAGAAGTATATCGTGTAGTGCCTTATAATTAAGGATTATTTTGCTTAGTTGTGCTTACCATATTCTTGTCTTGCCCAAGATAATTTCTCAATCATGAAGATTCTCAGTTATACCGGGGCGGCTATTTGGTGCAGCCTAGATATGAGGAACAACACGGGCCGAGAGGAGAAAGAAGGAGGATACAGAGCTTGTGTTGGTCTCAGCTATAGAGGAGCGGCGGGCATGGGGAGCTCATCGGCGTGTTACCAAGAGAGAAGCGGCGGGTACGGGGGGAACAAACGAGGAGGAGGAGCGTCTGAGCTCGAGCTGGACTACTGAAGGAGGCAATACAGGCGAGGAGGCTGGGAGGAGGAGCTGGAAACAAGGAGCGGGTTTGCGCGTGACCTGCTGGGCCAAAACCATCCGTGGCTGAATTTCCTCGCGCGTCTACATAAAATAGGAATTCTGCAGTCATACTGATTCAAGATGTAGATTTGACATAACAGCTATATATGTTTCTCCCGAGTAATCGTTACAATATTCAGATTCAGTTTGAGGATGCAAAACTTAGATATTCTTTTCCTTTTTGGCTTAGGTTTGTTTTTCTCCAGGTGGTGATGTTGATATAGGCCAATTAAGTCAAATGAAAAAAATTGCGCGTAATTTTTGTATGCCCAATAGTGGTGGATGATCAGAGTGACTTTTGTGTCCATTTTTCTACGTGCTCTTTCACCATTGAGGGTTCTTTACTTCTTTTACATGTATTTTATACTATGGAGTACAATGATGGAGAAGTGGGAGCTATGTATTGCTGTATCCTCAAACACTTTTATATTTAAATACAACGTGGTTTGAATATGTATTTATTTATTTATTACATGGTCACGTCAATTTAACTTATTTTACACTCAGATTAACTTAAATTTTTTATTACCAAATTTTGACGTGATGTTAACACGTGTTGTACAGATAGTCAATAATACGGGGAAGCTAAATGAGCAAGTACGTCTATTTTGACCATTTTGGCCATCTGAATATAAATACTGCTAGCTCATCGATAAAGGGGATTTAAGTTGACAGTGTCAAAGTTCATCCACAAAACCAATATGATTAATTCATTCCAGGTGGTCCGTCAATATCATAATAAATTAGTATTGTCATCCAGTTGTAATGGTGGTTCCTTTAGCTAAATATGCCAACTGGGCCCACATTCATCTCTACTCCAACAACAGAATCCATATTAATTGTGGTATTTCCTTTCTCGCTCTTTGAAATCAAATCAAACTTTTTAAGGTCAATTAACTTTATTGAAAAATTTAGTAACATATATAATATTAATTGTTCATTACAATTAATATTTAATGTATTTTGATAATATGTTTATTATGTGTTAAAATGGTTGCTATATATTTTTGTAATTAGATAAGTTAAAAAAATAAAACAACTTATAATAGAAAATAAGGGAGTATATCATATATCGATTCTGGTAGGCAGCCACATTTTTTTTTGCCAAATTCCGTTCTAGAACAGCTCCGGAAGCATGTAGTCTATGAGGATCAGGAACAGTACTAATACAACATATTAAAGCTCAACGAGGAAAGATCAACCGAACAAAGTTTAAAGTTTATGGCGATCTCTTTATGAAAGAAGAGGGAATAAAAAATCAGAAGCATCTCGATGAAGAAAGATCAACCGAACAAGTTAATGGCGAAACTTTCCCATAGCTCTTAGTCTCTAGAAAATTAAAACTGGAACATACGATTTATTTTTATGGTTGACAAACCAATATTTTAGCAGTTAGGATCTCCTGGCGAGAGGAAGAGTTGCCCTAGGCAAAAAGTCCCCGAGGGAACATGAGGACTATGCTAGTCTCGCTGGAGCCTATGCCGCAAGCGGATGACCAACTGCTTCAGGCCCTCAACCATGTCTGCAACTTCTTCGAGAAAGACCAACAGGTTCACATTGTTAATGCTCACCTATCTCTGCTCGTCCAAGGGTTGATTAAGCTGCGCACGGTGGTTCAAAGGGATAGATTAGTATGCAACTCTCCTTATCACCCGAGGCAATACCATATTATACGAGTGGAAAAGCACGATGAAGGGATCAACACTGGATCGTGCTCCTATACTAGAATCTGTTGATTATGTTGTTGGCTTTCCCCTTGGACTATCAAAAGGACATCTACATCAAAGCGACAGTTGCTTCTTTTGGCCGTTTGTTGGACTGGCATAGGGATGCCAACAAATCGAGGATTCTTGTCCGCATGCTGCTTCTGAGCCCGGATAGAGTGCCACGAAGCTTGGTGGTTTCAAGTGGCTCCCTCTTTGATGGCACCGGAAGGTCTTGGACTGTGCCGGTTTTCATTTTAAATGGCCAATTCCCTGACCAATTCCCGGTCGACGAAGACCCGGTCCCCCATGATGGACAGCCTCACCATCAGCACGACCCGATTCTGTCGGACATTGATCTGCACAAGGCAAACTGGGTGCATGCGCTGCAGGGCGTGGGAGGATATTTGGGATTTATGGGGAGGATCCCCACCAGGGCAACGAGCCACAATAGCAGCACGCTCAGCAACAGCACCAAGAGCATCAGCAGCAGGAGCAGCAACAACCACAGGATAACAATGAGATGGAGGTGGACGTGGAAGAAGATGCGTCGGATCCCTGGGACCCGCAGATCCCGGAGCACCCTCACTTCCCTCAGCATTATATGGATTTGGACCTATCAGTATCTTCGATGCAGTACCTACGAGCTTAGCAGCCTTGAGGAGCTCGCAAAGGCTTTGAATGAGGAACAAGACAGTTTCTTTTCCAGTGATGCCACCTCTCAGGCTTTGAATAAAGAGTAGGTGCGCTTTGAGGCGATCAGGGGTAGGTGTGCCACCATTACTTTCCATGGTCGAGGGACCTGCCAAAAAGAAATTGGAAATTTGGTGTATCCTCTGCTGCTCCTGTTCAGATTGACAAAAGTCTTCTTTAGCCGGAGGTCTAGCAAGCCTCTCAATTGCCGCATGGGCTTGAATTGGTGGCATGGAAGCTAGTACGCCTAGTCATCGCCCTTCAGATATGGCCCATGTTAGACAAAGCGCTGAGAGAAGCCTGTTTGAAGAAGAAGAAGAATGCAGCCCATCCCTTGAGCTCAAGTCTACCAATAGCCTCCACGCCTACTGATGAACATGGATAGCGAGGATAGAAAAACAAGCTTCAACCTGGTAAAACTACCCTTGCTCTCCCAACCAAAGTTTCAGTAAACAACTCTCTCATTCCACCAGTGCAGAACAGCGTCAGATGTAGCACTAGAATAAATGCTAATAAAAATGGTTTTTTGCCCAATAGTAAAACTCGATGCCAATCCTACCAAGAAAAGGAAGGTTGCTGTTGGGCAGATCAATGAGAGCATAGGACAAGAAGGGTCGGTCGATCTCCCAGTGTTGCAGGGTTGGGGCATTAGCTGTGGGTGTCTCCTGGGGAGTTCATCAAAGAAGTCCTGATGCAAGCTCTAGATGAATCGGATCGCAATGTTGCTCCCGCCACCCCATCGGCTGATCTTATTTAATATCCAGTACCCACCTTTCTTATTTGTTGCTAATTTGGTACTGTTAATTGTGATGCCTCGTATCTTTTGGAACTGTTGGGATATGGAAGACTCCTGTAATATTTATTAGTTTGTGGTTAACTCCTGGATGTCTCTTTATCTTTATCGCTGGCCCTTTACTCGTGATCAATATGTTTTTATGCTTGTGATGGCTTCTTTGCATCTCGAGAGTCTTCTCAATCTGCCCAGTCACCTGATCATGCTGACCATATCAGGCTTTCTTACCCTCCCACACCATTATCCCCATGAATAATCGAGATTGGTATATTTTATGTTGGAATATCAGAGGGATCAATGCCCCAGAGAAATGGGAATCCATTAGAAATAAAATTGAAGAAAGCGCTTGTGCGGTGGTCTGTATCCAGGAAACAAAGAGAGAACACTTTGATAGAGCTTACATAAGAAAATTAGCCCCCAAGCGTTTTGATTGCTTTGATTTCATGCCTTCTATGGGGGCTTCAGGGGGCATCCTAATCATTTTGAAAACCAGTGTTCTCTCTGGTGTGGTCTTTGACAAACTATCTTTTAGTCTCTCTATCACCTTTAACTCCAGTATTCAGTCTTGGAAAATGACAACTGTGTATGGTCCCTGTGATGAGCCCGCTCGCTTAGAGTTCATTTCCTAGTTCAGAAACCATAATATTAAAGACAATGACAATTGGATTTTTTAGGGGATTTTAACTTTTATAGATCCCTCAGTAATAGAAGCAAACCGGGGGGTAATATTATGGACACTTTGATCTTCAATGATGCGATTGGCCACCTAGGTTTGGTTGAGATTCTGTTAAAAGTTAGAGCTTATACTTGGAGCAATATGCAAACTGATCCGCTTTTGAACAACTGGACTGGTTTTTCACCTCAACAAACTGGACGATAGACTACCCTAACACCATGTCATCCCTTTGGCCAGAATCACCTCAGATCACATCCCGTGTAAGATAGCTATTAGCACTGACATCCCCAAGGCTAAAATTTTTCGCTTTGAAAACTACTGGATTGAACAAGAGGACTTCATGGATACGGTGTGTTGACGGTCGTTATCACCTTAAATCAGACCATCAACTCCTGCATAAGTGGAACGAACTAAGCATATCAACGTAGTGGTAGGGGTTTTAAACTAACATTTTTCCACGAGTGTTGGTAAATTAATGTATGCATGTCACTTTTGTACCAAATTGAAGTGAAAGGTGTGCTTTCATGGCGATGAACATAACTCCAACCAACCGGCGATCGCCACATCAACCTCCACGGATCAAAGGGCCCACAAGTCGGGTGAAACCGACTTAAATCAACATCAAACATCTGGGAACCGACTTAAGGGCCCACAATTCAGTCTCAGGAGAAAGTCGATGGGGGAAGGCGCCAGCCAGGGTTCGGCTGAACCCTGGTTCGACCGAACCAGCTCAGTCGCCATTTCCCCCCAAACTCCACGTGGCGCCCCTCAAGCCTCCTCAATGACGGTTAGGTGGGTATGGTTGTTTCTAACCACCATACAATCGTCATTCCAAGCCCATAAAAGGGGAGCTCATCACTCACTTCAACATATCTCCAAGAATATCAATGCTTCGATTCCAAAGGTTGTAGTGCTATTTTTAGTGCTTAGAAGATAGGTTAGAGAGTGAGGGGAAGCTCCGAAAGAAGTGCCCCAAATGTCAGAGATTTCTCCGAGGGGTAGTGCGGAGGAGTGCCGGGAGTCCCGGTGCCGACCTTCAGCCTTGTACCTCGACGAATGCTTTCTTCAATAAAGTAAGTGTTCGTGTTTACTTTGGTTGTTAAGCATTTACATTGAGTACTTTACTTTACTTTAATTTTGCTTGTGGGATCACCGTCCTAAGTTGGGTGCTCTAGTCTAAGACCTCTGATAAAGACGGGTGTTCTTGGTCGAGACTAGAGTAGTATTCAATAGTTTAGACGTGGTGTCTAGGCTAGAGATTACCTTTGTTTGCCTCATACTCCATGGGTGAGAGGTAGGCAGCAGGTAGTGACAGCCCTGTCCATCCTTAGTATTCCTCCATGTTTGGGTATGACGTAGATCTATAGGTTGGAGTCACTCAGCAGACCGAGTGTAAGCCGGCGCCCGAAGCAAGCAAGAGAAAAGCTAGAGTAATTTACCTACTTCTTAGCGCCACAACCATAGTAATCCTCTCTATATTATCGCCTACCTAATCTTGGATGTCCTTGGATGATCCTTTCTCTTAGATAGTTTCTACCGTTCCTTGGATTTGATATCCCTTGGAATACTCCCTTGGGTGAAGTGCTACAACGGTATTCCGTGCGCTTGCGGATTAATCTATGGTCGTAAGAAATACCAACAAGCATTTCTGCCGCCATTGCCGAGGAACGGTTGCTGATTTATCTTAGAGCTTAGGTCATACTCGTATCTTTTTGTTTTGCTTTTATCCCCTGGATTATGGAGCAATCTATCCAAAGTTTATCTGCTCCGAAGGGCGAGTTCTTTGAGCCACCACAATCTTCTGAGCCAATTCTTTCAACTAGCTTTGAACTCTGCCCATGCTTTATAGCCATGGTTCGGGAGCAATCCTTCTCTGGGCAGGACCATGAGAATCCATACCATCATCTGTGAGAGTTCAAGCAATTGTGTTCATGAATGGCAATTCTAGGCATGACGCAAAGAACTTTGAGGTAGAAGTTGTTTCCCTTTTTGCTTACCGAGAGGGCAAAGCAATGATACACTCTTACCGTAGAGAACACACGGTGATTGGGAAAAACTCAAAGACAAGTTTTGTCTTGCTTTCTTCCCGCTAACCCGTACTACATCTCTGCAAGAATAAGTTCTCAAAGTTCTACATTTCAGCATACTGAGAAGGAAAGTATAGGTGCAGCTTGGGCCAGGTTCTCAATGCTCGTTCATCCCGGCCCCGAGCTGTCTTTACCCGACCATGTGCTGTTGCAACATTTTTGGTCCAGTCTTGGCAAAGAGTCTACCCTATACCTTGATATCACATCCAGTGCTTCGTTTTCACAAAAGACTCCGGCGGAAGGAAGGGAAATCCTAAGTCATATCTTAGAGAACACCTCCTTCATCGAAGATTATCGTGAATCACTATTGACGAACAAGGAAAGCGCTGAGGATCACCCTCCGACCGAGTCTCATGCTTTAAATTGCATATCTCAAGACACGGCTATAGAAACCTCACTCGAACCAGAAACACCGAAGGATGAAGCAATTGAAACTTCGGAGTTTCGTTTTAATTTCGAGGATGATCTTTTCGAAGATAATGGAAATACCTCAAATTTCTTCTGCAAAAAGAGACCACACATTAAGATTCCCCCTCCCGTGCCAATCGAGGATAAATTCCTTAGAGAGACCATGAAGGGATTAACGTCCATTATGAGCCATGAGTGGTTGAAAGAGTGTGAATTATATCGTCTGAATTAATTCGGATTTGTTCACCTTCGTCAACCATTCATTGCAACATAAGAGGAACAACGGTCAAGGTCCTTTACAATCCCACAGTCGGGAAAAATATCATTTCTGATTCCCTTGCATTCGCACTTCTCAGTGACGAACCTTTGACCCCGACTCTTAAAACTTTCAAGACTCCTCATGGAGATATATTAGAAAGTTATGGGATTTTGTAGAACGTGACTTTAAGTCACGAAAAGCTTGAGGCAATCCTAGATTTTCATGTGTTCGAAGTCTTAGACTATGACATTCTAGTCGGGCATCCGCTTGAAAAGCTCTTCTTAGATGCACCGACTCTAGGAGTCCTCAATATCAAACTCGGGAGGGACTCATTCTTAGTTCCTATATCCAGAGCTATGAATTCCATAGCTGGGCCCTCACCTGAGTATGAGCCTGTCAAGGAAGTTTTGGAGGTTTCTCCCTTTGAATCCCCAGAGTCCGTCCTTGAGAAAGAAGCTCACCTTTTTACTCAAGAATCGGCCGACTCTGGAGAGACAATTGAGTTACCCATGTCAGAACCACCATCACAACCTCCGATAGAGCTCAAACCTCTACCTTCTGGCCTTCGATATGCTTTTCTTCATGGAGATTCAAAATCGCCTGTCATCATCAGTGACAAGCTTTATGAGATTGAAACTTCCTAACTCATCTCTATTTTAGAAAAAGCATCGATCTGTTCTAGGCTACTCACTCTAAGACCTCAAGGGAATAATTCCCACTCTCTGCTCACATCGCATCCCTACTGATCCAAGTCTTACACCTTCTAGGGAGCCTCAAAGGAGGTTGAACAATGCGATGAGAGAGGTGGTGAAAAAGGAGGTTTTTAAAGCTCCTTCATGCGAGGATAATTTATCCTGTTCCCTATAGTGAGTGGGTTAGCCCAATCCAAGTAGTGCCAAAGAAGGGAGGAATGATGGTCGTTGCCAATTCTCACAATGAATTAATTCTGCAACGCACTGCCACGGGATGGAAGATGTGCATAGATTATCGGAATCTTAACAAGGCAACAAAGAAAGATCATTTCCTGCTTCCTTTCATCGATGAGATGTTGGAACGGTTAGCGAATCATTCTTTTTTCTGTTTCCTTGATGGGTATTCTGGATATCATCAAATTCCTATCCATCCCGATGATCAAAGTAAGACCACATTCACATGCCCCTATGGAACGTATGCCTATCGCAGGATGTCGTTCGGGTTGTGTAATGCACCCGCATCGTTCCAAAGGTGTATGATGTATATTTTCTCAGACATGATTGAGCAAATCATGGAAGTTTTCATGGATGATTTCTCCATCTATAGAAAAACCTTTGATCATTGTCTTGAGAATTTAGACAAGGTCTTACAAAGATGCCAAGAGAAGGACCTGGTGCTTAATTGGGAAAAGTATCATTTCACGGGTTTGCTACGAAACATGGAGTGGGATGTGAGCGATCAAGATGGAATTTGTCCCTCCTTTGGAGAGATATCTCTGGGCCCCTCGAGGTAATGGATTATGGAAATGCATGGCCATGCTAAGTTGATTGAGGAGTCAATCAACGGATAGATAATCCAATACGGTTCGAGTGAATGGTTAAGCTATTGAAGGGATGGCACACATCTTGCCTATAGCTTAAGCGGTATCGTGAGGCAAAGGGATTTGTGTACACATTACAGGTTCGAGCCGATATTATATTCTTGTATACTATGGTGTCAATATGTGCTGCTAGGCGCCGTCGTTGACAGTCGGCTGAGTTGGACTCGAGCCGACGATCGGCTAAGTTAGACTATAGCCGAAACCGAGTATACCTGAACCCCGTGGTCGCACGCTAAAGGGGATAAGAACAGGCATTCGAGTTGGACTCGGATACGGCTCGATCGGATAGGGATCCGATCGGATAGAGTCCTATGGGCTTACGACGTGTGGGCGGCCAACTCTATGAGATACGGATGAGATCCGATTCAAAATAGAGTCCTAATCGGCCACTAGTCCCGTCGGCCAACTCTATATAAAGGAGGGAGGGGTGGAGAGCTGCGGCATGTCAATTGCATCGCGTGCAATGAGTCGTCGAGATCAATCTCCACGGAAACCCTCCCCACTTTCGAGCTAAACCCTAGCCTTGCATCGCGTGCTAGCACACGGGTGTACGGCGTTCGTCCCCGGACGTGTGGATACCGGCAGAGGCGCGCTACGTTGCGCGCTGTTGATCGGCTTCGGATCGGCTGCGGTCGGGCGCATCGGAGCGAGACGTGAGAACGCGGCCGGACGACTCGAATCGGCTGATTGGCGAATCGGCTGTATCCGGGAATCGGCTACACTGTTCCGGATCGGATTGCCCTGATTGGCTATTCCGCTGCACTCTAATAAAATCGGTAACGATCTATCGGCCCTTACTTGCAAGTGTTCCTGGTTTGCGCGGTAAAAAGTTTTTGTTTTCGGCTAGCGTAGCCTCCGCGTAACCCATCAGTGGTATCAGAGCTAATCTTGCTTAGTTCGGGTTTTAGATTGGATCTGGAACAAGTTTTGCGCACGGGTTGATTAGATCAATCGATTTTACGGGATTTATTGAGGAGAGTTGAGGGTAATTGCGTTCCTTGATAGTGTATCGGAACGACGTAATGTGATTACGTCGAAGCAATTTTCATATAACTCGGTTTGAGTCGGCTTCGAGATAGCGTTCCTTGATAGTGTATCGGAACGGTATAATGTGATTATGCCGTAGCTCTGCGATAAGTAGAAAACGTTTCTACGCCTAACTTATTTTTGCAGAGAATGCTTTGAGATGGTATGGCCCTATTGTATGTATGAGATGTATGAGATGCATGTAATATTCTTTCATATGTGCAATCCCTGTAATATTCTTTCATACGTGCAATGCTTGTAATATTCTTTCACGACCTGCGAGTCGATGTAATCTTCAATTAGAGCTTCTATAGTAGTAGCTTAGTTTGAAGAAATCAAGCAGTCGGCACTCGAAAGAACGGTGATGAAGATGGAGATCCTGTACACCGGCATGGAGATGGAGATCACCATATGAAGGGGGCCATACTATTTCACTATATGCTATTCTACCTGCTTTCATATATGTGATATGTTTGTTTGATAGGATAGCATCCCTCGCAAAATTAAGTAGTAATGATGCCCTTCCAAATGTTGCACCCGTCACCGTTATGCTCGTCAATGGTGGGTCTACCAAAGCAGAGTGCCATTCTCTATCATAACACGAGGGGGTATATGTCAGACATATACATGCAGGAGCATTTGGTTTACTTAACAAGGCTATCAAAACAGTTTTGGGCCTTGGGGCATAGGTTGGCGCCGGGGCATGGAGATGCCACACCAACAACAAGAGTCACATAGAGATGTGATTAGCAAGGTGTTGCTTACCGATGTTACTAATTTTCTAGCAGTGATGCCAAAGCTCACTAGAAAATTAATTAACATGTGGATCTTGACCCAATACGTAACCTAGAGGGAAGGTGGAAAATACGTAATGGGAGTCTTATGTTAAATTGTTTAACAAAAGACATAGCAAAAACATTGTGCTAAACTTTGCTTTTTCGTTGTAGAATAAATGGCGGCTAATACTACACCCGTACCTTTAATTTGCGATCTATTCTCGAAAAGAAAAAATTAAATGGAACAAACTTTATGGATTGGTATCGCAACTTGAGAATTGTTCTCAAGCAAGAGCGTAAGGAGTACGTTCTTGAAGTACCCTATCCCGAGGATTTGCCAAATAATGCCACCGCAACGCACGGAGGGCTTATGAGAAGCACACTAATGATGCCCTAGATATAAGCGTCTCATGCTTGCTACAATGTCCCCCGAGCTTGAAGCAATATGAGAGCAGCGATGCTCACACTATTATTCGGGGGCTGCGTGGCATGTTTGAGAACCAAGCTCGGGCCGAGAGGTTCAACACCTCAAAGTCCTTGTTTGCGTGCGTGTGCTTGTTGAGGGAATCCGTCGCGTCCGCATGTGATAAAGATGATTTGCTACATTGAGAGTCCGGAAAAGCTGGTTTTCCCTTAGCCAAGAGTTGGCTACGATGTGATTCTCCGTCGCTCCCTCCGAGCTTCGAGCCATTCATATTAAATTATCACATGAACAATATGGATAGGACCTTGGCTGAATTGCATGGGATGCTAAAGACATGAGGAGAGTATCCAGAAAACGGTCATCATGTGATGATGATGCGAAGGTTAAGCGCAAACCACTGTCAAGAAGCTTTGCACCAAGAGGAAGTTAACTCCCGATGAGATCGCGAGTGCCTCCAATGCAAAGAAGGGCAAGAAAGGGTCGGCGGCATCGATGCCGTTTGCTTCTATTGCAAGGAAACAGCCACTGGAAGAGGAATTGCAAGAAGTACATGGAGGATCTCAAAAGGAAGCAAAGTACGACTTCGCTTCGGTATTAATGTTATAGACATTAATCTTGCTACTTCACCTATTGACTCTTGGGTATTTGATACCGGATCGGTAGCTCATATTTGCAAGTCGTTGCAGGAAATGAGAAGAAGTAGAGGCTTGAGAAGGGGCGAGGTGAACCGCGCATCGGCAATGGAGCAAGCGTTGCTACACTTTGTCGGCACAGTACCACTCACTCATCTACCTTCAGGATTAGTTTTGGAATTAAATAATTGTTATTGTGTTCCAACACTATGTCAAAACGTTATTTCCGCTTCATGTTTGCAAGCGGAAGGATATGATTTTAGATCAATGGACAATGGTTGTTCAATATATCTTAGAGATATGTTCTATTTTCTTGCTCCATTGGTGAATGGATTATACGTTTTGAATCTTGAAGCGTCTCCCATCTATAACATTAATACGAAAGGCAACTCTCTAATGATATAAACCCCACGTTTATCCGGCATTGTCGCTTAGGCCATATAAATAAGAAACGAATGGAGAAGCTCCATAAGGATGGTTTGCTTCACTCTTTTGATTTTGAATCATTTGAGACATGTGAGTCTTGTTTACTTGGTAAGATGACAAAGGCACCTTTCACGGGACACAGTGAAAGAGCAAGTGACTTGTTGGCACTCATACATACCGATGTATGTGGACCAATGAGCTCAACGGCCGAGGTGGTTATCGTACTTCATTACCTTTACCGATGACTTTAGTAGATATGGTTATATCTACTTAATGAGGCATAAGTCCGAATCCTTTGAAAAGTTCAAAGAATTCCAGAATGAAGTACTGTAATCATTTAGGGAAAACAATCAAGTTTCTACGATCGATCGTGGAGGAGAATACTTGAGCCAAGAGTTTGGTAATCATCGAAAGATTGTGGAATTGTTCCACAGTTGACTCCGCCGGGAACTCCACAATGGAATGGGGTGTCCGACGGAGAAATCGCACCTTGTTGGACATGGTGCGATCGATGATGAGCCAAAGTGATCTTCCGTTATCCTTTCGGGGATATGCTCTTGAAACAGCTTGCGCTCACACTAAATAGAGTTCCATCTAAGTCGTTGAAAAGACACCATATGAGATATGGACAGGGCAACCCCCTGGTTTGTTTTTCTCAAAATTTGGGGATGCGAAGCTTATGTAAAGCGTTTAGTCCGACAAGCTCACACCCAAATCGACAAGTGCTTCTTTGTGGGATATCCTAAGGAAACTAAGGGATATTACTTTTATAATCGGGAACAAGGCAAAGTGTTTGTCGCCCGACACGGTGTCTTCTTGGAGAAAGAGTTTCTTTCAAGAAGGGTTAGTGGGAGCAGGGTGCATCTTGAAGAAGTTCAAGAAACACCGAAAACGTTTCAGCGACCACGAACCACAAGGGAGGAGCAAAGTGTTGCGCCACCGGTTGTAGATACACCAGCCCCACGGAGGTCCGAAAGATCACGTCGTGCACTGCGAGCAGTACAGTGCGGAACAATGTGATATATTGTTGTTGGACAACGATGAACCTAAGACCTATGAGGAAGCGATGGTGGGACTCGATTCCAACAAGTGGCTTGGAGCCATGAAATCCGAAATAGAATCCATGTACGACAATCAAGTTTGGAACTTGGTTGATCCACTGATGGTGTCAAAACCATTGAGTGTAAATGGGTTTTTAAGAAAAGGCCGATATGGATGGAAATGTTCACATCTATAAGGCGCGATTGGTGGCGAAAGGTTTTAAACAGATTCAAGGAGTTGATTATGACGAAACCTTCTCGCCCGTTGCAATGCTTAAATCTATTCGGAT
Source organism: Oryza australiensis (assembly GCA_019925245.2). Taxonomy (NCBI): domain Eukaryota; kingdom Viridiplantae; phylum Streptophyta; class Magnoliopsida; order Poales; family Poaceae; genus Oryza; species Oryza australiensis. Next base: position 4,385,095 of record JAIFGZ020000565.1, read on the forward strand.
CATCCTAGCGATTGCTGCATATTTCGATTATGAGATATGGCAGATGGATGTCAAAACGGCTTTCCTAAATGGAAACCTAAGCGAGGATGTATACATGATACAACCTCGGGGTTTTGTCGATCTAGAATCGCTGGAAAGATATGCAAGCTACGAAATCCATTTATGGATTGAAGCAAGCATCTCGGAGTTGGAATATTCGTTTTGATGAAGTAATCAAAGGGTTTGGTTTCATCAAAAATGAAGAAGAGGCCTGTGTTTACAAAAGGTCAGTGGGAGCGCAATTGTATTTCTAATCTTATATGTGGATGACATATTCGATTGGAAATGATATCCCTATGCTTGAATTCGTCAAGTCTTCATTGAAAAATAGTTTTTCCATGAAAGACTTAGGGGAGGCAAGCATATATATTAGCATTCGGATCTATAGAGATAGATCCAAGAGGCTAATTGGATTAAGCCAAAGTACATACATTGACAAGGTGTTGAAAAGGTTCAACATGCATGATTCCAAGAAAGGTTTCTTGCCCATGTCACATGGCATTAATCTTAGCAAGAATCGGTGTCCTCGGACACATGATGAGCGGAATAAGATGGGTATGGTTCCATATGCTTCGGCAATTGGATCCATCATGTATGCCATGCTTTGTACACGCCCGGATGTCTCGTACGCTTTGAGTGCTACGAGCAGATACATCGAGATCCGGTGAAGGTCACTGGACTACAGTAAAGAATATCCTTAAGTACTTGAGAAGAACTAAGGATATGTTCCTAGTCTATGGAGGTGAAAAAGAGCTCGTTGTAAGTGGTTACACCGATGCTAGCTTCCAAACAGACAAGGATGATTATAGATCACAATCTGGGTCCGTGTTCGCCCGAACGGAGGCGCAGTCACTGGAAGAGTTCCAAGCGGATACCGTTGCGATTCTACAACGGAGGCCGAGTACATTGCCGCTTCGGAAGCCGCAAAGGAGGCTGTTTGGATCAAAAAATTCGTTTCGAGCTTGGTGTGATAACTAGTACGACTGGTCCAATGTCTCTCTATTGTGACAATAGTGGAGCCATTGCGCAAGCCAAGGAGCCGAGGTCACATCGGTAGTCCAAACACATACTTCGGCGATATCATCTCATCCGCGAGATTGTGGACAGAGGTGATGTCAAGATATGCAAAGTGCACACGGATCTCAACATAGCCGATCCACGACAGAACCTCTCCTCGCCGAAGCATGAGGCGCACACAAGAGCAATGGGTATTAGATACTTACATGATTGACTCTAGTGCAAGTGGGAGATTGTTAGTGATATGCCCTAGAGGCAACATGGAGATGTTGGATATCACGTCAATGTTTATGTATTTATGAATAAAGTGTTATTCGGTTCCATGAAATAGACATCTTGTATTGATCAATAAGTACGTGTCTTATTTATGAGACTCTTTATGTATGAATCTATTTCTAAACGATCCCCGATCATACGTCATATTGTTGAAACAAATATGATTCTAAGATCGGCATGTTTATTGATTGATGATCATGTCTCATAGATCATGGGTATGGAGATACCAAATCAATAAACATGGACATATGTGTTGGAGAACACATTGTTGGATAGACCCACCATGAGACACTACAGGAATTAATGTGCCATTAGTTGGTCTCAGGTAGTGTTGGTACAAAGTCCTTAGACCTGAGATCACCATGGATTCCAACATGTGTAGTAGCCTACTTTGGGACTACCAAACGCTATTCCGTAATGCGGGTAGTTATAAAGGTAGTTTTCGAGTTTGCTATGAAACATGGAGTGGGATGTGAGTGATCAAGATGGAATTTGTCCCTCCTTTGGAGAGATATCTCGGGCCCTCGAGGTAATGGATTATGGAAATGCATGGCCATGCTAAGTTGATTGAGGAGTCAATCAACGACGATAATCCAATACGGTTCGAGTGAATGGTTAAGCTATTGAAGGGATGGCACACATCTTGCCTATAGCTTAACCGGTATCGTGAGGCAAAGGGATTTGTGTACACATTACGGTTCGAGCCGATATTATATTCTTGTATACTATGGTGTCAATATGTGCTGCTAGGCGCCGCTGTTGACAGGTCGGCTGAGTTGGACTCGAGCCGACGATCGGCTAAGTTAGACTATAGTCGAAACCGAGTATACCTGAACCTACGTGGTCGCACGCTTAAGGGGATAAGAACGGCATTCGAGTTGGACTCGGATACGGCTCGATCGGATAGGGATCCGATCGGATAGAGTCCTATGGGCTTACGACGTGTGGGCGGCCAACTCTATGAGATATGGATGAGATCCGATTCAAAATAGAGTCCTAATCGGCCACTAGTCCCGTCGGCCAACTCTATATAAAGGAGGGAGGGGTGGAGAGCTGCGGCATGTCAATTGCATCGCGTGCAACAGAAGTCGTCGAGATCAATCTCCACGGAAACCCTCCCCACTTTCGAGCTAAACCCTAGCCTTGCATCGCGTGCTAGCACACGGGTGTACGGCGTTCGTCCCCGGACGTGTGGATACCGGTAGAGGCGCCGCTACGTTGCGCGCCGTTGATCGGCCGGATCGGGCGGTCGGGCGCATCGGAGCGAGGCGTGAGAACGCGGCGGACGACTCGAATCGGGCGATTGGCGAATCGGCTGTCTCCGGGAATTGGCTACACGTTCGGATCGGATTGCCCCGATTGGCTATTCCGCTGCACTCTAATCCAATCGGTAACGATCTATCGGCCCTTACTTGCAAGTGTTCCTGGTTTGCGCGGTAAAAAGTTTTTGTTTTTGGCTAGCGTAGCCTCCGCGTAACCCATCACGTTGGCCGTAGCCGCGACGACGGTCTTGATTTTGTCCAAGATTGGGGTCACGTTGGGGGGCGCCGTCTCGATGACGGTGTCCAGGAGTGTGAGGGCAGCAACAGCGTTCTGCTGTGTTGTCTGGAAGATATTGGTGTTGCGGACCCGCATTTGAAGTATAGCCTCTTGAGCAGATCGTCCGGCTGCCCTTAGATCCTGCTTCCTTCTGTCGGCTTCCTCTTTGCGCTTCTTCTCCTCTTTGGCCTGCTTGCGCTCTTGCTCAATCCTGGCTCGTTCTTCTTCCGCAAGCCTGCTGGCCATGGCTGAGTCGGTCTCGGCCACCTCAGCCTTGAGGACGTCAAAGCACTTCAGCTCGTAGTCCTTGTTGCAGTCGGAGTCGTCGGCTTCGTCCGAGGGGATGCCATAGAGGTCGTCAAAGCCTGAAGAGCTGAGATATTCGTTGAGATCCGAGGATGAGCACGAGCCAAATGGCTGAAGGATGACCGCGACCTCCCTCGAGCCTGGGTTGCTCGGATCTGGATCGTTCCAGTCCGAGTCATAGGTTGAGGATGTGGGCTCCTCCGAGTGGGTCGACCTCGACTCAGGGGAGAGAAGCTTGCCGTAGATCTCAGCGGCGTTTGGTAATCCAAACGGTGCCGAGAGGTCTTCTTTCGAGTAGATTGTCTCTGTTGGGGAGATGAGAAGGTCGCTGCAGATCTCAGCGGTGTTCGGTAGTCCGAACGGCGCCGAGTGAGTTCTTCCCTCGGAGTGGATGGACTGCATCTTGGAATCCAAGATTTCGTCGTAGATCTTGGCGTTGTTCGGGAGCCTGAACGGCACCGAGTGGGTTTCTCCTCCCAACTGGTTCGAATTCGAGTCGAACGAGGAGAACTTGTCGAAGTCGTTGGCGGCGAAGTCGCCGAATCTTGAAGAAGATCCCATCACGCTTGTCGGCGAAATTGTCGAAGAAATCTTGACGTGCATCCCCTACGTGGCGCGCCAACTGTCGAAACTTTGTTTCGGCAATAGAAAATTGGGGGTGCAGTCAAGATCGCTAAGCTCGATGGGTTAGGTGGAAAATAGGGATTTAGGCAGGTTCAGGCCCTCTCGTGAGGTAATACCCTACTCCTGTTTCGGGGATTCGATCCGTCGAGTGTATATTGATCTCAAGATCTGTAGCTCAGAAAACTCATATCCCTCAAGGGACGCCCCTTACCCCCCTTATATAGTCTTGGGAGGCGGGCTTACAAGTCGGAAACCCTATCTTACTCTAAACCGGTTTCCTCAATCTTACCAAACCGTGACTATGGGCCGTTGCCTTATCTCAATCAGCAACGTAACACCCAAGTCATAGTTGGTTTACATATTTGACAGACGTAATCTATCCCTATCTCCAGTCGGATAAGCTTGCCATGTGGATACCCGATTGCCATAATGTCCACACATACCTTAAGGCAAAGTGGAACTTTTTGATGTATGGGGTATTGACTTCATGGGACCCTTCCCAAGGTCCTATGATTGTGAGTATATCCTGGTGGTTGTTGATTACGTGTCCAAGTGGGTAGAAGCAATGCCTTGCCAAGATACTAATGCCAAGCATGCCAGAAAGATGTTTCATGAGATCATCTTCCCTCGGTATGGAACGCTGAGGATGGTGATAAGTGACGGAGGATCTCATTTCATAGATAAGACTTTCCAAAACTTCTTGAAGGAGCTCGGAGCCCAGCACAACATAGCAACTCCATATCATCCTCAGACCAATGGTCAAGCAGAAACATCTAACAAGTAGATCAAGAATATTCTACAGAAGACTGCTCATGAGATGGGGAAATCATGGAAGTTGAAGCTACCTGATGCACTTTGGGCATATCGGACCGCGTATAAGACGCCCCTCGGCATGTCACCCTATCAACTCGTTTATGGAAAAACATGCCATCTACCGGTCGAGTTGGAGCATAGGGCTTACTGGACGATCTGAAAGTGGAACATGGACTTTCATCAAGCCGAAACCCGTAGAAAGATGCAACTTTCGGAGTTAGAAGAATGGAGAGACAAGGCCTACCATAGTGCCATGATTTACAAGGAAAGAACGAAACGATGGCACGATAAGAGAATCAAACCAAAGGAGTTCAAGCCTGGGGACAAGGTATTACTCTTTAATTCCAAGGTCAAGCTATTCGGGCATGGAAAACTTCGAAGCAAGTGGGAAGGACCGTTAACGGTCATCAACTTGTCAACACATGGGGCAATCACACTCCAAAATGACAAAGGTAACATTTTTAAGGTAAATGGTCATCGCTTAAAAGTTTTTCTTGATACCATTGATAATTAAGAGTCTCAAGTAGATGCGATAAAATGGTTGATCTAGAAGCTTTGCCCGAGTGCTCTAGTTTATCCCTAGCTGGACCTACCTTTTCCTTATCCCGTTAGGTTCAAATTTTATCCTACGAAATTGGAGATGAATTGGGCCCAAGAAGGGTTCGGCCGAACCAAATTCGAGTCCAATTCGCCCCCAATTTTCCTTGTCCCTTTAGAACTCTAATCCCCACATGTTAGGCTTGGTCTGATGTCATTTGGACTTTGCGATCCGTGACTTTCCTTATAAATACTTAACCGATCTCGCTAATTTCCATATCGAAAACCTTGCCAACTTTCCATCTAGCCAAAATCTCAAAAATTCCTCCCATGGCTGGCAAAGGCAAAGGAATCGCACCATCGTCTTCAACTTTTGATCTGGAAGGAGAACCATCAGCCGCCAACCAGATGGACGCCGATGATTACTTGTTAGAAGATGCTTTGCTTGTCGACATTGAGCCCCATGCCATGATGCCGCCCACAAACGGAGGACGTGGCGATGATCTAGCTGGACCATCGATTCAGCCAAGTCGTAGCCGTCGGCCCCTATCATCCAAATTGGTCCTGCGTACTCCATCACCAAGAGGATAGTCCCGCTCCACTCCCTATGGACGTCCTACTACTCCTTCAGTCCCAGGACCAAAACGGTCGTCGAAAGCTTGTCTTTTTCAATACGAGGAATCGGTACCATCTGCTGAGCCATCCAACCCAGCGTCTTTTTCTTTGGAGATTCCACCACCGTAGCCTTGCTTTCAATTCGTCGGAGTGCGAACCACTAGAGGCTGTGGAAAAGCCTTAAAGACACTCTCTATTCCAGAGAAGAAACTACCGGTCCCGTCAGCTGAATCCTCTCACAGCCAACAAGATTAAGAGATTCACTTCCCCGTCACCTATCCGTAGGGCACCTGGGATGTATGAGAGTGATGAAGAGAAGGCCCCAGCCACTCTTACCCAGGGACAGCTGCTGACCATGATCCATGAGCTCCAAGCAGAGAATCGCGTGCTACGTAACCAGAACGCAGAGAACATGATCCATGAGCTCCAAGCAGAGATTCTTGATTTGAGGGGTGGCATGTATATTCTCCGTCGTAGCCTAGGTGCTAAAATCAAGAGACTTTTCAAGGCTGTAGGGAAGAAAGACCTTTATTACGCTGAAAAATCCTTGAAGACCGGGACGTGGCGCTTAATTAGGTTTAAATGTTAGGATTAAATTCAGTTTAAATTCTTGGGATTAAATGGTATGTTTTGCTTAAATGTTAGGATTAAAATTTCCCTTTTCATGTAAGCGCCATCTTTTAATGGAATAAATTGTGGTAATCTTTGCCATTAGGATTATTTTCTTGTCTCCACTTGTGTTGTGTCTAATAAGCTGCAGGTACAAAAATAAGTATGGGGGAATCCCTCGTTCTAACACACACATCTCTCGGACTACTTCTACACTTTGCACACCCTAGCACAATGGCGGTGCAGGACATCTTCATCATGCTCTACCATTGTGCAGGTTTGCAGTCTTATTTTTGCACCATGCATACTAATAAAATGTGCTAGTATTTTAGCATGAACCTACATGATCTTGAAGACATGACACATGATTTGTTGGCTTACATACACTTTATTCCATGACTTGCACTCATATGCTATGAAATCAATTATTTTGAGATAGCATGCTATTCGAGCTATTGATTTATGCAAGACAGTCTAGTAAAGAGCAACTATGTTTTATGCTGCATAAAAATACTTGGAAATTTTAATTTTATAAAAACTCAAAAACTATACTTTAACTCCTCGATAATGTTTTCTTCCTACCAAGGTCATATGTCAAATTACATGATCAAACCTTATACATATGCTACTTGCCATCATTTTGAGTTTTATCAAATATATAGACCCTTGGTATAATCTTTTTATGTTTTTGTTAATCAAAGTCTTGTGTATATCCACCATATAAAATTTTCTCTCCCTCTGCATTAGAGGTTTAGCCGAAAAAAATAAATATTTCCACAACATCGACATCCGCACATATGCAAATTTCTACTCCGGAGATTTGCACCCACTATAGTCATCCACAAAATAAATGCTCCAATAAATTAGTGATCCTCCTACTCATGATAAATGAGGCATGAGCTGAAAAAAAGAGAGAGAAAAAATAAAAGATTCATGATGCTCATGAAAAAGAAGAAAAAATCTTCTCGAGCAGAATGACTATGCTAAAAAAAACAAAAGAAAAAAAAAATAGCCATGCTCTCTAAAATAAAGTAGGAGGAGGATCATAAGCTAGGAGCTACCAAAATAAATATTTTTCTTTTTCCACTTTTCATCCACATATTCCATTCCAAATAATATGCACAAGCTTGGTCATGAGTACATGATTAATTTTCTTCTTGGATCTTTTATTTGACTTTACAAAATATTTGATACAAGTATGCTGCATGAATTTCCCTACCTTGAGCTCCACATAAGTGTTAACAACCAAATTTGATAAATCATGCATTGGATTTGAAGTTAGGACTGAAGCCATGTTGATGGCAAATCTGTATCGCCACTGGCGTGCCAAAAGATGTGTTGACGTCAGATAACACGCTGGCCTGGGAGATCTGCTTAGCTCCAGTGCAGGTCCTAAAATTATTGAAATGCGAGCGTGCCAGTCAGTTTGATTCTGCCACTGACAAGATATACAAAACAACAGAACATAAAGCATATCGGCCGACAGGCTGGTAATCGAAACAACCAATTTGTGATAGCCGATCGGCTGATAAGCCGATAGTGTGATTCCAACCGATGCCGATGTCAACCGATGCAGTTAGGGTTTTAATCCATCGGTAATATGATGGGAAAACATCTATATAAAGGTGATCGGCCGATGATAACACGATGATATAATAGCATAAACCGATCACATGATACCACAGATATTGATCTGAATATCAAAGCACACATCGGCTGGAGGTCTGATGACATAAAATCCAACAGATAAGCAATAATCGATGAATAGTCTGTTGTCTTCGGCTAAAAACCAATTCATGCGCAATCCTTACAAGCCGATGCAACGTCCATAGGATTGACAATTACTCGATCGACTGTAGATATCAATAGCATATAATCTAGGTCTCAAAATATGTTAAGCCCAAGTGACTAGGATAGATCGGTAGCGTACCAAAACAGTATAAATCACTTATGTCTAAATGTACCTTAAGACAAAGATTATACGTATTAATAGCATAGCCGATGTCATGTTCAGATAACTCATCAGCTGAAACCCCGATGAAACCCTTATTGGTAGCAAACAGGTAGGCTAGAGATCACGGTTCTAATCACGACTTAGTAGGTCAAACTGAACTGATGCAGCACTAAATATGAGAAGAAACGAAATATCTAGAAAATCAAGCCCTTGAACGATTTTCAGGGTGGTAGATGTCTAAACTAATCTAATCTAATATAACGATTTAAACGGTATCGGCAAAAACATAAAATGAGAGACAGCTGATAGAGCCAAATCGATATACTAGGACTAGATTCAACAGAGACATATGATAAATAATTAGGCAAAGATATTGTTTATGAGAATTTTTCCCACGCACCGGCCTAGGAGATCTGCTTAACTCCAGTGCAGGTCCAAAATTGGTCGCCTTTGGTGATTCTGAATGGCGTGCCAGTTGGTTTGATCCTGTAACCAACAATAAACAAAGAATAGGCGATTAAGTTAATATTAGATCCTACTCGATCGGCTATAGATATCCATAATACATAATTAACAATCCAAAGTGCATTTAGATTAAGTGATTGGGATAGATCGGTAGCATACCGAGACAGTATAAATCACTTATATCTAAAAACACATCAGAATACAAATTACGTACATTTATAACTTAGTCGATGTCACAGATCTATTGTAAATCGGCTAGTACTTCGATATATTTTATACGAAGATATTAATCTGAACTAAATATACTATACCTATGATCAATCGGCTGTCAATATGACTTAACAGATTGATACCGGGCTTTAGCATATTTAATATAAAAGGCAGCTCTAATACATCTAGCTATGATAATACACGAAAGGTTATTAAAACAGGTAAGACCAGCTGAAACCCCGGCACTATCTCTAGTAGTAATCATTGAGCCGAATAGATCTATATGATTCTAAGAGCGACTTAATAGATCAACTTGATCTAGCATTAAGTACAAAAAGAAGCACGAGATCTATTTAGACTAACGAGAATTCTTCGAGATGGTAGATAGGCCACATAACCTAAATCAACCTCTAGATCTAGCTCTATCAACTGCTATCTTCAGGAAGATACTAGCCGATCGGAAGATAGATCTAGACATTGATCTAGATTATATGTCGCATATGGTAAATTTAGCAGTTTATAATATCCAGATCAGAGTGTCTTGATGATGGAAGCACTAATCTCGATAACACAAACGCTTGTAACAAGAAATTACCTTGTTTGGAGATCGAAACCCGATGCAACCCAAGAACAAGCCAAGAACTCGTCGAAAGAGTAAAAACGAAAAGGATGGCGATGCGCCGAAGTTGTATTGATGTGTGTGTGTTTTTTTAATTAAATGATCTCGGGTCATATTTATACCCAAATATACAATGAGTCCATAACAGACATGATTCCTAGTACAGATTCGATCACAAATATCTCTAAACAAACTGACATTATCTGTAAAGGAAACTATACAAAATACCCTAACTTAAAGATACAATTGTCGTTGTAGGACATTATCCGTATATTGCAATATCTTTGAAGCACTTTGGAAACCAAATCCAATAGTTATCTCTAAGCTTTCTTTCCGGGATTGGCTCCACCTTTTGTCTCCAATCGAAATCGGCTATCGGCTATCCTGGTCCAACTCGGACTCAGCCGATTGACTCCGTAGCCGATTCGGACTTAGCTGATGCAACCTCTGTTTCCAAGGATCGCGCGTTTCCTCCGACTCCGCTCCAATCTCTGCTTCAAACTCGGGGATTTGCTTACCAAATTCGATCATTAACACATGCCTCCCAAGTCTGCAATATTGGTAATGTTGCGGATTTGTGCAATCCTACCCTCAGAGAAACCCTAAATCGAGTCTATTTCATCCGTTACAAAAACTCTTTAATTAACTCATCGACCGCGCTGAACAAACTTACGCCGTCAACACAATCCACAAAACCAGCAACCTCCCTCGAGCTCTCCGGCTACCTCTTCGGCTTCCTTGAGCTCACCGGCAACGTTTTCAGCTTTCCCGACTCCGCCGGGGCGATTCCTCCTCTCCGACGACCTTAGTCGCGGCAATGGTGGCCCCCGTTGCTCCATCGGACATTGCTTCCGCCGGGTTCCCGAGGTACACCGAATCGACCAAACCCTTTCTTTTTTCGCTCTTAGCCGTAAATCTCAATTCTAGGTTTTTCTGAATCTTGAATCTGCTCCTTTTCTCGATTGTAGCATCTTGCGCACCAGATAGTGATTCCCAGCTTAATCAACAACAGAGATATTTCTTAGGGCCTATTGGCAACAAGGACCCTACTGAGTTCATAATAGCCAAAACCGATAGGGTTCCCTTTAGGATGAGGAACCCAAACTTAGGCCATTGGAACGACACCTTCAAATCCTGGCCTTCAACTGATAAGTACTGGCCGACATGGTACAAAAAGATGCAGGCTAGCAAGAATAGCCATTGGGAGGAAATCGGGATAGCACAGTGCCTGACCCTTTCAGTAGCCGACATGCCCAAGGACGAACCATTAGTGTCAGTTGCCACTTATTTCTGGAACAACACCCTTAACGCCTTCCTTTTCCAGCAAGTCCCAATGACCCCAACCTTAGCCGATGTCTTCATGATAACAGGACTGGATATTATGTCATCGGCTAATCCCAACCGGCTAGATAGCAAGGGTCAGTTTTCCTTTAAAGCTAAGGCGATTGGAGGCTGGAATGGGTATGTTGCCATGAACATGGGGACTGGGCCCATCAATGCCAGGGAGCACGGCACATTCCTCATGATGTGGCTGGAGAAGTTTATATTCTGTGGCTCTAGTTGTGGCCCAACCGCAAACTGGCAAGTAGTAGCCGAAGCCCTGGTCAACAAGACAAAGCTTCCTCTAGGCAAATTCCTCCTCGGCTATCTTTATCAGACATTAAGCCAAGCAGTGACCAAGATAGCAGTTGATACAACAATCAGCACTGGAGGCCCCTGGTTGTTCCTGCAGCCGTGACTTGTGCTATTAATGTTAGTGATATGCCCTAGAGGCAACATGGAGATGTTGGATATCATGGTCAATGTTTATGTATTTATGAATAAAGTGTTATTCAGTTCCATGAAATTGACATCTTGTATTGATCAATAAGTACGTGACTTATTTATGAGACTCTATATGTATGAATCTATTTCTAAATGATCCCTGATCATATATCATATTATTGGAACTAATATGATTCTAAGATCGGCATGTTTATTGGTTGATGATCATGTCTCATAGATCATGGGTATGGAGATACCAAATCAATGAACATGGACATATGTGTTAGAGAACACATTGTTGGATAGACCCACCATGAGACACTACAGGAATTAATGTGCCATTAGTTGGTCTCAGGTAGTGTTGGTACAAAGTCCTTAGACCTGAGATCACCATGGATTCCAACATATGTAGTAGCCTACTTTGGGACTACCAAACGTTATTCCGTAACTGGATAGTTATAAAGGTAGTTTTCGGGTTTGCTATGAAACATGGAGTGGGATGTGAGTGATCAAGATGGAATTTGCCCCTCCTTTGGAGAGATATCTTTGGGCCCCTCGAGGTAATGGATTATGGAAATGCATGGCCATGCTAAGTTGATTGAGGAGTCAATCAACAGACAGATAATCCAATACGGTTCGAGTGAATGGTTAAGCTATTGAAGGGATGGCACACATCTTATGTATAGCTTAATTGGTATCGTGAGGCAAAGGGATTTGTGTACACATTACGGGTTGAGCCGATATTATATTCTTGTATACTATGGTGTCAATATGTGCTGCTAGACGCCACTGTTGACAAATCGGCTAAGTTAGACTCGAGCTGAAACCAAGTATACCTGAACCTACAGGGTCGCACGCTTAAGGGGATAAGAACAAGCATTCGAGTTGGACTCGAATACAGCTCGATCGGATAGGGATCCGATTGGATAGAGTCCTATGGTCTTACGACGTATGGGCGGCCAACTCTATGAGATTCGGATGGGATCCAATTCAAAATAGAGTCTTGATCGGCCACTAGTCCCAGTCGGCCAACTCTATATAAAGGGGTGAGGGGTGGAGAGCTGCAGTACGTCAATTGAATTGCATTGCGCCGAAATCAATCTGATCACACACGACTTTAGAAGTCGGCGAGATCAATCTCCATGGAAACCCTCCCCACTTTTGAGCAAAACCCTAGCCTTGCATCGCGTGCTAGCACACGGGTGTTCAGCGTTTTGTCCCTGGACGTGTGGATACTGGTAGAGGCGCCGCTACGTTGCGGCGTTGTTGATCGGCTACGAATCGGCTGCAATCGGAATGAGGTGACTGCGGTAGATCGGCTTTGGTGGAATCAGCTGAGGTCGAGCGCATCGGAGCGAAGCACGAGAACACGGTCGGACGACTCGAATCGGCTGCGGCATCTGCGAATCGGCTGTCTCTGGGAATCGACTGTCATCGGCCAGCACAGTTCCAGATTGGATAGCCCTGATTGGCTATTTCCGCTGCATACTCCAATCAATAACGATATATCGACCCTTACTTGCAAGTATTCCTGGTTTGCGCGGTAGAAAAGTTTTTGTTTTCGGCTAGCGTAACCTCCGCGTAACCCTTCAAAGGTCTCTGGTCGGCCAAAGCTAGCCGATGCTTGCTTCACCCTCTTGGAACTGACTAAGGATGACGAAGGGAATGAAGTGACCACCAGAAGATGTTTGTCCTTTGGGGAGGCCGCAACCATTCACACTGGATCGAAGCAATCAAGTGTGCTGCTGGCCCAGTGGTTCAATTCTCTCTATGATGGCCTTGCAAGAAACAATCGGACTTGGTTTTTCTATAAAGACCAAGCAGCGTTTGAGTTGCAGATTGAGCTAAACTTGGATGAGATCAATTCGGATAGATACCCCAAGTGTAGAGAAATCTTCACCATGGCACTTACTCCATGCATTCTGCCGACTGGAATACACCAAGCCCAAAACGTGCTAAAGACTTATGAGTTTTACTACCCTGCATCGGCTGGCAGACAACTGGGTCTTGGGCAGGTGCCCATCGACTGTTACTATGCCAATAAGATTGAAATCCGAGGGGTGATTGACTCAAGGCTGACAATGAACAAGCTGGTGGAGATAGAAAGTCCACCCCTCGGCAACATCGGAGTCATGAAGCTGGCCCACAAAAGGTGCGTGGCATACAACAAGTGGTGGGTGGAGATCAAGAAACGCATCTTCCATCAACAGTCTTCGATGTACCTCACCACTCTCCTACTGGACGAAATCCCTTTGGTAAGCATTTTCACCCTTAAGCATCTTTTTCCTTTGAACAATCGGTTGTCGTCATCTCTTAACACTTAGTTACTTTTTCCTTTGCAGATGATAGACTCGGATCCCCCTCCGTGAGCAACTCGGGCGTTGCCATCGAGTATCGGCCAGGCGTCATCTCGAACGGGGGAGGGGGGCTATGCCCCATCAGCCATCGGCTTAAACGCGCCGAAGGTGAGGACGCTGCTCTATGGCCAATCCCGTGAGGCCGTATCAAGGAAGAAGAGAGCCGCTTCATCGGCTGCGGGTCCATCGGTCGCACCTGCAAAGAATCAAAAGAAGCCGAAGCCTGCTGTACCAGCCGACAGCCTGCCTTCTCTCGACCCTAGCATCGAGGAAGCCCTCAATGAAGAGGTCAGGGACGAAGAGATCTCCCAGGCCGTCGAAGAGGTGACGACATCAAGCAATTCAGATCACAGTGCAACCACGCCGCCAGCCGACGAACAGGTTCAGAAGACCCCTTCACCCCCAAAGCGATTGGTATGTGTCTCTACCTTTTCAATTTAATCATCAAATTATAATCCTTCGATTCCTGACCAAACTCTTTCTTATAGTTGAAAAGACTAGCCAGTCGGCCTCCTCATCTAGCTTCTTCGGTAGTTTTCTAAACTTGTCTTCTTCTCTTGCTCATTTTACTTAGCCGACTCGCACTGATACTTGTCCTTTTTTGTAGCCTACTCAGTCTTCATCGGCTGCCCCCCATGCGTCAAGCGAGAGAACTCCATCGGCTACGGGCAGCTACCATGTTGAAGAAGAGCCTGAGCCAGTCCCTGCCATCCGAGTAAGCAAACTTTCTTCTTTTAAGGGCTTATACCGGCTACCCGTGTTCCATTTTAATCACCTCGATCTTTTGTACAGACTTTAACCGATCTACTCCCATTTGACATCAAAGAGTTCGTCAGCAAAGAAGAAGAAGCCACCAGCCAGGATCAGGTCGCTATAGCCAACGACCTCAAGGAAAAGCTTCAAGATATCCATCGTTGGATAAGTATTAACGTGGACCAATTGGTCATGGAGTGCGGGCCGATCTGAGCGCGCTTTAACAACATTCAAAGTCAGCTCCCTGACGACTTGGCTCAAACAATCTCCCAAGCTGTCTTCATCGACCTCAATCGGTTCAAGCTAAAGCGGGCTGTGCAGAGAATGGTCGATCAGCAAGCTCAAGCCGACTTGGCAGCCATGATTGATGCCACTGTGCAAAACATAGTGACCGAAAAGGTCAAGTTAGATGAGCTGGTGGCCGGGCCGTCGGCTACACAAGTAAAGATCAACCAACTCGAAGCAGAAGAAGCCGATTTGCTGGCAAAGTTGGAGCAATGCAGGGCCAAACTCGTCGTAGAAAAGCAGGTGCTAGCCGATCTCCCCAACACCACTGAAGATCAAAGGGCTAAGGTGACTTCCACTAGCAAGCACTTGGGAGAGTTAAATAAATCGGCCAAAGTGATCCGTGGCACCGAGGAGGAAGACCTCGTGACCGTCGATGAAGTTAATGCCATCGAGGAAAAAGCAATGTCGGCTATCGAAAAATTCTTGGGGATGTAATAGGGCTTAGTCCTCAAAACTGTCTGTGTCTTGGCTTGTACATATAGCTTTTGTAATCGGCCTGTTGTAGCTCTAAGTATCAATCATATGTCTTTTGCCGATTAGCTCAGTCTTCACGTCTTTCGCGTCTTGAATGCCTTAAAAATTTTCAAAGTCCCAAAAATTTTGAAGTACTTTGTATAGTATATGCCCCCCTAATTTTCTCAATGTTGCCTTCAGCATTGATAAAATTATAAGATGAAACCATCCAACACCTGTCGGCTAGATCCAGCCGATTTGAAAAATCAGAGGGGAAAAACTTGAGTAAAAATCTCCTAAAGGCGATGTGCGTACAATCTCATAACACATAGGCTAACATGGATCGGCAAGGACTTAGCCGAATCATGAATTAATCCAAACACTGGGATAGTATTTCTTCAAATATTTGCCATTAAGAGCCCTTCCAAATACTTCTCTGTCCAATCCTTTTAACATGTAGGCTCCTTTAAAGACGCATCTGTGGATCTTGAAAGGCCCTTCCCAGTTAGGTGACCACTTGTCAAATTTACTATCTCTTGAGCCGATCAACAATATCAACTTCCAGACGAGCTCGCGTTCGTCAAAAGACTTAGGCACAACTTTCTTGTTGTAATGATGAGCCACTCGTTCTTTATCTTTCGTCACTTTTCTAAGGCATGCATCCTTGACAAAACTAGGTCTTCGGATTCATCCACCATCAGATTATAATATTCATCGACTGTTAATTTGTCCTGCAACTGAATCCTCCTTGAGCCGATGATATCATCCCATGTCAAAACTGCTTCATGTCCGTAGACCAACTTGTAGGGAGGCACCTGGATTGATCCATGACAGGCCATCCGATAAGCCCATAGTGATTCGGCCAATCGACTATGCCATTGTTTTGGGTACTCAGCGATTTTCCTCTTTATCAGCTTGATTAAACTTTTATTCAAAGCCTCAGCTTGTCCATTAGCCTGAGCATAATATGGTGAAGAATTTAACAACTTAATCCCCATGCCGTCGGCAAATGAACAAACTCGTCAGAGACGAAGATAGATCCCTGATCCGTAGTGATAGTCTGAGGGACGCCAAATCTGTATATGATATGTTCTTTAACAAACTCTATTGCATCCCCAGAGTCAACCTTTTTCAAATGAATTGCCTCCATCCACTTGGTAAAATAATCGGTTGCTACTAATATAAACTTGTGTCCTTTACTTGAGGGTGGATTGATCTGGCCGATCATGTCGATTCCCCAACCTCTGAACGGCCAAGGCTTAATGATAGAGTTCATAGCCGATGCTGGTGCCCTTTGAATAGCTCCAAACTTCTAATAGTCTTGTAGCCCTTATAATACTTGAAGCAATCTTCCAGCATAGTCGGCCAAAAAAACCCTGCTCTCCGAAGCAACCATTTCATCTTGTGAGCCAATTGATGAGTGCCACAAATTCTTTTGTGCACCTCTCCTATCACAACTTTAGCTTGATCAGTACTTAGGCACTTAAGCAGCACGCCATCAATCGTCCGATAATATAAGTCATCATCGAGCAGGAGATATCGTCGAGCGTTGTAGCACAATTTTCTTGAAGCCGACTGAGAAGGGTTTTGTAGATAATTGTAGATGTCATGCCTCCAGTCGTCGGCTGAGATGGTTGCAATGTCCACTTCAACTTCTTTTGTCATCGGCTTGTAGCCCGATGCCCCTTGAGCCAAGTCATTCGCTTCTGAATTTTGCTCTCTAGGGATGTGCTTTGAGGTTACTAGCCGAAAACTATCCATCAGCTCTCAGCATTTTTGATAGTAGACCATCAGCGCATCATTCTTACATTCATACTCTCCTGATAACTGGCTGATGACTAACAGTGAATCACCCATTATTTCGATGGCGTCAGCTTTAACTTCCTTCAGCAATTGCAAACCCTTGAGGACGGCTTCATATTCGTCTTGATTGTTTGTAGCATGAGGCGTAATGGAAAAAGCAAACTTGAAGCTTGCCCCCATTGGGAAAAATTATCACTAGGCCGATGCCGCATCCGTTTGTACAAACCGAACCATCGAAAGTTAGAGTCCAAGGCATGAGTCGATTGAGCCATCTCTGTGTTCGATGATGAAATCGGCTATGGCTTGCCCTTTCACTGCCTTGGGTGCCTGGTACCTTAAATCAAACTCTGTTACGGCAAATATCCACTTCCCAACTCGTCCTTTTAGAACTGGAGCCGATAGCACATATTTCACTACGCCGGCTTTGCAAACAATGGTGCACTCGTTGAATAACAAATAATGCCTTAACTTTGTACATGAAAAATATAGGCACAAACACAACTTCTCCACGGGAGAGTACCTTGTTTTTGCATCCAGAAGTCTTCTGCTAAAATAGAAAATCGCCTTCTCCCTTCCTTTGGGCTCCTGAATGAAAACTGAGCTGATAGATTTCTCATCGGCTGATAGATATAGTTTGAATGACACTCCCTTTTGTGGAGGAATCAACACTGGAGGAGAACTTAGATAATCCTTAATGTTGTCCAAAGCCTTCTGCTATTCTGCCCCCCAAGTAAACGCTTGATCGGCTTTCAGCCGTAGTAACGACGTGAACGACTCCATCTTCTCAGATAAATTGGCTATGAAGCGCCTGATGAAGTTAATTTTGCCGATCAGAGATTTCAACTGCTTCTTGTCCTAAGGATATTGAATAGTTTTGATCGCGTTGATGCTCCTTTGTGTCACCTCAATCCCCCTTTCATGAACAAGAAAACCCAGGAACTGGGCGGCCGATACGCCAAAGGCACACTTTGGGGGTTCATCTTTAGGCCATATTTTCTGGTTCTCACCAAGACCTTCCTTAAATCAGCTATGTGGTCTTCCACTTCCTTGGATTTAACAACAACATCATCGATATAGATTTCCACCAAGAAGCCGATTAGGTTGTGAAAAATGTAATTAATGGCCCTTTGGTATGTAGCTCCAGCATTCTTCAATCTAAAAGTCATGATAACCCATTCGTATAAGCCGATTGCTCCTAGAAACCTAAAAGCTATCTTATGGATATCCTCCTCGACCATAAAGATCTGATTATAACTAGCATTGCCATCCATAAAACTTATTATTTTGTGGTCGGAGGCTGCATCTACCAGCAAGTCGGCTATGGGAATAGGGTACTCATCCTTAGGGGTAGCCTTATTTAAATCTCTGAAATCAATACACACCCTAAGTTTGATGTTTTTATTTATCACTGGAACTATGTTTGAAACCCACTCTGCGTATCGGCAGGGCCGAATGAAACCAACATCATATAGCCGAGTGATTTCGGCCTTAATCGCATCATACATATCAGCTTTAAACCTCCTGAGAGGTTGTTTGTATTGTCGATATTCAGGCATAATAGGGAGCCGATGTTCAACAATCGATCGGCTAAGACCAGACATCTCAAAATACTCCCAAGCAAAGCAATCTTTATATTTTTTTCAATAAATCAATAAGTTTGGTCCTAAAATGAGAAGACAAATTCTTGTTAATATATGTCGGCCTAGGCCTATCTCCTGGACCTATGTCAACTTCCTCGAGCTCGTTGGCCAACATAAAACCTTGCCCAAGTTTGACATCGATGTCGTCCACGGTGTCCTTGGTGTAGATGCTTGAGCCCTCCATGACGCCCTCAAAGTAATAACTGAGGCTCTTTGTCTCAAATTGGCTATATATCAGAATCATACACCTTTAGAAAATCGGCCTGCCACACTTTGCCAAAAAGGCAATCAATGCCGTCGACTTCCCATAATGTTAAGTCGGCGTTTGCTACGTTAACTGACCTGTTGGCTGGCATGATTTCTATCTTGTTGCCTTGCCACTGGACTAAGCTTTGGTGCATTATAGAAGGGATGCAGCAGTTGGCGTGGATCCAATCCCATCCGAGCAGCAGGCTGTAAGATCCCTTCCCGTCGCTGACAAAAAATGTTGTGGGCACAGTTTTGCTGCCGACGGTTAGCTCGACATTGAGAACTCTCTTGGCCTCCGATGGATTCCCGCCGAAGTCCTTGAGCACCATGTTGGTTTTGATCAAGTCATTGGCTCCCTTGCCCAGCTTCTTGAAGGTAACGTAAGGCATGAGATTGACGGCGGCCCCTCCATCGACTAACATCTTTGACATTGGCTTCCCGTTTAGGAATCCTCTAACGTATAGGGGCTTCAGGTGCCGATTTTTAGTCCTTTGGGCTTTTTGAATATGGCATGTTCTGGGAACAGCACTAGCTTGGCCAGGGTTTTTTTATGGTGTTTGCATCGGCCTCGGCATCCTCAAACTCGACTGGTAATATGAACACCATATTGATAGATGTAGAAGCTATTCCTTTACCTTTCGCCGCTCTTTTGGCCTGGTCGGCTGGACTCTCATCGGCTGGGGCATCATCTTTCTTTTCGTGCCATTGTCTCCTCGGGTGGTTCTGTTCCTTTTTCTTCTTCAGCCGGTAGTCGATCTCGGCCTGGACTTCCTTCAGCTCACCCTCGCTCTTTAGTCATTGTAACTTCCACCATTCAGGGTTGGCGGACTACTCTTGTTCGTCCTCTTCTTCATCCTCGCCCTGGAAGAAGTCCTGATGAATTGGGCCAAGCCATTCGTGGACGGAGGGTTTTTGCTGGTTGAGCTGAATGGCTTAGGGGACGAATCGACTAGGGCTCGCAATGGACTCTTGCCTGAACTCGTCTTCCCCAAACTCACTGTGGGCTAGGCAATTTTCTAAAGTGGGCAGCCGCATCCCTTGCTCCTAGCAGAATCTAAAGAACTCGCACTGCCAATGGAGGTCGCAATCGTCATGGCGACTGATGTAGGCCATTCCCAGCCGATCAGGCGTTCTCTGATAAGGTTTGCGACGCCGAGCTTCTTCCTTCTCTTGAATCCTGAGTTGAAACCAGAGTCGGCTGTCCATGTGCCTAGGCCGACGATCGGCTGATCGACCACTGGTGTGAACCATATTGATGGGTGTCGGGTCGGCTCCAGTCGACCTCTTGGATTGTTCCTGGCAGTCCTTGTCGGCCACATGTCCTTGTTGGGCCTCGACTAAGCTGTACGCCATTCTGTGCTACCGATTAGCTCGCCTTGGGCTGGCATGGACTACATTGACAAGGAAGGGGTTGCCGTCGACTTTCTTCGGCTTAGCCGATTCTTCAAACTTGATTTTCTCTGCTTCTATGGCTGACTGAATTTGCTGGCGGAAGACTTTGCAGTCGTTGGTGCTATGGGAGGTGGTGTTGTGCCACTTACAATATTTCTTTTTCTTGAGCTCCTCGGCTGATGGAATGACGTGGTTGGCTGGAAGCTGTATTTGCTTCTCCCGCAGCAGCAGATCAAAAATCCTATCGGCTTTGGTGATGTCGAAGTCATATCTCTCCTCCTTAGCCGATATCTTGTGCCATTGGCACGTTATTGCCTTCTTGTTTCTGGTCCACTCGGCTGCTGCCACCTCTGCGTCATATCACTTGAGTCGGAGTCTGATGCGTAAGCGACGTGGCTAACTTTCTTGAAGGCTTTCTTGGATTTTTGGAAACGTTGCTCGTGAGCCGTCACCTTTTGGGCCAAGTGGGCCAAGCTTTCGAAGTCCTGAGCCAAAAACCTTTCCCTGATGGGGGTCAAAAGACCATGTAAGGCTAAATTGGCTAGTTGCGGGTCTGATAGCACCAGGCTATAACATGGGTTTCTCATATCCCTGAAGCGTTGGATGTAGTCCTGAACTGATTCTTCATGTCTTTGTCTGATGCTGGTGAGGTCCGGCAGCTTCATTTCGTGCGCGCCGAGGTAAAAATAGCTATGAAACTGCTTCTCGAGATTGGCCCAGCTCTGTACCGAGTTGTAGGGCAGTGATGAAAACCATGTAAAGGCCTATCCCAAGAGAGACAGTGGGAACAAACGCACTCTGAGCCTGTCCGTAGCCGATGCTTCGCCGCATTGATCCAGAAATCGGCTGACGTGTTTGTATGTCGACACATTATCTTGCCGAGAGAACTTTGAAAAATCCGGCACCTTGTATCGGTTTGGCAGGGGCACTCTCTCATAGTACTCCGGATACGGGTAGCGGTACATGTTGCCGGAGTCCTTCGGCTTGAGGCCGAACTAATCACGCATGACATCTGCGATCAGATCGGCCCAAGGCTTGTTTTCTTGAGCTTGTACCTGTGGTATCGGCTCGTGCTGCTCATATTGCATAGGAGCCTGTCGATACCGCATCTGCGGTGAATGAGGTTGGTAGTACTGTTCGTAGTTGCCTCCTGGGTACTGATGTTGGACTTGATTCACGACAGGAGGCGGCTGTGGTATCAACAGAGGCTGCTGCTCAGGGGGAGGCCGAACACCACTGGAGTTGTGAGGCAGATCTGGCGTGTAATTTCCGATCAACATTTTGTACAAGAAAGGTTGCCGATCGACGCTGAACATGCTTTCCACCTGTTCCTGAGGAAGTATTGGAGCCCCGTGGCCCTGATGCAGCGTTGTTGTCATGTTAGGAGTTTGGGCGTTGGTTTTGCAGCCGATGCTTGTACATTCGGCTGAATAGGGGCTCCCCCTCGAGGAGTTGGTTGTCCCAATGGAGGAATTGGTAGTCCTTGCGTTGACAGTCTTGTAAGGTGGGAATCGGCCATCAGGGAAATAGGTCGGCCCCCTTGGCAGTTGCTTGGCTATCTTTGAGTCAACCACTGTGCTGATCATGTTTTTCAATGTATTCACTAGTATCCCTGATTGGTTGACGACCGCGTGGTGGACAGCCGAGTTGATCCGAACCTGGAGTGTGTGCAGTCCTAAGTCATCTTGCTCCTGCTTGATGTCTTGCATCTTCTGCTTCCCTTTGTCCTTGCTGGAGGTGGCTCCAGAGTCGAAGTCTTCAGGGATCTCAAATTTGTACTTTTGAACGATTGCCCCAGATCTGGTCTGGGTAAAGGATTGCAGGTAATGGGATTGCAATTGTTCAACTATCTACTGATAATCGGCCTGTTGCTCAGCCGGCAATTTGTCCATTGTCATAGGGCTGATGTTCTGCTGGTCCAGCTCTGGGGTCTTAATGTTCACCATTGTACTGGACTTGGACGTGGCAGTGGTCCCACCGGGCGTGCCAAAAGCGTGTTGATGAGAATTTTTCCACGCGCTGGCCTGGGAGATCCGCTTAACTCCAGTGCAGGTCCAAAATTGGTCGCCTTTGGTGATTTTGAATGGCGTGCCAGTTGGTTTGATCCTGTAACCAATAAGAAATAAAGAATAGGCGATTAAGTTAATATTAGATCCTACTCGATCGGCTATAGATATCCATAATACATAATTAACAATACAAAGTGCATTTAGACTAAATGATTGGGATAGATCGGTAGCATACCGAGATAGTATAAATCACTTATATCTAAAAACACATCAGAATACTAATTACATACATTTATAACTTAGCCGATGTCGTAGATCTAATGTAAATCGGCTAGTACTCCGATATATTTTATACGAAGATATTAATCTGAACTAAATATACTATACCTAGGATCAATCGGCTGTCAATATGACTTAACATATTGATACCGGGCTTTAGCATATTTAAGTAGATTAAGATCTTAATATAAAAGGCAGCTCTAATACATCTAGAAATGAAAATACACAAAAAATGATTAAAACAGGTAAGACCGGCTGAAACCCCGGCACTCTCTCTAGTAGTAATCATTGAGCCGAATAGATCTATATGATTCTAAGAGTGACTTAATAGATCAACTTGATGCAACATTAAGTACAAAAAGAAGCACGAGATCTATTTAGACTAATGAGAACTCCTCGAGATGGTAGATACGCCATATAACCTAAATCAACCTCTGGATCTAGCTCTATCGGCTTCTATCTTCAGGAAGATACTAGCCGATCGGAAGATAGATCTAGACATTGATCTAGATTATATGTAGCATATGGTAAATTAAGCAGTTTATAATATCCAGATCAGAGTGTCATGATGATTGAAGCACTATCCCTGATAACACAAACCGCTTGTAACAAGAAATTACCTTGTTTGGAGAATGAAACCCGATGCAGCCCAAGAATGAGGCAAGAACTCATCGAAAGAGTAAAAACCAAAAGGTTGGCGATGCACCGAAGTTGTATTGATGTGTGTGTTTTTTTAATTACAAGATCTCGGGTCATACTTATACCCGAATATACAATGAGTGCGTAATATACACGATTCCTATTACAGATTAGATCACAAATATCACTAAACAAACCGATATTATCTATAAAGGAAACTATACAAAATACCCTAACTTCAAGATACAATTGCCGTTGTAGGACTTTATCCATATATGGCAATATCTTTGAAGCACTTTGGAATCCAAATCCAATAGTCATCTCTAAGCTTTCCTTCCGGGATTGGCTCTACCTTTTGTCTTCAATCGAAATCGGCTATCGGCTATCCTAGTCCGACTCGGACTCTGCCGATTGACTATGTAGCCGATTCGGACTTAGCCAATGCAGCCTCTGTTTCTAAGGATCGCGCGTTTCCTCCGATGCCGCTGCAATCTCTGCTTCAAACTCGGGGATTTGCTTACCAAATTTGGTCGTTAATAGATGTTAACCGAATCGAAGCAATCCAAGAGGCCGAATGTACTGATGCAGCCTTGGACTGTAAAATCAAAGTGTGTTTGATTCTTTTATGGTGATGTACAATTGGCATCTGTGATTATTGGTTTTGTTATTTGGAGATTATTGGCAAATTGTATTTGGAGATATTTGGTTTTTGGATAATGAATGACGCTAACCGCATTGTCCTGTCCGACCGGGCTTGCTATGTCGGTCGACCGGAGTACCTTGTGCGGTCAGACCGGGCGGGCACAACTGGTCAGACCGGTCGACACAGTCCGACTGCAGGCCAATTTTGTTTCGGTTTTGGTTTCGGGTTGTTTCCTTGTTTATTCATGAAAGTTTCGTGTTTCTATGTGCATGTATGGTTGTTTATGCTGACAATGAGTCAAGTTGGAGATAGCTTATGCTCGGATATGGTTTCTTCATTTAATTATGTGCAGGTAATCTTTACGTCTCGGGAAAGTGTCGCCGGTGATCGAGTTGGAGTCAACTTGGAGATAAGGTGACGTCCAAGATGGAGATCATGCGGATACTGAAGGGTAGATATTTATGCACGTGATTGGTGGAATTTCCATACGGCATACGATGGAGATATTGTGTGCGTATGGAATACGGAGTTTCAAATTTGGGAAGTCCAATATTGCGACGTGTGGAATATGTAAAGTTCGTTTCTTGTACAGGAAGGTTTCCTAGTGAATTAGGACTTCTTGTATGAGTAGGATTCGTGGCTTTGGGCTACGCATCTTGTGTACAAATAGAGAGGAGAGGCGTGGCTTCTCGGTATTAAGTTTTAGAGAGAGTTGATTTAAGAAAAGTTTAGGGTTTCGAGTTTTAGTCGATATTTTGTGAGTAGTGCTGTTATTTGCACTTTATAAACACATAGAGATTCAATAAAGTTTTAATCTACTTTTGGAGATCTTCGATTTGTGCTTTCTTGGGTGCGGCGGCTTTCCACCGGTCAGACCGTTCACAATACTGCGGTTAGACCGGAGTTCATCGGCAATCGGCTATTCAGGCGAATCGGCTAAGTCCAGGCAAGTCGGCTACACGGGCGGTCAGACCGTGAATATACTACCGGTCAGACCGACGGTGATCTGGCATCCAGACCGGGCAACACCTTCTGTCAGACCGCACGCCATCGAGTTGTGAGGGTAAGTTTTATTTCCGCTAAGATTTGTGTTTTGGGTGTACCAACCATTCACCTTCCCTCTGGTTGGCTTAGTCTTGGGTATTTGATCCTACAAGTGGTATCATAGCCTCGTTTTGTTCTTTGGATTTTTTCGATCTAAAGATTTTTCGCCATGTCTGATAAGTTTTCTACTAAGCCACATGTTTTCGATGGTACGGATTTTGCTTATTGGTGTACTAAGATGCAATCTTGTATCATGGCTCAAGACTATGATGTTTGGCAAAAGGTAGCTATTCCTTATGAGATCCCTGAGGTTATTAATTCTAAGGTTTTGAAAACAGAATTTAATAACAATTGCAAAGCTCATAATATTTTATTGAATTGGATTTCTCGCTCGGATTTCGATCATGTTTCGCATCTTCAAAGTGCAAATGGAATTTGGATTGCTTTAAGAAATTTTCATCAAGGAACTAACAACATAAAACAACTTCGTCGAGATCTTTTCAAAAAGGAATATATAAAATTTGAGATTAAACCTGCTAAAGCTTTGGATGATTATCTTGGTAGGTTTAACAAAATTTTGAGCAATCTTAGATCTGTTGATTGTGCCTATGATACAAACTATCCTCAATCTGAGATTTCTCACCACTTTTTGAATGGTCTTGACATGTATTTTTGGGAGATGAAAGTTACTTCAATTCAAGAATCTGTTAATATGGCTACTTTGACTTTGGATTCGCTTTATACAAAACTCAAAACTCATGAGATGAACATTCTTTCTCGAAAAACGGATTCTAAGTCAAGTGCTTTGGTTTCTTCTTCTTCAACTTCTTCTGATGTTGCTTCTTCTTCAACTACCAGTGCTCTTGCCTTAACTAATGCCATGTCCGATGAGCAACTCGAGCAATTCGAGGAGGAGGATTTGGCTTTGGCCGCTAACAAACTTTCTAGAGCTATGAATAAAGTCAGTTCGGGAAAAGAGGTGGACCATCTTTTGAATGTGGCGCGTTGGATCACATCCGCTCCAACTGCCCCAAGCTTGGGAGAGGCAAAAGGAAGACAAAAGCGGGGAAAAGGCCAAGGACGACAAGCCCAAAGGAAAGCGCACGAAGGAGATGATGAAGAGAGTGCTAAGCAAAGTCTATGTCGCTTTTGAACCATTAAGCGACATAGATTCTGATAGCGAGGAAGAGAAGGACAAGAACATCTCTGGCATTTGCCTCATGACTCGCGAAGATGAAGTTTTTGAAAATGAGGAATATAGTTAAGCTCTCTTGAGGAAGCTATTCTTGTTTTATGTGCAAAAAATAAAAAATGTGAAAAGATGTTTAAAAACAAGAATTTGTGATTGAGTCTTTGAATGCTGAAATTGCTAGATTAAAATCTCTTGTTCCTAATGATGATGAATGCAAAAATTGTGAGGTTTTAATGCTTGAAATTTCAAAAATTAGAGATGTCAATGATTGTCAAGTTTTGGCAACTAAACCTTGTTTAACATGTGATGCTAATGAATTAAAACTAAAAGATGCTTTCGCTCGTGTAAAGCACATGGAAGACATTGTTAAACAAGATGAGGTAGTTTCTTGCTCTAAATGTCGCAAAAATAAAGATGTCATGATTGGTTGTGAAAATTGTGCAAATCTTGAAAAATAAGTTTCTTATTTGAAAAGTTCTTTGCAAAAATTTTCTGATGGTATGAAACAACTTAACATGATTTTGGATCAATCTAAAGTGTGTAGCGACAATAGGGGAATAGGTTTTAATGCTCATGACTATTTCACCAAAAATCTCCAAATGTTTTGAGAATGACTAAAAATGGTGAAGTTCTGACAAAACCTAATGATGTAAAAACAATTTTTAAATCTGCTGGAGATATGCCATCTCTTTCTGTTTATCTAAAAGAAACTAAAACTAATATTTCAAAACCACCAACCACTAGGGAAAAGTTTTCTTGCTCTTTTTGTGGTAAAGATGGTTATCTTGTTGGTTTTTTTTCAGATTAGCATGAAAACAGAAAAAGGAAAGAGAGGTTAATTTTGCAAAATCAAAGTGGCAAAAATCTGGCTTTCCCTCGAGAAGGCCGGTAGACCGCAAGGGTCAACCGGCCGACGGCCGCCGCACCCGGCCGCACCGGTGGCACGCCTGGCCGATCACAGGCACGCGGCCGACCGACAGCACCCCACCGGCGACCGGCTCCGAAGGAATTTTTCTGGAAATTCTAAAACTGATTTTGCACATGGATATATGCCTATTGGATCTGTTGGTCGTGTGTCTCAGTACTGGATTCCTAAATTTCTTTTGACTAACCCCAGTACTAAGGCTTCGATATCTTCTTTTACGTAGGCGTTGGTGGCGAGGAAGGAGAACGTGTGGATCATGGACTCTGGCTGTTCGCGGCACATGACCGGAGATAAAAATTGGTTCTCCTCCCGCAAGATGGCATCCAAGACCGAATCAATAATCTTTGGAGATGCTTCTACAAGTGCCGTTCTCGCTAACCGGATCAATCAAGGTAAGTGACAAATTTGAATTGAAAGAGGTAGCTTTAGTCGAGGACTTAAAGTATAATTTACTTTCAGTTTCACAAATTGTTGATGAGAATTTTGAATTGGAAGTAAAATATTTGATTCTTGTGGTGATTCTGTGTTGAACATTTCTCTTTATGGGAGTGTTTTTAAAGCTGATTTTGGACACCCTATTTCTCCCATTGTTACATGTTTGGATGCGAAATTCAACAAAGATTTAATGTTTTGGCATCGCATACTTGGACATGTTGGTTTTGATCATTTGACTAGACTAAGTGGTTTGGATCTTGTTCGTGGGTTGCCTAAACTTAAGGAAGATCTTGATTTGTTTTGCGCACCATGTCGTCATGGTAAAATGGTTGCTTCTTCACATACTCCAATTCTTTCTGTGATGACGGATGCACTGGGACAGCTTTTACATATGGACACTGTTGGTCCAGCTATAGTGTAATCCGTTGAAGAAAAATGGTATGTGTTGGTTATTGTTGATGACTTTTCTCGATATTCTTGGGTTTTCTTCATGGCAACTAACGATGAGGCCTTTGGACACTTTCGGAGTTTGGTTCTTCATTTGAATTGTGAAATTCCCGATTCTTTGAAAATGATTATAAGTGATAATGGTGGTGAATTTAAAAATGCTTCTTTTGAACAATTTTGCAACGAAAAAGGCATTGAACATCAATTTTCTTCTCCTCGTGTTCCTCAACAAAATGGTGTTGTTGAAAGAAAAAACCGTTCTTTGGTTGAAATGGCTAGAACCATGCTTGGTGAATATCACAGTCCTAGGAAATTTTGGGCCGAAGCTATTAACACTGCTTGTTATGTTTCCAATCGTATTTTCTTACGATCTAAACTTGGTAAAATGTCTTCTGAGCTTCGATTTGGTCGTTAGCCCAAAGTTTCACATTTGCGTGTTTTTGGTTGCAAGTGCTTTGTCTTGAAATCAGGAAATTTGGATAAATTTGAATCACATTCAACCGATGGTTTATTTCTTGGTTACCCCACACACACTCGTGGTTATCGTGTACTTGTTTTGGAGACTAACAAAATTGTCGAGACTTGCGAAGTCACTTTTGATGAGGCTAGCCTTGGTACTAGACCAGAATTTTCAGGTACTTTACCACAGGTTCACGAGGAGGATGGTCATATCTTTGAAGACGAAAGCGACAACGAAGATGACGAGGTCGACCTGACTGGTCAGATCGGCCGAGTGTCGCCGGTCAGACCGGAATAGGCTGCGCGGTCAGACCGACCAGACCCGGTCAGATCGGCAGGGGCCGATCACCTCGGATTCTGTTGACTCCAATCCGGGATTCATCGGTGACTCACGACGTGCGTGTACGAACGTGAATCAACTTTTGAAATCACCGCTCCATTGCACATTCAACGACAACATCCGCCGAACAAATAATAGGTAATTTACATGAGCGGACCACAAGATCTAAGGGAATTTGAGATGAGCATGATGGGTGAATTGTCATACTTTTTTGGGATTGCAAATTAAGCAAACACCTCAAGGTACGTTTATCCATCAAACAAAGTACACTAAAGATCTTTTGGAAAGGTTCAAGATGAAGAGCTGCAAGCCAATCTCTACACCTATTGGTTCTACTGCTGTTCTTGATCCCGATGAAGATGATGAGGCCGTGGATCAAAAGGAGTATAGAAGCATGATTGGATGTTTCTTGTATCTAACTGCTTCTAGGCAAGACATACAGTTTGCTGTGTGTTTGTGTGCACGCTTTCAAGATTCTCCTCGTGCTTCACATCGTCAAGCGGTCAAGCGAATAATGAGGTATTTGAATCATACACTTGAGTTTGGAATTTGGTATTCTACTTCTTGTTCTATTTGCTTAAGTGGATATTCCGATGCTGATTTTGCTGGTTGTAGAATTGACAGAAAAAGTACTAGTGGAACATGTCATTTTCTTGGTACATCATTAATTGCACGGTCTTCTAGGAAACAATCTAGTGTAGCTCAATCAACTGCTGAATCTGAATATGTTGCTGCTGCTAGTTGTTGTTCACAGATTCTTTGGCTTATTTTTACTTTGAAAGATTATGGACTTGCTTTTGAGAAAGTACATCTTTATTGTGATAATACAAGTGCCATTAATATTGCTAAGAATCCTGTTCAACACTCACGCACAAAGCACATTGATATTCCCTTTCACTTTTTGAGGAATCATGTTGAGAAGGGAGATGTTGAATTGATGTTTTTGGACACAAAGTTGCAACTTGCTCATTTTCACTAAACCATTGGATTCTTCTCGCTTTGCTTTTCTTCGAGGAGAGTTGAGAATTATTCATCCTTTTGGCATATTTTGAGGGGGAGATTTGTGCTCTTGTTTTTATCAAGCAATTCTTGAATAATATAATTTGAGACAAAGAGAGATTTATCCATACATATTGTATTTTCATGTGCACGCTAGCAATACTATGAAGATTTATTTGTCACTAGCATAGCTTATATGTGTTCTAGTATCTTTATATGATCTAGATTTTATTTTTAAGAGAAAAGATGAATGACACTTAATATCATACTTAAATTAATGAAATATGCAATGTTGATACTAGTGCATGTGTTGATATATCAATGCTTATATATGCACTGTGTTGAATTATTATTCCTCAAATTGCTTTAAAATTGCTCATTGTGTGAAGAGAATAAAATATTATCTTTGAGAGAAAAAAATGAATACCGAATCCTTGAAAACAGTCTTGACGACAAGGACGTATTTGAAGTGAGCAAAAATAATGGGTGCTGAATCCTTGGAAACAGTCTTGACGACAAGGACGTACCCGAAATAATTGACAGAAAAAATATGAGCAAAGAAAAATTTGGCTCAAATCAATATGACAAAAATTCTCTTGATTATTGTGTGCAAAAAGGTAAATTTGAGAAAGAGTAATGGTTGCAATTGGTATATATATTTGGATTTATTCTTCAACCTATGTGCTTGTAAAGTTGTTGCATTATAAATCGTTTGAATCCATGAATTTTGATTGCATTATTGATCTTAATTATAACATATTTTGATTAATGACTATACTCTAGTGCATATTTGCTATATAATTGATGAGTTCATCTTCTTATTATTGCAACACATGACATGACTTGCTCTATGTATGGTGCTAAGCTCTTCAATAATCATGAACATAATTCTTATGCTTGATGAAATCATTATCATAAGGGGGAGAACAAATGGGAGAACAAGTTAAAAAAAAGAAGTGTAAGTTTTCAAGTTCAAAGGATTTTCTTTCTTTTCAAAAGGGGGATAAATTTTCTTTGATTTTTGAGCACTTAAATGTTTTTTACCATTTTTGTTTTTAATTTTTCCAAACACCAAAACAAAACATTTTTATTTGGTTTGCCAATGTGTTCATTAAGGGGGAGATTGTAAAATCAAAGTGTGCTTGATTCTTTTATGGTGATGAACAATTGGCATATGTGATTATTGGTTTTCTTATTTGGAGATTGTTGGCAAATAGGATTTGGAGATATTTGGTTTTCGGATAATGAACAGTACTGCCAACTGCATTGTTCGGTCTAACGGCATGCTATGCCGGTCTGACCGGAGCACCTTGTGCGGTCAGACCGGGCAGGCACAGCTGGTCCGACCGGTCGACACAGTCCGACTGCAGGCCGATTTTGTTTCAATTTCGGTTTCGGGTTGTTTCCTTGTTTATTCATGCAAGTTTCGTGTTTCTATGTGCATGTATGGTTGTTTATGCTGACAATGAGTCAAGTTGGAGATAGCTTGTGCTCGGATATGGTTTCTTCGTTTAATTATGTGCAGGTAATCTTTACGCCTCGGGAAAGTGTCGCCGGTGATCGAGTTAGAGTCAACTTGGAGATAAGGTGACGTGCAAGATGGAGATCATGCAGGATACTGAAGGGTAGAGATTGATGCACGTGATTAGTGGAGTTTCCATATGGCATATGATGGAGATATTGTGTGTGTATGGAAGAGATCTTCGATTTGTGTTTTCTCGGGTGCGGCGGCTTTCCACCGGTCAAACCGTTCACAATACTGCGGTCAGACCGGAGTTCATCGGCAATCGGCTATATAGGCGAATTGGCTAAGTCCAGGCGAGTCGGCTACACGGGCGGTCAGACCGCGCGTATACTATCGGTCAGACCGACAGTGATCTGGCGGTCAGACCGGGCAACACCTTCGGTCAGACCGCACGCCATTGAGTTGTGAGGGTAAGTTTTATTTCCACTCAGATTTATTTTTGGGTGTACCAACCATTCACCCCTCCTCTAGTTGGCTTAGTCTTGGGTATTCGATCCTACATGGACGACGCCGTCGTTGCCAATAGGATTGCCTCGAGCCGACGGACCTTGGACTTACCCTTCGCCGAGATCAAAGCAGATGCAGCCCACAAAAGCCAAGTTCCGCCGGATGATAAAGTAGAACAGATGAAAAAAGGTGGCGATGCGCTGAAGTGTATCGATCGAGAGATTATTTTACATGGACCTCGGGCTCACATATTTATACCCGCAGGTTGACAAAGATCCTAACATATTACAATTCAAACTTTTCCAAAGATAAAAGAAAACAAGCCGAGTCCTTATTGGACACTAACACACTTTCCTAAAGATAAAATAGAATGCTAACAAACTCTTTCTAATTAATAGATACAAGCCACATCTTCTCTGAACTTGGTCTCTTCTGGATAAGATCTTTCCAAACCTAATCCAACAAGAATCCGACTGCTGGAAATGTTGACAACAGAAAACCCTCATCGGCGAATGCAGAACTCTAAGCCGATTCTAGCTTTGCGCTGATAGGAACTCCATCGACTGATACAGAACTCCAAGCCGATACTAGCTTTGAGCCGATATAAACACTTAGCCGATGGGGACACCGGGGCTTACCAAATTCTGGCGTTAACAAGCTGATTTGGAGAAAATCGGGATTCTCATAAACAAAGTGCGTGCCAATTGTTGATCGAATTGGCTATAGAGTTTGTCGGTTGATAACCGAATTAGTTGTGTTCGTCAATCGATACCGAATCGGACAAGATAAGCCGATGTAGCCGATTCCGGTAAGGTAACATTGGAATCATCATCGGATTCGTTTGAAGTGCTTCATGAGGATTGCCATACATGGATAGAGTCCAAAGAAGTCAATTGCATCTATTAATTAGGTTATTTTAAATAGTTTCCTTACAGATTATGTCGGTAAGAGTCCGCTTATGGGATTTATCTATAATTTGAATTGTAATAGAGATAGGAATCATGCTCGACAAGGACATATCATTTATCTGGGTATAAATATGACCCAAGACCTTGTAATTAAAAACATCAATCAGTTCAATACAACTTCGGCGCATCGTCACCTTTTCCTTTCAATTACTTCAACGAGTTTTTGCTTTGAGTTGGGCTGCATCGGGTTCGATCTCCGACGAGAGGTAAAGCTTGTTATGGCAACTTGCGCTCTCGGGATTAGTGCTTCCATCTTTATGACACTCTAATCCTGTTTACATAAATCAATGAGTTATCATATATGCTATATAATCTAGATCGATATTGCTGTCTAACCCTAATCGGCTAGCCTCTGTTACCATACAACAGCCGATAGGGTTAGATGTTAACGTCGACTTAGATTATATAGTATATCCACCATCTCGAAAGGTTTTCACAAACTTGTTTAGATCTTATGCTTCTATTTACACTTAGTGCTGCATCAGTTGAGTCTGACCTACTAAGTATTATCTAGAATCATAATCTATCTTGTCTCATGATTGTTGTTAGAGATAGTATCACGGTTTCATCCGATCTTACCTGTTTTAGCTATCTTGTTTCTTATTTGTTTACTTGATATTCTAAATCTGCCCTTTATATTAAGATCTCACTGTGATAAAATATGTTAAGCTCGATCGATCTGTTAGGATATCTTAACACTTGATCAGTTCCTATTTAATGTATTTAATCTATATTGATATCTTAGTATAAGTGGTATCGGAGTACTAGCCAATACATGTTAGATCTATGAGATCGGCTATGGTATAAATATGTATAATCCTCGTCTTAATGTACTTGTAAACATAAGTGATTTATACTGTCTCGGTACGCTACCGATCTATCCCAATCACTTGGTTTAAACGTATTTTTAGACTTAGATTATATGTTATGGATATCTATAGCCGATCGATTAGATCTAATATCCCATTGCTGATTCTATGCATACAACATCGGCTCAATATCGAACGATACATCATCGGCCACTAGTCGATCGGCTATAGTTTACGGACTAACTCTGTTTTCTTTCTTTGTTTCTTGTTGGTTGTATGATCAAACCAACTGGCACGTTCTACGGACCTCAAAAGCAAGATTTGGACCTACACTAGAGCTAAGCAGATCTCTCAAGCCAGTGCATGATATTTTTACCATCAACACGTTTTTGGCACACCCAGTGGGACACGACAAGACGTCATGATGGACATCAAGTCATCAGAAATTGACCCAGAGAACATCATCCCCATCACCATGGACAAACTCATGCCAGAACAGAAGGCCGAGTTTGAAGAGATGATGAACAAGCTGCCGAACCAGTTTTTGCACTCGATCGTCCAAACTCGCTCGGGCACGTTTGTTCAGCGTTACAAGGTAGTTTTGCCAGGCAACGATGAGCCCGAGTCAAGTTCTGGCAAGGAAAGCAAACCTCAGGACATCAATTAAGAAGAAGGCCCAGAACTCAATAATCTACAAGATCGCATCGATTATGTCGTGCATCATGCGCTGATCAACCAATCGGGGATCCTTGTTAACCCTCTAAATAATATGATCAATTCTGTGGTTGACAGTAGGATTGTGTAACATCCTGAAAATCGAGGAATTTAAAACCGGGAATCAAAAATCAGAACTTACAAAAAACTTTTGGTTGTTGCTTCTTGATCGAGTTTTCGCTTCTTATTTACCAGCTTGGTTGCATAAATTTATACACAAGCGATTCATCTCGGTGTTTTTGAAAAAAAAATCAAACGACTCGAATTTCTGCTGGGAGAAAATTTTCGGAGTTTAGAATTGGGAGCAAAACATTATTTAGATGATTGAGTAATATTAATTAGTGAAAAAGAAAAAAAATGAGTAATAAAATATTTTAGGGTATATATATGAAATCTAGAAATTTATTTGAATCAAAATCATATTTTGTGAAATTGAGGAAAAGGATTAAATTAATTATGTAAAATATATTGTTAAAATAATAAAAGTGGGTAAAAAGGTTGGACATATATTTTACAACCTATTTTTAGATGTTTTATATTTTATTTTGAATTTTGGGGGTGAAAGGAAATAAAATTTGGAAAAATAGGAAATTTAATTCGGGAAAATCAGAAAAGTCACTATTCATTGCGCGCCAAGTGTTCGACGCCGTACCCTGCACTCCCGGACCGCTCGCCACCGCGCGCCGCGCGTCACTTGCCATGCCGTGCGCCGTGCATGCACGTTCCAGCCGGCGCGCCCGCCCGCGCACAGGAGAAGTCGTACATCGCACGACGCCGGTCGCCGCCGCCATGTCGCCCGCGTCACCGCGTCCCGCACACAGCGCCGCCACGTCGCCCGCCATGCCGTCGTACCTCGCCCGCGTCATGCCCTAGCCTCACACAGTCCACGCCGTACGCCCGCGCGTACGCCCGCACGTCGCGCACGACCTCCACGCACGCGCGCCATGCCGCCACGTCGCCGCGCCATGGTCGCCATCGCGCCGCCCTTTCCCTCCATCGGCTACAAGAAGCCTCTTCGAGCCGAGCTCCAAACACGAAACTTGACCGCTTCTTGTCCCTCCGCAAAACCCCTCAAATATCCTTAGCCGCCATAGCCCGTGCGCGAAGAATTTCACAAAAGAACGAAGCTCGGTCGGAGGAACCCTAATTCGGTCGCCCGAGGCACAATCCAAAATTCATCGTCCTCGGTCGAGTTCTTCCCAAATTGAAGGTACGATCATGCTCCCCACACTCAGCTCTACCTTTTCCCCCACTTGCCCGAGTCAATGCACCGCGGAAATCGCCGCGACGAGCGCCGCCGAACTCCCGCCCGGCCGTCACCATGCGCACGTTGCTAGGTCGTCCGTTGCTTTTCTTGCCGAACCATCGTCGCCATTAGCAGCGCTGAGTCCCTAGGATGCTCCCAGGCCCCTCTCCGTGGCCGTTCCTGCCGCCGGTTAGCCGCCGCAACGTGCGCCGCCGTCGCCATGGCCGCCTCACCGTCGTCGGCCCATCCCACCGTCTCCCCGGTCCGGCCGTGTCTCAAAATAGGGTCCCCGTGGTTCGTAGATGGTGCGTGGCCCTTTATCTCCCACGCTCCGTCCCCTCGCGTCGTTCGGTGGTGCCATGGCCGTCGGCCGCGGAGAAGAAGAAGGGAGTGAAGAAGGAAAGAAAAAGAGTGAAAGGAGAGAAGGAAACAAGAAAAACTGGTTGGCGCAGTGGAGAGAAACGAGAGAGAGAAGAGGAAGGTCGCGGGTTCGAATCCCTCCTGCGCCATTTCATTTTACTTTTCTCTTCTGCTCTCCTTTTGCCAGGGAAGAGAGGGAGCAAGCAGAAAATAAAAGGAAGGGGAGAGAAAACGAGAAAGGCTTGATAGCCCAGTGGAGAGGGTCAATTGGGCTGAGATTGAGGTCTTAGGTTCGATCCCCGGCTTGGGCAAATTTTTTTGAAAATTTTTCTTTCATTTTTCTATGAGGATCTAAAAGCAAGGATAAGCCTAGTAAAATCATAACAAAATTATATTTACCCTTTTTAATTTCTAAATCCTATTTACAATGAATTTTACATCTTTATCAAGAGATTATTATTTATTCTTTTCCAAAATTTCTTTTGCAAATAATTATAAACTTATAGTCAAACTTGTTAACATATTCCCTCTCCAAAGAAAATTTCTATCTTTTGTGAAATCCATTATTCATCTAAATATTATTTTATATATATATATAGATACGAGGAGTTTCTAAACTCAAAAATCCACGTTAGTTATTTGGCATCTAAGCTTCAAGGTTCATCAAATATTCCGAGATCCGGTTATTATTAACCCTAGGACTTCTCGACCCGAGAAATAATTTGATGAAATTAAAAAGATAACCACTTCCTTTTATTAATTGAATCATCAACTCCAATATTTCTTAAGCTTTAAGCATGTTAACCTAAAATAAATATCACATCACACTTAACCAAATCGATGGATCGCAAAACTTCAAACTATTCTAACTCGCCCGTCTTAACTCAGATTCTAGCCAAACTCAACGTAAAATTCGGTTAACACCATAGATTCGTCTTAGGAGCCGCTTTTGCAATTTCTTCGGCTTTTAAATGGATTTTATTGAATTCTAAACGAATTCAATCCTTCCTTTTCGCACGTATGGTTAGCATCCGAAGAAGCAAGCGTTGACTACGCGGAAGACCCCGTTCAACAAGTGTACGAGCAAGGCAAGTCAACACATCCCTTTGGACATATTGATCCTACTTTGTGAAATAATGTTGTTTTCAATTACAAATTGCATGCTATACACAAATGAGTACCTATTCTTGATATATCCCGCCTTGATATTGAATACCCTTAGAAATATTTTTTGTAAACCTTCGATGTGATGCAACCGAAGGTTATCTTCGGTAAAATGCTTAGCCATGCTTATACTAGATTCTTGCATATTCATGATTTTACAAATAAGCCTCGTGCTTGGGCAACTATCTTGGGAAGATGGTTGAGACACGGCAAGTGGAGACATGAGCGCCACGTTGCCTTGATCATGTTGGAAATGGCTTTGATGAAAATGAAAATACAAACCAATGTTTTTAGACTGGCGGATAGATGGATTTGGGTGGATTCCGGAAAAGGCTAGTACCGTCCCGGTCGGCTAAGGACCGAGCCATGAGACTACAACCTAGAACGAGCCGCACAACCGTACTTTTCGAATGGGTATAGACCTAGTTGATTAAATATCCGAGCGGAGGCAGTATCCTTGCATAGTAGGTTCAGGTGTTGGCGTTGAGGTAAGGGCTTGGGGGGGTGCACCACCGGTGGGTGCCTCGGACGATAGTTAAGGGCCTTCCGCAGGGGTGTACCGCGGTTGGTACTCGGCGTAGATCGGGCATGCGATCAACATGAAGAAATGAAGACATGAAGAAAAGGACATGAAGATGGAAAGTTCAAGGATAGAGCAATTCTTTCTCTTACCCCGGAACGCTGTAACTCCTCTCACCGCTAGGAAATGACGGCTAGAGTGCATGAGGGCTTAAGTTCATGGAGCGGTATCGCCAAAGTGAGGTTATCGAAAGGCTTTGTCGTGACCGTCCCATATAGAGGGATGTAAGCTCATTCAATGAGTAGTTGCGAGTACGGGTAAAGTGTACATCCACCGCAGTGTGAGTTAATCAATCTATTCGAATAGCCGTGCTCTGTTAATGAGCGACGTGACAAGTGTTTCCCGTGGCTAGACTCATAAATTTTACAATGATGGGTGGGATTACATCATGATTTTATGTGTGGGAAACCAACTTCTCTATCTCGAGAGAAGGGGAAGACACCCCGTAAAACCATGACG
Organism: Oryza australiensis; assembly: GCA_019925245.2. Classification (NCBI taxonomy): domain Eukaryota; kingdom Viridiplantae; phylum Streptophyta; class Magnoliopsida; order Poales; family Poaceae; genus Oryza; species Oryza australiensis. The sequence goes on from JAIFGZ020000565.1 coordinate 4,423,100, forward strand.
GATCGGAGGCGGGAAGCTATCCTTGGGATCACAATGGATGGTGGAGAACCGTCGCCGACTTAATATACTATGGACCTAAAACTTGACCCGGCTAGATGTTAGGTTTGTGAAATGATTGTGAAAATTGGCTTTGCACAAATAAACCATAGCCATCCTTTGAATGACCCTATCATGTGCATCATTCCGTGTTGGCTTGTTGAGTACGTTGGGTACTCACCCTTGCTATACGCACAAACCTCCGATGAAGGAGATGAGGAAGACCCGTACACATACTACTAGGAGGAATGAAGACAATGGAGCACAACAGTCTTAGTCCCCGCCGTTGCTCGTGGCAATCGGCATGCCGCTGCCTTCCGTCTCGCTATCTTATCTAATTTCTTTTTCGGATGTATCCGGACCGGTAGGTCCTATATGTATTGGATATTGCCTTCGGGCCTATTATTGTAATAATTTCGTTGTAAGACTATTCGTGCACTTTGCACGTAATTGAACCGTATTCGTGGGTACCAAACTACTCGATCCAGGATAAGGTACTATGAACACGAGTGATTCCCGTCCTCAAAAACGGGGGTCTACGAGCTGGTATCGAGCAAGCGCTGACCGTAGGATAAGACCAACCGGCGCCCCACCCCTTTATAGCTGGTCAAAGGGAAATATCCCTACATAGGATTATTTTGGAAATACAAACTACTTTCACAAGGCAAACATATTTTCTCTCTCACCCCAATTTCTCTACAAACATTTGATTTTACCTTCCTCTAAACCCTAAACTATCTTCAAAAATAGATATAGGGCGGTGACCCTGTTAAAGCTTGAGAGATTGTTTATTTCACCCGCTAAAGCAATGAGAGTACACAGGAATAAGGTCCCAACCAAAGCTTAACCTTTCTTCTGACTTCTTTCTCTCTCTGACAATAGATGGGAAAGAACAAGGGCAGAAATCAAGATCTCAAGCAATCTCATGGATCAACACAGAGCGACCCTATGGACATTCCACCCTCTTTCCCTATGAATCCGACCTTAGCCCGGATAATGGCTAGCCGTACACAATTGATGATCATGATGGTGCAGCAAATGCAACGACACCTTCAAGTTTTGGGTTCGCGTCCAGAGCAACATCGGCACGTTCCGACTCAAGCCTTGATGACTCCTGCGAATATACTGTCAAGCCCACGGAGAGCAGAAACGCCAAATCCACCATTAGGAGGGAAGGAAACACTTGGCCCCGCTACGGCTTCATGGAACAAGGATATGGAATAAGGAACAGTGCAGGGAAAACACACCGAAACCCCGATCGAGGGAGAGATACAATGCGGAAGGAAGGACAGGGAATTCAATCCAATGACCGGCCAAGGGGCTCGTCGCCATCCAACTTCGGAAGAGGAAGTCACCAAAAAGGACCACAGGTGGTACCGGCAGATGATCATCACGAGCACAAGTGTGTACCCCGAAGATGCCGAGGAGATTCCCCGACGTCTAAAGAGGAATGTGCACCGCTTCAATCGTGGAGAGTTAGGGCATTATGCCAATGACTCGCCCTAGGACAACCGCCGCACCGTTTCGCACTCCAACACCTATCCCGGCAACACCAACGAAAAGAATGTGAATTGCTTCAACCGTGAAGAATTTGGACACTATGCCAACCAATGCCCCAAGCCACACAAAGACCCTCCTCTTACGGTGCCAATGCAATGACCATAGGTGGCAACCCCAGATCGGGCGCAGCCCAAACAACTAGACAAGGAGTCTCGCATCAACTCGGTCTTGCTTTGGATGGAGTCAAGACAGCAAATGACTGCATTCCCTTTCCCCTTTATATATGAAGACCCTAGACCGATGTTGCTGTCATGTTGTGTGGGATCGTGCATGGCACCGATGTACCCTCCTATGATGTAACGTTTATGAACTAATATAAAGTTCTATGTTATATCTTAAACGAGTTTATATCACCATGCTTGTTGTGTGCAAAAGATCACTTAAGAACAACTTGAAGATCACCGAAAAAATCGATTAGAACCATGACATTAGTCGATCCAATCATTTACCTCATCTATACTCCTCGGATGGTGCACCGCCGCAGAGCCTCGCAGCTACGGAGAACCCGCCGGAGCCTAACCCCTCCACCCTAGCGGAAGTCATGGCTTCGCAAACCCAACGCTTCAAGCCATTGCCAACAACCAAGGACACCGCAGAGGATCAAGCCTAGGCGAGTTTATGCGAGCCAAACCGCCAACGTTCTCCATGGCAGAGGAACCAATGGATGCTGAAGATTGGTTGATGGTAATAGAGAAGAAGTTGACTCTCGTCCGAGTACGGGAAGCTGATAGAGTCATCTTCGCCACTAATCAGCTGGAAGGTCCCGCAAGTGACTGGTGGGACACCTACAAAGAGATACGGGCGAAGATGCCGGAGAACCGACATGGGAAGAATTCACGCCGCTTTCCGTGAAAATTTCGTATCAGCCGCGGTTATGAGGATGAAGAAAAATGAGTTCCGTAGGCTGCGCCAAGGAAACACCACGGTACAAGAGTACCTTAACAAGTTCACGCAGCTTGCCCGTTACGCCACAAGCGATCTGGCAGATGAAGAAGAAAAGATGGACAAATTTATTGAAGGACTGAACGATGAGTTAAGAGGACCGATGATCGGTCAGGACCATGCTAGCTTCCAGAGCCTCATCAACAAGGTCGTAAGGCTTGAGCATGATCAAAGGACGGTTGAAAACAACCGGAAGAGAAGACTTGCTCTAGCCCGCCCGATTCAAGGAACTCCCAACGACCCAAAGGAGCAACACCAACAGTTGGAAGCCGCCCGTCACAATGACCAATCGCCCGTTGCACCCGCAACGTCGCAGCCACCCGCCACCGCGCTCCCGCACCTACCTTGGTGACCCCAAGACTTAAGAACGTGAACTGTTTCAACCGTGGGGAATATGGACATTTCGCCAATCACCGCCCTAAGCCACGTAACACCCCGTCCGTACCGGAGCCAACGCCATTGCCTGTAAGAGGGACCCCTTCCCGCACTGGACGCACTATTCGGGACACCCCAACCGAAGGAGGCCACCACTAGAATCCGCCATGGCCAAGTGAACCATGTGCATGCGAAGATGCCCAGAGGACCGATCGTGCTAATGGGTATGTTCTCCATCCATTCTCGCACTAAGTTAAAGTTTTGTTTGGTTTCAAAACTTCGCATTCTTTCATGACGTTAGAAACAAGCACAAAGACATAACCTATGTCGTAAACCCTAGGAAACCCATAATAGTGCAATCAACGGGAAGCGATATAGCTGTACCCCATACCGGCACCAATATAGGCCTTATCCTAAAAAGCAAAGCTTGAACTTATTGTTAGGGGGTAGAGTGACATAACTCCGGACTCTTAGACTGGACACTACGTTAGAGCTTGGTAGAACCGAACCTTCCCTAGATAACCTCTTGTCGCCCACCAAAATCACACGACTGCAATCTTACCAGGATCACCACCCGTCCGCAGCTAAAGGTTCCAACGGTTTAGAACGGCAAGTCTATTATACAACTTAAGGAAAATTAGAGACCTACTAAATCCTGCATGTTTGAAGGATTCCCAAGGATTAAGAGCTGACAACATCATGTTATCTGAAACAAAGAATTGAAGTGGACCGCCCTTGGAAACTTGGTGATAGATTCCTGCGTCACCCGGAGCAGCCAATCTATTCGTCGTCCTGTTAAGAAGGAGTCCCATGGATCCTGAAGGGTTACGCGGAGGCTACGCTAGCCGAAAACAAAACTTTTTACCGCGCAAACCAGGAACACTTGCAAGTAAGGGCCGATAGATCGTTACCGATTGGAGTAGAGTGCGGAATAGCCAATCGTGGCAATCCGATCCGGAACTGTAGCCGATTCTCGGAGAGCCGATTCGCCAATCGCCGATTCGAGTCGTCCGGCCACGTTCTCACGCCTCGCTCCGATGCGCCCGACCGCAGCCGATTCCACCACAGCCGATCGCTCCGATTGCAGCCGATCCGAAGCCGATCAAGAGCGCGCAACGTAGCAGCGCTCTACCGGTATCCACACGTCCGGGGACGAACGCCGAGCACCCGTGTGCTAGCACGCGATGCAAGGCTAGGGTTTGGCAAAAAGTGGGGAGGGTTTCCGTGGAGATTGATCTCGGTGACTTCGTTGCACGTGATGCAATTGACGTGTCACGCCTCTCCACCCCTCCCTCCTTTATATAGAGTTGGCCGACTAGGACTAGTGGCCGATCGGACTCTATTTTTGAACCGGATCTCATCCGTATCTCATAGAGTTGGCCGCCCATACGTCGTAAGCCTATAGACTCTATCCGATCGGATCCCTATCCGATCGAGCCATATCCGAGTCCAACTCGAATGCCTGTTCTTATCCCCTTAAGCGTGCGACCCCGTAGGTTCAGGTATACTCGGTTTCGGCTATAGTCTAACTTAGCCGATCGTCGGCTCGAGTCCAACTCAGCCGACACTCACAACGGCGCCTAGCAGCACATATTGACACCATAGTATACAAGAATATAATATCGGCTCGAACCCGTAATGTGTACACAAATCCCTTTGCCTCACGATACCGCTTAAGCTATAGGCAAGATGTGTGCCATCCCTTCAATAGCTTAACCATTCACTCGAACCGTATTGGATTATTTGTCTGTTGATTGACTCCTCAATCAACTTATCATGGCCATGCATTTCCATAATCCATTACCTCGAGGGCCGAGATATCTCTCCAAAGGAGGGGCAAATTCCATCTTGATCACTCACATCCCACTCCATGTTTCATAGCAAACCCGAAAACTACCTTTATAACTACCCAGCATTACGGAATAGCGTTTGGTAGTCCCAAAGTAGGCTACAACACATGTTGGAATCCATGGTGATCTCAGTCTAAGGACTTTGTACCAACACTACCTCGAGACCAACTAATGACACATTAATTCCCGTAGTGTCTCATGGTGGGTCTATCCAACAATGTGTTCTCCAACACATATGTCCATGTTTATTGATTTGGTATCTCCATACCCATGATCTATGAGACATGATCATCAATCAATAAACATGCCGATCTTAGAATCATATTTGTTCCAACAATATGACATATGATCGTGGATCGTTTAGAAATAGATTCATACATATAGAGTCTCATAAATAAGTCACGTACTTATTGATCAATACAAGATGTCTATTTCATGGAACCGAATAACACTTTATTCATTTATACATAAACAGTGACGTGATATCCAACATCTCCATGTTGCCTCTAGGGCATATCACTAACAATCTCCCACTTGCACTAGAGTCAATCATGTAAGTATCTAATACCCATTGCTCTTGTGTGCGCCTCATGCTTCGGCCGAGGGAGAGGTTTTGTCGCGGATCGGCTATGTTGAGATCCGTGTGCACTTTGCATATCTTGACATCACCTCGTCCACTATCTCGCGGATGAGATGATATCTCCGAAGTATGTGTTTGGACTTCGATGTGACCTCGGCTCCTTGGCTTGCGCAATGGCTCCACTATTATCACAATAGAGAGACATTGGACCGCGTACTAGTCATCACACCAAGCTCGAAACGAATTTCTTGATCCAAAGCCTCCTTTGCGGCTTCCGAGAAAGCAATGTACTCGGCCTCCGTTGTAGAATCAGCAAGATCCTACTTGGAACTCTTCCACTGATCGCGCTCCGTTCAGCAGAACACGAACCCGCATTGCGATCTATAATCATCCTTGTCCGTTTGGAAGCTAGCATCGGTGTAACCACTTACAACGAGCTCTTCTTCACCTCCATAGACTAGGAACATATCCTTAGTTCTTCTCAAGTACTTAAGGATATTCTTTACGGCATCCAGCTGACCTTCACCCGGATCTCGATCGGTATCCGCTCGTAGCACTTAAAGCGTACGAGACATCTCGGGCGTGTACAAAGCATGGCATACATGATGGATCCAATTGCCGAAGCATATGGAACCATACCCATCTTATTCCGCTCATCATGTGTCCGAGGACACCGATTCTTGCTAAGATTAATGCCATGTGACATGGGCAAGAAACCTTTCTTGGAATCATGCATGTTGAACCTTTTCAACACCTTGTCAATGTATGTACTTTGGCTTAATCCAATTAGCCTCTTGGATCTATCTCTATAGATCCGAATGCTCAATATGTATGTTGCCTCCCTAAGTCTTTCATGGAAAAACTATTTTTCAATGAAGACTCGACGGATTCTAGCATAGGGATATCATTTCCAATCGTAATATGTCATCCACATATAAGATTAGAAATACAATTGCGCTCCCACTCGACCTTTTGTAAACACAGCCTCTTCTTCATTTTTGATGAAACCAAACCCTTTGATTACTTCATCAAAATGAATATTCCAACTCCGAGATGCTTGCTTCAATCCATAAATGGACTTCGTAGCTTGCATATCTTTCCAGCGATTCTGGATCGACAAAACCCCGAGGTTGTATCATGTATACATCCTCGCTTAGGTTTCCATTTAGGAAAGCCGTTTTGACATCCATCTCGCCATATCTCATAATCGAAATATGCAGCAATCGCTAAGATAATCCGAATAGATTTAAGCATTGCGACGGGCGAGAAGGTTTCATCATAATCAACTCCTTGAATCTGTTTAAAACCTTTCGCCACCAATCGCGCCTTATAGATGTGAACATTTCCATCCATATCGGCCTTTTCTTAAAAACCCATTTGCACTCAATGGTTTTGACACCATCAGTGGATCAACCAAGTTCCAAACTTGATTGTCGTACATGGATTCTATTTCGGATTTCATGGCTCCAAGCCACTTGTTGGAATCGGGTCCCACCATCGCTTCCTCATAAGTCTTAGGCTCATCGTTGTCTAACAACAATATATCACGTTGTTCCGCACTGTGTACTGCGTGCACGACGTGATCTTTCGCACCTCGTGGGCCTGATATGTCTACAACCGGTGGCGCAACACTTTGCTCCTCCCGTTGTGGTTCCGTGGTCGCCGAAACGTTTTCGGTGTTTCTTGAACTTCTTCAAGATGCACCCCGCTCCCCTAACCCTTCTTGAAAGAAACTCTTTCTCCAAGAAGACACCATGTCGGGCGACAAACACTTTGCCTTGTTCCCGATTATAAAAGTAATATCCCTTAGTTTCCTTAGGATATCCCACAAAGAAGCACTTGTCGATTTGGGTGTGAGCTTGTCGATCGTAAACGTTTTACATAAGCTTCGCATCCCCAAATTTTGAGAAAAGACAAACTAGGGGTTGCCCCCGTCCATATCTCATATGGTGTCTTTTCAACCGATTTAGATGGAACTCTATTTAGTGTGAGCGCAATGTTTCAAGAGCATATCCCGAAGGATAACGGAAGATCACTTTGGCTCATCATCGACCGCACCATGTCCAACAAGGTGCGATTTCTCCGTTCGGACACTCCGTTCCATTGTGGAGTTCCCGGCGGAGTCACGTGAAACAATTCCACAATCTTTCGATGATTACCAAACTCTTGGCTCAAGTATTCCCTCCACGATCCGATCGTAGAAACTTGATTGTTTTCCCTAAATGATTCTGTACTTCATTCTGGAATTCTTTGAACTTTTCAAAGGATTTCGACTTATGCCTCATTAAGTAGATATAACCATATCTACTATAGTCATCGTAAAGGTAATGAAGTACCGATAACCACCTCTCGGCCGTTGAGCTCATTGGTCCACATACATCGCATGTATGAGTGCCAACAAGTCACTTGCTCTTTCACCGTGTCCCGTGAAAGGTGCCTTTGTCATCTTACCAAGTAAACAAGACTCACATGTCTCAAATGATTCAAAATCAAAAGAGTGAAGCAATCCATCCTTATGGAGCTTCTCCATGCGTTTCTTATTTATATGGCCTAAGCGACAATGCCGATAAACGTGGGGTTTATATCATTAGAGAGTTGCCTTTCGTATTAATGTTATAGATGGGAGACGCTTCAAGATTCAAAACGTATAATCCATTCACCAATGGAGCATGAAAATAGAACATATCTCTAAGATATATTGAACAACCATTGTTCATTGATCTAAAATCATATCCTTCCGCTTGCAAATATGAAGCGGAAATAACGTTTTGACATAGTGTTGGAACACAATAACAATTATTCAATTCCAAAACTAATCTCGAAGGTAGATGAAGTGGTATCGTGCCGACAAAGAATCGTAGCAACGCTTGCTCCATTGCCGACGCCGCGCAGTTCACCTCGCCCCTTCTCAATCCTCTACTTCTTCTCATTCCCCGCAACGACTTGCAAATATGAGCTACCGATCCGGTATCAAATACCCAAGAGTCGGAGGTGAAGTAGCAAGATTAATGTCTATAACATTAATACCCGGCGTAAGTCGTACTTTGCTTCTTTTTGAGATCCTCCATGTACTTCTTGCGTTCCTCTTCCAAAGGGCCTGTCTCCTTGCAATAGAAGCAAACGGCATCCGATGCCGCCGACCCTTCTTGCCCTTCTTTGCATTGGAGGCACTCACGATCTCATCGGGAGTTAACTTCCTCTTGGTGCAAAGTTTCTTGACAGTGGTTTGCGCTTTGCCTTCGCATCATCATCACATGATGACCATTTTTCTCGGATACTCTCCTCACTGTCTTTAGCATCCCATGCAATTCAGCCAAGGTTCTATCCATATTGTTCATGTGATAATTCAATATGAATGGCTCGAAGCTCTGAGGGAGCGACCGGAGAATCACATCGCAGCCAACTCTTGGCTAAGGGGAAAACCTAGTTTTTCCGACTCTCGATATAGCCAATCATCTTTATCACATGCGGATCGACGGAATTCCCTCAACAAGCTCGCACGCAAACAAGGACTTTGAGGTGTTGAACCTCTCGGCCCGTGCTTGGTTCTCAAACATGCCACGTAGTCCCCGAATAATAGTGTGAGCATCGCTACTCTCATATTGCTTCGAAGCTCGGGGACATTGTAGCTAGCATGAGACAGCTTATGTCTAGGGCATCATTAGTGTGCTTCTCGTAAGCTCTCCGTGCGTTGCAAAGTGGCATTATTTGGCAAATCCTCGGATAGGGTACTTCAAGAACGTACTCCTTACGCTCTTGCTTGAGAACAATTCTCAAGTTGCGATACCAATCCATAAAGTTTGTTCCATTTAATTTTTCCTTTTCGAGAATAGATCGCAAATTAAAAGCACCGGGTGTAGTATTAGCCGCCATTTATTCTACAAATGTAAAAGCAAAGTTTAGCACAATGTTTATGTTATGTCTATTGTTAAACAATTTAACATTAGACTCCCATTACGTATTTTCCTCCTTCCCTCTAGGTTACGTATTGGGTCAAGATCCACATGTTAATTAATTTTCTAGTGAGCTTTGGCATCACCGCTAGAAAATTAGTAACATCGGTAAGCAACACCTTGCTAATCACATCTCTATGTGACTCTTGTTGTTGGTGTGGCATCTCCATGCCCCGGCGCCAACCTATGCCCCAAGGCCCAAAACTGTTTTTATAGCCTTGTTAAGTAAACCAAATGCTCCCGCATGTATATGTCCGACATATACCCCTCCCGTTATGATAGAGAATGGCACTCGCTTTGGCACCCACCATTGACGAGCATAACGGTGACGGGTGCAACATTTGGAAGGGCATCATTACTACTTAATTTTGCGAGGGATGCTATCCTATCAAACAAACATATCACATATGAAAGCAAGAAGAATAGCATATAGTGAAATAGTATGGCCCCCTTCACATGGTGATCTCCATCTCCATGTCGGCGCCGAGGATCTCCATCTTCGGCACCATCTTTCAATGTGCATGATGCTTGATTTCTTCAAACTAAGCTACTACTATAGAAGCTCTAATTGAAGATTACATCGACTCGCAGTCGTGAAAGAATATTACAAGCATTGCACGTATGAAAGAATATTACAGGATTGCACATATGAAAGAATATTACATGCATCACATGCATCTCATACATACAATAGGGCCATACCATCTCAAAGCATTCTCTCGCAAAAACAAGTTAGGCGTAGAAACGTTTCTACTTATCGCGAGCTACGGCATCGAGACGACCTATAAGGGGGTACGCACACGGCGGGCGGGGGTCGAGGGGGAAGCCGCCCTCGCGGGCTTCGGGCAGCGCCCGAACACCACACGAAATTCATAGATCCATCTATGAAATCGCTTACGGAACCATGTCGGCATAATCATATTATGCCGTCCCGATACACTATCAAGGGAGATGGTTTGCGTAGGCGCGAGGCAAAAACAAAGTCGGACTACGAGATAGCTTCGTATAATCACATTATACCGTTCCGATACACTATCAAGGAACGCTATCTCGAACCCAACTCAAACCGAGTTACATGGAAATTGCTTCGACGTAATCACATTACGCCGTTCCGATACACTATCAAGGAACACAATTACCATCTACTCTCCTCAACGATCCCGTAAAACCGATTGATCTAATCAACCCGTGCGCAAAACTTGTTCCGATCCAATCTAAAACCCGAACTAAGCAAGATTAGCTCGATACCACCGAAGGGTTACGCGGAGGCTACGCTAGCCGAAAACAAAACTTTTACCGCGCAAACCAGAACACTTGCAAGTAAGGGCCGATAGATCGTTACCGATTGGAGTAGAGTGCGGAATAGCCAATCGTGGCAATCCGATCCGAAGCGAGCCGATTCCCGGAGACACCCGATTCGCCAATCAGCCGATTCGAGTCGTTCGGCCACGTTCTCACGCCTCGCTCCGATGCGCCCGACCGCAGCCGATTCCACCACGCCCGATCGCTCCGATTGCAGCCGATCCGAAGCCGATCAAGAGCGCGCAACATAGCAGCGCTCTACCGGTATCCACACGTCCGGGGACGAACGCCGAGCACCCGTGTGCTAGCACGTGATGCAAGGCTAGGGTTTGGCTCGAAAGTGGGGAGGGTTTCCGTGGAGATTGATCTCGGCGACTTCGTTGCACGTGATGCAATTGACGTGTCACGCCTCTCCACCCCTCCCTCCTTTATATAGAGTTGGCCAACTAGGACTAGTGGCCGATCGGACTCTATTTTTGAACCGGATCTCATCCGTATCTCATAGAGTTGGCCGCCCATACGTCGTAAGCCTATAGGACTCTATCCGATCGGATCCCTATCCGATCGAGCCGTATCCGAGTCCAACTCGAATGCCCGTTCTTATCCCCTTAAGCGTGCGACCCCGTAGGTTCGGTATACTCGGTTTCGGCTATAGTCTAACTTAGCCGATCGTCGGCTCGAGTCCAACTCACTCACCGACACAACGCGGCGCCTAGCAGCACATATTGACACCATAGTATACAAGAATATAATATCGGCTCGAACCTGTAATGTGTACACAAATCCCTTTGCCTCACGATACCGCTAAGCTATAGGCAAGATGTGTGTCATCCCTTCAATAGCTTAACCATTCACTCGAACCGTATTGGATTATTTGTCCGTTGATTGACTCCTCAATCAACTTATCATGGCCATGCATTTCCATAATCCATTACCTCGAGGGCCCGAGATATCTCTCCAAAGGAGGGGCAAATTCCATCTTGATCACTCACATCCCACTCCATGTTTCATAGCAAACCCGAAAACTACCTTTATAACTACCCAGCATTCGGAATAGCGTTTGGTAGTCCCAAAGTAGGCTACAACACATGTTGGAATCCATGGTGATCTCAGGTCTAAGGACTTTGTACCAACACTACCCGAGACCAACTAATGACACATTAATTCCCGTAGTGTCTCATGGTGGGTCTATCCAACAATGTGTTCTCCAACACATATGTCCATGTTTATTGATTTGGTATCTCCATACCCATGATCTATGAGACATGATCATCAATCAATAAACATGCCGATCTTAGAATCATATTTGTTCCAACAATATGACATATGATCGTGGATCGTTTAGAAATAGATTCATACATATAGAGTCTCATAAATAAGTCACGTACTTATTGATCAATACAAGATGTCTATTTCATGGAACCGAATAACACTTTATTCATTTATACATAAAAGTGACGTGATATCCAACATCTCCATGTTGCCTCTAGGGCATATCACTAACAGATCCATCCTATATGTTTGTACCGACCGACTACCAATCACGACCCAACCCAAATCTCGGGACGAGATTTATTGTTAGGGGTAGGTTTGTAACATCCGAAAATCGAGGAATTTAAAACCGGAATCAAAAATCAGAACTTACAAAAACTTTTGATTGTTGCTTCTTGATCGAGTTTTCGCTTCTTATTTACCAGCTTGGTTGCATAAATTTATACACAAGCGATTCATCTCGTGTTTTTGAAAAAATCAAACGACTCGAATTTCCTGGGAGAAAATTTTCTGAGTTTAGAATTGGGAGCAAAACATTATTTAGATGATTGAGTAATATTAATTAGTGAAAAAGAAAAAAAATGAGTAATAAAATATTTTAGGGTATATATATGAAATCTAGAAATTTATTTGAATCAAAATCATATTTTGTGAAATTGAGAAAAAGGATTAAATTAATTATGTAAAATATATTGTTAAAATAATAAAAGTGGGTAAAAAGGTTGGACATATATTTTACAACCTATTTTTAGATGTTTTATATTTTATTTTGAATTTTGGGGGTGAAAGGAAATAAAATTTGGAAAAATAGGAAATTTAATTCGGGAAAATCAGAAAAGTCACTATTCATTGCGCGCCAAGTGTTCGACGCCGTACCCTGACCCGGACCGCCTCGCCACCGCGCGCCGCGCGTCACTTGCCATGCCGGCGCTCGTGCATGCACGTTCCAGCCGGCGTCAGCCCCGCCGCGCACGGAGAGAAGTCGTACATCGCACGACGCCGGTCGCCGCTCGCCATGTCGCCGCGTCACCGCGTCCCGCACACAGCGCCGCCACGTCGCCCGCCATGCCGTCGTACTCGCCCGCATCATGCCCTAGCCTCACACAGCCCACGCCGTACGCCCGCGCGTACGCCCGCACGTCGCGCACGACCTCCACGCACTCGCGCCATGCCGCCACGTCGCCGCGCCATGGTCGCCATCGCGTCGTCCTTTCCCTCCATCGGCTACAAGAAGCCTCTTTGAGCCGAGCTCCAAACACGAAACTTGACCGCTTCTTGTCCCTCTGCAAAACCCCTCAAATATCCTCGCCGCCATAGCCCGTGCGCGAAGAATTTCACAAAAGAACGAAGCTCGGTCGGAGGAACCCTAATTCGGTCGCCCGAGGCACAATCCAAAATTCATCGTCCTCGGTCGAGTTCTTCCCAAATTGAAGGTACGATCATGCTCCCCACACTCAGCTCTACCTTTTCCCCCACTTGCCCGAGTCAATGCACCGCCGGAAATCGCGCCGACGAGCGCCGCCGAACTCCCCGCCCCCCGTCACCATGCGCACGTTGCTAGGTCGTTCCGTTGCTTTTCTTGCCGAACCATCATCGCCATTAGCACCGCTGAGTCCCTAGGATGCTCCCAGCCCCTCTCCGTGGCTGTTCCGTCGCCGGTTAGCCGCCGCAACGTGCGCCGCCGTCGCCATGGCCGCCTCGCTGCCGTCGGCCCATCCCACCGTCTCCCGGTCCGGCCGTGTCTCAAAATAGGGTCCCCGTGGTTCGTAGATGGTGCGTGGCCCTTTATCCCCCACGCTCCGGTCCCCTCGCCGTCGTTCGGTGGTGCCATGGCCGTCGGCTTGCGGAGAAGAAGAAGGGAGTGAAGAAGGAAAGAAAAAGAGTGAAAGGAGAGAAGGAAACAAGAAAACTGGTTGGCGCAAGGGAGAGAAACGAGAGAGAGAAGAGGAAGGTCGCGGGTTCGAATCCCCCTGCGCCATTTCATTTTACTTTTCTCTCTTCGCTCTCCTTTTGCCAGGAAGAGAGGGAGCAAGCGAAAATAAAAGGAAGGGGAGAGAAAACGAGAAAGGCTTGATAGCCCAGTGGAGAGGGTCAATTGGGCTGAGATTGAGGTCTTACGTTCGATCCCGGCTTGGGCAAATTTTTTTGAAAATTTTTCTTTCATTTTTCTATGAGGATCTAAAAGCAAGGATAAGCCTAGTAAAATCATAACAAAATTATATTTACCCTTTTTAATTTCTAAATCCTATTTACAATGAATTTTACATCTTTACCAAGAGATTATTATTTATTCTTTTCCAAAATTTCTTTTGCAAATAATTATAAACTTATAGTCAAACTTGTTAACATATTCCCTCTCCAAAGAAAATTTCTATCTTTTGTGAAATCCATTATTCATCTAAATATTATTTTATATATATATATATAGATACGTGGAGTTTCTAAACTCAAAAATCCACGTTAGTTATTTGGCATCTAAGCTTCAAGGTTCATCAAATATTCCGAGATCCGGTTATTATTAACCCTAGGACTTCTCGACCCGAGAAATAATTTGATGAAATTAAAAAGATAACCACTTCCTTTTTATTAATTGAATCATCAACTCCAATATTTCTTAAGCTTTAAGCATGTTAACCTAAAATAAATATCACATCACACTTAACCAAATCGATGGATCGCAAAACTTCAAACTATTCTAACTCGCCCGTCTTAACTCGATTCTAGCCAAACTCAACGTAAAATTCGGTTAACACCATAGATTCGTCTTAGGAGCCGCTTTTGCAATTTCTTCGGCTTTTAAATGGATTTTATTGAATTCTAAACGAATTCAATCCTTCCTTTTTCGCACGTATGGTTAGCATCCGAAGAAGCAAGCGCTGACTACACGGAAGACCCCGTTCAACAAGTGTACGAGCAAGGCAAGTCAACACATCCCTTTGGACATATTGATCCTACTTTGTGAAATAATGTTGTTTTCAATTACAAATTGCATGCTATACACAAATGAGTACCTATTCTTGATATATCCTGCCTTGATATTGAATACCCTTAGAAATATTTTTTGTAAACCTTCGATGTGATGCAACCGAAGGTTATCTTCGGTAAAATGCTTAGCCATGCTTATACTAGATTCTTGCATATTCATGATTTTACAAATAAGCCTCGTGCTTGGGCAACTATCTTGGGAAGATGGTTGAGACACGACAAGTGGAGACATGAGCGCCACGTTGCCTTGATCATGTTGAAAATGGCTTTGATGAAAAATGAAAATACAAACCAATGTTTTTAGACTGGGGCGGATAGATGGATTTGGGTGGATTCCGGAAAAGGCTAGTACCGTCCCCGGTCGGTTAAGGACCGAGCCATGAGACTACAACTTAGAACGAGCCGTACAACCGTACTTTTCGAATGGGTATAGACCTAGTTGATTAAATATCCGAGCGGAGGCAGTATCCTTGCATAGTAGGTTCGGTGTTGGCGTTGAGGTAAGGGCTTGCCGGTGGGGGTGCACCACCGGTGGGTGCCTGGACGATAGTTAAGGCCTTCCGCAGGGGTGTACGCGGTTGGTACGGCAGAGATCGGGCATGCGACCAACATGAAGAAATGAAGACATGAAGAAAAGGACATGAAGATGGAAAGTTCAAGGATAGAGCAATTCTTTCTCTTACCCCGGAACGCCGTAACTCCTCTCACCGCTAGGAAATGACGGCTAGAGTGCATGAGGGCTTAAGTTCATGGAGCGGGTACGCCAAAGTGAGGTTATCGAAAGGCTTTGCCGTGACCGTCCCATATAGAGGGATGTAAGCTCATTCAATGAGTAGTTGCGGAGTACGGGTAAAGTGTACATCCACCGCAAGTGTGAGTTAATCAATCTATTCGAATAGCCGTGCTCGCGGTTAATGAGCGACGTGACAAGTGTTTCCCGTGGCTAGACTCATAAATTTTACAATGATGGGTGGGATTACATCATGATTTTATGTGTTGGGAAACCAACTTCTCTATCTGAGAGAAGGGGGAAGACACCCCAGAAAACCATGACGGATCGGAGGCGGGAAGCTATCCTTGGGATCACAATGGATGGTGGACAGAACCGTCGCCGACTTAATATACTATGGACCTAAAACTTGACCTGGCTAGATGTTAGGTTTGTGAAATGATTGTGAAAATTGGCTTTGCACAAATAAACCATAGCCATCCTTTGAATGACCCTATCATGTGCATCATTCCGTGTTGGCTTGTTGAGTACGTTGGGTACTCACCCTTGCTATACGCACAAACCTCCGGATGAAGGAGATGAGGAAGACCCGTACACATACTACTAGGAGGAATGAAGACAATGGAGCGCAACAGTCTTAGTCCCTGGCCGTGCTCGTGGCATCGGCATGCCGCGCCTTCCGTCCGCCATCTTATCTAATTTCTGCTGGATGTATCCGGACCGGTAGGTCCTATATGTATTGGATATTGCCTTCGGGCCTATTATTGTAATAATTTCGTTGTAAGACTATTCGTGCACTTTGCACCTGGTAATTCAGAACTGTATTCGTGGGTACCAAACTACTCGATCCAGGGATAAGGTACTATGAACACGAGTGATTCCCGTCCTCAAAAACGGGGGTCTACAGATTGCCGAGTATCAAGCCAAGGGGCCGATGTTTCTTCCTGAGGCAATTTTTCGTCATATAGGACTCTGGCTACCGACAAACTATAGCCTGTTACAGGCCTAGCCCCAGAACGGCCGATGGCATCAGCACGACTCTTCAAAAGCCGATTGTATCATCATCGGCACAGAGGCAGCCGAGATTCAATCCTTTTCTTCTAACCAAACGGCAGCCTCAACACATTGGATACAACATCCCTCAGGTTTCCCAAGACCATATTGCGGCTATGTTCAGGATGAATCAGTCAGTTGTTGAGCCGATTTCACGAAGGACGATAAGGCAGTAGACACCAATCCTACAGCAGCGCCAGTCGATCAGCTCTCACTTCATTCATGATTAGCAAACCCATGGGGTGCATCAGTCTCCTCAACATCACTTGGGGGCAATGTTAATTTCCAATATCAGCCTCATTCACCTTAGGTGCAGTATCGGCAGGGGACACCACCTCAACCCTAGTACCTTCCTCAAGTCAATCAGTTTGAGCCGATACGGCAGCAAGGGGCACCTCAGCAGAAGCCGTGGGCTGATATGATTGCCGATGTAATGAGGGAACAGTTTGGCCTCAAGCCTAAGGATACTGGCAATGTGTATTGGTATCCATATCTGAAATACTTCAAGAGGGAGCCTTTGCCGAGCCGATACAAGGTGCCAGATTTTTCAAAATTCTTAGGGCAGGACAATGTGTCGATTTATGAGCATGTCAGCTGATTTCTGGCCTAGTGTGGGGAAGCATTGGCTACTGACGCCCTGAGGGTTAGATTATTCCCTCTGTCTTTATCTGGATCGGCTTTCACATGGTTTTCATCTTTGCCCTATAATTCTGTTCAAAGTTGGGTCGATCTAGAGAAGAAGTTTCATAGGTACTTTTATAGTGGAATTCATGAGATGAAACTGTCTGATCTGACAGCTATCAGGCAGAAGCATGATGAATCTGTTCAAGACTACATTCAGAGGTTTAGAGATATGAGGAACATATGCTACTGCCTGATTCTATTAGATTATCAGTTAGCCAATCTTACTTTCCAAGGCTTGTTGGCACCAATCAGGGAAAGATTTTCGGCTGAGGACTTCGAAAGTCTGGCTCACATGGCTCAAAAGGTAACAACACATGAACAAAGATTTCAAGAAGTCAAGAAAGCCATTAAAAAGGTTAGCCACAATGTATATGCCTCTGAATCCGAAGAAGATGAGGATGATTTCGAAGTAGTGGTAGCCGAATGGGCAAGAAACAAAAAAGTTGTTACAAGTCAATGGGTCAAAAATTCGACAAAGGAGGAAAATACGACTTTGACATTACCAAGGCTGACAAAATCTTTGATCTGCTGCTTCGGGAGAAACAAATTCAACTTCCTGCTGGCCATGTCATCCCATCAGTTGAGGAGTTGAGAAAGAGAAAGTATTGCAAATGGCATAATACTGGATCTCATGGCACTAATGACTACAAAGTTTTCAGGCTACAGATCCAATCGACTATTGAAGTAGGGAAGATTAAGTTTGAAGATTCAAAGAAGCCGATGAAAGTTGATAGTAATCCTTTTCCTGTCAACATGGTTCACATGAGCAGAGAGCGTACCGATAAGAAGGATTATCGGTCCAAGAAGCCTAGCTCTATCAGAATCATCGATAAATACTAGAGCGAACATGACAGACAGGAAGAGAGGTGCTATCAGGAGGATGACAGCTTTGATCCCCATTGGAGTTGCGAGTTTTTCAGATTTTGCTGGAATGAAGGGATGAGGCTGCCATCGATAGAAAATTGTCCAGCATGCAGCAATTATGATGGTGACTACGCTGGAGAATCTAGCTGATCTTGTCCTGAGGAAAATCAGCTAAGACAGAGGAAACTCCCTGTTCATCAGAGATTAGGTCCAATTCATTAGAATTTTCTACAGGAGGATTTTGACGGAGATGAAGATGAGACCATGAACCCACAATGGTGCCCTTCTGGTACTTTCACTAAGAGTCAGAAGAGGATGGTTCAAAGGATGAAGAGCAAGCGACGTTTCCAGGAAGTGCAAGCCAAGATCGATCATCGGCTGAAGAGGAAAAATCAATAGCACTCAAAGAAATACTGGTTTTTTAAGAGCCAGGTGCTCTTAGCCGATGAGGTCAAAGCCGACAAGGCAATAAGGGCAGCTAAGGGAAAGGTTGTTGCCTCTGCATCGGTTAACGTGGTATTTGTATTACCAGCAGAATATGAGGCTAGCCAAGCCGATGCAGATCTTGTGGAAGAATCCCTAGCCAAGTTGGTTTTGTCCCCATAACAAGCTATCTTTGAGAAACCAGAAGGGACAGGGCATCGGCACCTCAAGTCACTGTATGTCAAGGGGTTTGTCAATGGCAAGCCGATGTCCAAAATGTTGGTTGATGGTGGGGCTGTCGTGAATTTAATGTCGTATTCTACATTCAAGAAGTTGGACAGGAGTTTGGACGATCTCATCAAGACCAACATGGTTCTCAAAGACTTTGGTGGCAATCCATCAGAAACCAAAGGAGATTTGAACGTGGAGTAGACAATCGGGCAGCAAGACTGTTCCTACCACATTTTTGTCATTGATGGGAAGGGTTCGTATAGCCCGTTGTTTGGAAGGGAATGCATTCACACGAATTGTTCTATTCCTTTGACCATGCGACAGAGTCTAATCCAATGGCAAGGTGACAAGGTGGAAATCGTGCCTGCCGACAAGCCAGTCAATATTCCCAATGCCGATTTAACTCTTTGGAAGATGGATGGAATCGATTGCTTGTCTGGAAAAATTTGCCATGAAGATTATCTAAAAGTGTTCGATTGTGACATACAGCCAATTGGAGATGAAGATCCACGATTATTGCTTTTGGGGCGTCTTTGAGAGTTCAGGTTTCTACACCAAGGACATTGTAGATGATCTCGATGGCAAATTTGGGACAAGGCTTCATGTCGGCCGATGATTTGGAAGAAGTTGATATAGGTCCAGGGGATAGGCCTAGGCCGATACTTATTAGCAAAAATTTGTCTTCTCATTTTAGAACCAAGCTAATAGAACTTTTGACACAATGCTTTCCTTGGGAGTATTCTGAGATGCTAGGACTTAGCTGATCGATCGTACAACATCGGCTTCCTATCAAACCAGCATATGGGCCATATAAACAACCACATAGGAGTTTCAAAGCCGATATGTATGACGCTATCGAGGCCGAAATCACTCAATTGTATGATGCTGGTTTTATTCGGCCATGTCGATATGCTGAGTGGGTTTCCAATATAGTTCCAGTGATCAAGAAAAATGACAAACTTAGGGTGTGTATTGATTTTCGAGATCTGAACAAAGCTACCCCTAAGGATGAATACCCAATTGTTAGTGATATGCCCTAGAGGCAACATGGAGATGTTGGATATCACGTCAATGTTTATGTATAAATGAATAAAGTGTTATTCAGTTCCATGAAATAGACATCTTGTATTGATCAATAAGTACGTGACTTATTTATGAGACTCTTTATGTATGAATCTATTTCTAAACGATCCCGATCATATGTCATATTGTTGGAACAAATATGATTCTAAGATCGGCATGTTTATTGATTGATGATCATGTCTCATAGATCATGGGTATGGAGATACCAAATCAATAAACATGGACATATGTGTTAGAGAACACATTGTTGGATAGACCCACCATGAGACACTACAGAATCAATGTGCCATTAGTTGGTCTCGGTAGTGTTGGTACAAAGTCCTTAGACCGAGATCACCATGGATTCCAACATGTGTAGTAGCCTACTTTGGGACTACCAAACGCTATTCCGTAATCGGGTAGTTATAAAGGTAGTTTTCGGGTTTGCTATGAAACATGGAGTGGGATGTGAGTGATCAAGATGGAATTTGCCCCTCCTTTGGAGAGATATCTCCGGGCCCCTCGAGGTAATGGATTATGGAAATGCATGGCCATGCTAAGTTGATTGAGGAGTCAATCAACGGACATGATAATCCAATACGGTTCGAGTGAATGGTTAAGCTATTGAAGGGATGGCACATATCTTGCCTATAGCTTAGCCGGTATCGTGAGGCAAAGGGATTTGTGTACACATTACAGGTTCGAGCCGATATTATTCTTGTATACTATGGTGTCAATATGTGCTGCTAGGCGCCGCTGTGACGGGTCGGCTGAGTTGGACTCGAGCCGACGATCGGCTAAGTTAGACTATAGCCGAAACCGAGTATACCTGAACCTACTGTGGTCGCACGCTTAAGGGGATAGAATAGATATTCGAGTTGGACTCGGATACGGCTCGATCGGATAGGGATCCGATCGGATAGAGTCCTATGGGCTTACGACGTGTGGGGCGGCCAACTCTATGAGATACGGATGAGATCCGATTCAAAATAGAGTCCTAATCGGTCACTAGTCCCGTCGGCCAACTCTATATAAAGGAGGGAGGGGTGGAGAGCGTGACACGTCAATTGCATCGCGTGCAAGTGAAGTCGCCGAGATCAATCTCCACGGAAACCCTCCCCACATTCGAGCCAAACCCTAGCCTTGCATCGCGTGCTAGCACACGGGTGTACGGCGTTCGTCCCCGGACGTGTGGATACCGGTAGAGGCGCCGCTACGTTGCGCGCCGTTGATCGGTTTCGGATCGGCCTGCAATCGGAGCGATCGGCCGTGGTGGAATCGGCCGCGGTCGGCGCATCGGAGCGAGGCGTGAGAACGCGGCCGGACGACTCGAATCGGCTGATTGGCGAATCGGCTGTCTCCGGGAATCGGCTACACCGTTCGGATCGGATTGCCCCGATTGGTTATTCCGCTGCACTCTACTCCAATCGGTAACGATCTATCGGCCCCTTACTTGCAAGTGTTCCTGGTTTGCGCGGTAAAAGTTTTTGTTTTCGGCTAGCGTAGCCTCCGCGTAACCCTTCAAGTGGTATCCGAGCTAATCTTGCTTAGTTCGGGTTTTAGATTGGATCGGAACAAGTTTTGCACACGGGTTGATTAGATCAATCGGTTTTAGGATTCGTTGAGGAGAGTTAATGGTAATTGCGTTCCTTGATAGTGTATCGGAACGACGTAATGTGATTACGTCGAAGCAATTTCCAAATAACTCGGTTTGAGTTGGGTTCGAGATACGTTCCTTGATAGTGTATCGGAACGGTATAATGTGATTATACCGAAGCTATCTCGTAGTCCGACTTTGTTGCTGCCTCGCGCCTACGCAAACCATCTCCCTTGATAGTGTATCGGGACGACATAATATGGTTATGCCGATATGGTTTCCATAAGCGATTTCATAGATTGGATCTATGAATTCCGTGTGGTGTTCCGGGCGCTGCCCGGAAGCCCGCGAGGGGCGGCTCCTCCTCGACCCCCGCCCGCTAACCGGCTAGCGGGACCGCCGTGTGCGTACCCCCTTATAGGTCGTCTCGATGCCGTATCTCGCGATAGGTAGAAAACGTTTCTACGCCTAACTTGTTTTTGCAGAGAATGCTTTGAGATGGTATGGCCCTATTGTATGTATGAGATGCATGTGATGCATGTAATATTCTTTCATATGTGCAATCCCGTAATATTCTTTCATACGTGCAATGCTTGTAATATTCTTTCACGACTGCGAGTCGATGTAATCTTCAATTAGAGCTTCTATAGTAGTAGCTTAGTTTGAAGATATCAAGCATTCGACACTTGGAAGACGGTGATGAAGATGGAGATCCTCGTACACCGGCATGGAGATGGAGATCACCATGTGAAGGGGGCCATACAATTTCATGCTATTCTACTGCTTTCATATATGTGATATGTTTGTTTGATAGGATAGCATCCCTCACAAAATTAAGTAGTAATGATGCCCTTCCAAATGTTGCACCCGTCACCGTTATGCTCGTCAATGGTGGGTGCAAAAAGCAGTGCCATTCTCTATCATAACACGAGGGGTATATGTCGGACATATACAGCAGAGCATTTGGTTTACTTAACAAGGCTATCAAAACGTTTTGGGCCTTGGGGCATAGGTTGGCGCCGGGCATGGAGATGCCACACCAACAACAAGAGTCACATAGAGATGTGATTAGCAAGGTGTTGCTTACCGATGTTACTAATTTTCTAGCAGTGATGCCAAAGCTCACTAGAAAATTAATTAACATGTGGATCTTGACCCAATACGTAACCTAGAGGGAAGGTGGAAAATACGTAATGGGAGTCTAATGTTAAATTGTTTAACAATAGACATAGCATAAACATTGTGCTAAACTTTCTTTTTCGTTGTAGAATAAATGGCGGCTAATACTACACCCAGACCTTTAATTTGTGATCTATTCTCGAAAAGGAAAAATTAAATGGAACAAACTTTATGGATTGGTATCGCAACTTGAGAATTGTTCTCAAGCAAGAGCGTAAGGAGTACGTTCTTGAAGTACCCTATCCAGAGGATTTGCCAACTAATGCCACCGCAACCGCACGGAGGGCTTATGAGAAGCACACTAATGATGCCCTAGATATAAGCTGTCTCATGCTTGCTACAATGTCCCCGAGCTTCGAAGCAATATGAGAGCCGATGCTCACACTATTATTCAGGGATCTGCGTGGCATGTTTGAGAACCAAGCTCGGGCCGAGAGGTTCAACACCTCAAAGTCCTTGTTTGCGTGTGCTTGTTGAGGGAATCCCGTCACCCGCATGTGATAAAGATGATTGGCTACATTGAGAGTCCGGAAAACTGGGTTTTCCCTTAGCCAAGAGTTGGCTACCGATGTGATTCTCCGCCGCTCCCTCCGAGCTTCGAGCCATTCATATTAAATTATCACATGAACAATATGGATAGGACCTTGGCTGAATTGCATGGGATGCTAAAGACAGTGAGGAGAGTATCCAAAAATGGTCATCATGTGATGATGATGCGAAGGCTAAGCGCAAACCACTGTCAAGAAACTTTGCACCAAGAGGAAGTTAACTCCCGATGAGATCGCGAGTGCCTCTAATGCAAAGAAGGGCAAGAAGGGGTCGGCGGCATCGATGCCGTTTGCTTCTACTGCAAGGAGACGAGCCCCTGGAAAAGGAACTGCAAGAAGTACATGGAGGATCTCAAGAAGAAGCAAAGTACGACTTCGCTCGGTATTAATGTTATAGACATTAATCTTGCTACTTCACCTACGACTCTTGGGTATTTGATACCGGATCGTAGCTCATATTTGCAAATCGTTGCGGGAATGAGAAGAAGTAGAGGATTGAGAAGGGGCGAGGTGAACTCGCGCGTCGGCAATGGAGCAAGCGTTGCTACGTTGCTTGTCGGCACAGTACCACTTCATCTACATTCAGGATTAGTTTTGGAATTAAATAATTGTTATTGTGTTCCAACACTATGTCAAAACGTTATTTCCGCTTCATGTTTGCAAGCGGAAGGATATGATTTTAGATCAATGAACAATGGTTGTTCAATATATCTCGAGATATGTTCTATTTTCATGCTCCATTGGTGAATGGATTATACGTTTTGAATCTTGAAGCGTCTCCCATCTATAACATTAATACGTAAAGGCAACTCTCTAATGATATAAACCCCACGTTTATCCGGCATTGTCGCTTAGGCCATATAAATAAGAAACGCATGGAGAAGCTCCATAAGGATGGATTGCTTCACTCTTTTGATTTTGAATCATTTGAGACATGTGAGTCTTGTTTACTTGGTAAGATGACAAAGGCACCTTTCACGGGACATAGTGAGAGAGCAAGTGACTTATTGGCACTCGTACATACCGATGTATGTGGACCAATGAGCTCAACGGCCGAGGTGGTTATCAATACTTCATTACCTTTACCGATGACTTTAGTAGATATGGTTATATCTACTTAATGAGGCATAAGTCCGAATCCTTTGAAAAGTTCAAAGAATTCCGAATGAAGTACTGTAATCATTTAGGGAAAACAATCAAGTTTCTACGATCGGATCGTGGAGGGGAATACTTGAGCCAAGAGTTTGGTAATCATCGAAAGATTGTGGAATTGTTCCACGTTGACTCCGCCAGAACTCCGCAATGGAACGGAGTGTCCGAACGGAGAAATCGCACCTTGTTGGACATGGTGCGGTCGATGATGAGCCAAAGTGATCTACCGTTATCCTTCGGGATATGCTCTTGAAACAACTGCGCTCACACTAAATAGAGTTCCATCTAAGTCGGTTGAAAAGACACCATATGAGATATGGACAGGGCAACCCCCTAGTTTGTCTTTTCTCAAAATTTGGGGATGCGAAGCTTATGTAAAACGTTTACCGACAAGCTCACACCCAAATCGACAAGTGCTTCTTTGTGGGATATCCTAAGGAAACTAAGGGATATTACTTTTATAATCGGGAACAAGGCAAAGTGTTTGTCGCCCGACACGGTGTCTTCTTGGAGAAAGAGTTTTTTTCAAGAAGGGTTAGTGGGAGCAGGGTGCATCTTGAAGAAGTTCAAGAAACACGGAAAATGTTTCGCGACCACGAACCACAACGGGAGGAGCAAAGTGTTGCGCCACCGGTTGTAGATACACCGCCCACGGAGGTCCGAAAGATCACGTCGTGCACCCGATGTACACAAAGTGCGGAACAATGTGATATATTGTTGTTGGACAACGATGAACCTAAGACCTATGAGGAAGCGATGGTGGGACCCGATTCCAACAAGTGGCTTGGAGCCATGAAATCCGAAATAGAATCCATGTACGACAATCAAGTTTGGAACTTGGTTGATCCACTCGATGGTGTCAAAACCATTGAGTGCAAATGGGTTTTTAAGAAAAGGCCGATATGGATGGAAATGTTCACATCTATAAGGCGCGATTGGTGGCGAAAGGTTTTAAACAGATTCAAGGAGTTGATTATGATGAAACCTTCTCGCCCGTCGCAATGCTTAAATCTATTCGGATTATCCTAGCGATTGCTGCATATTTCGATTATGAGATATGGCAGATGGATGTCAAAACGGCTTTCCTAAATGGAAACCTAAGCGAGGATGTATACATGATACAACCTCGGGTTTTGTCGATCCAGAATCGCTGAAAGATATGCAAGCTACGAAATCCATTTATGGATTGAAGCAAGCATCTCGAGTTGGAATATTCGTTTTGATGAAGTAATCAAGGGGTTTGGTTTCATCAAAAACGAAGAAGAGGCCTGTGTTTACAAAAAGGTCGTGGGAGCGCAATTGTATTTCTAATCTTATATGTGGATGACATATTACTGATTGGAAATGATATCCCTATGCTTGAATCCGTCAAGTCTTCATTGAAAAATAGTTTTTCCATGAAAGACTTAGGGAGGCAAGCATATATATTAGGCATTCGGATCTATAGAGATAGATCCAAGAGGCTAATTGGATTAAGCCAAAGTACATACATTGACAAGGTGTTGAAAAGGTTCAACATGCATGATTCCAAGAAAGGTTTCTTGCCTATGTCACATGGCATCAATCTTAGCAAGAATCGTGTCCTCGACACATGATGAGCGGAATAAGATGGGTATGGTTCCATATGCTTCGGCAATTGGATCCATCATGTATGCCATGCTTTGTACACGCCTGCATGTCTCGTACGCTTTGAGTGCTACGAGCAGATACCGTCGATCCAGTGAAGGTCACTGGATCGCCGTAAAGAATATCCTTAAGTACTTGAGAAGAACTAAGGATATGTTCCTAGTCTATGGAGGTGAAGAAGAGCTCGTTGTAAGTGGTTACACCGATGCTAGCTTCCAAACGGACAAGGATGATTATAGATCGCAACTGGGTTCGTGTTCGCCCGAACGGAGGCGCGTCACTGGAAGAGTTCCAAGCGGGATACCGTTGCGATTCTACAACGGAGGCCGAGTACATTGCGCTTCGGAAGCGCAAAGGAGGCTGTTTGGATCAAGAAATTCGTTTCGAGCTTGGTGTGATGACTAGTACGACGGTCCAATGTCTCTCTATTGTGATAATAGTGGAGCCATTGCGCAAGCCAAGGAGCCGAGGTCACATCGGAAGTCCAAACACATACTTCGGCGATATCATCTCATCCGCGAGATAGTGGACAGAGGTGATGTCAAGATATGCAAAGTGCACACGGATCTCAACATAGCCGATCCGTGACAAAACCTCTCCCTCACCGAAGCATGAGGCGCACACAAGAGCAATGGGTATTAGATACTTACATGATTGACTCTAGTGCAAGTGGGAGATTGTTAGTGATATGCCCTAGAGGCAACATGGAGATGTTGGATATCACGTCAATGTTTATGTATAAATGAATAAAGTGTTATTCAGTTCCATGAAATAGACATCTTGTATTGATCAATAAGTACGTGACTTATTTATGAGACTCTTTATGTATGAATCTATTTCTAAACGATCCTCGATCATATGTCATATTGTTGGAACAAATATGATTCTAAGATCGGCATGTTTATTGATTGATGATCATGTCTCATAGATCATGGGTATGGAGATACCAAATCAATAAACATGGACATATGTGTTAGAGAACACATTGTTGGATAGACCCACCATGAGACACTACAGAATCAATGTGCCATTAGTTGGTCTCGGGTAGTGTTGGTACAAAGTCCTTAGACCCGAGATCACCATGGATTCCAACATGTGTAGTAGCCTACTTTGGGACTACCAAACGCTATTCCGTAATCGGGTAGTTATAAAGGTAGTTTTCGGGTTTGCTATGAAACATGGAGTGGGATGTGAGTGATCAAGATGGAATTTGCCCCTCCTTTGGAGAGATATCTCGGGCCCTCGAGGTAATGGATTATGGAAATGCATGGCCATGCTAAGTTGATTGAGGAGTCAATCAACGAGATAATCCAATACGGTTCGAGTGAATGGTTAAGCTATTGAAGGGATGGCACATATCTTGCCTATAGCTTAGCCGGTATCGTGAGGCAAAGGGATTTGTGTACACATTACAGGTTGAGCCGATATTATTCTTGTATACTATGGTGTCAATATGTGCTGCTAGGCGCCGCTGTTGGACTGCGGCTCGGCTGAGTTGGACTCGAGCCGACGATCGGCTAAGTTAGACTATAGCCGAAACCGAGTATACCTGAACCTACGGGTCGCACGCTTAAGGGGATAGAATAGATATTCGAGTTGGACTCGGATACGGCTCGATCGGATAGGGATCCGATCGGATAGAGTCCTATGGGCTTACGACGTGTGGGGCGGCCAACTCTATGAGATACGGATGAGATCCGATTCAAAATAGAGTCCTAATCGGTCACTAGTCCCGTCGGCCAACTCTATATAAAGGAGGGAGGGGTGGAGAGCCGTGACACGTCAATTGCATCGCGTGCAAAATGAAGTCGCCGAGATCAATCTCCACGGAAACCCTCCCCACATTCGAGCCAAACCCTAGCCTTGCATCGCGTGCTAGCACACGGGTGTACGGCGTTCCGTCCCCGGACGTGTGGATACCGGTAGAGGCGCTGCTACGTTGCGCGCTGTTGATCGGCCGGATCGGCCTGCAATCGGAGCGATCGGCTGTGGTGGAATCGGCCGCGGTCGGGCGCATCGGAGCGAGGCGTGAGAACGCGGCCGGACGACTCGAATCGGCGATTGGCGAATCGGCCGTCTCCGGAATCGGCTACACTGTTCCGGATCGGATTGCCCCGATTGGTTATTCCGCTGCACTCTACTCCAATCGGTAACGATCTATCGGCCCCTTACTTGCAAGTGTTCCTGGTTTGCGCGGTAAAAGTTTTTGTTTACGGCTAGCGTAGCCTCCGCGTAACCCTTCACCAATGCCAATTGCCGATCTTTTGGTTGATGCTGCTTCAGGGCATAAAATCATAAGTTTTATGGATGGTAATACTCGATACAATTAGATTTTTATGACAGAAGAAGACATCCATAAGACTGCTTTTAGATGTCCTGGTGCAATCGGATTATACGAGTGGGTTGTGATGACTTTCGGCTTGAAGAACACTGGAGCTACATATCAAAGGGCCATGAATTATATATTCCATGATCTGATCGGCTTGTTGGTTGAGATCTATATTGCTGATGTGGTAGTGAAATCGAGGGAGGTTGATGACAATATAGCTGATTTGAGGAAAGTGCTTGAGAGAATGAGGAAATATGGCCTGAAGATGAATCCCATGAATTGTGCTTTTGGCGTATCGGCTGGACAATTTTTGGGTTTTCTTGTTCATGAAAGGGGGATTAAAGTAACACAAAGGAGTATCAATGCGATCATGAATATTCAACCTCCACAAGACAAGAAGCAGTTGCAGTCTCTGGTCGGGAAGGTGAATTTCATCAGGAGGTTTATTGCTAATCTATCTAGGAGGATGGAGCCCTTCACACCTTTGCTTAGATTGAAAGCCGATCAGCAGTTTACTTGGGGGACAGAGCAACAAAAGGCCTTGGACAATATCAAGGAATATTTGAGTTCCCCTCCAGTTCTGATTCCTCCACAAAAAGGAGTGTCTTCAAGTTGTACTTGTCAGCTGATGAGAAGTCAATCGGCTCGGTCTTGATCCAGGAATTCGAGGACAAAGAAAGAGCGATCTTTTATTTAAGCAGAAGGCTTCTGGATACAAAGACAAGGTATTCTCCGGTGGAGAAGTTGTGCTTATGTCTGTACTTCTCTTGCACCAAGTTGAGGCATTATCTGTTATCCAATGAATGCACCGTAGTTTGCAAAGCCAAAGTTGTCAAGTACATGCTATCGGCTCCGGTGTTAAAAGGCAGAGTTGGAAAGTGGATATATGCCTTAACAGAATTTGATCTCAGATATCAAGCACCCAAGGCAGTGAAGGCACAGGCTCTAACCGATTTTATTGTCGAACATCGTGATGACTCAATCGGCTCGGTCGATATAGTGCCTTGGACATTGTTTTTTGATGGATCGGTTGTACTCATGGTTGTGGTATCGGCTTGGTCATAATATCACCTAGGAGGCAAGTTTTGAATTTGCCTATACTATTAAGCCTTATGCCACCAATAATCAAGCTGAGTACGAGGTAGTTCTCAAAGGATTACAGCTTTTAAAGGAAGTTGAAGCCAATGACGTTGAAATCATGGGTGATTCTTTGTTGGTCATCAATCAATTAGCTGGTGAATATGAATGCAAGAATGATACATTAATGATCTACTATGAGAAATGCCAAGAGTTGATGGATAGTTTTCGGCTAGTGACTTTGATGCATATTCCTCGAGAGAAAAATGTTGAAGCCAATGATTTGGCCAGGGGGCATCGGGATACAAGCCGATGATGAAAGATATTGAGGTAGAAATCGCTGCCATCACAACCGATGATTGGAGGTATGATGTTTTTGATTATTTGAACAATCCTTCTCAATCGACTTCGAGAAAATTGTGTTACAAAGCTTTCAGATATGTTTTGTTGGATGATGATCTGTATTATCGGACGATTGATGGAGTATTGCTAAAATGTTTGAGTGCTAATCAAGCGAAAGTTGTGATGGGCGAAGTACATGAAGGAATATGTGGTACTCATCAATCAGCTCACAAAATGAAGTGGTTGCTTCGACGAGCTGGATATTTTTGGCCGACGATGTTGGAAGATTGCTTCAGGTATTATAAAGGTTGTCAAGATTTCCAGAATTTTGGAGCAATTCAACGAGCGCCAACATCGGCTATGAACCCTATAATCAAGCCATGGTCGTTCAGATGTTGAGGAATTGACATGATCGGCAAAATTAATCCACCCTCATGTAAAGGACATAAGTTTATATTGGTGGCAATTTCAGAAAGTGGGTGGAGACGATACCGTTGAAGAAGGTTGATTCTAGGTATGCAATTCAATTCATTAAAGAGCACATTATATACCGATTTGGTGTTCTTGAGACTATCACAACCAATCAGGGATCTATCTTTGTGTCCGATGAATTTGCCTAACTTGCAAAAAAACCATGGGGATTAAATTGTTGAATTCTTCACCATACTATGCAGAAGCCAATGGACAAGCATAAGCATCCAACAAAAGTTTGATCAAGTTAATCAGAAGAAAGATATATGAGTTTCCAAAGCAATGGCATAGCCGATTGGCTGAGGCGTTGTGGTCATATCAGAAGGCTTGTCATGGATCAATCCAAGTGCCTCCTTACAAGCTAGTTTATGTGCATGAAGCCGTGTTGCGATGGGAAAGTGTCATCGGCTCAAGGAGAATTGAATTACAAGATGAGTTGACAGCGGATGATTATCACAATCTCATGGTAGATGAATTGGAAGACTTGGTTCAATCCAGGATGCGTGCTTGGGAAAAGGTGACAAGAGATAAGGAGAGAATCGCTTGTCATTAAAATAAGAAAGTTGTGCCAAAATATTTTTTAGGAGGCGAGTTGGTTTGGAAGTTGATCTTGCCGATTGGGACTCGTGATACTAAATTCGGCAAGTGGTTACCAAATTGGGAAGGGCCTTTTCGAATCTACAAGTCTGTTTCCAAGGGAGTTTACATGTTGCAAGGGCTTGATGGAAAAGTTTTTGAAAAAATATTATCCAAGTGTTTGGATCAATTCATGATTCGCGTGTTATGCCGATACATGGTAGCCAATGTGTTAACATCGCCTTTAGGTGACCAATATAAGTTGTATCGCCCTTAGTCTTTTTAACTTAGCATAATCAGTTGTGTTTTGCCGATGTGTGATGGCCGATTTTTGCAATATCGACCTTACTCAAGCTATAATTTTATCAATGTTTGACATTATAAAATTAGGGGGCATACACACATGCATACAAAAATATGTGGACTTCAAAAAATTTCAACGCAAAATATATTACAAGAATCGGCGCAAGCAAGTTATGTTACAGGAATTCACAGAAGTTCACAAGGATTACAAGAATCGGCATGAAAGTTCAAGTCTCAAGTGCTAAGCTCCTATTACATAAGGTCGGCTCATCCAGCCACCAGCTTGTTGATAGCAGATATTGCCCTTTGTCTGATTTGTTCTATGTCTTCTATGGCTTGGGCATTGGAAGCATCGGTTCTAAGGATCGCTTTTAGAGACTTCATAAGATCTGACAGGTACCTGACAGAAGTCTTCAATTTGATTTTTTGCTCTTCGATTGCCCTGGGGAGATCGGCAAGTTTTTGCTCCTTCAATGCTATCTCGGCGTTGCACTTCTCAAGCTCGACTAGTAACTCTTCCTTGCATTTTTGTAGCCGATCAATGTTGGCCTTAATTGAAGTTGGCCCTGCAGTCATCTCATCAAGCTTGGATTTCTCTGCGGTGATTGATTGCCGATTAGCTTCAATCGTGGTTTCAAGAGCTTTTCTCTCTCGCCGACCGACAATCCTTTGTCGTGCCCTTTCCAGCTTGTATCGATGTTGCTCAAGGTATGCTGCTTGGGAGATGATGTCAGCTAGGTTGTCTGGTATTTGGTCTTTAACTTCTTCAAACCTAGCTCTAATCAACCTGCAGTTGGCAACTAAGTAGTCCAAGGAGCTCTCCAGCCGACGAGCAATTTCCAATAGCTTGGCCTTCAAGTCATCGGCAATGGGAGTCAAAGCTTTACTTGTGGTCTCTTCCTTATCATCCAAGAACTGCCTTATGTCAAAATAAAACATACCGGCTAAGACCTGGAAAGGGAATAATGGAATTGTTAAGTGTTAGAAATCTAGAAACAGCCGATATGGGGTTTTAGAGGAAATACTTACAGGGATGACAGGAGTGGCTTATCCTTCTGCCTCGATGTGATGGCTGCCTCTAGCCAATGGAGTGTGTTCACTTGATTCATGTGGGGCACGTGCTGGAGAGCAAGGAGGCTGTAGAGAAGAGAGAGACAAGTTTGATTCAGAATTGGCTAATTGAAAATTGAGAAAGGTTTCAAGTTTAAAGTAACCGATGGAGGTGGAGCCGATTTCTTCTTGATGGCCAATTTCTTTTTCTGCAAAGTAAAGGGGTTTGTTCAAAAATTGAAATGTGAAAATTTAAAGGAAGAAAAACTCCAGAAAAGTACATAGCTAAGGACGAGGTTGGCGTCTTGGAGGAGTTGGAGTTTTTTGAGGAGCTGGATCATCGGCTGGCGGCGTCAGCATGGTTTTTCTTGGTTCACTTGTCTTGGCCGCATCATCGTCGATGGCTTCCTCTATTTTTCTTGGTTCAAGAACTCCTCCACGTCTGGGTCTAAGGATGGCAGATCATCGGCTACGGCTGTCTTTTGCTCCTTCAGAGCTTTCCTCTTTGCAGCCGATGGATCGGCAGCCGATGCTTTGGTCCTTTTCCTTTTTCCCATTTCAGAGGGGATCGGCTGTTGGGTTTGACCGTAAAGCAAAGATGTCATCTTGGGGGCATCGTAGCCGATCCTTGAAGGAGCTAGGCCGCAACCATTGAGGAGAACTCCGATGGCATAGCAGATGGTTGCTCCAGTGTTGCTGGTATGAGGAGGAGAGGAATCGGTAGTCTGCAAACAAAGAAAAAGATGCAATCAAATATTGAAAGATGTTAAGTTGATAATGAATAATTTGACAAAAGAAAGAATGCTTACTTGTGGAACCGACTCCGGGAACGTGGTAGTCAGATACATTGAAGCTAACTGGTGAAAAAGGTGTTTCTTCCATTCAATCCACCATCAGTTGAAGAGTGTACTCCTTATTACGACCAACTCAATATTTGCAATACTATCGAGGAGAGGCCCTTGGATATTGTGCAATCTGTCCATCATAAGGCCTGAAGTGATTTCACCCCAAGTCTAGATCATGTCCACAAAGAATAAGCCGATCGGCAGCTGTCCTACGCCTAGCTGTCTGGAAGCACTCATTGGATGGAAGAATTCATACGAGACTTGGATATTTCTGCCTTGGTGGATGCCGACTGGGAGGATATAAGGGTAGATGGCAACTGTGAAGACTTCTCTGGATTTTTTAAACTTCTCAGAGTTAATTTCTTCAAATCTAAAATCGGCTTGGAGCTCGAAGTCTTCAGAGTTCTAATATGCAAACCAAATTCTTGATTCTCTTGGAAACCCCTTTTTTAAATTGCCAAACCAATCTCTGAAAAGGTCAGCCGAAGCTTTGATCCAGCATAAGAGGATGCTGCCTCTCCAATAGACATGCATCGGCGTGTTGTGACCTCATCACCATCCTCATCTATGATCGGTTGTGCTCTGGGGAAATCAGCTTCTACTAGTCTTGGCCTCTCAGCAACCTTATGTGTGTGCAGATTGAGCCAAACTTGGAGAACCCACCAGGTACCACTGGTGCCGATAGCCGAATTTGTGGCAATTTTAGCCGATGCATTGTTCAGGGCTGGTAGAGATACCGTATCAAGTATTTGCCCAAAGGAATTTGTTTCTTCTCTACCAAGGCTTCAGCTACATGGTGCCAGTTAGTGGTGGGGCCACAACTTGAACCACAAAACAGAAACTTCTCCAGCCATATCAGCAAGAAGCTGCGTGTTCCCTGGGGTCTACTGGGCCAGTTCCCATATTCTGTGAGATAAATCCATTCCAGCCGCCAATAGCTCGGGTCTTGAAAGCAAATTGGCCTTTGGTGTTCAAGCTAACAGGGTTAGCCGATGATGTAATGTCCAGGCCGGTAATCATGGTTATGTCCAGCAGAGTTGGTGTCATCGGTCCTTGATTGAATAGGAAGGCATTCAGAGTGTTTGACCAACAATATGTTATAGCCGATAGCATGGGCTCATCTTTGGACATGTTGGCAATGGTCAGGGCTAGGCATTGCGCTATCCCAAGTTCTTCCCAGTGACTTTGTTTGCTAGCCGATACTCTGTTATACCACTCTGGCCAGGTTTTATCGGTGGATGGCCAAGATTTGAAGGTTCCAACCCAATGTGCCAAACTAGGGTTTGATAATCTAAATGGAACCCTATTGGTCTCGGTGTTTATTAACTCGGTGGGGTCTGTATTGCCGATTGGCCCTAAGAAGAATCGATTGGGATGAGCATGATTGGGATTGGCAATCTGGTTCAAGAGATGCTACAATGAAAAAAGGGGGAATCATGAAAAGTGAAAACAAAATTGCAGCAAGAGAACAAGTTATAGCCGACGGGGCTTGCCTCAGGAAACTCGGCCGACGACACACCGGAGGGAGTAGTTGAGGTCGACATCGCCAGGGATGAAGCTGTCGCCGCGCGGGGGTTGCTTTTGGGATCGCTGAGGGCTCTGAGGAGGTCGTCGGTGGAGTTTGGGGGTGTTTGTTGCTAGAGCAGTGAGAGCACAAGTGACGGCGTTAACAACTTTGAGGCGGTGGTTATTATTTAAAGATGTGTGGTAACCGTCCGATAGAAAGCCCTACATTTTTGTGGAGATAAAATTTGGCAAATCATGCAACATTATTAATATAGCGGACTTGGGAAACATGTGTTAACGACCAAATTTGGTAAATCATGCATCGGATTTGGAGTTAAGACTGAAGCCGATTTGGAGGAAATCGGGATTCTCAGAAACAGAGTGTGCGCCAATTACAGACCGAAACGGCTAGAGAGTTTGTCAGCTGATAATCAAATCGGTTAAGGTGTTCGTTGGCCGATACCGAATCAGACAAGCCGATGTAGCCGATTCTCGTAAGGTAACATTGGAATCATCATCAGATTCGTTTGAAGTGCTTCATGAGGATTGTCATACATGGATAGAGTCCAAAGAAGGCAATTGTATGTTTGAATTAGATTATTTTAAATAGTTTCCTTATAGATTATGTCGGTAAGAGTCCGCCTAAGGGATTTATCTATAATTTGAATTGTAATAGAGGTAGAAATCGTGTACGACAAGGACATATCATGTATATG
The DNA here is from genome assembly GCA_019925245.2 of Oryza australiensis. Taxonomy (NCBI): domain Eukaryota; kingdom Viridiplantae; phylum Streptophyta; class Magnoliopsida; order Poales; family Poaceae; genus Oryza; species Oryza australiensis. The sequence goes on from JAIFGZ020000565.1 coordinate 4,458,319, forward strand.
GGTATAAATATGACCCAAGACCTTGTAATTAAAAACATCATTCAGTTCAATACAACTTCGGTGCATCGCCACCTTTTCCTTTCAATTAGTTCAACGATTCTTGCTTTGAGTTGGGCTGCATCGGGTTCGATCTTTGACGAGAGGTAAAGCTTGTTATGGCATCTTGCGCTCTTGGTATTAGTGCTTCCATCTTTAAGACACTCTAATCATGTTTATGTAAATCGTCAAGTTATCATATATGCTATATAATCTAGATCGATATTGCTATGTAACCCTAATCAGCTAGCCTCTGTTACTCGACAACAGCCCATAGGGTTATATGTCAACGTCGACTTAGATTATATAGTATATCCACCATCTCGAAAGGTTTTCATAGACTTTTTCAGATCTTATGTTTCTATTTACGCTTAGTGCTGGATCGGTTGAGTCCGACCTACAAAGTATTATCTAGAATCATAATATCTGTCTTGTCTCATGATTGCTGTTAGAGATAGTATCGTGGTTTCAGCCGATCTTACCTGTTTTAGCTATCTTATTTCTTATATGTTTACTTGCTATGCTAAATCTTCCCTTTATATTAAGATCTCACCATGATAAAATATGTTAAGCTCGTTATCGATCTGTTAGGGTATCTCAACACTTGATCGTTTCATGTTTAATGTATTTAATCTATATTGATATCTTAGTATAAAGTGGTATCAGAGTACTATCTGATACATGTTAGATCTATGACATCGGCTATGCTATAAATATGTATAATCCTTATCTTAAGGTAATTTTAGACATAAGTGATTTATACTGTCTCGGTACACTATTGATCTATCCGAATCACTTGGTTTAAACGTATTTTTAGACTTAGATTATATGTTATGGATATCTACAGCCGATCGATTAGATCTAATTTTCCATTGCCGATTCTATGCATAGAGCATCAACTCAATATCGAATGATACGTCATCGGCCACTACCTGATCGGCTATCGTTTACGGACTAACTCTGTTTTCTTTCTTTGTTTGTTGCTAGTTGTAGCATCAAATCAACTGGCACGCCCTACGAACCTCAAAAGTAAGATTTGGACCTGCACTAGAGCTAAGCAGATCTCTTGGGCCAGTTAACAATAAGCCTGTTAGAAGTAGGAGAATTTTAAGGCTAGCATTGCCTTGGTGAGAAATCAAACACTTTTGAGTGATATGAGAGAATCATCAGAGTCGTAAAGTCATGATTTTCATCTTTTGAAAAAACTTATCAAAACCCCAAGTTATTTACTGCAGAAGAAACTATGGTAGCTTATACTTGGACTGTTCCATTTTTCATTACTTAGAATCTCATGGTAGACACATACAGATTCACAGTATTGAGTATATCTAGGAATAATTTGTATGTTCACATCATGCCGATAATGTATAATCCACCTTAGTCTTGACCTTTACTCGAGGACGAGCAAAGGCTAAGTGTGGGGCAGTTTGTTGATGGTCGTTATCACCTTAAATCAGACTGTCAACTCTTGCATAACTGGAACGAACTAAGCATATCAATATAGCGGTAGGGGTTACAAACTAACCTTTTCTACGAGTGTTGGTAAATTAATGTATGTAGGTAACTTTTGTACCAAATTAAAGTGAAAGGCGTGCTTTCATGGCGATGAACACAACTCCAACCAACCAGCGATCACCATGTCAACCTCCCACAGATCGAAGGGCCCACAAGTCGGGTGAAACCGACTTAAATATACATGAAACATCTGGGAACCGACTCAAGGGCCCACAATTCAGCCTCAGGAGAAAGTCAGTGGGGGAAGGCGCTAGGCAGGGTTCGGCCGAGCCAGCTCGGCCGCCATTTCCCCCCCCCCAAACTCCACGTGGAGCCCCCTCAAGCCTCCTCAATGACGGTGAGGTGGGTATGGCGGTTTCTAACCGCCATACAACCGTCATACCAAGCCTATAAAAGGGGAGCTCATCACTAACTTCAACACATCTACAAGAGGATCAATGCTTCAATTCCAAAGGTTGTAGTGCTAGTTTTAGTGCTTAGAAGATGGGTTAGTGAGTGAGGGAAAGCTCCGAAAGGAGTGCCCCAAATGTTGAAAATTTCTCCGAGGGGTAGTGCGAAGGAGTGCCGGGAGTCCCGGTGCCGACCTTCTGTCTTGTACGTCGACGAATGCTTTCTTCAATAAAGTAAGTGTTCGTGTTTATTTTGGTTGTTATGCATTTACATTGAGTATTTTACTTTAATTTTGCTTGTGGGATTACCGTCCTAAGTTGGGTCCTCTAGTCTAAGACCCCTGATAAAGACGGGTGTTCTTGGCCGAGACTAGAGTAGTATTCTATAGTTTAGACGTGGTGTTTAGGCTAGAGATTACCTTTGTTTGCCTCGTACTCCACGGGTGAGAGGTAGGCGACAGGTGGTGACAGCCCTGTCCTTCCTTAGTATTCCTCCACGTTTAGGTGCGACGTAGAGCTGTAGGCCGTAGTCACTCGGCAGACCGAGTGTAAGCCGGCGTCCGAAGCAAGCAAGAGAAAAGCTAGAGTAATTTACCTGCTTCTTAGAGCCACAACCATAGTAATCCTCTCTATATTATTGCCTACCTAATTTTGGATGTCCTTGGATGATCCTTTCTCTTAGATAGTTCCTACCGTTCCTTGGATTCTATATCCCTTGGAATACTCCGTTGGGTGAAGTGCTACAACGGTATTCCGTGCGCTTGTGGATTAATCTGTGGTCGTAAGAAATATCAGCACAGTGAAAGACTACTGGTCCTCTATTCCATGTCAAATGGGTAGAGCAAAGAACATCTCAGCAAAGTTCAAGGCCATGAGGGCGCGTTTAAAAAATTGGAGCAAAAATATTTTCAACCTTAGGCTCCTTATCAGTAATTGTAATTCAGTCATTGGCTTCATGGATTCCCTAGAGACAGAAGAGGGCTTTTTAACCGAGAATCCAACCTGAGAAAGGCGGTCAAAAAGCAGCTTCAATTCTGGCTTTAATGCAAGAATATCTATTGGAAGAATAGATATATTGTCAACAGGATAAAGCTAGGTGATGAGTGTACCAAATTTTTTCACAGTATGGCTACAATCTCGTATAGAAGAAACACCATAGCCCAGATCAAAAGTGAAAGTGCATTTTGTGTTCGAGAACATGTAGGAAAGGCAGGACTTCTTTGGTCTGGCTTCAAGAATCGTATCGGAACCACTTTGGACCCGATTATGGTCTTTGATGTCCAAAGTTCGATTTCGCAAGTGCAAGATTTCGATTCACTCTCTATGCCTCTCACGCATGATGAAGTGGATCTGGTTGTTAAGAAAATGTCAGGTGATAAGGTGCCAGGACTGGATGGCTTTAATGGTTATTTTATGAAGAAATGTTGGCACCTTATCAAGGATGACTTCTATTCTCTCTGTGATGCTTTTCAAGATGGGAGCATTGGTCTAGAACCAATCAACACATCTTATATCACACTCATCCCTAAGAAGGATAGTCCAGAGACTGTTAGGGATTGTTGGCCGATCTCCCTCATGAACACCTCCCTCAACGTCTTAATCAAAATCCTAGCTGACAGGCTTCAGGCTATCATCCTAAAAGTTATCCACCAAAACCCATATGGATTTATCCGAAAAAAGATGAATTCAGGATTGTTTGGCCTGGAGCTATGAGTACATTCATCAATGCCAACAGTCTAGAAGAGAGATAATAATCCTCAAACATGACTTTGAGAAAGCCTTTGACATGGTTGAACACTCGGCAATTATCCATATGATGTCATGCATGGGTTTCCCGAAGAAATGGATTAGTTGGATTCAAGCTATCCTCTCCCCAGGTTCTTCAGTGATCCTACTCAATAGGGTTCCTAGCAAAACCTTCAAATGCAAACGGGGGGTTCGCTAAGGAGACCCGCTCTCCCCTCTCCTCTTTGTCTTGACAGCTGAGTTACTACAAGTCCTAGTGAACAGAGCAAGACAAATTGGACTGCTCCATCTGCCCATCCCCCAACCGACAGAGGATTTCCCTGTTGTCCAGTATGTAGATGATACAATTTTGCTTCTTCAAGCCGATCAAAAGCAACTATTCTTTCTCAAGGCTCTGATTCATAGTATTCAAATCTCCATCGGCCTACAGGTCAACTATAAGAAGTGTCACATGTATCCAATCAATGTTGACCAACAAAAGCTAAGTCTCCTAGCTAACACATTTGGCTGTGATGTGGGGTCCATGCCCTTCACTTATTTGGGTTTACCGATGGGCACAACAAAACCAAGAATGGAAGATCTGACTCCAATGATGGATAAAGTAGAAAGACGGTTGTACGTGTGTGCCATGTGGCTTTCTTATTCCGGTCGCCTGGAAATGGTCAACTCGGTTATTATGCCGGTAACCACTTATGCAATGTGCACAATAAAGCTACCAAGAGGAGTGATTAATGTCATTGATAGAGCCCGCAAGCAATGCCTCTGGAGAGGAAATGACCCAAATAAAAAAGGGGGAAATTTGGTTGCTTGGTGTTGATGAGGAATTTCTCTCATGCGCTGGCCTGGGAGATCTGCTTAACTCCAGTGCAGGTCCTTCTCGGCTACCTATGCTGTACAAGGCGTTTCAGTTGGTTTGATCTGTTAACCAAGATATATGCGTTAAGTATTAAGTTAGATCCTACTAGATCGGCTGCAAGAGTCAATTTACATATATATGCTATCCCGAAGTGTATTTAAACTAAGTGACTAGAATAGATCAGCTGCGCCGAGATAGTATTAACCACTTAATCCAAATATACAATAGGATAATAAATATATGCTTTAACAGTCTAGCCGATACCGTAAGTCCAACTGTGAATCGGCTAGTATTCCGATTTATCTTTTGAAAAGATATTAATCTGAGCTAAATGTGCTAAACCTAGATCAGTCGACTGTCGGCTGTAGCTGACAAACTAATTCTGACTTAGGGCATTTAACTAGAGCAAGATCTTAATATAAGAGGCGGTTTTAATAAACTTGATAGAAAATATATCAAAAAAAATTAAAACAGATAAGGCCGGCTGAAACCCCGGCACTGCCTCTAAACATGTACATCTAGCCGAATAGATCATAAAAGCTCTGAAAACGACTTAACAGATCAATATTGATGCTGCATTAAGTACAAAAGGAACAATCAGACCTACTGTAACTGATGTAAATACCTCGAGATGGTGGATACCACATATAATCTAAGCCAACCTTTAGATCTAGCTCTATCGGCTACTGATTCTTGACAGAAACAAGCCAATGTCAAGGCAGATCTAAACATTGTTCTAGATTGCTACTGATTCTTGACAGAAACAAGCTGATGTCAAGGCAGATCTAAACATTGTTCTAGATTATATGTGATATATGATAACTAGCGCAGCATAAATCATCGAATTTAAAGTGTCATAGCGATGAAAGCACTAAATTCGACGAGATACACCACTAACGACAAACATTTACCTTAACTCGGGGATCGAAACGATGCAGCCCGAAGCCGGATCAATTGTTTGTTTGAAGAAAAAGGAGGCGATGCGCCGAAGGTTGTATTGATTGTGTGAATGAATAATTACAGGGATCTCGGGTCCTATTTATACCCAATAATAATATTATCTGTGCGAACCACGGTCTCTATCTAATCTACTATTTAAAATACGACAATATCCCAGGATAAGGACCCATGCCGCATTACAATAGACAGTCTAAACGAATGCCTAATTTATAGATACATTTGCCGTTACAGGACTCTATCCGTAGATGGCAATATCTTTTAACACGTAATTTGGGAACCGAATCTTCTATTCATCTTCACGCTCTCTGCCGGGACTGGTCCCACTTCACCTTGACCCAGAATCGGCTATCGGCTGTCTTAGTCTGACTCGCTCTCAGCCGACGGGCTTCGTAGCCGATTCGGACTTAGCCGATTCTGATTCCATCTCTTCTCAGATCGCGTTTCTTCTCCAATTCCACTTCAATCTTTGTTTCAAACCGGGGAGTTAGGTTACCAAATTTAGTTGTTAACACATGCCCTGCAAGTCCGCGATATGCAATGTTGCGGATTTTGGGCGATTCAAATCCAAGGCGCAATCCTAGCACGACTCTGTTTCGGCCGTTCGCAAAACTCTTTAAATACCGCCCCCGCGGCCGTCACACGTGTCACACCTTCACAAACAAGCAGCCACCTCAGCAACCTTCGAGTTCTCCGGCGACCCGTACATCCCTCAAGACCCACGCCGGCGATCCCCTCCTTCGGCAATCTCCAGTCACACAATGGCTTCCTCCGTTGCCACTGCCGTCGAATCGGCCGCCGCCTTTGCCGAGTTCCCTGAGGTACGCCCTAATCGGCCCAAAAACCCTTTCTCTTCCGCCTGATTTATAAATCTGTTCTTATTTCTGATTGTAGCAATTGTCCCATCAAATAGCCATCCCCTGCCTTGCTCAGCAAAACAGATATTTCCTAGGGCCTATCCGCAACAAGGACCCTACCGAGATAATCATAGCCGAAACTGATAGGATGCCCTACAATATGAAGAAACTTTCTCTGAGCCACTAGTCTGGAACCTTTATGTCTTGGCCATCCATGGACAAATCCTGGCCTGAATGGTATAAGAGGATGCAATTAGCCAAGCAAACCCACTGGGAAGAGGTAGGAATAGCTCAATGTCTATCTCTGTCAATAGCCAATATGGAAAAAGATGAACCAATGATGTCGGCTGCGACCTACTTCTGGAATGACACCCTCAATGCCTTCATGTTTCAACAAGGCCTAATGACAGTCACCCTGGTCGACGTAGTATTTACCACTGGACTAGATATCCTGTCATCGGCCAACCCTGAAGAACTGTCTAGGAAAAGCCAACACCAATTCAAAACAAAAGCCATAGGAGGATGGAGCGACTACATGTCCATGAACATGAAGGAAGGACCAGTCGGCCCTAGGGAACACGCCGCATTTCTCATGATGTGGTTAAAAAAATTCCTGTTCTGCGGCTCGAGCTGTGGGCTGACTGCCAATTGGTAGATCGTAGCCGAGGCCTTGGTGGAGAAAAGAAAATCCCCTATGGGCAAGTATCTCCTCGGCCACCTATATCAAACCCTCCATCAAGTAGTTGCTAAGATAGCCACCAATGCCTCTATCAACATCGGAGGTCCCTGGTGATTCCATCAGATCTGGCTGGTCTTGATGACCCAAAAAATAGATGGTCAGCTACCTTTGACTGAAGTACGCTTCCCGCATTTAGAGCCGATTGAAGATGATGAGGGAAATGAGGTCACCACCACCAGGTGTCTAAGTTACGGAGAAGCAGCAGCCATGCGTGCCGGGTCAAAGCAATAGGCCGAGCTACTAGCCGAGTGGTTTGTATCCTTCTATGACGGGTTAGCAAAGAACAACCGCATCTGGTACTTTTACATGGATCGCCCACTCTTCGAGCTCCCTATTGAATTCAACTTGGAAGAGATCAACTCAGACGACTACCCCAAGTGCAGGGACTTGTTCACCACTGCTATCAGTCCTTGCATCCTGCCGACTGGGATCCACCAGGGCCAATCAGTGACCCGGAGTTATGAGTTTTATTACCCTATGTCGGCTGCCCGGCAGTTAGGACTTGGGCAACTGCCCATCGGCTGTTATTATGCCGATAAGATTGAGACAAGGGGAATAGTGGACTAGGCCCCAATCATGAGCAAATTGATGAACATAGTCGGTCCCCCTCTCGGCAGCATTGGTGACATGGTGCTAGCATACAAGAAAAGCACAATCTATGACCGTTGGTGGGTCGAGATCAAACACCACATCTTCCACGAGAGGTCTTCCCACTTCATCACTCTGCTGCTGCTGGATGAAATCTCTTCAGTAAGTCTCGCACTTCAAGTTACTCTTCCTTTCAGATTATCAGCCAATTTAATTTGTCAATACTTACATAAAAAATCCTCTTTTATTTTCTCACAGGTGATTGAAACTGAACGGCCGACGGTGAGCAACTCAGGCATCCCCATCGAATACCGCCCAGGCGTCCTGCCGAACGGGTGCGGGCTAGCTCCATCGGCCATCAGCTGGGATGCGCCCAAACTGAAGACCTTGCTGCACAGACAGACGCGCCAGCCGCTGGCCCGGCAAAAAAGAGTGGCTCCAAGCACAAAGCCATCAGCTGCATCGGCTAAGAAGAAAAAGAAGAAGTAGCCGATCGCACCAGCCGACAGCCTCCCATCAATAGACCCCAGCGTCAATCAAGTCCTAAATGAGGAGGTAGCAGATGAAGAGATGTCAGCAGCTATCGAAGTGGCAGCCGAATCGAGCAATTTGAGCCACAACTTGACAAACCCTCCAGCTGACAGCCCGCCAGCTCCAAGCCCTCCTACGAAGAAACAGCCAGTAATCCTTTGTATTGTTATATTAATCTTTTACAAAATGCCATTTTGTACTCAGCCAAATATATCTTGCACTGGTCAAAAAGCTGGCTCACCATCCTCCGCGCTGCGCCTCAACGGTAACCATCTCCCTCAGCTTACATCTTAGCTTTCTGACCCCAGCTGACTTGACATCTAACACTTGTCTCTTGCAACCTTCTCCACCTTCATCGGCTGCCCCCCAGTCAGCTACCCCCCAGGCGTCAAGCGAACACACGGCGTTGGCCGTAGGTGGTCAAGAGGCTGGGGACGTTACAGAGTCGGCCAACGAACGAGCTGACGCAGCAACCCCAATCGGCAGCCCTACCGAAGAAGACACCATCCTCGTCAACCCGACCAAAGCCGAAAAAGAAGCCGATCCAATGCCCGCAGCAAGAGTAAGTTGATCCCTCTTTCCTCTCATAATACTTCGAACAATCGGCCATCTTAACCACAGCTTAAACCTGTTGTTCCCTTCGTGCAGCCTTTGGCCGACCTGCTCTCCTTCGATATCAAGGAATTTCTTGGTGATGAGGAAGGGGAAGCCACCAGTCCAGACAAAGCCCCAGCCGACGAGCTCAGAGAGAAACTTCAAGACATACGCTGTCGGCTGGATATCGATGTGAACAGGCTGGTGGACGAGTGCGGATCGGCCAAGTGCCGATTCTTTGAAATCGAAAGCCAACTCCCCGAGGATCTCGCCACCAAGATGTCTGCCGCCGTCTATATTGATCAGCATCAGCCAAGGCTTGGCGTGCGATGCAAAGAATGATCGAAAGGCTTGCCCAAGCCGACGTGACGGCCAAGATCAATGACGCAGTCAAGAGCGTGGAGGCCGAGAAGATAAAACTTAATGAGCTGAAGGCCGGTCCCACCACATCTCAGGCTCGGATCACTAGCTTGAAAGCCGAAGAAGCTGACCTGCTGCAACGGCTAGAGCAATGCCGAGCCAACATTGCAGCCGAAGAATAGATGCTAGCTGATCTGCCTAAAGCCACCGAGGACCAAACAGGCAAGCTAAAGGCCTCCATTAAGCACCTAAAAGAACTCCATAAATCGGCCAAGGTGATCCCTAGCTCTGACGCTGAAGACCAAGCCGTCATCGAAGAAATCAAGGTGATTCAAGCTGCAGCGCTATCGGCCATAGATGCATTCCTAGCTGAGTAGCCGATGTAGTAGACTTAGGCCCTTCCGAAAAGGTCCTGCGTAATCAGCTTAAACTGCTGATCCGATGTAATAGACTTGGGCTCAGCACTAAAAGAATTTTGTCTAATTGGCTCCACCGGTCTGTAATTAACTATATGTGGTCGGCCCACCCTTGAATCGTTTAATATCATGATTGTTTTCAAAATGCGTTGAAAGCTTGAAAAATTTTGCTGCTGTCTGCCTTCTTAATTGTGATTGTTGTATATATATGCCCTCCTAATTTCGTTGATGTCTTCGACGTTGACGAAATTATGAACTTAACACACTTGCGTTCTGTTGTCGTAACTGTCGGCCACCACCAGCCGATTATAGGGAACTAGGGGAAAAAACTCGGCTTGAAGATTACCTAAAGGCAATGCTTGCTTGAGACAAGACATCGGCTAACACAAATCGGCCAAACAAATAGAGCCGAATCATGAGTTGATCTATACACTTGGGTAATATTTCTTTAAATACTTGCCATTCAGGGCCCTTCCAAACACTTCTCCATCCAAACCCTCTAACATGTAAGCTCCTTTAGAGACGCATTTGTGGACCTTGAACGGCCCTTCCCAATTTGGTGACCACTTGCCGAATTCATTATCTCTTGATCCAATCGGCAATATCAATTTTCAACGAGTTCGCCCTCTTCAAAAGACTTAGGTGCAACCTTCTTATTATAATGACGGGCTACTCGTTCTTTATCCCTTGTTATTTTTCCCAAGGCCCTCATCCTTGATAAAACTAGGTCCTCTGATTCATCCACCATTAAGTGATAATAATCATCGGCTGTAAGTTGATCTTGCAGCTGAACCCGTCTCGAGCCAATGATACTTCCCATGGCAGTACTGCCTCGTGTTCATAGACCAACTTGTACGGGGGAACCTGGATAGATCCGTGGCATGCCATTCGATAGGCCCACAGTGATTTGGCTAATCGGATTTGCCATTGCTTAGGGTACTCAGAAATCTTCCTCTTTATTAGTTTGATCAAACTTTTGTTTGAAGCCTCTGCTTGCCCGTTGGCCTGTGCATAGTATGGTGAAGAATTAAGTAATTTGATCCCCATGCCATCGGCAAACTGAACAAACTCGTCCAATATGAAGATAGATCCTTGGTCTGTTGTTATTGTTTCTGGGACATGAAATCGGTAGATAATGTGCTCTTTAACGAACTCAATTGCGTCCCTAGAATCCACCTTTTTCAAAGGAATTGCCTCCACCCATTCTGTAAAATAATCTGTTGCCACCAGAATGAATTTATGTCCTTTGCTTGAGGGTGGATTAATCTGGCTGATCATGTCAATGCCCCATCCTCTGAACAGCCAAGGCTTTATGATTGGGTTCATAGCCGATGCTGGTGCTCTTTGCACGGTGCCGAATTTCTGACAATCCTGGCAGCCTTTATAATACTTGAAACAGTCCTCCAGCATCGTCGCCCAAAAATATCCTGCTCTCCGAAGCAACCACTTCATCTTGTGAGCCGATTGATGCGTGCCGCATATCCATTCATGCACTTCTTCGATAGCCGCTTTGGCTTGATCGGCACTAAAACATTTGATCAGCACATCATCAATCGTCTGATAGTAGAGATCTTCGTCGAGCAAAACATATCTTAAAGCCTTATATCGCAATTTCCTTGAAGCCGATTGAGAGGGGTTTTGTAAATAGCTATAAACCTCAAACCTCCAATCATCGGCTGTCATGGCAGTGACTTCTATCTCGACTTCTTTTATCATCGGCCTGTAGCCTGATGTCCCTTGAGCTAAATCATTGGCTTTTGTATTCTGCTCTCTGGGGATGTGTTTTAGTGTGACCAGCCAAAAGCTATCCATCAATTCTCGGCATTGTTGATAGTAGACTATCAGCATGCCATTCCTGCATTCGTACTCCCCTGACAGCTGGCTGACGACCAATAGTGAATCTCCCATTATTTCTATGGCGTTGGCTTTGACTTTTTGAGAAGACACAATCCCTTAAGCACTGCTTTGTATTCGGCTTGATTGTTCGTAGCGTGGGGGTCAATGGAAAAGGAAAATTCAAAGATTGCCCCCTAGGCAAAATAATGACCAATCCGATACCGCAGCCACTGGCGGACACCGAGCTATCAAATGTCAATGTCCAAGGCATAATCTTGATTGAGCCGATTGAATCATCTTTGTGCTCTACGATAAAATCGGCTATAGCTTGTCCTTTAACCGCCCTGGATGCTTGATACCTCAGATCAAATTCTGTCAAGGCAAAAATCCACTTTCCAATCCGCCCTTTTAAAACTGGAGTCGATAGAATGTATTTGACGACATCGGCTTTACATATTATTGTGCACTCATTGGATAGCAGATAATGCCTTAACTTCGTACATGAAAAATATAGGCACAGGCATAGCTTCTCCACTGGTAAATTTCTTGTTTCTGCGTCCAACAGCCGTCGGCTGAGATAGAAGATAGCCTTTTCTTTGCCCTCGATCTCTTGGATTAGGACTGAGCCGATTGACTTGTCATCGGCTGACAAGTAGAGCTTGAACGTTTTCCTTTTTGTGGAGACATTAACACTGGAGGCGAGCTTTGATAATTCTTGATGTTGTCCAAGGCCTTCTGCTGCTCTGCCCCCCATGTGAATGCCTGATCGGCTTTAAGCCAAAGGAATGGTGTGAACGGCTCCATTTTCTCTAAAAGATTGGCTATGAACCGCCTGATTAAGTTGATTTTGCTGATCAAAGATTGAAGCTGCTTCTTGTCCTTCGGAGGTTGTATCATTTTGATAGCGTTGATGTTTCTTGGTGTAACCTCCATTCCTCTTTCATGAACAAGAAACCCTAGGAATTGCCTGGCTGACACGCCGAATGCACACTTCAACGGATTCATCTTCAGGCCATATTTCCTTGTCCGCTCCAAAACTTGCTTTAGATCGGATATGTGGTCCTCTATCTCTCTGGACTTGACAACAACATCGTCGATGTAGATCTCCACCAGAGAGCCGATCATGTCGTGGAAGATATAATTCATGGCCCGTTGATACGTTGCCCCAGCATTTTTGTGGACCCCCATTTTTGGAACGGGAATCATTCGTGTCCATAGTACCATTTCCCTGGATCGAGTAGTTTGGTACCCACGAATACAGTACTGAATTATTAGGTGCAAAGTGCACGAATAGTCTTACATCAAAAGCATTACAATATTAGGCCCGAAGGCAATATCCCATACATATAGGACCTAATGGTCCGGATACGACCAAAAGCAGAAATTAGATAAGATAGCAGACGGGAGGCAGTGGCATGTCGATCACCTACAAGCAACGACTGGGGACTAAGACCTATTGCGCTCCATTGTCTTCATTCATCCTGGTAGTATGCGTACGGGTCCTCCAGGTCTTCCATGCCTACATCTATAGGTTTGTGCGTATAGCAAGGGTGAGTACCCAACGTACTCAACAAGCCAACACGGAATGATGCACATGATAGGGTCATTCAAAGGGTGGCTGTGGTTTATTTGCACAAAGCCAATTTTCGCAAATTATTTCACAAACCTAACATCTAGCCAGTCAAGTTTTAGTTTCAGAGTATATTAAATCGGTGACGGTTCTGTCTGCCATCCATCGTGATACCAAGGATGGTTTCTCATCTCTGGATCATCATGGTTTTTCTGGGGAGTCCACCCCTTCTCGTAGTTCAAGAAGTTGAGTCCACCAGCACACAAAATCATTATGCATTCCCAACCCATCATTTTAAAATTTATGAGTCTAGCCACGGAAGAAACTTGTCACGTTGCTCATTATCCACGAGCACGGCTATTCGAATAGATTGGTTTATTCACACTGCAGTGGATGTACACTTTACCCGTACTCCGCAACTGCTCATTGAATGAGCTTAATCCCTTCTGTGAGCTCGGTGTCGTGGTCTAATTATAATAAGACGAGAAGGATTTTATGAAGCAAATTAAATATCAAGTGCATATGTCGAAAAAAAGGGTGACCGGGATTTATATAAGATGGTTTATAATTCTTTGGAAAAGATTGTATTTGTACATATAAAACTAGGTGCATAAATGAACTTCTCAAAAGATAATAATGTTAGAAATTGGATAGATTAAAAAGTTTGAATCTAAGTAAATATAAAACTTATAATTATTTGCAAAGGAATTTAGAAGTGAATAAATATTAATCCCTTTTAAAAGATGTAAATCTTTGTAAATAAAGTTTAGGAGTTAAAAAGAATTTTAATATTTTTCTAGGATTTTTATTAGGCTTATCCTTATTTTTAATCCCCTTAGAAAAATTAAATAAAAATTTTCAAAATTTTGCCTAAGCCGAGGATCGAACCAAGGACCTCACACTCTCTATCCAACGCTCTCTCCACTGGGCTGGCACCCCGATCTCTCCCTCTTTCTCTTTTCTTTATTCTTCTTCCCTCCTTCTCCTTCTTCTTCCTCAGCGAGGCCGACGGCGGGGCGATGGTGAACGGCAGCGAGGATGGCCGGTGCTCGGGGTCTATAGGGCCCTACTCTATCTACGACCCATGGGGACCCCATTTCTAGCCCTGGTCAGGCCGGAGAGGCGGCGGATTGGGCCGGCGACGGCAAGGTTGTCACAGCGGCGGAGGCGCACGTCGCGGGATGCTCCGGCGATGCTTCGCCCAAGCAAGGTGTCTTAGAGCATCTATGGAGCATGGGGAGCTAGCTAGAGGTTTTATTTGGCCGGGGAAACATCGGGGTGAGCCAGCACTGTGCGCACGGCGGAGACCAAAACAGGGGAAACGCGGCGGCTCGCCGACAATGGGTCCCCAGCAGCTAATCGGCCCGGGAAACTTAGGGGAAACGAAGCTTAGAGCACGTAGATTGTGGACGTACCTTTAATTTGGGAAGAAATCGACTGAGGATGACAAATTTTGGATTTTTGCTTTGGGCGGCCGGTTTTAGAGTTCTTCGGTGTTCTTCAAAATTTGACCCGCACACCGCATGATTTTTGGGGAAATTTGGGGAGGAGCTAGATGGGGGGATTAGGCACAACTTTTGTGTTTCGAGTTTTGGCCGAGGAGCACTATTTATAGTGGGATGTTTCGGCTTGAGCTCAGGCGGCAATGGCGGGGCGGCACGAGAACAGCGGGCACGCGCGGAGAGGCAGCCTAGGGTGAAGGGCGACGCGTGGCGGCACTCGGGAGGGGGCCGAGCGCGGCACGAGACGCGTGGGCGTGAGGGGCAGCGGGGCTAGGAGCGGCGAGCGGCGCGTGGTGGCGCGGGTGGGGTCCAGACGCGGCGCGCGAGGACGGCGGGGTTCGAGCACGAGGGCGGCGCGGCGCGCGCGCGTGTCGCGCACGCGAGCGGGGCGCGCGGCACGACGGTACGGCGTGCACGTGGGCGGCGCGGGCATGGGCAGCCGCGGCGCGACGTGCGGGGTATGGGTGGCGCGGCGTGGTCGACACGCGCGCGTGCACGCACAGCGCGAGTACGGCGGCGTGGCGCGGTTCGGGGGCCCTGGGACTGCGCGGCTCCGGATCGAACACATGTGGGTCAATGAACAGCGGACTTTTGTAATTTTTCGATTTAATCTCTATTTTCCCCATATTTCTTTGCCTTCACATTTAAATTTTAAAGTATGATTTAACTCAGTCATTAATTTAATTTATACCTATATTTCCAACTCCTTGTCCATTTTGCTTATTGCATATTATATTATATACATATTTTATTTATTTTATTTCCTTTCTTTCCAAAACATGATTTTGATTCAAAATGAATTATCAACCCTATACTCCCCTATAAATCTTTTTATAATTTTCATTTATTTAATATTATTTATTTTATTTACTGAATATTATTACTTTTTCTCAAAATAAGGTTTTGATCCAAAAATAAACTTTTATTAATCCCTAGCCTTTTCTATTTATCTTCTTTTATAATTTCCAAATCTTTATTTTTGGAATTTTCTTTCTTTTGGGATTTTTAAATCATTTAGTTTTTCTCAATCTTTTACATGAATTTCTCTTTATTGATTTTATGCAACAAAGCTGGCAAATAAGAAGCATTAAGCACGTCGAGATGTAAAAATATCAAAAAATTTTGTAAGGTCTGATTTTTAATTCCTGGTTTTAAATTCTTCGATTTTCAGGGTATTACAAACCTACCCCCCCTAACAATAAATCTCGTCCTCGAGATTTCAGTCGGGTCACGATTGGGAATCGGTCGGTATAATCATATAGGATGGATCCATTAGGACTTCTTCTTAACAGAACGACGAATAGGTTGGCTACTCCGGGTGACGTAGGGATCTATCATCGAGTTTCCAACGGTGGTCCACTTTGATTCTTTGTTTCTGATAACATGATGTTGTCAGCTCTTAATCCTTGGGGCATCCTTCAAGCATGCAAGATTCAGTAGGTCTCTAATTTTCCTTAAGTTGTATAATAGACTTGCTGTCCCGAAACCTTGGAGACCTTTAGCTGGTAGACGGGTGGTGATCCTGGTAGGATTGCAGTCGTGTGATTTTGGTGGGTGACAAGGGGTTATCTAGAGAAGGTTTGGTTTTACCTAGCTTCAACATAGTGTCCAATCTGAGAGTCTAGGGTTATGTCCCTCTACCCCCCCAACAATAACTTCAAGCTTGGCTTTTAGGGTAAGAGCTATATCAGCATTTTCAGGCTTGGTTGGCATCCTCACCATTCCTAGATAGAGTCTACGCACGGATTCCTATCATTCCCTCAAGATCTTGGCTTGTCCTTTTGGTCTATCCGTCGGTCTCACAAGCTTACTTTCAATCCTTGGGTAGGAATGGTTCACCGGGTTGGGTCCTCCGTATCTTGTCCGGGGCTGGACTTCCCAAGTCGTCGTTTGAGCTTTATTTGCCTCTTGGCAGGGTAATGGGAGATTTTCCCTAGGTCGTCTTTCCAGAGATATCGAGGTGGTTTCCTGAAACTGGAAGGGTTGTCTTAAACCTAGGTTAACCCTCCTTGATCCATACTTTGTTGAGTCTTGATCCATGGTCATGTTTGTCAGTGAAACTTATGGGGTAGAACGGTAACTTCTCTCCGTCCACAGTCTAATACCTCTTGGTTCTTAGTTAACTAGTCCATTCCTGATATAATGTCTAGAGTCTGGGTTGGCAATAAACACGTCGAGATGTAAACATATCAAAAAAATTTGTAAGGTCCAATTTTTAATTCCCAGTTTTAAATTCTTCGATTTTCAGGGTGTTACAATTTTTCAGCCCAAACGTCATAACGACCCATTCATATAAGCCAATTGCTCCAGGATATCGAAAAGCAGTTTTGTGAATGTGCTCTTCGTCCATGAAAAGTTGATTGTAGCCTGCATTGCCATCTATAAAGTTGATGATTTGTTGGCCTGATGCAGCGTCTACGAGCAAATTGGCTATAGGCATTGGGTATTCATCTTTGGGGGTAACCTTATTTAAGTCTCTGAAATCGATGAATATCCTAAGTTTGCCATTCTTTTTCAATACTGGGACAATGTTTGAGACCCACTCAGTGTATCGGCAAGGCCGAATGAATTCAGCATCATATAGCCGAGTTATTTTGGCTTTGATCGCATCATACATATCGGCTTTGAACCTCTTGGGAGGTTGTTTGAATGGCCGATAGCCTGCCTTGATCGGCAGCTGATGAACAACTATAGATCGGCTAAGACCAGGCATCTCGAAGTACTCCCAAGCAAAACAATCTTTATATTCTTTTAACAAATCAATAAGCTGTGATCTACAATGAGAAGTTAAATTTCTGCTAATATACGTTGGCCTAGGCCTGTCTCCAGAGCCTATGTCTATTTCCTCTAATTCGTCGGCCGACGTAAAACCTTGTCCGAGCTTGCCATTGTCTTCGTCCGTGGTGTCCATGCCATAGACGTTCGAGCCCTCCACGACGTCTTGCTCAGAGCAGCAGCTGCGGCCCGTCGTCTCCAATCGGTTGTATGGCAGAATCAGACACTTTTAGAAAATTGGCTTGCCAGATTTTCCCGGACAAACAATCAATGCCATCGATTTCTCAGAGTGGCAAATCGGCATTGGTGATGCTTACTCACCTGTCGGCTGGTACGATCTCTACCTTGTCGCCGTCCCATTGAAGTAGACACTAGTGCATAGTGGAAGGGACACAACAGTTGGCATGTATCCCGTCCCTCCCGAGCAGCAGGCTGTAAAACCCCATCCCGTCGATGACAAAAAAGGTCGTGGGCATGGTCTTCGACGGTCCGCTTGACGTTCAATACGCCCTTGGTCTCCAATGGGTTGCCGCCGAAGTCCTTTAGAACCATGTTGGTTTTGATCAGGTCTTCGGCTCCCTTTCCCAATTTCCTGAATGTTGCATATGGCATAAGGTTTACTGCGGCTCCCCCATCCACTAGCATTTTTGACATCGGCTTGCTGTTGACGAAACCTTTTACATACAGCGGCTTGAGATGCCGATTTTTGGTCCCCTTGGTTTGTCGAAGATTGCTTGATCCGGGGACACTGCTAGCTTGACCAAGGTGTCCTCGATATTGTCTGCATCGGCCTCAGGAGCACCAAATTCGGCTGGCAATATGAATACCAGATTGACCGATGCAGAGACTTTGCCTTTCCCTTTGGCTGCCCTTCTGGCTTGATCGGCTGAACTCTCCCTGGCTTGTTCCTCGTCAGCTGTGGTGGTTTTCTTTTTGGGGATCCATCGCCTTTTGATTTTACCCAGCCGACGGCGTTGTTCTTTGATCATCTGCCGAACTTCTTCTTCCCTTCCTTCACGCTTTAGCCTTTGAATTCTTCGTTTTTGCGTTTTGGTGAAGAGGTCAGAGGGGCACCATTGGGGGTTGGCCGATTCTTCATCATCGGCCTCTCCTTCATCGTAGTAGTCATCGTTCTCGTCTTCGTCGAAGGAGTCTTGATGGATCAGCCCTAGCCAATCGTGAACGGACTGCCGGTGCCGGTTGAGCTGTATGGCCCTCGGGACGAACTGAGTTGGACTGGTGATCGGCTGGCTTCTATGTTCGTCCTCGCGGTATTCGCTCCAGGCCAGGAAATTATCTAGTGTCGGCAGCCTCATCCCGGTTTCCCAGCAGTGCCTGAAAAATTCACAATGCCAATGAGGATCGGCACCGCTGTGATTCCCGTCGTACCGGCCGCCTCGCATTTCTGGTTCTTGCCGGTAAAATCTTTCAAACCAAGCCTATTCCCGCCAAGATTGCTGTTGAGAGCGGCGTCGGTTGTTTGTGTTGATCGGCCGTCGGTCAACCGATCGGGCAACGGGGCGCACCATGTTAATCGGCGCGGCTTGGCTTCCAGTCGGCTTATCCTCTACCTTGACCCCTTTTAATGTTTCGGCTAAGCTGTACGTCATTCTGCGCTGCCGATCAGCTTGCCTGGGGCCGGCTTGAACCATATTGATTAGGAAGGGGTTGCCATCTACGTTCACCAGACGAGTGGAATCGGCAAACTTTAGTTTCTCGGCCTCTATTGCCGACTGGATCTGCTCTCTGAAGACTTTACAGTCATTGATGGCATGGGATGTAGAGTTGTGCCACTTGCAGCACTTTTTCTTTTTTAGTTCTTCAGCCGATGGGATCACATGGTTCTCGGGAAGCTGGATGTCGAAATCATACTTCTCCTCTTTGGCCATCTTCAGCAGCCATTGATAGACGATGGCCTTTTTATTCTTGGTCCATTCGGTTGCCGCTACTTCTGCATCATCGTCGCTGGAATTGGAGCCCGATTCAACGATGACTTGAGTTATTTTTTTGACGGCCTTCCTGGTGTCTTGAAACCTTTGCTCATAGGCCATCACCTTCTGCGCCAGATGCGCCAGGTAGTTAAAGTCTTGAGCGGAGAAGCGCTCACGGACCAACACGATCAGGCCATGGAAGGCCAAATCGGCTAACTGGGCGTCCGACAGCACAAGGCTGTAGCATCGGTTCCTCATCTCTCTGAAGCGTTGGATGTAGTCCTGAACCGATTTGTTGTGTTTTTGCCTGATACTAGTGAGGTCCAACAACTTCATTTTATGGTTGTCGGTGTAGAAGTAGCTATGGAATTGTTTTTCGAGATCGGCCCAGCTCTGAATTGAGTTGTAAGGCAATGAAGAGAACCAGGTGAAAGCCGATCCCGAAGGAGACAAGGGGAACAGTCGAACTCTCAAGGCATCTGTAGCCGATGCTTCGCCGCACTACGCCAAGAATCGGCTGACATGCTCGTAGGTTGACATGTTGTCTTGCCCTGAGAATTTTGAGAAGTCTGGGACTTTGTACCGGTTGGGCAATGGAATTCGCTCAAAATGCTTCGGATAAGGATACCGATACATGTTCCCTGAGTCCTTTGGCTTGAGGCCGAATTGATCATGCATGACGTCCACAATCAAATCGGCCCACGTCTGGTTGTCTTGCTGTATCGGCTCATATTGATCATATGGTGCGGGTGCTTGCCGATACAGCGCTGGCATCTGGGGCCTGTAGTGATGATCTTGGTGGCCTCCTTGATACTGGTATTGGAGTGGATGACTAGCGGGAGGCGGCCGATTTGCCGGTGGTGGCATTGGTGGGCCCGGGAACAGCTGTCGACCACCGGCGTTGTACTGTCTATCCAGGCCGATCTGGGCAACCGACTCTAATTGCCGATTGTCGTCGAACATGTTGGCCATCTGATTCTGGGGCAGTGGTTGTTGTCGGTTCAGCATGGTGATCAACGGTCTCGCAGCCGATCCAGTCGGATTCAGCTGGCTGAGGACCCCTCCCGGCTGCCCTGGTTGTGCTGGTGGTGGAATTGGCTGATTCTGGGTGGCCAATGTCCTGTAACCAGGAAACTGGCTGTGTGTGAAGTAAATTGGCCCCCGCTGCAGTTGATCGGCTATCTTGGCGTCGACCATAGTGGCAATCATATTGTTAAGGGTGTTGACAAGAATTTCACTCTGGTTGACCAGCGCATGGTGGACGGCCGAATCAATTTGGTCTTGCAAAGTATGCAGGCCCGAATCATCTTGTTCTTGAATTGACTCCTCCACCTTCTGTTTGCCCTTTGATCCACTGGAGGAGGACGCCTTGAGTTCGTCCATGCTGAACTTGTACTTTTGATGCACGGCCCCGGACCTTGTCTGGGTGAACGACTGTAGGTAGTTGGCCTAGAGCTCTTCTACCATCTTTTTGTAGTCGGCTTGTTGTTCAGCCGACAATTGTTCTATCTTCACAGGCACGATGTTGTCCTGAGAAACACTGGGGCTCTTGAGGTCGACCATCTTGTCAGCTACGTCGATGCGTCCTAGCCGAGTTGATAGAGATGGTCCCACCGGGCGTGCCAAGAAGCGTGTTGATGAGGAATTTCTCTCACGCGCTGGCCTGGGAGATCTGCTTAACTCCAGTGCAGGTCCTTCTCGGCTACCTGTGTTGTACAAGGCGTGCCAGTTGGTTTGATTAGTTAACCAACAAGAAAAATACAGATATATGCATTAAGTATTAAGTTGGATCCTACTGGATCGGCTGCAACAGTCAATTTACATATATATGCTATCCCGAAGAGTATTTAAACTAAGTGACTAGAATAGATCTGCTGCGCCGAGACAGTATCAACCACTTAATCCAAATATACAATGGGATAATAAATATATGCTTTAACAGTCTAGCCAATACCGTAAGTCCAACTGTGAATCGGCTAGTACACCGATTTATCTTATGAAAAGATATTGATCTGAGCTAAATGCGCTAAACCTAGATCAGTCGGCTGTCGGCTCTAGCTGACAAACTGATTCTGGCTTAGGGCATTTAACTAGAGCAAGATCTTAATATAAGAGGCGGTTTTAATAAACCTGATAGCAAATATATCAAAAATAATATTAAAATAGATAAGGCAGGCTGAAACCTCGGCACTGCCTCTAAACATGTACATTTAGCCGAACAGATCATAAAAGCTCTAAAAACGACTTAACAGATCAATATTGATGCAGCATTAAAAATAAAAGGAACAATCAGACCTACTGTAACTGATGTAAATACCTCGAGACGGTGGATACCGCATATAATCTAAGCCAACATTTAGATCTACCTCTATCGGCTACTGATTCTTGACAGAAACAAACCGATGTCAAGGCAGATCTAGACATTATTTTAGATAATATGTGATATATGATAACTAACGCAGCATAAATCATCGAATTTAGAGTGTCATAGTGATGGAAGCACAAAATACGACGAGATGCACCACTAACGAAAAATATTTACCTTAACTCGGGGATCGAAACGATGCAGCCCGAAGCCGGATCAATTGTTCGTCCGAAGAAAAAGGAGGCGATGTGTCGTAGGTTGTATTGATTGTGTGAATGAATAATTACAGGGATCTCGAGTCTTATTTATACCCAAGAATAACATTATCCGTGCGAACCACGGTCTCTATCTAATCTACTATTTAAAATACGATAATATCTCGGGATAAGGACCCATGCCACATTACAACAGACAGTCAAAACAAATTCCTAATTTACAGATACAATTGCCGTTATAGGACTCTATCTGTAGATGGCAGTATCTTTTAACGTGCAATTTGGGAGCCGAATCTTCTATTCATCTCCACGCTCTCTGCCGGGACTAGTCCCACTTCACCTTGACCCAGAATCGACTATCGGTTGTCTTAGTCCGACTCGCTCTCAGCCAACGGGCTCCATAGCCGATTCGGACTTAGCCGATTCTAATTCCATCTCTTCTCAGATCGCGTTTCTTCTTCAATTCCCCTTCAATCTTTGTTTCAAACCCAGGAGTTAGGTTACCAAATTTGGTCGTTAATACTTGGCCGCTGGTTATGCAGCCCAAGCTGAAAGGGGGTTTAGGTGTGGTGAACTTAAGGCTCCAAAATGATGCTTTACTCCTCAAGCAGCTATCCAAATTCTACAATCAAGAAGAAGTTCCCTGGGTTAAACTGATTTGGTTCAAATACTACTCATCTAAAGTCCCACATGCAGTAAGGGAAGTTGGGTCATTTTGGTGGAAAGACATCCTTCGTCCTAATAATATCTTTAGATTGACAACACGATGTTAGATAGGAGGAGGGCAAACTGTTTGTTTCTGGGAAGATAGTTGGAACAATATGGTCTTATCAGATTCCCACTCTCATCTAATTTCTTTTGCTAAGAAAAAGTCAGCCTCGTTGGGGGTAATTATGCAAGCCCAAGATCTGGATAGTATCCTCCGCCTCCCCCCGTCACACCAAGCTTTCCAGGAACTGGAGTACCTGCAAGAAGAGCTACAAAACATCCCGTATGAAATACACTCCAAGGACCAGTGGACTCTTGGGGAAGTAAATACACCTCAAGATGGTTTTACTATCATATCTTCAGTTCTTTTGACTCTAATCCCTACTTCAAGATTCTTTGGCGTGCCAACTACACACCGCACATAAAGTTCTTCGCTTGGCTTCTACTGGTGGACAGGTTGAATACAAAGTCAATGTTACAAAGAAGGCACCTGAATATCCAGGAAAATAATCTTTGTGTTATGTGCAACAATGAAGATGAAGAAACAATTGATTATCTTCTCTTCTGGTGCCCTTTCGCCTGTGGCTGCTGGGCATCACTACAGATACAGTGGGATAGCACTTTGAGCCATATGGACAGAATCACAAAGGAAATATCAACAAACACATTGCCTTTCTCCACAGAGATAATCTTGATAGCAGCATGGGAAATGTGGAGATTAAGAAACCAAAAAGTTTTTCACAGGAAAACACCAACTCATGCAATCTGGAAGAATAACTTCATAAATCAGTGCTACCTCCAGGCTTTTCACTTGAAGGAAGACCTGAAATTTTTGTTTTGTGCTTGGCTTGATGCCTTTAGCTCATCCTGTTAAGTTTCCTCTGATCAGCGCAAGGCTCTCTTCTTAAGGAGAAATTTCTCTCACGCGCTGGCCGGGGAGATCTGCTTGACTCCAGTGCAGGTCCTTCTCGGCTGCCTGTGCTGTGCAGGGCGTGCCAGTTGGTTTGATCTGTTAACCAACAAGAAAAAACAAAGAAATATGCATGAAGTGTTAGGTTAGATCCCCACTGGATCGGCTGAGGGAATCCATGAGCATATATATGCTATCCTAAAATATATTTGAACCAAGCGACTGGCATGGATCGGCTATACCGAGACAGCATCAGCCGTTTAACTTAAATACAGTGAAGGATAATAGATATATGAATCGATAAGCTAGCCCATACTGGAAAGCTAACAATGAATCGGCTAGTACTCCGACGAATCTTATGAAAAGATATCATTCTTGAACCAGGTGCGTGTAGCCTAGGAAATCGACCGTCGGCTGTTGATGACGGGCCGATTTTGGCTGATAACGTCCGACAAGAATGCGATCTTAATATATGAGGCGGTCCTAATATAAATCTAATAACAAATATATTAAAAGAAACATATCAGGGCAGATAAGGCCGGCTGAAACCCCGGCACTGTCTCTAAACAATATAAATCTAACTGAACAGATCATTGGAAGTTCTAAAAACGACTTAATAGTTCAAACCTGATGCAACATTAAGTATAAAAAGAAAAACCCGATCTGTTGTGACCGATTTATATTTCTCGAGATGGTTGATACCGCATATAAACCAGCCAACCTTTAGATCTAGCCCTATTGGCTGCAAGTTCACTACTAGGATCCAGCTCTGTCATAACGCCTATATATGGTTGCAATATGGCTATTTTGGTTGCAATACGGATCAATTGCATCTATGTAAGGTTGTTGAGAGGTGGTTGCATTTGGAACGGTGCAATAGGTTCTTGCATCCTCTTGAATGTGGAGTTGAAATAAAGTAGTTTTGCAATGCAACAAAAATAACAATTGCAACCAACAGAATGGTTGTGTTAGTTACTATTGCGATGAAACACGTGGCTGCAATATGACAGTGTTGTCATGGATGAACTTATGGCAAAATAATGTTATTTCAACTCTGTAGTTATGTGGGAATATGGCCATATTGCCATGCATCGTGCTCCATTGCATTATAGAGATTTTGCAATGTAACAAATTTGATGGCTAGAGTAGAAATTGCCACGGTGATTTGTTAGTGGTAATATATAGGAGGTGCAATGGATTCATTGTTGGTGGTAATAGATAGAAAATGCAATGAAGTATTGTAGGTGGTAATAGATGAAAAATACAATAAATCATTGTTGGTGGTAATAGATGAGAAATGCAACAAATCATTATTGGTGGTAATAGATGAAAAATGCAATGAGTCATTGTTGGTGGTAGACAGGTCCTTTAGCAATGCATAAAGTTTGTGGCAAAAATGTATATTGCAACTACAAATAGGGGTTGCATGGGGTTGCATGGTAGTTTGTTGCAATGAGGGCATTTTAACCAGCATATTTTTTGTTTCATAGCTAGAAATTTAATTCTTGAAACAAAATAGTTATGCTACGAGTATAGATTTCATCATCACATATAAGAACTCAAACCTTTATTAACTTTAAATATATGTCTCAACCAAAGTAATAACACAATGACTAGAGTACTACTAGAATAAAGATGACCACAATAGAATAAAAACATCATCTTCGTATACATGTTTGCAGCTACGTTTTGAGTATTACATAATAAAATAGAACTCAATATGATTTCACTTATTGATTGCTCCATGCTCCATGGCCCATCAGCACTTCATTCTTCTAGCTATCCATCACTATCATATTGGCATAAACCTTTCTCTAAATATTTTGGGTATCCGCGCTTTTCTGCAATTCATGAACACAATAGAATTTATTATTTTTATGAAGCCCAATAGAATTTATTATTAATTTAATATAAGAACCCTAGTGATTAAGTGCATGGAAAAATAAGTATGTGCAAATTTAATGATCATAGTGGCATGGCAAAGATATAAAGTAAATTAAGGAACACCCTACAAAAATATCATATACTGTTTGGATGATAAGATCCCCACCGATTTGATGAACTTTACTAACACATCATACATAGCATAATAACCACCATTTCAAAGACAAACCACATTGGTATTCATACCTTATGTTGCTTCATTTGATTACGAGTTCTCAATAATTGTTGGGTAGAAATTACATTAGCACCATTGTTTTTCTGGAAAAGAGGCCTGATTGCAGCAATCTTTGTTGCCATGGTAGTACCTTCACAAACTACCTTTTCTATGGTCAACACGCTTGCTGGTCCATTATTCTGGCAAAATGAACGCTTTCATGTAAACAATTTGCATTTTATATGTAAACATATTGCACCTTCTGTAAGTAATTTTGCTGCATTTTTATTACCTCTATAGTTGTATCCTCTATGTGTGGTGGTGTGATGAAGTTATTGTCGACACTTGGGCCATTAAGAACCTGCGTGGTGTTGATGGTTCCTGTCATAGCCTGTGCAGCCCAAAAGACAAGAAACATTAGCTAAAGTAGAGGAGCCAGAAAAAGAAGAATCATGTTCCAAAGTTAATACCTGTTGCAATGCCAATTGTATTTGTTGTTGTAGTGTTGACTGGAATTCTTTCCTAATTTCTTCAATTTGTTTCATACTTTCTTCCTTATCTTTTTCCCTTGCTGAAACTTCATCTGCAAGCTTTTCTTTTAACCCTTCAACCTCTTGTTCGTGCTGCATTCTTTCTTGTCGGGCTAAGACTTCACTACGGGTTGCATCTTCTTCTCTTTGTTTTAGTAGAGCTATTCGTGTTGGATATTTGGCCATGTATCCATGCCCATGACATATGTATGATTTTGTTCCAAGAGTTTTAGAGTAGCTGAGTTGGAAAACTGTGTTTTCCTCCTCAGCTGTAAGGAAAGCCTACCCTTCCTTCTTTTTGCTGCTGTAACTTGGATGCAGGCATTTTCCTAAGCGGAACATGAGAAATAAATTAGGATCATGTAATTTCAAACAGTTCCAACAAGTTTGAATCATGCTATAATTTTAAAGCTACAATAATATACAAGCACTCACGTAGACATCCCTAGAGTCGTCATTTGACCATTGCCTGTCCTTGGTGTGAGTCTTCATCCAAAGTTGCAAATCAGTAAGTTGTTGACCATCAGTCTAGTTTCTCTGAGATGGCAACAATATAATGTAGCATTAGGTAACGGCTATATATTTAAGTAAGTAATCAGCTTAGTTAATGTTGTCATCACCTGTTCAAAACTGACTTGGGAAAATGGTTTCGATCCTGTGAAATGCTTAGTCTTCTGTTTATGTCGGTTTTTAGAGTTCTTGGTGCTAATATTCTACAAAAGGTGTACAAATAGAGCTCTGTTAATTACGTTGTACTTAGCAGTGGAATTGCAAAAGAAGCTAGACGCCAACGAACCTGGAATCTCTCACTTCCAAAATATTGGATCAAGTAGTACCACTCTACGTTGTCTAAATCTTCAAGCTTATGCTTCATTCGTTGAGCATAAGTGGAGTATGCCTTGTATGTTGAACTAAATAAAGCTCTCCATCCTGTGTACCTCGCTCTGGCAATTGCCAATATCTTTTCACTAGCATCTTCAATGTCATCCAAGTCCCAAACTTTCTGTTTGAATGGAAAGACAAATGGAATAGTAAAGTGGAGGTACTGAATTCAAAACATTTGGCTAAACAAAACAATTGACTCACCAACATCTCATCTACTATTGCTATTTTCACATCGTCCTTCACGTCCTTCCAAGATTTCACTCCTATAAGTGGAGCCTTTTTCCTAGTAAACACTACAATCTCATCGACGAATGTGCGGCTGTTCTCACCATAGGGGCCTCCTGTCTCTGAGTCAAATTCGATCTTTAATTTCTGAGAGCCGCTCTTAATTCTCTTGATAGTTGCTTTGAAGCCTTTGAGGCATCCACGTCCACGAGTTTTGGGTCCACCTTATTAACATATGAAATAAATATAACATACAAGATCAGCAAAAGAGTTTTGAACGTACAATGCAAAATGGAAAGACCAGCACATACCATTCCCTTGTTGTTTTGGCTTTCTTGCATGAGCTGGCCTATCTTTGTTTGCCATGCTCCTTTCCTGATTTCCCTCCTCCGGCTAAATGATCTTCGTCCGCATTTTCTTCCAATAATGACACCGAAAAGAAATAGATCAGCATGTGTCAATTATTTTATTGAATGCACAAGAGTTAGTAGTATATTTGATGACATGATGAAAGCAATTTAATTACACATATGTCGACGACATCTAGTATGCCTTAGCCATTCCTTGTATGTTTCAATTGTTTCTTCCCTGAAGTCATCCATGTAGTCTGCAAGTCATGATTAACCGGATGCACTTGTCAAAGCAACATTGTGTTATAACAATTTGAATGAATGATGCAAAGAACCATCTTACCTATGTCTAGATTTTCAGCTCGCAAATTTTCTAGCCACACCTTGTAGGCATCAAGGTGTTCGTTTGTTTGATCATGTTTTCGCTTCCCCCCATGTCGCTTAATTGGTGTTATGCTAACATTTTCCTCCAGTTCAGGCTCCCTTGACAATACCAACCTGATTTGCCTATCTACAGCATTGTCTTGTAATATTGCTTCTGCATGCCGTAAATATTCGATGGCCTCAAGTCTAGCTACATCCCCACCACAACACTTCTTGTAGTATAAGAAGTCCCTCGCTCCATACCCAAGCTGTTCTTTGAAATTCATCGGGTTAAAAAAATGAGATATGAGCTCTATCCATATCAGGGGAGGTGAATTCATCTTCCTCAGGTCTCCCCTTGCATTGGAAATGAATTGTCCACATGTCACCCATCGTTGGTTCATTGTGTGCATATAGAGAGCAGGAATCATCAAAGTGTGTGCATAGCATAATCACTGAGAATATATATTAGGAGTAAACTTTGTCATTTGCAGCAGCAAGCTCAACCATTATCTTAGGTTCTGTTCTTTTAGGTTGAAAGTTCTCTTCATTTATCAGTAATTTTACAAGCCTATGCATAAGTGTTGATAAGAACAGAGTAGTTCAGTACCAGCCATAGTCATTTTCGAGAGTTCGAGTATTTTTGCTTCAGGGCAATTCAGTATGGATGCAAAGTATGGGGCAAGTATGGATGCATTAGTTTTTTACTTTACTATTATTGATACGTATGAAGGTATTTTAACACAATCTATCTATTTAATTAATGGACTGCATTCAAGAAGGTACTCGGGATTACACCTGTTCTTTATACATTCTAATGATATATTCTGCTTTAGTCAAAAAAAGATATATACTTGCTCTATGAAAATAGAACATTCTAATGATATATTTAGAGTAGAAAATGAAGTCTAAAGCTCGAAATACTACCGCTGTCTTTTTATCGGATATGGGGTGGACATAAGCTTATGCTGCTGCTTGCAACATTTGAATATTCTATTTTTCTAACATGTTAGTCATAATAAAAACTTCGAATTTCATGCGTGCACTTGGTTTATGCTATATGCTTTTCTCTACTCAGTCCTGTTTAGAATCTACAGTAATCAGGAATATTAAGATATACCTGGTGTGGAGAAAACGTAGTGTTCTTCCGGAGCCATCGTCGTCGTGCCTGTCATCTTGTTCTTCGCGGATGGCTTCATTAGGAGGACGGCGCCTCTCTTGTGAAGCAGACGACGACTGATGATCAAGTGCCGAAGATGAAGGGGTGAACGAAGGAGGCGGCATCACGATGCGCTTGTGTCCGGCGTCGTCGGAGGCAGCTGCCGTCATGTAGTCTCTACGAAAAGGATATGACCCTGACACCCATGAAGGAAACTGATTACGCATATGGCATGGTGGGACTTATACGCCATGATTATTGAATCTAATCGGCGCCTGCTACCAATCGGCGCGTCGCGCGCTCCCCGCCTTCTCCCGTCCGGCGCGCTAGCCCCGCCTCCACCTCCGCAACCGCCCACCCCCTCCAATCTGGCGCTCCATCCCCGCCTCCACCGCTCCACCCTTCCGCCCGCCGCAATCCCCGCCTCACCCTCCGAATCAACCGCCGCACCAGGCCGCCCCCTCCCATCCGGCGTGCCGCGCCCCATCCCCGCCTCCACCGCCGCACCCGCTCGCCCCATCCCGTCCAGCACGCCATCCCCACCTCCACCACCGCACCCGTCCGCGCTCCCATCTCGCGCCGCGCGCCATCCCATCTAGAACCGCCGAATCCCCGTGCCGACCGCCGCATCCCCGCCTCCGCTGGCCGGGAGACGGCCGTCGGAGTCACCCTAGAGTCCGCCGCCAGCCTCCCTCCCGTCGACGTCTCCCCGGATCCCCGTTTGCTCTCCCCTCCACTGTCCACCCCTGCCATCTGCCGCGTCGCCGCCCGCCCCCGTCCGCCACAGAGACGGCCCCGACGCTCGTAGTGCGCCGCCCCGTTGGCCGGCGCCTCCCACCTCCGCACGCCAGAGGCCGTGCGAATCCTCTCGCCCGCCGTCGCCCACGCTCGGCCCTGACTCCGTCCGCCCGCCCCCATCCCGTCCCGAACTGGTATGCTTTAATTTGAATCTCCTAGTATTACCAAACTAATAACCTCCCAATCTTCTGAATAACTTGTTATTGTATACGGGCAATTGATTCATAGATGGTACCTGCAAACCATTATTTATTTAGGCCATTTGTAAAAAATTTGATTTAAATCATGAGATAAACATTTATTTAAATTTACATGAGGCTTTTTAATCAAGACATTCATAATTGACAATCATCTTGAAATGGAGATGATATATATGTGTTGAGCAATGCTGATTTAATCAAGATCGATCAGTTGACGCATCCGCATGTGCATCTACTTTTTTGGCATGTGCTTCTATTCCATTAATTTACTTGCATTGCATGCGTGTATAGATCATATGCTTAATCATGGCTCCTAGCTACAGTTGCTAGTGACTAGATATCTAAATGCAATTAATTAATCCATTCGATATAAGGCTCATTTCTGGAGCGTGCTCATTGACCAAGGTGGCTAACAGATGGCATTTCTCTTTTGCTCAATATATACCATCGCAAAAAACACATAAAAAGTACCAGGATTTAGAGCTGAACATCATATTACCTTCACTTGTAATGCTTGTAGAAGCTTCCCCGGCTTTTATTGGCTGAGACAATTGTTTGTGTGTATTGGATGAACCATAAGAAGCAGGGTTGTTTGTTGCGGCTGCAGCCGTGTCGCTTCTTGTTGTGACAGATTTCTTTTTCTGCTTGAAGCTCAGGAGTGCCTTGCCATCATATTCTACAACATGCATCCAATCTTCGTATGCTTTCTTAACCAATCCATCAGTATATATCTGCAATCGAGTTCAGTAGGTTATGCTCTCAATAGACTATTATTTTTTAGCTCTTGGCTGCACAACAGTTGAATTAAAAAGAAAAATACCGGTATCGAAAGACAATTTCCATCAAGAGAGGCACATAATTTATAACAAATTACATCAGCTATCCTAGTCTTCTATAGTAGCAACAAGTGGAAGTGTGATACCAAAAACTAGTTATGGAGCACCACAGATTTATGTAGTAACACGAATAGCTCTATAAGCACTTACAAGAAAAAATATTTTAACTGACTTATGTGCATCTGCATAATAGCTCTATAAGCAGTAGGTGTTTCCTTGATGTATTCATTTTCCAAGAAAGCATATGATAGTATCCTTTGTACGGGTTATTAAGTAAATGACACCTTTTTAATTTCTCCCTTCTTTCATTTGTTAATTTGCAGCTGTTTTGATCAGTATAGCTGATGTACAGCAGCAGCTTGCCAGCCCAAGGGCTCTAAGCCAATTAATTAACCAGTCGGTCAAAGATTAGGTGATGCATCATGTCATATTCTGTCAATTAACATATATATTTATAATAATTCCTGTTGCCCTAGATTCAGAATTTCTAGAGAATTGTTTATCCAATGTCTGAGCTAGCTCCTTCATAAGAGCTCTATAAACATTTGGACTAACACTGTCAGCAACATAAAAAAATAGTTGAGGTGCCAAAACAGTTGAGTAGAAGAAGAATCCCATCAACTATATCTTAGTCTTCTCAATCAGTGTTGTCGAAATACATCCAGTATGGTTATTGATCCTTGGCTAATATCTAAATCCGCATAAGTAGGCTTCCACCTTGCTTGGCACCCACTAAGGAGCATTTTGCACAATGTACTTTTTCCGTAATCACTTGGCATGTAGGCTACTCGTCAACTTGTAACTTGTTATTGCTCTAACGTATTGCTTGTTAAACAGAACTAGTTTTATGTTGGATTATAATGTTGGAGTACATACTACAGGCACGCAATATATTATTTCTAGGAATCTAAAACACCTCATGTGCAACAAACTATAAAATTAGCATGCTGGCTACTCAATAGTTTTATGCAATTATGTCATACCCTCTAAGCAGGCCGAGGGGCATAGATGCACACATAACAGAATCAAAGTGTGCATCTCCTAGACATAACAGAATCAAATTGTGCATCTCCATAACAGACTTATGTATTGACTGGAACAAACAGTGCCAAATTAGTACTATAGACCACAAAGGCACAAAAGCATGCTAGTTTCAGGCATCAATTTAGTTTTGACATGATAATGTACCATCTTTGAATCAACTTACTTCAGCACTCTTGTTTTTTGTGTCCAAACTGATGAGACCAAATATATGTTACACGGTAATTATTTTCAGGGACTACAGGGTATATGTTGCTCAATTTCTTCCGTTTTGGGCTGTGGTGCATCAGAAAGTAATATGCTTTTGGTGAAATGAAGCAAGTAGCTAGCTTTTTTTTTGCTAGAAGTGACTGTAAGTGAATCTAGCTATGTGGCTTTTTGGGTGTACTGATCAATGGTGGATTTTTTTGGATGTATTGATCAATGGCTGATGTATAACAAAATAAAAATATGTTCATCCATGTGTACTGCTAATCCTGATTGGTTAAATGGAAAAATTGAATGTTTACAACTGTTTATGAATGAAACAATGGTTGTATAAATTATTGTATGGGCTTGTTCTTGAACTATTAAATTCTGAAATAAATTGCATATAAAAGAGCTTTTGTTTTTCGTTTATTTAACTAGTCCGTCGAACTATCAGTCGTTAACACCTATTAATATATGTCTGATAGGTAGTCGATAAAAGTTTTGTCAGTCAGTAAAAGTATTGTAACTGGTAATCAATCGGTAAAACTTCACATAGCGTTGGACCATCAGTTGATAAAAGTGTCGTTGGTCGGTAAAGACTTTTACTAACTGAGGTTTCACCGAATACAACTATCAGTCGGCATATCTTTGTACCGACTGATACTCAGACATCGAAAACGCTTTTGCCGACTGATCATCGGTTGCAGATTCGGGGTTGTGGTGTAGTGATTTTTTTGCTTCCATAGTGCCTCCAATAGATTCTTTAACTACCACAGTAGCACACTATAGAGAACTACTTTCATTTTTCAATTCACTGGTCAGAGCATTTCCTTTTGATTTCTTAAACTGTACAGTTTGTTGAATGCTTGAGAACTTCTATTTATTCTATGGCTTTGTGGTCATTGCAGGGAGTAGTACTTTGGGCAGATTGTGTTGTTCTTGATCTTTGATAGTGTGAAGAATGTCAGATGAAGACAGGAGGTGGATGCGCATGTCCAGATTTACTTCTGAATAGCAAACAGGATTCAAGAAATATGTTCAGAGTGTATTTGGCATCTCAAAAAGAAACAGCTCCATGTCCATGTACTCGATGCTGTTGCATGTCTTATCGAACTCAAAAAGAGGTTCGAACTCATTTAGCAATCAGAGGGTTTGGCACGCCCAGAAATTCACACCAGAATTTCTGCAGCTAATTTGTGCATTACACCCTCGTCCAGGCATCAGCCGAGGAACACAAATCGACGTTATTGATAATACAGAAACCTCGTCTTAGAAACAATATAAAAGAGTTACACGAATGCAGCGAAAAGAAAAAAAACTGACTTAAGCTAAACTTGACTCGAGCGAAGCGAAACGCCAACACCACAGCTAACCCTTGACGATGAACAAGCCTACACCTCCTCGGAGACCTCAACCTCTGCCTCTGGCACTGAAGGGGGAAAAAGAAGCAAGACTGAGTACAACCACCGTACTCAACAAGTCACACCGGAAAAGGGGACATGATGCAAGATAAATATCAAGGAAGAGGATAATACGCTCAATTTGCATAAACAGCATTGCAGAAATAATAATAACATTTGAAGACAGTAAAACAGTAGTAATGATTAAGCAATATTAAATAAACACTGTCCAACGTTAAAACCACGTTGCAACAGGCCCATCCATCCACCTGCACTAGTCAAATTCCAACATTTCATTCAAGTGAATAAGTGAAACTAATCAAGGTGAATCTGGTCGATCGCCCGTAACCGTGGGCACGGCTATTTGAATAGTTTTACCCTGATCAGAGGTGTACAACTGTACCCACAAGACACAATCCCATGACACGTCACCGTGCGCCGGTGCACCACCACGGTACCCCGGAAAGGAACTGTGACAGGACCCTTCACATAACCCCCTCTAACCAATCGTACCACACCAATGTTTTGCCCCCACTCCCATCGGGTAGTGGGCAGCCCCCTCTCGTGCCGCGATGAATCCGAAGCCGATCAACCCTTAAAACCGGGGCCGACCCAACTCCATCACGCCCACCCTCTCTGGGATACGTCGGCTAGAGACAGCTACGCTACAGACCCAGCCATTACCCATGCTGACTTGTGGTATGCACGGTGCTTCTTCCAGGGTTTCCCGAGAACCGGTCCTTAATTGTCATGAGCACGCTAACCAAAGTCTAACCATGTGCTCATGACCCACCATTTACATAATTTAATGTTATTAGAATAGAGTCACAAACTTGACATCATCTGAGAATTAGCCTCTAGCATTATACTTTATTAGTGTGTTCCCCTTAAGTGAGCTAGTTGAGCTAAGCATAACTAAGCAAGCCTTAAGCTATCATCTAATCACATGGAACCCAAAGTTACCAATGGTATAAGGTAAACAATCCTATGGTTGAGTACAGTAGGTATGATCATCCCATGAAATGACATTCAAAAACATATGCAATATTTGAGAAAAGGAGGTATTTAAACAAAATAGGTACAATATGGTCAATGTAACATATGACTTGCCTTGTTCTGGAGACTGAGGAACCTCGGCGACTACTTCGAGGAGAACGGACTCGCCGAAAAACTCGGGATCTACACGACAACACAAATCACTCAACAAAACACCCTAAAAGGTCTACTGAAACAACACTGAAAAGTATTTTTAATGGATTCTTGACATTTTTCTGGATTTCATGAAATTTGAATGGACTAAAACGGAGCTCGGATTCAAAAGATATGGATTTTAGAAGTTTAATTGCGATTTTTACACTAAACAGAAAAGACTAAAATATTTATTGCGTAATTAAGTCTCGGGTGACACAAGCATTGTGCAGGCGGCAGGGCTGACGTCATGCTGACGTCAGCGGCTGACGTAAGCGGTGCGGCCGCTCGGTCCACGGTGGACCGAGTCCACGGCGGGCGGCGGCGGGCGAAGGGGACACGCGACGCACATCGGCGAGGAGCGGCTACGATCGGACGGCGACGGCTTGCGCGGGAGCGAACGGTCCAGATTCGCCCGATCCGAAGGATCGAACGGTGTGGATCGCGGATAGGGTTAGGGTTTGGATGGCGGCCGGAACGACGGACACGCGGCGGCCATCTAGGGCATGGCGGCCGGATCGGACGGCTGCGCTTGGGCGAGATCGGACGGTTTGGATCCGCCCGATCCGACCGATCGAATGGCTCAGATGGGGCGGTGCTAGGGTTAGGGCGTGGCGGCGGCGGCTTGAGCTCGCTCGCCGGCCATGGCTGCGCGGCGGCTGGCCGAGCTCCGGCAGCATGGGAAACGGCGACAGCGGGCGGTGCGATGCGCGGGAGACAACGGCGGAGAGCTTTGCGACTCGGGGCAAAGACTCGAGAGCAAAACGATGGTGCGGGAAACCGGAGGGAAGGGAGCGGTGGCGCACTCATCGGAGATGGAGAAGCCGACGACGGCGGCGACGATTTTTTAGGCTAGGACACGGGAGCAACAAGGGGAAACACGCGGCGGCAGCGAGGGGATTTTATAGGGGCGCAAGGAGATCGAAAAGTGCACGGGATAAGCGCGGATTCCTCGTCGTCAATTTCGGACTCGAGAGAGAGAAACGGCAGCGGCGATTTACGTGCGATAAGATTGCCTTGGTGTGCGCGAAGCGCGGGATGGATGCGGCGGCGCGAGGTCGGGCCCGGCATGGGTCCGACGTGGCACGGCGCGCACAGGAGCAAGAAGTGGGCAGCGGCGCGCATGGCGGGCGGCGGGCGGGCCGGCCGGCGCGAGGCAGATGCCCGACAGTGGGGCCCACCTGCCGGTGGCCCGCGGAGCAAGGGAGAATTGGCGGACTTGCGCGACGTGGCCGGCATCGTGGGCGCCCACGACCGAGGAGGAGCGACGCGCGCGGGAAGGCGGCTTGGGCCGGAGCGGAGCCGGGCCGACAGCCCGTTACGGATCGAAGGGCGAGAAACCGTACGGGCGGTACGGGAAAAGAAAAAGAAAAAGAAAAAAGGAAAAAGATGGATTTTGGGACTTAATTAAATTGCCGATTTCTTATTTAATTGATTAAAAATACTTAGAGTGCTCTAAAAATTCTAGTAAAAATCCTGTTAGCGCATTTTGACATGCAGAATTCAAGAAAAATTCTACCATGTCGTTTCCATTTATTGGTTACATTTTAAAATTACCGGTTGGCTCCAGATTAATTCCAAAAATTTCAATTATTTCAGGGTAAATTATTTAAACGATTTAGGGTAAAACTCGGGGTGTGACAAACCTACCCCCTTAAACGGAATCTCGACCCGAGATTCGAAGGTACCGCGAAAAGGTGCGGGTGCGCGGCCTTTAGCTCATCTTCTCTTTCCCAAGTAGCTTCTTCCTCTGAGTGATGAGTCCACTGAACTTTGCAAAACCTGATCACCTTGTTCCGAGTCCTTCTCTCGCTGATCTCGAGAATACGAGCTGGTCTCTCCACATAGATCAAGTCCTCTTGAATTTCAATCTGGTCTGGACTCGCCTGCTCTTCTGGTACCCTTAAACACTTATTTAACTGGGACACATGAAACACGTCGTGAATACTAGCCATGCTGGAGGGAAGCTCAAGCTGATAGGCTACTTCTCCTCGACGTTCCCGAATTTTGTATGGTCCCACAAAACGTGGTGCCAACTTGCCTTTGGTTTGGAAATGGTGTACTCCTCGGAGTGGTGTAACACGAAGATACACAAAATCCCCGCTTCAAAAGCGAGATCTCTTCGACGATTGTCGTGTAGCTCTTCCGTCGGGATTGCGCAATCTTCAACCTTTCCCGAATCGTTCGGACCTTTGCTTCGCTCGCTTATTACTTGTGCCAAACAACCGGCGTTCACCGCCCGATCCTGAAAAGGGGTGTCCGGCACTTCCGTCCATACAACGCTTCATACGGTGCCATTTGAATGCCGGCTTGATAACCGTTGTTATAGGAGAATTCTGCATAGGGCAAGATCTTGTCCCACACTGTACCAAATTCAAGCGCACATGCTCTCAACATGTCTTCCAAAATTTGATTCACTCTCTCAGTTTGACCATCTGTTTGCGGATGATAGGCCGTACTAAAATTCAAATGGGTACCGAGCTCTTCTTGCAACTTCTTCCAGAACTTGGAAGTAAACTAACTTCCCCGGTCAGACATGATCTTTTTAGGTACACCATGTAAACAAATGATCCTTGCGAGATAAAGCTCTGCTAGCTTCTTCCCAGTAGGTAGTATGCACCGGTATGAAGTGGGCCACCTTGGTGAGTCGGTCCACAACGACCCAAATTGAGTCATATCCTCGACGATGTGCGGGGTAAACCCGTGATGAAATCCATTCCAATTTCTTCCCATTTACACTCGGAATCGGAGGGGTTGCAACAATCCTGCGGGCCGTTGATGTTCTGCCTTGACCCGCTCACAAACATCGCAAAGTGCGACAAACTCAGCTATTTCCCTCCTCATACTGACCCACCAAAACTTCTCTTTAAGATCTTGATACATCTTTGTACTGCCTGGATGAATTGAATATTGAGTTTGGTGAGCTTCCGTAAGGATCATCTTTTTCAAATCCTTGTCTTCTGGCACACACAATCTCTTTCCCATCCAGATTGTGCCATGCTCGTCTTCTGTAAAGTCACGAGCTTTTCCGACCCTCATGTTCTTCTTGAGTTCGGTCATCTCGGGATCTGATGCCTGAGCAGCCCGAATTTGATCGATGAGAGTGGGTTGGGCTTCCAGAGCAGCCATAAAACCAAAATCCACTACTTGTAGATTTAGATGCTCGAATTCTTGCTGCAACTGGTCACATTCTTTCGACGTTGATGGTGGTGCAGTAACTCTTTCGGCTCAGAGCATCTGTTACCACATTAGCTTTGCCAGGATGGTAATGTATCCCCAAATCATAATCTTTGATCTGTTCCAACCATCTTCACTGTCGAAGGTTCAAGTCCGGTTGGGTGAAGATATACTTGAGACTTTTATGATCCGTATACACTTCACAACGATTGCCAATTAGGTAGTGTCGCCAGATCTTCAGGGCATGAACCACTGCGGATAATTCTAGATCATGAGTTGGATAGTTATTTTCATGCGGACGCAACTGACGAGAAGCATATGCGACCACTTTGCCTTCTTGCATCAACACACATCCCAACCCATGGTGAGATGCATCACAATAAACTTGGAAATCCTTTGTTGGATCCGCAAGATCAATACTGCGTACACCAACTTCCTCTTAAGC
The DNA here is from genome assembly GCA_019925245.2 of Oryza australiensis. Classification (NCBI taxonomy): domain Eukaryota; kingdom Viridiplantae; phylum Streptophyta; class Magnoliopsida; order Poales; family Poaceae; genus Oryza; species Oryza australiensis. Next base: position 4,496,599 of record JAIFGZ020000565.1, read on the forward strand.
TCTTCAAAGCTCTTGTTACATTCTGCCGACCACTTAAATTTCTCATCTTTCTTCAACAATTGAGTCATTGGCTTGGCGATTTTGGAGAAATTCTCAATGAAGCGGCGGTAGTAACCCGCAAGTCCAAGGAAACTTCAGATCTGCGTGACTGTTTTTGGCGGGGTCCACTTGGTAACTGATTCCACATTTGACGGATCTACGGCTACTCCTTGAGCATTCACAATGTGGCCGAGGAACTGCACTTCCTTTAACCAGAAAGCACACTTGCTAAACTTGGCGTAGAGTTGATGATCCCTCAACTTCTCGAGCACTACCCGAAGATGTTGCTCATGTTCTTCCTCCGTTTTAGAGTAGACCAAAATATCGTCAATGAACACCACTACAAATTTGTCCAAGAACTCCATAAACACCTTGTTCATCAGATTCATAAAGAAGGCCGGTGCATTGGTCAATCCAGAAGACATGACCGTACACTCATACAGACCGTACCTGGTGATGAAAGTGGTCTTGGGAATGTCCTCTTCCTGAATTCTCAACTGGTGATAGCCTGATCACAGGTCTATCTTGGAAAACACCTTGGCCCCTTGAGTTGATCGAACAAATCATCAATCTGTGGTAGAGGATACTTGTCCTTGATAGTGACCCATTGAGTGCGCGATAATCGACACACATTCTCTTGGTCTTGTCTTTCTTTTCCACGAAGATCACCGGAGCACCCCAAGGCGATGTGCTCGGGCGGATATACCCTTTTGCAACTGTTCATCCACTTGCTTTTACTTGGCCAACTCGTTGGCTCCCATTCTATACGACCTCTTGTGTATTGGGGCGGTCCGGTACTAAATCAATCCGGAATTCAATTTCTCTTTCTGGTGGCATCTGAGTTAAGTCTTCAGGAAAAACTTTAGGGTATTCTTTGACGATGGGGATATCCTCTAATTTCATAGGGGTCTTTGCCGCCACTTCAGACGATCCACCGATGGAAACGTGATTCAAACTTGCCACGGTCTCGGCTTGCATGGGAGAACGAAAAACAATTCCTTCTCCTTTCGTATTGATTAAAGTAATGGTGCGACTAGCACAGTCAATTACTCCCTTATGTCTGGACAACCAATCCATTCCAAGAATGACATCTATGCCTTTGGACTGAAGGAGGATAAGGTTGGCTAGAAATATAGATCCTTGGATTTCTATTGTCACCGAGGGACAATACGAGTAGTATCCAAATGGTTTCCGGGGTTTGAACCCGCATAGGTATCTTAAGTCCCACTACTGACAACCCATGTGCCCCAACCAACTGCTTTGAGATAAATGAATGCGTAGCACCAGAATCAAATAATACTGTAGCAGGAGTAAAATTTACAGGAAACATATCCAGTATGACTTCAGGAGCGGTCTGTGCTTCCTCGGCGGATGCATGATTGACCCGGGCCTGGATGAACCTTGGCCCAGCGCGTCTTGGCTTTGGACACTTGTCTGCAAAATGCCTGGGGTCACCACAGTTGAAGCAGACTCCTGGCTTCCCTCTAGAGTCCTTCCTTGGAGGTGGTGGCTGTGACTATTGCTGGGGTGGCGCCGTTGGAGGGCGCGGGGCTGGAGTGCACTGTTGTTGTCCATTGCCACTACTGTCAGCTTGGAAATTCCCTAGGTGATAAGGCCGATGCTGACGAACAATCATGGTGGTAGGTCCGCTCTGACTTCCAGACATGAAACGCGCCTCGCCGATTGCCCCGCCGTTGAGGAGGCTCGGGACTGTATTGCTTTTCTCTTCTTGATCATCTTGTTGCGCTGATCTTCCTGTCGAATGGCCTTGTCAACCAGCTTCTCAAAGTTAGCATACTCTCCTGAGATTAGCTTGTCTGTGAGTTCGTCATCCAAACCAACCGAAAACTTTTCTTGCCTTTCTGCATCGGTGCGCACATCTTCTGGGGTATATCGTGCAAGACGATTGAACTCATGCAGATACTCAGTAACTGATCTGTTACCCTGCTCAAGAGAACGAAACTCACGCTTTTTCTATGCAACTATTCCCGCAGGAATGTGTGCGGTCCTGAAACTACGACAGAACTCTTCCCATGTAACTGCTGCTCCCACTGGGCGAGTGACCAAGTAGTTGTCCCACCAAGCTGAAGCAGGACCCTGCAACTGATGGGTAGCAAACAAGACTTTCTGCTGGTCCGTGCACTGCAGAAGATCTAACTTCTTCTCCATAGGATTAGTGGTGCTGGAGAATGTCGGTGGTCGGACACGAAGAAACTCGGCAACTTAGACTGGGTTGTGGGGTGGCAACCGATTGTTCTCGCGCGCCGTTGTTGCCGCATTTGTTGCAACATCTCGCCGTTGCATCCGCCGGTGTTGTTGTTGCATCTGTGCATCATCGCAGCCATCATCTATGTCCGCGAAGCAAGCACTTGAGCAATGGTGGGGTTCTCGGGTGGCGGCAGAGGAGCATTGCCGTTGACGTCATGAGCCTCATTGTTGTTGGCACCTGACTGCCCATTGTTGCTGTTCGCTCCGCTGGTCCTGGTGTTCACCATCTGGAGGAGGCGACCGAACCGAAGAGAGAAAAGAAGAAAAGCAGACGGACTTAGAAACTAAACTTTATTATTGGAATTCAAATGCATTGTTCTGATCTTGACTAAAAACAAGGAAAAACACAAAACATCCTTAATTGGTCAGCCATATCAAACTTGATATCGACTGCCAGCTATCCCACACACAGCAGCCTAACACACAGCAACTACCAAGAAGACAAACTAAACTAAACGATAAATCTAAGGAGGGCAACTAGAATGATCCGTGAGGCGAGGAGTCAAAACTGCTTCCTTCAGAAGATCCCCATTCCTCAGAACGGCTCCTAGAGTCCCCTGGCGTCACCTCGGACTTCGACTCTTCTGAATCGGTTGCTGTAGCCCAACCAATCCTGCCTCTTCCCTCCGAGAAACTTCGAGTCTCTTCTGAGTCCATGTCTTCAGTTGAATTCTCTGAGCTTGAGTCACTAGAGATGGAGATCCAACCGTTGCTGCCACCTCCGCCTTGATACGCCGAAGCTGGAGCAAAGGTGAGAGCAGATCCGGCAGCAGGAAGAACTGGGACAGGCGCTGGAACTGGAGCGGGTGGAGCTGGAAAAGCTGGAGGAGCTGGAGGAGCTGGAATAGGCGGTGGAATCCGAGGCATCAGCTGGATATGGACAGGTGCAGTGGTGGTCTTCCGAGGCGTAGTACGAATCCTGACACCAACTGGTGCCGGGAGTCCCTTCAACTCAGCAACCTCCTTCTTAAGACGAACCACTTCATCCTGCAGTCACACAATCCTTAGCATCTTCTTGTCGTTCAGCTCTTTGGTTGCCTTGTGTAGGTCGGAGTGCATCTTGTCCAGGCCTTTGATCACTGTGTACATGTGGCCGAAGGTAGAGTCGTTCTCGTTTGTTGTAGTCTTGAATGCACTGACATCGGAGGAACTACCTCAACGGGGATGGTAACGGTAGGCCGAGGTGCGAAGGTCAGCATCATGCAGCTCCCTCATCCTGGCCAACATCAGGTAGACGGCTTCTTGACAAGCATGATCTGATGTGCCTCCGGAAGCTATGACCTCCATGTTGGGAAGACACGTTCCCACAAACCCGTGAACCTCCAACCGCACGGTAGGGCAACTCGCCACTGAGAGGCGCAACTGTTGTATACTCCGGTGCTTCCGGATACCCGACTGCAAGGGCCATATGCGCCATCTCTGCAACAAAGCCCATCATCCCTTTTCCGCAGTGCGTCACTGGGAAACCTGCCATCTATAGAAACAAAGGAGTAGGAAATCAAAGCATGCTCAAAAACCCACGACCAACACCCCATTTTCGCAATTCCTAAAACCCTAGACTGGCTTTACTTTTCAAAACACCCCCTTTTTTTAACATATGCAAATGAAAAGAATTAGAGGGCTCTTAAGGTTTCCAGTTGGCTCGTCCTATAGTCAAAGGAAGGCTCTGATACCAACTTGTCACGCCCAGAAATTCACACCAGAATTTCTGCAGCTAATTTGTGCATTAAAACCTCGTCTAGGCATCAGCCGAGGTACACAAATTGACGTTATTGACAATACAGAAACCTCGTCTTAGAAACAATATAAAAGAGTTACACGAATGCAGCGGAAAGAAAAAAAACTTACTTAAGCTAAACTTAACTCGAGCGAAGCGAAACGCCAACACCACAGCTACCCCTTGACGACGAACAAGCCTACACCTCCTCGGAGACCTCAACCTCTGCCTCTGGCACTGAAGGGGGAAAAAGAAGCAAGACTGAGTACAACCACCGTACTCAACAAGTCACACCGGAAAAGGGGACATGATGCAAGATAAATATCAAGGAAGAGGATAATACGCTCAATTTGCATAAACAGCATTGCAGAAATAATAATAACATTTGAAGACAGTAAAACAGTAGTAATGATTAAGCAATATTAAATAAACACCGTCCAACGTTAAAACCACGTTGCAACAGGCCCATCCATCCACCCGCACTAGTCAAATTCCAACATTTCATTCAAGTGAATAAGTGAAACTAATCAAGGTGAATCTGGTCAATCGCCCGTAACCGTGGGCATGGCTATTCGAATAGTTTTACCCTGATCAGAGGTGCAAACTGTACCCACAAGACACAATCCCAAGACACGTCACCGTGCGCCGCTGCACCACTACGATACCCCGGAAAGGAACTGTGACAGGACCCTTCACATAACCCCCTCTAACCAATCGTACCACACCAAGGTTTTGCCCCCACTCCCATCGGGTAGTGGGCAGCCCCCTCTGGTGCCGCGGTGAATCCGGAAGCCGATCAACCCTTAAAACCGGGGCCGACCCAACTCCATCACGCTCACCCTCTCTGGGATACGTCGGCTAGAGACAGCTACGCTACAGACCCAGCCATTACCCATGCTGGCTTGTGGTATGAACGGTGCTTCTTCTAGGGTTTCCCGAGAACCGGTCCTTAATTGTCATGAGCACGCTAACGAAAGTCCAACCATGTGCTCACGACCCACCATTTACATAATTTAATGTTATTAGAATAGAGTCACAAACTTGACATCATCTGGGAATTAGCCTCTAGCATTATACCTAATTAGTGTGATCCCCTTAAGTGAGCTAGTTGAGCTAAGCATAACTAAGCAAGCCTTAAGCTATCATCTAATCACATGGAACCCCAAGTTACCAATGGTATAAGGTAAACAATCCTATGGTTGAGTACAGTAGGTATGATCATCCCATGAAATGACATTCGAAAACATATGCAATATTTGAGAAAAGGAGGTATTTAAATAAAATAGGTACAATATGGTCAATGTAAGGTATGACTTGCCTTGTTTTGGAGATTGAGGAACCTCGGCGACTACTACGAGGAGAACGGACTCGCCAGAAAACTCGGGATCTACACGACAAACAAAGCACTCAACAAAACACCCTAAAAGGCCTACCGAAACAGCACTGAAAAGTATTTTTAATTGATTCTTGACATTTTTCTGGATTTAATGAAATTTGAATGGACTAAAACGGAGCTCGGATTCAAAAGATATGGATTTTAGAAGTTTAATTGCGATTTTTACACTAAACAGAAAAGACTAAAACATTTATTGCGTAATTAAGTCCCGGGTGACGCAAGCATTGCACAGGCGGTAGGGATGACGTCATGCTGGCGTCAGCAGCTGACGTAAGCGGTGCAGCCGCTCGTTCCACGGTGGACCGAGTCCACGGCGGGCGGCGGCGGGCGAAGGGCACACGCGACGCACATCGGCGAGGAGCAGCGGCGATCGGACGGCGACGGCTTGCGCGGGAGCGAACGGTCCAGATCCGACCGATCCGAAGGATCGGACGGTGTGGATCGCGGATAGGGTTAGGGTTCGGATGGCGGCCGGAACGGCGGACACGCGGCGGCCATCTAGGGCATGGCGGCCGGATCGGACGGCTGCCCTTGGGCGAGATCGGACGGTTCGGATCCGCCCGATCCGACCGATCGGACGGCTCAGATGGTGCGGCGCTAGGGTTAGGGCACGGTGGCGGCGGCTTGAGCTCGCTCGCCGGCCATGGCCGCGCGGCGGCCGGCCGAGCTCCGGCAGCATGGGAAACGGCGACAGCGGGCGGTGCGATGCGCGGGAGACAACGGCGGAGAGCGTCGCGACTCGGGGCAACGACTCGAGAGCAAAACGATGGTGCGGGAAATTGGAGGGAAGGGAGCGGTGGTGCACTCATCGGAGATGGAGAAGCCGACGACGGCGGCGACGATTTTTGAGGCTAGGGCACGAGAGCAACAAGGGGAAACACGCGGCGGCAGCGAGGGGATTTTATAGGGGCGCAAGGAGATCGAAAAGTGCACGGGATAAGCACGGATTCCTCGCCGTTGGTTTCGGACTCGGAGAGAGAGAGAGAGAGAGAGAAACAGCGGCGGCGATTTCCGTGCAGATAAGGTTGCCTTGGTGTGCGTGAAGCGCAGGGATGGATGCGGCGGCGCGAGGTCGGGCCCGGCATGGGTCCGACGTGGCACGGGCGCACGCGGGAGCGGTGCGGGGCGGCGGCTGGGCCGGCCGGGCACGAGGCAGGAGGCCCGACAGGGGGCCTACCTGTCGGTGGCCCGCGGAGCAAGGGAGGGTTGGCGGACTTGCGCGGCGCGGCTGGCATCGTGGGCTTCGGCCCACGACCGAGCGAGGAGTGGCGCGCGCGAGGGAAGGCGGCTTGGGCCGGAGCGGAGCCGGGCCGACAGCCCGTTACGGATCGAAGCAGGAAACTGTACGGGCACAGGCGGTACGGGAAAAATAAAAAGAAAAAGAAAAAAGGAAAAAGTGGGATTTTGGGACTTAATTAAATTGCTGATTTCTTATTTAATTGATTAAAAATACCTAGAGTGCTCTAAAAATTCCAGTAAAAATCCTGTTAGCGCATTTTGACATGCAGAATTCAAGAAAAATCCTACCATGTCGTTTCCATTTATTGATTGCATTTTAAAATTACTGGTTGGCTCCAGATTAATTTCAGAAATTCTGATTATTTCAGGGTAAATTATTTAAACGATTTAGGGCAAAACTCGGGGTGTGACAGGGTTTGATGAGAGTTTCATCCGAGGAGAAGGTAATGGTCAACCTTTATTAGTTGAGAAGAACAAAGATGATGAAGGTCCGAGAGGTCATGTGGATGGCTCCCATCAACTGGTTTCTTCACTGATCAGCGGTGTTATACATGGATAAGTCATAGGAAATGATGAGGAAGACCCAAATGAGAGTGCAAAGAAACTTTATCAGTTACTAGAAGAGGCAAAGAAGGAACTGTATCCAGGTTGCAAGGAGGGTACAAAGGTTTCTTTCATTTTCATGCTATATCAGATTAAGTGGATGGATGTTCTTAGCAACGGTTGCTTGGAACGCATACTTCGCTTGTTCTTGCTTGTGCTCCCTGAAGGCCATTGTCTCCCAACTTCCTTGGACAAAGTGCGTAAGGTTGTTCGAGATCTTGGCCTTGACTACCAGACGATTCATGCGTGTGAATGATTGTGTGTTATTCCGTGGGGATGATTATGCTAAAATGGATAATTGTCCAACATGTGGTGAGTCAAGATGGAAAGAAACTGGGGGTACTGAAAAGGATGATCCTGTTGTCACTAGTGGTGGACATAAACGTTTTCCATGTAAGATCCTTCGTTATTTTCCACTTATTCCTCGTTTGCAAAGAATGTATATGAGAGCATCGACATCTTCACCGATGCGTTGGCATAAGGAAGAACCGGTGTGTGATGGGAAAATGCGTCACCCCGCACTGTTCGCATGGAAGCAAGTAGATGGCAAGTATAAGGATTTTGCATTGGACCCTCGCAATGTAAGGCTCGGTCTTGCACTGATGGCTTCAATCCATTCGGGATGTTGAATGTTTCATACACTACATGGCCTGTCATTCTAATCCCTTACAACTTGCCTCCTTGGTTGTGATTGAAACAACTGTATTGGATGATGTCTATGTTGATACCAGGTCCAAAATCTCCGGGAATGAATATTGATGTCTATTTGCAGCCCCTGATCGATGAGTTGAAGGAATTGTGGAAAGGTGTTGAAACATGGGATGCGAAGCAGAAGAAGAACTTTCCTCTTCGTGCGCTTCTACCGTGGACCATAAATGATTTCCCGCCTATGCCATGCTATCTCGGTTGGAGTACTAAAGGCAAGTTTGCATGCCCATACCGCCACAAAGATACGAATACTTATGGTTGAAGTTTGGGTCGAAGCACGCTACTTGGGTCATCGTCGGTTTCTACCTCAGAACCATAGGTGGCGTAGGAACAAAAACTGCTTCAACAACAAGACTGAGATGAGGCAGGCACCTATGCCACCGACTGGTGCACAGGTTATACAACATTATGAAAGTTTTGAGCAACCAAAATTTGGAACAGCCACAAAGAAGAGGAAACAGCATGAAGAATAGAGTAGGTGGCACATCTGGAGGAAGAAGAGCATATTTTTTTAGTTGCCTTACTGGAAACATTTGCTTATAAGGCATAATTTGGATGTTATGCACATTGAGAAAAATATTTGTGAGAGCATAATAGGGACATTGCTTGGCATTGATGTAAGTTTAAGGATAGTGACAAGGTGCGGCTTGACATGCAACATCTTGGGATAAGGCAGGATCAGCATCCAGTGCTAGAGAATGGTCGGTATACTTTGCCACCATCAGTGTACTCCTTAGGCAAGGACGAGAAGAAAATGCTATGTACATTCTTAGAAGGAGTGAGGATGCCTAATGGTTATGCGTCTAATATAAAGAGATGCGTGGATGTCAATGGATATTTTGCGGAAACTGCTACCCTTAGTTGCACGCCACATATTGCCTGAAGATGTTGCTAGGCCATTGATTGAGCTTAGCAGGTTTTTCAATGCTCTATGTTCAAAGGAGCTGATGCAAAGTGAAATTGAAAAACTAAGCTCTTCAATTGCAAAGACTTTATGTCGGCTTGAGATGATATTCCCACCAGCATTTTTTAATATTATGATGCACTTGCCGGTTCATTTAGCTGAGGAGACTAAAATTGGAGGACCAGTGTATTATCGGTGGATGTATCTGATCGAGAGGTATCTACGTACGCTGAAAGGACATGTTAGGAACAAGGCACATCCAGAAGGTTCGATAGCAGAGGGATATATCTCAGAGGAGTGCATGACATTCTGCTCTCGCTTCCTCGAAGACATTGACATGAAGCTGGATCGCCCAACGCGTCATGAGAGGAGCGCAGTGAATGAACCACCGGCTGGGCTTAGCATATTTGGGAGCATCGACTACAGTAAGAAAGGTTGCAAAATTGAGCATATTTCTAGATCTGACATGCTACGGATGCGTCACTATATATTATCAAACTGTGATGAGGCAATTCGATGGATTAAGTAAGCTATTACGTACTACCACTTTTTTTGCATTCTTGTATTTTTTTTAATAGTAGATGAGTAAGAGTAGAGTAGTACTCATAACTACTGTTACACTAACGTGATCTATTGGATTATTATATATAGTGATTATAAGGAGCTAATGAGAAGAACTAGCGCACACAACGTCGATAAGCGACATAGGGAGCATTTTGTTGGGTGGTTTGAACGTAAGGTGAGTAATGTTGTCATATACATGTAGAAAAATATAGCAATTGTCTTATTTATTTATTTATTTGAATTGGGTGCAGATGAAGGAAGTTTATGCAGAAAAGAAGATTAGTGAGGAGCTATATGCCCTTTCTCAGGGTCCTCATTACATGGTTCGTGTTTTTAGCAGATGCTTCATCCATGATTTTCTTTTTCGAATAGCTTCTATAGAGGTCAGCTTCAGTACACAAAATTTTGGAGTTTTAGTTAAGGGTGATGATAGTACAGGCAATATGGATTGGTATGGTGTCCTTAAAAAAATAATCACACTAGATTTCCCTAGTGAAAAAGAAGTCATATTGTTTGAGTGTGATTGGTACGACGTTCCTGCTGCTACTAAGAATAAAAGTAGAGGTTACAACAAGGATCAATATGGGATTATAGATATAGATACAACTCGTCGTTGTTATGTAAATGAACCTTATGTTCTAGCGACTCAAGTTGAGCAGGTTTTTTTGTCAAATGCGCAAATAAATCCAACTGGAGCAGTGTTGTTAGAATGAAGCCTAGGACTTTGTTCTCCATGCCATAATTTGAAGAGGCTGAACATCAAGGACAGATTGATATTGACTCACTTGATGTCGGTGTGGAGACTATGACCATATCTAGCCAACTTGAAGAGTTGACAAATTGGACAAGGAATGACCTCCAAGGAGTGACTGGAGATGCTAGCATCATTGAAAAAGCTATACCTATGCCAGAACCAAATGATGAAGACTTAGTTGATGAAGACGATGATAATGATGACACCTACATTAACGATGGGCATGTTGCACCTGTCAACTCTTTAGGCCAAGGACAGGATGATGAGTTTTTTACCTAAATATGATTCTATTCTATATGTATTATTGTGAGTTTTTTAGATGAAGACTTGGTTCAGGAGCTGTACAATTCTTTATTTGATTTAATGCTTGGTTTCTAATTTAATACTTGGAGTAATAAGCTAAGTCTAGTTTGCCATGTTATTCTTCTCTATTTATCTCATGCCATGTTACCTTTTCCTAATTGTCATTGTGATTTTCATTTCAGCTAACATGCCACCACTATTAGTCGTGCATTTGCATTCACATTTCTTTCCAAAGTAGCAGCTACTAGAACTATGTTTAGACTCCTGCAATCGAACCTTTCGTTCCAAAGCAGTAGCCACTAGAACAATAAGACCAGCTAGTCGTGGCTTGTTTTGTTGTTTATATTAGGCATATAGGTCATCCGCATATGTTTTATTACCTTATAGACTCTAATTAAAAAAATAGAGAAATGCTACTCTATTTGTGTTCATGTCATCTTGTTGATTACTATGACATAGGTTTCGTAGAAGATTAGCTTTGTTGATTTATGTAGTATAAGTGTCACTTCGAATGCCTAGAAGTTAAATCAGCCCTACAGAGTAGTAGAGTACCGACGTGTTGATTTGTTTACTAATTTAATCTTCCAGTTGACAACCGGGCCACCCGCTTCTGTGTGTGTTGTAATTTTTTCCTATTTTTCTATTTACTAGATTTTAACTTTAGGATGGTAATATGGTCTAAATCCTTCGCTTTTGGCTCACGTGCAATATAAGTAATAACCATGGACAAATTTTAATGGCAATACCACTCTTCTTGCAACAGCACATACTCTAATATATCCATATATAAAGTTGGTGGTAATAGAACCTCAATAGATGCAACGGATGACTTTTGGTTGCAATATAATAAGACCTTTTGCAATGTAAGTCTAAATTAAGGCAACAAAATTTTATCGTGGCTATATTCACAACTACTTGCAACTAATCATTTCTTGGATGCAATATAGATCTGATCTATCGCAACGTGCGTCAAAATTAACACAACGAACTTACTTCATTGCCATATGCACAACTACTTGCAACCACCTTTAAACTGGTGGCAACAACACCTAGCTATCACAACACAACAATAATATTATCACAACTCAACACTAGCTGTGGCAATAGGCACCTGCACTCGCAACCACCTGTTCAACTGTGGCATTAGTTCCCACTTCTTGCAATGGAGCTTATGACTAACGCAACACAACATTTTGGTCACCATAAGTCCCATATATTGCTACCAAATATGATGTTGGTTGCCATAGAAACAAATATTGCAACCAAATGTGTGGTGTTGCGAAAACTAGTGGTGCTATAAGGGTCAAATCCTAGTAGTGGTTCTTGATAGAACTAGCCAATGGCAGGATAGATCTAAACATTGATCGAATTTATATGCGCAATATGATAAATGGCGTGGTATAAAATTCTGAATCTAATGTGTCATTACGATGGCACTAGAAACAGCAGATCATGCCACTAATGACAAGCTTTTACCTTGATTTAGCGATTGAATCGATGTAGCCCGTAGCCAAACAAATTGCTCGTCTGAAGAAAAAGGTTGGTGATGCGCCGAAGGTTTGATTGATTGTGTTGTATTATTATTTACAGGGGGTCTCGGGTCCTATTTATACCCAAGATACATTATCTGTATAGACCCTGGACTCTATCTAAACTACTATTTAAAACAAGACGTTATCCCGGGAAGGACCCACGCCGCATTACAATTAACAGTTTAAACAAACTTCTAAATTATAGATTCAACTGCCGTTACAGGACTCTATCCATAGATGGCAATATCATTTAACGCGCAATCTTATAACCGAATCTTCTATATATCTTCAAACTGCTGTACCAGAAATGGTTTTATCTCTTCTGGACCTGGAATTGGCTATCGGCCGCCCTTGTCCAATCCAACCTTAGCCGACTAGCCTCTCACCCGATTGCTTCTCAACCGATGTGGCCTTTGTTTCTCCGCCAGGCCAGTCGATCCGACTCTGCTTCATCCTTGCTAGGACTTAGGGATTTAATTACCAAATTTAGGTGTCAACACATGCCCCAAGTCCGTGACACGAAGTGTTATGGATTTGCTTGCCTGTTCAAATTCCCGCTCCTTTCTTGACCTAAACCGTTTCGGCTGCCCCCAAGTGCCCTTTAAATAGCCATTTGCCTCGGCCGAAACAACTACGCCTTCAAAGCACACCCAAAAACCTTTCGCACACAAGCTTTTGCTTCCTCTCTCCCCTCTAGCGGTTCACCGGCGTCCTCCATCAAATCTCAGCGCCCTTCACGAGTCGGACTTCATCTTCACCTCCAACAACTCCGATGGCCTCCACCGCCGCCGTGTCAAGCACTTTCGTCGCACCGGCTGTCGTCGCCATTATCGAGTTCCCTGAGGTACACCCGCCAATCCAGAACTCCTTTCATTCAGATTCACTTCATCAGCCATATTTCTAGACATGTCGCGTTCATCTTGCTTTCAACCATTTTTTTAATTAGCACTTTTTCTTCTTCAAATTGTAGTATTTAGCCATTCTAGATTAGCATTTTTCCCCTTTTTTTCCTTTCTGAACTGTAGCACCTGTCACACCAAGTGGCTATCCCAAACCTGACCCAAGCTCAGAGGTACTTTCTCGGCCCCATTGGCAGCACCGATCCAGCCGATGTTATCATGGCCAAGACCAACAGGATTCCCTTCAACACCAACAAGCCATCCCTCGCCCATTGGAACGGGACTTCCAAATCACGGCCAACCACCGATGCCGCCTGGGTCGAATGGTACAAGAGAGTGCGATCGGCCAAGTACACTCATTGGGAGGAAACTGGGATCGCCCAATGCCTGGCTCTGTCCGTTGCCAGCATGGAAAAAGATGACCCGCTTCTATCGCCGCAACGTATTTCGGAACTACGGCTTCAACACCTTCATCTTTCGGCAAGGGCCGATGACCCACACTGCCGACGTAAACATGAAGACCGGGCTGGACATCGAGTCCTCGGCTAACCCCAGCAACCTAAGCCGAAAGGGGCAGCATCAGTTCAAAACCAAGGCCATCGGCGGGTGGAGTGGCTTCATCGCCCAAAACATGAATGATGGACCCGTCAGCTACAGGGAGCATGCCGCATTTCTGATGATGTGGCTTGAAAAATTTTTGTTCTGTGGATCAAGCTGCGGGCCGACCGCCAACTGGCAGGTCGTAGCCAAAATCCTGGCCGACGGGGGCAAGCTCGCGCTGGGGAAGTATCTCCTCGGCTACTTGTACCAGATGCTACATCAGGCCGCCGCGAAGATAGCCACCAACGCCTCAATCAACACCGGCGGCCCCTGGTGGTTCCTACAGATCTGGCTGGTGTTGGCGACCCAAAAGATAGCTGGTCGGCTCCCTCTGATAGAAGCCGTCTTCCCAAGGCTAGAGCCGATCGAAGACGAGGACGGCAACCAGATCACCACCATTAGGTGCATGAGCTATGGAGAAGTAGCAGCTGCTCATGCGGGCTCAAGGCAATCGGCCGATCTGCTGGCCGAATGGTTCATTGCCCTCTACGACAGGCTGTCTCGCGAGAATCGCGTCTGGTACTTTTATCGGGACTGGGGACTGTTCGAGTTGCCTGCCGATTTCAACTGGGAGGACATTAATTCGGCCGACAACCCAAGGTGCAGGGAGCTGTTCATCGCCACTCTGTCCCCCTGCATCTTGCCGACCGGGATCCACCAAGGCCGTTCAGTGGCCAAGAGCTACGAGTTCTACTACCCGGTGTCGGCGGCGAGACAGTTTGGTCTTGAGCAATTGCCCATCGACTTTTATTATGCCGATAAGATTGAAATGAGGGGAGTGGTGAACCAAGACTTGATAATGCATCGGCTGCTGAATATAGCTGGCCCTCCCCTCGACGACATCGACATGATGACCCTGGCGCTCAAGAAAAGCGTGGCCTACGACCAATGGTGGGCTAAAATCAAACGACACATCTTTCACCAGCAGTCATTGCATTACGTCGATCTGCTCCTGCTCGAAGAAATCCCTTCGGTAAGCTTCAAATTCCAAACGATTTTCCTCTTCTTATCATCGGCTGATATAGCCGATTAACATTCGCCCTCTGGTTTGCAGGAGACGGAGACGGAGTGGCCGACGGTGAGCGACTCCGGGTGCCCCATCGAATACCGTCTAGGTGTTCTGGACGGGGGCGGCCTCGCTCCGTCGGCCATTGGCCGGGAGCACCGGCCGGCGTCGTTGCCGAGAGGGCCAGGCGCAAGCCGATTGCCCCTAAGAAAAGGGCTGCACCACTCATACAAACCGTCGGCTGCGCTCGCCCCAATAAACCGAAAGAGAAGAAACCGCAAGCTGCGCGGTTAGCCTCCCCTTGACCCCTCGTCGTGCGTGCACTCGACGCCGTCGCTCGCGAGGAAATGTCGGCACTGTGGAGCGGCGGCCGAACCCAGGAGCTCGAGCCATGAGTCCGTCAATGCTCCAGCCGACGCCCGCCGGTCCCAAGTCCCCAGCGAAAATCGGCCGTAAGCCCACACTTCACCAAATTCGGCTTTACGATGGTATCGCTGCATCTAACCGAACAATTCTTTTCAGGTCAAGAAATTGGCCGATCGCACTCCACGTCACGTGCCATCGGTAATCGTCTCTTGCAACTTGATCGTAGAAAATAGCCGACTCGTCCGCTAACTCTTTCTTTTGCAGCCCCCACGATCTCCGTTTGCTGCCCCCAAGCGTCCAGTGAGCACGTTGTGACAGCCATGGGCGGTGGCAACGACACCGACGAAGAGGCCCCGATGGCTGCAGGCGACGAACCAGCCGAGCTGCTCACTCCGACCCCAGTGCCCACGGTAAGCCGACTGAATCTGATGATTGGCTCTGTGAGCTCGATATCTTCTGACCATCTTCTTCTTTGCATAACATAGCCAACCTCCTCAACTTTGACTTGTCAGAGTTCGAGGAGTCCGACGAAATCGGTGAGGAGGCGTTGGCGACGCCGGCCGAGGACCAGAGGGCCACCCTAGCCAACATCGGCAACTAGCTGGAGGCCTCGCTGGATGCGCTGGTGGTCGACAGCTATTCAATACGCACGCGCTTCAAGGAAATCCAAGGCCAGCTGCCGGAGGCTCTAGCCGACGTCATTGTGCCCACCAACTCAAGTATGAACGGGCACGGCAGCGGATAACCAATCGTCGCGAGAACCAGGCACGGTCGGCCACCCTCCAGTCGACCAAGGATGCCATTGAGAGCCGGAAAGCCGTCTTCGACCGCCTAAAGACTGAGCCGACGGCCAAGCTTGAGCAACTCCTCGCACGCCAAGATCAGCTGATGGCCGATCTCGTTCAGGTCACGAACGAGATTGATGTCCACAAGGAGTACATGGCCAGCTTGCCAACAGAAATCGAAGCTCAACACCAAAGTATCAAGGCGGCTATGGCACATCTACGGGACCTGGTGAAGGGCATCCGGCAAGTGGCGGGGTATGAGGTCGACGACGTCAAGGCCATTGATGAAATAGACCAGATCAGGCGAACAGCGTTGTCGGCCATAGCCGAGTTCTTGAAACAATGAGCTTGTAACATTTTAACATTCTGAAATCAGCCACTGCCTCCTGTAATATATTTGTCAAACTTTTGTAATGGTCTTGAACTCGACTTGCTCGCACTTTGTAATCGGCTTTAACTTTTGTGTAGTATAGTTTATCAATCTTTTGCGGCTGTGCTCTTGGATGCGATCAGCTTCGGCCGCACGTAGTATCTTGAATTAATTATGCTGAAATCGGCCCTAGCCGTCCGTATCGCGTCACATTCGCTGATTTCGAGACCACCACACAACCGTCGATTTCAATCACGGTCGTTGATCCAAATCACTTCCAATGCTTTTGTTTGGACTGCCGATTACTAAAAGTTTAAAAATTTCCCAATTTTGCAATCGGCTCGTGTATGTATATGCCCCCAAGTTTTGTTGATATCTTCGGTGTCGACAAAATTGTGAATTCGAGCCGTTCGCGCATCATTACCATTGTCATCGGCCAATCATTAGCCTTATTGAAGCAAGACATCGGCTGTCGTCAATCGGCTTAAGCAACCAGAGCCGAATCACGAATTGATCCATACGCTTGGGCAGTATTTCTTCAGGTATTTTCCATTAGGAGCCCTTCCAAATACTTCTCCATCCAGTCCTTCTAGCATGTAAGCTCCCTTCGAGACGCATTTGTGGATATTGAAAGGCCCTTCCCAATTTGGGACCACTTGCCGAATTTGTTATCTCTAGATCCAATCGGCAATATCAATTTCCAAACGAGTTCGCCTTCCTCAAAAGATTTAGACACCACTTTTTTGTTATAATTCCTGGCCACTCGTTCTTTATCCTTCGTAACTTTTTCCAAGGCCCTCATCCTAGATAAAACTAGGTCTTCTGATTCGTCCATCATCAGGTGATAATAATCATCGGCTGTAAGTTGATCCTGTAGCTGAATGCGCCTTGAGCCGACGACGCTCTCCCATGGTAGCACGGCCTCATATCCGTAGACCAGCTTGTACGGAGGGACCTGGATTGACCCGTGGTGTTCCATTCGATAGGCCCACAGTGATTCGGCTAATCGGCTGTGCCACTATTTAGGGTACTCAGAGATCTTTCTTTTAATCAACTTAATCAAACTTTTATTTGAGGCTTCGGCTTGTCCGTTGGCCTGTGCGTAGTACGGTCAAGAATTAAGCAGCTTGATCCCCATACCGTTGGTAAACTAAACAAACTCATCCGATACAAAGATAGATCCCTGGTCTGTTGTTATCGTTTGTGGAATGCCAAATCGGTAGATTATATGTTTTTGACAAACTCGATTGCGTCCTTAGAATCCACCTTCCTTAGGGGAATCGCTTCCACCCACTTCGTGAAGTAATCTGTTGCCACCAGAATAAATTTATGCCCTTTGCTTGAGGGTGGATTGACTTGGCCGATCATATCAATGCCCCATCCTCTGAACGGTCAAGGCTTAATAATTGGGTTCATAGCCGACGCTGGTGCCCGTTGTATGGCGCCAAACTTTTGACAATCCTGGCAGTCCTTGTAATACTTGAAACAATCCTCTAGCATCGTCGGCCAGAAATACCCTGCTCGGCAAAGTAGCCACTTCATTTTGTGGGCCGATTGATGTGTGCCACAGATTCCTTCATGCACTTCTCCGACGGCTACTTTGGCTTGATCGGCTCCCAAACACTTGAGTAGCACACCATCAATCGTCCGATAATACAGATCCTCATCGAGCAACACATATCTTAACACTTTGTATCGCAATTTCCTTGTAGCCGATTGAGAGGGATTTTTGAGGTGGCTGTAAACTTCAAACCTCCAATCAACGGCTGTAACGGTGGCATCTTCTATATCACTCTCTCTCAACATCGGCCGATAGCCCGATGCCCCTTGAGCTAAATTGTTAGCTTGTGTTCTGCTCTCTGGGGATGTGTTTCAAAGTAACTGGCTGAAAACCGTCCATCAATTCCCGGCAATGCTGATAATAGACCATCAGCGCATCATTTTTGCATTCGTATTCTCCTGACAATTGACTGATGACCAACAATGAATCTCCCATTATTTCGATGGCGTTGGCTTTAACTTCCTTGAGTAGATGTAATCCTTTAAGGATGGCTTCGTATTCGACTTGGTTGTTTGTAGCGAGGGGGCTGATAGCAAAAGCAAACTCGAAGCTTGCCCCCTGGGTGAAATAATTACCAAGCCGATGCCACAGCCGTTGGTGCAAACCGAGCCGTCAAACATCAAAGTCCAAGGCATAATCTCCACTGAGCCGATCGAGTCATTTATGTGCTCTACAATGAAATCGGCTATGGCTTGTCCCTTGACAACCCTTGGTGCCTGATACCTCAGATCGAACTCTGTTAGCACAAAAATCCACTTTCCAATTCTTCCTTTCAGCACTGGAGCCGATAGCATGTACTTAACCACATCGGCTTTGCAGACTATTGTGCACTCGTTAGATAGCAGATAATGCCTCAACTTCGTACATGAAAAATAGTGGCATAGGCATAGCTTCTCCACAGGCGAATATCTCATTTCTGCGTCTAGTAACCGTCGGCTGAGATAGAAGAAGGCTTTTTCTTTGCCTCCAATCTCTTGGATTAAAACGGAGCCGATTGACTTGTCATCAGTTGATAGGTACAGCTTAAACGGTATTCCTTTTTGTGGAGGTATTAAAACTGGAGGGGAACTCAGATAGTTTCTTATGTTGTCTAACGCCTTCTGCTGTTCTGCCTCCCATGTGAACGCTTGATCGGCTTTTAGTCGAAGCAATGGTGTGAATGGCTCCATCTTTTCTGAGAGGTTGGCTATGAACCGTCTGATGAAATTTATCTTGCCGATCAATGACTAGAGTTGCTTCTTGTCCTTCGGAGGTTGTATTGTCTTGATAGCGTTTATGCTTTTTGGTGTAACCTCAATTCCTCTTTCATGAACAAGAAATCCCAAGAACTGCCCGGCCGATACGCCGAACGCGCACTTAAGCGGATTCATCTTCAGGCCATACTTCCTAGTCCGCTCTAACACTTATCTTAGATTGGCTATGTGGCCCTCTATCTCCCTTGACTTGACAACTACGTCATCAATGTATGTCTCTACTAACGAGCCGATCATGTCATGAAAAATGTAGTTCATGGCCCGTTGATGTGTTGCCCCATCATTCTTCAAGCCGAATGTCATTACTACCCATTCGTACAAGCCGATTGCGCCGGGACACCGAAAAGCGGTCTTGTGGATTTCCTCGTCGGCCATAAATATTTGATTATACCCTGCATTGCCGTCCATGAAACTGATAATTTTGTGGCCCGAAGCGGCATCGACAAGCAAATCGGCTATTGACATTGGGTATTCATCCTTAGGGGTTGCCTTGTTTAGATCTCTGAAGTCGATGCACACCCTAAGTTTACCGTTTTCTTCAGTACTGGGACAATGTTTGAGACCCACTCGGCGTATCGGCAAGGCCAAATGAATCCTGCGTCGTATAGCTGAGTGATTTCGGCTTAAACCTCCCTGGAGGCTGCTTGAACGGCCGATAGCCTGCTTTAATTGGCAGTTGATGGACCACTATTGGTCGGCTGAGGTTGGCCATCTCGAAGTACTCCCAAGCGAAGCAATCTTTATATTCTTTTAACAAATCAATAAGCTGGGATCTACAATGGGGAGACAGATTTTTGCTAATGTATGTCGGCCTCGGCTTGTCACCAGAGCCGATGTCAATTTCCTCTAATTCGTCGGTCGATGTGAAACCTTGCCCGAGCTTGCCATCGTCTTCGTTCGCGGTGTCCATGCCGAAGACGCTTGAGCCCTCCACCATGTCTTGTTCAAAGCAGCAGCTGCGGCTCGTCATCTCCAATCGGTTGTATTGTGAAATTGGACACATTTAGAAAATCAGCTTGCTAGATTTTCCCAGACAAACAATCGATGCCTTTGTTTTCCCAAAGCGGCAAATCAGCACTGACGGTGCTGACTGACCTGTCGGCTGGTATGATCTCGATCTTGTCGCCGTCCCATTGGATCAAGCTCTGATGCATTGTGTACGGAACGCAACAGTTGGCGTGTATCTAGTCCCTTCCGAGCAGCAGGCTGTAAGAACCCTTCCCATCGATGACAAAGAATGTTGTGGGCACGGTCTTGTTGCCGATGGTCAGTTCGATGTTCAGGACGCCCTTGGTCTCCGATGGGTTGCCGTCGAAGTCTTTGAGCACCATGTAGGTTTTTATCAAGTCCTCAGCTCCTTTGCCTAGTTTTCTGAACGTCGCGTAAGGCATGAGGTTGACTGCAGCTCCCCCATCAAATAGCATCTTGGAAATCGGCTTGCCGTTGATGAATCCTTTAACGTACAACGGCTTTAGGTGCCGATTTTTGGTCCCCTCGGGTTTGTCAAAGATAGCTTGGTCCGGTGAGATTGCTAGCTTCACTTGGAGCACTGAACTCGGCTGGTAGTATGAACACCATGTTAACCGATGCAGAAACTTTGCCTTTGCCCTTGGCTGCCCTCCTGTCTTGATCGGCTGGGCTCTCCTCGGCTTGCTCTTCGTCGGCTGTGGCAGTTTTCTCTTTGGGGACCCATCGCCTTTTGATCTTACCCAGCCGACGGCGCTGTTTGTGGATCATTTGCCGAATTTTGTCTTCTCTCCCTTCATGCTTAAGTCTTTGAATTATTCTTTTCTGCGTCTTTGTGAAGAGATCAGACGGGCTCCATTGGGGATTGGCCGATTCCTCGTCGTCGGCCTCTTCATTGTCGTGGTTGTCTTCGTGGTCTTCGTCGACGAAGAAGTCTTGGAGGATCGGACCAAGCCGATCGTGGATGGATCGCCACCTTTGGTTTAGCTGAACGGCTCTAGGGATGAACCAGGCTGGGCTTGCAGCCGATGAGCTCCTGTGCTCGTCGCAGCGATCGTTGCACGCTGGGCAATCCTCTAGTGTTGGCAGTCTCAAGCTGGATTCCCAGCAGTACCTGAAAAAATCACAATGCCAACGCGGATCGGCACTGTTGCAGTTTACCTCGTATCGATGGCTTTGGATCCCTGGCTCGCGCCGACGAGGTGCTTCATTGTAAGCTTTTTCCTGCCGAGATCGGTGCTGAGGACGGTATCGGCTATCTTCACGGATCGGCCGTCGGTCAGCCGATCTGATAACTGGGTGCACCATATTAATTAGCGCGGCGTGATATCCGATCGGCTCATCCTCTACCTTGGCCCGATCGATGTGTTGACTAAGCTGTGCGCCATTCTGTTCTGTCGATCAGCCTTGGACTGTATTGATCGGGAAAGGGTTGTCGTCTACCTTCATCGGCCGATTTGAATCGGCGAACTTCAGCTTCCCGCCCTTAATTGCCGACTTGATTTGCTGCCTGAAGAATTTGCAGTCGTTGGTGGCGTGGGATGTGGAGTTATGCCACTTGCAATATTTCTTCTTCTTTAATTCTTCGACTGACGGGATCACATGGTTTTCAGGCAGCTGAATCTGCTTCTCCTTGAGCAGCAAGTCAAAAATCCTATCGGCCTTGGTGATGTCGAAGTCGTATCGTTCTTCTTTGGCCGTCCTCTACAGCCATTGGCAGATGATGGCCTTTTTATTCTTGGCCCATTCGGCTGCTGCCACTTTAGCGTCATCATCGTCGGACTCGCAGTCTGATTCGACGACGACCTGAGTTATGTTTTTGACGGCCTTCCTGGTGTCTTGGAATCGCTGCTCGTGGGCCGTCACCTTCTGCGCCAAGTGGGCTAGGCTGTCGAAGTCCTGCGCAGAGAATCGCTCTCGGATCGGCGTGATCAGACCATGAAAGGCCAAATTGGCCAGTTGGGCATCCGATAGTACAAGGCTGTAACATCGGATCCTCATCTCCCTGAAGCGTTGGATATATTCCTGAACTGATTCGTTGTGTTTTTGCTTGATGTTGGTGAGGTCTGACAACTTCATCTCATGATTGCCGAAGTAAAAATAGCTACGGAAGTGTTTTTAAAGATCGGCCCAGCTCTGAATTGAGTTGTAAGGCAATAAGGAGAACCAGGTAAAAGCCGATCCCGAGAGAGACAGAGGGAACAACTGAACACTCAGGGCGTCTGTGGCCGATGCTTCGCCGCACTGTGCCAAGAAACGGCTGACATGCTCGTAAGTCAAAATGTTGTCTTGCCCTAAGAACTTCGAAAAATCTAGGATCTTGTATCAGTTGGGTAGTGGAATCCGCTCAAAGTGTTCTGGATAGGGATACCGATACATGTTTCCTGAATCTTTGGGCTTGAGGCCGAATTAATCGCGCATGACATCTGCAATCAGATCAGCCCAGGTCCGGTTGTCCTGCTATATCGGCTCGTATGGGTCATACGGCGCGGGTGCTTGCCGATACAGCGGTGGTGGTGTCTGAGGCCTGTAGTGATGATCTTGACGGCCTCCTTGGTACTGGTAGTGATGATCAGCGGGAGGTGACCGATGCGCCGGTGGTGGCGTTGGTGGTCCCGGGAACAGCTGTCGGCCACCGGCGTTGTACCGTCTGTCCAGATCAATTGGCTCTGACTGCCGATTGTCGTTGAACATGTTAGCAATTTGATCCTGGGGCAGCAGCTGCTGTCGGTTCAGCATAGTAATTGCTGGCCTTATAGCCGATTCAGTTGGATTTGGCTGACCGAGGACCCCTCCTGGCGGCCCTTGCTGTGTTGGTGGTGGGATCGATCGATTCTGCGTGACCAACGTCCTGTAACTAGGAAATTGGCCGTCTGTGAAGTACGTCGGCCCCCGTTGCAGCTGATCGGCTATCTTGGCGTCGACCACGGTAGCGATCATGTTATTGAGAGTGTTGACCAGGATGCTACTTTGGTTGACTAGCGTGTGATGGACGGCTGAGTCGATCCGGTCCTGTAGGGAATATAGAGTCGAATCGTCCTGTTCCTGGATCGGCTCCTCTACCTTCTGTTTGCCCTTTGTCTCACCAGAGGAGGATGCCTTGAGATCGTCCACGCTGAATTTATACTTCTGGTGCACGGCCCTGGATCTTGTTTGGGTGAAAGATTGCAAGTAGTTAGCCTGGAGCTCTTCCACCATCTTCTTGTAATCGGCTTGTTGCTCAGTTGATAACTACTCCATCTTCACAGGCACAATGTTGTCCTGGGAAACGTTAGGGCTCTTGGAGTCGACTATCTTGCCGGCTAAGTCTATGCGTCTGAGTCGAGCCGACAGAGAAAGTCCCACTGGGCGTGCCAAGAAGCGTGTTGATGATAAATTTCTCTCACGCGCTGGCCTGAGAGATCTGCTTGACACCAGTGCAGGTCCTTCTCGGCTGCTTGTGTTGTACAGGGTGTGCCAGTTGGTTTGATATGTTAACCAACAAGAAAAAACAAGGAAATATGCATTAAGTGTTAGGTTAGATCCTCACTGGATAGGCTGAGGGAATCCATCAGCATATATATGCTATCCTAAAATATATTTAAGCCGAGTGACTGGAATGGATCGGCTATACCGAGACAACATCAGCCGTCTAACTTAAATACAGTGAAGGATAATAGATATATGAATCAATAACCTAGCCGATACTGGAAAGCTAAAAATGAATCGGCTAGTACTCCGACGAATCTTATGAAAAGATATCATTCTTGAACCAGGTGCGCGTAGCCTGGGAAATCGGTTGTCGGCTGTTGATGACGGGCCGATTTCGGCTGATAACGTCCGATAGGAATGTGATATTAATATAAGAGGCAGTCCTAATATAAATCTAATAGCAAATATATTAAAAGAAACATATCAGGGCAGATAAGGCTGGCTGAAACCCCGACACTGTCTCTAAACAATATAAATCTAACGGAACAGATCATTGGAAGTTCTAAAAACGACTTAATAGTTCAAGCCTGATGCAGCATTAAGTATAAAAAGAAAAACCCGATCTGTTGTGACCGATTTATATTTCTCGAGACGGTGGATACCGCATATAAACCAGCCAACCTTTAGATCTAGCCCTATTGGCTTCAAGGTCTTGATAGAACTAGCCAATGGCAGGATAGATCTAAACATTGATCTAATTTATATGCGCTATATGATAAATGGCGCGGTATAAACTTCTGAATCTAATGTGTCGTTACGATGGAAGCACTACAAAACGCAAATCATGCCACTAATGACAAGCATTTACTTGGATTTAGGGATCGAAACAATGTAGCCCGTAGCCAAACAAATTGCTCGTCTGAAGAAAAAGGTTGGTGATGCGCCAAAGGTTTGATTGATTGTGTTGTATTATTATTTACAGGGGGTCTCGGGTCCTATTTATACCCAAGATACATTATCTGTATAGACCCTGGACTCTATCTAAATTACTATTTAAAACACAACGTTATCCCGGGAAGGACCCACGCCGCATTACAATTAACAGTTTAAACAAACTCCTAAATTACAGATTCAACTGCCGTTATAGGACTCTATCCATAGATGGCAATATCATTTAACGCGCAATCTTATAACCGAATCTTCTTTTTATCTTCAAACTACAGTACCAGAAATGATTTTATCTCTTTCGGACCTGGAATCGGCTATCGGCCGCCCTTGTCCGATCCAACCTTTGCCGACTGGCCTCGCAGCCAATTGCTTCTCAGCCGATGCGGCTTCTGTTTCTCCGCCAAGCCAGCCGATCCGACTTTGCTTCATCCTTGCTAGTTCTTAGGGATTTAATTACTAAATTTAGGTGTCAACATCTCTTTTAGTCTTTCGCTTCTTTAATTATGGGTTGTAAGTTTAACATGTTGTATTCCTAAACTTCCCCCCCCCCCTCTATTTAAATTTGATCATCACTGTGGGGATCTCCCCCTAGTTTCTCTTTGGTCAAAAAAATATTTTACATGTTTTAAGCTTTATTAACTTTTGTAGACAAAAATGAGGAGGTTTTTACTTTTCTCGAGTACCAAAAATTAACACTAAAAATTACTACTTCCGTTTTTTATTTATTTGTCGTTTTGATATTGATACCATCTCCGATTATTATGTTTCATGGAATCATTACTGTTTTTTAAAAGGGAAATTGTTGATGAGAAATTTCTCTCATGCGCTGACCTGGGAGATCTGCTTAGCTCCAGTGCAGGTCCTTCTTGGCTACCTATGTAGTACAGGGCGTGCCAGTTAGTTTGATCTGTTAACCAACAAGAAAAATAAAGACATATGCGTTAAAGGTTAATGTGGAGATTGTGGCAATCGGGTATCTACATGGCAAGCTTATCCGACTGGAGGTAGGGATAGATTGCGCCTGCTATATCTGTAAGCCGAACTTGACTTGGGTGTTACGGTTGCCGATAGAGATAAGGCAATCGGCCTATAGTCATGGTTTGGTAAGATTGAGGAAACCGTCTTAGAGTAAGATAGGGTTTCCGATTTGTAAACCCTTCCTCCCAAGACTATATAAGGGGGGTAAGGGGCGTCCCTTGAGGGATATTCGGATAGGATATCCTAGACTTGATCAGAGATTAGATTCTAGATACGACTTCATAAGCAAGAGCTTTAGATCACGAGATCAATAAAGACACTCGGCGGATCGAATCCACCGAAACAGGAGTAGGGTATTACCTCACGAGAGGGCCGAACCTGTCTAAACCTTCTTCTTCTTCTAACCCATTGTTCTTGGCGATCTCGACTGCGACCCGAAAATATATTGCCGAAACCAAGTTGGCGGTTGGCGCGCTGTAGGGGACCGCGCGTCGAGACTTCTTCAACAATCTCGCCGACAAGCGTGATGGGATCTCCTTCAAGACTCGGCGATTTCGCCGCCAACTTCGCCGGCGACTCCTCCTCGACTCGGATTCGAACCGCCGAAGGGAAACCTACTCGGCGCCGTTCGGGCTCTCCACCGCCGAGATCTTCGACAACATCTTGAAGACCAAGATGCGATCCACCTTCTCCGACGACGGACTTCACTCGGCGCCATTCGGATTACCGAATGCCGCCGAGATCTGCGCCAATCTTCTTGCCTCCCGACGGAAGCAATCTACTCACTCAAGACCTCTCGGTGCCGTTTGGGTTGCCAAACGTCGCCAAGATCTACAGCCAACGCTCTCCCCGAGTTGGCGGCGATCCACTCGGAGGAGCCTAATCTCCCAAGCTCCGACTCGGACTGGAGCGATCCAGATCCGGATCTCCCAAGATCAAGGGAGGTCGCTGTCATCCTCCCATCATTCGGCTCCTGCTCGTCCTCAGAGCTCAACGGATACCTCAGCTCCGCCGGCTTCGACAATCTCTACGGCATCCCTTCCGATGAAGCTGACAACTCCGACTGCCCCATGGACTGCGAGCCGAAGTGCTTCGACGTCCTCATGGCCGAGCCGGATGAGTCCGACTCAGCCATGGCCAGAAGGCTTGCCGAAGAGGAGCGAGCTAGAGTGGAGCTTGAACGCAAGACAGCCGAAGAAGACAAACACCGCAAAGACGAGGCCGACAAAAGGAAGCAGGATCTGCGTGCAGCCGGACGATCTGCCCAAGAGGCCATCCTCCAAACACGGGTTCGCAACACCAATGTCTTCCGGACGCCACAGCGTAACGCCGCGCCGCACTCACGCTCTTGGATACCGTCATGGAGACGGCTCCGCCAACGTGACTCCTATACTTGATAAGATCAAGACCATCGTTGTCGCCACGGCTAACGGCCCTCCCACCACCTCGGCAAGAAGGCCGATCAATCCGTGGCCGAAACGCCGACAAGAGCCGGCTTCCACCCCTAAGGTCGGAGACTACAGAGGCCCGAGCCGGCTCGGCCGTCAACTAGGCCAAGAGGCCCACCTCCCGAGTCCACGCCGAGACACCAAGAGCGACGGTCGACTCCCGCCGCAAACGACATGGACGTCCACCCGTCCACCACCGAGTCCGCGCAATGGCCCAGCCTACCCAACCACCAACAAGACCTCGCCGAGTGATCTCGCGGGAAGTCTCGACCGCCGCTACCAAGAGCGCGACCGTCGCACCCAGAAGATCGGAGGGGATCACCCGATAGCGGCGACGATGGAGTACCGGCCTTCACTCGGGAGCTCCGCCGAGTGCATTGGCCGAGTGGCTTTAAGCCCACAGGATTGAAAGGTACGATGGCAAACCGACCCCGAATCTTGGTTAACGGTATATACTCTTGCCATCCGAGCTGCAGGTGGCGACAACAAAGCCATGGCCAACTACCTGCCCGTGGCCCTCGCAAACTCAGCCAGAAATTGGCTCACGAGCCTGCCGAGAGGCTCAATCGGCTCGTGGAGCGAGCTGAGGGACCACTTCATCGCCAACTTCCAAGGCACCTTCGAGAGGCCCGGCACACACTTCGACCTTTACAACGTCATCCGAAACCGGACGAGCCTCTCGAAGGATTACATTCGTCGCTTCTCCGAGAAGCGCAACAAGATCCCGAACATCACCGATGACATCATCATCGCCGCCTTCTAGAAGGGAGTCCGTGATGAGCCGCTTATCGGCAAGTTCGGACGCAAGCCACCGAAGACGGTGAAGCAGATGTTTGAGACGGCGAACTCATACGCCAAATCAAACGACGCCATCAAAGCCGCCCGTCAAGACCGGCCTGACAGAAAAGAGGACAAGCAAGGGAGGAAGCCGAAATCCTAAGAAGGATGGCGGCAACAAGCAACCTGTGGCCCGAAAGATCGCAAGCGCCGATCCAAGACCCGTGGCCGCAACCTCCAATACTCAACGCCGTCCCGAGTCGCCGCCTACGACGCCATCATGAACGCCAAGTGCACCCACCATCCGAATCACAAGCACGCGGCAAAGGATCGCTTTATCTACAAGCAGTCGCTGAACAAGACGCGCGCAGCTCAACAAGAAGCCGATCGACGAGGCCTGGCCCGTCCGGCGCCAAGAAAAACAACACGGCTGAAAATGCCGAACCTTTTCAAGATCCAGTGGGGAGCTCAACCACATCTTCGGGGCCCGTTAGCTTATGAATCCAAGAGGAAACAAAAGCTAACCGACCGGGAGGTCAACGCGGCTCAACCCGAAGTCCTCAATATCTCGCGATGGTCTGAGGTGGCCATCACCTTTGACCGCTCGGATCATCCCGACCGAGTGGTCCACCCGGGACGATATCCACTCGCCCGGACCCCGTGGTCCGCAACATCGCTTAAGCGCGTCCTCATCGATGGGGGCAGCGCCCTCAACATCCCGTTTGCCAAGACCATGGATGAAATGCGATCCCGAGGTCCGAACTCAAAGCAAGCTCAGCCCCCTTCCACGAAGTTATCCGGGCTATCTTCAACTCCACTGGCATATCTCCCTCCCGTCACCTTCGGAGCCCGAGAGAATTTCCGAACGGAGAACGTCACCTTCGAGGTGGCCGACTCAAACGGCGTATCATGCCATCATCGGAAGGCCTGCGCTTGCCAAGTTCATGGCAATCCTCACTACACTTACCTCTCGCATGAAGATGCCGGGTCCCAACGGTGTCATCACTCTTCGCAGCGATGTGAAGCAAGCCTTCACTCGCGATAAGGAGAGCTGCGACATGGCCCAATCTCGCGAGAGATTTACGTGGCCAACAGAAGTCCGATTGGCTGCATCAACTTCGGCAGAGGGCGAAGTCCCCGTGAAGAAGATAGCCAAATCGGATCCGGCGACGCCAAGACCAAGAAGATCTCCCTTGATTCGTCCGATCCCTCCAAACCGCCGTAATCGGCGCCGACCTAGATCCTAAATAGGAAAGCGCGCTCGTCACCTTCCTCCAAAATAATAAAGATGTTTTTGCTTGGAAACCATCCGATATGCCCGGAATTCCTAGGGAGGTGATCGAGCACTCTTTGAACGTCAAAGATGACGCCAAACCAATAAAACAACGATTACGCAGTTCGCACAGGATCGAAAAGACGCGATCAAAGAAGAACTCGCAAAGCTCTTGGCTGCCGGCTTCATTAAAGAAGTCCTTCATCCCGACGGCTAGCCAATCCAGCCCTGTCCGCAAAAAGACGGGGCAATGGCGCATGTGTGTCGATTACACCGACCTCAACAAAGCTCGCCCCAAAGATCCGTTCGGACCGCCTCGCATCGACCAAGTCGTCGACTCAACACCGCCGCGAACTCCCGAGTTTCTTGGATTGTTACTCGGGCTATCACTGGATCACCGAAAGAATCCGACCGCTTGAAGACATCTTTCATCACGCCGTTCGGGGCCTATCTACATCACCATGCCTTTCGGCTCGAAGAACGCCGGAGCTACATACCAACGCATGATCCAAAGATGCTTCCAAACGCAGATCGGCAAAAATGTTGAAGCTTATGTCGACGATGTTGTCATCAAGACCAAGCGTAAAGAAGACCCGATCGCCGACTTAGAAGAAACCTTTGCAAACATCCGGGCCTTCGAATGAAGTTGAACCGGAGAAGTGCACCTTCGGCGTCCCATCGTGCAAACCGCCGGCTTCATGGTATCACATCGTGGCATTGAAGCAAACCTAAAAGATCAACGCCATCTTAAACATGAAGCCCCGAGTAATCGAAAGACGTCCAAAAGCTCACTGGCTGCATGGCGGCACTAAGCCGTTTCATATCCCGACTCGGCGAACGAGGCATGCCCTTCTTCAGCCGCCGAAGAAGACAGACGACTTCCAAGGGACCACGAGCCGACAAGGCCTTTGAAGATTTCAAAGAATTCCTTACCACGCCACCCGCCCCGGCTTCACCTCACCCCAGAACCCCTCTTGCCGTACGTCCTCCCACTCACCAAGTGGTCGCGCGGTCCTTGTGGTTGAACGAGAAGAAGAAGGACGGGCCCGTAAGATTCAAAGACCAATTTACTTTGTCAGCGAAGTATTGGCAAGAGCCAAAATCCGATACCCCTAGGTACAAAAATTGCTTTATGGTGTTCTAATAACCGCGAGGAAATTGGCACACTACTTTCAGGGTCACTCGGTCACCGTCATCACCTCTTTTCCACTCGGCGACGTCGTCCACAACCGCGAGGCAACCGGCGCACGCCAAGTGGGCCCCGGAACCGATGCCGCCGGATTTAACTTTCAAACCTGTGACGTCCATTAAGTCACAAGCCTTGGCGGACTTCCCGGCCGAGTGGATGAAAGCAAGAACACGTACTCGGGAAGACCTCCAACATTGGACCATGCACTTCGACGGATCCAAGAGGATCACTGGCTTGGGAGCAGGAGTTGTGCTTATCTCCCCGACTGGGGAAAGGCTAAGATATGCCCTTCACCTCCACTTCTCCGCCTCACACAACGTCGCCGAATACGAAGCTCTTCTACATGGATCGCGCTCGCAGCCTCACTGGATTCGTCGGCTTATTGAAAGGCGACTCCGTACTGGTCGTCAATCAAGTGATGAAAGACTCGGTCCCGCTTAAACGACACTATGGAGGCCTACCGACAAGAGGTCCGCAAGCTTGAGGACAAGTTTGATGGGCTAGAACTCTCACATGTCCCGAGACATAACAACGAAGCCGCCGATGAGCTAGCACAGTTCGGATCCAAGCGCGCGCTCCAACAGATGTCTTTGTCGAACATCTTTACGAGCCAACAGTCACGGCTAAGACAGCTCTCAACGAACAAAACCACGAACGAAGTCACCATGATCGATACCGACTGGAGGACGCCGCTCATCAAATTCTTAACTCAAGCAAGAGCCGCCGGATGACCGGATGAAGCGTAACGCGTCCGGCGTCGTTGCCAAGCGTACGTCATGATCGACTCCGATCTATACAAGAGGAGCCCTCGGAATTCTAATGAGGTGCATCACACCGAAGAAGGGAAACAATTACTCCAAGATATCCACTCGGGCATATGCGGAAGCCACGCGGCAAAGACGCACTCGGTCGGCAAAGCTTATAGGCAAGGATTCTTTCGCTCACCGCGGTCTCCGACGCGGACAAAGTCGTAAGAACCTGCGAAGGCCGCCGCTTTTGCTCGACAAACCCATGTCCCGCCAGAACTCCAAACAATCCCGCTCTCTTGGCCGTTCGCGGTATGGGGGCCGGACATGGTTGGCCCTTTCAAGAAAGCTCCGGAGGTTTCACACACCTCTTCGTCGCAATCGACAAGTTCTCCAAGTGGATTGAAGCCAAGCCGGTTGCCACAATCACGCCGACAAAGCACGGGATTTTTCCTCAACATCGTGCACCGCTTCGGCGCCCCAAACAGAATCATAACCGATAATGGGACCCGGTTCACGGGAGGCATCTTCAAAGAATTCTGCGAAGACTTCGGAATCAAAATCGCTACGCACGTAGCTCACCCCAAAAGCAATGGGCAAGTCGAGCGAGCAAACGGCATGGTCCTTCAAGGCATCAAGGCTCGCTTCGACCGGCTAAGCCCTTACGCCGGCAAGTGGGTCCAAGAACTTCCCTCGGTCCTATGGTCGCCGCGAACTACACCTGCCGGCCACCGCCAAACTCCCTTCTTTTGGTCTATGGCGCGAAGCCATGTTACCAAACGAGATGGAGTATGAATCCCTCCGGGTCCGCAGCTTCAACGATGAACGCTACGACATTGACCGAGTGGATGACCTCACCCAATTGGAAGAGGCCCGCGAAGCAGCCCTCATCCAGTCAGCCAAAGACCTTCAAGGGCTCAGACGATACCACAGTCGCAACTTGCGAGCACGAGCTTTCATTGTTGGCGACCTGGTCCTACGCAAGATCCAAACCACCAAAGACCGACACAGGTAATGTTCTTCAGATACTGCTCGGGAGCCAGCCGAAGCTTCTCGAAGATCTCGATTGGCTCTAGCAAGCTAGCCCCAACTCCTTGATCAAACAAGGACGTCAAGATCGGTGTAGCGGCGTTGGCGACCTCTTCCCGTATTTCGTCGCTGGACTTGATCCGCCCAAGTAAGACGTCGTATTGGGCTCGGGTCTTCATCTTATAAGCTGCAAGGAGTTCCAGATCATTCAAGGCACTCGGGAATGAAGCAGCACATGAAATTCAAACTTCAAAAAAGGTTACCTTCAAATTCGGCTTCCATCTCGGCCCTGTCGAGGCTGACCGCTTCGAGCTGGACTTGAAGCGAGTGGACCTCCGAAGAATTTTCTACAATGAAAGAGGATTATCAATTGACAAGTTCCACAAAAGAATCATGATGAAGCTGGGAGAGGCAGGCTTACTTCCAATTGATCCGCGGAGGTCAAGGTTCGCTTCCCGAAGCTCCGAGATCTCCCTCCTTTAAGCGGCCTCCCTTGATGCGGCCTCCTCCCGAGTGGCCTTCAGCTGTCGCTGAACGTCCTCCAAGGAGTTTAAGTGGGGGACTAGCTTCTCCACCACTTCGGATTTTGCCATTGAGCGGCAATATTCTTTCTGCATGCGAAAGCAAAAGAATGATCGATCAAGAATAATGAAGAAATAATCAAAAAGAAAGACGAAGGCTTACGTTGAGCGCCGGGTCGCCTCATTCGGCTCTCGACGAGGGCATCCCTTTCATCCTTTTCGCTTGCCGGTCGAGGATGATGCCCTCGTCTCTCGCCTTCCGAGTCCCGCCACTCGATCCCGATCGGAGGAACCAGTCTCAGCAGATCAGTAACCCGGGATCTCTTCTACCGTGGCCGGCAAACAAGAAAGACCAATGAAGGCATGAAGGATTCAAAATTGAAAAATAAAGGGAAGTTTAAGCAAGTCTCACCGGTTTCGGTGGTTGCCTCGCCTAGGTGGGGCAGCTGGGCTCTTCTTCTTCTTTGGGCTCGCGCCGAGTGACCTCGCCGTGGCGCTCGGGCCGCAGCCGTGGGCTCCCAGCAGCTGATCGGTTTCCCGGTCGGGATACCCCGGCCGCGTCGGGGCTCCTCCCTAGGGGCGCTCTCCTTCCGAGGAGAAGGATGCTTCTCCGAACGCCGCACTTGGCTGCGGGCTCCGGGTTTTGGCTCGACGGCCTTGGCACGTCGGGAGCAGCGGCCGGGTCGGCCCTTCATCCCTCCGACAGATCTATGTCCTGGGGCCTCCGCACAAGTGAACACAGCGAAGATAAGGAGAAGTTTTCTCGCGAAAGAGCTCGGGACTTTGGTTTCGGAGCTTACTCGGATGACCGGCGGATCTTCGGTGCGCTCCGCGGCGATCGCCTTAGAGGCGGGGTCTCGACGGAGGAGCCGGGACGTCGTCATCCGAGTCCTCGATGATCAGCCGCCTTTTACTTGCGCGCTTGTTCGAGTCCTCACTCGCGCCGCCCGCTTCCCGACCGGATCGGCTTGGATCTTGATCCCGCCGCTGGCTTCTTGGCGGGACGACGTGGCGCGTCATCATGAGCCACCTTATATGGCTTGGAGGTGATAGAGGCGTTTTCCGTAAAGGGAAAGTGCAACATTAAACGACAAGACGTCGAGATCGAAAGATACTATGAAGCATCCAATCGGCAGGAGGAGGAGGTCGATGGATGCCGAATGGGAGGACTGTAGTATGAGGGCCCGCTCGACCGAGATCCCGGATGAGAAGAGCTTGTACATCCGGATCTTCGTGATCTCGTATGTGAGTGGATCCGGGTCCTCCCGATGGGGTCCGTTCAACCTTCATACTCGAAGGCGCTTCGACCGCTCCTTGATCGGTGCCGCCGGCACCGATGAAGTGCCGAGTGATTTGTTCCCCGCGAAGATTCCTCTTCTTCATCACCGGATCTTCGCGAGCAGATCGTTGGCTTTATCCCATTCTTGGGCTACGGGACGGTGCTCCAAGACGGCTTGGGAATAGGAGGAAGACCGACAAAGGCGGGAAGGTGGGTTCAAGGTTGCGATGTAGAACCGGTTCGCATGCCGCCTTTGTTCAAGGATTTCAAGGGGAGAGAGAAGTAGTCTTTGCGGAGAGATCCGCGAAGCCGAAAGCTGCCCCACCAACGACGCAAGGTTGATCCTTGTTCGGATGGGGTTTCGTGTAGAACATACGACGGAACAGATTGAAATGAGGAAGAATGCCAAGGAAGGCTTCACACACATGAATAAAGAGTGCAATGTGAAGCATCGAGTTGGGGTTCAGATGGTAGATGTGAAGGCCATAGTAGTCCAAAAGCCCCCGAAAGAATTCGGAGATGGGAAGACTGAATCCGCAATAGAAAAAGGAAGTGAAGACGACCAGCTCACCGGTGTTTGGGGTCGGGAAGTCCTCCCCCGCCGCCGGGCGCCATCCTACAAGTTCCTTCGGCGGAAGTACGCCGTGCTTTACCATCTCCTTGAGGGTGTATTCCCTCACGTCCGAGGTGGCCCATTGGTCGAACGGAATCCTCTTCTCCTCCGCCATGAGAGCGAGGTTGTTGGGGAGCGGATCTGGCTGAGAAAGGTTAGATCTTGGGCGATGGATGTGGGAGTTTTGGCTGCAGAAGCTAGTGGTCGCGGCATGCAAGCTTCTTGGCGGATGGACTGAGAAGCGCGCAAACCTAGGGTTCTCCGCAATGAACCGATGAGCAAGTATTGCGAGAAGGGGAATTTTTGGAAGATGAAGAGGCGGGACGACCTCGTGTCTTTATAAAGAAAGATTTGAGGGTTGCGCTAGGTTTTCTGGTGAGTGGGCCGAGCCCATAAGAAAATCTACGGCCCGGATAAGGTGTGGTCCGATACGTGTCCTTAGGGACTTAAGCGGATGAGCTTAAGCGATTTGCCCGGCAATATGCGCGTGTCCGAGTGCCCTATACCTTAAAAGATCCTTCCATACCGCGGTTTGTTTAACTTCATGAGAAGTTAGCACGATGCAATTTGGAAGGTGACCAACAAGCAGAGTTTTTATAGCCGCCTTGGTGAACAAGGGCTGTTTGGTTTTTCGGCATTTGGTCGGGTAATCTTGCCGATGCTGTTTATTTTCCACCTTGGTGAAGATTTTTATAAGATTGAGACCAGTATTATGGCAAAAGCTATTTAATAACTTGGTCATATTTTTCATATGATTGAAAGAACTTGTTTTCCCATGAGGGATGAATGAAATATTTATTCCGGGATTACTCGGGCGAATCCACTCGGTTGAGCGAGAGTTTTACCGAGTGCTTTTTACCCATGAGGGATGATTGAATTATTTGTTCGAGATGACTCGGGCAAATTCACTCGTTGGGTATGAACTTGCCGAGTAATGAGATTTCTATGATTGCTTTAGCATGAGCTAGGCATCTACATGAGAATAATTTTTTTATAGTTCTTGACTATATGCTTAGTCTATTTTTGACTAACCACATAGTCGGGGCTACACCTATAATTAGGTGCATCAGAGATGCATCTAGATATTTATTTTTGAGAAATTTTTATATATATATTTTTCCAGCCCTTCACGCCTTTGGAGCCACTCGGGAAGATTCGGGAGAGATGATGGAATCACTCGGCGCCAAAAGCACTCGGTCAAAGAGATTTTTTGGTTGAGTGCTATTTTGGTCTGAAGCTGAGTTGTCTCGTCGACTGAAAAGGACTCGGGGGCTACTGTGGAGATTGTGGCAATCGGGTATCTACATGGCAAGCTTATCCGACTGGAGGTAGGGATAGATTGCGCCTGCTATATCTGTAAGGCGAACTTGACTTGGGTGTTACGGTTGCCGATAGAGATAAGGCAATCGGCCTATAGTCATGGTTTGGTAAGATTGAGGAAACCGTCTTAGAGTAAGATAGGGTTTCCGATTTGTAAACCCTTCCTCCCAAGACTATATAAGGGGGGTAAGGGGCGTCCCTTGAGGGATATTCGGATAGGATATCCTAGACTTGATCAGAGATTAGATTCTAGATACGACTTCATAAGCAAGAGCTTTAGATCACGAGATCAATAAAGACACTCGGCGGATCGAATCCACCGAAACAGGAGTAGGGTATTACCTCACGAGAGGGCCTGAACCTGTCTAAACCTTCTTCTTCTTCTAACCCATTGTGCTTGGCGATCTCAACTGCGACCCCAGAAAATATATTGCCGAAACCAAGTTTCGACAGTTAAGTTAGATCCTACTGGATCGGCTGTGAGAGTCAATTTACATATATATGCTATCCCGAAGTGTATTTAAACTAAGTGACTAGAATAGATCGGCTGTCCCGAGACAGTATTATCACCTAATCCAAATATACAATGGGATAATAAATATATGCCTTAACAGCCTAGCCAATACCATAAGACTAACTGTGAATCGGCTAGTACTTCGATACGTCTTATGAAAAGATATTGATCTAAGCTAAATGTGCTAAACCTAGATCAGTCGGCTGTCGGCTATGGCTAACAGGCTGATTCTGGCTTAGGGCATTTAAATAGAGCAAGATCTTAATATATGAGGCAGTTTCAATAAACCTGATAATAAATATATCAAAAGGATATTAAACAGAGAAGACCGGCTGAAACCCCGGCACTGTCTCTAAACATATACATCTAGCCGAATAGATCACAAAAGCTCTAAAAACGAATTAATAGATCAAATTGATGCAGTACTAAGTATAAAAAGAACAATCAGATCTACTATAGCTGATGTAAAACCCCACGAGACGGTGGATATCGCATATAATCTAGGCCAACCCTTAGATCTAGCTCTTCTAGCTGCTGATTCCTGATAGAAACAGGCCGATGTCAAGACAGATCTAAACATTGTTCTATATTATATGTGATATATAATAACTAGCGCAACATAAATCATCGAATTTAGAGTATCATAGCGATGGAAGCACTAAATTCGACGAGATACACCACTAATGACAAACATTTACCTTAATTCGGGGATCAAAACGATGCAGCCCGAAGCCGGATGAAGTGTTCGTCTGAAGAAAATAGGAGGCGATGCGCCGAAAGTTGTATTGATTGTGTGTTATTATTTACAGGGGTCTCAGGTCCTATTTATACCCAAGAGTAACATTACCTGTACAGACCCTGGTCTCTATCTAATCTACTATTTAAAATACGACAATATCCCGGGATATGGTCCCATGCCGCATTACAATAAAAATCTAAACAAATTCCTAATTTACATATACAATTGCTGTTGCAGGACCCTATCCATGGATGGCAATACCTTTTAACGCACAATTTGAGAATCGAATCTTCTATTTATCTTTAAGCACTTTCATCGAAAACAGTCTTATCTTCTTCTCTGACTCAGCATCGGCTATCGGCTATCCTCGTCCGAGTCAACCCCAGCCGATTAGCCTCGTAGCCGATTGTATCATAGCCGACATGACCTCTGTTCTTCCAATCCGATTCCGTTTCTATCTCGGCAGGGACTTAGGGATTTGGTTACCAAATTTAGCTGTTAAAACATGCCCCCAAGTCCGTGATAAGATAATATCACGGATTTGCTGCTTTTTCAAATTCCTGCTCTTTTCGACCTAAACCATTTCGGCTGCCAAAAAATATTCTTTAAATACCGCCCTCGCGGCCACTGCACGTGTCACACTACCACAAACCAACAGCCACCTCAGCAACCCTTGAGTTCTCTGGCGACCTCCTCAGTGACCTCGGCGACCTCGGAGCCCTCATCTTCCCCGGCGAACCCTAAGAGGCGGCAATCACTAGCAATGGCTTCCTCAAGTGCCCACTCCAAAGCAACCTAAACGGAATACCCAGAGGTAAGTCTCATCGTCTATCACCCTTTACTTTGCGCAATTTGGCTTTCATCTTTTGTAATCTTGTTTTTTTATCGTTTAAATCACAACATCTTGGCCACCAATTTGCAATCCCAGACCTCACCAGCCCCAGTCAGTTCGTATTAGGGCCGATTGGCAACATAGACCCCAGCGAGCTCATCAATGTTGAAATGAACCAAGTCCCCTTCAGATTTTCTACTCCCAACCTAGCTCTCTGGTCTAGTGCCTTCAAATCTTGGCCCTCAACGGATAAAACTTTGCCAGCTTGGTACTCACGAATGTCGGCAAGGCTATAGACCCACCGGACTAAGATAGGGATAAGTCAATGCCTAGCCCCGACCATAATCGATGTCTCAAAGGATGAACCCCTCTTATCGACTGCCACCTACTTCTAGTCGGACACGCTAAATGCATTCCTTTTTAGGCAAGGGCCAATGACACCAAGCCTTATGGATATAGTGATGATCACAGGGTTGGATATAACATCAACAGTTGACCCAATCGGCCTCAATATCAAGTGTTCTCACAATTTTGAGACCAAAAGCATAGGGGGTTGGAGCGGATTTATTTCCATGAATATGAAAGACGACCCAATTTCTGGGAGAGAACACACCGCTTTCTTGTTAATGTGGCTAGAGAAATATGTCTTCTGTGGGTCGAGCTGTGGGCCGACTAGCAACTGGCAGCACGGAGCCGAAGCCCTAGTAATCAAGAAACAAGTTTCTCTGGGAAAATATTTGCTCGACTACTTATACCAAATGCTTAGTAGTGCATCGGCACGGCTAGCTTCTCAACAAGATATCAACACAGGAGGACCCTGGTGGTTGCTACAACTGTGGTTAAACCTTCACCACCACCGGGTTGCAGAAAGGCCATCCCCATTAGAGGTCGATTTCCCCTTAATCGAGCCGAGATTTGAAGATGATGAAGAAGTAACCACCCGCCGATGCTTGTCATACGGGGAGGCAGCAGCAACCTATCCCGGATCCAAACTAACAGCTGAACATTTTAAAAACTGGTTGGGCAACCTATATAGCGGCTTCCCAAGCACTCAAAGGATATGGTTTGCTTATACGGACTTTGAAAGATTTGAACTCCCAGATGATTTTCGGCTAGATGAACTCAACTCTGAAAGTTATGACAAGCCAAGGGAAATCTATACATCGGCTATCACACCTTGCATACTTCCTGTCAGCATTCACCAAGGACGCAACATTCAAAAGTCTTATGAATTCTATCATCCGATGGTAGCCGCAAGGCAACTTGGTATGGGTCAGCTGCCAATCGACCTCTATTACGCAGACAAGATCCAAA
The DNA here is from genome assembly GCA_019925245.2 of Oryza australiensis. Taxonomy (NCBI): domain Eukaryota; kingdom Viridiplantae; phylum Streptophyta; class Magnoliopsida; order Poales; family Poaceae; genus Oryza; species Oryza australiensis. The sequence continues at coordinate 4,535,363 of JAIFGZ020000565.1, forward strand.
CCAGAGGCAAGATTGAGGGCGATATCATGATGAATCGGCTGCTTAATATACCTGGCCCCCCTCTAGGCAGTATTGACAATATCGATCTGGCAGTGAGGAGGACATCAATCTTCAGCCGATGGTGGAACGAATGGAAACGGCACTTGTTCCATTAGTCGGCCACGATGTATCTGACCATTATCGACCCAAAAATGACTCCATCGGTAAGTATCTTTTTCTTGCCTTAGCCCCTTTTTTTCGGCCCCTCCCTATATTATTGGCTGATCATGCTTCATTTCTTTGTAGACAACTGACTCCTCACCTCCGCACATAGCAACACAGGAGTGGCCATCCACTACGCCCCTAGGGTGTTATCTGGCGGCTGCGGATTGGCCTCGTCCATCATCGGCTGCCATGCGTCGAAGGTGGGCACTTTGCTCCATGGCCAGACCCGTGCGCCGCTGCATCGGCTAAAAAGGGCGGCACTGTCGGCTGCTGCTACCCCGGTTGCAGAGAAAAGAAAACGCGCTTCAAAGAAGCCGAGGACAACCCCAGCCGATGATTTGCCCCGAGTCGATCCGGACGTGGATGCGGCCCTCGAAGAAGAAGTTAGGGACGAGGAAATGGAGGAGGCCGTCAACGCCGCTGCAGCCGAAACAAGTTCTTCAAACAAGTATACTCAAACCCCATCGGCCGAGCAGACCACTAAGCGAACTCCAAGCCCTTCGAAACCCGTCCATCGTCCTCAGCCGGTAAGCATTTCTTATTGCTCAACCCTGCCATCTTTCTCCCTTTTTATATTGCAACTTATCGGCTTTTCGTGTCCATAGGCCAAGAAATTAGCCACAAAGAAGAGAACGGCCCCCCTCCTTCGGTAAACCTTATCTTCATTTCCTTCTCACCAACACAGCCGAATTTCTAACTTGCATTATTTTAGTCTCCCCGTGCTCCAACATTTGCCCCCCATGTATCAAGGGAGCAAACGCCAATGGCCGCACGCGATGGTGACGCTGAGGATGTGGCTACCTCAGTTCTAGCTATCCGAGTAAGTCCTGCTTAGCTTCACGAATCAGCTTATTAGTCATGTCAGCTCTCTTACCAACTTCCAACTTGCAGTCTGTAGCCGATCTATTGGACTTTGACTTATCGAAATTCCTTGATCCCGACGAGGGCATTGATAAGGCCATGGTTGTATCGACGATGAGCTACAAGCTACTCGTTGGATATAGCATAATGGCTAGAATGCTCTCTAGATTTCTTGGTCACCGATTGCGGTTCCAACCGTAGTCGGTTCGAAGACATTCAAGATCGGCTGCCGGACCAGTTGCCTGACACCATCGCACCGGCTACTTTTCTGGAGGCGCACCGGCACAAGCTTGAACAGGCTAAACAGAGGATAGCCGATCACCGTGAGAACCATGCATTGGAAGCCACCATCAAGGCTAACCAGCAAGAAATCACTACCGAAAAGGCCAAGTTCAACGCTCTGAAGACCGAACCGATTGCCGAACTTGATCGGCTTCGCAAACGTCGGGAAGAGCTGATAGCTGAACTAGCCAACATCGACGCCGACATCATGGTCAAGGAACAACACGTGGCCGGCCTACCGAAGGAGATCAAGGATCAGCGAGCAATGATCAATGCGGCCGTGTCAAACCTGTCGGATATGGCCAAGGTGATGAAGCCGATCCCGGGGAACGACGCAGCCGATGCAAAGGCCATAGAAGAAATAGATGGGATCTGCCGTAGGGCAATATCGGCTATTAAGGACTTCCTTAGGCACTGAGTCGGCTGTAGTAATTGGGGCAAAACTTGTAAATCTTGTAATCTAACTGTCGCTTGTAATCGGCTTTTCATCACCTCTTGTAACTGATTTGAATTATCTTCTGTAATCGGCTTGCCTTACTTGATCTCCACATAATGCATGCTTGCCGATCGTATTAAACTTGCTTGCATACGTCAAAAATTTTGAAAAAATCGCTCTGTCTCCTCGATATCATATTGTAATGTATATATGCCCCTAATTTCGTTGATGTCTTTGATGTCGACGAAATTATGAACTTAACACACTTGCGTCCTGTTGTCGTAACTGTCGGTCACCACCAGCCGATTATAGAGAACTTGTGGAAAAATTGGCTTGAAAATTACCTAAAGGCGATGCTTGCTCAAGACAAGACATTGGCTAGCACGAATCGGCTGAAACAAACAGAGCCGAATCATGAGTTGATCCAAACGCTTGGGTGGTATTTTTTTCAAATATTTGCCATTCAGAGCCCTTCTAAATACCTTTCCGTCTAAACCTTCTAACATGTAAGCCCCTTTAGAGACGCATTTGTGGATCATGAAAGGCCCTTCCCAATTTGGTGATCATTTGCCGAATTTATTATCTCTCGATCTGATCGGCAATATTAGTTTCCAAACGAGCTCGCCCTCCTCAAAAGACTTAGACACAACCTTCTTGTTATAATGGCGGGCCACTCGTTCTTTATCCCGTGTTACTTTTTTCAAGGCCCTCATCCTTGATAAAACTAGGTCCTCTGATTCGTCCACCATCAGGTGATAGTAATCATCGGCTGTGAGCTGATCTTGTAGCTGAATCCGTCTTGAGCCGATGACATTTTCCCATGGCAATACTGCTTCGTGCCCATAGACCAACTTGTATGGAGGGACTTGGATAGATCCGTCGCATGCCATCCGATATGCCCAAAGTGATTCGGCTAATCGGTTATGCCATTACTTACGGTACTCAGAAATCTTCCTCTTTATTAGTTTGATCAAACTTTTATTTGAAGCCTCTGCATGCCCGTTGGCCTGTGCATAGTATGGTGAAGAATTAAGTAATTTGATCCCCATGCCGTTGGCAAACTGAAGAAACTCGTCCGATATGAAGATAGATCCCTGGTCTGTTGTTATTGTTTGTGGGATGCCAAATCGGTAGATAATATGCTCTTTAACAAACTCGATTGCGTCCCTAGAATCAACCTTTTTTAAAGGAATTGCCTCCACCCATTTTTTAAAATAATCTATTGCCACCAGAATGAATCTATGTCCTTTGCTTGAGGGTGGATTAATCTGGCCGATCATGTCGATGCCCCATCCTCGGAACGGCCAAGGCTTTATGATTGGGTTCATAGCCGATGCAGGTGCTCTTTGTATGGCTCCGAATTTTTGACAATCCTGGCAACCTTTGTAATATTTAAAACAATCCTCCAGCATCGTCGGCCAAAAATACCCTGCTCTCCGAAGCAACCACTTCATCTTGTGAGCCGATTGATGCGTGCCACATATCCCTTCATGTACCTCTCCGATAGCCACCATGGCTTGATCGGCACTAAGACACTTGAGCAGCACACCATCAATCGTTCGATAGTAGAGATCTTCGTCAAGCAAAACATATCTTAAAGCCTTGTATCACAATTTCCTCGAAGCCGATTGAGAGGGGTTCTGTAAATAGCTGTAGACCTCAAACCTCCAATCATCGGCTGTCATGGCAGCGACTGCTATCTCAACTTCTTTTATCATCGGCCTGTAGCATGATGCCCCTTGAGCTAAATCATTGGTTTCTGTGTTCTGCTCTCTGGGGATGTGTTTCAGTGTAACTAGTCGAGAGCTATCCATCAATTCTCGGCATTGTTGATAGTAAACGATCAACGCGTCATTCCTACATTCATACTCCCCTGACAACTGGCTGATGACCAATAGTGAATCCCCCATTATCTCTATGGCATCGACCTCGACTTCTTTGAGAAGATGCAATCCCTTGAGCACTACTTCGATTTGGCTTGATTGTTTGTAGCATGGGGGTCGATAGAAAAAGCAAATTCAACGCTTGCCCCCTGGGCGAAATAATGACCAATCCGATACCGCAGCCGTTGGTGCACACCGAGCCATCAAATGTCAATGTCCAAGGCATAATTTCGATTGAGCCGATTGAGCCATCTCTGTGTTCCACGATAAAATCGGCTATAGCTTGTCCCTTAACTGCCCTGGGTGCCTGATACCTCAGATCAAATTCTATCAAGGCAAAAATCCACTTTCCAATCCGTCGTTTTAGCACTGGAGCCGATAGCATGTATTTGACTACATCGGCTTTACATATTATTGTGCACTCATTGGGTAGCAAATAATGCCTTAACTTCGTACATGAAAAATATAGGCACAGACATAGCTTCTCCATCGGCGAATACCTTGTTTCTGCATCCAACAGCCGTCGGCTGAGATAGAAGATAGCTTTTCCCTGCCCTCAATCTCTTGGATTAGGACTGAGCCAATCGACTTATCATCGGCTCACAGGTACAGCTTGAACGGTATCCCTTTTTGTGGAGATATTAAAACTGGAGGCGAGCTTAAGTAATTCTTGATGTTATCCAAGGCCTTCTGCTGCTCTGCCCCCATGTGAATGCTTGATCAGCTTTAAGCCAAAGCAGTGGTGTGAACGGCTCCATCTTCTCTGAAAGATTGGCTATGAACCACCTGATTAAGTTGATTTTGCCGATCAATGATTGAAGCTGCTTCTTGTCCTCTGGAGGCTGTATCGTTTTGATAGCGTTGATGCTTGATCCGGGGACAGCGCTAGTTTGACCAACGCGTCCTCGATATTGTCTGCATCGGCTTTAGGAGCACCGAATTCAGCTGGCAATATAAATACCATATTGACTGATGCAGAGACTTTTCCTTTCTCTTTGGCTGCCCTTCTGGCTCGATCAACTGAACTCGCTCTGGTCTGTTCCTCGTCAGCCGTGGCGATTTTCTTTTTGGAGACCCATCGCCTTTTGATTTTACCCAGCCAACGGTGTTCTTCTTCGATCATCCGCCAAACTTCTTCTTTCCTTCCTTCACGTTTTAGCCTTTGAATTATTCATTTCGTGCTTTGTTGAAGAGGTCGAGGGCACCATTGGGGGTTGGGCGATTCTTCATCATCGGCCTCTCCTTCGTCGTAGTAGTCATCGTTCTCGTCTTTGTTGAAGAAGTCTTGATGGATCCGCCCTAGCCAATCGTGAACGGACTGCCGGTGCCAGTTGAGCTGTATGGCCCTCGAGACAAACTGAGTTGGACTGGTGATTGGCTGGCTTCTGTGTTCATCCTCGCGGTACTCGCTGCAGGCCGAGCAATTATCTAGCGTCGGCAGCCTCATCCCGGCTTCCCCGCAATGCCTCACAATGCCAATGAGGGTCGGCACTGCTGTGATTCCCATCGTACCAACGGCCTCACGTTTCTGGCTCTTGCCGATAAAATCATTCAAACCAAGCCTCTTCCCGCCAAGATTGCCGTTGGGAGCGGCGTCGGCTGTTCGTGTTGATCGGCCGTCAATCAGCCGATCATGTAACGGGGCGCACCATGTTGATTGGCGCAGCTTGGCTTCCAGTCGGCTTATCCTCTGCCTTGACCCCTTTTAATGTTTCGGCTAAGTTGTACGTCATTCTGCGCTGGCGATCAGCTTGCCTGGGGCCGGCTTGAACCATATTGACCAGGAAGGGGTTGCCTACCTTCATCGCCGAGTAGAATCGGCAAACTTGAGTTTCCGGCCTCTATTGCCGATTGGATCTCTGCGCTAAAGACTTTACTCGTTAGTGGCATGGGATGTAGAGTTGTGCCACTTGCAGCATTTTTTCTTCTTTAGTTCATCAGCCGATGGGATCACATGGTTTTCGGGAAGCTGGATCTCCTTCTCCATGAGTAATAGAACGAAGATCCTATTGGCCTTGGTGATGTCGAAATCATATTTCTCCTCTTTGGCCGTCTTCAGCAGCTATTGACAGACGATGACCTTTTTATTCTTGGCCCATTCAGCTGCCGCCACCTCTGCGTCATCGTCGGAATCGAGTCCGATTCAATGATGACTTGACTTATGTTCTTGACGGCCTTCTTGGTGTCTTGAAACCTCTGCTCATGGGCTGTCACCTTCTGCGCCAGATGCGCCAGGCTGTCGAAGTCTTGAGCGGAGAAGCGCTCACGGATCGGCGCGATCAGGCCGTGAAAGGCCAAATCGGCTAGTTGGGTGTCCGACAGCACCAAGCTGTAGCATCGGTTCCTCATCTCTCTGAAGCGTTGAATATAGTCTTGAACCGACTCGTTGTGCTTCTGCCTGATACTGGTGAGGTCCGACAACTTCACTTCATGGTTGCCGGTGTAAAAGTAGCTATGGAATTGTTTTTCGAGATCGGTCCAGCTCTGAATTGAGTTGTAAGGCAATGAAGAGAACCAGGTGAAAGCCAATCCCGAAAGAGACAAGGGGAATAGTCGAACTCTCAAGGCATATGTAGCCGATGCTTCGCCGCACTGCGCCAAGAATCGGCTGACATGCTCGTAGGTTGACACGTTGTCCTGCCCTGAGAATTTCAAGAAGTCTGGGACTTTGTACTGGTTGGGCAATGGAATTCGCTCAAAATGCTCTGGATAAGGATACCGATACATGTTTCCTGAGTCCTTTGGCTTGAGGCCTAATTGATCGTGCATGACGTCCACAATCAAATCGGCCCATGTCCGATTGTCCTGTTGTATCGACTCATATTGATCATATGGTGCGGGTGCTTGCCGATACAGCGGTGGTAGTGTCTGGGGCCTGTAGTGATGATCTTGATGGCCTCCTTGATACTGGTACTGAAACGGATGATCAGCGGGAGGCGACCGATTTGCCGGTGGCGGCGTTTGTGGACCCGGGAACATCTGTCGGCCATCGGCGTTGTACTGTCCTTCCAGGCTGATCTGGGCAGCCGGCTCTAATTGCCGACTGTTGTTGAACATGTTGGCGATCTGGTCCTGGGCAGTGGTTGTTGTCAGTTCAGCATGGTGACCACCAGTCTCGCAGCCAATCCGGACGGATTCGCCGGTTGAGGGCCCCCGGCGGCCCCTGGGTTGTGCTGGTGGTGGAATCGGCCGATTCCGGTGGCCAATGTCGTGTAACCTGTGAAACTCAGACGCCCGTGAAGTAAGTTGGCCCCTGCTGCAGTTGGTCGGATATCTTGGTGTCGACCACAGTAGCAATCATATTGTTAAGAGTGTTGACAAAAATGCCTCTCTGGTTGACCAGCGCATGGTGCACGGCCGAATCAATTCGGTCTTGTAAAGTATGCAAACCCGAGTCATCTTGTTCTTGATTCGGCTGCTCCGCCTTCTGTTTATCCTTTGGTCCGTTGGAGGAGGACACCTTGAGTTCGTCCATGCTGAATTTGTACTTCTGGTGCACAGCCCCAGACCTTGTCTGGGTGAACGACCGTAGTTAGTTGGCTTGGAGCTCTTCTACCATCCTTTTGTAGTCGGTTTGTTGTTCAGCCGACAGTTGTTCCATCTTCACAAGCACGATGTTGTCCTACGAAACGCTGGGGCTCATGATGTCGACCATCTTGTCAGCTGCGTCGATGCGTCCTAGCCGAGTTGACAGAGATAGTTCCACTGGGCGTGCCAAAAAGCATGTTGATGAGAAATTTCTCTCACGCGCTGGCCTGAGAGATCTGCTTAGCTCCAGTGCAGGTTCTTCTCGGCTACCTGTGTAGTACAGGGCGTGCAAGTTGGTTTGATCTGTTAAACAACAAGAAAAATAAAGACATATGCGTTAGTTAGATCCTACTCGATCGGCTGTGAGAGTCAATTTACATATATATGCTATCCCGAAATGTATTTAAACAAAGTGATTAGAATAGATCGGTTGTGCCGAGACAGTATTAATCACCTAATCCAAATATACAATGGGATAATAAATATATGCCTTAAGAGCCTAGCCGATACCGTAAGACTAACTGTGAATCGGCTAGTACTCCGATGCGTCTTATGAAGATATTGATCTAAGCTAAATGCGCTAAACCTAGATCAGTCGGCTGTCGGCTATGGCTGACAGGCTGAGGGCATTTATCTAGAGCAAGATCTTAATATAAGAGCCGGTTTTAATAAACCTGATAGTAAATATATCAAAAGGATATTAAAACAGAGAAGACCGGCTGAAACCCCGGCACTGTCTCTAAACATATACATCTAGCCAAATAGATCATAAAAGCTCTAAAAACAACTTAATAGATCAAATTGATGCAGCACTAAGTATAAAAAGAACTATCAGATCTGCTATAACTGATGTAAAACCCCTCCAGACGGTGGATATCGCATATAATCTAGGCCAACCCTTAGATCTAGCTCTATTGGCTGCTGATTCGTGATAGAAACAGGCCAATGTCAAGACAGATCTAAACATTGTTCTAGATTATATGTGATATATGATAACTAGCGCAACATAAATCATCGAATTTAGAGTATCATAGCGATGGAAGCACTAAATTCGACGAGATACACCACTAATGACAAACATTTACCTTAATTCGGGGATCGAAACGATGCAGCCCAAAGCTGGATCAAGTGTTCGTCTGAAGAAAATAGGAGGCGATGCGCTGAAAGTTGTATTGATCGTGTGTTATTATTTACAAGGGTCTCGGGTCCTATTTATACCCAAGAGTAACATTACCTGTACAGACACTGGTCTCTATCTAATCTACTATTTCAAATACAACAATATCCCGGGATATGGTCCCATGCCGCATTACAATAGAAAATCTAAACAAATTCCTAATTTACAGATACAATTGCCGTTACAGGACCCTATCCATGGATGGCAATACCTTTTAACACACAATTTGAGAACCGAATATTCTAGTTATCTTTAAGCACTTTCATCAGAAACGGTCTTATCTTCTTCTATGACTCAGCATCGGCTATCGGCTATCCTCGTCCGACTCAACCTCAGTGTGGAGATTATGGCAATCGGGTATCTACATGGCAAGTCTATCCGACTGGAGGTAGGGATAGGTTGCGCCTGCCACATCTGTAAACCAAACATGACTTGGGTGTTACGTTGCCGATTGAGATAAGGCAACGGCCTATAGTCACGGTTTGGTAAGATTGAGGAAACCGACTTAGAGTAAGATAAGGTTTCCGATCTGTGAGCCCGTCTTCCAAGACTATATAAGGGGGGTAAGGGGCGTCCCTTGAGGGATATGAGAAGTTAGATTAGCCTTTAGCTTTGAGCCTTAGATCACGAGATCAAAAAAGACACTCGGCGGATCGAATCCACCGAAACAGGAGTAGGGTATTACCTCACGAGAGGGTCTGAACCTGTCTAAATCTTCTTTTCCTTCTAACCCATTGTGCTTGGCGATCTTGACTGCACCCCCAAATTTCTATTGCCGAAACCAAGTTTCGACAGTTGGCGCGCCAGGTAGGGGACCGCGCGTCGAGACTTCTTCAACAATCTCGTCGACAAGCGTGATGGGATCTCCTTCAGGATTCGGCGACTTCGCCGCCAACAACTTCGACGACTTCTCTTTCGACTCGGATTCGAACCAGTCGGAAGGAAAAACCCACTTGGTGCCGTTCGGGCTCCCCAATAGCGCCGAGATCTACGGCGGCATCTTGAAGACCAAGATGCACTCTACCCTCTCCAACGAAGGACTTCACTCGGCACCGTTCGGATTGCCGAACGCGGCCGAAATCTACACCGATCTTCTCGTCTCCCCAACGGAGACGATCTACTACTCAGAAGGAGACCTCTTGGTGCCGTTTGGATTACCAAACACCGCCGAGATGTATGGCAAACTCCTCTCCCCCGAGTCGAGGTCGACCCACTCGGAGGAGCCCGCATCACTAAGCTCTGACTCGGACTGGAACGATCCAGACCCGGGCTACCCAGGGCTAAGGGAGGTCGTCGTCATCCTCCCGTCATTCGGCTCATGCTCATCTTCGGAGCTCAACGAATACCCAGCTCCGCCGGCTTTGACGACCTCTATGACATCCCCTCAGATGAAGCTGACGACTCCGACTGCCACAAGGACTACGGGCCGAAGTGCTTCGATGTCCTCATGGCTGAGCCGGACGAGTTCGACTCAGCCATGGCCCGCAGGCTCGCTGAGGAAGAGTGAGCCAAGATCGAGCAGGAACGCAAGATGGCCGAAGAGGAGAAGCAACGCAGGGAAGAGGCTGACAAGAGAAAACAAGATCTACGCGCAGCCGGACGATCCGCCCAGGAGGCCATCCTTTAAACGCAGGTCCGCAACGCCAATATCTTCCAGACGCCATAGCAGAACGCTGTTGCCGCACTCACGCTCTTGGACACCGTCATGGAGACGGCACCCGCCAACGTGACTCCAATACTTGACAAAATCAAGACCATCGTCGCAGCCACAGCCAACGGCCATCCCACCACCTCGGCACGAAGGCTGACTGAGTCCGTGGCTGAAACGCCCGACAAAAGTCGACTCCCGCCTCTAAGGTCAGGAGACTATAAGAGGCCCGAGCCAGACCGGTCGACGACAAGGCCAGGAGGCCCACGCCGTGAGTGCACACAGAAGTTCCAGGAGCAAACGGCCGACTCCCGTGACAAACGACACGGACGTCCACCCGTCCACCACCACGTCCGTCGGAACAATAGCTTCAGCTACCCAACCAGCCAACAGAAGACCCCGCCGAGTGATCTGCGGGAAGTCCTCGATCGTCGCTACCAGGAGCGTGACCGACGCACCCGGGATGATCAGAGGGGATCACCCGATAGCGGCCACGACGGAGTGCCAGCTTTCACTCGGGAGCTTCGCCGAGTGCACTGGCCGAGTGGATTCAAGCCCACAGGAATAGAAAGGTACGACAGCAAGACCGACCCCGAGTCATGGCTTACCGTCTACACTCTCACCATCCGCGCAGCAGGCGGCGACAACAAAGCAATGGCCAATTACCTTCCCGTGGCCCTCGCTAACTCAGCCAGGAACTGGCTCACGAGCCTGCCAAGAGGCTCAATCGGCTCGTGGAGCGAGCTGAGGGACCACTTCATCACCAACTTTCAGGGTATCTTCGAGAGGCCCGGCACGCACTTCGATCTATACAATGTCATCCAGAAGCCGGACGAGCCTCTGAAGGATTATATCCGTCGTTTCTCTGAGAAGCGCAACAAGATCCCCAACATTACCGATGACATCATCATCGCCGCCTTCCGTAAGGGAGTCCGTGATGAACCTGCATTAAGGGAAGTTCGGGCGCAAACCACCGAAGACGGTGAAACGATGTTCGAGACGGCCAACTCCTGTGCCAAATCCAATGACGCCATCAAGGCAGCCCGTCAACACCGGCCCGACAGGAGGGAAGACAAGCAGACGGGAGGAAGCCGAAATCCTAAGAAGGATAATGGCAACACAGCCCCCGAGTCGCTGCCTACGACGCCATCATGAACGCCCAATGCACTCATCATCCCAATCACAAGCACGCGGCTAAGGACTGCTTCATCTACAAACAGTTCGTCGAGCAGTGCGCGACGCAACTCAACAAGAAGCCAACTAATGAGGCCGGTCCATCGGGCGCCAAGAAAAACAACGAGGCTGAAAATGTCGAACCTTTCCAAGACCCTGTGGGAGAGCACAATCACATCTTCGGAGGGCCGCTAGCCTATGAATCCAAGAAGGAACAGAAGCTAACCGATCGAGAGGTCAACGTGGCTCCACCCGAAGTCCCTCAGTACCTGCGATGGTCGGAAGTGGCCATCACTTTTGACTGCTCGGATCACCCTGACCGAGTGGTTCACCCGAGGTGCTATCCACTCGTCCTGGATCCCGTGGTCCGCAACATCAGGCTCAAGCGCGTCCTCATCGATGGGGGCAGCGCCCTCAACATTTTGTTCACCAAGACCATGGATGAGATGCAGATTCCGAGGGCAGAATTGAAGGCAAGTTCAGCCCCCTTCCACGGAGTCATCCCGGGGCTATCATCTACCCCACTCGGGCACATCTCCCTCCCTGTCACCTTCGGGGCTCGAGAGAACTTCCGAACGGAGAACGTTACTTTCGAGGTGGCCGACTTCGAAACAGCATACCATGCCATCATCGGAAGGCCTACGCTTGCCAAATTTATGGCAATCCCACATTACACCTACCTCTGCATGAAGATGCCGGATCCCAACGGCGTCATCACTCTTCGCAGCGACGTGAAGCAAGCCTTCACCTGCGACAAGGAGAGCTGCGACATGGCCCAATCTCGCGAGAGATTGCGTGGCCAGCAAGAAGTCCGATTGGCTGCATCGACTTCGGCAGAGGGCGAAGTCCCCGTGAAGAAGATAGCCAAATCAGGATCCGGCGACGCCAAGACCAAGAAGATCTCCCTTGATCCATCGGATCCCTCAAAAACTGCTGTAATCGGCGCTGAACTAGATCCCAAATAGGAAAGCGGGCTCGTCACCTTCCTCCAAAATAATAAAGATGTTTTTGCTTGGAAACCATCTGATATGCCTGGAATTCCTAGGGAGGTGATCGAGCACTCTTTGCACGTCAAAGATGACGCCAAACCGATAAAACAACGATTACGCAGATTCGCGCAGGATCGAAAGGACGCTATCAAGGAAGAGCTCACAAAGCTCTTGGCTGCCGGCTTCATCAAAGAAGTCCTACATCCCGACTGGTTAGCCAACCCAATCCTGGTCCGCAAGAAGACGGGACAATGGCGCATGTGCGTTGACTATAACGACCTCAACAAAGCCTGTCCCAAAGATCCATTCGGGCTGCCCCGCATCGACCAAGTCGTAGACTCAACAGCCGGCTGCCAACTCCTGAGTTTCTTGGATTGTTACTCGGGCTATCACCAGATCAGTTTGAAAGAATCCGACTGCCTGAAGACATCGTTCATCACGCTGTTTGGAGCTTACTGCTACATCACCATGCCTTTCGGCCTAAAGAACGCCGGCGCCACATACCAATGTATGATCCAGAGGTGTTTCCAGAGGCAGATCGGCAAGAACATAGAGGCTTATGTCGACGATGTTCTCATCAAGACCATGCAGAAAGAAGACCTGATCGCCGACTTAGAAGAAACCTTTGCAAACATCCGGGCCTTCAGAATGAAGTTGAACCCGGAGAAGTGCACTTTCGGCGTCCCATCAGGCAAACTGCTCGGCTTCATGGTGTCACATCGCGGCATTGAAGCAAATCCAGAGAAGATCAACACTATCTTGAGCATGAAGCCCCTGAGTAACCAGAAGGACGTCCAGAAGCTCACTGGCTGCATGGCGGCACTAAGCCGTTTCATCTCTCGACTCGGCGAACGAGGCATGCCCTTCTTTAGATTGTTAAAGAAAACAGACGACTTCCAGTGGACCACGAAAGCCGACAAGGCCTTTAAAGATTTCAAGGAATTCCTTACAGCGCCGCCGGTCCTGGCCTCGCCTCAGCCCCAGGAGCCTCTGTTGCTGTACGTTTCAGGCACTCACCAAGTGGTTAGTACGGTCCTCGTGGTTGAGCGCGAAGAAGAAGGATGGGCTGGTCCTCGTGGTTGAGCGCGAATAAGAAGGAGGGCCCAGAAGATCCAGAGGCTGATCTATTTTGTCAGCGAAGTGTTGGCAGGAGCCAAAACTCGCTACCCTTAGGTACAAAAATTGCTTTATGGTGTCCTGATAACCGCGAGGAAATTGGCACACTATTTTCAGGAACACCCGGTCACCGTCCTCACCTCCTTTCCACTCGGCGATGTCATCCACAACCGGGAGGCAACTGGGCGCATCGCTAAGTGGGCTCTGGAGCTAATGCCACTGGACCTGACTTTTAAGGCGAGGACGTCCATAAAGCCACAAGCCTTGGCGGATTTCCTGGCCGAGTGGACTGAGCAACAAGAGAACGTACCTCGGGAAGACCTCCAACACTGGACCATGCACTTCGACGGATCCAAGAGGATCACCGGCTTGGGAGCAGGAGTTGTGCTGATCTCCCCGACTGGGGAAAGGCTAAGATACGTCCTTCACCTCCACTTCTCCGCCTCACACAACGTTGCAGAGTACGAAGCCCTGTTGCATGGACTGCGCCTCGCAATTTCACTCGGGATACGTTGGCACATTGTGAAAGGCGACTCCCAGCTGGTCATCAACCAAGTGATGAAGGACTGGTCCTGTCTAAACGACACCATGGAGGCCTACCGACAAGAGGTCCGCAAACTTGAAGACAAGTTTGACGGACTCGAGCTTTCACATGTCTTGAGACATAACAACGAAGCAGCTGATGAGTTGGCACAGTTTGGGTCCAAGCACGAAGCTGCCCCAACCGACGTTTTTGTCGAGCACCTCTATGAACCAACCATCACGGCAAAGACAACTTCCGACGAACAAGCTGCGAACGAAGTCGCCATGACTGATGCTGACTGGAGGACACCCCTCATCAAATTCTTAACTCAGCAAGAGCTGCCGGAAGACCGGGATGAGGCAGAATGCGTCCGACGTCGTTGGCCAAGCATATGTCATGGTCGACTCCGAACTATACAAGAGAAGCCCCTCCAGAATCCTAATGAGATGCATTACACCCGAGGAAGGGAGGCAGCTGCTCCAAGACATCCACTCGGGCATCTACAGAAACCACGCGGCAAAGCTTATAGACAAGGTTTCTTCTGGCTTACTGCGGTCTCCGACGCGGACAAAGTCGTACGAACCTGTGAAGGCTGCCAATTTTTCGCCCGACAGAGCCATGTCCCAGCCCAGGAGCTACAAACAATCCCACTATCCTGGCCGTTCACAGTATGGGGCTTGGACATGGTCAGCCCTTTCAAGAAAGCTCTGGGAGGATTTACACACCTCTTCGTCGCAATCTACAAGTTCTCCAAGTGGATTAAAGCCAAGCCAGTCGCCACAATCACTGCTGACAAGGCACGAGATTTCTTCCTCAACATCGTGCACCGCTTCGGTGTCCCAAACAGGATCATAACCGACAATGGGACTCAATTCACGAGAGGCATCTTCAAGGAATTCTACGAAGACTTCAGAATCAAGATCTGTTATGCATCCGTCGCACATCCCAAAAGCAACGGACAAGTTGAACGGGCCAACGGCATGGTCCTTCAAGGCATCAAGGCCCGCGTGTTCGACCGCCTAAGCCCTTACGCAGGCAAGTGGGTCCAAGAGCTTCCCTCGGTTCTATGGTCTCTGCGGACCACACCCAGTCGGGCTGCCGGCCAAACTCCTTTCTTTTTGGTCTATGGCGCAGAAGCCATGTTGCCAAACGAGATGGAGTATGAATCCCTTCGAGTCCGCAGCTTCAATGATGAACGCTATGACCCCGACCGAGTGGACGACCTCACCCGACTGGAAGAGGCCCAAGAGGCAGCCCTCATCCGGTTGGCCAAATATCTTCAAGGGCTCAGACAATACCACAGTTGGAACGTTCGAGCACGAGCTTTCATCGTTGGCAACCTGGTTCTGCGCAAGATTCAAACCACCAAAGACCGTCACAAGTTATCCCCCTTATGGGAAGGACCATAACATAATAGCTGAGGTGACTCGGCCCGGTGCATACCGACTAAAGCGTGAAGATGGATCTATGGTGGAGAACTCCTGGAACATCGAGCATCTTCGACGATTTTATGCTTAATTTGACTAAAATTTCATGATTTCCTTGACTGCCAACCTCAAGCAAGATGACTTCTTGAGTTAGCAGTCGGGGGCTGTACATATGTCAATAAAGCATAAGTTTTCCTCATCAACTTTTGTGCATGATTTGGTTTATCATTGTTTAATGTTCCTCATTCCGAGTTCAGTGTTTAAGGACTGAGAGTTTTTTGATGGCCTAATCGAGCCTAGGCTCGGTGACAGTCGGACGAAAATTACTCAAGAAATTTCACACAAAAACTCGGGTCAAGGCATTAACATAAATAAACTAAATATATCACAAGTCTGCATCAGAGCATCACGATCATACGACATTTACAAGACAATGTTCATAAGACAAATCAAATCCGGAAGTTATTCACTACATCGACAGAAATCTTCTTCGCTGACCCCTGCGCTTCACTCAGCATGTCCAAAGCCTGCTCATCCGAGGTCCCGTCAGCAAAGCCCTCTCCCACCGAGTTGATATCCACTCGGGGGTAGAGAGACTTGGTCTGTGCAAGAGCCAGACCAGCTCCCATGTTGGCGGCCTCGGTGATGTTCGCCAAATATTGGTCAGGGGCCCTCTGCAGCTTGTCAAAGATCTCCAGCGGCTCTAGCGAACTGGCCCCGATCCCCTGGTGAAACAAGGACAGTAAGATTGGCGTAGCCGCGTTGGCAACCTCTTCCCAGACCTCTCCGGCTCGTTTGACCCGCTCAAGAAGCACGTCGTATTGAGCTCGGGTCTTGACTTTGTAAGCGGCCAAAAGAATCTGATCATGCAAAGCACTCAGAAATAAAGCAGCACCAAGAATGTTACTTCGAAGAAGCTTACCTTCAAACTCGGCCTCCAATTCGGCCTTGTCGAGGCTGACTGCCTCCAGCTGGACCTGGAGTGAGTGGACCTCCGACGAATTTTCTACAAACAAAGAAGGTCGTCAGTAACCGGGATCAACATGAGAATCATAAAGAAACTCGGAGAGATGAACTTACTCCCAACTGATCCTTGGAGGTCGAGGTTCTCCTCCCGGAGTTCCGCTATCTCCCTCCTAAGGGCTGCCTCCCTCGACGCGGCCTCCTCCCGAGTGGTCTTCAGCTTCAGCTGGATATCCTCCAGAGAGTTTAAGTGTGGGACCAGCTTCTCCAGCGCCTCTAACTTGGCCATGGAGCAGCAGTACTCTTTCTGCACGCAAAATCCGAAGAGTGACCGACTGGAAAGAGATGAAAATACAATAAGAGAAAAAGACTAAGGCTTACGTTGAGTAGCCGAGTCGCTTCGTTTAAGATGTTGACAAGGGCATCCCTTTCTTCGCTCTCGGCTTGCTTGTCCAAGATGATGCCCCTGTCTCGGCCTTTCGAGTCTCGCCACTCGATCCGATCGGGGAACCCTGTGTTTCGAAGATCGTAACACGGGAATTTCCTCCACCGTGGCGGCGAGATAGGAAGAACGGATGAAGACACGAAAGATTCAGACTAGAGAGTAAAGACAAGACTATGATTCAAGACTTACCGGCTTCAGCGGCTGCGCTCTTGGGTGGGGCGGCCCGGCTGGTCTCCTTCTTCTGTCTTTTTGCCGACTGATCCTCAATCGGGGCTAACCGAGCCGCAGCCTGTGGTTTCCTCGCTGTCGACTGGCTCCCAGTCGGGATGTCCCGGCTGGCGATCGGGGGCTCTTTCCTCGGGACATCCTCCTCGGGAGGCGAGGGTTTTCTACCCGGAGCACTCTCGCTCGGAAGCGGGCCCGGGGTCTTGGCTCCGCAGGCTTGGACACCTCGGGAGCAGCAGCTGGAGTAGGCCCCTCACCCTTCCCGGCAGGATCTATGTCCTGGGGCCTCCTGCAACAACGAATACAGCTGGAATAAAGACAAAGAAAGTTTTCAACGAAAAAAGTTCATACTTCAGTCATGAAGCGTACCTGGACGACCGGCGGATCTTTGGCCGCCTTCGGCGATGGCCTTGGAGGGGGGCGTCTCGACTGGAGGAGCCGGGACATCATCATCCGAGTCGTCGATAACAAGCCTCCTCTTGCTCGCCCGCTTATTGGTGTCCTCACTCGGGGCCGCCTGCTTCCCGACTGGATCACTTTGAATCTTTATACCGCCAGTCGGCTTCTTGGAAGGGTGAAGCGGCACGTCATCGTGAGGCACCTTGTACGGTTTTGAGATGACAGAAGCATTTTCCTGCAAGAAACATTCTCACAAGTACTAAGATGTATGACATCAAGGTTGCAAGACAATACGAAAAAGTCAGTCGGCTTACCGGAGGAGGAGGTCGATGGATGCTGAAGGGAAGAACCGGCAGAAAGAGGGCGCGCTCGACTGCAATTCCAGTCGAGAAGATCTTGTACATCCGGATCTTCAGGATTTCGTAACTGAGTGGATCTTGATCTTCCCGATTGGGGTCCTTCCCGCCTTCGTACTCGAAGGCTGGCTTCAACCGCTCTTTGATTGGAGCCAGTCGGCACCTGATGAAGTGCTGAGTGATCTGCTCGCCGCGAAGACCTTTCTGCTTCATCGCCAGGATCTTCGCAAGCAGTTTGTTGGCCTCGTCCCAATCTTGAGCCACTGGAACAGTGCTCCAAGTTTGCTGGGTACAGGGGGAAGGCTGACAAAGGCTGGCAGGCTGGGTTCGAGATTGCTAATGTAAAACCAGCCCGCGTGCCATCCCTTGTTGGAAGATTTCAAGGGAAGAGAGAAGTACTCCTTGCGGAGAGATCCGCGGAGTTGAAAACCCACCGCACCAACGACGCATGGGTGGTCCTTATTCGGATGTGGTTTAAGGTAAAACATGCGGCGAAAGAGTTGGAAGTGGGGGAGGATGCCAAGGAAGGCTTCACATACATGAATAAAGAGGGCGATGTGAAGCATGGAGTTAGGGTTTAGATGGTAGAGCTGGAGACCATAGTAATCCAAAAGCCCCGGAAGAACTCGGAGGTGGGAAGGCTGAACCCGCAATAAAAGAAAGAGGTGAATACAACAAGCTCACCGGTGTTTGGGGTTGGGAAATCTTCGCCCGTCGCCGGACGCCAGCACACGATCTCCTTGGGGGGAAGCACGCCGTGCTTCACCATCTCCTTGAGGGTAGATTCCCTCACATCCAATGTGGCCCATTGGTCAAAGGGGATTCTTTTTTCCTCCGCCATGAGTGTGGTTTGGATGGGAAGTGGATCTGATCGGAAAGGATGGGGATTTGAGCAAGGGATCTTGGGAGATTGGCTGCGGAAGCTGGTTTGTGGCAAGAAGCGAGCTCCTAGGTGGATGGATTTGGGTGCGCGCGAGTCTAGGGTTCTTCGAGGGAGCGATGAACAAAGGCTTGCGAAAAGAGGAATTTTTCGGAAGACGAAGAGGCGGGGATGACCTCGAGTCTTTATAGAAAGATTTGAGGGTTGCGCTAGGTTTTCTCGTGATTGGGCTGAGCCCATGAGAGAATCTGCGGCCCAGCTAAGGTGTGGCCCGACGCGTGTTCTTAGGGACTTAAGCGGATGAGCTTAAGCAAATTTGCTTTGGCAATATGCACGTGTCCGAATGCTCTATACCTTTGGAAATCCTTTCATACCGTGGTTTGCTTGACTTCATGAGAAGTTGGCACGATGCAACTTGGAAGGTGACCAACAGCTAAGCTTTTTATAGCTGCCTTGATGACAAGGGCTGTTTGGTTTTTTGGCATTTGATTAAGTGATTATATCAATGCTATTTTCCACCTTGGTGAAGATCTTTATAGATTGAGACCAGTATTATGGCAAGAGCTATTTAATAACTTGGTCATATTTTTCATACGATTGAAAGACTTATTTTCCCATGAGGGATGATTAAAATATTTGTCCCGAAATGACTCAGGCAGATCCACTCGGATAAGTATGAGCTTGCCGAGTGCTTTTCCACCCAAGAGGGTTGGTTGAATTATTTGTTCTGAGATGACTCGGGCAAATTCACTCGGATGAGTATAAACTTGCCAAGTAATAAGATTTTTATGATTGCTTTAGCATGAGCTAAGCATTACATGAGGATAATTTTTTATAGTTCTTGACTATATGCTTAGTCTGTTTTTGACTAACCACATAGTCGGGGGCTACACCTAATTAGGTGCATCAGGAGATGCACCTAGATATTTATTTTTGAGAATTTTTTAGATATTTTCCAGCCCTTCATAGTCTTTGGAGCCACTCGGGAAGATTCAGGCAGAGATGATGGAATCACTCGGCGTCGAAAGCACTCGGCCAAAGGGATTTTTGGCTGTGTACTGTTTTGGTTTGAAGCTGAGTTGTCTCGTCGACTGAAAAGGACTCGGGGGCTACTGTGGAGATTATGGCAATCGGGTATCTACATGGCAAGTCTATCCGACTGGAGGTAGGGATAGGTTGCGCCTGCCATATCTGTAAACCAAACATGACTTGGGTGTTACGTTGCCGATTGAGATAAGGCAACGACCTATAGTCATGGTTTGGTAAGATTGAGGAAACCGACTTAGAGTAAGATAAGGTTTCCGATCTGTAAGCCCGCCTCCCAAGACTATATAAGGGGGGTAAGGGGCGTCCCTTGAGGGATATGAGAAGTTAGATTAGCCTTTAGCTTTGAGCCTTAGATCACAAGATCAAAAAAGACACTCGGCGGATCGAATCCACCGAAACAGGAGTAGGGTATTACCTCACGAGAGGGCCTGAACCTGTCTAAATCTTCTTTTCCTTCTAACCCATTGTGCTTGGCGATCTTGACTGCACCCCCAAATTTCTATTGCCGAAACAAAGTTTCGACACTCAGCCGATTAGCCTCGTAGCCGATTGTATCACAGCCGACCTGACCTCTGTTCTTCCAATTCGATTCCGCCTCTATCTTGGCAGGGACTTAGGGATTTGGTTACCAAATTTAGCCATTAACAGAAATATATATTTTAGACTCCTAAACTCTTGCTCTTTCTAAACTAAACCCCTAAATTCCACAGTCTGATATTTGACACTACAAATTTTTAATACCGTTCACTTAACCTCTCAGTGGTTTTTATCTTGGTTTTGATACCCTAGGACGCCACGTCGGCATGGTGAGAGAGAGGGTCCCACCTATCGGTACACTGTCTTCTTCCTCCTCCTCTCCCCTCTCTCTTTCCACATCCTCCCTCTACTGGCTCGACACACCACGACAGAGGGGCTGGCGAGCCTCCACCGTCTCGACGGCCGACTCCTGCCATCTTCTTCTTCCACTTTTTCTCTCTCCACTCTCTAGCCACTAAACAAGGACGCAAAGTTAGCCTACCCACAGCCACGCCCCGATTTTTATTCGGGATTAAAAATCATTAAATAAACTATTTCATAGAAACTAAAAAATATTAAATCAAATTAATCAAGTGAAATTATCGAGGAAATTAAATTTTCCTTTAAAAATCATGGCTGTAAAATTTTTTCAAATATTCTTCATGCTCTAAAATACTCTCAAAAATTTTCCGTGAAATTTTGGAGCTCCAGAAATAATTTTAATTATACAAACAAGAAACAAAGAGAGAAAACAAGTGTTAGTCTGTAAACGATAGCCGATCCGTTGGTGGCCGATGACGTATCGTTTGGTGTTAAGCCAATGCGGTATGCACTGAATTGGCCAAGGTAAATTAAATATAGTCGATCGGCTGTAGATATTCATAGTATAATCTAAATATCAAAATATATTTAAACTAAGTGATTGAGATATATCGGTAGTGTACCAAGACAGTATGAACCACTTACGATCAAAAGTACCTTAATATGCATATTATATATATTTATAGCACAGCCGATGTCATAGATCTAACGTGTATCGGCTAGTACTCCGATACCACCTTATACTAAGACATCAATATAAACTAAATACATTAATTGGGAACCGATCAAGTGTTAGGATAGCCTAACAGATCGATAACAAGCTTAACATATTGACTTACAGTGAGATCTTGATATAAAGGGCAGCTTTAGCATATCAGGTAAACATAAAATGAACAAGATAGCTAAAACATATATGATAACTCGATGAGTTACGTAAACAGGATTAGAGTATCATAATGATGGAAGCACTAATCCCGAGAGCGCAAGCCGCCATAACAAGATTTACCTTTCGCTGAAGATCAAACTCGATGCAGCCCAACTAGAAGCAAGAAATCATCGAAATAGCTAAAAGGAAAAAGGTGGCGATGCGCCGAAGGTTGTATTGAACTAGTTGTTGGTGATTTACACAGTCTTGGGTCGTATTTATACCCAAATACAAGACAAATCCTTGACGGACACGATTCCAATCTCTATTACAATTTAAATTACATATACATGCCTAAAACAGACTCCCACCAGCATTTTCTAGAAGGAAACTATTTAAAATAACCTAACTAACAAATACAATTGCCTTCTTTGGACTCTATCCATGTATGACAATCCTCATGAAGCACTTCAAACGAATCTGAAGACGATACCAATATTATCTCACCGGAATCGGCTACATCGGCTTATCTTGTCCGATTCGGTATCGGCCGATGATCACCTTAGCCAATTCGGTCTGCACTTAGCGCGTGCTCTGTTTTCAAAAGAACCCGAATCCCACCAAATCGGCTTCGACCTTAGCTCCAAATTTGATAAATTGGCTTACCAAATTTGGTCGTTAACACATGCCCCCTAAGTTCGCTACATTGTTAATGTTGCGGATTTGCATGATCTTATCTCCGAGAAAATTTAGGGCCATCGGTTGGTTGCCGTGCCTCTTTAAATAACAACCACCGCCTTAGAGTTTTCCACTCCGTCACTTTTTCCTCCACCGCCTTAGCCAAAAACATCTCCAATCTTCACCGGCGACATCCTCGGAGCCCTCGGCGATCTCGCAAGCAACCTCCGTGCGGCGACGAACTTACTCCTAGCGATGTCGACCTCGACCACCCCCTCCACGGCGCCGTCGGCCGAGTTCCCAGATGTAAGCCCCATCGGGTTTAGCTCCCTTCTTTACTGCAATTTGGCTTTTGCTCTTTATAATTTGCCCTTTTTCTTTCTTATTCATTGTACACCTCTCACACCAAATTGCGATCCCCAATCTCATCCATCCCAACCAATTCCTCTTAGGGCCGATTGGCAACCTAGACTAACAGGACCCCCTTTGGGCTATCAAACCCTAATCTAGCACATTGGACTAGGACCTTTAAATCATGGCCATCAACTGATAAGACCTAGCCAACATGGTATAACAGGGTGTCAGCTAGCAAACAGAGCCATTGGGAAGAACTAGAGATAGCACAGTGCTTAACCCTAACCATAACCGACATGTCTAAAGATGAACCTCTGCTGTCGGCTGCCAGCTATTTTTGGTCCAACACTTTGAATGCCTTTCTGTTCGACCAAGGACAAATGACACCCACTCTTTTGGATGTAATCATGATCACAGGCCTAGATATCACATCATCAGTCAATCAGCCAGAACACCAAGTGCTAGTATTCCTTCAAGACTAGAGCCATTGGAGGCTGGAATGGATTCATAAGCCAGAACATGGGAACTGGCCCAGTAGACCCCAGAGAACATGCAACATTCCTCCTTATGTGGCTAGAGAAATTCCTGTTCTGTAGTTCAAACTTCGGCCCCACAACCAACTGGCAGCACATAGCCGAACCTTTGGTAGAGAAAAGACAAATCCCTTTGGGCAAATATTTATTAGGATATCTCTGCCATATGCTGAACAACGAATCGGCTAAGATTGCCACAAATTCAGCTGTAGGCATCGGTGGCCCTTGGTGACTATTGCAGATATGGTTGAATCTGCACACATACAAAGTTGCTCAGAGGCCAGACTTAATCGAAGCCAGCTTCCCATTAGTACAGCCGACGACAGACGAGGATGGAGATGAAATCACAACACGCCGATGCATGTGCTTCGGAGAGGCAACATCTTCATACTCCGGATTTAAGCTCTCAGTCGATCTCTTCAAGAATTGGTTTGGCAACTTTTATGACGGATCCCCAATAGCCTCAAGGATCTGGTTTGCATATGAGAATTCTGAGGACTTTGAGCTCCCTAGTGATTTCAGATTTGATGAAATAAACTCTGAGAAATTTGAGAAGTCTAGGGAAGTCTTCACATCGGTTATCTCTCCCTGCATCCTCCCAATCGGCATTCACCAAGACAGGAATGTACAAATCTTATATGAGTTCTATCATCCCACGAGCACTGCCAGGCAATTAGGCACGGGACAACTGCCACTTGGTCTTTATTTCGCTGACAAGATTCAAACCAGAGGCGAAATCAGCTCAGGCCTTATGATGGATAGATTGCTAAGTATCGAAGGCCTCCTACTTGGCAACATAGACAACATCGAACTGGCAATAATGAGGACTGCAGCCTTTAGCCGATGGTGGAATGAATGGAAAAAACACTTCTTTCACCAATCGGCTTCAATGTACCTCACCAACATATACCCGGAGCTGATCCCAGAAGTAAGCACTTCTCCCTCCTGTCATTTATTATTGGCTTGCTTTCCTTAATATTTAACTAACTCTTTTTCCTTGCTTGCAGACTACCGATTCATCTCCTCCACATGTTAGCAATACTGGAGCGGCTATCAATTATGTCATCGGTATCCTTCCCAACAGTGGTGGACTAGCCCCCTCAAGGATTGGCTACAATGTCCCCAAGACATCATCTCTACTCCATGGCCAAACTTGCGAGCCACTCCAACGCAAGAAACGAGCCAAACCATCGGTTGACGATCCATCGGCTCTATAGAATAAAACCTCGACGAAACAGAAGACAACTACAATTGATGATCAGTCTCCCTTGGATCCAGATGTGGAAGAGGTCTTGAAGCAAGAAGAAATGGAGGAAGCCATTGATGAGGTTGTGGCTGAAACAAACGAACCAAGGAGATCCATGCAGACACTGCCAGCCGATGACCAGGCTCAGAAAACACCAAGTCGTCCAAGACGTCAACCTCAACCCCGACCTTGACCTCAGCCAGCATGCATTCTTCCAAAGCCCTCCTCCTTCAAATTCTCATTCAATTACTCATTAAGTTATTTGTCTTGCAGAAGAAGAAGTTGGCCTCAAGGAAGAAATCGGCTCCAGCTCCATCGGTAATCTTGACTTCAAACTCTTCTCGATTTTCAACTAAGCGATGCTTAATCAATCTTGTCTTTCTTTGTGTGCAGCCTCCTCGCTCTCCAACACCTGCCCCCCATGCATCTAGTGAACGAACTCCATCAGCAAGGTGGCAGCCATAATGTCAAGGCATAAACAACATCAACTCCCGTCATCCCTGTAAGTTCGTTCTCTTGACTCCATTTTGGCTATCTTCAAAATTCTCAACATTTAATAATCTCAATGTTCCCTTCTTGTAGGCTCTAGCCGACATGTTCCCATTTGACATTAAGGAATTTATGGATGACGAGGAAGATCCCAGCAACAAGACTCTAGCTTCTACAGCCGATGACTTGAAGACTTCATTGCAAGATTTGGCTCGTCGACTAGAAAGTTCCCTAGACTTCTTAGTCACTGACTGTGGATCGATCAGAGCAAGATTCGAAGAAATTCAAGATCAGCTCCTAGACCACAGAGCCGATGCCATCTCCCAAGCTGCATATCTCGAACAACATCGGCATAAGTTTGAGAGAGCCAAACTATGGATAGCCGATCGACGAGAGAGGACAACACTTGAGGCCACAATTGAAGCCAATCGACAATCCATACTTGAAGACAAGGCCAGGCTTGATGAAATGACCACTGAGCCCACCTCCAACCTTGATCGGCTACGCAAACAAAGAGAGGAGCTGCTGGGCGAGCTTGCCAAGTGTGATGCTGATATAGCATCTGAAGAACAAAGGATTGCTGATCTCCCAAGGATAATATCAGAGCAGAAATCCAAGTTGAAGGCTTCGATGAGAAATTTGTCAGATCTTACGAAAGCCTTAAAAGTGATCCTTGGGAACGATGTAGCCGACGCCAAAGGCATTGAAGACATCGATCGAATCCGGCAAAGAGCGATATCGGCAATCAATGAATTTATATCCGGCTAAGCTGATTCATGTAATAGGGCTTAGACTTTGAACACTTATGAACTTCTGTGCCGAATCTTGTAAATTTCTGTAATATAACTTTTGCCAATTCTTGCAATTTTTCATGCATTGAAAATTTTTCAAAGTCCACAAAAAATTTTTAAGTCCACTTGAGTTCACTTTTGTGTATGTATATGCCCTCCTAATTTTACAATGTCAGCAAATCATTGATAAAATTATGGCTTGACTGAGGATGATATCACACAAAATCAGCCATCATACATCGGCAAAAGCACAGCCGATTATGATAAGAATAAGAGACTTAGGGCGATATAACTTATATCGGCCATCAGATATCGGCAAAGCATAGCCGATTCTGATAAATTTCAAGAGACTAAGGGCGATATAACTGATATCGGCCATCTAAAGGCGACGTAAGCACATCGGCTACCATGTACCAGCACAACACAGCCGAATCATGAATTGATCAAAACACTTGGATAATATTTTTTCAAATACTTTCCGTTGAGAGCCCTTCCAAAAACTTCTCCATCAAGCCCTTGCAACATGTAAGCTCCTTTAGAAAAGGACTTATAGATTCGAAAAAGGCCCCTCCCAATTTGGTGACCACTTACCGGATTTATTATCTCGAGTCCCAATCGGAAGATCAAATTCCAAACCAACTTGCTTCCAAAAAAGATTTTGGCACAACCTTCTTGTTGTAATGACGAGTGATTCTCTCTTTATCCCTTATCACCTTTTCCAAACCACGCATCTTGGATTGAACCAACTCTTCCGATTCATCTACCATGAGATTGTGATAATCATCGGCTGTCAACTCATCTTGCAAATCAATCCTTCTTGAGCTGATGACACTTTCCCATGGCAACACGGCTTTGTTGATGAGAAATTCGATTCCCACGCACTGGCCTGAGAGGTTTGCTTTACTCTAGTGCAGGTCCAAATTGGTCACCTCTGGTGTCATCAAGGGTGTGCCAGTTGGTTTGATCATGTAACCAACAAGAAAACAAGAAATAGGCATTAAGTTAAAATTAGATCCTACTGGATTGGCTGAAGACATCAATAAACATATAATTGTTATCTCAAAGTACATTTATACTAAGTGATTGGGATAGATCGGTAGTATACCATGACAGTATAAATCACATAGGCTAACGGCACATTAGGATAATAATTATCTGCATTGATAACCTAGCCGATGCTGCAGGTCTAATATGAATCGGCTAGTACTCTGATACATTTTATAAAAAGATATTAATCTGACCCAAATGCGCTAAACCTAGATCAATCGGCCGTCAATCGTAACTTGACAGATTGATACCGGCTCAAGACATTTAAATAGATTGAGATCTTAATATAAAAGGCGGTTTTAATATATCTAATGGTAATTAATACTAGAAGATAATTAAAATAGGTAAGGCTGGCTGAAACTCCAGCGCTGTCTCTAATAATAAACATTAAACCGAACAGATCTTGATAGTTGTAAAAGTGACTTAATAGGTCGATTAGATGCAACATTAGTTACAAAAAGAAATACTAGATTTGTATAAGCTAATGAAAACCCCTCGAGACGGTAGACACGACATATAATCTAATTCAACCTCTGGATCTAACTCTATCGGCTGTTGTCTTCATAGAGAAATCAGCCGATTGCAAGATAGATCTAGACATTGCTCTAGATTATATGACACATATGATAGATTAAGCAGTTTATAACATCAAAACTAGAGTATCTTGGTGATGGAAGCACTAACCCCGATGATACAAACCACTTGTAACAAGGAATTACCTTGTTCGGAGATCGGAGTCGATGCAACCCGAGCAAAAGCAAGAACTTGTCGAAAGGAATAAAAGGGTGGCGATGCGCTGAAGTTGATTGATTGTGTGTTGTTGATATATTTACAAAGAGCCCTCGGGTCTTATTTATACCCAGGTATAACGATATCCGTGTAGGACACGGTTTCTACCTTATCTACTATTTACAGTACGACAATATCTCGGGACACAGTCCCATGCCAAGTTACAAAAGGAATATCTATACAACTTCCTAATTTACAGATACAATTGTCGTTATAGGACCTTATCCATAGATGGCAATATCTTTAATGCACAATTTAGAGACCGAATCCAACACCTTATCTTCATGTTTTCCTTTTGGGACTAACTCCACTTCTATCTCAACTCGAAATCGGCTATCGGCTATCCTGGTTCGATTCGGACTTAGCCGACGTGCTCCGCAGCCGATTCGAACTCAGCCGACACGGCCTCTGTTTCTTCGCAGACCGTGCATCTCCTCCAATTCCGCTTCAATCTCTACTTCAAACCCGGGGATTTGGTTTCCAAATTTGGTCATTAACAGGCTTCATGCCCATAAACTAGCTTGTAAGGAGAAACTTGGATTGATCCATGACAAGCCATCCAATAGGACCACAATGCTTCGGCCAATCGGCCATGCCATTGCTTCGGAAATTCAGAGATTTTTCTTTTGATCAATTTAATCAGACTTTTGTTGGATGCCTCTGCCTGTCCATTGGCTTGCACATAGTACGGTAAAGAATTCAACAAGTTGATCCCCATGCTTTCTATAAGCTAGACAAACTCATCAGATACAAAAATAGATCCCTGGTCTGTTGTAATGGTCTGAGGAACACCAAATCGGTATATGATATGCTCTTTGACGAACTAAATTGCATCCCCAGAATCAACCTTTTTTAACAGAATTGCTTCCACCCACTTTGTGAAATAATCGGTTGCCACCAATATAAACTTATGACTTTTACTCGAGGGTGGATTGATCTGGCCGATCATGTCAATTTCCCAACCTCTGAACGGCCATGGCTTGATTATGGGATTCATAGCTGAGCTGGTGCTCTTTGAATTGCCCCAAACTTCTGATAATCTTGACAACCTTTATAATACCTGAAGCAATCTTTCAACATCGTCGGCCAAAAATACTCAGCTCGTCGAAGCAGCCATTTTATCGTGTGAGTCAATTGATGAGTACCACATATGTCTTCATGCACTTCGCCCATCACCACCTTGGCTTGATCGACACTTAAACATCTTAAATACTCCATCAATCGTCCGATAATACAGTTCACCTCAAGAGCAAAATGTTGAAGCTAACAACTTGGCTCAGGGGGCATCGGGATACAAGCCGATTGTCAAGGACATCGAGGTAGAGATTGCTACAATCGCAGCCGATGATTGGAGGTATGATATCTTCAATTATTTGAAAAACCCTTCTCAATCGGCTTCTAGGAAATTATGTTACAAAGCCACTAGCCGAAAATTTTCCATCAACTCTTGGCACTTTTTGTAGTAGTTCATCAACGCATCATTTTTGCATTCATATTCTCCAGCCAGCTGATTGACGACCAACAAAGAAACACCCATGATTTCCATAGCATTGGCTTTAACTTGCTTCAAAAGTTGCAATCCTTTGAGAACTGCTTTGTACTCGGCTTGATTATTGGTAGCATAGGGCTTGATAGAGTAAGCAAATTCAAAACTTCCCTCCTAGGTGATATGATGACCAAGCCGACACCACAGCCATCAGTTCAAACCGATCCATCGAAGAACAAAGTCCAAGAAACTATGTCAACAAGCCGATTGAGTCATCATGATGTTCAACAATGAAATCAGCTATGGCCTGTCCCTTGACTGCTTTAGGTGACTCATACCTAAGATTGAACTCTGTTAAGGCATAGATCCATTTGCCAACTCTTCCTTTCAGCACTGGAGCCGATAGCATATACTTGACAACATCGACTTTGCAGACTATAGTGCATTCATTGGATAACAAATAATGCCTTAACATCGTGTAAGAAAAATACAGGCATAAGCATAACTTTTCCACCATAAAATACCTTGTCTCGGCATCCAGAAGCCTTTTGCTTAAATAAAATATTGCTTTTTCCTTGCCCTCGAACTCCTGGATCAAGACCGAGCCGATTGACTTCTCATCGGCTGACAAGTATAACTTGAAAGGCACCCCTTTCTGTGGAGAAATCAATATTGGAGGGGAACTCAAATATTCTTTGATATTATCCAAAGCTTTTTGTTGCTCTGCTACCAAAGTAAACTATTGATCGGCTTTCAACCTTAGCAAAGGTGTAAAGGGCTCCATCTTTCTAGACAGATTAGAGATAAATCTCCTGATGAAATTCACCTTGCCGATCAGGGACTGCAATTGCTTCTTGTCTTGTGAAGGTTGAATATTCTTGATTGCATTGATGCTCCTTTGTGTTAGTTCAATCCCCCTTCCATGAACAAGCAAGCCCAAAAACTGTCCAGCCGATACGCCAAAGGCACACTTTGTGGGATTCATCTTTAGGCCATATTTCCTTGTTCTTTCCAAAACTTTCCTCAAATCGGCTATATGGTCATCAACCTCCTTTGATTTTACGACCACATCATCAATGTAAATTTCAACAAACAAGCCGATTAGATCATGAAAGATGTAATTCATAGCCCTCTAATACGTAGCTCTAGCATTCTTCAGACCGAAAGTCATCACAACCCACTCGTATAAGCCGATTGCACCAAGACATCTAAAAGCAGTCTTGTGGATGTCTTCTTCTGCCATGAAAATTTGATTATATCCAGTGTTGCCATCCATAAAACTGATAAATTTTGTGCCCTGAAGCAGCATCAACCAGCAAATCGGCAATCGACATTGGGTATTCGTCCTTAGGGATAGCTTTGTTCAGATCTAGAAAATCAATACACATCCTAAGTTTGCTGTTCTTCTTGATCACTGGGACTATGTTTGAAACCCACTCAGCATATCGGCAAGGCCGAATGAAACCAGCGTCATATAATCGAGTGATTTCGGCCTTGATTGTGTCATACATATCGGCCTTGAATCTTCTAGGTGATTGCTTAAACGACTGATATGCCGTTTTGATAGGAAGCTGATGTTCAACAATCGATCGGCTAAGTCCTGGCATCTCAAAATACTCCCAAACAAAACAATCTTTATATTCTTTCAAAAGCTCTATTAGCTTGGTTCTGAATTGAGAAGATAAATTTTTACTAATAAATGTCGGCCTAGGCCTATCTGCTGGACCTATATCAACTTCTTCTAAATCGTCGGCCGACATGAAACCTTGTCCCAATTTGCCATCGAGATCATCTACAGTGTCCTTTGTGTACAAGCTTGAACCCTCCACGACGCCCTCAAAGCAGCAGTTGGGGCTCTTCATCTCCAATTGATTGTATTTTAGAATCGGACACTTTTAGATAATCTGCTTCCCAAACCTTGCCAGACAAGCAATCAATGCCATCCATCTCCCAAAGGGTTAAATCGACATTGGCAATGTTAACTGACCTATCGACTGGCACGATTTTGACCTTGTCGCCTTGCCATTGGATAAGCTCTGGTGCATGGTAGAAGGGATGCAACAATTGGCATGGATCCAGTCTCTTCCCAGCAACAGGCTATATGATCCCTTCCCATCGATGACAAAGAAGGTGGTAGGCACAGTCTTTCTGCCGATTGTCAGCTCCACATTTAGAACCCCTTTGGTTTTTGATGGGTTGCCTCCAAAGTCTTTCAAAACCATTTTGGTCTTGATGAGGTCGTCAGAACTCTTGTCCAATTTTTTGAATGTAGTATAGGGCATCAAGTTCACAGCAGCCCCCCGTCGACCAACATCTTGGACATCAGCTTGCCATTGATAAACCCTCTAACATAAAGTGGCTTAAGATGTCGATGCCCTGTCCCCTTTGTTTTTTCGAAGATAGCTTGCTCTGGGGACAAAACCAACTTGGCCACGGACTCTTCTACCACATCTGCATTGGCTTGAGCTACTTCATACTCGGCTGCCAACACAAAACCATGTTGACCCATGAAGAGGCCACAACTTTTTCCTTAGCTAATCTCTTCGCCTTGTCGGCTTGAACTTCATCGGCTGAGAGCACCTTGCTCTTAACACGCCACTCTTTCTTTGGGCATTCTTCCTTCTTCTTCTTCAGCTGATGGTCGATCGTGGCTGGAACTTCTTGGAGCTGACCCCTTCTCTTCATCCTCTGTACCCTCCTTTTCTAACTCTTCGTGAAAGTATCAAAAGGGCACCATTGCAGGTTCATGGTCTCATCTTCATCTTCATCAGAATCATGTAGAAAATCTTGATGAATCAGACCCAACCTCTGGTGAACAGGGAGCTTCTTTTGTGGCAATCGATTTCTCTTAGGACAAAATCGGCTAGATTCTCCATCGTAGTTGCCACCATGACTATTGCATGCTAGACAGTCTTCGACTGATGGCAGCCTCATCTCTTCGTTCCAGCAAAACTTGAAAAATTCACAGCCCCAATGGGGATCAGAGATGTCATCTTCTTCCTGCCTATCATATTTTCTCTGTGACTTATTGATGATCCTAGCAGAATTGGGCTACCGATAATCACTTCTATTGGCTGCTCTACCACTTGAGTGGACCATGTTGATAGAGAAAGGATTGCAATCAACTTTCATCGGCTTTTTCGAGTCTTCAAATTTGATCTTACCTGCCTCGATAGCTGATTGGATCTGCTGTCTGAAGACTGCAATCATTAGTGTTGTGAGATTCAGTGTTGTGCCATTTGCAATACTTTCTCTTCTTTAATTCCTCAGCCGATGGAATCACATGACCGGTTGGAAGCTAAATTTGCTTCTCTCGAAGCAGCAGCTCAAAAATTTTGTCAACTTTGGTGATGTCAAAATCATACTTCTCTTCCTTAGCAGAATTTTTCACCCACTGACACGCGACAACTTTCTTGTTCCTGGCCCAATCGGCCGCTGCCACTTCGGAGTCACTTTCCTCTTCCGATTCAGAGGCGTATGCCACATGGCTAACCTTCTTGAAAGCATTCCTCGCCTCTTGGAATCTTTATTCATGTGTTGTTACTTTTTGGTCCAACTGAGCCAAACTTTCAAAGTCCTGAGCTGAAAACCTTTCCTTTCTTGGTGTCAACAGGCCCTGGAAAGCGAGATCGGCTAGCTGGGAGTCTAACAGAACCAGGCTATAGCATCTGTTCCTCATGTCTCTGAGTCTTTGGATGTAATCTTGGACAGATTTGTCATGTTTTTGCCTGATGGTTGTCAAATCGGACAGTTTCATCTCATGAACACCGCTGTAAAAAAATCTATGAAACTGTTTGTCTAGACCAGCCCAGCTTTGCACATAATTTTAAGGTAGAGAAGAAAACCACGTAAAAGCCGATCCAGAGAGAGGGAATAATCTAACCCTCAAGGCGTCAGTAGCCGATGCCTCACCACATCGAGCTAAAAATCGGCTAATATGTTCATATGTAGAGACATTGTCCTGCCCTGAGAATTTGGGGAAGTATGGCACTTTGTATCGGCTAGGCAGTGGAACCCTCTCAAAGTATTCTAGATATGGGTACTGATACATGTTAACATGTATTCTTGGGCTTGAGGCCAAATTGTTCCCTCATCACATCTGCAATCATGTCTGCCCAAGACTTCTGTTGTTGTGCTCCTTGCACCTGCTGCTGTATTGGTTCGAATTGATCAAATTGAAGTGGTCCCTGCCGATATTGCATCTGGGGTGAATGAGGCCGATATTGAGGATTAAAATTCCCTCCTTGTGATGCTGAGGAGACTGATGCACCCCGTGAGCCGGCTGATCGTGAACGAGCTGGGGACCGATAAGGTGTTGCTACAAGTTTAGCGTGTATGATCCTATCGGCACTCATGGAATCAGCTCCACCGGTGGCCGATTCATGTTGAACATGGCTGCAACCTGGTCCGGAGTGACTTGGGGGATGTCATGTCCCGTGTGCTGAGCTGCAGCCTAGTTAGGGGCATAGGACTGAAGCATGGCTGCTTTTGGGCCGATGACGATATAATCGGCTTCATAGGAGCCGATGTTGATGCCATCGGTTTTTCTGGGGGTATAGCCGTGGCAGGCTGCAATCCATCGATAACCAAGGTCTTGTATGGTGGAAATTTGCCATCGGGAAGGAAGATTGGGCCCTTGGCTTGATGCTCCGCGATTCTATAGTCGACAACAGAGTTGATCATATTGCTGAGGGTGTCGACCAGCACTCTGTTAACACCTAAATTTGGTAATTGAATCCCTAAGTCATGGCAAGGATGAAGCAGAATTGGATCGGCTGGTTTGACGGAGAAAAAGAAGCCGCATCGGCTGAGAAGCGATTGGCTGTGAAGCCAGTCGGCTAAGGTTGAATCGGACAAGAGCGGCCGATAGCCAATTCTAGGTTCAGAGAAGATAAAACCGTTTCTGGTGCAGATGTTTGAAGATAAATAGAAGATTCGGTTATCAATTTGTGCGTTAAAAGATATTGCCATCTATGGATAGAGTCCTGTAACGGCAATTGTATCTGTAAATTAGGAGTTTCTTTAAACTGTTTATTGTAATGCGGCGTGGGTCCATCCCGGGATATCGTCATATTTTAAATAGTAGTTTAGATAGAGTCTAGGGTCTGTACAGATAATGTTATCTTGGGTATAAATAGGACCTGAGACCCCTGTAAAATGACACAATAAATCAATCAAACAACCTTCGGCGCATCGCCAAACCTTTTCTTCAGACGAGCAATTGATTTGGCTATGGGCTGCATCGTTTCGATCCCCAAATCCAGGTAAATGTTTGTCATTAGTGGTATGTTCTGCTGATTTTAGTGCTTCCATCATAATGACACATTAGATTCAGGGGTTTATACTACGCTATTTACCATATATCGCATATAAACTGGAGCAATTTTAGATCTATCCTGCCATCGGCCAGTTCTATCAAGAACCCGCAGCCGATAGGGCTAGATCCAAAGGTTGGGCTAGTTTATATGCGGTATCCACCGTCTCGAGAGGTATAAATCAACTACAACAGATCAAGTTATTCTTTTTATACTTAATGCTACATCAACATTGAACTATTAAATCGTTTTTAGAACTTCCAATGATCTGTTCGGTTAGATTTATATGTTTAGAGACAGTGCCAGGGTTTCAGCCGGTCTTATCTGCCCTGATATATTTTTAGTATGTTTATTACTAGATTTATGTTAGGACTGCCTCTTATATTAAGATTCCATTCTTGTCGAACATCATAAGCCGAAATCGGCCTGCTATCAACAGCCGACGGCCGATTTCCCAGGCTAAGCATATCTGGTTCATGAATGATATCTTTCCATAAGAATCATCGGAGTACTAGCCAATCCATAGTTAGCTTTCCAGTATCAGCTAGGTTATCAATACATATATTTATTATCCTTTACTGTATTTGGGTTAAGCGGCTGATGCTGTCTCGGTATAGCTGATCCATTCCAGTCGCTTGGCTTAAATATATTTTGGGATAGCATATATATGCTCATGGATTCCCTCAGCCGATCCAGTGATGATCTAACCTAACACTTAATGCATATGTCTCTGTTTTTCTTGTTGGTTAACAGATCAAACCAACTGGCACGCCCTGTACTGCACAGGCAGCTGAGAAGGACCTGCACTGGAGCTAAGCGGATCTCTCAGGCCAGTGCGTGAGAGAAATTTCTCATCAACACGCTTCTTGGCACTCCCAGTACTGCACAGGCAGCCGAGAAGGTCCTGCACTGGAGCTAAGCAGATCTCCCAGGCAAGCGCGTGAGAGAAATTTCTCGTCAACACGCTTCTTGGCATGCCCGATGGGACTTTCTCTGTCAGCTCGGCTAGGACGCATCGACTCAGCCGACAAGATGGTCGACTCCTGTTAACACTGAAATTTGGTAGTTGAATCCTTATGTCTTTGCAAAGGCAAAGCAGAATCGGATCGGCTGGTTTGTTGGAGACATAGAGGCCGCATCGGCTGAGAAGTGATTGGCTGCGAGGCTAATCGGCTAAGGTTGGATCGGACAAGGGCAGCCGATAGCCGATTCCAGGTCCGGGAGAGATAAAATCGTTTCTGGTGCAGTTGTTTGAAGATAAATAGAAGATTCGGTTATTAGATTGCACGTTAAATGATATTGCCATCTATGGATAGAGTCCTGTAACAGCAATTGTATCTATAATTTAGGAGTTTGTTTAAACTATTAAGTATAATGCGACATGGGTCCTTCCCAGGATAATGACGTGTTTTAAATAATAGTTTAGATAGAGTCCAGGGTTTGTATAGATAATTGTATCTTGAGTATAAATAGGACCCGAGACCCCCTATAATTAAACACAATCACAATCAATCAAAATTTTGGCGCATCGCCAACCCTTTTCTTCAGACGAGAAATTTGTTTGGCTACGGGCTGCATCGTTTCGATCCCCAAATCTAGGTAAATGCTTATCATTAGTGCCATGATCTGCTGTTTCTAGTGCTTTCATTGTAATGACAGATTAGATTCAGAAGTTTGTACCGTGCTATTTATCATATAGCGCATACAAATTAGACCAATGTTTAGATCTATCCTGCCATTGGCTAGTTCTGTCAAGAACTTGCAGCCAATAGGGCTAGATCTAAAGGTTGGCTGGTTTATATGCGATATCCACCGTCTCGAGAGATATAAATCAACTACAACAGATCAAGTTTTTCTTTTTATACTTAACGTTGCATCGGGTTCGAACTATTAAGTTGTTTTTAGAACTACCAATGATCTGTTCGGCTAGATTTATATTGTTTAGGGACAGTGCCGGGGTTTCAGCCGGCCTTATCTGCCTTGATATGTTTCTTTTAATATATTTATTATTAGATTTATATTAGGACTGCCTCTTATGCTAAGATCGCATTTTTGTCGGACGTTACTAGCCGAAATCGGCCCACCATCAACAGCCGACGACCGATTTCCAAGATATGCACCCTATTCGAGAACGATATCTTTCTATAAGATTCATCGGAGTACTAGCCGATTCGTTGTTAGTTTTCCAGTATCGGCTAGGTTATCGATTCACACATATATTATCCTTTACTGTATTTAGGTTAAACGATTGATGCTGTCTCGGTATAGCCGATCCATTCCAGTCGCTTGGCTTAAATATATTTTGGGATAGCATATATATGCTCATGGATTCCCTCAGCCGATCCCGTGGGGATCTAACCTAACACTTAACGCATATTCTCTCATTTTTCTTGTTGGTTAATAGATCAAACCAACTGGCACGCCATGTACAGACAAAAATGTAGAAGGACACCGGAGTCAAGCGATCTCCTGGCCAGCGCGCAAGAGAAATTTCTCATCAACACGCTTCTTGGCACGCCCGGTGGGACTTTCTCTGTCGGCTCGACTCAAACGCATAGATTCAGCCGGCAAGATGGTCGACTCCAAGAGCTCCAACATTTCCCAGGACAACATCGTGCCTGTGAAGATGAAGCAATTATCGGCTGAACAACAAGCTGATTATAAGAAGATGGTGGAAGAGCTCCAGGCTAACTACTTGCAATCTTTCACCCAAACAAGATCCAGGGCCGTGCACCAAAAATATAAGTTCAGCACGAACGACCCTAAGGCATCCTCCTCTGGTGAGACAAAAGGCAAACAGAAGATGGAGGAGCCGACCCAGGAACAGGATGATTCGGCTATATATTCTCTACAAGACCGGATCGACTCGGCCGTCCACCATGCGTTAGTCAACCAAAGTAGCATCCTGGTCAACACTCTCAATAACATGATCGCTACTGTGGTCGACGCCAAGATAGCCGACCAGCAGCAACGGGGGTCAACGTACTTCACAGACGGCCAATTTCCTGGTTACAGGACGTTGGTCACGCAGAATCGACTAGCGCAACAAGGACCACCAGGAGGGGCCCTCGGTCAGCCAAACCCAAGTGAATCGGCTATAAGGCCAGCAGTTACTATGCTGAACCGACAGCAGCCGCTGCCCCAAGATCAGGTTGCTAACATGCTCGACAACAATCGGCAGTCAAGAGCCGATTGATACAAACAGACGATACAATGTCGGTCGCAGACAACTGTTTCCAGGACCACCAACACCACCACCGACTCATCGGCCACCTCCCACTGATCATCACTACCAGTACCAAGGAGGCTGTCAAGATCATATTACAGACCTCAGACGCCACCACCGCTGTATCGGTAAGCACCCGCACTGTATGATCCATACAAGCCAATACAGCAAGACAACCGGACCTGGGCTGATCTGATTGCAGATGTCATGTGTGATCAATTCGGCCTCAAGACGAAAGACTCATGTAATATGTATCGGTATCCCTATCCAGAGCACTTCGAGCGAATCTCGTTGCCCAACCGATACATAATCCCAGATTTTTTGAAGTTCTCAGGGCAAGACAACATTTCAACTTATGAGCATGTTAGCCGATTCTTGGCACAGTGCGACGAAGCATCGGCTACGGACGCCTTGAGAGTCCGATTGTTCCCTCTTTCTGTTTCAGGATCGGCTTTTACTTGGTTCTCCTCATTGCGCTACAACTCAATCCAATGCTGGGCCGATCTTGAGAAACAATTCCACAGCTACTTTTACTCCGGCAACCACGAGATGAAGTTGTCGGACCTCACCAGCATCAGGCAAAAAACACAACGAATCGGTCCAAGAATACATCCAACGCATTAGAGAGATGAGGAAGCAATGCTACAGCCTGGTGCTATCGGACGCCCAGCTGGCCGATTTGGCCTTTCATTTTTTGATCGCGCCGATCCGAGAGCAATTTTCTGCACAGGACTTTGACAGCTTAGCCTACTTGACGCAGAAGGTGACGGCCCACGAGAAGTGATTCCAAGACAACAGGAAGGCCGTCAAAAATATAACTCAGGTCGTCGTCGAATCAGACTACGAGTCCGACGATGATGACGCGGAATTGGCGGCAGCCGAATGGGCC
This sequence comes from Oryza australiensis, assembly GCA_019925245.2. Taxonomy (NCBI): domain Eukaryota; kingdom Viridiplantae; phylum Streptophyta; class Magnoliopsida; order Poales; family Poaceae; genus Oryza; species Oryza australiensis. Next base: position 4,573,470 of record JAIFGZ020000565.1, read on the forward strand.
AAGAACAAAAAGGCTATCGTCTGCCAATGGCTACTGAAGACGGCCAAGGAAGAAAGATACGATTTCAACATCACCAAGGCCGACAGGATTTTTGACTTGCTACTCAAGGAGAAGCAGATTCAGTTGCTTGAGAATCACGTGATCTCGTCGCCCGAAGAATTGAAAAAAAAAGAAATATTGCAAGTGGCACAACTCCACATCCCAAGCCACCAACGACTGCAAAGTCTTCAGGCAGCAAATCTAGTCGACAATTGAAGCCGAGAAGCTGAAGTTCGCCGATTCAAATCGGCCGATGAAAGTAGATGGCAATCCTTTCCTGGTCAACACGGTCCAAGCCGGCCCCAGGCAAGCTGGTCGACAGAACAAAATAGCGCACAGCTTAGTCAATACATCGATCGGGGCCAAGGCAGAAAACGAGCAGATTGGATGTCAGGCCGCACCAATTAATATGGTGCACCCAGTAATCAGATCGGCTGACTGACGGCCGATCCATGAACATAGCCGACACCGTCATCAGTACCGGCCTCGACAGGAAGAGGCTTACAATGAAGCACCTCGTCAGCACGAGCCGAACACCCAAAGCCGCCGATACGAGGTAAACCACAACAATGCCGACCCGCATTGGCATTGTGATTTTTTCAGGTACTGCTGGGAATTCGGCATGAAACTGCCAACACTGGACGATTGCCCAGCATGCAACGATCGCCGCGGCGACGAGCACAGGAGCTCATCGGCTGCAAGTCCAACTCGGTTCGTCCCCAGAGCCGTTCAGCTAAACCAAAGGCGACAGTCTGTCCATGATCGGCTTGGCCCAACCCACCAAGACTTCTTCGTCAACGAAAACCGCGACAACGAAGAGGCCGACGACGAGGAATCGACCAACCCCCAATGGTGCCCATCCGATCTCTTCACAAAGACGCAGAAAAGAAGAGTTCAACGACTTAAGCGTGAAGGGAGAGAAGACAAAGTTCGAAAAATGATCCATGAACAGCGCTGTCGACTGGGTAAGATCAAAAGGCGATGGTTACCCAAAGAGAAAACTGCCGCAGTCGACAAAGAGCAAGCCAAGGAAAGCCCAGCCGATCAAGCCAGGAGGGCAGCCAAAGGGAAAGTCAAAGTTTCTGCACCGGTTAACATGGTGTTCGTGTTACCAACCCAAGTTCAGTGCTCCTGAAGCCGATACAGACACCATTGAGGACGACCTAGCAAAGCTAGCAATCTCACCGAACCAGGCCATCTTCGACAAGCCCGAGGGAACTGAAAGTCGGCACTTGAAACCATTGTACGTTAAAGGATTCGTCAACGGCAAGCCGATTTCCAAAATGCTAGTTGATGGGGGAGCCGCAGTCAACCTCATGCCCTACGAAACATTCAGAAAACTAGGCAAGGGGGCCGAAGACCTGATAAAGACCAACATGGTGCTCAAGGACATCGGCGGCAACCCATCGGAGACCAAAGGTGTCCTCAACGTCGAACTGACCATCAGCAATAAGACCGTGCCCACAACATCCTTTGTCATCGACGGGAAGGGGTCTTACGGCCTACTGCTCGGAAGGGACTAGATACACGCTAACTGCTGCATCCCTTCTACAATGCATCAGAGCCAGATCCAATGGGACAGCGACAAGATCGAGATCGTACCAGCCGACAGGTCAGTCAGTGTCGTCAGTGCTGATTTGCCACTTTGGGAAATCGAAGGCATCGATTATTTGTCCGGAAAAATCTGGCAAGCCGATTTTCTAAATGTGTCCAATTCCACAATACAGCCGATTGGAGATGACGAGCCGCAGCTGCTACTTTGAACAAGACATGGTGGAGGGCTCAAGCGTCTTTGGCATGGACACCGCAGACGAATACGATGGCAAGCTCGGGCAAGGTTTCACGTCGGCTGACGAATTAGAGGAAATTGACATCGGCTCTGGTGACAAGCCGAGGCCGACGTACATTAGCAAAAATCTGTCTCCTCATTGTAGATCCCAGCTTATTGAGTTGTTAAAAGAATATAAACATTGTTTTGCCTGGGAGTACTATGAGATGCCCGGCCTCAGCCGATCAATAGTGGTCCATCAGTTGCCGATTAAGGCATGCTATCGGCCATTCAAACAGCCTCCCAGGAGGTTTAAGGCTGATATGTACGATGCAATTAAAGCCAAAATCACTCGACTATACGATGCGGGATTCATTCGGCCTTGTCGATACGCCGAGTGGATCTCAAACATTGTCTCAGTCCTGAAGAAAAATGGTAAACTTAGGGTGTGCATCGATTTTTGAGATTTAACAAGGCCACCCCTAAAGACGAATACCCAATGCCGATAGCCGACATGCTCGTAGATGCCGCTTCGGGCCACAAAATTATTAGTTTCATGGATGGCAATGCAGGGTATAACCAAATATTTATGGCCGACGAGGACATCCACAAGACCGCTTTTCGATGTCTCGGTGCAATTGGCTTGTACAAGTGGGTAGTAATGATATTCGGCTTGAAGAATGTTGGGGCAATATATCAACGGGCCATGAACTACATTTTTCACGACATGATCGGCTCGCTAGTAGAGATATACATTGATGACGTGGTTGTCAAGTCAAGGGAGATAGAAGGCCATATAGCCGATCTGAGACAGGTGTTGGAGCGGACAAGGAAGTATGGCCTAAAGATGAATCCGCTTAAGTGTGCGTTCGGCGTATCGACCGGGCAATTCTTGGGATTTCTTGTCCATGAAAGAGGAATTGAAGTTACACTAAGAAGCATAAATGCTATTAGGACAATTCAACCTCCGAAGGACAAAAAACAACTCCAGTCATTGATCGGCAAGATAAACTTCATCAGACGGTTCATAGCCAATCTCTCAGAAAAGATGGAGCCATTCACACCAGTGCTTTGGCTGAAAGCCGACCAAACATTCACATGGGGGGCAGAGCAGCAAAAGGCGTTAGACAACATAAAGGGTTATCTGAGTTCCCCTCCAGTATTAATGCCTCCACAAAAAGGGATACCATTTAAGCTGTACCTATCAGCCGATGACAACTCAATCGGCTCCGTCCTGATCCAAGGGATTGAGGGCAAGGAAAAGGCCATCTTCTATCTCAGCCGACGGTTGCTGGACGCGGAAACAAGGTATTCACCTATGGAGAAGCTATGCCTATGCCTCTATTTTTCATGTACAAAGTTAAGGCACTATCTGCTATCCAACGAGTACATAGTAATCTGCAAGCCGACGTAGTTAAGTACATGCTATCGGCTCCAGTGCTCAAAGGAAGAATTGAGAAGTGGATTTTTGCCTAACAGAATTCGATCTGAGGTATCAGGCACCAAGGGCAGTCATGGGACAAGCCATAGCCGATTTCATTGTGGAGCACAGAAGCGACTCGATCGGCTCAGTTGAAATTATGCCTTGAATTTTGACGTTCAACGGCTCAGTTTGCACCAACGGCTGTGGCATCGGCTTGGTCATTATTTCGCCCAGGCGGCAAGCTTTGAGTTTGCTTTTGCTATCAACCCCCACGCTACAAACAACCAAGCCGAATACGAAGCCGTCCTTAAAGGATTACATCTACTCAAGGAAGTTGAAGCCGACGCCATCAAAATAATGGGAGATTCATTGTTGGTCATCAGCTAATTATCAGGAGAGTATGAATGCAAAAACGATGCGCTGATGGTCTATTATCGACAATGCCGGGAATTAATGGACGGTTTTCGGCTAGTTACTTTGAAACATATCCCAAGAGAGCAGAACACAGAGGCCAATGATTTGGCTCAGGGGGCATCGGGATATCGTCGACGGTGAAAGAAATTGACATAAACGTCGCCACCATTGCAGCCGATGATTGGAGGTTCGAAGTTTACAGCTATCTCAAAAAATCCTCTCAATCGGCTACAAGGAAGCTACGATACAAGGCATTAAGATATATTTTGCTCGATGAAGATCTGTACTATCGGACGATTGATGGTGTGCTACTCAAGTGTTTGTGAGCCGATCAGGCCACAGTGGCCATCGGAGAGGTGCATGAAGGGATCTGTGGAACACATCAATCGGCCCATAAAATGAAGTGGCACCTTCGCCGAGCAGGGTATTTCTGGCCGACGATGCTGGAGGATTGTTTCAAATATTACAAAGGCTGCCAGGATTGTCAGAAGTTTGGCACCATACAACGAGCACCAGCGTCGGCTATGAACCCAATTATTAAGCCTTGGCCGTTCAGAGGAAGGGGCATTGATATGATCGGCTAGATCAATCCACCCTCAAGCAAAGGGCATAAATTTATTCTGGTAGCAACAGATTACTTCACAAAGTGGGTGGAGGCGATTCCCCTCAAGAAAGTGGATTCTAAGAACGCAATCGAGTTTTTCAAAGAACAAATCATCTACCGATTTGGCGTTCCACAAACAATAACAGTAGACCAGGGATCTATCTTCATATCGGACGAGTTTGTTCAATTTGCCAACGGCATGGGGATCAAGCTGCTTAATTCTTCGCCGTACTATGCACAAGCCAATGGACAAGCCGAAGCCTCAAACAAGAGTTTGATCAAATTGATTAAGAGAAAGATCTCTGAGTACCCTAAACAGTGGCACAGCCGATTAGCCGAATCACTGTGGGTGTATCGGATGGCATGCCACGGGTCAATTCAAGTCCCTCCGTACAAGCTGGTCTACGGACATGAGGCAGTGCTACCATGGAAGAACGTCGTCGGCTCAAGGCGCATTCAGCTACAGGATCAACTCATAGCCGACGATTGTTATCACCTGATGGTGGATGAATCGGAAGATTTAGTCTTATCCAAGATGAGGGCCTTGGAAAAAGTAACAAAGGATAAAGAACGAGTAGCCAGACATTATAATAAAAAAGTGGTGCCTAAATCTTTCGCGGAAGGCGAACTCGTTTGGAAATTGATACTGCCGATTGGATCTAGAGATAACAAATTCAGCAAGTGGTCACCAAATTGGGAAGGGCCTTTCAAGATCCACAAATGCGTCTCTAAAGGAGCTTACATGCTAGAAGGTTGGACGGAGAAGTATTTGGAAGGGCTCTTAATGGAAAATACCTAAAGAAATACTACCCAAGCGTATGGATCAATTTGTGATTCGGCTCTGGTCGCTTAGCCGATTTACAATAGCCGATGTCTTGCTTCAACAAGGCATCGCCTTTAGGCGTTTTTACGCAACATTTTTTTCCCTAAGTTTTCTACGATCGACTAAACAGTGGCTGATAGCGACGGTAATGATGCGCGAACGGCTTGAATTCACAATTTTGTCGACAATGAAGCTATCAACAAAACTTGGGGGGCATATACATACACAAGCCGATTGCCAATTAAATGTCAAGTTCTGAAATTTTTTCAGCAGCTTCATAATCGACAGTTAATATAAGAACGTTTTAAAGCAACTGGTAGGTCGTACCAAAACACTGTATGAGGCCGGAGCTGATCTCATCCATGAGCACAAGGGCGAAAGGTTGAAAAAATATATTACAAGGGCCAGAGCCAATTACGCAATTTGGGCAGTTAGTCAGAATTACAGCATGTTACAAAAGTTCGGCGAATATATTTCAAGAGGCAGTCGATTTCATAATGTTAAAATGTTACAAGCTCATTGTTTTAAGAAATTGGCTATGGCCGACAACGCTGTTCGCCCGATCCGGTCTATCTCTTCAATAGCCCTGACGTCGTCGGCCTCAGACCCTGCCACTGGTCGGATGCCCTTCACCAAGTCTCGTAGATGTGCCACAGCCGCCTTGATGCTTTGGCGTTGAGTTTCGATTTCGGCTGGCAAGCTGGCCATGTACTCCTTGTGGACATCGATCTCGTTCATAACATGAACGAGATCGGCCATTAGCTGATCTTGACACGTGAGGAGTTTCTTGAGCATGGCCGCCGGCTCAGTTTTTAGGCCGTTGAAGGCGGCTTTCCGGTTCTCAATGGCATCCTTGGTCGACTGGAGGGTGCTCGACCGCGCCTGGTTCTCGCGGCGATTGGCTATCCGCCTGCCGTGCCCGTTCATACTTAAGCTAGTGGGCTTCCATGAAGGTGGCCGGCACAATAGCGTCGACTAGGACCTCCGGCAGCTGGCCTTGGATCTCTTTAAAGCGCGCGCGTATGGAACCGCTGTCGACCACCAGCGCATCTAGTGAGGCCTCCAGCCGGTTGCCGATGTTGGCTATGGTGGCCCTCAGGTCCTCGACCGGCGTCACCAACGCCTCCTCGCCGATTTCGCCGGACTCCTCGAACTCCGTCAGGTCAAAGTTTAGGAGGTCGGCTATGTTTTGCAGAAAAGAGAGATGATCAGAAGATGTTGAGTTGACAGAGCCGATCGTCAGATTTCAGTCAGCTTACCGTTGGCACCGGGGTCGGAGCGGTCGGCTCGGCTGGTTCGCCACCTGTAGCCGTCGGGGCCTCTTCGTCGGTGTCGTTGCCACCGCCCGCAGCAGTCACAACATGCTTGCTGGACGCCTGGGGGGCAGCCGATGGAGATCATGGGGACTGCAAAAGAAGAGTTAGCAGACGAGTCGGCTAATTTCTACAGATCAAATGGCAAGAGACGATTACCGATGGCACGGGACGTGAAGCGCGACCGGCCAATTTCTTGACATAAAAAGAATTGCTCGGTCAGATGCAAATGATATCAGTATGAAGCCGAACTTGGTGAAATAAGGGCTTACCAGCCAATTTCTCGCTGGGGGACTTGGGACCGGCGGGACGTCGGCTGGGGCATTGACGGACTCATGGCTCGAGCTCCTAGGTTCGGCCGCCGCACCAACAGCCGTCGACACTTCCTCGCTAGTGACGACGTCGAGGAACTGCGCAACGGCCGGGTCCAAGGGGGGAGACTATCGGTTGGCACTGCCGGGGTCTTCTCTTTCAGTTTCTTGGGGGCAGGCGCGGCCGATGGCCGTAGGAGTGGTGCAGCCATTTTCTTCTGGGCAATCGGCTCGCGCACCTGCCCTCGCAGCTACGACGCCAACTTCGACACTCCCCAGCCGATGGCCGACGGAGCGAGGCCGCCACCATCCAGAACACCTAGACGGTATTCGATGGGGCACCCTGAGTCGCTAACCGTCGACCGCTCTGTCTTTGTCTCCTGCAAACCAAAGGGCAAATGTTAATTGGCTACATCAGCCGATGATAAGGAGAGTAAAATCGTTTGGAATTCGAAGCTTACCGAAGGGATTTCTTCGGGCAGGAGCAGATCGACGTAATGTGATGACCGCTGGTGAAAGATGTGGCATTTGATTTTGGCCCACCATTGGTCGTAGGCCGCGCTCTTCCTGAGCGACAGGGTCATCACACCGATCTCGCCGAGGGGAGGGCCGGCTATATTCAGCAGCCGATGCATTATCAAATCTTGGGTTATCACTCCCCTCGTTTCAATCTTGTCGGCATAATAAAAGCCGGTGGGCATCTGCCCAAGACCGAACTGCCTCGCTGTCGATACCGGGTAATAGAACTCGTAGCTCCTAGCCACTGATCGACCCTGATGAATTCTGCTCGGCAAGATGCAGGGGGACAGAGCGGCGATGAACAGCTCCCTGCACCTTGGGTTATCGGCCGAGTTGATGTCTTCCCAATTGAAGTCGGTCGGCAACTCAAACAGTCCCTCATCCCGGTAGAAGTACCAGGCGCGATTCTCGCGAGACATCCCGTCGTAAAGGGCGACGAACCATTCGGCCAGCAGTTCGGCCGATTGCGTTGAGCCTGCATGAGCGGCTGCTGCTTCTCCGTAGCTCATGCACCTGGTGGTGGTGATCTGGTTGTCGTCTTCGTCTTCTATCGGCTCCAGCCTTGGGAATACGGCGTCTGTCAGAGGGAGCCGACCAGCCACCCTTTGAGTTGCTAGCACTAGCTAGATCTGAAGGAACCACCAGGGGCCGCCGGTGTTGATTGGGGCATTAGCGGCTATCTTCGCGGCGGCCTGATGTAGCATTTGATACAGATAGCCGAGGAGGTACTTCCCTAGTGCGAGCTTGCCCCCGTCGGCCAAGATTTTGGCTACGACTTGCCAGTTGGCAGTCGGCCCGCAGCTCGATCCACAAAACAAAAATTTTTCAAGTCACATCATCAGGAACGCGGCTTTCTCCCTGTGGTCGACGGGTCCATCTTTCATGTTCTGGGCGATGAAGCCGCTCCACCCACCGATGGCCTTAGTTTTGAACTGGTGCTGCCCTTTCGGCTCAGGTTGCTGGGGTTGGCCGACGATTCGATATCCAGCCCGGTTGTCATGTACACATCGGCCAATGTGACTATCATCGGCCCTTGTCGGAAGATGAAAGCACTGAAGCTATCATTCTAGAAATATGTTGCGGCCGATAGAAGCGGCTAATCCTTCTCCATGCTGGCAATGGATAGAGCCAAGCATTGGGCTATCCCGGCCTCCTCTCATTGAGGGTATTTGGCCGATTGCATCCTTTTGTACCACTCGACCCAGGCGGCGTCGGTGGTCGGCACTGATTTGAAAGTTCCGTTCCAATGGGTGAGGGATGGTTTGGTGGTGTTGAATGGGATCCTGTTGGTCTTGGCCATGATCACATCGGCTGGATCGATGTTGCCGATGGGGCCGAGAAAGAACCTCTGTGCTTGGGTTAAGTTGGGGATGAGCACTTGGTGTTACAGGTGATACAGTTCAAAAAAAAGAAAAAGCGCTAATTAAGAATGGTTGCATATTACCGTTTGAAGAAGGGAAAAGTGCTAATCAAAAATAAAACGGTTGAGTACGAGATGGAAGCAACATGGCTGGAGAAGTAAATCCGAATGGAAAAAAGAGTTCTGGATCAAACGGGTGTACCTCAGGGAACTCAGCAATGGGGGCTGGAACGAAAGTGATGGTTGGCCCGGCAGCTACAGCTGGTGCAGCGGTGGTGGCCGGTGCGACGGCGGCGCTTGACACGGCGACGGTGGAGGCCATTGGAGTTGTTGGGGGCGAAGATGAGGTTCGAGGCGCGAAGGACGCTGAGATTTGACAGACGCCGGTGGAACCACCGGAGAGGAGAGAGAAAGCAGAGGCTTGTGTGTGAAGGGATTGAGTGCGCTTTGAAGGCGTAAGTGTTTTGGCCGAGGAAAGTGGATATTTAAAGGGCACATGGGGGAAGCCAAAGCAGTTTAGGTCAAGAAAAGAGCGGGAGTTTGAACAGGCAAGCAAAATCCGTAACACTTCGTATCACGAACTTGGGGGCATGTGTTAACACTAAAATTTGGAAGTTGAATCCTTAAGTCTTTGCAAAAGCGAAGCAGAATCGGATCGGCTGGTTTGTTGGAGAAACAGAGGCCGCATCGGCCGAGAAATGATCGGCTGCGAGGCTAATCGGCTATGGTTGGATTGGACAAGGGCAGCCGATAGCCGATTCCAGGTCCGGGAGAGATAAAACCGTTTCTGGTGCAGTTGTTTGAAGATAAATAAAAGATTCGATTATTAGATTGCGCGTTAAATGATATTGCCATCTATGGATAGAGTCCTATAACGGCAATTGTATCTATGATTTAGGAGTTTGCTTAAACTGTTAAGTGTAGTGCGACGTGGGTCCTTCCCGGGATAATGTCATGTTTTAAATAATAGTTTAGATAGAGTCCAGGGTTTGTACACATAATTGTATCTTGGGTATAAATAGGACCCGAGCCCCCCTGTAATTAAACACAATCACAATCAATCAAACTTTTGGCGCATCGCCAACCCTTTTCTTCAGACGAGCAATTTGTTTGGCTACGGGCTGCATCGTTTTCATCCCCAAATCCAGGTAAATGCTTGTCATTAGTGGCATGATCTGCTGTTTCTAGTGCTTCCATCGTAATGACACATTAGATTCAAGAGTTTGTACCGCGCTATTTATCATATAGCGCATACAAATTAGACCAATGTTTAAATCTATCCTGCCATTGGCTAGTTCTGTCAAGAACTTGTAGCCAATAGGGCTAGATCTAAAGGTTAGCTGGTTTATATGCGATATCCACCGTCTCGAGAGGAATAAATCGGCTACAACATATCAGGTTCTTCTTTTTATACTTAATGTTGCATCGGGTTTGAACTATTAAGTCGTTTTTAGAACTACTCGGCTAGATTTATATTGTTTAGGGACAGTGCCAGGGTTTCAGCCGGCCTTATCTGCCTTGATATGTTTCTTTTAAAGGTTAATTAGATACGTGCCATTATAAATTAGCGTGGTTGGAAAAATGCCATTACTATTCAACAAATCGCAAATATGCCACTGGTTCTTGGGTAAAACTCTCTCCACGCCACTCGACGCACGAATCGTATTTGCGATTATAAATATGCCACTGTTTTTTTGGGTTAATTAGATACATGCCATTATAAATTTATGTGGAGAGAGTTTCACCCAAGAACCAGTGGCATATTTGCGATTTGTTGAATAGTAAAGCCATTTTTCCAACCATGCCAATTTATAATGGCACGTATCTAATTAACCCTTCATTTAATATATTTATTAGATTTATATTAGGACTGCATCTTATGCTAAGATCACATTCTTGTCGGACGTTACTAGCCAAAATCGGCCCACCATCAGCAGCCGACGGCCAATTTCCAGGCTATGCACCTGATTCAAGAATGATATCTTTCTATACGATTCATCGGAGTACTAGCCGATTCATTGTTAGTTTTTCAGTATCAGCTAGGTTATCGATTCATACATATATTATCCTTTACTGTATTTAGGTTAAACGATTGATGTTGTCTCGGTATAGCCGATCCATTCCAGTCGCTTGGCTTAAATATATTTTGGGATAGCATATATATGCTCATGGATTCCCTTAGCCGATCCCGTGGGGATCTAACCTAACACTTAACGCATATTCTCTCGTTTTTCTTGTTGGTTAACAGATCAAACCAACTGGCACGCCCTGTATAGCACAGGCAGCCGAGAAGGACCCTGCACTGGAGTCAAGCAGATCTCCCAGGCCAGCGCGTGAGAGAAATTTCTCATCAACAACTCCAAGAGCCCCAATGTTTCTCAGGACAACATCGTGCCTGTAAAGATGGAGCAGTTATCGGCTGAGCAGCAAGCCGATTACAAGAAGATGGTGGAAGAGCTCCAGGCCAACTACTTGCAATCATTCACCCAAACCAAATCCGGGGCTGTACATCAAAAGTACAAGTTCAGCATTGACGAACTCAAGGTATCCTCCTCCAGTGGATCAAAAGGCAAGCAAAAGGTGGAGGAGCCAATGCAGGAACAAGATTATTCGGCCTTGCATACCTTGCGAGGCCGGATCGACTCGGCCGTCCATCAGACGCTAGTCAACCAGAGTAGCATCCTTGTCAACACTCTCAACAACATGATCGCTACAGTGGTCGACGCCAAGATAGCTGACCAACTGCAACGGGGGCCGACGTACTTCACAGACGGCCAGTTTCCTGGTTATAGGACGTTGGCCACCCAGAATCGACCGATCCCACCGCCAACACAACCAGGGCCGCTAGGAGGGGTCCTCGGCCAGCCGAATCCAACTGAATCGGTTACAAGGCCAGTGATTACCATGCTGAACTGATAGCAACCACTGCCCCAGGATCAGATCGCTAACATGTTCAACGACAATCGGCAGTCAGAGATGATTGCCCAGATTGACCTGGACAGACGGTACAACGCCGGTGGCCGACAACTGTTCTCGGGACCACCAACGCCACCACCGGTGCATCAGCTGCCTCCCGCTGATCATCCACTCCACTACCCAGTATCAGGGAGGCCGTCAAGATCATCACTACAGGCCTCAGACGCCACCACCGCTGTATCGACAAGCACCCGCTCCGTATGACCCATATGAGTCGATACAGCAGGACAACCGGACTTGGGCCGATCTGATTGCAGATGTCATGCACGATCAATTCGGCCTCAAGCCAAAGGACTCAGGGAACATGCATCGGTATCCCTATCCAGAGCATTTCGAGCGGATTCCGTTGCCCAACCGATACAAGATCCCAGATTTTTCGAAGTTCCCAAGGCAAGACAACGTATCAACCTATGAGCACGTTAGCCGATTCTTGGCGCAGTGCGGCGAAGCATCGGCTATAGACGCCTTCAGAGTCTAGTTGTTCCCTCTGTCTCTTTCAGGATCGACTTTTACCTGGTTCTCCTCATTGCGTTACAACTCAATTCAGAGCTGGGCCAATCTCGAAAAAAAATTTCACAGCTACTTTTACTCCGGCAACCATGAAATGAAGTTGTCGGACCTTACCAGTATCAGGCAAAAGCACAACGAATTAGTTCAAGAAGACATCCAACGCTTCAGAGAAATGAGGAATCGATGCTACAGCTTGGTGCTATCAGATCTCCAGTTGGCCGATTTGGCCTTTCATGGCTTGATCGCGCCGATCCAAGAGCGATTCTCTGCGCATGACTTCGACAGTCTAGCCCACTTGGCGCAGAAGGCGAAGGCCCACGAGCAGGGATTCCAAGACACCAGGAAGGCCGTCAAAAACATAACTCAAGTCATCGTTGAGTCAGACTACGATTCCAATGACGATGACGCAGAAGTGGTAGCAGCCGAATGGGCCAAGAACAAAAAAGCCATCGTCTGCCAATGGCTGCTGAAGACGACCAAAGAAGAAAGATATGACTTCAACATCACTAAAGCCGATAGGCTCTTTGACTTGCTGCTCAAGGAGAAACAGATCCAGCTCCTTGAAAACCACGTGATCAAAATGGTGCCAGGACAGAATGGTGCACGGCTTAGTCGACACATCAATCGGGGCCAGGACAGAAGGCGAGCTGACTAAATATCACGCCGCGCCAATCAACATGGTGCGCCCCATTATCGGATCAGCTGACCAATGGCCAGTCCATGACGACAGCCGGCGCTGTCCTCAGCACCGGTCTCGACGGGAAGAAGTTCGTGATGAAGCACCTCGTCGGCGTGAGCTGGAAACCCAAAGCCGCCGGTACGAGGCAAGCCACAACAGTGCCGATCCGCACTGACATTGTGATTTTTCCAGGTACTGCTGGGAATCCGGCATGAGGCTGCCGACACTGGACGACTGCCCAGCATGCAACGATCGCTGCGACGAGCACAGGAGCTCATCGGCCGTAAGCCCAACCTAGTTCGTCCCTAGAGCCGTTCGGCTAAATCAGTGGCGACGGTCCATCCATGATCGGCTCGGCCCAATCCATCAAGACTTCTTCGTCGATGTAGACAACGATAACAACCGTGACGACGAAGACGCCGACGATGAGGAATCGGTCAATCCCCAATGGTGTCCGTCTCGATCTCTTCACAAAGACGCGAAAAGAAGAGTTCGATGACTCAAGCGTTGAAGGGAGGAAAGATGAAGTTCGGCAAATGATCCAAGATCAGCGCCGTCAGTTGGGTAAGATCAAAAGGCGATGGGTCCCCAAAGAGAAAACCGCCGCAGCCGACGAGGAGCAAGCCAAGGAGAGTTCAGCCGATCAAGCCAGGAGGGCGGCCAAAGGGAAAGGCAAAGTTTCTGCATCGGTCAACATGGTGTTCATATTGCTAGCCGAATTCAGTGCTCCTGAAGCCGATGCAGACACCATTGAAGATGACTTGGTGAAACGAGCAATCTCACCGAACCAAGCTATTTTTGACAAACCCGAGGGGACCGAAAATTGGCATCTAAAGCCGTTGTACGTTAAAGGATTCGTCAACGGCAAGCCAATGTCAATTTTGCTAGTTGATGGGGGAGCCGCAGTCAACCTAATGCCCTATGCAACATTCAGAAAACTAGGCAAAGGAGCCGAAGACCTGATAAAAACCAATATGGTGCTCAAAGACTTCGGCGGAAACCCATCAGAAACCAAGGGCGTCCTGAACATCAAACTGACCATCGGCAATAAGACCGTGCCCACAACATTCTTTGTTATCGACGGGAAGGGGTCTTATAGCCTGCTGCTCGAAAGGGACTGGATACACGCTAATTATTGCGTTCCTTCTACAATGCATCAGAGCCTGATCCAATGGGATAGTGACAAGATTGAGATTGTACCAGCCGACAGGTCAGTTAGCGTCGTCAGTGCCGATTTGCCGCTTTGGGAAATCGAAGGCATCGATTATTTGTCTGGGAAAATCTAGCAAGCCGATTTTCTAAATGTGTCCAATTCCACAATATAGCCGATTGGAGATGACGAGCCATAGCTGCTGCTTTGAACAAGACATGGTGGAGGGCTCAAGCGTCTTCGGCATGGACACCGCAAACGAAAACGATGGCAAGTTAGGGCAAGGCTTCACGTTAGTTGACGAATTAGAAGAAATCGACGTCGGCTCTGGTGACAAGCCGAGGCCGACATATATTAGCAAAAATCTATCTCCTCATTGTAGATCCTAGCTTATTGATTTTTTAAAAGAATACAAAGATTGTTTTGCTTGGGAATACTTCGAGATGCTCGGCCTTAGCCGATCAATAGTGGTCCATCAACTGCTGATTAAGGCAGGCTATCAACCATTCAAACAGCCTCCCAGGAGGTTTAAGGCCGATATGTATGATGCAATCCAAGCCGAAATCACTCGGCTACACGATGCGGGATTCATTCGGCCTTGCCGATACGCCGAGTGGGTCTCGAACATTGTCCCTGTGTTGAAGAAAAAGGTAAACTTAGGGTATGCATCGATTTCAGTGATCTAAACAAGGCCACCCCTAAGGACGAATACCCAATGCCAATAGCTGATTTGCTCATCGATGCTGCTTCAGGCCACAAGATTATTAGTTTTATGGACGGCAATGCAGGTTATAATCAAATATTTATGGCCGAAGAAGACATCCACAAGACTGCTTTTTGGTGTCCTGGCGCAATCGGCATGTATGAATGGGTGGTAATGACATTCGGCCTGAAGAATGCTGGGGCAACATATTAACGAGCCATGAACTACATTTTTCATGACATGATCGGCTCACTAGTAGAGATCTACATTGATGACGTAGTTGTAGGGTCTAGGGAGATAGAGGGCCATATAGCCGATCTGAGACAAGTGTTAGAGCGGATGAGGAAATATAGCCTGAAGATGAATCCACTTAAGTGTGCATTCGGCGTATCGGCTGGGCAGTTCCTGGGATTTCTTGTTCATGAAAGAGAAATTGAGGTTACGCCAAGGAGCATAAATGCTATCAAGACAATTCAGCCTCCGAAGGACAAGAAACAACTCCAGTCGTTGATTTACAAGATAAATTTCATCAGACAGTTCATAGCCAATCTCTGAGAAAAGATGGAGCCGTTCACATCATTGCTTCGGTTGAAAGCCGATCAAGCATTCACTTGGGGGGCAGAGCAACAAAAGGCTTTGGACAACATCAAGGATTATCTGACTTACCCTCCAGTTCTAATGCCTCCACAAAAAGGGATACCGTTTAAGCTGTACATATCAGCCGATGACAAGTCAATCGGCTCCATTTTAATTCAAGAAGTTGAGGACAAAGAAAAAGCCATCTTCTATCTCAGCCGACGGTTACTAAACGCAGAAACAAGATATTTGCCTAAGGAGAAGCTATGCCTATGCCTCTATTTTTCATGTACAGAGTTAAGGCATTATTTGCTATCCAACGAGTGCACGATAATCTACAAAGCCGATGTAGTTAAGTACATGCTATCGGCTCCAGTGTTGAAAGGAAGAATTGGGAAGTGGATTTTTGCGCTAACAAAGTTTGATTTGAGGTATCAGGCACCCAGGGCAATCAAAGGACAAGCTATAGCCGATTATATTGTGGAGCACAAAAATGACTCGATCGGCTCAGTGGAAATTATGCCTTGGACTTTGACATTTGACGGCTCGGTTTGCACCCTGCGGTATCGGCTTAGTCATTATTTCACCCACGGGGGTAAGTTTTGAATTTGCTTTCGCTATCAACCCCCACGCTACAAACAACCAAGCAGAATACGAAGCTGTCCTTAAAGGATTACATCTACTCAAGGAAG
The DNA here is from genome assembly GCA_019925245.2 of Oryza australiensis. Taxonomy (NCBI): domain Eukaryota; kingdom Viridiplantae; phylum Streptophyta; class Magnoliopsida; order Poales; family Poaceae; genus Oryza; species Oryza australiensis. The sequence goes on from JAIFGZ020000565.1 coordinate 4,589,330, forward strand.
TTGAAGCAGACACCATCAAAATAATGGGAGATTCACTGTTGGTCATCAGCCAATTATCAGGAAAATACGAATGCAAAAATGATGTGCTGATGGTCTATTATCAGCAATGTCGGGAATTAATGGACGGTTTTCGGCTAGTTACTTTGAAACATATCCCCAGAGAGCAGAACACAGAAGCCAATCATTTAGCTCAAAGGGCATCGGGCTATCGGCCGATGTTGAAAGAGATTAACATAGAAGTTGCCACCATTACGGCCGATGATTGGAGGTTTGACGTTTGCAGCTATCTCAAAAACCCCTCTCAACCGACTACAAGGAAATTATGATACAAGGCGTTAAGATATGTTTTGCTCGATGAAGATCTGTACTATCGGACGATCGATGGTGTGCTACTCAAGTGTTAGGGAGCCGATCAGGCCAAAGTGGCCATCGGAGAACTGCATGAAGGGATCTGTGGCACGCATCAATCGGCCCACAAAATGAAGTGGCTACTTCGCCGAGCAGGATATTTCTGGCCGACAATGCTGAAGGATTGTTTCAAGTATTACAAGGGTTGCCAGGATTGTCAGAAATTTAGCACCATACAATGAGCACCAGCGTCGGCTATGAACCCAATTATTAAGCCTTGGCCGTTCAGAGGATGGGGCATCGATATGATCGGCCAGATCAATCCACCCTCAAGTAAAGGGCATAAATTTATTCTGGTGGCGACAGATTATTTCATAAAATAGGTGGAGGCAGTTCCTGTAAAGAAAGTGGATTCTAAGGACGCAATCGAGTTTGTCCAAGAACATATTATCTACCGATTTGAAGTCCCACAAACGATAACAATAGACCTGGGATCTATCTTCGTATCGGATGAGTTTGTTCTGTTTGTTGATGGCATGGGGATCAAGTTACTTAATTCTTCGCCGTACTACGCACAGGCCAACGGGCAAGCTGAAGCTTCAAATAAAAGTTTGATTAAATTGATTAAAAGGAAGATCTCTGAGTACACCAAACAATGGCACAGTCGATTAGCCGAATTACTATGGGCATATCGGATGGCATGCCATGGATCAATTCAAGTCCCTCCGTACAAGCTGGTCTACAGGATCAACTCACTGCCGACGATTATTATCACTTGATGGTGGACGAATCAGAAGAATTAATTTTATCCAGGATGAGGGCATTGGAAAAAGTTACAAGGGATAAAGAACGAGTAGCCAGACATTATAATAAAAAAGTGGTGCCTAAATCTTTCGAGGAAGGCGAACCCGTTTGGAAATTGATACTGCCGATTGGATCTAGGGATCACAAATTCAGCAAGTGGTCGCCAAATTGGGAAGGGTCATTCAAGATCCACAAATGCGTCTCTAAAGGAGCTTACATGCTAGAAGGGTTAGACGGAGAGGTATTTGGAAGGGCCCTTAATGGAAAATACCTGAAGAAGTACTACCCAAGTATATGGATTGTCGAAACTTGGTTTCGGCAATATAATTTCTGGGGTCGCAGTCGAGATCGCCAAGCACAATGGGTTAGAAGGAGAAGAAGATTTAGACAGGTTCAGGCCCTCTCGTGAGGTAATACCCTACTCCTGTTTCGGTGGATTCGATCCGCGGAGTGTCTTTATTGATCTCGTGATCTAAAGCTCTTGTTTATGAAGTTATATCTCAGATCTAATGTTGGAATATCCCTCAAGGGACGCCCCTTACCCCCCTTATATAGTCTTGGGAGGAAGGGTTTACAAGTCGGAAACCCTATCTTACTCTAAGTCGGTTTCCTCAATCTTACCAAACCGTGACTATAGGCCGATTGCCTTATCTCTATTGGCAACCGTAACACCCAAGTCAAGTTCGGCTTACAGATATAGCAGGCACAATCTATCCCTACCTCCAGTCGGATAAGCTTGCCAAGTAGATACCCGATTGCCAAGTAGATACTGCCGATTGGATCTAGGGATCACAAATTCAGCAAGTGGTCGCCAAATTGGGAAGGGTCGTTCAAGATCCACAAATGCGTCTCTAAAGGAGCTTACATGCTAGAAGGGTTAGACGGAGAGGTATTTGGAAGGGCCCTTAATGGAAAATACCTGAAGAAGTACTACCCAAGTATATGGATCAACTCATGATTCGGCTCTGGTTGCTTAGCCAATTTATGACAGCCGATGTCTTGTTTCAATAAGGCATCGCCGTTAGGCATTTTTATGCAATATTTTTCCCCTAAGTTTCCTACGGTCGGCTAATGATTGGCCAATAGCGACGGCAATGAGGTGCAAATGGCTTGTATTCACAATTTTGTCGACACCGAGGCTAACAACATAATTTGGGGGGCATATACATACTCAAGCCGATTACAAAATTGGGTGTCTAGAAACTTTTGTTTTAAGCTTTCTAATCGGCGGTCAATATAAAGGTGTTTCAGGCGTTAAGATCGATGGTCGTGGCGTGGTTTTGGAATCGGCAAACGTGACGTAACACAGACGGCCAGAGCCAATTTCAGCATAGGCAATTTAGAATTGACAGTCATACCGAGATAGTGCATGCGGCCGGAGCCGATCTCGTTTACAAGCACAGTTGCAAAAATTGACAAGTTATGCTAAACAAGGCAATAGCCAAAGCCGATTACAAAATTTGAACAGTTGATCAGAGTTAAAGCCCATTACAAAATTTCGGCAGATATATTACATAGAACAGTAGCCGATTTCAAAATTCTAAAATATTACAAGAGAGTTCATTTCTTCAGGAAATCGGCTATAGCCGACAACGTCGTCCGCCTGATCTTGTCCACCTCCTCGATGGCCTTGACGTCGTCAGCTTCGGACCCAACCACCGGCCGAATGCCTTTCACCAAGTCCCAGGGATGTGCCACAGCCGCCTTGATACTTTGACGTTGAGCGTCGATTTTGGCTGGCAAGCTAGCCATGTACTCCTTGTGGACGTCGATCTCATTCGTGACTTGAATGAGATCGGCCATCAGCTGGTCCTGACGTGAGAGGAGCTGCTCGAGCTTGGCTGCTAGCTCGGTTTTCAGGCGGTCGAAGGCGGCCTTTTGACCCTCGATGGCTTCCTTGGTCGACTGGAGGGTTGCCGACCGCATCTGGTTTTCGCGACGGTCCTCTATTCACTATCGTGCCCGCTCGTATTTGAGTTGGTGGGCTTCCAAGAAGGTGGCCGGCACGATGGCATTGGCTTGAGCTTCCGGCAGCTGGCCTTGGATCTCCCTGAAGTGTGCGCGGATCGAGCAGCTGTCGACTACCAACGCGTCCAGCGAAGCCTCCAGCCGGTTGCCGATGTCAGCTAGGCTAGCCCTCAGGTCCTCGGCCGGCGTCACCAACGCCTCCTCGCCGATCTCGCCAGACTCCTCGAACTCTGACAAGTCAAAATTGAGGAGGTCGGCTATGTTCTGCAAAGAGAAGATGATGATTAGAAAAGAATTGTTAAGTTGGCAGAGCCGATCATAAAATTCAATCGGCTTACCTTGGGCACTAGGGTCGGAGCAACTGGCTCGGCTGGTTCGCCGCCTGCAGCCGTCGAGGCCTCATCATCGGCGCCATTGCCACCGCCCACGACAGCCACGGCGTTCTCACTCGATGCCTGGTGGGCAGCCGATGGTGATCGAGGAGGCTGCGAAAGAAGTGTTAGCTGTCAAGTCGGCTGAAATGCGTGAACTAGGATGCGGGAGATGGTTACCATTGGAACGCGACACTAGATACGGCCGGCTGGCTTTTTGATCTGGAAAGGGCATGATCGGCTGAGTATATAGCGATGTCACACTAAGATCGATTTTAGTAAGGTAAAAGCTTACCGATGGTCTCTTCGTCGGAGGGCTTGGTGTCGGTGGATCGTCGGCCGGGGGATTGTTGGAGTTATGATTTGACCTGCTAGACTCAGCCGCTGTCCCAACGGCTGTCGGTATCTCTTCATCGGCCACCTGGTCGTCAAGGTATTGAGCGACAACTGGGTCTACCGAGGGAAGGCTGTCGGCCAGTGCGATCGGCTTCTTTTCCTTCAGCTTCTTTGGGGCAGGCGCGGCCGATGGCTATGTAGGAGGCACGGCTCTTTTGTTCTGAGCTATCGGCTTGCGCATCTGCCCGCGTAGCAAGGACGCCAGCTTCGGTGCTCCCTAGCCGATCGCCGATGGAGCAAGGCCGCCCCCCTCCAGAACACCTAGGTGGTATTCAATGGGGACCCCGGAGTCACTCACCGTCGGCCGTTCCGTCTCGGTCTCCTGCAAACCAAAGGGGACAAGTGTTAATCGGCTACATCGATCGATGATAAGAAAAGAGGAATCATCTGGGGCCTGAGACTTACCGAGGGGATCTCGGCGGGCAGTAGCGAGCCGACGTAGTAGGAGGATCGTTGGTGAAAGAGGTGGCGTTTGATCTCAACGCACCATCGGCTGTGAGCTGTGCTCTTCTTGTACGCTAGCGTCATCTTGCTGATACTGCCAAGGGGTGGGCCAGCTATGTTCAACAATTGATTCATGATCAATGGTTGATTCACAAGCCCCCTGGTCTCGATCTTGTCGGCATAGTAACAGCCGACTAGCAGTTGCCCAAGACCAAATTGCCTTGCAGCCGATACCGGGTAGTAGAATTCATAACTCTTGGCCACTGATCGGCCTTGGTGTATCCCGGTCGACAGGATGCAGGCAGTCAGGCGGCAATGAACAGTTCTATGCACCGGGGGTTGTCAGCTGAGTTGATATCATCCCAGTTGAAGTTGGCTGGCAGCTCGAACAGTACCTGGTCCCGGTACAAGTACCAGGTCCGATTGTCGTTGGCAAGCCCGTCATACAAGGAGATAAACCATTCGGCCAGTAAATTGGCTGACTGCCTCGAGCCCGCGTGCACAGCCGTTGCTTCTCCATAGCTCGTGCACCTGGTGGTGGTGATCTCGTTACCATCATCATCTTCAATCGTTTCCAATCTTGGGAACGCCGCCTCAGTCAGGGACGGCCGACCAGCTACTTTCTTGGTAATCAGCACAAGCCAGATTTGGAGGAACCACCAGGGGCCGCCGGTGCTGACAGTAGCGTTGGAGGCTATCTTCGCAGCAGCTTGGTGCGGCGTTTGATACAGATAGCCGAGGAGGTACTTCCCTAGTGCGAGCTTATTCCCGTCTGCTAGGGATTCTGCTACGACTTGCCAGTTGGCGATTGGTCCGTAGCTTGAGCCACAGAACAAGAACTTCTCGAGCCACATCATAAGAAACGCGGCGTGTTCCCTGTGGCCGATCGATCCATCCTTCATGTTTTGAGCAATGAAGTCGCTCCATCCGCCGATGGCCTTGGTCTTGAACTGGTGTTGTCCTTTTCGGTTCAGATCTTCGGGGTTAGCCGACGCCAGGATGTCCAGTCCGGTTGTCATGTATACGTCAGCTAACGTAATCGTCGTCGGCCCCTGCTGGAACATGAAGGCATTGAGGCTGTCGTTCCAGAAGTCTGTTGCAGCCGACATCAGTGGCTCATCTTTCTCCATGTTGGCCACAGATAGGGCTAGGCATTGAGATATTCCTATTGCTTCCTAGTAAGTTTGTTTGGCCGATTGCACCCTTTTGTACCACTCAATCCAAGCGGCATCTGTGGTCAGCCACGACTTGAAAGTGCCTGCCAAATGGTTCAGAGACGGCTTCCTGGTGTTGTAAGGCATCCTATCGGTTTCGGCTATGATTACATCGGCTGGGTCAGTGTTGCCGATGGGGCCGAGAAAGTACCTCTTTTCTTTGGTCAAACTTGGGATGACCACTTGATGTGACAGGTGCTACAGTTTGGAAAAGAAGAAATTGCTAATCAAGAGTAGCTGAAGGCATGATGAACGCAACAATACTAGGAGGCATGGCTGTAAAGGAAATCTGAAGAAAAAGAGTTTTAACCGATGAGCGTACCTCGGGGAACTCGGCAGCGGCGGCAGCCGGTGCGGCGGTGGCAACCGGTGCGGCGGTGGCAGCTGGTGCGGCGGCGGCAGCCAGTGCGACGGTGGCGCTCAATGCGTTGGCGGTGTTGGAAGCCATTGGAGTCGTCGGAGACGGAGCTGAGTCCTGATTCGTGAGGAGCGCCGGGATGTGATGCAGAGCACCGGTGAGTCGCCGGAGAGGAGAGAGGAAAAGGAAGCTTGCTTACGAAGTGTTTGAGTGCGTTTTGAAGGTGTGATCATTTTGGTCGAGGCAAAGGGCTATTTAAAGGGCACTTGGGGCAGCCGAAACGGTTTAGGTCAAAAAAGGGCGGGAGTTTGAACAGGCAACAAATCCGCAACACTTCGTATCACGGACTTGGGGGGCATGTGTTAACACCTAAATTTGGTAATTGAATCCTTAAGTCCTGGCAAGGATGAAGCAGAATTGGATCGGCTGGTTTGACGGAGAAACAGAAGCCGCATCGGCTCAGAAGCGATCGGCTGTGAAGTCAGTCGGCTAAGGTTGAATCGGACAAGAGCGGTCGATAGCCGATTCAAGGTTTAGAGAAGATAAAACCATTTCTGGTGCAGATGTTTGAAGATAAATAGAAGATTTGGTTATCAGTTTGTGCGTTAAAAGATATTGCCATCTATGGATAGAGTCCTGTAACGGCAATTGTATCTGTAAATTAGGAGTTTGTTTAAACTATTTATTGTAATGCGGCATGGGTCTTTCCCGGGATATCGTCGTATTTTAAATAGTAGTTTAGATAGAGTCCAGGGTCTGTACAGATAATGTTATCTTGGGTATAAATAGGACCCGAGACCCCCTGTAAAATGACACAATCAATCAATCAATCAAACAATCTTCGGCGCATCGCCAAACCTTTTCTTTAGACGAGCAATTGATTTGGCAACGGGCTGCATCGTTTCGATCCACAAATCCAGGTAGATGCTTGTCATTAGTGGTATGTTCTGTTGATTCTAGTGCTTCCATCGTAATGAGACATTAGATTCAGGGGTTTATACTGCGCTATTTACCATATATCGCATATAAACTAGAGCAATGTTTAGATCTATCCTGCCATCGGCCAGTTATATCAAGAACCCGCAGCCGATAGGGCTAGATCCAAAGGTTGCGCTAGTTTATATGCGGTATCCATAGTCTCGAGAGGTATAAATCAGCTACAACATATCAGGTTGTTCTTTTTATACTTAATGTTGCATCAACATTGAACTATTAAGTCGTTTTTAGAGCTTCCAATGATCTGTTTGGTTAGATTTATATGTTTAGAGACAGTGCCGGGGTTTCAGCCGGCCTTATCTGCCCTGATATATTTTTAGTATGTTTATTACTAGATTTATGTTAGGCCTGCCTCTTGTATTAAGATCCCTTCTTATCGGACATCATAAGCCGAAATCGACGTGCTATCAACAGCCGACGGCCGATTTCCCAGGCTAAGCATATTTGGTTCAAGAATTATATCTTTTCATAAGAATCATGGGAGTACTAGCCGATCCATAGTTAAATTTCCAGTATCGGCTAGGTTATCAATACATATATTGATTATCCTTTACTGTATTTGGGTTAAGCGACTGATGTTGTCTCGGTATAGCCGATCCATTCCAGTCTCTTGGCTTAAATATATTTTGGGATAGCATATATATGCTCATGGATTCCCTCAGCCGATGCAGTGGGGATCTAACCTAACACTTAATGCATATGTCTTTGTTTTTCTTGTTGGTTAACAGATCAAACCAACTGGCACGCCTTGTACTGCAAAGGCAGCCGAGAAGGACCTGCACTAGAGCTAAGCATATCTCCCAGGCCAGCGCGTGAGAGAAATTTTTCGTCAACACACTCTAGATTGATTGATCAAGGCCTGGTGGACAGCATAGTCAATTCTATCCTGTAGATTGTTCAGCTCTGGGCCTTCCTCCTGCTTGGTGTCCTGAGTCTTGCCACCTTTGCCAGAGCTTGACTCGGGCTCATCATCACCTGGTAATTTTATCTTGTACCTTTGGACGATGGGGTTTGACCGAATTTGGACAAAGGAGTGCAGATACTGGCTCTGCAGTTTTTTCATCATCTCCTCAATCTCGGCCTTTTGCTCTGGTGTCAGTTTGTCCATTGTGACAGGAATGATGTTTTCTTGGTTAACCTCAGAGGTTTTGATGTCAACCATCGCGTCTGGCATAATCACGTCCCACTGGGCGTGCCAAAAGCGTGTTGATCCCAAATCGTGCCGAAAATATGTTGACTTGGAAAATCACGCACTGGCCTGAGAGGTTTGCTTTACTCTAGTGCAGGTCCAAAATATTGCTTCTTAGGTTCGTTGGTGTGCCAGTTGGTTTGATCCTGCAACCAACAAGAAACAAAGAGAGAAAACAAGTGTTATTCTGTAAACGATAGCCGATTGGCTGGTGGCCGATGACGTATCATTTGGTTTTAAGCCGATGTGGTATGCACTGAATTGGTCAGGGTAAATTAAATCTAGTCGAACGGCTGTAGATATTCATAATATATAATCTAAATATCAAAATACATTTAAACTAAGTGATTGGGATAGATCGGTAGTGTACTAAGACAGTATAAACCACTTATGATCAAAAGTACCTTAATATGCAGATTATATATATTTATAGCATAGCCGATGTTATAGATCTAACGTGTATCGGCTAGTGCTCTTATACCACCACTAAGATATTAATATAAACTAAATACATTAAACGGGAATCGATCAAGTGTTAGGATAGCCTAACAGATCGATAACAAGCTTAACATATTTACTTACAGTGAGATCTTGATATAAAGGGCAGCTTTAGCATATCAGGTAAACATAAAATGAACAAGATAGCTAAAACAGGTAAGATCGGCTAAAACCCCGATGCTATCTCTAATAGTAATCATAAAACAAGATAGATGTTATGATTCTACATATTACTTAATAGGTCGGACTCAACCGATGCAGCATTAAGTGTAAGAAGAAGCATAAGATCTAGACAAGTTGATGAAAACCTTTCAAGATAGTGGATACATTATATAACCTATGTCCAAAATGGTTTCTAGCCCTATCGGCTATTATCTATTAGCATAGACTATATAACGTATATGATAACTCGATGAGTTACGTAAATAGGATTAGAGTATCATAATGATGAAAGCACTAATTCTGAGAGCGCAAGCCGCCATAACAAGCTTTACCTTTCGCTGAAGATCAAACTCGATGCAGCCTAACTAGAAGCAAGAACTCATCAAAATAGCTAAAAGGAAAAAGGTGGCGATGCGCCGAAGGTTGTATTGAACTGGTTGTTGTTGATTTACACAGTCTTGGGTCGTATTTATACCCAGATACAAGACAAATCCTTGACGGACATGATTCCTATCTCTATTACAATTTAAATTATAGATACATGCCTAAAACAGACTCTCACCAACATTATCTATAAGGAAACTATTTAAAATAACCTAACTAACAGATACAATTGCCTTCTTTGGACTCTATCCATGTACGGCAATTGTCATGAAGCACTTCAAATGAATTCGAAGATGATTCCAATATTATCTCATCGGAATTGGCTATGTTGGCTTATCTTGTCGATTCGGTACCGCCGACGATCACCTTAGCCGATTCGGTCATCATCGACAAACTCCCTAGCCGATTCGATGCACTTAGCGTGTGCTTTGTTTTCGAAAGAACCCGATTCCCTCCAAAATGGCTTCGGCCTTAGCTCCAAATCTGATAATTAGCTTACCAAATTTGGTCGTTAACACTCGACCGCCGCCCCATGCCCACGCATCTCCCGCACCGCCTCGCACCGCCCCACTCCACCCCCGCACTTCGCGCACACCCCCGCCCATTGCCCGCATGCGCAAAAACGATCGAACAACCAGATCTGCTATTTTTGGCCGCCCGCCATATCCATCGCCTCAAACCACCACCGTATCTACTCCCCACATCCATATAAATCATCCTCGGGCTCAGTCGATTCCTTTTCCCCAACCAATTGCGTGAATCCAAGTCTCTCGTGCGCCCGCACCGTGAAGCCCTAAGCCACCGCCCTTTTTCCATCTCCAGCCACAAAATTCACCATCTCCACCACTTGCCGCTTCAATCCTCCGCCACCGTCGGTATCGCTATTGCCCAAAGGCCGTCGGCCACCGCTTTTACTTTTTTTCATTGTTTAATCTCACCAGCCGATGTCGTCTTCCCCATCTCCGGCAACCACAGTGAGCACTCTCTCTCTCGCCCTCATTTTCCCCTCTCTTCGGTCGTTCCCGAGCCGTGTCATGCCTCGCTGCCACCTCGCGCCCGCACGCATTTACACGCGCGCCTCCTCCATTGCTCGTCGGTGGCCTTATGGCCCCTTGCGCTGCTCAGCGCCGCCGTTGGCCCGGACCGCCTTTCGGCCGTCGGATCGCCCTTGGGTCGATCCGAGCCATCAGTCCCCATGGCCGCCCGATACCCTTCAGGGTGATCTGGGCCATCCACGTGGCGGCCGACGTGGCTGCCAGCCATGCCGCCGCGTCAGCTAGTCGTTCCCCATGGCCGCCCACGTGGCAGCCACGTGGTGGACCCATGGACCGATCCTTGTGGACCGGGTTCATCGTGAACCCGTGCGCCACTACCACCGTGGCTAACGTCGCCCCGCCCGCCGACATCGGCCTCGCCGCCGACGTCGCCCTTGCCCGCCGACGTCATCCGAGCCTTTTCCTTTGTAAAATAATTAAGAATTATGCAATAAATTATTTTAATTTCCAAAATTTATTTAAATGGTTCAAAACTTCTAAAATTCATATCTAATCCATACAAACTCCAAATTGGTCCATTCAAATTGCAAAATTTATCTAAAATTGAGCTCCAAATGTTTGTTTACATTCCATGTATTGTTTATTTGGTTTTATTAGGGTTTTTTCTCGTTTTGTATGTCAGCGTGTAGATTCCGTCATTTCTAAAGTTCACACTCGCGAGGAAAAGAGCCAAGAAGATTGTTTGAAGAAGCAAGGCAAGTCACACTTCCCTTGAAGCATATTGAACGTATTTTTACAAATGTTTTATGTTTGCAAATAAAGTGCATGTTTTGCTAATTACATGGGAAGATGGAATTACCTATCTGTTTGCTTGTGCCATATTTACTTGTTATCCGTTCTTTGTTAGCCTTGGCTGATTAATTTGACTAGCTTTAGTCACTTATGTCGACTTTTGTTAGAATTATATGCTTAGCCATATTTAATTACCACTAGCTCACCAAATGGGATAATTACACTGAGCTGCAAGCTCAAAACACCTGGCCAAACTTATTGGTCATAATTATCCCAACTAAAATATGACTTAATGGTGGGTTGTGGGTGCATGGTTTTGATTGTCGCACCCATGGAAATTAAGGACCGGGTTCATGGGAAACCCTAGAAGACTTATAGTGCTTACTACTAGCAAGAATGGGCAACTCCTGGACTTGTAGTGTAGCTTTCCTCTAGCCGACTGTGGAGATTATGGCAATGGGGTATCTACATGGCAAGCTTATCCGACTGGAGGTAGGGATAGATTGCGCCTGCCATATCTGTAAACTGAACATGACTTGGGTGTTACAATTGCCGATAGAGATAAGGCAATCGGCCTATAGTCACGGTTTGGTAAGATTGAGGAAACCGACTTAGAGTAAGATAGGGTTTCCGATTTGTAAGCCCTCCTCCCAAGACTATATAAGGGGGGTAAGGGGCGTCCCTTGAGGGATATCAGATATTTCGATAGGATATCATATGTTAGATCAGCTTTAAGCTTTGAGTTTTAGATCACGAGATCAATAAAGACACTCGGCGGATCGAATCCACCGAAATAGGAGTAGGGTATTACCTCACGAGAGGGCCTGAACCTGTCTAAATCTTCTTCTCCTTCTAACCCATTGTGCTTGGCGATCTCGACTGCGACCCCAGAAATTATATTGCCGAAACCAAGTTTCGACAGTTGGCACGCCAGGTAGGGGACCGCGCGTCGAGACTTCTTCAACAATCTCGCCGACAAGCGTGATGGGATCTCCTTCAAGATTCGGCAACTTTGCCGCCTACTTCGCCGACGATTCCTCCTTCGACTCGGATTCAGACCAGTCGGAAGGAGAAATCCTCTCGACGCCATTCGGACTTCCGAACAGCGCCAGGATCTACAACGACGTCTTGAAGACCAAGATGCATTCTACTTTCTCCGACGACGGACTTCACTCGGCACCATTCGGATTACCGAATACCGCCGAAATCTGCGCCAATCTTCTCACCTCCCGACGGAGGCGATCTATTCGACGAAGACCTCTCGGTTCCGTTTGGGTTACCAAACGCCGCCGAGATCTACAAAACTTCTCTTCCCGAGTCGGCGGCGACCCACTCGGAGGAGACCACACCCCCAAGATCGACTCGGAATTGAACGATCCGGACACCGGCTACCCAGGATCAAGGGAGGTCGCCGTCATCCTCCCATCATTCGGCTCCTGCTCATCTTCGGAGCTCAATGGATACCTCAGCTCCGCTGGCTTCGACGACCTCTATGGCATCCCCTCTGACGAAGCCGACAACTCCGACTGCCGCATGGACTATGAGCCGAAGTGCTTTGATGTCCTCATGGCCGAGCCGGACGAGTCCAACTCAGCCATGGCCAGGAGGCGTGCCGAAGAAGAGCGAGCCAAGATTGAGCACGAGCACAAGACGGCCAAAGAGGAGAAGCAACGCAAGGACGAGGCCGACAAGAGGAAGCAGGATCTACCCGCAGCTAGACGATCTGTCCAGGAGGCCATCCTCCAAACGCGGGTTCGCAACACCAACATCTTCCAGACGCCACAGCAGAACGCTGTTGCCGCGCTCACGCTCCTCGACACCGTCATGGAGACGGCACCCGCCAACGTGACTCCAATACTGGACAAGATCAAGACCATCGTTGCAGCACGAAGGCCGACTGAGTCCGTGGCTGAAACGCCCGACAAAAGCCGGCTCCCGCCTCTAAGGTCAGGAGACTATAAGAGGCCCGAGCCAGACCGGTCTACGACAAGGCCAAGAGGCCCACGCCGCGAGTCCACGCAGAGGAACCAGGAGCAGACGGCCGACTCCCACGACAAACGACACGGACGTCCACCCGTCCACCAACGCGTCTCGCCGCAACAAACCTCCAGCCTACCCAACCAGCCAACCGAAGACCCCACCGAGCGATCGCGGGAAGTCCTCGATCGCCGCTACCAGAGCAGGACCGACGCACTCGGGAAGATCGGAGGGGATCACCCGATAGCGGCGACGATGGAGTGCCGGCTTTCACTCGGGAGCTTCGCCGAGTGCACTGGCCGAGTGGGTTCAAGCCCATAGGGATTGAAAGGTACGACGGCAAGACTGACCCCGAGTCATGGCTTACCATCTACACTCTCGCCATCCGCGCAGCAGGTGGCGACATCAAAGCTATGGCCAATTACCTTCCGTGGCCCTCGCCAACTCCGCGTAAACTAGCTCACGAGCCTGCCAAGAGGCTCAATCGGCTCATGGAGCGAGCCGAGGGACCACTTCATCGCCAACTTCCAAGGAACCTTCGAGAGGCCCGGCACACACTTCGATCTATACAACGTCATCCAGAAGCCGGATGAGCCTCTGAAGGATTACATCCACCGTTTCTCTAAGAAGCGCAACAAAATCCCCAACATCACCGATGACATCATCATCGCTGCCTTCCAGAAGGGAGTCCGTGATGAGCTGCTAATCGGGAAGTTCGGGCGCAAACCACCGAAGATGGTGAAACAGATGTTGGAGACGGCGAACTCCTACGCGAAGTCCAACGACGCCATCAAGGCTGCCTGACAAGACCGGCCCGATAGGAGGGAAGACAAGCAAGCAGGAGGGAGCCGCAATCCTAAGAAGGAGGGCGGCAACAACAGCAACCAGGGCCAAAAAGATCGCAAGCGCCGATCTGAGGACCTAGTGGCCGCAACTTCCAATGCTCAACGCCGTCCCCGAGTCGCCGCCTACGACGCCATCATGAACGCCCCAAGACACCCATCACCCCAATCATAAGCACGCGGCGAAGGACTCGCTTCATCTACAAACAGCTTCGCGAAAGATGCAGCGTAGCTCAATAAAAAGCCGACTGATGAGGCTGGTCTGTCGGGCGCCAAGAAAAACAACGCGGCTGAAAATGCTGAACCTTTTCAAGACCCTGTGGGAGAGCTTAACCACATCTTCGGAGGGCCGCTAGCCTATGAATCCAAGAGGAAACAGAAGCTAACCGACCGGGAGGTCAACGCGGCTCAACCCGAAATCCCTTAGTATCTCGCGATGGTCGGAAGTGGCCATCACTTTTGACCGCTGGATCACCCCGACCGAGTGGTTAATCCGGGGCGCTATCCACTCGTCCTAGACCCCGTGGTCCGCAACATCAGGCTCAAGCGCGTCCTCATCGACGGGGGCAGCGCCCTCAACATCCTGTTTGCCAAGACCATGGATGAGATGCAGATCCCGAGGGTAGAATTGAAGGAAAGTTCAGCCCCCTTCCACGGAGTCATCCCGGGGCTATCGTCTACACCACTCGGGCACATCTCCCTCCCTGTCACCTTCGAGGCCCGAGAGAACTTCCGAACGGAGAACGTCACCTTTGAGGTGGCCGACTTCGAAACGGCATACCACGCCATCATTGGAAGACCTACGCTTGCCAAGTTCATGGCGATCCCACATTACACCTACCACTGCATGAAGATGCCGGGTCCGAACGGCGTCATCACTCTTCGCAGCGATGTGAAGCAAGCCTTCACCTGCGATAAGGAGAGCTACGACATGGCCCAATCTCGCGAGAGATTACGTGGCCAACAAGAAGTCCGATTGGCTACATCAACTTCGGCAGAGGGTGAAGTCCCCGCGAAGAAGATAGCCAAATCGGGATCCGGCGACGCCAAGACCAAGAAAATCTCCCTTGATCCGTCAGATCCCTCGAAAACTGCTGTAATCGGCGTTGACCTAGATCCCAAATAGGAAAGTGCGCTCGTCACCTTCCTCCAAAATAATAAAGATGTTTTTGCTTGGAAACCATCTCGATATGCCCGGAATTCCTAGGGAGGTGATCGAGCACTCTTTACACGTCAAAGATGACGCCAAACAGATAAAACAACGATTACGCAGATTCGCGCAGGATCAAAAAGACGCTATCAAGGAAGAACTCACAAAGCTCTTGGCCGCCGGCTTCATTAAAAGAAGTCCTTCATCCCGACTGGTTAGCCAACCCAGTCCTGGTCCGCAAGAAAACGGGGCAATGGCGCATGTGCGTTGACTATACCGACCTCAACAAAGCCTCGCCCCAAAGATCCGTTCGGCTGCCTCGCATCGACCAAGTCATTGACTCAACAATGGCACGCCAACTCCCGAGTTTCCCGGATCGTACTCGGGCTATCATCGATCAGCTTGAAAGAATCCGACCGCTCAAGACATCGTTCATCACGCCGTTTGGGGCCTACTGCTACATCACCATGCCTTTCGGCCTGAAGAACGCCGGCGCCACATACCAACGCATGATCCAAAGATGCTTCCAGACGCAGATCGGCAAAAACGTAGAAGCTTATGTCGACGACGTCGTCATCAAGACCAAGCGTAAAGAAGACTGATCGCGGACCTAGAAGAAACTTTTGCAAACATCCGGCCTTCGAATGAAGTTGAACCCGAAGAAGTGCACTTTCGGTGTCCCATCAGGCAAACTGCTCGGCTTCATGGTGTCACTTCGCGGCATTGAAGCTAATCCGGAGAAGATCAACGCCATCTTGAGCATGAAGCCCCCGAGTAACCAGAAAGACGTCCATAAGCTCACCGGCTGCATGGCGGCATTAAGCCGCTTCATCTCTCGGCTCGGCGAACAAGGCATGCCCTTCTTCAGATTGCTAAAGAAGATAGACGACTTCCAATGGACCGCGGAAGCCAACAAGGCCTTCGAAGATTTCAAAGAGTTCCTTACAACACCGCCCGTCCTGGCCTCGCCTCAGCCCCAGGAACCTTTGCTGTTGTACGTTTCAGCCACTCACCAAGTGGTTAGTACGGTCCTCGTGGTCGAACACGAAGAAGAAGGACGGGCTCAGAAGATTCAGAGGCCAATCTACTTTGTTAGCGAAGTGTTGGCAGGAGCCAAAATTCACTACCCTCAGGTACAAAAATTACTCTATGGTGTTCTATAACCGCGAGAAAATTGGCACACTATTTTCAGGGTCACTCGGTCACCGTCGTCACTTCCTTTCCACTCGGCGATGTCATCCACAACCGAGAGGCAACCGGACGCATCGCCAAGTGGGCTTTAGAGCTGATGCCGTTGGACTTGACTTTTAAGGCAAGGACGTCAATAAAGTCACAAGCCTTGGCAGATTTCCTGGCCGAGTGGACTGAGCAACAAGAGAACGTACCTCGGGAAGACCTCCAACACTGGACCATGCACTTCGACGGATCCAAGAGGATCGCCGGCTTGGGAGCAGGAGTTGTGCTGATCTCCCCGACTGGGGAAAGGCTAAGATACGCCCTTCACCTTCACTTCTCCGCCTCACACAACGTCGCCGAGTATGAAGCCCTGCTACATGGACTGTGCCTCGCAGTTTCACTCGAAATACGTCGGCTCATCGTGAAAGGCGACTCCCAGCTGGTCGTCAATCAAGTAATGAAAGACTGGTCCTGTCTAAATGACACCATGGAGGCCTACCGGCAAGAGGTCCATAAGCTTGAAGACAAGTTTCACGGGCTCGAACTCTCACATGTCTTGAGACATAACAACGAAGCAGCCGATGAGTTGGCACAGTTCGGGTCTAAGCGCGAAGCTGCCCCAACAGACGTCTTTGTCGAGCACCTCAATGAACCAACCATCACGGCAAAGGCAACCCCCAACGAGCAAGTTGCGAACGAAGTCGCCATGACTGACACCGACTGGAGGACGCCGGTCATCAAATTCTTAACCCAGCAAGAGCTGCAGGATAACCGGGATGAAGCAGAACGCGTCCAGCGTCGCTGCCAAGCATATGTCATGGCTGACTCCGATCTATACAAGAGAAGCCCCTCCGGAATCCTAATGAGATGCATCACACCCGAGGAAGGGAAACAGCTACTCCAAGACATCCACTCGGCATATGCGGAAGCCACGCGGCAAAGACGCACTCGGTCGGCAAAGCTTACAGTCAAGGTTTCTTTTGGCTTACCGCGGTCTCCGACGCGGACAAAGTCGTACGAACCTGTGAAGGCTGCCAATTTTTCGCCCGACGAGCCATGTCCGGCCCAGAGCTACAAACAATTCCACTTTCCGGCCGTTCGCGGTATGGGGCTCCGGACATGGTCGGCCCCTTCAAGAAAGCTCCGGAGGATTCACACACCTCTTCGTCGCAATCGACAAGTTCTCCAAGTGGATTGAAGCCAAGCCGGTCGCCACCATCACCGCCGACAAGGCACGGGACTTTTTCCTCAACATCGTGCACCGCTTCGGCCCCAAACAGTAATCATAATCGACAACGGGACTCAATTCACGGGAGGCATCTTCAAGGAATTTCGCGAGGACTTCGGAATCAAGATTTGCTACACACGCCGCCCATCCCAAAAGCAATGGGCAAGTCGAATGAGCCAACGGCATGGTCCTCCAAGGCATCAAGGCCCGCGCGATCGCCCGAACCCTTACGCGGGCAAGTGGGTCCAAGAACTTCCCTCGGTCTTATGGTCGCGCGGACCACACCCAGTCGGGCTACCGACCAAATTCCCTTCTTTTTGGTCTAAGGCGCAGAAGCCATGTTGCCAAACGAGATGGAGTATGAATCCCTCCGAGTCCGCAGCTTCAACGATGAACGCTACGACCCCGACCGAGTGGATGACCTCACCCGATTGGAAGAGGCCCGTGAGGCAGCCCTCATCCAGTCGGCCAAATACCTTCAAGGACTCAGAAGATACCACAGTCGCAACGTTCGAGCACGAGCTTTCATCGTTGGCGACCTGGTCCTACGCAAGATCCAGACCACCAAAGACCGTCACAAGTTATCCCCCTTATGGGAAGGACCGTACATAATCGTCGAGGTGACTCGGCCCGGTGCATACCGGCTAAAGCGTGAAGACGGCTCTATGGTGGAGAGCTCCTGGAACATCGAGCATCTTCGACGATTTTATGCCTAATTTGACTAAAGCTTCATGTTTTCCTTGACTGCCAACCTCAAGCAAGATGACTTCTTGAGATTAGCAGTCGGGGCTGTACATACGTCAATAAAGCTTAAGTTTTCCTCATCAACTTCTGTGCATGATTTGGTTTATCATTGTTTAATGTTCTTCGATTCGAGTTCAGTGTCTAAGGACTGAGAGTTTTCCGATGACCTAATCGAGCCTAGGCTTGGTGACAGTCAGACGAAAACTACTTAACAAATTTCACACAAAAACTCGGGTCAAGGCATTAGCATAAATAAACTGAATATATCACAAGTTCTACGTCAGAGCATCATGATCACACAACATTTACAAGACAATGTTTGAAAGACAAATCAAATCCGGAAATTGTTCACTACATCAACGGAGATCTTCTTTGCTGACTCCTGCGCCTCACTCAAAGCATATCCAAGGCCTCGCTCATCTCGTGGTTCCGTCGCAAAGCCTTCCCGACCGAGTGGATGTCCACTGGGGTAAAGGGACTTGGTCTCGTGCAAGAGCCGACCAGCCCCATGTTGGTCGCTTCTGATGTTGGCCGATATTGGTCAAGAGCCCTTCGCAGCTTGTCAAAAATTTCTACTGGCTCTAGCGAACTGGCCCCGACTCCTTGATGGAATAAAGATAGCAAGATCGGCGCGGCAGCATTGGCCACCTCTTCTCGGGCCTCCCTGGCTCGTTTAACCCGCTCAAGCAAGACGTCATATTGAGCTCGGGTCTTAACCTTGTAAGCTGCCAAAAACATCTAATCATGCAAAGCACTCGGAAATAAAGCAGCACGAGGAGTGTTACTTCAAAGAGGCTTACCTTCAAACTCGGCCTCCATTTCGGCTTTGCCGAGGCCGACCGCCTCACTGGACTGAAGCGAATGGCCCTCCGAAGAATTTTCTACAAGAGAAGAAGATCATCGGCAACCGGGGTTAACGTAAGAATCATGAAGAAACTTGGAGAGACGGGCTTACTCCCGATTGATCCTCGGAGGTCGAGGTTCGCCTCCCGAAGCTCTGCGATCTCTCTCCTTAAAGCCGCCTCCCGCGACGCGGCTTCCTCCTGAGTGGTTTTCAGCTTTCGCTGAACGTCCTCCAAGGAGCTCAGGTGAGGAACCAGCTTTCTCCAGCACCTCGGACTTTGCCATGGAGCGGCAGTACTCCTTCTGCGCGTGAGATCTGAAGAGTGACCGACTGGAAAAGGACGATAACACAATAAAAGAAAAATACTAAGGCATACGTTGAGTAGTCGAGTCGCTCGTTCAAGCTTTCGACCAGGGCATCCCTTTCATCTCTCTCTCACTTGCTCCGTCCGTGATGATGCCCCGCCTTTGGCCTTCCGAGTCCCGCCACTCGATCTTGATTGGGGGAACCCAGGTTTCAGAAGACTGCAACCTGGGGATTTCCTCCACTGTGGCTGGCAGACAAGAAGAACAAATGAAGACATGAAAGATTCAAACTAAAAGAGCAAAAAGAATACTTCGATACAAAACTCACCGGCTTCAGCGGCTGCGCGCTTAGGTGGAACGGCCCGGCTGGCCTCCTTCCTCTGGCTCTTCGCCGAGTGATCTCGTCGGGCCGCCGAGCCGCGGCTGAGGTTTCTCGGCCGACTGGTTTCCAGTCACGGACGTCCGTGGCGGTCGGGGTTCCTTCCTTGGGGCATCCTTCTTCGGAGGCGAAGGTTTCTTGCCCGGAGCGCTCTAGCTTGGATGCGGGCTCCGGGGCTTTGGCTCTGCAGGCTTTGGCACTTCGGCAGCTGCGGCAAGGGTCGGCCCCTCACCTTTCCCGGCAGGATCTATGTCCTGGGGCCTCCTGCGATAATGAATACAGCGGGGTAAAGACAAAGAAAACTTTCAACGAAAAGTTCAGACTTCAGTTATAAAGCATACCTGGACGACCGGCGGATCTTCGGCGCCGTCCCGGCGATCGCCTTGGAGGAAGGGTCTCGATCGGAGGAGTCGGGACGTCATCGTCCGAATCCTCGATGATGAGCCTCCTTTTGCTCACCCGCTTGTTTGTGTCCTCACTCGGGCCGCCCGCTTCCCAACTAGATCGCTTTGGATCTTGATCCCGCCAGCCGGCTTCTTGGCGGGGCGACGCGGCGTGTCATCGTGGGACACCTTGTACGGCTTGGAGGTAACAGAAGCATTTTCCTACAAAAGAAGTTCGCACAACACTAAGAGACAAGATATCAAGATTGAAAGACATTGTGAAGCAACCAGTCGGCTTACCGGAGGAGGAGGTCGGTGGATGCTATATGGAAGAACCGGCAGAATGAGGGCACGCTCAACTGCGATTCCGGTCGAGAAGATCTTGTACATCCGGATCTTCAGGATCTCGTAGCTGAGTGGATCTGGATCTTCCCGATTGGGGTCCTTCCCGCCTTCATATTCGAAGGCTGGTTTTGACCTCTCCTTGATTGGAGCCAGTCGGCACCTGATGAAGTGCCGAGTGATCTGCTCGCCGCGAAGACCCTTCGCTTCATCTCCGGGATCTTAGCGAGCGGTTTGTTGGCCTCGTCCCAATCTTTGGCTCCGGAAAGTGCTCCAAGTTGGCCTGGGACAGGGGAAGACCGACGAAGGCTGGCAGGCTGGGTTCGAGGTTGTTAATATAGAACCAGCCCGCGTTCCATCCTTTATTGGAAGACTTTAAGGGAAGAGAGAAGTACTCCTTGCGGAGAGATCCGCGGAGTTGGAAACCTGTCCCGCCAACGACGCATGGGTGGTCTTTATTCGGATGTGGTTTAAGATAAAACATGCGGCGGAAGAGTTGGAAGTGGGGGAGGATGCCAAGGAATGCTTCGCATACATGAATAAAGAGAGCAATGTGAAGCATCGAGTTGGGGTTCAGATGGTAGAGTTGAAGCCCATAATAATCCAGAAGCCCCCGGAAGAACTCGGAGGTGGGAAGGCTAAACCCGCAATAGAAGAAAGAAATAAAAACGACGAGCTCACCGGTGTTCGGGGTTGGGAAGTCCTCACCCGCCGCCGGGCGCCAGCCCACAATCTCCATTGGGGGAAGCACGTCATGCTTCACCATCTCCTTGAGGGTAGATTCCCTCACATCCGATGTGGCCCATTGGTCAAACGGAATCCTCTTTTCCTCCGCCATGAGTGTGGTGTTGATGGGAAGTGGATCTGGTCGGAAAAAGTGGGTATTTTGACAAGGGATTTTGGGAGATTTGGCTGCGGAAGTTGGTTGTTGCAAGAAGCGAGCTCTTGGATGGATGGATTTGGGAGCGCACGAGTCTAGGGTTCTTCGCAGGAAACTGGTGAACAGTGCTGCGAAAAGAGAAATCTCTTGGAAGATGTAGAGGCGGGGACGACCTCGAGCCTTCATAGAAAGATTTGAGGGTTGTGCAAGGTTTTCTGGTGATTGGGCCGAGCCCATAGGAGAATCTGCGGCCCAATTAAGGTGTGGCCCAGTGCGTGTCCTTAGGGACTTAGGCGGATGAGCTTAAGCAGATTTGCCCTGGCAATATGCACGTGTCCGAATGCCCTGTACCTTTGAAAATCCTTCCATACCGTGGTTTGCTTGACTTCGTGAGAAGCTGGCACGATGCAACTTGGAAGGTGACCAACAGCTAAGTTTTTATAGCTGCCTTGATGACAAGGGTTGTTTGGTTTTTTGGCATTTGATTAAGTAATCTTATCAATGCTATTTATTTTTCCACCTTGGCGAAGATCTTTATAGATTAAGACCGGTATTATGGCAAAAGCTATTTAATAACTTGGTCATATTTTTCATACGAATGAAAAAACTCATTTTCCCATGAGGGATGATTAAAGTATTTGTTCCGGGATGACTCGGGCAGATCCACTCGGATAAGCATGAGCTTACCGAGTGCTTTTCGCCCACGAGGGTTGATTGAATTATTTGTTCTGAGATTACTTGGGCAAATTCACTCGGATAAGCACAAGCTTGCCGAGTAATGAGGTTGCTTTAGCTTGAGCTAAGCATTTACAACAAGAATAATTTTTTATAGTTCTTGACTATACGATTAGTCTAATTTTGACTAACCATATAGTCGGGGCTACACCTAATTAGGTGCATCGGAGATGCACCTAGATATTTATTTTTGAGAATTTTTTAGATATTTTCCAGCCCTTCACAGTCTTTGGAGCCACTCGGGAAGATTCAGGCAGAGATGATGGAATCACTCGTTGCCAAAAGCACTCGGTAAAAGAGGTTTTTGGTCTGAAGCTGAGCTGTCTCGTCGACTGAAAAGGACTCGGGGGCTACTGTGGAGATTATGGCAATGGGGTATCTACATGGCAAGCTTATCCGACTGGAGGTAGGGATAGATTGCGCCTGCCATATCTGTAAACCGAACATGACTTGGGTGTTACGATTGCCGATAGAGATAAGGCAATCGGCCTATAGTCACGGTTTGGTAAGATTGAGGAAACCGACTTAGAGTAAGATAGGGTTTTCGATTTGTAAGCCCTCCTCCCAAGACTATATAAGGGGGGTAAGGGGCGTCCCTTGAGGGATATCAGATATTCCGATAGGATATCATATGTTAGATCAGCTTTAAGCTTTGAGTTTTAGATCACGAGATCAATAAAGACACTCGGCGGATCGAATCCATCGAAACAGGAGGAGGGTATTACCTCACGAGAGGGCCTGAACCTGTCTAAATCTTCTTCTCCTTCTAACCCATTGTGCTTGGCGATCTCGACTGCAACCCCAGAAATTATATTGCCGAAACCAAGTTTCGACACCGACATTCCCTGGCAAGGGTGGGCATGATGGAGTTAGGTCGGCCAGGGTTAAACCGGTTGATCGGCTTCCGGATTCACGGTAGCACTTGAAGGTGCTTCCCACTGCCCTTAGGGGAGTAGGGGCGAAACCTTAGTGTGGTACGATTGGTTAGGGAAAGTTATGCGAAAGGTCTTTTTCACAATTTTTCCCTTTCCAGTATCATAGTGATACTTCAGAGCATAGTAACATGTGTGGAATTGTGTCTTGTGGATAAAGTTGCGCACCTCTTATCAAAGTAAAACTATTCAAATAGTCATGCCCACGGTTATGGGCGATCAACCAGATTCACCGTGATTAGTCTCACCTTTAATAATTGGACTTAATGGAACTAGTTTAGTTTAGGTGGAATGGTTGGGCCTATTCAACATGGGACAATGTTGTTCAGTGAAGATTTAATATTGACTTAAATGCTCAACTATTTTACTGCTTTCAAATGATAAAGGTTTTATGCAAAATAGCCGCAAGCCTCCCTTTTTACTCCCTTGCACGTCTGCATTCCTTGGTGTGGCTTGTTGAGTATGATGGTTGTACTCAACCTTGCTATTTTTCCCCTTTCAAAAGTGTAGTGCTTCTGAGTTGAAGACAGTGTTAGAGGACCAAGGCTCAGACCCTAGTTGAGTTTGCCTGTGGAGTGGAGCTGAAGCCCGTTAGGATTATCTTTCTCTTCCGCTATTTTTCTTTTGGGTATGAGGACTAAGTGCCTTTTTTGTAAGTATTTTTATTTTTATACTTTATTTTACGTTCGGATCTATGTATTAATTTGTTATTTTATATACCCTGGTTGATGCCTGGACAGGGATTTAATACGCAACATAGTCTGGAAATTTGGGATAAGTTTCCAAGCGTGACACCTACTCACAGAACTCAGAGAAGATGGGGTCGGTGACAAACTTGATGGGGAGCCGTCCCTTTTGTCTGAGCTTGGGAGAAGAGGGGGTCGATGGCGAGCTCGAAGCAGAGCCAGCCCTATTGGCTGAAATGAGAGAAGACAGAGATGATGACACTTTGATTCTCCCATCCATGAGGCATCTGCCATCCCCTCCTACCCAAGCTCCGCCACTATTGTCGTCGCTTTTCTCATAGACTGAGTGGAAGAGGCTATGCTCTGAAGGGTTACGCGGAGGCTACGCTAGCCAAAAACAAAAACTTATACCGCGCAAACCAGAACACTTGCAAGTAAGGGCCGATAGATCGTTACCGATTGGAGTGTGCGCGGAAATGACCAATCGGGCTATCCGATCCGAACGTGTAGCCGATTCTCGCAAGCCGACGCCGATACCCGGGACAGCCGATTCGCCAATCAACCGATTCACGATGCCGTAGCCGATCCGGCCAATCAACGCGCGCAACGTAGCAGCGCCTCTACCGTATCCACACGTCCGGGGAAACGCCGTACACCCGTGTGCTAGCACGCGATGCAAGGCTAGGGTTTGGCTCGAAAGTGGGGAGGGTTTCCGTGGAGATTGATCTCGGCGACTTCGTTGCACGCGATGCAATTGATATGCCGCAGCTCTCCACCCCTCCCTCCTTTATATAGAGTTGGCCGACCGGGATTAGTAGCCGCTCAGACTCTATTTTGAATTGGATCTCATCCGTATCTCATATAGAGTTGGCCGCTCACACGTCGTAAGCCCATAGGACTCTATTTTGAATTGGATCTCATCCGTATCTCATATAGAGTTGGCCGCTCACACGTCGTAAGCCCATAGGACTCTATTTTGAATTGGATCTCATCCGTATCTCATATAGAGTTGGCCGCTCACACGTCGTAAGCCCATAGGACTCTATCCGATCGGATCCCTATCCGATCGAGCCGTATCCGAGTCCAACTCGAATATCTATTCTATCCCCTTAAGCGTGCGACCACCGTAGGTTCAGGTATACTCGGTTTCGGCTATAGTCTAGCTTAGCCGATCGTCGGCTCGAGTCCAACTCAGCCGACCTGTCAATAGCGGCGCCTAGCAAGCACATATTGACACCATAGTATACAAGAATATAATATCGGCTCGAACCTGTAATGTGTACACAAATCCCTTTGCCTCACGATACCGTTAAGCTATAGGCAAGATGTGTGCCATCCCTTCAATAGCTTAACCATTCACTCGAACCGTATTGGATTATCCGTCCGTTGATTGACTCCTCAATCAACTTAGCATGGCCATGCATTTCCATAATCCATTACCTCGAGGGCCCAGAGATATCTCTCCAAAGGAGGGGCAAATTCCATCTTGATCACTCACATCCCACTCCATGTTTCATAGCAAACCCGAAAACTACCTTTATAACTATCCAGCATTACGAATAGCGTTTGGTAGTCCCAAAGTAGGCTACTACACATGTTGGAATCCATGGTGATCTCAGGTCTAAGGACTTTGTACCAACACTACCCGAGACCAACTAATGGCACATTAATTCCTGTAGTGTCTCATGGTGGGTCTATCCAACAATGTGTTCTCTAACACAT
This sequence comes from Oryza australiensis, assembly GCA_019925245.2. NCBI lineage: Eukaryota > Viridiplantae > Streptophyta > Magnoliopsida > Poales > Poaceae > Oryza > Oryza australiensis. The sequence goes on from JAIFGZ020000565.1 coordinate 4,614,574, forward strand.
ATGTCCATGTTTATTGATTTGGTATCTCCATACCCATGATCTATGAGACATGATCATCAATCAATAAACATGCCGATCTTAGAATCATATTTGTTCCAACAATATGACATATGATCGTGGATCGTTTAGAAATAGATTCATACATATCGAGTCTCATAAATAAGTCACGTACTTATTGATCAATACAAGATGTCTATTTCATGGAACCGAATAACACTTTATTCATAAATACATAAACATTGACGTGATATCCAACATCTCCATGTTGCCTCTAGGGCATATCACTAACAATCTCCCACTTGCACTAGAGTCAATCATGTAAGTATCTAATACCCATTGCTCTTGTGTGCGCCTCATGCTTCGGCCGAGGGAGAGGTTTTGTCACGGATCGGCTATGTTGAGATCCGTGTGCACTTTGCATATCTTGACATCACCTCTGTCCACAATCTCGCGGATGAGATGATATCGCCGAATTATGTGCTTCCGAAGCAGCAATGTACTCGGCCTCCGTCGTAGAATCGCAACGTATCCCGCTTGGAACTCTTCCACTGATCGCGCCTCCGTTCGGCAGTAACACAAACCCGCATTGCGATCTATAATCATCCTTGTCTGTTTGGAAGCTAGCATCGGTGTAACCACTTACAACGAGCTCTTCTTCACCTCCATAGACTAGGAACATATCCTTAGTTCTTCTCAAGTACTTAAGGATATTCTTTACGCGATCCAGTGACCTTCACCTGGATCTCGATCGGTATCCGCTCGTAGCACTCAAAGCGTACGAGACATCCGGGCGTGTACAAAGCATGGCATACATGATGGATCCAATTGCCGAAGCATATGGAACCATACCCATCTTATTCCGCTCATCATGTGTCCGAGGACACCGATTCTTGCTAAGATTAATGCCATGTGACATGGGCAAGAAACCTTTCTTGGAATCATGCATGTTAAACCTTTTCAACACCTTGTCAATGTATGTACTTTGGCGTAATCCAATTAGCCTCTTGGATCTATCTCTATAGATCCGAATGCCTAATATATATGTTGCCTCCCTAAGTCTTTCATGGAAAAACTATTTTTAATGAAGACTTGACGGATTCTAGCATAGGGATATCATTTCCAATCGTAATATGTCATCCACATATAAGATTAGAAATACAATTGCACTCCCACCGACCTTTTGTAAACACAGGCCTATTCTTCGTTTTTGATGAAACCAAACCCTTTGATTACTTCATCAAAACGAATATTCCAACTCCGAGATGCTTGCTTCAATCCATAAATGGATTTCGTAGCTTGCATATCTTTCCAGCGATTCTGATCGACAAAACCCCGAGGTTGTATCATGTATACATCCTCGCTTAGGTTTCCATTTAGGAAAGCCGTTTTGACATCCATCTGTCATATCTCATAGTCGAAATATGCAGCAATCGCTAGGATAATCCGAATAGATTTAAGCATTGCGACGGGCGAGAAGGTTTCATCATAATCAACTCCTTGAATCTGTTTAAAACCTTTCGCCACCAATCGCGCCTTATAGATGTGAACATTTCCATCCATATCGGCCTTTTCTTAAAAACCCATTTACACTCAATGGTTTTGACACCATCGAGTGGATCAACCAAGTTCCAAACTTGATTGTCGTACATGGATTCTATTTCGGATTTCATGGCTCCAAGCCACTTGTTGGAATCGGGTCCCACCATCGCTTCCTCATAGGTCTTAGGTTCATCGTTGTCCAACAACAATATATCACATTGTTCCGCACTGTACTACTTCGTGCACGACGTGATCTTTCGACCTCCGTGGGCTGGTGTATCTACAACCGGTGGCGCAACACTTGCTCCTCATGTTGTGGTTCCGTGGTCGCGAAACGTTTTCCGGTGTTTCTTGAACTTCTTCAAGATGCACCCTGCTCCCACTAACCCTTCTTGAAAGAAACTCTTTCTCCAAGAAGACACCGTGTCGGGCGACAAACACTTTGCCTTGTTCCCGATTATAAAAGTAATATCCCTTGGTTTCCTTAGGATATCCCACAAAGAAGCACTTGTCGATTTGGGTGTGAGCTTGTCGACCGTAAACGTTTTACATAAGCTTCGCATCCCCATATTTTGAGAAAAGACAAACAAGGGGTTGCCCTGTCCATATCTCATATGGTGTCTTTTCAACCGACTTAGACGGAACTCTATTTAGTGTGAGCGCAATGTTTCAAGAGCATATCCCCGAAGGATAACGAAAGATCACTTTGGCTCATCATCGACCGAACCATGTCCAACAAGGTGCGATTTCTCCGTTCGGACACCCCATTCCATTGTGGAGTTCTGGCGGAGTCAACGTGGAACAATTCCACAATCTTTCGATGATTACCAAACTCTTGGCTCAAGTATTCCCTCCACGATCCGATCGTAGAAACTTGATTGTTTTCCTAAATGATTCGTACTTCATTCTGGAATTCTTTGAACTTTTCAAAGGATTCGGACTTATGCCTCATTAAGTAGATATAACCATATCTACTAAAGTCATCAGTAAAGGTAATGAAGTATTGATAACCTCCTCTCGGCCGTTGAGCTCATTGGTCCACATACATCGTATGTACGAGTGCCAATAAGTCACTTGCTCTTTCACGTGTGTCCCGTGAAAGGTGCCTTTGTCATCTTACCAAGTAAACAAGACTCACATGTCTCAAATGATTCAAAATCAAAAGAGTGAAGCAATCCATCTTTATGGAGCTTCACCATGCGTTTCTTATTTATATGGCCTAAGCGACAATGCCGGATAAACGTGGGGTTTATATCATTAGAGAGTTGCCTTTCTCGTATTAATGTTATAGATGGGAGACGCTTCAAGATTCAAAACGTATAATCCATTCACCAATGGAGCATGAAAATAGAACATATCTCGAGATATATTGAACAACCATTGTTCATTGATCTAAAATCATATCCTTCCGCTTGCAAACATGAAGCGGAAATAACGTTTTGACATAGTGTTGGAACACAATAACAATTATTCAATTCCAAAACTAATCTCGAAGGTAGATGAAGTGGTATCGTGCCGACAAAGAATCGTAGCAACGCTTGCTCCATTGCCGACGCGCAGTTCACCTCGCCCCTTCTCAATCCTCTACTTCTTCTCATTCCCCGCAACGATTTGCAAATATGAGCTACCGATCCGGTATCAAATACCCAAGAGTCGTAGGTGAAGTAGCAAGATTAATGTCTATAACATTAATACCCGGCGTAAGTCGTACTTTGCTTCTTTTTGAGATCCTCCATGTACTTCTTGCAGTTCCTTTTCCAAGTGGCCTGTCTCCTTGCAATAGAAGCAAACGGCATCCGATGCCGCCGACCCCTTCTTGCCCTTCTTTGCATTAGAGGCACTCGCGATCTCATCGGGAGTTAACTTCCTCTTGGTGCAAAGCTTCTTGACAGTGGTTTGCGCTTAGCCTTCGCATCATCATCACATGATGACCATTTTCTCGGATACTCTCCTCACTGTCTTTAGCATCCCATGCAATTCAGCCAAGGTTCTATCCATGTTGTTCATGTGATAGTTTAATATGAATGGCTCGAAGCTCGGAGGGAGCGACCGGAGAATCACATCGTAGCCAACTCTTGGCTAAGGGGAAACCTAGTTTTCCGGACTCTCGATATAGCCAATCATCTTTATCACATGCGGACCGACGGGATTCCCTCAACAAGCTCGCACGCAAACAAGGACTTTGAGGTGTTGAACCTCTCGGCCCGAGCTTGGTTCTCAAACATGTCACGCAGTCCCCGAATAATAGTGTGAGCATCGCTGCTCTCATATTGCTTCAAGCTCGGGGGACATTGTAGCAAGCATGAGACAGCTTATATCTAGGGCATCATTAGTGTGCTTCTCATAAGCCCTCCGTCGTGCGGTTGCGTGGCGTTATTAGGCAAATCGTCAGATAGGGTACTTCAAGAACGTACTCCTTACGCTCTTGCTTGAGAACAATTCTCAAGTTGCGATACCAATCCATAAAGTTTGTTCCATTTAATTTTTCTTTTTCGAGAATAGATCGCAAATTAAAGGTACTGGGTGCAGTATTAACCGCCATTTATTCCACAAAGAAAAAGCAAAGTTTAGCACAATGTTTATGCTATGTCTTTTGTTAAACAATTTAACATAAGACTCCCATTACGTATTTTTCACCTTCCCTCTAGGTTACGTATTGGGTCAAGATCCACATGTTAATTAATTTTCTAGTGAGCTTTGGCATCACCGCTAGAAAATTAATAACATCGGTAAGCAACTCCTTGCTAATCACATCTCTATGTGACTCTTGTTGTTGGTGTGGCATCTCCATGCCCCGGCGCCAACCTATGCCCCAAGGCCCAAAACTGTTTTGATAGCCTTGTTAAGTAAACCAAATGCTCCCGCATGTATATGTCGACATATACCCCTCGTGTTATGATAGAGAATGGCACTCGCTTTGGCGCACCCACCATTGACGAGCATAACGGTGACGGGTGCAACATTTGGAAGGGCATCATTACTACTTAATTTTACGAGGGATGCTATCCTATCAAACAAACATATCACATATATGAAAGCAGGTAGAATAGCATATAATGAAATAGTATGGCCCCCTTCACATGGTGATCTCCATCTCCATGTCGGCGCCGAGGATCTCCATCTTCGGCACCATCTTCCAATGTGCATGATGCTTGATTTCTTCAAACTAAGCTACTACTATAGAAGCTCTAATTGAAGATTACATCGACTCGCAGTCGTGAAAGAATATTACAAGCATTGCACGTATGAAAGAATATTACAAGGATTGCACATATGAAAGAATATTACATGCATCACATGCATCTCATACATCTCATACATACAATAGGGCCATACCATCTCAAAGCATTCTCTGCAAAAACAAGTTAGGCGTAGAAACGTTTTCTACTTATCGCAGAGCTACGGCATCGAGACGACCTATAAGGAGGGTACGCACACGGCGGTCCCGCTAGCCGGTTAGCGGGCGGGGGTCGAGGGGAAGCTAAGGACGAAATTCATAGATCCAATCTATGAAATTGCTTACGGAAACCATATCGGCATAATCACATTATGCCGTCCCGATACACTATCAAGGGAGATGGTTTGCGCAGCGCGAGGCAAGCAAACAAGATCGGACAACGAGATAGCTTCGGCATAATCACATTATACCGTTCCGATACACTATCAAGGAACGCTATCTCGAACCAACTCAAAACGAGTTCTATGGATATTGCTTCGACGTAATCACATTACGCCGTTCCGATACACTATCAAGGAACGCAATTACCATGAACTCTCCTCAACAAATCCCGTAAAACCGATTGATCTAATCAACCCGTGCACAAAACTTGTTCCAGATCCAATCTAAAACCCGAACTAAGCAAGATTAGCTCGATACCACCGAAGGGTTACGCGGAGGCTACGCTAGCCAAAAACAAAAACTTATACCGCGCAAACCAGAACACTTGCAAGTAAGGGCCGATAGATCGTTACCGATTGGAGTGTGCGGAAACAGCCAATCGTGGCTATCCGATCCGGAACAAGTAGCCGATTCTCGCAAGCCGACACCGATACCCGGGGACAGCCGATTCGCCAATCAACCGATTCACGATGCCGTAGCCGATCCGAAGCCAATCAACAGCGCGCAACGTAGCAGCGCCTCTACCGTATCCACACGTCCGGGGACGTAACGCCGTACACCCGTGTGCTAGCACGCGATGCAAGGCTAGGGTTTGGCTCGAAAGTGGGGAGGGTTTCCGTGGAGATTGATCTCGGCGACTTCGTTGCACGCGATGCAATTGATATGCCGCAGCTCTCCACCCCTCCCTCCTTTATATAGAGTTGGCCGACTGGGATTAGTAGCCGCTCAGACTCTATTTTGAATTGGATCTCATCCGTATCTCATATAGAGTTGGCCGCTCACACGTCGTAAGCCCATAGGACTCTATTTTGAATTGGATCTCATCCGTATCTCATATAGAGTTGGCCGCTCACACGTCGTAAGCCCATAGGACTCTATTTTGAATTGGATCTCATCCGTATCTCATATAGAGTTGGCCGCTCACACGTCGTAAGCCCATAGGACTCTATCCGATCGGATCCCTATCCGATCGAGCCGTATCCGAGTCCAACTCGAATATCTATTCTATCCCCTTAAGCGTGCGACCCGTAGGTTCAGGTATACTCGGTTTCGGCTATAGTCTAGCTTAGCCGATCGTCGGCTCGAGTCCAACTCACCGACTGTCAATAGCGGCGCCTAGCAAAGCACATATTGACACCATAGTATACAAGAATATAATATCGGCTCGAACCTGTAATGTGTACACAAATCCCTTTGCCTCACGATACCGTTAAGCTATAGGCAAGATGTGTGCCATCCCTTCAATAGCTTAACCATTCACTCGAACCGTATTGGATTATCCGTCCGTTGATTGACTCCTCAATCAACTTAGCATGGCCATGCATTTCCATAATCCATTACCTCGAGGGGCCTAGAGATATCTCTCCAAAGGAGGGGCAAATTCCATCTTGATCACTCACATCCCACTCCATGTTTCATAGCAAACCCGAAAACTACCTTTATAACTATCCAGCATTACGGAATAGCGTTTGGTAGTCCCAAAGTAGGCTACTACACATGTTGGAATCCATGGTGATCTCGTGTCTAAGGACTTTGTACCAACACTACCCGAGACCAACTAATGGCACATTAATTCTCGTAGTGTCTCATGGTGGGTCTATCCAACAATGTGTTCTCTAACACATATGTCCATGTTTATTGATTTGGTATCTCCATACCCATGATCTATGAGACATGATCATCAATCAATAAACATGCCGATCTTAGAATCATATTTGTTCCAACAATATGACATATGATCAGGGATCGTTTAGAAATAGATTCATACATATCGAGTCTCATAAATAAGTCACGTACTTATTGATCAATACAAGATGTCTATTTCATGGAACTGAATAACACTTTATTCATAAATACATAAACATTGACGTGATATCCAACATCTCCATGTTGCCTCTAGGGCATATCACTAACATGCTCTATATCTACTCGACCTATCTCAGCTAGCAAGCTCGCTCTACCCTCCTCTGTCGATGATCTCCTCTTGACCATGTGATCGGTGCCTACAAGTTCGAACTTCATCTCCCAACCCATGTTGCCTTTTGTCCCCACCGACCACGGCGGTGACTGTGGAGATTATGGCAATCGGATACCTTCGTGGCTAGCTTATCCGACTAGTAATAGGGACAGGTTACACCTAATGATTATGTAAACAGGCTATGACTTGGGTGTTACGTTACCAATGAGATAAGGTAACGGCTCAAAGTCATAACTTGGTAAGATTGAAGAGTCCGACATAGAGTATGATAGGATCTTCGACTTGTAAGCCCACCCTCCAAGACTATATAAGAGGGGTAAGGGGCGTCCCTTGAGGGATATGAGATATGTGATACATAAGATCAAGAGATCAATAAAAGACACTCGGCGGATCGAATCCCGAAAACAAGAGTAGGGTATTATCTCACAAGAGGGCCTGAACCTGTAAAAACCCTTTTTTCCACTTAAGCCATCGTGTTTGGCAACTTGACTGCACCCCAAATTTCTATTGCCGAAACCAAGTTTTGATAGTTGGCGCGCCAGGTAGGAGAAACGCGTCAAGACTCCTTCTCCATCTCGCCGACAAGCGCGATGGGATCTTCATCAGGCATCGACGACTTCGCCGTCGATAGATTCGGCAAGCTCTCCCTCCTCGACTCGGATTCGGACCAGTCGGGAGGGGGAATCCGCTCGGCGCCGTTCGGGTTACCAAACGCCGCTGAGATCTACTACAACCTTCTGACTTCCATGTTGGAATCCATCCACCCGGGAGGAGAAACTATCTCAGCGTCGTTTGGATTACCAAACGCCGCTGAGATCTACTGCAATCTTCTGTCTTCCGAGTTGAAATTGACTCACTCGGGAGAATCATCATCATCAAGCTGCGACCTGGACTGGAACGATCCAGACTCAAGCAATCCGGGCTCAAGAGAGGTCACCATCATCCTCCAACCGCTCGGGTCATGCTCATCCACGGAGCTCAACGAGTACCTCAGCTCTTCAGATTTCGATGATCTCTACGACATCTCCACGGACGAAGCCAATGACTCCGACTTTGCCAAGGATTACGAGCCAAAATTCTTCAACATTCTCATGGATGAGGTGGCCGAGACCGACTCAGCCATGGCCCGCAGGGTTGCAGAAGAAGAACAAGCCAGGCTTGAGCAAGAGCGCAAGCTTACGGAGGAAGAGAATAGGCGCAAAGAAGAAACCGACAGGAGAAAACGAGACCTGAGGACGACTGGGCGATCTGCCCGAGAGGCTATACTTCAGACACGAGTCGACAACACCAACATCTTCTAGACGCCTCAGCAGAACGCCGTTGCCGCCCTCACCCTCCTCAAAACTATTATCGAAGCGGCACCCGCTACGGTAATACCAATCCTGGACAAGATCAAGACCATTGTCGCGGCTTACGCCAACCGCTCCCTCCACCTCAAGCACGAAGACCGACCGAGTCCGTCGTCAAGCACCCGACGGAAGCCGACTTCCGCCGCTACTTGGCCAAAGGACTATAGGATGCCTGAGCAAACCAAGACGACCACTAGGTCAAGAGACCCTCGCCACGAGACAACACGGAGGCATCAAGAACAATCGGCCAACTCTCACGAAAGAGGACATGGTCGACCACCCGTCCACGACCGGATCCGCCGCAGCTACAGCTCCAACTACCGTAGCAGCCTGCAAAGAACCCCGCCGAGTGATCTACGGGAAGTCCTTGACCGGCGCCATCGGGAACGTGAGCAGCGCTCTCAAGAGACCGACGAAGGTCGCCCGACTACAACGATGACGGAGTGCCTGCGTTCACTCGGGACCTGCGTCGAGTGGATTGGCCAAGTGGCTTCAAGCCCACAGGAATTGAGAAGTATGACAGAAAGACCGACCCCGAGTCGTGGCTGACCGTGTACACCCTCGCCATCCGCGCAGCCAGAGGAGACAAGCAAGGCCATGGCCAACTACTTACCCGTCGCCTCGTCGACTCGCCAGAACCGGCTCACGAGCTTGCCAAGAGGCTCGATTAGCTCGTGGAGTGAGCTTCGAGACCACTTCATCGCCAATTTCTAGGGTACTTTCGAAAGACCTGGAACCCATTTCGATCTCTACAACGTCATCCAGAAACCAGACAAGCCACTGGAAGACTACATCCGGCGTTTCTCGGAGAAGCGAAACAAGATCCCCAACATCACTGACAATATCATAATAGCCGCCTTCCAGAAGGGTGTCCGTGATGAGTTGCTGATCGGAAAATTTGGGCGTAAGCCACCGAAGACGGTAAAACAAATGTTTGAGACAACGAACTCCTACGCCAAATGTTGAAACTTGGTTTCGGCAATAGAAATTTGGGGGTCCAGTTAAGATCGTCAAGCACAATGGGTTAAGTGAAAAAAAGGGTTTAGACAGGTTCAGGCCCTCTCATGAGGTAATACCCTACTCCTGTTTTGGGGATTTGATCCGCCGAGTGTATATTGATCTCTTGATCTTGTGTATCACCTATCAAATCGATGGCTCATGAATCTGATATCCCTCAAGGGACGCCCCTTACCCCCCTTATATAGTCTTGGAGGACGGGCTTACAAGTCGGAAATCCTATCATACTCTAAGTCGGTTTCCTCAATCTTACCAAACTATGACTATAAGTCGTTGCCTTATCTTATCGGCATCGTAACACCCAAGTCATAGCCGGTTTACACAATCCTTAGGCGTAACCTATCCCTATTACCAGTCGGACAAGCTTGCCGTGAGGATGTCTGATTGCCATAATCTCCACAGAGCCCCGAGACCTTCGCAGCCAACGAGATAACTTCGCCTTGAACCAAAGCAACACACATCGAATGAGTCCCTAGCCGAGTGCTTCTTTGGCCGAGTGGTTCCGTCATCCCTGCCTGAATCTCCCGAGTGGTTCCAAAGACTGTGAAGGGCTGGAAAACATCCCAAAAAATTCTCAAAAAATAAATATCTAGGTGCATCTCGTGATGCACCTAATTAGGTGTAGCCCCCGACTATGTGGTTAGTCAAAAACAGACTAATCATATAGTCAAGAACTATAAAAAATCATACTCATATAAATGCTTAGCTCAAGCTAAAGCAATCATAAAAAATCACATCACTCGGCAAGCTCATGCTTATCCGAGTTGATCTCGCCCGAGTCATCTCGGAACAAATAATTTAATCGACCCTCATGGGTAAACAAGATTTTCAGTCATCCAAAATATGATCAAAATATTAAATAGCTCCTGTCATAATTTTAATCTTAATCTAAAAAGATCTTCACCAAGGTGGAAAAAATAGCATTGATATAATCATTTAATCAAGTGCCTAAAAACCAAATAGTCCCTGTCATCAGGACAGCCATGAAAAGCTTAACTATTTGTCACCTTTCAAATTGCATCGTGCCAACTTGTCATGAAGTTACGCAAAACCGTGGTATGAAAGGATTTTAAAGGTATTGGGCAGTTAGACACGTAATATTGCCAGGGAAAATCTGCTTAAGTCCATCCACTTAAGTCCCTAAGGACATGCGTCAGGCCACACCTTAGCTGGGCTGTAAGTCTCTCATGGGCTCGGCCCAATCGCGAAATGACCTAACGAAAGCCCTCAAGTCTTTTTACGAAGCCTCTACTTGTACTTTGTCTTGATCTTACCGTCAGCAAATTTTCTTGTTGCAGAGAACTCATCCAAAGTCCATATGCTCCAAACCCGCCTAGGAGAAGCTAACGCTAGCAAAGCCGAGTTGGAATCTGAGTTTGAAGCTAAATCCCTTTAAGATAGCATTCTTCATTTTGCTTCATCTTCGAGTATCTATGTAACCATACGTCCCTTGTAGCTTATAAAGACAAGACCCGAGCGCAATTCGATGTCTTCGTCGACAGGGTCCAAAGAGCCGAAAGCGTAAGAGACGATATTGCCAATACGGCCACGCCGATCCTCTTGTCGTTGTTCCAGCATGGGCTCGAGACCAGCTCATTGGATGCTATCAAGGTCTTCGACAAGCTCAGGAGGGCCCGGATTAGTACATAGCCAACATCTGAGAAGCGGCCACCATGGGAGCAGGCTTCGCTCTTGCGCAGGCCAAGTCACTCTATCCTCGGATAGATGTTGACTCAGTCGGGGAAGGCTTCGCCAACGACACTTCAGACGAGCAAGACTTAGAGTTGATCAGCGAAGCACAGGAGTCAGCCAAGAAAGTAGCTGTTGATGTAGTTGACAACTTTCGATCTTGATGACTTTGTGAATGTTGTTTGTAAACTCTGATGTGAACTTGTAGATATCTGGCTTATTTATGTTAACGCCTTGACCTGAGTCTTCATAGAAGATTTCTTAAATAATTTTCATCCGACTGTCACCAAGCCTAAGCTTGATTAGGTCATCAAAAAATTCTGAGTCCTTATCTAATGAACTCGAATCAAAACACTGAACAATGATAAACCAAATATACACAAGTTGTCGAAGAAAACCATGCTTTATTGACACATGTGCAGCCCCCGACTGTCAACTCAAGAAGTCATCTTGCTTGAGGTTTGCAGTCGAGAGTAACATGAAACTTAAAGTAATTTAAACATAGTATCGTCGAAGATGTTCGATATTCCAGGAGTTCTCCACCATGGATCCATCTTCACGCTTTAGTCGATATGCTCCTGGTCGGGTCACCTCAGCGATTATGTATGGTCCTTCCCATAGTGGAGATAATTTGTGACGGTCTTTGGTGGTTTTGATCTTGCGTAGAACCAAATCACCGACAATGAAAGCTCGTGCCCGAACATTGCGACTATGGTATCGTTTAAGTCCTTGAAGATATCTTGCCGACTAGATCAAGGCTGCCTCACGGGCCTCTTCCAGTCGGGTTAGGTCATCCACTCGGTCTTGATCATAGCGCTCATCGTTGAAACTCTGGACTCGAAGAGATTCATACTCCATTTCATTCGGCAACATGGCTTCTGCCCCGTAAACCAAGAAGAAAGGAGTTTGGCCAGTAGCCCGACTGGGCATAGTTCGTAGTGACCATACGACCGAAGGTAATTCTTTAACCCATCTGCCGGCGTAATGTTTGAGCCTATCAAACACTCGGGCCTTAATGCCTTGGAGAACCATGCCATTGGCACGCTCAACCTGTCCATTGCTTTTGGGGTGCGTGACTGATGCGTAGCAGATTTTGATGCCGAAATCTTCGCAGAATTCCTTGAAGATGCCTCCAGTGAATTGAGTTCCATTGTCAGTTATAATTCTATTTGGGACACCAAACCGGTGCATGATGTTGAGGATGAAGTCTTGTGCCTTGTCAGCGGTGATCGTAGCGACTGGCTTAGCCTCAATCCACTTGGAAAACTTGTCGATCGCGACGAAGAGATGTGTGAATTCTCCTGGAGCTTTTTTGAAAGGACCGACCATATCCAGGCCCCAAACCGCGAACGGCTACAATAGTGGGATCGTCTGTAGCTCTTTGGCTGGAACGTGGCTTTGCCGAGCGAAGAACTGGCAGCCCTTACACGTGCGAACCACTTTGTCGGTGTCAGAGACCGTCGTAGGCCAGAAGAAACCTTGCCTATAGGATTTGCCTACCAAGGTGCGTGCCGCCACGTGACTTCCGCATACACCCGAGTGGATGTCTCGGAGTAGTTGTCGTCCTTCCTCAGGCGCGATACATTTCATTAGGACTCCATAAGGGCTTCTCTTGTATAATTCAGAATTGACCATGACATAGCCCTGACAACGACATCGGACTCGTTCCGCCTCATCCCGGTCATCCGGCAGCTCTTGCTGAGTTAAAAATTATATGAGCGTCATCCTCTAGTCGGCGTCGAGCATGGCGACTTGGTTTGCAGTCGGCTCATAGAGATGCTCTACGAAAATGTCTGTTGGGGCGGCTTCTCGCTTGGACCCGAACTGCCGCCAACTCGTCAGCTGCCTCATTGTTATGCCTCAAGACATGGGATAGCTCCAATCCATCAAACCTGTCTTCAAGTTTGTGAACTTCTTGCCGATAGGCCTCCATAGTGTCATTTATACAGGACCAGTCTTTCATCACTTGGTTGACAACCAGCTGGGAATCTCCTTTCACCACCGTATCCCGAGTGAAACAGCAAGTCGTAGGCCATGCAGCAGGGCTTCGTACTCGGCGACGTTGTGTGAGGTCGGGAAATGAATATGAAGAACATATCGCAGCCTTTCTCCAGTCGGGGAGATCAGCACGACTCCCGCTCCCAAGCCAGTGATTCTCTTGGATCCGTCAAAGTGCATGGTCCAGTATTGTAGGTCTTCCCTAGGTACGTCTTCTTGTTGTTCGGTCCACTCAGCCAGGAAATCCGCTAGGGCTTGTGACTTTACAGACGTCCTCGCCTTGAAAGTTAAGTCCGGCAACATCGGTCTGTGGCCCACTTTGCGATGCGTCCGTCACCTCTCGTGTGGATGACATCGCCGAGTGGAAAGGAAGTGATGACAAGTGACCGAGTGACCCTAAAAATAGTGCGCTAATTTCCTCGCGGTTATCAGAACACCATATACCAATTTTTGTACCTGGGGGTAGCAAATCTTGGCTCCTGCCAGCACTTCGCTAACAAAGTAGATTGGCCTTTGAATCTTCTGGACTCGTCCTTCTTCCTCACGCTCAATGACGAGAACTGTGCTGACCACCTGGTGAGTTGCTGAGATGTACAGCAGCAGGGGTTCCTGAGGCTGAGGAGAGGCTAGGACGGGCGGCATCGTGAGAAGCTCTTTGAAATCTTCAAAGGCTTTGTGGGCTTTCGTGGTCCATTGGAAGTCATCAGTTTTCTTCAGTAGCCTGAAAAAAGTCATGCCTCGCTCGCCGAGTCAGGAGATGAATCGGCTTAGTGCCGCCATGCAACCAGTGAGCTTTTGGACGTCTTTCTGGTTACTCGGGGCTTCATATTCAAAATAGCATTGATTTTCTCTGGGTTAGCTTCGATGCCGCGATGGGACACCATGAAGCCGAGCAGTTTGCCTGATGGCACGCCGAATGTGCATTTCTCCGGGTTCAACTTCATTCTGAAGGCCCGAATGTTTGCGAAGGTTTCTTCTAAGTCGGCAATCAGGTCTTCCTTCTGCTTGGTCTTGATGACGACATCGTCGACATAAGCTTCCACGTTTTTCCTGATCTGCATCTGAAAGCATCTCTGGATCATGCGCTGGTACGTGGCTCCTACGTTCTTCAGGCCGAAGGGTATCGTGATGTAGCAGTAAGCTCCAAACAGCGTGATAAACGATATTTTCAGGCAATCGGATTCCTTCAAGCTGATCTGATGGTAGCCCGAGTAACAATCCAGAAAACTCAAGAGCTGGCAGTCGGCTGTTGAATCTATGACTTGATTGATGCGAGGCAATCCTAATGGATCTTTAGGGTAGGCTTTGTTGAGATCGGTGTAGTCAACGCACATGCGCCATTGCTCTGTCTTCTTCCGAACCAAGATCGGGTTAGCCAACCAGTCGGGATGGAAAACCTCTTTGATGAATCCGACGGCTAAAAGTTTTGTGAGTTCTTCCTTGATAGCATCTTTTCGGTCCTGAGCAAAATGGCATAATCGTTGTTTGATAGGTTTCGCGTCATCTTTGACGTGTAAAGAGTGCTCGATCACCTCCCTAGGAATTCCAGTCATATCAGATGGTTTCCAAGCAAAAACATCTTTATTATTTTGGAGGAAGGTGACGAGCACGCTTTCCTATTTAGGATCTAGCTCGATGCCAATTACAGCGCTTTTGGAAGGATCCGATGGATCAAGGGAGATTTTCTTCGTTTTTGCGTCGCCTTGTCCTGACTTGGCTATCTTCTTTGTGGGGATTTCGCCCTCTTCAGATGTTGATGCGGCCAGTCGGATTTCCTCCTGGCCGCGTGATCTCTCACAAGATTGGGCCATATCGTAGCTTTCTTGGTCGCAGGTGAAGGCTTGTTTGACGTCGCTGCGCAAGGTGATGACGCCGTTGGGGCCAGGCATCTTCATGCAGAGGTAGGTGTAGTGTGGTATCGCCATGAACTTGGTGAGCGCAGGCCTTTCAATGATTGCGTGGTAGGCCGTTTTGAAGTCGGCCACCTCAAAGGTGATGTTCTCCGTTCGAAAGTTCTGCCGAACTCCGAAGGTGACTGGCAGGGCGATGTGCCCGAGTGGCGTAGATGACAGCCCCGGGATGACTCCGTGGAAGGGGGTTGAGCTTGTCTTCAACTCGGATCTTGGAATCTGCATCTCGTCCAGGGTCTTGGTGAAGAGAATATTGAGGGCGCTGCCCCCATCAATGAGGACACGCTTCAGGTTTATGTTTCGAACCACCGGGTCTAGTACCAGGGGATACCGCCCCGGGTGAACCACTCGGTCAGGATGATCCGAGCGGTTAAATGTGATGGCCACCTTCGACCACCGTAGATATTGAGGGACTTCGGGTTGTGCCGCGTTGACCTCGCGGTCTGTCAACTTTTGCTTCCTCTTGGACTCATAAGCCTGCGGCCCCCCGAAGATGTGATTCAGCTCGCCTACGGGGTCTTGGAAAGGCTCTGAATTTCCAGTCGGGTTGTTTTTCTTGGTTCCCGATGGGCCGGCTTTGTCAGTTGACTTCTTGTTTAGTTGTGCCGCGTATTGTTCAGCAAATTACTTGTAAATGAAGCAATCCTTGGCCGCGTGATTGTGATTTGGGTGATGCGTGCACTGAGCGTTCATGATCGTGTCGTAGGCCGCAACCCGGGGACGGCGTTGGGAGTTGGACGTTGTAGCAACCAGGTCCTCGGGCCGACGCCTGCGATCTTTCTGGCCCTGATTGTTGTTGCCATTATCCTTCTTAGGATGTCGGCTGCCTCCCGACTGCTTATCGTCCCTTTTGTTGTGCCAATCCTATCGCGCCGCCTTGATGGCGTCGTTGGATTTGGCGTAGGAGTTCACCTTCTCGAACATTTGCTTTACTGTCTTATGTGGCTTATGGCCAAACTTTCCGATCAGCAACTCATCATGGACTCCCTTTTGGAAGGCAGCGATTATGATGTCGTCGGTGATGTTAGGGATCTTGTTACGCTTTTCCGAGAAGCGCCGGATGTAGTCCTCCAGCGGCTCATCTGGCTTCTGGATGACGTTGTAGAGATCGAAGTGGGTCCCGGGTCTTTTGAAAGTGCCTTGGAAATTGGCGATGAAGTGATCGCGGAGTTCGCTCCACGAGCTAATTGAGCCTCTTGGCAAGCTCATGAGCCAGTTCCTGGCTGAGTTGGCGAGGGCGACAGACAGGTAATTGGCCATGGCCTTGATGTCTCCTCCTTCTGCACGGATGACGAGGGTGTACACGGTCAGCCACGACTCGGGGTCGGTCTTTCCGTCGTACTTCTCGATTCCGGTGGGCTTAAAACCACTCGGCCAATGCACTCGACGCAGGTCCTGAGTGAACGCTGGCACTCCGTCGTCATTGTAGTCGGGCGACCTCCTTCGGTCTTCGTAGGAGCGCTGTTCACGCTCTTGATGGCGCCGGTCAAGGACTTCCCGCAGATCACTCGGCGGGGTTCTTTGTAGGCAGCTACGGTAGTCAGAGTTGTAGCTGCGACGGATCCGGTCATGGACGGGTGGTCATCCATGTCCTTTCTCGCGGGAGTCAGCCGATTGCTCTTGATGCCTTCGTATTGTCTCGTGGCGGGGGTCTCTTGACCTAGTGGCCGTCTTGGTTTGCTCGGGCCTCCTATAGTCTTTCGACCGTAGTGGTGGAAGTCGGCTTCCATCGGGTGTTTCAGCGACAGACTAAGTCGGCCAACGTGTCGAGGTGGAGGGAGAGCAATTAGCTGTAGCCGCGACATGGTCTTGATCTTGTCCAGGATTGGTGTTACCATGGCGGGTGCCATTTCGATAACAGTGTCGAGGAGGGTGAGGACGGCGACGGCGTTCTGTTGAGGTGTCTGGAAGATGTTGGTATTGTTGACTCGCGTCTGAAGTATGGCCTCCTGAGCGGATCGCCCAGTCACCCTCAGGTCTCGCTTTCTTCTGTCGGCTTCCTCCTTGTGCCTATTCTCCTCCTCCGCCAGCTTGCGCTCATGCTCAAGCCTGGCTTGCTCTTCTTCTACAATTCTGCGGGCCATGGCTGAGTTGGTCTCGGCCACCTCAGCCATGAGAACGTTGAAGCATCTTGGATCGTAATCCTTGTCGAAGTCGGAGTCATTGGCCTCATCCGTGGAGATGCCGTAGAGGTCGTCGAAGTCTGAAGAGCTGAGGTACTCAATCGAGCTCCGTGGATGAGCATGACCCGAATGGTTGGAGGATGACGGCGACTTTCCTTGAGCCCAGATCGCTTGAATCTGGATCGTTCCAGTCCGGGTCGTAGCTTGATGACGACGGTTCTTCCAAGTGAGTTGATTTCGACTCAAAAGAAAGGAGTTTGCAATAGATCTCAGCGACGTTTGGTAACCCAAATGGCGCCGAGAGGGTTTCTCCTCTCAGGTGGATGAATCTCAACTCGGAAGTTAGAAAATTGTAGCAGATCTTAGCGTCGTTTGGTAATCCGAACGGCGCCAAGTGTATTCCTCCTTCCAAGTGGATCGATTCCAGCTCAGAAGTTAGAACGTTGAAGTAGATCTCGGCATCGTTTGGTAACCCGAACGGCGCCGAGCAGGTTCCCCCTCCCCACTGGTCCGAATCCGAGTCGAGGAGGGAGAGCTTGTTGAGTCCTTTGGCGGCGAAGTCGTCGATGCCTGATAAAGATCCCATCGCACTTGCCGGTGAGATTGAAGATGAAGTCTTGCGTGCGAACTGTCGAAACTTGCTTTCGGCAACAGAAATTTGGGGGTGAAGTCAAGATCGCCAAGCACAATGGGTTAAGTGAAAAAAGGGTTTAGACAGGTTCAGACCCTCTCGTGAGGTAATACCCTACTCCTGTTTCGAGGATTCGATCCGTCGAGTGTATATTGATCTCTTGATCTTGTGTATCACCTATCAAATCGATGGCTCATGAATCTAATATCCCTTAAGGGACGCCCCTTACCCTCTTATATAGTCTTGGAGGGCGGGCTTACAAGTCGGAAACCCTATCATACTCTAAGTCGGTTTCCTCAATCTTACCAAACTATGACTATAAGCCATTGCCTTATCTTATCGGCATCGTAACACCCAAGTCATAGCCGGTTTACACAATCCTTAGGCGTAACCTATCCCTATTGAAGGGTTACGCGGAGGCTACGCTAGCCGAAAACAAAAACTTTTAACCGCGCAAACCAGGAACACTTGCAAGTAAGGGCCGATAGATCGTTACCGATTGGAGTGTGCAGCGGAAACAGCCAATCAGGGCTATCCGATCTGGAACAGTGTAGCCGATTCCCGCAAGCCGACAGCCGATACCCGGGGATGGCCGATTCGCCAATCAGCCGATTCACAGATGCCGTAGCCGATCCGAGTCGTCCGACTGTGTTCTTGCGCCTCGCTCCGATGCACTCGACCGCAGTCGATTCCTCCACAGCCGATGAACAGCGTGCAACGTAGCGCCGCTCTACCGGTATCCACACGTCCGGGGAAAGAACGCCGAACACCCGTGTGCTAGCACGCGATGCAAGGCTAGGGTTTGGCTCGAAAGTGGGGAGGGTTTCCGTGGAGATTGATCTCGGCGACTTCTGTTGCGAATTCGGTTCAATGCGATGCAATTTTGGTCCCGCAGCTCTCCATCCCTCCCTCCTTTATATAGATTTGGCCGACTGGGACTAGTGGCCGATCAGGACTCTATCTTGAATCGGATCCTATCCGAATCTCACAGAGTCGGCCGCCCATACGTCGTAAGCCTATAGGACTCTATCCGATTGGATCCCTATCCGATCGAGCCGTATCCGAGTCCAACTCGTATATCTATTCTATCCCCTTAAGCGTGCGACCCTGTAGGTTCAGGTATACTCGGTTTCGGCTATAGTCTAACTTAGCCGATCGTCGGCTCGAGTCCAACTCAGCCGACCTATCAATAGCGACGCCTAGCAGCACATATTGACACCATAGTATACAAGAATATAATATCGGCTCTGAACCTGTAATGTGTACACAAATCCCTTTGCCTCACGATACCAATTAAGCTATAGGCAAGATGTGTGCCATCCCTTCAATAGCTTAACCATTCACTCGAACCGTATTGGATTATCTGTCTGTTGATTGACTCCTCAATCAACTTAGCATGGCCATGCATTTCCATAATCCATTACCTCGAGGGGCCCAGAGATATCTCTCCAAAGGAGGGGCAAATTCCATCTTGATCACTCACATCCCACTCCCCATGTTTCATAGCAAACCCGAAAACTACCTTTATAACTACCCGCACGGAATAGCGTTTGGTAGTCCCAAAGTAGGCTACTACACATGTTGGAATCCATGGTGATCTCAGGTCTAAGGACTTTGTACCAACACTACCCGAGACCAACTAATGGCACATTAATTCCCGTAGTGTCTCATGGTGGGTCTATCCAACAATGTGTTCTCTAACACATATGTCCATGTTTATTGATTTGGTATCTCCATACCCATGATCTATGAGACATGATCATCAATTAATAAACATGCCGATCTTAGAATCATATTTGTTCCAACAATATGACATATGATCGTGGATCGTTTAGAAATAGATTCATACATAAAGAGTCTCATAAATAAGTCACATACTTATTGATCAATACAAGATGTCTATTTCATGGAACCGAATAACACTTTATTCATAAATACATAAACATTGACGTGATATCCAACATCTCCATGTTGCCTCTAGGGCATATCACTAACAATCTCCCACTTGCACTAGAGTCAATCATGTAAGTATCTAATACCCATTGCTCTTGTGTGCGCCTCATGTTTCACCGAGGAGAGGTTTTGTCACGGATCGGCTATGTTGAGATCCGTGTGCACTTTGCATATCTTGACATCACCTCGTCCACTATCTCGCGGATGAGATGATATCGCCGAAGTTTGTGTTTGGACTTCGGTGTGACCTCGGCTCCTTGGCTTGCGCAATGGCTCCACTATTATCACAATAGAGAGACATTGTACCGCGTACTAGTCATCACACCAAGCTCGAAACGAATTTCTTGATCCAAACAGCCTCCTTTGCAGCTTTCAAGCAGCAATATACTCGGCCTCCGTTGTAGAATCAGACAAAGATATCGCTTGGAACTCTTCCAACATCGCGCCTCCGTTCAGCGAACACGAACCGCATTGCGATCTATAATCATCCTTGTCTGTTTGGAAGCTAGCATCGGTGTAACCACTTACAACGAGCTCTTCTTCACCTCCATAGACTAGGAACATATCCTTAGTTCTTAAGTACTTAAGGATATTCTTTCTACGGTAGTCCAGTGACCTTCACCAGATCTCGATCGGTATCTCGCTCGTAACACTCAAAGCGTACGAGACATCCGGGCGTGTACAAAGCATGGCATACATGATGGATCCAATTGCCGAAGCATATGGAACCATACCCATCTTATTCCGCTCATCATGTGTCTGAGGGCACTGATTCTTGCTAAGATTAATGCCATGTGACATGGGCAAGAAACCTTTCTTGGAATCATGCATGTTGAACCTTTTCAACACCTTGTCAATGTATGTACTTTGGCTTAATCCAATTAGCCTCTTGGATCTATCTCTATAGATCCGAATGCTAATATGTATGCTGCTTCCCCTAAGTCTTTCATGGAAAAACTATTTTTCAATGAAGACTTGATGGATTCTAGCATAGGGATATCATTTCCAATCGCAATATGTCATCCACATATAAGATTAGAAATACAATTGCACTCCCACGACCTTTTGTAAACACAGGCCTCTTCTTCATTTTTGATGAAACCAAACCCTTTGATTACTTCATCAAAACGAATATTCCAACTCCGAGATGCTTGCTTCAATCCATAAATGGATTTCGTAGCTTGCATATCTTTCCAGCGATTCTGGATCGACAAAACCCCGAGGTTGTATCATGTATACATCCTTGCTTAGGTTTCCATTTAGGAAAGCCGTTTTGACATCCATCTCGCCATATCTCATAATCAAAATATGCAGCAATCGCTAGGATAATCCGAATAGATTTAAGCATTGCGACGGGCGAGAAGGTTTCATCATAATCAACACCTTGAATTTGTTTAAAACCTTTCGCCACCAATCGCGCCTTATAGATGTGAACATTTCCATCCATATCGGCCTTTTCTTAAAAACCCATTTACACTCAATGGTTTTGACACCATCAGTGGATCAACCAAGTTCCAAACTTGATTGTCGTACATGGATTCTATTTCGGATTTCATGGCTCCAAGCCACTTGTTGGAATCGGGTCCCACCATCTCTTCCTCATAGGTCTTAGGCTCATCGTTGTCTAACAACAATATATCACGTTGTTCCGCACCTGTGTACCTGTCAGGTGCACGACGTGATCTTTCAGACCTCCGTGGGGCTGGTGTATCTACAACTGGTGGCGCAACACTTTGCTCCTCCTGTTGTGGTTCTGTGGTCGCTGAAACATTTTCTGGTGTTTCTTGAACTTCTTCAAGATGCACCCTGCTCCCACTAACCCTTCTTGAAAGAAACTCTTTCTCCAAGAAGACACCGTGTCGGGCGACAAACACTTTGCCTTGTTCCCGATTATAAAAGTAATATCCCTTAGTTTCCTTAGGATATCCCACAAAGAAGCACTTGTCAGATTTGGGTGTGAGCTTGTCAGACTGTAAACGTTTTACATAAGCTTCGCATCCCCAAATTTTGAGAAAAGACAAACTAGGGGGTTGCCCTGTCCATATCTCATATGGTGTCTTTTCAACCGACTTAGATGGAACTCTATTTAGTGTGAGCGCAATGTTTCAAGAGCATATCCCCGTAAGGATAATGGAAGATCACTTTGGCTCATCATCGACCGCACCATGTCCAACAAGGTGTGATTTCTCCGTTCGGACACTCCGTTCCATTGTGGAGTTCTGGCGGAGTCAACGTGAAACAATTCCACAATCTTTCGATGATTACCAAACTCTTGGCTCAAGTATTCTCCTCCACGATCCGATCGTAAAAACTTGATTGTTTTCCCCAAATGATTCTCAGTACTTCATTCCGGAATTCTTTGAACTTTTCAAAGGATTCGGTCTTATGCCTCATTAAGTAGATATAACCATATCTACTAAAGTCATCGTAAAGGTAATGAAGTATCGATAACCACCTCTCGGCCGTTGAGCTCATTGGTCCACATACATCGGCATGTACGAGTGCCAACAAGTCACTTGCTCTCTCACTATGTCCCGTGAAAGGTGCCTTTGTCATCTTACCAAGTAAACAAGACTCACATGTCTCAAATGATTCAAAATCAAAAGAGTGAAGCAATCCATCCGTATGAAGCTTCGATTTATATGGCCTAAGCGACAATGCCGATAAACGTGGGGTTTATATCATTAGAGAGTTGCCTTTCGTATTAATGTTATAGATGGGAGACGCTTCAAGATTCAAAACGTATAATCCATTCACCAATAGAGCATGAAAATAGAACATATCTCGAGATATATTGAACAACCATTGTTCATTGATCTAAAATCATATCCTTCCGCTTGCAAACATGAAGCGCAAATAACGTTTTGACATAGTGTTGGAACACAATAACAATTATTTAATTCCAAAACTAATCCCGAAGGCGGATGAAGTGGTATCGTGCCGACAACAACCGTAGAACCGCTTGCTCCATTGCCGACGCGCAGTTCACCTCGCCCTTCTCAATCCTCTACTTCTTTTCATTCCCTCCAACGACTTGCAAATATGAGCTACCGATCCGGTATCAAATACCCAAGAGTCGAGGGTGAAGTAGCAAGATTAATGTCTATAACATTAATACGAAGCGAAGTCGTACTTTGCTTCTTTTTGAGATCCTCCATGTACTTCTTGCAGTTCCTCTTCCAAGTGGCTCTGTCTCCTTGCAATAGAAGCAAACGGCATCGATGCCGCCGACCCTTCTTGCCCTTCTTTGCATTGGAGGCACTCGCGATCTCATCGGGAGTTAACTTCCTCTTGGTGCAAAGTTTCTTGACAGTGGTTTGCGCTTAGCCTTTCGCATCATCATCACATGATGACCGTTTTTCGGGTACTCTCCTCACTGTCTTTAGCATCCCATGCAATTCGGCCAAGGTTCTATCCATATTGTTCATGTGATAATTGAATATGAATGGCTCGAAGCTCGGAGGGAGCGACCGGAGAATCACGTCGTAGCCAACTCTTGGCTAAGAGGAAAACCTAGTTTCTCAAGACTCTCGATATAGTCAATCATCTTTATCAAATGCGGATCGACGGGATTCCCTCAACAAGCCCGCACGCAAACAAGGACTTTGAGGTGTTGAACCTCTCGGCCCGAGCTTGGTTCTCAAACATGCCACGCAGCCCCGAATAATAGTGTGAGCATCGCTGCTCTCATATTGCTTCTGAAGCTCAGGGGACATTGTAGCAAGCATGAGACAGCTTATATCTAGGGCATCATTAGTGTGCTTCTCGTAAGCTCTCCGTGCAGTTGCAGTGGCATTATTAGGCAAATCCTCAGGATAAGGTACTTCAAGAACGTACTCCTTACGCTCTTGCTTGAGAACAATTCTCAAGTTGCGATACCAATCCATAAAGTTTGTTCCATTTAATTTTTCCTTTTCGAGAATAGATCGCAAATTAAAGGTACGGGTGTAGTATTAGCCGCCATTTATTCTACAACAGAAAAAGCAAAGTTTAGCACAATGTTTATGCTATGTCTTTTGTTAAACAATTTAACATAAGACTCCCATTACGTATTTTCCACCTTCCCTCTAGGTTACGTATTGGGTCAAGATCCACATGTTAATTAATTTTCTAGTGAGCTTTGGCATCACTGCTAGAATATTAATAACATCGGTAAGCAACTCCTTGCTAATCACATCTCTATGTGACTCTTGTTGTTGGTGTGGCATCTCCATGCCCGGCCCCAACCTATGCCCCAAGGCCCAAAACTGTTTTGATAGCCTTGTTAAGTAAACCAAATGCTCCTGCTGTATATGTCCGACATATACCCCCTCGTGTTATGATAGAGAATGGAACTCGTTGACGGACCCACCATTGACGAGCATAACGGTGACGGTGCAACATTTGGAAGGGCATCATTACTACTTAATTTTGTGAGGGATGCTATCCTATCAAACAAACATATCACATATATGAAAGTAGGTAGAATAGCATGAAATAGTATGGCCCCCTTCACATGGTGATCTCCATCTCCATGCCGGTGTAGAGGATCTCCATCTTCATCACCGTTCTTCCGAGTGCCGAATGCTTGATTTCTTCAAACTAAGCTACTACTATAGAAGCTCTAATTGAAGATTACATCGACTCGCAGGTCATGAAAGAATATTACAAGCATTGCACGTATGAAAGAATATTACATGCATCACATGCATCTCATACATACAATAGGGCCATAACATCTCAAATCATTCTCTGCAAAAACAAGTTAGGCGTAGAAATGTTTTCTACCTATCGCAGAGATACGGCACCGAGACGACCTATAAGGGGGTACGCACACGACGGTCCCGCTAGCCGGCTAGCGGATTGGTGTTACCGTGGCGGGTGCCGTTTTGATAATAGTGTCGAGGAGGGTGAGGACGGCGACGGCGTTCTGTTGAGGTGTCTGGAAGATGTTGGTATTGTCGACTTGCGTCTGAAGTATGGCCTCCCGAGCGGATCGCCCAGTCACCCTCAGGTCTCGCTTTCTTCTGTCGGCTTCCTCCTTGTGCCTATTCTCCTCCTCCGCCAGCTTGCGCTCATGCTCAAGCCTGGCTTGCTCTTCTTCTATGATTCTGCGGGCCATGGCTGAGTCGGTCTCGGCCACCTCAGCCATGAGAACGTTGAAGCACCTTGGATCGTAATCCTTGTCGAAGTCGGAGTCGTTGGCCTCATCCGTGGAGATGCCGTAGAGGTCGTCGAAGTCTGAAGAGCTGAGGTACTCATCGAGCTCCGTGGATGAGCATGACCCGAATGGTTGGAGGATGACGGCGACTTCCCTTGAGCCCAGACGCTTGAATCGGATCGTTCCACCGGGTCGTAGCTTGATGACGACGGTTCTTCCAAGTGAGTTGATTTTGACTCGAAAGAAAGGAGTTTGCAATAGATCTCGCCGGCATTTGGTAACCCAAATGGCGCCGAGATGGTTTCTCCTCTCAGGTGGATGAATCTCAACTCGGAAGTTAGAAAATTGTAGCAGATCTTAGCGTCGTTTGGTAATCCGAACGGCGCCGAGTAGATTCCTCCTTCCAAGTGGATCGATTCCAGCTCAGAAGTTAGAACGTTGAAGTAGATCTCGGCGTCGTTTGGTAACCCGAACGCGGCCGAGCAGGTTCCCCCTCCCCACTGGTCCGAATCCGAGTCGAGGAGGGAGAGCTTGTTGGAGTCCTTTGGCGGCGAAGTCGTCGATGCCCGATAAAGATCCCATCGCACTTGCCGGTGAGATTGAAGATGAAGTCTTGACGCACGGTCCCTTACCCGCGCGCCAACCGTCAAAACTTGGTTTCGGCAATAGAAATTTGGGGGTGCAGTCAAGATCGCCAAGCACAATGGGTTAAGTGAAAAAAGGGTTTAGACAGGTTCAGACCCTCTCGTGAGGTAATACCCTACTCCTGTTTCAAGGATTCGATCTGTCGAGTGCATATTGATCTCTTGATCTTGTGTATCACCTATCAAATCGATGGCTCATGAATCTAATATCCCTTAAGGGATGCCCCTTACCCCTCTTATATAGTCTTGGAGGGCGGGCTTACAAGTCGGAAACCCTATCATACTCTAAGTCGGTTTCCTCAATCTTACCAAACTATGACTATAAGCTGTTGCCTTATCTTATCGGCATCGTAACACCCAAGTCATAGCCGGTTTACACAATCCTTAGGCGTAACCTATCCCTATTGAAGGGTTACGCGAAGGCTACGCTAGCCGAAAACAAAAACTTTTAACCGCGCAAACCAGGAA
Source organism: Oryza australiensis (assembly GCA_019925245.2). NCBI lineage: Eukaryota > Viridiplantae > Streptophyta > Magnoliopsida > Poales > Poaceae > Oryza > Oryza australiensis. The sequence goes on from JAIFGZ020000565.1 coordinate 4,640,632, forward strand.
CACTTGCAAGTAAGGGTCGATAGATCGTTACTGATTGGAGTGTGCAGCGGAAACAGCCAATCAGGGCTATCCGATCTGGAACAGTGTAGCCGATTCCCGCAAGCCGACAGCCAATACCCGGGGATGGCCGATTCGCCAATCAGTCGATTCACAGATGCCGTAGCCGATCCGAGTCGTTCGACTGTGTTCTTGCGCCTCACTCCGATGCGCTCGACCGTAGCCGATTCCTCCACGCCGATGAACAGCGTGCAACGTAGCGCGCCTCTACCGATATCCACACGTCCGGGGAACACCGAACACCCGTGTGCTAGCACGCGATGCAAGGCTAGGGTTTGGCTCGAAAGTGGGGAGGGTTTCCGTGGAGATTGATCTCGACGACTTCGTTGCGGATTCGGTTCAATGCGATGCAATTTTCGTTCCGCAGCCTCTCCACCCCTCCCTCCTTTATATAGAGTTGGCCGATCGGGACTAGTGGCCGATCAGGACTCTATCTTGAATCTGATCCTATCCGAATCTCACAGAGTTGGCCGCCCATACGTCGTAAGCCTATAGGACTCTATCCGATCGGATCCCTATCCGATCGAGCCGTATCCGAGTCCAACTCGTATATCTATTCTATCCCCTTAAGCGTGTGACCCAGTAGGTTCAGGTATACTCGGTTACGGCTATAGTCTAACTTAGCCGATCGTCGGCTCGAGTCCAACTCAGCCGACCTGTCAATAGCGACGCCTAGCAGCACATATTGACACCATAGTATACAAGAATATAATATCGGCTCTGAACCTGTAATTTGTACACAAATCCCTTTGTCTCACGATACCAATTAAGCTATAGGCAAGATGTGTGCCATCCCTTCAATAGCTTAACCATTCACTCGAACCGTATTGGATTATCTGTCTGTTGATTGACTCCTTAATCAACTTAGCATGGTCATGCATTTCCATAATCCATTACCTCGAGGGGCCCAGAGATATCTCTCCAAAGGAGGGGCAAATTCCATCTTGATCACTCACATCCCACTCCATGTTTCATAGCAAACCCGAAAACTACCTTTATAACTACCCAGTTACGGAATAGCGTTTGGTAGTCCCAAAGTAGGCTACTACACACGTTGGAATCCATGGTGATCTCAGGTCTAAGGACTTTGTACCAACACTACCTGAGACCAACTAATGGCACATTAATTCCTGTAGTGTCTCATGGTGGGTCTATCCAACAATGTGTTCTCTAACACATATGTCCATGTTTATTGATTTGGTATCTCCATACCCATGATCTATGAGACATGATCATCAATTAATAAACATGCCGATCTTAGAATCATATTTGTTCCAAGAATATGACATATGATCAGGGATCGTTTAGAAATAGATTCATACATAAAGAGTCTCATAAATAAGTCACATACTTATTGATCAATACAAGATGTCTATTTCATGGAACCTGAATAACACTTTATTCATAAATACATAAACATTGACGTTATATCCAACATCTCCATGTTGCCTCTAGGGCATATCACTAACACCTATTACCAGTTGGACAAGCTTGCCGTGAGGATGTCCGATTGCCATAATCTCCACACCAAATCCAATGACGCGATCAAGGTGGCCCGACAAGATCGGCACAACAAAAGGGACGACAAGCGGCCGGGAGGCAGCCGACATCCTAAGAAGGACAACGCCAATCACGGCGAAGGATCGCAAGCGCAGGCCCAAGGATCTGGTCGCCACAACGTCAAACTCCCAACACCGTCCTCAGGTTGCAGCCTACGACACAATCATGAACGCTTAGTGCACGCATCATCCACATCACAAGCATGCGGCCAAGGATTGCTTTATCAATAAGCAATTCGCGAACAATATGCTGCACAACTAAACAAGAAGCCGACCGATGAAGCCGCCCATCAGAACCAAGAAGAACAACCCGACTAGCAACTCGAACCTTTTCATGACCCCGTGAGCGAACTAAATCATATCTTCGGAGGGCCGCAGGCTTATGAATCCAAGAGGAAGCAAAAGCTGACTAACCGCGAGGTCAACGCGGCACAACCTGAAGTCCCACAATATCTACGACGGTCGGAGGTGGCCATCACGTTCAACCTCTCGGATCATCCTGATCGAGTGGTTCAGCCGGGGCGGTATCCCCTGGTACTATACCAGGTCATCCGAAACATAAAGCTCAAGCGCGTCCTCATCGACGGGGGCAGCGCCCTCAACATTCTATTCGCCAAGACGCTGGACAAGATGCAGATCCCAAGATCCAAATTGAAGCAAGTTCAGCCCCCTTCCACGGAGTTATCCCAAGGCTGTCATCTATGCCACTCGGGCACATCACCCTTCCAGTCACCTTCGGAGTTCGGGAAAACTTCCGAACAGAGAACATCACCTTTGAGGTGGCCGACTTCGAAACGGCCTACCACGCAATCATCGGAAGACCTGCGCTCGCCAAGTTCTTGGCGATACCACACTACACTTACCTCTGCATGAAGATGCCCGGCCCCAACGGTGTTATTACCCTACGCAACGACGTCAAACAAGCCTTCACCTGCGACAAAGAAAGCTGCGATATGGCCCAATCTCGTGAGAGATCACGCGGCCAGGAAGAAATCCGACTGGCTGCATCAACATCTGAAGAGGGTGAAATCTCCACGAAGAAGATAGTCAAGTTGGGACAAGGCGACGCCAAAACTAAGAAAATCTCCCTTGATCCATCGGATCCCTCCAAAACAGCTGTAATCGGCGTCGAGCAAGATCCTAAATAGGAAAGCATGCTCATCACCTTCCTCCAAAATAATAAAGATGTTTTTGCCTAGAAACCATCTGACATGTCGGGTATTCCTAGGGAGGTGATCGAGCACTTTTTACACGTCAAAGATGACGCGAAACCTATTAAACAACGACTACACCGTTTTGCCCAGATCAAAAAGATGCTATCAAGGAAGAACTTACAAAACTCTTAGCTAGGGTTTATCAAAGAAGTTTACCATCCCGACGGCTAGCTATCCCGGTCTTAGTTTAGAAGAAGACAGGACAATGGTGCATGTGTGTCGACTATACCGACCTCAACAAAGCTTGTCCTAAGGATCCCTTCGGACTGCCTCGTATCGACCAAGTCGTGGATTCAACAGCCAACTGCCAGCTCCTAAGTTTTCTGGACTGTTACTCGGGCTACCATCAGATCAACTTGAAGGAGTCCGACGCCTCAAAACAGCGTTCATCACACCGTTTGGAGCTTATCGCTACATCACGATGCCCTTCGGCCCGAAGAATGCCGGAGCCACGTATCGCGCATGATCCGGAGATATTTTCGACGCGATCGGGAGAAACGTGGAAGCTTACGTCGACGATGTCGTCATCAAGACCAAGCGAAAAGAAGACCGATCGTCGACTTAGAGGAAACATTTGCAAACATACGGGCCTTCAGAATGAAGCTGAACCTGAAAAAATGCACCTTTGGTGTGTCGTCAGGCAAACTACTCGACTTCATGGTATCTCATCGCGGCATCGAATCAACGCTATCTTAAACATGAAGCCCCGAGTACCCAGAAAGACGTCCAGAAGCTCACTGGTTGCATGGCGGCGCTAAGCCGATTCATTTCCAGACTCGACGAACGAGGTATGCCTTTCTTCAGGTTGCTGAAAAAGACCGACGACTTCCAATGGACCACAGAAGCCCATAAAGCCTTTGAAGACTTCAAAGAGTTTCTCACGATGCCGCCTGTCCTAGCCTCACCTTAGCCTCAGGAACCCCTGTTGCTGTATGTCTCAGCAACTCATCAGGCCGTCAGCACAGTCCTCGTCGTTGAGCGTGAGGAAGAAGGACGAGCCCAGAAGATTCAAAGGCCAATCTACTTTGTTAGCAAAGTGCTGGCAGGAGCCAAAATTCACTACCTCCAGGTACAAAAATTATTATATGGTGTTCTGATAACCGCGAGGAAGCTAGCACACTATTTTCGGGGCACTCGATCACCGTCGTCACCTCCTTTCCACTTAGCGATGTCATTCATAACCGAGAGGCCACCGCCGCATCGCGAAGTGGGCCCTGGAACTAATGCCGCTGGACTTAACCTTCAAGGCAAGGACGTCTATAAAATCCCAAGTCCCGGCAGACTTCCTAGCCGAGTGGACCGAACGACAAGAAGATGTACCTAGGGAAGATCTACAATCTTGGACCATGCACTTTGACGGATCCAAGAGGATCATTGGCTCGGGAGCGGAGTCGTGCTGATTTCCCCGACTGGGGAAAGTTGCGATATGTCCTCCACATTCATTTTCCCGCCTCACACAACATCGCCGAGTACGAAGCTTTGCTTCATGGTCTACGACTCGCCGTGTCACTCGGGATACGATGGATGATTGTGCGAGGAGATTCCCAGCTGGTAGTTAATCAAGTAATGAAAGATTGGTCCTGTTTAAATGAAACTATGGAGACCTATCAACAAGAAGTTCACAAGCTTGAAGACAAGTTCGATGGATTGGAGCTATCCCACGTCTTGAGGCAAAACAATGAGGCAGCAGACGAGCTGGCACAATTCGGGTCCAAGCGAGAAGCAGCCCCGACAGACGTCTTCGTAGAACATCTTTACGAGCCGACTGTCGTCGCCAAATCAACTTCTGATGAGGAAGCTACAAACCAGATTGCCATGCTTGACACCGACTGGAGGACTCCACTCATCAAGTTTCTAACTCAGCAAGAGCTGCCGGAAGACCGGGAAGAGGCAGAACGAATCCGACGTCGCTGTCAGAGCTATGTCATGGTCGATTCTACACTATACAAGAGAAGCCCTTCTAGAGTTCTAATGAGATGCGTCACGCCTGAGGAAGGACGATAACTATTGCAAGACATCCACTCGGGCGTATGCGGCAGTCATGCTGCGGCACGAACCGTGGTGGGCAAAGCTTATAGACAAGGCTTCTTCTGGCTCACGGCGGTCTCCGACGTTGACAAGGTAGTTCGCACGTGTGAAGGTTGCCAGTTCTTTGCTCAACAAAGCCATGTTCCAGCCCAAGAGCTACAAACGATTCCATTATCGTGGCCGTTCGCGATGTGGGGCTTGGACATGGTCGGTCCTTTCAAGAAGGCTCCAGGAGGATTCACACATCTGTTCGTCGCGATCGACAAGGTTTCCAAGTGGATTGAGGCCAAGACGGTTGCTACGATCACCGTCGACAAAGCACAAGACTTTATCCTCAACATCGTGCATCGGTTTGGTGTCCCAAACAGAATTATAACCGACAACGGGACTCAATTCACTGGAGGCGTTTTCAAGGAATTCTGTGAAGACTTTGGCATCAAAATCTGCTACGCATCGGTGGCGCACCCTAAAAGTAATGGGCAAGTTGAGCGCACCAATGGCATGGTTCTTCAAGGCATCAAGGCCCGAGTGTTTGACAGGCTAAATCCTTACGTCGGTAGATGGGTTCAAGAGTTGCCTTCGGTCCTATGGTCATTACGGACTACACCCAGTCGGGCCACTGGTCAATCTCCTTTCTTCTTAGTGTACGGAGCAGAAGCGATGCTACCAAATGAGATGGAGTACGAATCTCTTCGAGTTCATAGCTTTAACGACGAGCGTTATGATCAAGACAGAGTTGATGACTTGACCCGACTGAAGGAGGCCCGTGAGGCAGCACTGATCTAGTCGGCAAGGTATCTTCAAGGACTTCAACGTTACCATAATCACAATGTTCGGGCGCAAGCTTTCATCATCGGTGATATGGTTTTGCGCAAAGTCCAGACCACCAAGGATTGTCACAAATTATCTCCATTATGGGAAGGACCCTACATAATCGCTGAGGTGATTCGGCCAGGAGCATACCGACTAAAACGTGAAGACGGCACCATGGTGGAGAACTCTTGGAATATTGAGCATCTTCGACGATATTATACTTAAATCTTTTTGAGCTTCATGTTCCTCTCGACTGCCACCAAGCAAGATGGCTCCTCGGGTTATCAGTCGGGGGCTATACATATACCAATAAAGCATGGTTTTCCTCGATAACTTGTTCATGTTTAGTTTATCATTGTCTAGTGTTTTGATTCGAGTTCAATAGATAAGGACTGAGAATTTTTTGATGACCTAATCAGGTTTAGGCTTGGTGACAGTCGGACAAAAATTACTTAAAAAATTTGACATAAAGACTCGGATTAAGGCATTAACATAAATAAGCTAAATATTTACAAGTTCACATCAGAGGTTACACACAAAATCTGCCAAACAATCAAGATTGGAAGTTTTCAACTACATTAGCAGCCACCTTCCTCGCCGATTCCTGTGCTTCATTTATGAGCTCTAGGGCTCGTTCATCTGTGGTGCTGTCTGCGAAGCCCTCTCCAACAGAGTCAACGTCTATCCGAGGATAGAGTGACTTAGCTTGTACAAGAGCGAAGCCCGCACCCATGACGGTCGCGTCAGAGATATTTGCGATGTTTTCTGGGGCCGTCCTGAGCTTGTCGAAAACTTCAACAGCATCCAGTGAGCTTGTCCCGAGCCCTTGCTTGTATAGCGATAACAGTTTGGCGTGGCTGCATTGGCAATGTCGTCCCTTACACTCTCAGCCCTTCAGACTCGCTCGGCAAAAACATCAAACTGTGCTTGGGACTTGATTTTACAAGTTGCAAGAGTCACGTGATCACATAAATTTCCAAGATTGAGCAAGATGCAGAGTGCTACCTTAGAAGACTTACCTTCGAATTCTCCTTGAATTCGCTCATTGTCAGACTCCAGCTTGGCTTTATCAGCTCTTGATTTCTTCAGCTGGGTCTTAAGAGCATCAATTTCTAACAAGTTTTCTGCAAAGATTAGCTAAAGATCAAGAACAGATCACATACAGAAGCATGGGAAGATTAAGTTGATTAAACCTACTTCCGATTGAACCCCGGAGGTCGAGGTTTTCATCTCGAAGCATGGCAATTTCTTTTCGCAAGGCGGCTTCCTTAGCCATGGCTTCCTCCCTAGCGGCCTTGAAGTCTTGTTGAATGTTTTCTAGGGAATTTACATGAGGAACCAACTTCTCGAGGGCATCCGTCTTGGCCATTGATCAGCAATATATTCTCTGCACACGAGTTCAGAATCACTCAATTAAAAGAAACCACGAGGTCATGACAGAGAGGATTGATACTCACGTTTAATAGCCGGGTTGCTTCATTGAGGCTGTCCACAAGCATATCCCGTTCCTCATTTTCTTTTTGTCTGTTCAAGATAATGCCTTGCTTCAGGCCTTCGGAGTCACGCCACTCGATTTTGATAGGTGGGATCCAATTCTATGATGCTTGTAATATGGGGATCTCCTCTTCTTTGGCTGATTAATTTAAAGAAGATAAATGAAGATAGAAGAAAAAGATATACTGAAGACAAGAGACAAAAGGCTCCTTTCGGGCTTACTAGTGTTGGCGGCCGAGTCATCAATCGGTGTACCTCGGCTGCTCGTCCCCTCTCGATTCACGTCCGACTAGTTTCCAGTCGGGACATCCTGATCGGCAACCGGGAGCTCTCCCTCGACCGATTGGTTTTCAGCAGGTGTTTCCTAGCTGGTAGTCGGGGGCTCTTCTGCGGGAGTCCTTTCACTCGGGAAAGGGCCTTGACACCCATGTTCTGTAGGTTTTGTCTCTTCGATTGCTGCAGTTGGCGTCGAGGCCACGTCTTCTTTACTAGGATCTATGTCGTGAGGTTTCCTGCAAGATAAAAGATAAAGATAGTTGGGATAAAGATGGAAGGATTTTTAAAGAAGACAACTTTGATTATGAGGTATACCTGTTTGACCGACGAATTTTGGGAGCAGATCTGGTGGACGGCTTCGGAGGGTTTATGTCAGCTTGAGGAGTCTGCATCTCGTCATCCGAATCGTCAATCACCAATTTCCTCTTGCTCGCTCGCCTACTGGTATCTTCACTACTGGCAGCCCTTTGGTTGTCAGGTTCAGTTTGGATCTTGGGGCCGCCGGATGGTTTTTTGGTAGAGCCGGCACGTCGTCATGATTCACCTTGTATGGCCAAGATATAATGAGGGCATTTTCCTGCAAGGGAGATTTTTGAGATACATCGAGAGATATAAAAACTGAAGGAATTGAAGAAGTTGAGTCGATTTACCGAAGGAGGAGGACGATATAGACTGTAGGGGAGAACCGGCATCTTATGGCTGCGCTCAACCATGATCCCAGAAGAGAAGATTTTGTACATTTGAGTGCACAAAGTCTCGTAGCTCAAGGGATCGCGGTTCTCCCGATTGGGGTCTTGTTCGCCCTCGTACTCGAATGTTGGCTTGGACCTCTCTTTGATGGGCACCAGCCTGTTCTTGATGAAGTGCCGGGTAATTAATTCCCCTTGGAGGCCTTTCTTCTTCAGCTCGAGAATGTTGGCCAGAAGTTTATTCGCTTCTACCCAATCCTGGTTTTCCAGCATTGCGCTTCAGTTAACCCTTTGGATTGGTGGACGACCGATGAAGTTGGGCAAGCTGGGTTGGGGGTTCGAAATATAGAACCAGTTTGCGTGCCAGCCTTTGTTGGAAGATTTCAGAGGAAGGGAGAAGTAATCTCTGCGAGAGTGCCGCGGAGAAGCCTGCCCCACTGACGACGCAAGGATCATCTTTATTTGGGTGGGGCTTGACATAGAACATGCGACGGAAAAGGTTGAAATGGGGAAGAATGCCAAGAAAAGCTTCACATACATGGATGAAGATTGCAATGTGAAGGATAGAGTTGGGATTCAAGTGATAGATTTGGAGACTGTAGTATTTGAGAATACCACGGAAGAACTCAGAAGTGGGAAGGCCAAAGCCACAGTAGAAGAAAGAGGTGAAGACGACAATCTCACCAGTATTTGGAGTAGGGAATTCTTCACCAGCTACAGGATGCCAGTCGATGATTTCCTTGGGAGGAAGAGCTCCATTCTTCACCATCTCCTGGAGGGTTGATTCCTTCACATCTGAGGTCGCCCACTGCTCAAAGGGGATCTCTGTCTTTCCTGCCATGGATGCGATCAGAGAGAGATTGGATCTAGGGCAGAAGATGGGGCTTTTTTGAGGAAGTGTGGGGAGCTGGATGCGGGTGATGAGCTGCGGTGGAAGCTTGAATCTTTGGATGGATGGATTTGTGTAAGCGTGAGTTTAGGGTTTCTGTGAAGAACCTGTGAACAGGAGCGCGAAAAGGGAATTTGGGAAGTTGAAGTGGCGGGGATGACCTCGATGCTTCAATAAAAACTTAGGGTTTTTTGTTAAGTTCTCCTGTGAGTGGGCCGAGCCCATGAGAGACTTACAGTCCAACTAAGGTGCGGCTTGACGCGTGTCCTTAGGGATTTAAGTGGATGGACTTAAGCAGATTTGCTCTGGCAATATGCGCGTGTCTCATTGCCCAATACCTTTAAAAACCTTTCATACCGCAGTTTGCGCAACTTCATGAGGAGTTGGCATGATGCAATTTGGAAGGTGACTAACAGTTAAGCTTTTCATAGCTGTCCTGATAACAGGGACTATTTGGTTTTTTAAAGCATTTGACTAAATGATTAGGTCAATGCTATTTTGCCATCTTGATGAGCTCTTTTTGATTAAGACCGATATTATGGTAAGAGCTATTTAATATTTTGGTCATATTTTTCAGATTACTGAAAAATTTATGTCGAGTTTAATAACTCAGTTTATTCACCCATGAGGGTTGATTAAGCTATTTGTTCCGAGATGACTCGGGGAAATTGACTCGGATAAGCATGAGCTTGCCGAGTGCTTGGATCCATTACACATTATGCCTTGATTATAAGGTTATGTGTTATAAGATTTTCTATAAACGTTTTTAGCTTGAGCTAGGTGTTTATGTAAGTTCTTGACTATATGCTTAGTTTATTTTTTAACTAACCACATAGTCGGGGACTACACCTAATTAGGTGCATCAGGAGATGCACCTAGGTATTTTTATTTTTGAGAATTTTTGAGATGTTTTCCAACCCTTCACAGTCTTTTTGTCGGATGATAAAGCACTCAGGAGAATCAGGCAGAGATGATGGAACCACTCTGCAACAGAGGCACTCGGCCAAGGAATCATTTGGCTGTGCGTTATTTTGGTTCGAGGCGAAGTTATCTCATCGACTGCGAAGGACTCGGGGGCTACTGTGAAGATTATGGCAATCGGATACCTTCGTGGCTAGCTTATCTGACTAATAATAGGGATAGGTTACGCCTAATGATTATATAAACAGGCTATGACTTGGGTGTTACGTTACCAATGAGATAAGGTAACGGCTCAAAGTCATAACTTGGTAAGATTGAGGAGTCCGACATAGAGTATGATAGGGTCTCCGACTTGTAAGCCCACCCTCCAAGACTATATAAGGGGGGTAAGGGGCATCCCTTGAGGGATATGAGATATGCGATACACAAGATCAAGAGATCAATAAAAGACACTCGGCGGATCGAATCCCCGAAACAGGAGTAGGGTATTACCTCATGAAAAGGCCTGAACTTGTCTAAACCCTTTTTTTTCACTTAACCCATCGTGTTTGGCGACTTGACTGCACCCCCAATTTCTATTTCCGAAACCAAGTTTCCACAGTGACCCTCAGGGAAGGCTCGGCCGTGGTGCTCCACAGCGAGATTTCAAGGCAATGGCCCTTGGCGACGGCGCTCCACATCATAGGGATGATTTGATGGCGGTGCTCCTGTGCGTCACAAGCTCAAGGAGATGAGAGATCGAGAAATGAAGAGAGAACGAGGAGAAAGGTAGAAAGCTTAACTAACATGTGGTCCCCATGTTTTTTTATTTTTTTACTGACTACATGGCCATGCGAGCTGCCATGTAGGAAAAAATGCCTAATCTTAATTGAGAGGGTAAATTGAACGGTTTTGATAGTTGTTTGGGAGTGTGAGGGAGGGGGTGTGGTAAAGAGTGGAATTGATTTACACCTCGAAGTAGACATGTATTGGTTGAGTCATTTGCTAAACAACTCAAATATACTGAGTTTTAGAGTTTGGGGCGAGTTACGGTGGTGTAAAATGGGTTTATCTCTTTTCTAAAATATATATGTTTATAAAAGCTATAAAACTGTAGTCATATAAGAGTGTTTTTCATGAAAATATATCAACACCACTTTTACATATCAAATCATAATAGTTAGATTTAGTTAATCATTTAAGATTTCGATGTTTAAATATGATATCTTCTTTTAATTAAGAACCATACGTAAAATCACTTAAAAGAGAGATGACTCAATCAAACAGAGATCGGCTCTTGGGTTTTTAGAGCAATAAATACTTCTAGTCGCTACCGGAAATGGCACTTTGTCGAGTGCCTCACTCTTGGCCAAGTGCATATTATCGAGCACTCGGCAAAGGTAGTATATGCCGAGTGCATAAAACAGGACTCTTGGCATAACAATAACACTCGGCAAAATTAAACTTTGTCGAGTGCCTAACGTGAAACACTTGGCACAAATGGTAAAAGGCGCTCGGCAAAAAACCATCACGTGACGGGAACGTGCACCGTCCTACGGACGATGTCCCTGCTGTTAGGATTTGCTGAGTGCCTAACGGAGGCACTCGGTGAAGACCCAGTTTTGCCTAGTGCCTAACGGAGACACTCGGCGAAATACGAAGTTTGCCGAATGCCCTCCCCTGACACTCGGCAAAATAATTTTGTTTTTCAAGTCTTGCCCTCCAAACTTTTTCTATCCCCCCCCACATACAGCATGTGGTACTCCATGTTAAAATTTAGTATATTTCTTGATCTTTTTGCTATATTTAATTGATTTATTCCCTTTAGAAGAATTTTTAACCGAGTGTCAAATTTGAACTGCAAGTGATTCAAATAATGGAATAAAATGAGTAGAAAAATAATATTCATGTTTTTAAGTTCAATTTGAGGCTGTATTCGAGAAATGAAAAGAAATATCGAACATCCTGTTCAGGAAACATGAATTCTTAGGCCCGCCGCCGCCATCGCTTAGGCCCGCCGTCGCAAGGGCCCGTCTCCTCGCGCCCCTTGCCGCCGCTGCCGCTCGGGTGCACCTCCCCACGGCTGCTCGAGCCCCTCCCTCCCACCGCCTCCGCCCGGGCACCGGGAAGGAGGCCGTCGGCCCCGCACCCTCCCTACCGCGCGTTGGGCATCGCCAGCCACCGACGCCATGCCCTTCCCCCAGTCGTGCCGGTTCCCACCCTTCCCCCAACCCTGTCTTCGGTATCGCGCCGGCTTCGCCAAGCCCTAAGGTGAGCTCAACATTCGAAGCCTTCATTTTTGAGCTAAGGAACGGAGTCGCATCATGCAGCCCTGAAGTCGCTTGTGTGCCAGCCATCGAGCCATTCTTCTCTTTTTTGCAGGTGTCGCTGCCTTCACCGTCGGCCGCACGTATATAATGTAACCTAGTTAGGCATCTCCCATTCAAAAGAGATACGGCTGGAAATATGCAGATTCTTGCGAATATGAAAAGGGGAGTGAATTTGTCTACTATGCGAATCAACGGGCTTAAGAGTCATGACTATCACATATGGATTGAGCGACTTCTCCCGATGATGGTTCGTGGCTATGTCCCTAAGTATGTCTGGCTAGTGCTGGTAGAGTTGAGCAATTTCTTCCGCCAGCTGTGTGCCAAGGAGTTATCTCGGACCGTGATTGAATAAATGGAAAGAATGGTGTCTGTGTTGCTCTGTAAGTTGGAGAAGATCTTTCCACCCAGCTTCTTCAATTTGATGCTGCATTTGATTCTGCACCTCCCTAATGAGGCATGAATGGGGGGGCCTGTGCAGGGCCGTTGGTGCTATCATATTGAGAGATGTCCAAAGGTTCTTAGAACTAAATGTAAAAATAAATACAAGATTGAAGCTTCCATTGCAGAGGCATACATTATGGAGAAGGTGTCAAACTTCACATCAAAATATTTTGCTGACAACCTTCCTAGCATGCATAATCCACCCCCTCATTACAATGCTGGCGAAGATGAATTGAACCTCAGTATTTTCCGAGGGCAACTCGGAAGTGCAAGTGAAGCGACCCACAAGACATTGAAACATGAAGAGTGGCACACTATCATGCTAGATGTGTTGACCAATCCTTGATGAAGTGGAACCATACATGTGGTAAGTTCTCAACAAACTTGTTCTCGAGTAGTCACTATTAGGCATCCAACCCCCTTGTTCTCGTTGGTACAGGGAATTTCAACATCAATTGTGGCGTCAACAAAGGGAACCTACCTTGCATGAAGCTGAAAACCTTCTAAGATAGGGTACGGGAAATGGAATGCCCGATTTTATTTCTTGGTTCAAACATAAGGTACTATCCAAACTGATGTGAATAATATCCTGCTTGAACTTTACAAGTTTGACTTTACAACCTGCTTGAACTTGCAGGGCCAAACCGATGTGTCTTTATGTGTCGAGTTGAGACAAGTTGCCGATGGATGTTTCTATAGGGTTAGGTCATTTATCGGTTATGACGTGAATGGATATCGCTTTCATACAACAAGCTATGAGCAGAGTCGGCGCAATCGAAGAACCACAAATACTAGAGTTTTTACTCTAGGCCTTGATGGGATTGAGTACTACGGAAGAATTGAAGAAATATATGAACTCATGTTTCATGGTTGTAGAACTCTTAATCTTGTCATATTAAAATGCCATTGGTTTGATCCTGCACAAGTGAGACAGACCCCTAATCTTGGGCTAGTCGAAATTCGACAGTCATCCGTCTTAGTAGGAGATGATGTCTATAATGTTGTGCAACAAGCCACGCAAGTTTATTATCTCTCATACCCGTGCCAAACAGACGACCATTTTAAGGGTTGGGATGTTGTGTACAAGGTATCGCCACACGGTAAACTACCTATACCAAACAATGAAGACTACAACATGGACCCAAACACATATGATGGAGTATTCTTTCAAAAAGATGGGCTATAAGGGAGTTTTGAGATAGACTTAATCGAAGCGATCGGAATGGATGTAGACAATGAAAGGGTTGTTGATGAGGACACTGGAGATGAAGTTCATAATGCGGAGGACTTAGAATTACTTCAGCGATTACATTTAGGCAATGACCATGATGAAAACATTCCTTCTTCGAAGCACAGGCATGATTATATTGACATGGATGATGGTGATGATGAGACTTATGATCCAGCTAATCTCGATTAGGATGATTATTTCTAATACATGTATGAACCATACTAATTATGTTCTATTTATTCTGCATCTCTTTCTAGGTATGTTTTGTATACCTGTGCTAATTGGTTTGTTCTTTTTAATTGCAGGTGATTGAACAAAGATGGTGGGTGGTTTGAGAAAGTGTGTGTTGGTGTTCAGGAGAGCGGCCGATGCAGTTTGAGGGTCCGATGCAGCTGAGGGGTTCGGGAAGGGTCAAGACAGGGGTCGACGGAAGGGTGGAGGCAAGGGTCAAGGGAGGCTACCCTCCCTTGTAGCTTCCTTTTGTGATAAGGAGTAAGAGGAGCGGGTACAGGAGGAGGAGGCTGGGGGTTCTGCTTCCTCTGGTGATGAGGAGCAAGAGGAGCAGGAGGAGGCTGGGGGTTCTCCTTCCGCTGAGGGTTCTGCTTCCACTGGGGGTTCTGCTTCCTCTGGTTCGTCGACTGTTTCGTTGCGAGGTCCCTCGATCCTCCCACGACGGCTGATCCTGCCCATAAACGCCCGCTGATTCAACCCTCTGGGGCTCGGTAAGTAACTTTAGATGTTGTCACTACTTTTTCATTGGATTTGTTGAAAATCACAATAGAAACTAATAATTTATCTTCATCACTTGGGTAGGTGTTGGACTGTGATCAGAGCAGGTGATCACAAACACCATGTCAACGGCATCCTAGGTCTTCTGTGCAGGGTACACTTTCTTGGCCTGGTTCAGTATGCCGAAAAAGAGGAGCCTGCCTACACGTTTGACCACTATGTCGCCGTCCCTAATTTTCCTGATCGGGATGGAAGGGTATTCAACAACAAGGCGGAGCGGGTGAAGGCCGAGATGTGGGTAAGTCTTTCTCATACTATGTTGCTCAATACATCACATTCAATGGACATTATTGAAACAATGACCAAATACATCATGTATATATGTAGGATATTTTCAGATGCCAGGATGGATACGAGGCCAGCGTGGCTACACCGGCTGACAAAGCCTGTCACAAACTCGTGATTGACATGCTTTACGAAGCGCGCTTCTAGGCCATCATAGCATACAACGCTACCTACAACAACCTGAAGGTCACCAAAACTGAAGCAAGAAGCATGAATCTGACAAAGGAACAATACATGCAGATATATACAATATTGATTTTTTCTAAGATTAAGTGCACTTAATTTGATCTTCTTATATGTCATATACTTGATGACATGTAGGTGCCTGCGTGGTGGTGCGCTCAACTTCTCGATTGCTGGGAACACATGGTGGACAAGTGGTGCGCTCCCAAGTGGCAGGAGACGCACATCGCCTGCTAGGAGCGGCGTTTGATGATGCCAGGTGCACCACACCACCAAGGTAGCCTTAGCCTCAATGAATATGCAGCTAGATGGGTACGCGAATTCAATTCTTCATTCTAATGCCCAATTCTACATAATTCCTAATCATATAGCTATTTTATTCGCAGTCAGCGTCACATGATGGCCAGCCTATCTCCTAGTTCAAGGCATGGGCTTTGGCCCAAAAGGGCAAAGTGACGTCTGACATCAACTACAACCCAGAGGACCCACCCTCAGCGTATAGCAATACGAGCATCTACAGTTGCCTCAGTGAGTACACATCGATGGCAAGGAAGGTCCATGGGCCAGAGTATGATCCGAGCACCCAGGATATTGATAGAGAAGTCCTCATGAGGGTGGAAGGAGGCAAGAAGCATGTGTGGTACTGGATTGGCGACAATGTACTCGACACGGCCACTACTCTCACTCTGTCACAGGTTCGAGCAAGGAGCACGAGCTCAAGCCCGACCATACGCCCACGGCCGGACACTACAAACTCCTGGATGGAGGCACTCCAGGTTATATTTTTCTGTTTTATTCATCATTCATTGATGTTTGCCGAGTGATTGCTTCGCATTGCAACATTGGGATGGAATATTGTAGGCCCAGCTATAAGAAGAGAGAAAGAAACGTGAGGAGATGGAGGCGAGGATGAGTCAGATGTTTGAGTACATGCAAACTCTTTCTCAGAGCATGGGTCATCCTGTGCCACCGGTGCTATTCCCTCCTCCACCCCCTATAGGCACTCCTTATGAGTCACTTCACAACCTTGTAGTTTCATTTTTTATAGTATTATCTTGTCAAGTATGATGCAATGAAATTTGTAATGTTTTAGATTATATGTTCCAACCTTATGCTTACACAAATTGAATACTTTGACTTAGAGATCAAATTGTATGTTCCTACCTTATACTTAGACAACCATGTAGTTTCACTTGACAACCTTGTTTTAATACTTAGACAAATTGAATACCGATGATGTTCTCTTCTCCTTTTGTGCAGCCTTAATCGGTGTCATCGAATGAAGTGGCTCATGAGCCTTGATGTTCACCGTTGTTTCCACCTTATGGCTTGCTGTGATTGTGGATTGTGATTGTGGTCAAAACTTAGATTATTTGTGATTGAGGATTCTTGTTTGTGGTTGTCGTTACCATATAAAATGGTTGTGATGCTTATGGTGACATTTATGTGATGTCTATGATGATATATTGATGCTTATGGTGATATATATGTGATGTTGTGATGTCTACTTTGATATATTGTTATATATGCCACGAACCAAATTAAAAAGGTTCGGTATGGTCACTTTGCCAAGTGTTATATTCGGCAAAGTGACCAAAACTGGAGATCCTGAAAATTATTTTGCCGAGTGCCCCTTCTTTGCCGAGTGCTTTTGCCACTACACTCGACAAAGCTTACACATTTGCCGAGTGCTACTGCGTAAACACTCGGACTAGCAACCATTTTTGCCGAGTGCTTTTGTCGTAGCAGTCAGCAAAACCACCATTTTTGCCGAGTGTTTTCTCAGGCACTCGGCGAAGGCTATCGCCGTTACCGTTTCCATGGCTGCCGCACCTTTTTTTTGAGAGCCGGTCCAACACACGGCAAAATCTTTGCCGAGTGCCTGAGGGAAAACACTCGGCAAAGAGCTATTTGCCATGAAAAAATTTACCGTGTTAGGTACACCGAGTGCTACACTCAGCAAACATTTCGTCGAGAGTTTTTTCCCTTTGTCAAGTGCCCCTGACACTAAACTACATGCCTTCCATAGTGATTCAGATACTCGTATATCAATTGTATTTAATTCACGCCCTGTTCTACCACAGAGTGCCGTACCACCGGCCACCAGCAGACATATACATCCGTATATAGAATCACATCACATTTTGCTTACTTTGAAATTAAAAACAAAATAAAAGAAGTTTAAAAACCCCAAAAGAAAAAAAAAGAAGAGAGAAAGAACAAGTACACACTATCCATCCACGCACCCATTAATTCCCCATCCTCTTTAACTGAATTTCTTGTGCTAAAACAAACCAATCATCATAGATCACCTCATGTATAACCTTATATATATACTATATATATATTTATGTCTCCATTAACTTGTTGCTGCTAGCTGTTGTGGATCCATCGATCAATCAGTGATTATTTAGCTAGCTGCGATGGCTTGGTTGCGGATGGTCTTGGGGTAGAGGAACTTCTTGCCGCCGACGGCCTCGAGGATCTTCTTGCTGAGGGCGTCGCCATCCTGGTCGCTGGACTTGGACACGTAGAACGTCCGGGAGAACCAGTCGACGAGCTCCGGCGCCGCGCACATCACCATGTGGAATGGCCAGTACCACCCCGGCCATGTCACGTAGTAGTCCCCGCGCCGCACCGCCGCCACCACCACCTTCGCCAGCGTCTCCGTCTTCCCCACCGGCAGTGGCCCGACATTGATCTGTAGTACCCAACACATTAATTTCAAGGTTACGTACATGTTCCTAAATCCTAACACATACAAGAGCGTTTATATAATGGTCTCCTTTTTTGATAGTACAGATCTTCTTCTTCTCTAATCTAATGCATATTGTATCTTTTTATACTACCACCTAAACTAGTTACAGTAGAATAAAGTCATAATTAACGGTTAATATCGATAAGGGTTTGCACTTTCGGAAGGCACCAAAATTTCGGTGGTCACCAAAATTTCAAAATTTAGGACATTTTGAAGAATTTTTAAAAAATTTTAATACATTTTTATTGAATTTAAATAAACTATGACCAAATTCTCACAAATATTTAGAAAAATCTAAAATTTTGGAAAAATAATTTGCTTACCGGGGTGGCAAAATTACAGAAATTTTGAAATTTTGTTCCAAAATTTTAATCCCTAAGATTGACTATACTGATGATAATAATGATAATAATAGTTTAATACTCCCTTCGTCCTAAATTATAAATTATAGAACACCGAAAATCAAACTTGATAATTTTTAACTAATGATTATACTAATAATATTTAGCGATATTTATGCTGTATGTTATATCACTAGTTTCATATTTTAAAATACTTTCACGTAATATTAATTTTATATTTGTTGTTAACATAATATAAAATAAATTTGTAGTCAAAATATGCCATTAAAGATCATGTAAAATATGTCATGGACAGAGAAAATACTATTTAGTAAAGATCATCGTAAAGGTTCTTCATATGTACAACTAAAAATCAAGTATATAGAATTGGTTTAATCGATCGAGATTTTACGTCGCGAGCCTCCTCGTCAATGCCGACATGGCCATCCTTCTGGATGCCCTTGCCCATGGTGAGGTTGGAGACGACGTAGCCCGGGGTGAGGATGGTGACACGGACATGTGAGCCCAGCTCAGCCCTTAGGGTTTCGTAGAACCTGATCACCGCGCCCTTGCTGGCCTGTAGTAACAATTATAAGCATCAAGCACATACGATATTAGTACTATATGGACCACACGCCAACCCATACTTTTTTCTTGCTCACCCATTTCTCCAACTGGAGATCAACAACGGACAAAAACTGATTAATGAGATGATGTGATGCTAGAACTACAGGGATTCAGGGAATGTTGCTCTCCCTGTATAGTATACATGTCAACTACAGTGAACCAACAGGGAATGACTCAATGAGCCCTGCTACTTGCTGCCACTGGGTGACACATGTAGGACAATAAGTGAACCACAAGAGGGGGCTTTTGCTAACTATCAGCTAGATCTTGGATTGCTAGCTAAGCTAAGCTATCATGCTTGTGAGGTGCCTTTCACTAATGTGTGCGAGTTTAGATTTGACAGATCCAACCATGTCCTCGTACACATCCATCGATCCATCTGTAGTTGGGGTATCGGTGCACCTAATTAGGTGAGCTGAACTTATTGCTACTAGTACTACTTAATTGCCGCAGGGGCATGAATCAGTTAGTTAATCATGCAATTAATACATCACTAATTAAGTACTCCCTTCAGTTTTATTGTTTTTGACGTTTTGAACAAGAGAGCATGGGTTTTTAAAACATATGATTTTTTACTACGATATATACAATAAATAAATAAATACTTTTATAATCAATCTATATATGTTACTTTATTGTTTTTAAAATATTTAGAGTTATTGATAATCAAAGTTTTAAAATTTTGATTATAGCTTTGTCTAAAACATGAAGAATTATAAAATCGGGAATAGTAGCTAATTGACGCTTACGTTGTAGAAGCTCATCCTGGCTGTCGGGACCCTGCCGGCGACGGAGGAGGTGACGACGATGTTGCCACGGCTGGCTTTCAGGTAGGGCAACGCGAAGTAGGTCGGGTACACGGCGCCCCAGAAGTTGAGATCCTGCGAAAACATGAATGAATAATTAGGGCAGAACTAACAATTACTGATTTTAATTAATATAGCAGTTGGTGGGTAGCAAATTGGTGCCAAAAGAACCGAACGATCAAACTGACATGAAATGCTATACATTAATCTGCCCCATTGAAATCCAAGCTCATGGGAGACCACAGATTTTATTACTGATGGGGTACGTCGTTGGACCAAATAAATGATAAAATGTAAGGGACCATGGTTGGCTGAGAGGAATATAATTTTCATGTGTGCTTTTTGTGTGAAGAAGAGGAAACTCCAAAATTTCAGATGTGCTAATTTTTTAAACCAAGATTCAATGGTGAGAACGACTACTGTTTGTGTGGAAAATATTGAAAATGTCAAGGAGCTAGCTTGTGATAATTAATCAACTCACAATCACGTTGTGGAAGGCGGTTATGTTGGTAATTTCTTCGAAGAAGCAACTGGACCAGATCCCTGCGTTGGCCACAAGGTGATTCACTGCAGAATTGAATTTACCCCATAGTTAATTAGGACATGATCAATAATTAACTTAATTCATCTATCGATCACTGCAGTTCAGCTACTTCCGAGATTACATAAAGAATATCGATCCCAATTAGCAACGTGTTCAGGCAGTATTCATATCTAAACTTGCTACGAATTTCTATTCCATTGACTGTAGCTATTATAATGACACCACATGAAGAGATAGCACAGTGCGTAAGCATATGTAGAGTATAATCAAGCCCCTTCCAATTCAATACTATAACAGTATTGGCCTTAATATCTCCATCCATGATTCCATGACTTGAACCTTCGTCTCAGCTATTCTTCAGACATTCAGGATCCTAAAAGATTAGGTCTTAATTATCCACTTGGGACAACGATACCTAGTCATATACGCATAATTAATTTCTGTCCATAAACAGATCAAGCTGTCGTTGGCAGGACAACGTCGCCCCTCCCTTGGTCTGAACCATCACTCCAAACGAAATCAACGTCGCTATACTAGCAGCAATAAAATTAAATCATTCCAAAAATTGAAACACAGCAATTAACTTATTATGTTAAGTTGGTGAGAAATTTTGTGGTCCTTAAAAAGTAGATGATGTATCTAAATTTTAAACTATTTTTTTTACTTCGAGATACTTATTAGATTTTATACAGGAAAATGGGTTAACTTCCGACGAATAGTAAAATTACTTGATGCTTGGATTAATCTCGAGATTGGAGTAATTAAGCAGTTAATTGAGAGAGAAAGTGTGTGTAGCTAGTGGTAATTTAAGTAGTACAGGTAGTAGGAGTACTGACGTTTGCCGAAGTGGGCGACGGTCTCCTCGACGGCGCGCTTGGCGTCGTCGACCTTGGTGATGTCCGCCGGCACGACGAGCACGTCCGGCGCGCCGAGATCCCTCGCCGTCTTCGCCACCGCGCGCAGGGCGATCTCCGTCCTCGCCGTCAGCGCGATGCACGCCCCCTTCTTCGCGTACTCGTACACTAGGTGCTGCAAAAAATATATCATGTTTGTTTTTTAATTTTATTTTCTCATCCACGACAACACAAAAGCTTAATATAAACTGGTTTTGTCAAAACAAATAAAACCAAAGGGTAAACTTTGCTCTGCAAGAAATAGTTTTTACATAAAAAGAGGTAAAATCTAATATGCAGCAATTTAATTTGACTGAAATTAGTTGTCAACAATGATTGAAAAGCACGCACCTACCGTCTCTCTTTCCGGGGAGAGATTCATTTTGATGGTTAAACCGACCGTTGTCAGCGTTACATAATTATCGCACAGTTGCATCAATATAATTTCTTGGGTCAGTCCTTAATCGATACTTTTTTCTCTCTTTAACTCCCAAAATAAATGTGTGATTCACGACGTTTCTGGACATCCCAAGCAAGCACACGACACGATCGAAACGAGACGATAAATCTCATTTCGCTGTGTATACTTCTGCAAACGACAGGACACGGGACACAGTGCTCGTTTACTTGGCTTGTCCTAACACAAGGTTGTACATGTACATGCCCTCAATTCGTCTTCACAGTATCTTATACTACGTTCACGTCAAAGAAGTCATGGGAGAATAGGACGAGTAGATAGGACATCATTGATGGCCGGGGTTTCACTGATCACTAGTAGACCGGCCATTCACTGATCATCCCTCTCTCAGGCCATGGATGATTTTAACTCCGCTGACTGTATCATCACATGCATCTGGGGGCAGCCATTGCTGCCTAGCTAAGCTACTGCAGGACATTTGAGAGAGAGAGAGAGAGAGAAAGAGAAGCATGGTCACGCATGTTTACAGGACGCAAGTTTCCAGGAGAGGTCGTTGAGAGGCCATGCTCCAAATTAATGGGATGCCCGGAGTGTATTTATTGCTTCTGCTTACTAGAAATCCAAGTATCTGACTGCAGCTTACTCCGAGTAATCCTCGAGATGGGAGTAATGCATATTATAGGGATGCTTTAGATAAGCATATGTTTTGAGTTGTGCAGTGCTCCAATATGTTCATGCTAGCACTACAGATACTATATAGTTCTTTTTATTAAAAAAAACTTGATTGGTTATTTCATGGGCTTACTGTAAATGAACGTCCTTATTTAAAAAAATTAAATTTGATAATTTTTAATTAGGCTAAATTTTATATATGTTATATTAGTAAATTCATACTTTAAAATAAAATACTTTTATTTCATATTAACTTTATAGTTATTGATAATATAATATTTTATTTGTTTTATATTATAAATCGTTCAACTTTTTTATAAATTTTTTAGGTTCGATCAAATTTATAAAAAAATATACTAATATTTTTAATACAAAATAAACGTATAATCAAAATACTTTGAATGTTAAATTTAATGAAACTAATTTTGTATTGTAGATGCCGTTAATTTTTTTTATAAACTTGGTTAAACCATAAAAAATTTAAACAACTTATAATATGAGACGGAAAAAGTATGAAATAAATTAGTAATCAAAGTATATAAAAAGTTTGTAAAAAATTTATAGGTTTTATAATTTATGACAGAGGGAGTATATGATTTGCAAAATACATCATGCTACTATCTTCTGACAAGAAAATTGCAATTATCCCTAAAAGGTAACTTTGACCGATCGAACCTGTTAATTAAATTGCATCAACAACAGAGTAAGCTATCACAGAAATGTATTTGTGGGACATGCCAATTAGACATACGGTTCCTCCTAGTTGATGATTTGATTATTTGTCACCACATGCATCATTTGATATTTCGATGATGAATGCCTTTTAGGCGGTGCGGAAAACTCATAATATACTTTCTACTGTTAGATTCATGTATGGTCGATTAATGTCAGTTAATTATAACAACCAGATAAATTGCAGAGCGCTAATTCTAGAAGTATCGCCCATGATTCTTGTTGTAGATATTTCGCTTTTATGCATGCTTGTGTGGAGAACCATTTGTACTTCATTCATTAAATGCTCTGCTTAAAAAATAAAAATGTCTTATAAATAATAATTTTAGATAGACAGTCAACAGGGCCCTAGAGTTGGCAACATATGGCATTGATCTGATCATTAGCTACAGTTGATGCCCGGATATATTCTTTTTCTTTCTGAAAGCTACTGTATATATTAATTACAGTGAATTGAATCCGTAGGACATTGGCCCGTTCAAATCTAACGAAGATATATATTAAATGATGACACGTAAAACGAAAAATATTAACGTTTAATTATTACAAACTCAAAAAATGATATTTATATGATATTCTAAAACAAATTTTATATAAAAATTTTCTTATTAAATATACCGTTTAGCAATTTGAAAAACGTGTTATAACGAAAATCGACGAAAAATATGTATCTAATTTAGAACATGACTTATACAATGACTTGTACGAGTAGAAGCTAGTTTCCGATTTCATCGGAGTTTGACATACCGCTCCTGCGCGGTGGCGCGGTTTTCGCATAAAAACCACGAAAACCGCAAAAAACATAGAGAAATGAACAGTAAACGAATTTGAATTTGAATCGATTTGTCATGCCGCGGTTTTTATCTAAACCACGAAAAAACCACACCAAACCCGCGGTTTTCGCCCAACCCACGCGAAAACCGCGACGAAGTGAACAGTGACGGAATTTAAATTTGAACCAAATTCGTGTGGCGGTTTTCGCTCAAACCGCGAAAAACCGCACCACATACCACGGTTTCCGTGGCGGGCAGAGAGAAATTTATTTTTGTTAATTACTGATAAATATTTTTTGATAAAATGAAATTTTTAAAATTTTTTGAGTTCGCACAAAATTATTATCGCAACCTAGATGCTAGTATGTATTTTATATGAATAGTACAACTGACAGATGGATAGTATTAAGTACATAAAACTGTAGGAAAGTGAAACTGTCATGACCTGGATCTTTCCCACTGTACTGACTTTATTTTCTGTTTCTTGGGAACACAAATTATCTATGTTACTATATATATATATATATGGATATATTAATCTACATAAATCTCTATCTATCATCTTAAATACTATTCAGCAACATAAGAAAGAAAAAGTTTCGTCGCAACCAAACATTTATCAGAACTAATTTAATCAAACTTGTGAACTAACCGCAACTATATTGGCTGAAGTCGTTGCAACAACAAAGACCAACGTGAAATTTTATTTGATAATTTTACTACCACGTCAACTTTGGTGCGTATGTACAGTCGACACAGATGCAAAATTAAGACTTACTCCTGCGACCATGCATATCCACAGGTTCTGCTTTTCAGCTTGCTCATATGCATGGTAACACCAAATCATACCAATGAAAGCCAACTGAACCAATTAAAAATCACGAGAACCATATATATCCTTGTGTCTTTAATACTAGAGAAAATTCTTTCCTATTTCTATTTGTGAGGAGTATGTTACAATGCATTCACATCCATTATTTCAAAGCACCATTAATTCAATATCATTTTTTAATAAATTTCAAGAAAACCCAGCACGAAGAAATATAAACTCTAAACCGTAAACTATGTATCTATAAACTCTCTCTATATATAGAGAGATAGAGAGAGATAGAGATAGATAGATAGCAAACACAGCTAGAAAAAGAATCCAAATTAACATGCTTGAGGCAGCCGCTGGGCAGAGGGGCCCAGCACACAATGAGTGCAATGCACTGCTGGCTAGGCTGCACGTACCTCGCCGATGCCGGAGGAGGCGCCGGTGACGAGCACGACCTTGCCGCGGAGGTCCTCGCCGGAGACGAAGGGCCTGACCAGCAGCCTGTTCAAGACACGGCAGGCGAAGGCGATGGGGAGGTAGATGAGCAGCACCAGCGACAGCCCCACGTGCATGAACACGCTCAGGAACCCGTTCACGAACGCCTGCTTAGCCATGGCCGCCGCGCGACGACCGAGTAGCTATCTATCTATCTATATATGCGTCGTCTTCCTTAGCTCCGGCGGCGGCGGCGGCAGCGGCGGCGGTGGAGGTATGTGTGAGTCAGAGCTTGGAGACGGGAGGTGGCAATGGCATGGTATTTATGGGTGAGCAACGTGTGCAGGGAGAAGAGAAGAAGAAGGAATTGATGGGTGGGTGGGGGTCGCTGCACCAAATATTGGAGGAATATGTGTGTATGTATCCGTGTACCCAATTGCATAAAATGCTCATTTATCTAGCTCCTTTTTGCAACTGTTTTTTTGGTTCTTTTCTTCTTTTTTTGTCTATTTATTGTTCTCTCTCTGACAGTTAGCGTCATTCTTCACAGAGACTAATGAGGTCGTTAAGGCCGATCATCAAGAAAACTAAAAGCGTGTTCTCAAACTTTTTTAACGAAAACTGAAAGTGTACATATGCATCCAAATGCTACATGGATTGGGGAAGCATCACAAGAAGTGTGATGATACTACAACCACCAACTCACCAAGGTTCAAATTGTGTGGGGCTTTCATGCAATAGAAAAATGTTACATACAATAGATTTTTCTGTCAAAATGGAAAATAATTAAATTGGATTCGTCAAGAAAAGTATTTCCAGAGAGAACTATAAACATATGTTAATTTATGTCGTCTCGTTGCATATTATTCTGAAATATGTACTCTATACACCGTCCATGCGATACTGTAGAGCATTGACTGTGGCTACTAGCTAGCTATTGTAGGGATGGGGGTGATGTGTGCGTGCAATGTTGAGACCAGGGAGGTGCAAGGCAGGATGGGGATGACCGGAGTTAATACCCCACCGTTGGCAGCATGGCCTTTCTCTCTACTAGCTAGCGAGTAGCTAGCGGTGGAATTGAACGAGCTAGAGGCAGCAGAGTTCTTATGTATCAGATGGGTCTATTAATTTTTAGCAGCTAGTACGAACTTTTTAGGGATGTTTGGTTGGTGTGTAACTTTGACAAGACTAACCTTAGGTAAAATATGACATGACATAAGATTGTGGTGATGAAGTGTGGCGGCATTGATTGTGAAAAGAAATTAAGTGAATGACTTGTGAAAATAAAGTATAAGAAAATAATTGTGTTCTTTGGGTGTGTTTAGATGCATGAAAAAATTTTTGGTAAAATATTACATCAATACTTTGAACATATATTTGAAGTATTAAACATAGACTAATAAAAAATAAATTACAGAATCCCGACGAGACGAATTTATTAAGACTAATTAATTCGTCATTAGCACAAATTTACTATAGCACTTTATTGTCAAATCATAGTCTAATTAGGCTTAAAAGATTCGTCTCGTAAATTACATGCAAACTGTGTAATTAGTTATTTAGTTATTTTTTAGTTCATATTACATACTTCATTTATGTGTCCAAACTTTCGATGTGATAGGGTGTAAAATTTTGGCGATGGATCTAAACAGGCCCTTTGATGTAGGTTTTTAACTTTAGCATCTGGTTGTCCACACGCATGCTTTTAAATGGCTAAATGGTATATTTTTTAAAAAAATTGTATAAGTTCCCTTAAAATTCGTACTAATCTAATTTTCCAGCTAATACTTAATTAATAATACAATAAATCATCGCTCCGTTTTACGTGCTATGGAAGAGATTCCCAACCCCCACAATCTAAAACAACCTAAATGTGGTGGCGGTGTAACAACAACTGTCTAACATATATGACATAACTAAGGGGGTGTTTGGATGGAGGGACTAAATTTTAGTATGTGTCACATCGGATATTTGAACATCAATTTATTAAATGTGAACTAATTATAAAAATAATTACATAATCGGTGACTAATTCACGAGACGAATCTATTAAGCCTAATTAACCCATCATTAACAAATATTTACTATAGCATCATATCGTCAAATCATTACGTAATTAGGCTCATTATATTCGTCCCATGAATTAGTTATCGATTATAAATGAATTTTGTAAATAATCTATATTTAATACTTTAAAATAACATCTAAACATTCGATTTGACAGGACCTAAAATTTAGTCCCTCAAAACAAACAGCCCCTAAGGCGTGGCTTGGGAAAGTGAAGCAATTGAACCAAACAACTTCTACTGCTCCACATAGAAATCATTTCTAGCCTTCTAGGTATATATGAATTAGCTAGAAATAAAGTCAATGCATGATGGTGTGTGTCAAAGATTTATATTTTGTAACTTTAATTAGTCTACCATACTCCCTCAAACATTAAAAGAAAGAGTTTTAGGGTTAGACATAGGTATTGAGAAAGTTGGTGAAATTAAATGAGAAAAATTGTGATTGGTTGAGAAGAAAATATATATGAAAAAGTTATATATCTTGACTCAATTTTAAAAGGCTACAAAAATTATTATATTTTGGGAAGGAGGAAGTATTAATTATTTTTGTTTTTATACATGGTGCTATATACTACTGGAGAAACCATCATTGGTTGAAGTGACAAAAATCATAGTAGTACCGGTTTGAGTTGCACCCAGGACTAGAGATGATTTTTAGTCCCGGTTTAAAAAGTCTACGAATTTCTAAAAACATTAGTCCCAATTCGTGTCATGAACCGGGACTAAAGATCACCTCTAGTCCCGGTTCAAATGTTGTCAGAGTCTGTCAGAGCGTCGGGTATTTTTAGTACCGGTTGATAACACCAACCGGGATTGAAAATGCTATTTTTGTCCCGTTGATAATACCAACCGGGACTAAAGGCGCTGGGGATCTTTAGTCCCGGTTCATTACCTTAACTGGGACAAAAGAAAAAAAATCTTTATCTTCTCGTATCCCGTGCGCAAACAACAATAAGTGCATGCCCACTTAGCTAGCTTCCTCTCTCCTACGCACTTATCTTCTCCTCCACTTCTTCTCTCCCTTATCTTCTCCTCTTCTTCTCCTTCCTCTCCGGATCTCTCTCTCATTCTCCATCTCTCCCTTTCGGATCTCCCTCTCCCCGGCTGTTCGGTGGCGGCGCGGTGGCCCGCGCGCGGCGGCGGCGGTGGCGGTGGCCCCACGCGCGGTGCTGGCGACGGCGGCGGCCGGGCGCGGCGCGGGTGACGCGGCGTCCCCGCGCGGGCGGGGGGGGCGCGGCCCGGCGGGCGGCGGGCGGCGGGAGGCCAGGCGGCGTCGGTCGGCCGAGGCGGCGGCGGTGCCGTCCGCGGGCGTTCGGCGGCCCCACGCGGGCGATGGCCCTCTTGCATGTTCAGATCTGATTTTTTTCTTTTTGATGTTTGATGAGATGAGATTTTAATTTGTGAGCTATACATGTTGTATTTGATCTGTATTTTGTGATTTTATTGTTGTATTTGATATGTGATTTGAACATGTATTTGATCTGTGGTATGTTTTGTGATATGTTTGGTGATGTTTGATTTTATCGTTTGTGATATATATATATAGGTAGCAGATCGCGAAAGGACAAGTTAAAAAATAAAAAAATCTTTAGTCCGGTTGGAGCCACCAACCGGACTAAAGATGGCAGCCGGCCACGTGGCTTCGCCATCTTTAGTCTCGGTTGGTGGCTCCAACCGGGACTAAAGATACATCTCTAGTCCCAGTTATTTAACCGGGACTAGAGATAGCCCATCTCTAGTCCCGGTTTGACAACCGGGACTACTGAGAGTTACGAACTGGGACTAGTGTGGCTTTCTTTAGTAGTGATATATCTTTTGTCCTAAAACTAATTTATGCAATGGTTCTGTAAAATTAAGTTTTTAATTTTGGTTCATAATTTTATAAGCATGAGTATGTAGGTGATCATCACAAGCATATCGGCGCTAAGGTAAGGTCCAACGTCTTAGCGCCTATGATGCTGACATAGACACTATTTTTTTATAACAGTCGAGATATAGAAGGGTCAACGTCAAAAAAAACTGAAGGTGAGGATCTATTTATAAAATATTTTTTAAAGAGTGTCATTATGTAGTCTAAAAGTCATTGCACTACTGCATCTGCATGACATAGTTTCCTTATTAGTAATAGCTCCCTTCATCTATCCCGGTTGTTAAAGGCCTCTAGTCCCGGTTATCAAACCGAACTACGAAAGCGGACTAAAATTGTCATTTTTAGTCCCGGGTGAAATAATCGGGACTAAAGATAGATCTTTAGCCCCGATTAGAGTTACCGACCGAGACTAAAAATAGGTGCCCTCCCGACATCCCACCGCCCTCAATTTTTTTTGTTTTTTTCTTGTCAAAATCCTAAAATCATCACGATATCGAAATCAAACATCATTTCATATATAGAAATGAACAACACATATCTCAAATGTTTTTTTCATTTTTTTGCTCCACAGATCAAATACATCTTCAAAATTCACAAAATCACAGATAAAATACTATCACATCATATATCCAAATCACATGTCATCAAACATTAAAAAAAATTTAGATCTGGCCGCCACGACCCGCCCGCGCCGCCTCCGCCGCCCGCCCGCCCGCCGCGCCGCCGGCGTGCGGGCCGCCGCCGACCGCGGCCGCCCGGCCGCCGGCGCTCGCCGCACGCGGGTCGCTGCGCGCCCGCCACCGAACAGGCGGGAGAAGGAGAGCGATGGAGAGGGAGAGAGAGATCGGAGAGGATAAGGAGAAGAAGAGGAGAAGATAAAGGAGAGAAGAAGTGGAGGAGAAGATAAAGGGAGAGGATCGTCACGCACGCGAAACGAGAAAGCCGAACGATTTTTGGTCCTGGTTTGGGTAAAAACCGGGATAAATATGAATTTTTGTCCCAGTTGGTAACACCAACCGGAAAAAATAGCATCTTTAGTCCCGATTGGTGTTACCAACCGGGATTAAAGAGTCTGTCAGAGGCTGTAAGAGGTTGTCAGAGTGCCGGGAGTCTATAGTCCCGGTTGGTAACACCAACTGGGACTAAAATTAGCATCTTTAGTCACGGTTGGTGTTATCAACCGGGACTAAAGATCTCTGGCGCTCTGACAACCTCTGACAGGATTTGAACCGGGACTAAAGATGATTTTTAGTCCCAGTTCGTTACACGAACCGGGACTAAAGATCTTAGAGATCCATTGCCTTTTTAAACCGGGACTATAGATATTTTTTAGTCCCGGGTACAACTCAAACCGGAACTATTGTGGATTTTGGCACTTCAACTAAAGATGCTTTCTCTAGTAGTGTATCAACCAGTTTACTTACTAGGGATATCCGCTCTATCACTGCTGGAGAAAAGCTCAATTGTCCCGGTTGGTAACCCCCAGTAGTCCCGGTTGTCAAACCAGGACTACGAATCCGGGACTAAAGATCGCCATCTTTAGTCCCGGTTGAAATAACTGGGACTAGAGATGCATCTTTAGTCCCGGTTGGTGGCTCCAACCGGGGCTAAAGATTTTTTTATTTTTTAATTTTCTCCTTTCTCGGTCTCTTGGAAGATCTATTTGAGAGATCTTCATTTCCATCTCAGCGAACCACGCATCATGCTCTCGCCTAGACCTCATGCGGCTCCTGTACGTCTTAATGTCAGCTTGAAACCTATATTTCCAGGGGACGACGCCTTTTCCTCGCGTACGCCTTGGATGCTCTGGGTTTTGGAGGGCGAACGTTAGCTCGTCCTTCTCTCTGTCGGGCCTAAATGCGCCCGACGAAGTGGCCACCATTGCCTCCTCTAATATTCGGCCGGCCTCTTGGATTTCTTCGCCAAAGATAGCTGTGCCATCTACAGGATTAAGTGAGCCGCCATGAGCATAAAACTAAAGCTTTGATCGTTTCGACTAGTTGGCTGTGCTTGGAACGATACCTCACGCTTCAAGGTCAGCTTTCATTTTCTCCCATTTCTCCATTGCTTTCTTATATTCGCATGACCCAAACCTGTGATGATATTTTTTTTCTTCGCTGCGTTGGCCTTGTTCTTTTCTATGATCGCTCGCTCTTCTTCCCCAGTCTTGTGTTCAACAAAAGCATCCCAATGATCTCTGAGCTTTGAGAACTTGTCAAAGTTTGGGTTCTAGCCTTTCAGGATGTATTTCTTGTGTAACTCTTTCTTATAGTTCCTGAAGAGCTCTGCCATTTTCTTTAACGTCCATTCCTTGACCCTTGCTTGTTGTGAGTTTGGGATGGTGAACGTTTGCAGCATTGTGGTCGACATCATTTCTTTCTCTGTGTCCGGGAGATAGCTCTGCTCATCTCCTCCTTTGGTTGATCGCCTCCAGTTGGCAACGCTTATGGGCACGTGATGCCTCACCACCCATCCGCTGTGCGCCACAAACTTCCTTGCAACGTCCTCTGGGGCACTTGGTTGACCGTCAGATGCTACCTCTGTTACGACATGTCGACCCTCTATGTGCTTGCTGAGACCGCGTTGCCCGCGTGCCCTCTTCTGTCTAGCGGAGATGGAGGCGGAGCCCTCATTCCCCTCCTCGTTCTGTGGAGATTATGGCAATCGGGTATCTACATGGCAAGCTTATCTGACTGGAGATAGGGATAGGTTGTGCCTACCAAATATGTAAATCAACTACGACTTGGGTATTACGTTGCCGATTAGATAAGGCAATGGCTCATAGTCTTAGTTTGGTAAGATTGAGGAAACCGACTTAGAGTATGATAGGGTTTCCGATTTGTAAGCCCACCTCCCAAGACTATATAAGGGGGGTAAGGGGCGTCCCTTGAGGGATATCAGAGTTGATGAGCAAGAGCTTTAGACTTTAGATACATAAGATCACGAGATCAATAAAGACACTCGGCGGATCGAATCCCCGAAACAGGAGTAGGGTATTACCTCACGAGAGGGCCTGAACCTGTCTAAATCCTTGTTTTCCACCTAACCCATTATGCTTGGCGATCTTGACTGCGACCCCAATTTTCTATTGCCGAAACCGAGTTTCGACAGTTGGCGCGCCAGGTAGGGGGCCGCGCGTCGAGACTTCTTCAACAATCTCGCCGACAAGCGTGATGGGATCTCCTTCAAGACTCGGCGACTTCGCCGCCAACTTCGCCGGCGACTCCTCCCTCGACTCGGATTCGAACCAATCGGAGGGAACAACCTACTCGGCGCCGTTCGGGCTCTCCAACAGCGCCGAGATCTTCGACAACATCTTGAAGACCAAGATGCGATCCACCTTCTCCGACGACGGACTTCACTCGGCGCCATTCGGATTACCGAATGCCGCCGAGATCTGCGCCAATCTTCTTGCCTCCCCGACGGAAGCAATCTACTCGGCTGAAGACCTTTCGGTGCCGTTTGGGTTACCAAACGTCGCCAAGATCTACAGTCAACTGCTCTCCCCCGAGTTGGCGAGGAACCACTCGGAAGA
The DNA here is from genome assembly GCA_019925245.2 of Oryza australiensis. Lineage (NCBI taxonomy): Eukaryota > Viridiplantae > Streptophyta > Magnoliopsida > Poales > Poaceae > Oryza > Oryza australiensis. Next base: position 4,673,100 of record JAIFGZ020000565.1, read on the forward strand.
GCCTGATCCCCCAAGCTCCGACTCGGACTGGAACGATCCAGATCCGGGTTACCCAGGTTCAAGGGAGGTCGCTGTCATCCTCCCGTCCTTTGGCTCTTGTTCATCTTCAGAGCTCAACGGATACCTCAGCTCCGCCGGCTTCGACAACCTCTACGGCATCCCTTTCGACGAAGCCAACAACTCCGATCGCCGCATGGACTACGAGCCGAAGTGCTGACGTCCTCATGGCCGAGCCGGACGAGTCCGACTCAACCATGGCCGAAGGCTTGCTGAAGAAGAGCGAGCCAGGGTGGAGCTCGAGCGCAAGACAGCCGAAGAGGAGAAACAACGCAAGGACGAGGCTGACAAGAGGAAGCGGGATCTACGTGCGGCGGACGATCGCCCGGAGGCCATACTCCAAACACGGGTTCACAACACCAATATCTTCCGACACCACGGCGAACGCGTCGCCGCACTCACGCTCTTGGACACCGTCATAGAGACGGCTCCGGCCAACGTGACTCCAATACTCGACAAGATCAAGACTATCGTCGCTGCCACGGCGAACGGCCATCTCACCACTTCGGCACGAAGACCGACTGAATCTGTGGCCGAAACGCCAGACAAGAGCCAGCTTCCACCTCTGAAGTCAGGAGACTATAGGAGGCCCGAGCCGGCTCGGTCGACGACCAGGCCAAGAGGCCCACCTCGCGAGTCCACGCTGAAGTACCGGGAGCGGACGGCCGACTCCGCGACAAACGACACGGACGTCCACCCGTCCACCACCGAGCCCGTCGCAACGGTTCCAGCTATCCAACCAGCCAACCGAAGACCCCGCCGAGTGATCTGCGGGAAGTCCTCGATCGCCGCTACAGAACGCGACCGACACACTCGGGAAGATCGGAGGGGATCACCCGATAGCGGCGACGACGGAGTACCGGCCTTCACGGGAACTTCGCCGAGTGCACGGCCGAGTGGCTTCAAGCCTACGGGGATTGAAAGGTACGACGGTAAGACCGACCCCGAATCTTGGCTAACTATATACACCCTCGCCATCCGCGCCGCAGTGGCGACAACAAGGCTATGGCCAATTACCGCCCGTGGCCCTCGCAAACTCAGCCGAAATTGGCTCACGAGCCTCGCCAAGAGGCTCAATCGGCTCGTGGAGCGAGCCGAGGGACCACTTCATCGCCAACTTCCAAGGAACCTTCGAGAGGCCCGGCACACACTTTGACTTTTACAACGTCATCCAGAAGCCGGACGAGCCCCTGAAGGATTATATTCGTCGTTTCTCCGAGAAGCGCAACAAGATCCCAAACATCACCGATGACATCATCATCGCCGCCTTCCAGAAGGGAGTCCGTGATGAGCTGCTCATCGGGAAGTTCGGCGCAAACCACCGAAGACAGTGAAGCAAATGTTCGAGACGGCGAACTCCTACGCCAAGTCCAACGATGCAATCAAGGCGGCATGCCAAGACCGGCTCGACAAAAGGGATGACAAGCACTCGGAAGGAAGCCGGCATCCGAGGAAGGATAACGGCAGCAGCAATCAGGCTCAGAAAGATCGCAAGCGCCGGCACGAAGACCTGGTTGCCACAACATCTGATTCTCAACACCGTCACCGAGTTGCGGCTTACGACACGATCATGAACGATCGTGAACGCTCAGTGCACGCATCATCTACAAGCAATTCACGAGCAATATGCGGCACGGTTAAACAAGGAGCCGACTAATGAAACCGGTCCATCGGGAACCAAGAAGAACAACCCGATCGGAAATTCGGAGCCTTTTCAAGGCCACGTGGGCGAGCTGAATCACATATTCGGGGCCGTGGGCTTATGAGTCCAAGAGGAAGCAAAAGCGATGGACCGCGAGGTCAACGCAGACAACCCGAAGTCCCACAACATCTACGATGGTCGGAGGTGGCCATCACGTTTAATCGCTCGGATCATCCCGACCGAGTGGTTCACCCAGGCGTATCCCTTGGTACTTGACCCGGTGGTTCGAACATCAAGCCGAAGCGTGTCCTCATCGATGGGGCAGCGTCCTCAATCTACTGTTCGCCAAGACCCTGGATGGGATACAAATCCCGAGGCGAGTTGAAGGCAAGCTCAGCCCCTTCCACGGAGTGATCCCGGGCTCGCCCACACCACTCGGGCACATCGCCTTCCCAGTCACCTCCGGAGTTCGCGAGAATTTCCGAACGGAGAATACCACCTTCGGGGTGGTCGACTTCAAAGACGGCCTACCACGCGATCATCGGAAGGCCTGCACTCGCCAAATTCATGGCGATACAACACTACACTTACCTCTGCATGAAGACGCCTGGCCCTAACGGCGTCATCACCCTGCGCAGCGACGTCAAACAAGCCTTCACCTGCGACGAAGAAAGCTGCGATATGGCCCAATCTTGTGAGAGATCACGTGGCTAGGAAGAAATCCGACTGGCTACATCAACATCTGAAGAGGGTGAAATTTCTACAAAGAGGATAGCCAAGTCGAGACAAGGCGACGCCAGAACGAAGAAAATCTTCCTTGATCCAGTCGTCAAGATATCTTCAAGGACTTAGAAGATACCACAGTAACAATGTTCGGGCGCGAGCTTTCATTGTCGATGATTTGTTTTTACGCAAGATCCAGACCATCAAGGACCATCACAAATTATCTCCACTATGGGAAGGACCATACATAATCGCTGAGGTGACTCGGCCAAGAGCATTTCGACTAAAGCGCGAAGATGGATCTATGGTGGAGAACTCCTGGAATATTGAACATCTTCGACGATACTATGCTTAAATTACCGTAAGTTTTATGTTGTTCTTGACTGTCAACCTCAAGCAAGATGACTTCTTGAGTTGACAGTCGGGGGCTGCATACGTGTCAATAAAGCATGGTTTTCTTTGATAACTTGTTTATATTTAGTTTATCATTGTTTATTGTTTTGATTCGAGTTCAATAGATAAGGACCGAGAATTTTTGATGATCTAATCAAGTTTTAGGCTTGGTGACAGTCGGATGAAAATTACTTAAGAAATTTTCTATGAAGACTCGGGTCAAGGCATTAACATAAATAAGCTAGATACCTACAAGTTTACATCGGAGGCATAAAGAGACCAAGATGATTATATGAAGTGTCGAGGATGACCTCGAGGCTTCGAAAAAGACTTGAGGGTTTTTGCCAAGTTATCTCGCGATTGGGCCGAGCCCATGAGAGACTTGCGGCCCAACTAAGGTGTGGCTTGACACGTGTCCTTAGGGACTTAAGTGGATGAACTTAAGCAGATTTGCCCTGGCAATATGCACGTGTCATATAGCCCAATACCTTTAAAATCCTTTCATACTGCGGTTTGCTTAACTTCATGAGAAGTTGGCACGATGCAATTTGAAAGGTGACAAATAGTTAAGCTTTTCATGGCTGTCCTGATGACAGGAACTATTTGGTTTTAAAGCATTTTGATTAAATGATTATATCAATGCTATTTATTCCACCTTGGTGAAGATCTTTTTTAGATTAAGACCAATATTATGGCAGAAGCTATTTAATATTTGGTCGTATTTTTCAGATGACTGAAAAATTTGTTTACCCATGAGGGTTGACTAAATTATTTGTCCCGAGATGACTCGGACAAGTTAACTCGGATGAGCATGAGCTTGCCGAGTGATTTTTACCCATGAGGGTTGATTAAATTATTTGTTCCGAGATGACTCGGGCAAGTTAACTCGGATGAGCATGAGCTTGCCGAGTGTTTTTTACCCATGAGGGTTGATTAAATTATTTGTCCCGAGATGACTCGGACAAGTTAACTCGGACGAGCATGAGCTTGCCGAGTGATTTTTACCCATGAGGGTTGATTAAATTATTTGTTCCGAGATGACTCGGGCAAGTTAACTCGGATGAGCATGAGCTTGCCGAATGTTTTTTACCCATGAGGGTTGATTAAATTATTTGTCCCGAGATGACTCGGACAAGTTAACTCGGACGAGCATGAGCTTGCCGAGTGTTTTTACCCATGAGGGTTGATTAAATTATTTGTCCCGAGATGACTCGGACAAGTTAACTCGGACGAGCATGAGCTTGCCGAGTGTTTTTACCCATGAGGGTTGATTAAATTATTTGTCCCGAGATGACTTGGACAAGTTAACTTGGATGAGCATGAGCTTGCCGAGTGTTTTTTACCCATGAGGGTTGATTAAATTATTTGTCCCGAGATGACTCGGACAAATCAACTTGGATAAGCATGAGTTTGCCGAGTGAATTAATTTCTTACCCATGAGGGCTAAATAAATTATTTGTTCCGAGACGACTCGGGCGAACTACTCGGATAAGCGTGAGCTTGCCGAGTGATGTGATTTTCTACGATTGTTTTAGCTTGAGCTAAGCATTTATAAGAGAATTATTTGTTCCGAGATGACTCGGGCAAATTTCCGGGATGTCTCGGGAGGATCAGCTCGGATAAGCATGAGCTTACCGAGCGAATTGATTTCTTACCCATGAGGGATGATTGAAATATTTGTTCCGAGATGACTCGGGCAGATCCACTTGGATAAGCATGAGCTTACCGAGTGCTTTTCACCCACGAGGGTTGATTGAGTTATTTGTTCCGAGATGACTCGGGCAAATTCACTCGGATAAGCACGAGCTTGCCGAGTGATGAGGTTGCTTTAGCATGAGCTAAGCACCTATATAAGAATGATTTTTTATAGTTCTTGACTATATGCTTAGTCTGTTTTTGACTAACCACATAGTCGGGGGCTACACCTAATTAGGTGCATCAGGAGATGCACCTAGATATTTATTTTTGAGAATTTTTTAGATATTTTCTAGCCCTTCACAGTCTTTGGAGCCACTCGGGAAGATTCAGGCAGAGATGATGGAATCACTCGGCGCCAGGAGCACTCGGCCAAAGAGGTTTTTGGCTGCATACTATTTTGGTTTGAAGCTGAGTTGTCTCGTCGACTGAAAAGGACTCGGGGGCTACTGTGGAGATTATGGCAATCGGGTATCTACATGGCAAGCTTATCCGACTGGAGATAGGGATAGGTTGTGCCTACCAAATATGTAAATCAACTACGACTTGGGTATTACGTTGCCGATTAGATAAGGCAATGGCTCATAGTCTTAGTTTGGTAAGATTGAGGAAACCGACTTAGAGTATGATAGGGTTTCCGATTTGTAAGCCCACCTCCCAAGACTATATAAGGGGGGTAAGGGGCGTCCCTTGAGGGATATCAGAGTTGATGAGCAAGAGCTTTAGACTTTAGATACATAAGATCACGAGATCAATAAAGACACTCGGCGGATCGAATCCCCGAAACAGGAGTAGGGTATTACCTCACGAGAGGGCCTGAACCTGTCTAAATCCTTGTTTTCCACCTAACCCATTATGCTTGGCGATCTTGACTGCGACCCCAATTTTCTATTGCCGAAACCGAGTTTCGACACGTTCCCCTCCTCGTCCCCCCCTCGTTCCCCTCCTCATTGAGGTATTGATCTGGATCCTCAGTGCCCTCCTCGTTGTAAAACTCTGTGCTACCACGTGCGATCTCATCAAGGAGAAACTGTTCCTCGTCATGATCCGTCATTTGATTGTTCTGGGTTGAGGACTTAATCAAAGAATTCTAACAAAGAAAAATTTATTCTGTTAATATATGTAGCAATTATTCAGGGAAATCAAGTATGTCTACATAAAAAAACATAGACAAAAAAAAGAAGATGAAAAAAATAGATGAAATCTGACAGACACTAGATCCAATTGTGCACACTTGTCTCTAGCATATGTCGGACTACGTTCTATATTTTCCTTCTTCTTCTCTTTTGTTTCTCTTTGCTAGAACATGACCGACCGAACGACCGACCGATCGACCGATCGTTCGTTCTATCGTTCACGTCCGTTCGTTCGGACCCTTAACACTAACCCTAACCCTAAACTATTGTTCTTTCACGTCCGTTCGTTCGGACCCTTAACCCTAACCCTAACTCAAATCCTAAACTATCGTCCGTTCGTTCTATCATTCATTCATGTCCGTGGGTACGATTGTCTGGAGGAGAGGAGAGAAAGAGAGAAGGATGTCACGGAGATAAGGTGGAGAGGAGAGGAGAGAGAGAGGACGTTGCATGCCTATGTACGTTGTAATGACCGAACGAACGAACGAACGAACGAACGAACGACCGACCAAACGACCGACCGAACGAACGAACGAACGACCGACCAAACGAACGAATGAACACTCGTTCGTTCGTTTGTCCGTCCGTCCGTTCGTCCACATTCGTTCGTCCGTTCGTCCGTCCGTCCGTTCGTCCACGAACGAACGAACAAACGAACACTCGTTCGTACGTCCGTCCGTCCGTCCGTCTGTTCGTTCACGTCGTTCATTGATTTTATCGTTCTCGTTCGTTCGAAAATACAAAATTCACAAGTCACATACACATTCAAATTTAAATCTATTCATGCATTCAAATTAAAATACACATTCAAAATTCAAAATTCACAATCTTCATGCATTAAAATTTAAATAAACAGTCCATTTACATATAAAGTCCATAAAGTCCATTTACACATATAAATTTACACATACACATCAAAATTTACATTCTAACATAATTTATTTAAATACACATACATTCTAACATTCTAACATCAAAATTCACACATCAAAAATTACAAATTCACATAATTCACATAATTCACACATAATTCACATAATTCACATATAACATTCACATTTAACATTTTGATCACATTCAAAATTTGCAAATTTAAACTAAATTTAAACTAAGCGCGGCGGCGACGGCGTGGAGGGGAGGCAAGGGTTTAGGGTTTAAGGGGCGGCGTGGGGAGGGTGCCGTGGGGAGGGGCGGCGGTGACGGCGCGGCGGCGGCGGTGGCGGTGACCGCGACGATGGCGGCGATGGCGATGGCGTCGACGGCGGCCTAAAACCCTAGCGCACGCATCACATTGTGGGGAAAAAAGGGGGGCGGCGGTGCTAACCTGCGGCAGGCGACGAAGATGGCGGCGCGGCGGGCCTCCGGCGACGACGACGAAGACGAAGACGGGGAGATGGCGTGCTGCGGCGGCGTCCTAGGGCTCGGCGACGGTGACGACGACGAAGACGATGAGTTGGTTGTGAAAACGGCTAAGTGTTCGGATCTTCCCGTGGCCACTGCTATATATAGTCACGGCCTTTTTTGTCCCGGTTGAAGCCATCAACCGGGACAAGAGATGCTATAGTCCCGGTTGGTGGCTTCAATCGAGACAAAAGATAGGATCTCTAGTCCCGATTGAAGCCAACAACCGGGACTAAAACTGGCGGGGCAGCCACGTGGAAGAGGTAGGTGGGCATTTTTAGTCCCGGTTGAAGCCACCAACCGGGACTAAAGATGGTTTCCCGCCCATTCAAATTCACCTCTAGTCCCGCTTGATTTTAAAAACCAGGATTAATAATTACGGTGCCCTATTATATTGTATTTTATATTCAATATAATTAACATATGTTCATATAATCATATATAATGTTCATCTATTTATATATAATCATAATGTTCATATGTTGATATATTTTATATTCATATATAATTAACATATGTTCATATATTCATATATAATTAACATATTTTCATATAATTAATAAAAAATATTATAAATTGAAATAATAACATATAATTAACATTTGTCATATTCCAAACTATTTAAAATTTAAATAATAATATATAATTAACATATGGCCTATTTAAAAATATTTTAAATTGAAATAATAACATATAATTAACATTTATCATGTTTAAAACTATTTTAAATTTAAATAATAATATATAATTAACATATGGCCTATTTGAAAATATTTTAAAATTAAATAATAATATGTTATTAACATTTTCCATATTCAAAACTATTTTAAATTCTAATAAGCATATAGAATTAACATTTGCCTTATCTTCTTTGGGCAGTGCTTCTTTTTTCTTGCTCTTCTCCCTTTGCTTCATAATCTTTATGTCTTGCTCTTTCTTAGATAATCTGACAGCCACCTCATTCCGTGATGGCTCCCCATGATTTAGAGGTGTGTTTTCTCTATTTTCAGCAGCAATGTTCAAGTTCTCATTGCTAATGCAATCGTAAGTTGGTACATGTAGTGGTCGATGTCGTCGGCGGCCGACGCGGTGATCGGCACGTAGCCGGCATGTCCATCTCCTCTTCCACGATGACAAGATGATCAACCGTACATTAAAATTCCGGACGATGAATGTGATCAATCAAAAGTTCCAGAACGGAGAAGAAATTAATTATGTTGACCTGATAACGAGATCCACCGTCGTGCAGCCTCCTATTCTGGCCATCGCGCCATGATCGCCGGCGGCGTGGTGCAAGACGTCGTCATGATCACTACATGTCAATCGTTGTACGAGTTGTGAAAGATAAGGCATGCTAATTTCAATGCCTGGAAATAACTTTCCCTTTAAAAACTTCAAAAATCACCTTTCAACTTTCTTTTGAATTTTTGTATTTATTTGATGTTTCTTTAAAGTTCTTCATTTGATTTATTTTATCAAATACCGATAGATCACGACATCGAATTTACAAAAGAAACCGAGCTCGACCTTAGGATCGAAAAAACACTCCTCGGAGAAGAAAATGTTGAGACCGCTGGTCCTGAAGGCAATAATTTACAATAGATTCAATAATTTACAATAATTTACAATAAATTCAAATGATAGCAATAATATTCAATGATTCAATTTAACTTACATCGTCCATACATAAATTTAGGTAAGTGACATTTGTCCTCACGTACTTTCTCTGCACAACTGTTCCTTCGTTATGATCGTTGCGTGAGTAAGGGGTGTCCTTATTTGATAGGAAGATACTCCGGTCAACCGCCACTGCGAACGGAGGTTCCCGTCAAACTGATCGTAATCTTCGTCAGTTCTATCCTCGACTCCCATAATTTTCCTTTTGCCTAGGAGAACCACGTGACGCTTTGGCTCGTCGGACCCTTTCCCCTTCTTTGATTTGCTAGCCATGTCCTTGGCATAGAAAACTTGTCATACATCATTGGCAAGGACGAAGGGTTCGTCGAGTATCCAACCTTGCTCGGGTCGACCGTTGTCATCCCACTTGCATCAATGGTTATGCCTCCACCCCTGAGCCTAACCCACTGACACCGAAACAGAGGGACCTTCAGAGGTCCATAGTCTAGTTCCCATATGTCATCGATGCTGCCGTAATATGTGCTAGCCGTACCGTCGTATCCCACGGCATCGATGCGGACAGAATGTTCTTCACCTCATACGTTGATTTCGGCAATTCGTTTTTCTCTGGAAGAATGTTCTTCACGAGTTTTAGTAACTCGCCAAATGCCTTGTCACTGACACCATTTTTGGCCTTCTATTGTAAGAATTTCAGCGTGGTATCCAACTTTTTGTGCCCCTGTTCACAGCCTGGGTACAAGGACCTTTTGTGGTCCGCCAACATACGCTCCAATTTCTGCACCTCCTTTACGCCTTCGCTCTCCTGTACGTCGCGCAACATCTTACCAAGGTCATCGGCACCGTCGTTTTTCAAGCATCCCCGCTCACCTCGCTGCCGTATTCTCTTCAAACCCACTGTATTGACCACAGTCCGGAATGTTGTCGTCGTCTTCTTTATCTTCTTCCATTGCAACCCCCACCTCTCCGTGCGATGTCCAGCAATTGTAGTGAGGCATGAATCCTGATTGAAACAAGTGGGCATGAATAATTATTTATGTAGAATACTTCTTCTCGTTTTTGCACTTTTTGCATGGACAACGTATGAAACTCTTCTGCTTGTTGGCTTCGGTCACACTCAAAAAATAATGCACTCCTTGAATAAACTCTCTCAACCGTTGATCCGCGTTGTACATCCATTGCCGATCCGTCTACATGGAATGCAAAAAAATCATAAGTAAATTCCACGAAATTCAAACCATTTAAATATTATTACAATAATTATATATATGTAATCAGACAATAATTATATACTAATCCAACATACGTAATGTGTTGTTCTAAAAAATTAGAATTATTTTTAAAAGGTCTTTTAAAGTGGTAAACATAAAATTAATTAATTGTTTTGCATCTATTTTACAACGTCCTTTGTCATCTATTTTACAATTTTTTTTCCAAAAGATTCTCTCTCATCTTTTTCCATAAACATTTTTGAGATAAAATTGTACGGACTAAATTCTTACAAATGTAACGTGCTAAGTATACTTTCTTCCTCTTTATTTTCTCTAACTTTTTTCTCAACACAATGTAACGTGCTTAGCAAAATAATTCCAAACAAATTTTCTCTCTCCTCATGTTTAAAAAAGTCTAGAGATAAAAATGTATAGAAAGCAACCGTAAAATGCGAAGTGCTAAGCATAGATCATAAGAGGAAGAAGTTACTAACCTTGTACATAGCAAAGATTTGTGTATTATCACCAAACAAAATCACAAAAAATTTTGGCAGCACCTCCCCTCTAGCTAGAGAAAAATTTTGAAGACAAGTGTAGCTGGCTTGGGATGGAGAAGGAAGAAGGAGTATAACATGCAAGCCATCTTTAGTTCCGATTAGTGTTACCAACCGACACTAAAGATCAAAATTATCTTTAGTGTTGGCTAGTAATTTCAACCGGGACAAAAAATAGCATCTTTAGTCCCGGTTGGTGTTACCAACCGGGACTAAAGATGCCTAACGCTCTGACAACCTCTGACAATATTTGAACCGAGACTAAAGATAATCTTTAGTTCCGGTTCGTGTCACGAACCGAGACTAATGTTCCTAGAAATCCGTAGACTAGTCCTGGGTACTATTCAAACCGGGACTATTATGAATTTTGGCACTTCAACCAAAAAATGGTTTCTGCAGTAGTGTATATTTATTTTAAAACAGAGAAAATACTAATTCCGTTAAAAAATAATGCTCTTTGTACTTCTGGACAGATTGAGATACTCAAATCCAGGCATCCCTCTCACGTCGGCTTTGATACGATCACTTTGCCTGTCAATTGTGCACTCCTCCCTATCATTAAATTTCGTACGAACCTATTCAGTATTGTCTCATGTGCTCAACTAGTGTACTATGTACTGCATGCAGTTAATTATCCTGTCCAATAGACTAGCTAGAGATGAATTTATTCCACGAATTAAGGTTAGTTGGGGAGATAGACTGAAGGATTAATGACTGCTTGTACTGTAATGTTTCAATTACTAGAGAGAACAAGAAATGAGGTTTGACCCCATGTCTCGATCTCGTGGTATTACCGTATTAGAGCGGATACAATAAGCTGACTCAGAGAGCTACAAAACTATGCTACCTCATATTATTCCTATGCGAAGAGGAGAGAAGAGAAGAGAGAATGAAGCGACCGACTAATCTATAGCCAGGCGATAGTACTTTTTTCAGGTGGTATAGCTTGCTTGTAGCCGCTCCTGACGATTAGAAACGTGCTTTCTGAGGCCCGTGCAACCACAGCCGATCTGCGTAACCCCTCCCCATCTTCTTCCCCTCTTGATCCCCTTCCATCTCTATCGTCACCGCCCCCTCGATCCTCATCGTGCGTGCGAGCAGACCACCACGATGATTCCTCTTCCGCTCACGGAATCCCTCCCCGTGGCTCCTGCGCTTCTCCTCTTCCTCCCTTCCACGGCTCCCATGCTTCTTCTCTCCCTCCCGCGCTCGTGAAACTGTCCACCCTATATGACAGAGAAGTTCAGTCGCTCCAAAATTCCCCATTGCAATATTCCGTCGCTTCCGATTTCCCTCTTCCGCTGGCCACCTCAACTGCAGCCCATCTCCTCTTCCACCTCATATAATCACTCCCACCCCCGCGAGAAATTCCTTTCTAAAACCCTAGTTCCCCACCATCAACACCATGTCTCGCCGAAGGAAGAGGAAGGTTGCGCCACCTCCTGAAGCTGTCGTGATCTCTTCTTGTCCTCTCTCTGTTCCTATGTGGCAGGCAACGCCGTGTCCATATGGAGGTCTTTGGTTCCCGACGCCACCGACAGCTTGGCTTGCTTCTCCACCTTCACAAGCCATGCCGAGCTCTTCTGCTTTCCCTGCCCCTACGGCCGGCAAGACTGACGCGCATCCTTATCTTGAAGAATGGTATGTTTATCAATGATTTTGTCAATGATCTTGAAGAAGTTGATTGGGGACCAAATCAAGATCCTCTCCAAGTCTACTCCTACCTCACCATGTCACTTTTGGTCCATAGAAGGAAAGTAAAGAAGATTTACACGTTTTGGATCCGGATTCAGGCCTCCTGACAACATCAACTTCAAACGGACCTAGCCGCTGATCTAGCAGGAATCTCGGGGCCTATGAGTACTTGTTAGAAAGCTTATGGACTCTTCATTCAGATGGTTTTAGTCCCACGTTAAAAATCCTACTGAGCTATTGGAAATCTACAAAACAAGTCATGTACCTCATCCAATCCAAGTCTGATTTGGACCTTGGGCCTTGTAATCGTGTCGTGGGCTAAGCGAAAGGGGGTGGCGCCCTAGGGCTAACTCTAGGACGTCCCTAATCATATTTAATTTAGTAGCCGTCATAGCTTAGATTCGGGTTTTGCTTAGATTATTTTTTCAATTGCAGTTTCGCTACTAGTTCGGTTTGTAGAATCCCAAATTCGAGTGTTGAACCATTCATATGCAGTTGAGTTGCAATCTATCTTGTTCTTGCTTGTGTTTTTGATTACCATGCATGGATTAGTCTTCTCGGCGAGGTCAACCGAACAGTGCACAGTTGATAACAAGAGGATATGTGGTGTTGTGGTTGTAGGGTTTGGATCGTGTTGATCAAAAGTCGGATCGTGTGTATCAAGTTTTCACCAAATCGAGAGTTATGAATACCTATCGGAAGATTGGGACCTAGTTCATCATCACACCTCTAGTATCTGTGCGACGTGCCACATCCCGGCCACCACGCCTTCCCTGATATTGTCGTTGAAGCACCGCTTCCATCAGAAACTCGAGCTTCTCCGTTCCTCCGCCACCTTCGGCAAAGTGCCGCCGCATCTAGCGATGCTCCCATGCTCCGTTGTATCCACCTGTAGCTGTGTCGCATGATGTAGTTGCCAGGCCAACCATCCATCTGCCGCAAACACCACCGGAGCGGTGATTTCGCTGCCATACTGAGGCCGCTGCCGCATTCGTCGTCTGCGGCCGGCGATAGCCGTCGATTGGGGCCAACCCGTGCTGCACTACTTGATCCTCTAGCTTTGCAGCATCATCGAGAACCCCAGCCACCACTGCGTCCTCATCAAAGGCCGCTAGAACCCCATTCCCTCCGCTCAAGATGAGCACCACCCTCTGTATCGGCCTCCGGCCATTTCTTCTCAGCGCTCGCTGCCGCATCTCGCATTTCTAACCTCCCTTTCACCTTCAGTAGGACAAGGAGTCGCCTGGTCACCTCTTCGCTCTCACCAACCATCGTCGAAGTGTCATCCTTGCCATCGTCCTGCATCGGGCGCCGCCATCCGTCACCGTCAAGCTCCCACGCTGTCTCTTCTACCATGCGTGCTTGGTGAGCATGCCCTCACTCTCTTCCTTTTGTCGCATGTCGTACCACCGCCGCGCTGGGTAGTCGTCGGCATCAACCATTCGCCCACGCGTCACGCGCATCGCCACCGCTCGGTCGAGTTGGTCGGCAGACCACCCCGCCCCTTTGTTGTCAGCCGTTGGATCTGCCTTGGGCCGATCCAAGCATTTGGGCGCTTGTCGACCATTGTGGTCCTGGTCCACGGTGCTGCCGGTCCATGTGATGGACAGAGTCCACTGAAGGCCGACCCTCCCTTGAGCTGCTGATGCAAGGGGCCCACCTGTCGACGCCGGTGCCCCATGCTGATGCAATAATCCATGTTTTCCTTTGAGAAAATAAATAATAATTGCATCATAAATCGAGGATAGTTTCGGAAATTCATTTAAATGGCTCAAAACTTCTAAAAATTTATAACTAATTCACACGCAATGTTCAAGAAGTCGCTAATCGGTCGGCTAGGTGCCGACTAGCGACTAGGCCGACTAGTCGCGGATTAGTCGGGATTAGTCGGCCGACTTGTCTAGATAAATTTTTCTTAGTTTGAACTAGTTATCGTTTTCTTGTGACTAATTTCTATGACAGCTTATGGTGGCCGCATGATCCATGAAATAATATTGGTTGTAGAGGAAAATAATAGAGCAAAGAAGAGAGTTGCATTACGTTGTGTTTGTTCGATTCATCATCTGTCAGTATTCACTATTTACCAACATGATAAAGTACTGCACTTGCATCAAAATTGTGAGCATTCATTCATCCATTCATAGCATATAGGCATCAATTGAATAAATCACAATTCACAAGTCATGACCTAGAATCCTGAAGCCTGAACCAGAAGAGAAAGCCATGACCCACGACACATCAGTACATCACAGAGCAATAGAACACAGGAGAATGGGAGAAAAATAGGGGTGCTGCTCACCTATGGAGGAGAGGGGTGCGTCCAGCCACTGGACTTGTCGATCTGGAGTAGGAGGAGGTCTATCTGCGGTGGCGCGCGGAGGGCGACGACACACGCGGGGGCGGCGGCGCGCGCGGAGGCGGCGGCGGCGCTTGCGGAGGTTGGTGGCGGCGCAGAGATGGGACGGGCACCCTCGGTCTCGCTTGGCCAGGCTTGGGAAGAATAGAGAACGAATAATATTACAGAGTACACAGACGTCTAACACTAACCAGGCCTGCACGGTCCAAATTGCTGCCCGAGTTGGCAAAAACTGGTCGATTAACGGGCCATGTTGACCGACTAGGACCGCCTAGTCGGCCAAATCACGTCGGGACTAGGCCGAGGCCGACTAATCCCGACTAGTTGGCCGACTAATCCTGATTTTTAGAACATTGTTCACACGAACTCCAAATTGAGTCATTCAAATTAAAAAATTCATCTAAAATTGAGATCTACATTTTTGTTTACTCTTTATGTATTGTTTAATTAGTTTTTATTAGGGTTTTTCTCATTTTGTGTGCTAACATGTAGATTCTATCATTTTGGAAGATCGCAATCGTGAGGAAAGAGTTTGGAAGAATAATTGAAGAAGCAAGGCAAATCACACATTTTTTCTTGAACATATTGAGCCTACTTTACAAAATGTTTTACCATTTACAAATAAATTGCATGTTTTGCTAATAACATGGGAATTGGAGCTACCTATATGCTTATTTATGTCATTTTTACTTAATATCCATCATTTGTCAATCTTGGGTGATATTTTAACTAGCTTGTGTCACTTATGTTGGCATTGCTAAAATTATGATGTACTTAGCCATGCTTAAAGACCACTAGCTCACCTAATGGGATAATCACTAGTTTGTAATTAGTATTTGATGAGTTGTGAGCTCAAGACAATTGGTCATGTTTATTGGTCATAATTATCCAACTAAAATGTGGCTTAGTGGTGGATTGTGGATGTATGATTTTGATTGTCGCACCATGACAGTTAAGTACCGATTCACGGGAAATCCTTGAATGACTTACCGTGTATACCATAAGCAAGCGTGGGCAACCGTTGAACTTTTAGTATAGCTTTTCTCTTTCTAATGTACCTAGGCGAGGGTGGGCGTGATGGAGTTGGGTTGGCTCGGGCTTATGGGTTGATCAGCTACTGGATTCACCGCAACATAAGGGGGGCTGCCCACCCAGGTTTAGGGGTGAGGGTGAAACCTGCAGTGTGATGCACTTGTTCAAGGGGAGTTATGCAAAGGGTCTTGTCACAATCACTCGCATGGTGACATACTGTGAATTGTCTTGTGGGTACAATTGTGCACCTCTGGCCAGAGTAACACTATTCGAATAGTCGTGCCCATGGCTATGGACGATCGACCAACTTTACTGTGATTAGTCTCACTCTATTAATTAATTTGACTTAATGAACTAGTGTAGTTCAGGTGGTTTGGTTGGCCCTGTTCAATATGGTTTAGCTTTGTTCAGTGAAGAGTAATCTTGACTTAATTAATCAACTATTTTACTATTTTAAACTGGAAATGTTTACAACTGGTCTTGTACAAATAGCCACAAACCTCCCTAGTCTTCCCTTGCACGTCTGCATCATTGGTGTGGCTTGCTGAGTACGGTGGTTGTACTTACTATATTATCTCTTTTTAGAAGTTTAGTGCTTCTGTGCAAAAGACAAAGTTAGAGGACCAAGGTTTATACTCCAATTGAGTTTTTGCCAGTGGAGTGGAGTTCAAGCCCCTATTTCGTTGTTGCTGCTTTCTTTTCGGTGAGAGAACTAAGTGCATCTTCTGTAAGTATTTACGTTCTATTTACATTTGGATCTACATATTAATTTATCGTTTTATGTATCCTGACTTGATTCCTGGAAAATGATTTATACATAAAATAGTCTAAAAATTTGGCTAAATTTCTAGACGTGACAAAGTGGTATTAGAGCCAACTCGACTATAGGTTGAGCCAAATGGTCAAACCCTTAAGGACAAGTTTTTTTAAAACCTTATTTGCAAAAATGTCTTTTCTCACCCTCGGGAGCTCTTTGCAAAATGATTTATCAAATTTATCTCCTTTTCCCTCCAACTCTTTAGATGTTGAGCCTAAATGACAAGCTAAAAGCTTCATGCGAAAACCAATCAAGCCCTCAAGCTTCAAGCAGAAAGAGCAAAATGGTTAGACCAGAGCTACCATTCTACGAGGATCATGTGAAGACTTCCCGAAACTTACCTAATCCCAATCCTTCCGTGAAAAGTAGTATCATTAGCTAATAGAACATGTGTTTTGCTTTATCTTCTATTACCTTGTCGGTTATTTAGACTTGCATTACTTCATCCTTTTTTTAGACTTGTACTAGACCTGGAGATGATATTATCTATTAATCTACTTGGTTGCTATGGTATTTCAATTATGTGGTACTGGTGCCTTGTATTTTTTATAGTATAGAGAACTCTTGTTCATCTAATAACACAAATTTGGTTGATATGGTCTGTGAAGTGTGTGAACTATGTGGTGTTTGGTGATTACTTTAACATACTAATGTTAATGTCACAACAAAATTGCTACAATGCTATAATTAATTATTTGATTATGAGATGTAGCCAGCCAACAAACAACTTATTGTACTAGTTATAAAATGGGTTATAGCCAGCAATCGGCTATACTATTAGCCTTGCTCTTAGTCAGACAATATCCACTAGTACAGATCCTCTCATCTATGATGGGATCTCACATGCCTAGATTTTACGGACCGTCACAACGAAGTCATCTCAAACGGGCCTAAAAAGAGGCCGACAAAGAAATACTCACACCAACATGTTAGATGTGCAAAAAACTCAAGCTCGTCACGGATGATACCTATCAATGATAGGCTCAAATCATGGCCCGACAAAGATAACCTACTGTATCTTTGTCGGGCCCCAACAAGTCCGTCACCGATGACACTCATCGGTGACGGCACCAACCCGAGGCCCGATTGAGATAACAGTTAGGCCCGTCACCAATGAGTATCATTGGTGACGGGCTCCAACCTGAGGCCCGATTGAGATAACAATTAGGCTCGTCACCGATGATTGTCATCGGTGACGGGCTCCAACACATGATATGCTTCGAAATCATTTAACCTAGCCCGAGAGCCGATTCAGATCTACACATGAGCGCGAAAATTTTCTAAGTCCTCACATTGCGAATCCTAGCGTCGCCGCCGTCTCTCGGAGCTGGTCGCCGCTGTCCCTCGCGCCCTCCCAAGCCCGAGCTGTCGTTCTCCCTCACCGCCACCGAGCGCCATCGTCCCCGAGCCTGGCCACCAAGCGCCACCACGCTCCAGGTAAGTCCCTCATGTATACATCTAAGATGAATGCCATGTATCCACCATTTCCCCCTTTGTTTCCATCAAACCCTAGCCGTCATGTCTAGTTTGTGCGCGTGTAACAAGTTTTTGCGCGCATTGTTCCCGTTTTGTCCTCTAACTCGGAGTCGATTTTTAAAACGGCCATAACTTTTGCATACAGACTCCGATTGAGACGTTCCATATATGAAAATCGATCAAAATTTTTTTTGGATGTGTTCATCTGCCACTTCGCTGAGTTCAGCGATTTTATTTTCCTCAAAAATGGCTCAGAAGATTGTTTTTTTTAGCCCGAAAGCTTTTTTTCATTTTTGAGCATGTCTTCTGAATTTTCCACCAGCCATGTTTTTCACTTGTTTAGGCTAAAATTTTTTGTGGTTACCTCTCGTGTGCTCCTAAGTCAAGAAAAAATATAAAATAAAAAGAAAAATTGAATTTTTTCTGTCTTGGTCAACAGCAAATCAAAAGAGAAAATAGAGAGGGACAAAGGAGGAACAATATCTAGAGGAGCAATGTATAGATCTGAGATAATTTCACTTTTGTTTTGGTTGATGATGCAACTATATATCGTGAATGAGCACCTGCTGCACAGTAAGTTCTAATGTCTTGGTTGTTTAAGGTAAGTATCGGGCGTAGAGCATAATGCAGTGAAGAGAGAAAATTACGTTCTATGTCTGATTGTGTAGTTGTCTCTGAACTTGTGAGGTTGTGATTACTTAATTATCATTTTTGTCAAGACACTTACCAATATTCTTAACAATTTAATGCATTTTTTGCAGGGAGATATTCGATGCATTTAACTTGGAAGTTTTTTACTTTATGCATGTAGAGAAGCACAACTCATTGGTGAGTTCAATAACTGGAATGGTGCAAAACACAAGATGGAGAAGGATAAATTTGGCATTCGGTCAATCAAGATTTCACATGTATAGATCTGAGATAAATTTAAATATTCATTCTTCTCCATTTCAAAAATATATGAATGTCATATGTGAGTTCTGAATTGGGTTTTTTGTGAATAATTGTATATATGAATGGGGATGCTTGGAATGTAAATATATATCTCTGTGAATAATTGTATATGTGAATAATTGGCTAGATAAAAAATACTTTTTGTTTGGGAAATTGTTGACGCCAAATCCGTACCATCGCTGTGATGCCAAAAGATGTGTTGACGTCAGAGCACACGCTGGCCTAGGAGATCTGCTTAGCTCCAGTGCAGGTCCTAAAATTCATGAAGTATGGACGTGCCAGTCAGTTTGATCCTGCCACTGACAAGATATGCAAGATAGCGGAGCATAAATCATATCAGTCGATAGGCCAATAATCAAAACAACCGATTGTGTGATTCCAGCGGATGCCGCTGTCCAGATAACTCATCAGCTGAAACCACGGTGAAACCCTTATTGGTAGCCACCAGGCAGGCTATAGATCACGGTTCTAATCATGACTTAGTAGGTCAAACTGAATTGATGCAGCACTAAGTATGAAAATAAACGCAATATCTAGATAATCAAGCCCTTGACTAATTTTCAGGGTGGTAGATGTCTAAACTAATCTAATCTAGTAAACAGTTTAGCCAGTATCGACAGAGACCCTAAAGCGAGAGACAGTCGATAGAGCTAAATTAAAATACTAGGACTAGATTAACAAAGACATGTGATAAGACCGGTTAACCCTCCGATGAAACATTAGCATGAACCTGTCGGCTTAACAAGACTTAGATTATCGATAATAATCTAGTAGGTCGGACCTAACCGATGCAGCATGAGATTATATATGATAATCTAATACTCGATGAGCCGATAGATCTGTCTAATGTGATGGATATAACAAATCTACCTAAAGTGACATTACGTTTATAGAAACATCGACTTGATCAGAATATCGAACCTAACCGAGAAAGTCCTAACTAAGCCGATATATCTATGAACAGTAATGAAACTAAAGATAGATACGATATACCTAGGCCGGCAGGACCTTGGACTTGCCCCTTCGCTGGAGATCGAAGCCGATGCAGCCATGCGTTGGGTTCCAAGTTCCGCCGGATGATGAACAAAGTAGCCAAAAGTAAAAAGGTGGCGATGCGTCGAGTTGTATTGATCGTGAGGATTGATTTATATGGACCCCGGGCTTACATATTTATACCCGTAGGCTAACAGAGATCCTAACAGATTACAATTCAAACTTTCTTAAAGATAAAAGAAAACAAACTGAATCATTACCGGATACTAACACACTTTCCTAAAGATAAAATAGAAAGTTAACAAACTTATCCTAATTAATAGATACAAGCCGTATCCTTCTTGAACTCGGTGTCTTCTTGATAAGATCTTTCCAAGCCAAATCCAACCAGAATCCGACTGCTGAAGATATTGATCCTCTATCGGCTGACGCAAAACTCTCAGTCGATTATGCTTTAAGCCGATTTGAACCTTAAGACGATGAGGACTCCGAGGCTTACCAAATTTTACCGTTAACAGAAATACTCATCGGTGATGGGCCTAAACTAAAGCCCGTCACGGATGACTGTCTTTCGTGACAGGCTTTAATTTAGGCCCGTCACCAATGACTATCATCCGTGATGGGCTTTAGTTTAGGCCCGTCACGGATGACTGTCATCCATGACGGACTTTAGTTTAGGTCCAACAAAGATAAGTGAATCGGTGACGGGCTTTTGCCCGATACAGATGACTTCTCATATCACTGACCTTTGCACTATGACGGACACCGTACCCGACATGAATGTTTCCGTTGTAGTGATCTATGGTCTACCTCACCTAGTTTTCACGATATTAAATATACTATCATTAAATATACTATCATGTAAAAAAATTATGGTAAAAGAGTTAATGAGAAAAGAGAAAAACATAAAAAATCATTTCTTATGCAAGAAATCAGCTCTACACATAAACCAAAATGAGAGGATGGATGGATGAAAAGAGAGAGAATAGAGATGGCTGGATGAGAATTTATTTTTAAAAACCCTTCATTACGTGTATATAGTTTCTATATATATATATATATATATATATATATATGATTTCTATATGATATATCGAGTAGTTTTTTTCCTGGGATTGCTCTTATAGCGCAAGGTTTGATAGTGATAATTAACAATATACTACCCCGTGAAAAGATGTGAAGCATCTACGTTAGTATGTCGGTAGGTTTTACCAGTCCCTTTCGTTAAGTAAGTTTAATTACAGTCACTTAGCTTATTTAATATGACCAGACCTGTTTGAAGTTTCAACAGAAATTAACAGTCCAGTGAAAAGTCGATATCCTGTCCTGGATATATATATATAGCTAGCGCATACATATGCATGTGTGATCGGTTAATTTGGTGTTAGATTCTTTAATTTTCGAGGTTTTTCTGCATACCTTTTGAGCGTTGATTCTCCGCTTCCTTTTGTTCTCGCTGCAGATTGATGTGTCGTGTCGGCTAGATTCGTCAAATTAATTAATGGTTGTGCTTCGTGTAACTCTCGCCTGAACGGCCGGAAAACTGTATCCGAATCTAAACTATATCGACGGTTGGATGATGCAATATGGGCCTCTACATGCATTCACATAATGAGATTTACATGCATGAGATATATAGAGAAAGGAGAGAAGAGTTAGGTTTCTCTTCAATATATCACTGGTCGTTTTTCATATGGCGGCCTTCACGACACCCTACTGGAGAAACCATCTTGGGTTAAAACGCCAAAATCCACAATAATTCTGGTTTCAATAGGAACCAAGACTACAAACATTTTTAATCCTGGTTCTAAAGTACACTGGAATCCTATAATTTTTTGTTTCGGTTTTTAGTCCCGGTTCAAAAAAATCTGCGCACTGTTGTGAGGTCCAATTATTTTTAGTTTCGGTTGGTGGTACCAACCAGGACTAAAAATCAATATTTATCCTGGTTTTTTACACAAACCGGGACAAAAAATCTCGGGCTTTCCTCGTCCTCCGTGCTGCGCGTCGATCTTATCTTCTCCTCCTCTTCTTCTCTCCTTATCCATCTCACACATCTCTCCTTATCTTCTCCTCCTCTTCTCTCCTCTTCCCTCTCAGATTTGAGTCTCCCTCTCCATCTACCTCCCTCTCTCCCGGCCTCTCCCTCTCTCCCGGTGGCGGCTGCCCCGCGCGGGCGTGCGGAGGACGACGGAGGAGGAGGTGGCGGTGGGTAGGCGCACGATGGGAGAAGGACGACGGGCGTGCGCGGCGGCCTAGGGGCAGCGGCTCCGACGGCGCGCGGCGCCGGCGGCGGCCCGACGGGCGCGTGCGGCGGCCTAGGGACGATGGCTCCGATGGGCGCGGCGGCCTAGGGCGGCGGCTCGACGGGCGCAGCGGCCGACGAGCAGGGGCGACGGCCGACGGCGGGGGGCGGTGGCCGACATTTTTTGGATTTTTTTATTTTGTGGATGATTTTGTTGTTGCATTTGATTTGTGATGTAAATTTTGATGTTGTTACTTTCAATCTGTGGCAATGGAAAAATAATCTTGCATTTGTGAATTCGCAAAAATGTTTTGCATGCATTCGATCTGTTGATGAAAAAAGACATAAAAATAACAGCATGTCAGCAGAAAAAATAAAAAAACACTTTAGGCCTGGTTTCATCTTTACTTTCGGTTGGTAATACCAACCGGGACTAAAGATTCATCTTTAGTCCTGGTTATTTCAACCAGGACTAAAAAACAATCTTTTTGTCCCAATTTCGTAGTCCTGGTTCGAAAACCGGGACAACAGTGGGTTACGAACCGGGACTAAAGCCCCTTTCTCCACTAGTGACAGTTACACGCATGTTATGTGCGGTTAATATTTTGTGATCTTTTACAAGGTACTAGTCTTGTTTACTCCCGTGCTTTTTCCGGTATTGTAATCCTTCTTGTTAAGATATTGTATTTCGAGTAGTTGATTCACTAAATTAAAAAAAGGGTGCACTTTCAATGTATAGAAATTTAAGTAAAGCTACAGATTTACCACTGGTCTTTATCTATTCGTGTGCATGTTAGTGTGCATGTTAGAGAGTTCATTCATGAGTATATGAGTATAACATATGGGTATGATAGTATGTTTACGTGTGATGATCACAATTAGAGAAGCATACACTATGCAAGAACCCCTCTTCTTTGACGGTCCACCAGTGACAGGTTGAAGTGCTCGTCACGAGTGACCGTCACCTTTGAAAGGTCCTATGGGATGCCGTCATCGCTGAGCCCTCCGGCCGCGACCCGTCACAGGTATCAGGTCACCTGTCACGGACCGAAAGTTCCACCCCAACACAGGTCTCCCTTCATCGGGTTCCAGTTTTGGCCCGTCACACGTGACCAGATACCTACGATAGGCCAAAAAGTTTCAGCCCATCAAAGGTATGATCAAGTCATCTCAAACGGGCTACAGCCCTAATCCAGAGGATTCATGGACCACTACAGATGTTGGAGCAAACATGAAGAGAAAGAGACACTGGATGTTACAGTTGATGAAGTGTCGGATGTAGTGAACGACCCAACAGTTCAAGATGACATGTTTGTTCCATCTCCATTAGGCGAAGATACCATAGATGTGGATCCTGAAACAATGTCTGAAATGTTGCGTGATGTTGAAGACCCAGATCACACCGAGAGAGATTTTGAGAAGTTTAATAAGTTGGTGGAATATTCTAAGATGCCTTTGTATGATGGGTGTAAGACAAAGCACACCAAGTTATCTCTGTCTTAAAACTCATGAAGCTTAAGGCAAGTAATGGTTGGTCAGACAAGAGTTTTACATAACTTCTCGAGCTATTGAAGGACTTGTTGCCAGAGGGAAACAATATACCGCAAATGACATATGAAGCAAAGAAAGTCTTATGCCCATTGGGTCTGGAGGTAAGAAGAATTTATGCTTGTCCGAATGATTGCGTATTGTATTACAAACAATACGTCAACTTGGATGTTTGCCCTATCTGTAGGGCTTCTAGATACAAGCGAGACATAGGTAAAAGTGAAGGTCGTAAGTCAAAGAGGGGTGGCCCCGCAAAGGTGGTGTGGTATCTCCCAATTGCGGAGCGCATGAAGAGAATGTTTGTGAATTCGAAACAAGCTAAGTTAGTGCACTGGCATGTTGAAGAACGGAAGGACGATGGTAAGCTGAGGTACCCAATAGATTCAATATAGTGGAGGACAATCGATAGAATTTACCATGAATTTGCAAAGGACCTGACAAACATGCGTTTCATCCTATGTATGAACGACATTAATCCATTTGGTGATTTGAGCAGTCGTCATAGTACATGGCTAGTTCTTCTTGTGAACTATAATCTTCCTCTCTGGTTGTGCTTTAAGAGAAAGTATATTATGCTTGCCATGCTCATTCAAGGACCGAGACAACCTAGAAATGATAACGATGTGTTCATTGAACCAATAATCGATGACTTTGAAAGGCTATGGCATGAGGACACATGAAGATGGGACGCATCTCGGCGAGAGTACTTCAGCCTCCATGCGTTGCTGTTTTGCACCATAAACTATTATCCGGCCCTTGGTAACCTTTCTGGGAAAACCGTCAAAGGGAGAAAAACTTGTCCGGAGTGTATGGATGAAACAAGAAGCAGATGGTTGAAGTATTCACGCAAGATGGTCTACATGGGTCATAGGAGATTTCTCTCAAGGTTCAACCTTACAGAAACATGAGAAAGAATTTCAATGGACAAATAGATGTAGCCAATCCCCCGTTGGAACTAATGGGGCTAGAGGTGCAAACACAAAAGATAAAAGCATGTGGAAGAAGAAGTCAATATTTTAGAGACTATCATACTGGGAACATCTTGAGGTCCAACATTGCATAGATTTGATGCATATCGAGAAGAATGTCTGTGAGAGACTTATCGAGTTACAGCTTAACCCAGGTAGTACATAGGATGGTCTCAACGCTCGACGAGATTTGGAGTTATGGGTATTTGTTCCAAGATACATCCCTTAACCACGGAGTCCGGAGGTGTGTTCCTCCCTCCAGCCTGCTACACTCTCTGGAGGGATGAGAAGAAGGATATGCTGACATGCCTGAAAGATATTAAGGTTCCATCTGGTTACTCATCGAGAATTAGTAAGTTTGTTTCATTGGACGACCTTAAGTTGGTTGGAATGAAGTCGCATGATTGCCACGTCCTTATCACACAGTTTCTGCCTATTACCATCAGGAATATTTTGCCTCCTAAAGTTCGACACATGATAATGCAATTGTGCTCTTTATTCCATGCAATTGGCAAGAAGATCATTGATCCGGAAGGCCTAGATGAACTACAGCCCAAAATTTATGAAAACCCTTTGTCATCTTGAGATGTACTTTCTGCCTATGTTCTTTGATATAATGGAACATCTTCCCATGAACCTAATGAAGCAGACAAAATGTTGTGGTCCTACTTTCATGAGGTAGATGTATCCTTGTGAAAGGTATATGGGGATACTGAAGGGCTTCGTATGGAACCAATCCCACCCTGAGGGGAGCATCATTGAAAGTTACACCACCAAGGAGGTCATCGAGTTTTGTGTAGACTACACGTCGGAAACCTCTTCATTTGCATTACCACGATCTCATCACGAAGGCAGGATTGAAGGGATGGGTACTATTAGAAAGAAAATTGTCAGACTAGATCACAAGGTGTATGATAAAGCGCATTTCATGGTCCTCCAGCATATGACTGAAGTGTGTCGTACTTGGAAGAACACGAGGGAATAATCTGATAGGACAACCCAGGGCGACTAGAGAGTTGGGTTAGAAGTTTGCTTGTTTTAACAAATGATTCAAGAATCGAATTGCCAACTCACACATCTTGTCAAGTGAAACACTAAAGTGGTTGTCACAGGGTCCAGAATGGGATGCTATTACCTAGCAAGGATATGACATCAATGGATACACATTTCACATGGTCAAGCAAAACAAAAAAATGCACAGTGCAGAACAGTGGGATATGCATTGAGGCAAATTGCAACGGTGGTCGTCGTGATCAATACTATGGCCAAGTATAGCAAATATTGGAGCTGGATTACTTGAAGTTCAAAGTGTCATTGTTTCGTTGTCAATGGGTCGATCTTCACATTGTCAAAGTTGATAAGGAAGGTTTCACCATTGCCAACCTGGCTAAATACGCGTACAAGGATGAATAGTTTGTTCTTGCGAAACAAGTAGTTCAAGTCTTCTACATAATTGACCCGAGTAACAGGAAACTGCATATAGTTCTTGAAGGGAAAAGAAGAATTGTTGTATTGGACAACATTGCAGATGAAGATGATTATAACTAGCACGTCCATGACATGGGTCAAGAAATACCTCTAGAAGAGGAGGAATAAGATGATGAGGTTCAGCATGCATGCGTCGACCATGAGGAAGGGCTTTTTTGTAAGTTAGGTCCAGTATGATCATGTCTAATTTTGTGTAGCACAAATGTCCGTTATCTTGAAAATAGTTTGAAGAGCTGTAAAATTTTGAAATAATTTTTAAAATAAAATAATAATGTTAGAGAAATTATTGTCAAAATACTTACTTATGAAAGTCACACGGTCAACCTCACCTGTGACGGGCGGGAGAGCTGGTGCCGTCACATGTGACCTCACCTGTGACGCGCCCTAATTTTCAGCCCGTCATAGGTGAAATTACCTATGACGGGCCATGAAGTAGTGCCCGTCATAGGTGACGTCACATGTGACGGCCTCCGTCCTCCCACCCGTCATAGATGAGGTTGACCGGGTATTAGGGTTGGACCAGCGCCCCCATCTCACTCCCTCAGATCTCTCTCACTCAATCACTTACTCTCTTACAAACCGCCGCCTCCCTAAAGACTGCCGACCATCGCTTCGTCGTAGTCGATCGCCAGCCGCCTCCTCCCCGCATGCCATCCTCAAAGACCGTCGGCCGCAACCGTCTCCCCGGCCTCCATGACATCGGCCGCAGCCGCCTCCTCGGCCTCAATGACGCCGGCAGCCACACCCTCAACCTCCACGATGCCGGCCGCCACCTCCCTGGCCTCAACGACACCGACAGCCGCATCCCCGGTCTCCACGACACCGGCTGCGGCCTTCTCAACCTCAATGACGCTGGCAGCCACACCCCTGCCCTCCACGACGACAGCTGCCGCACGACCACCCTCAATGACGGCGGCGGTCGCCCCTCTTCCTCGTGGTGAGCCGCCCCTATCATTCATTTTTTGTCCTCCATGTTTCTCAATGATGAAATTTGATGGTGTGATTTGATTATGTATGGCAATTCTCATTGCTCAATGATAAAATTGCTATGTTATGAGACATGTGTGACAATTTTCGTGCTATGGGCATAGGGATGTGATCTATATTGCTATCGTGACAATTGTTGATGGTTGATACTATGGACTATGGGCATAGGAATGTTATGAATTATAGGAATTTGGAAGATATGTATTGCTAGTACGATGGTTGATGGTTGATATTATGCATGATGCATTTATGAAATTGTTGAAATGTGAACTGCAAGTTAGTGATTTTTTTTGTCAATTTGATGGTTTCTAGTATCTCTGCTTATAGTGCCACACATGATCAATGATGACTAGTACACCATGGCATGGAGGCCATGTAATTGGCAGTTTGTCATATTTTGACAAAGAGGCAATTCTGTTGGCAGCCCACCTTCTGAGAGCAAAATATATATACCGCTATTAGAGCATTGTTATATATGAGAAATTGTTAGGAAATTTTACGAAATGCTATAGGAAATTTTTTTACAAACTTTGATGACATGAATTGGAAAATTTAGCAAATATTTAGGTAATATTTATGAACTTTTGGAAAATGACATGGCAAATTTTAGTTAGGAAATGTTTGGAAATTTTTGTTGTTTCTCTGCTACAGTAGTGTCTCAGGAATAAGAACAATCCATGTCGGGTAGGACAAGTGGATCTGTTTTTCGTCGGAACCCTCGAACTCAGAATAGGTTACCGACCACCCGACAAGTTATCGCTGTGGTGGATGAAAGTGGTAGGCCCACGGAGCCGAGGAGTGTCATAGGCAAATGATCTAACTGTTGTGGGTGGGTAGCACATGACCATTTTGGGATCCTACATAAAGATATCGGCAAGGTCCCACAAGATGAGAAAGAGCGAGCATGGACGACATTAGTCAAATAGTTCAGCTATCCTGCTGAAGCGGAAGAAAGGCTGAAGCGGAAGGCACTACAGAAGATGGGCAAGGCCTAGAAGAATTTCAAGTGGAAGCTTTTCTCGGAATATGTCATCCCGCCCAAAAATCGGACCCCATTCGGAGAGTACTCAGAAATAACAGAGAAGGTGTGGTAGGAGTTTGCGATGTCAGAAACACTCAATAGTTCAAGGTCTCAAGTGAGATCCATCTATTACTACAACAACGGAATGAGCACCCACATCGGCTCAGCACGACAAGGTACATTGGCAAGGAAGAGATATGGGCTCAAGAGGATGAAGCTGCAGTTGCAGCGAATGTTCCTGCCCCTTTTGCTAACATCCCAGAACCACGAGCTCGGAACTTGGCTAGGGCCAGGGGTAAGGTGAACCAGGATGATGTTGACGGTCCTTAACTACTAAAATCCGACCATAAATCCCTGGATAAAATAGATAAAAGATAAACATCAACATAATAGTTGGGTTATTTACTAATTTGTTCCACAAGCGTTGGTGAATATTTATATGCAGGTCATTTCTGGGAGAAAACACACCTGCCATGCGACAAGATACACCTCCGACCAATCACACATGAGCACAAGGATTGGAGGGCCCACATGACAGTCGAAACAGACTTAAAGTGGGGCTAAACTAACCTCAGCCGCCATAGAGGCCCTCCTGTTAGAGACTGAAGAAAGTCGGTGGCCAAAGGCAGTGGAGGTGGTTTGGCCGAACTAGGGTTCGGCCGAACCACTCCTGGAGCCTCTAACCACCACATTGCATGTGGCAACTCCCCATTGATCCTCAATGACGGTTAAGGGAGTTTACCAACCTTTCTACCGACCTACAACCGTCATTGGCACACTATAAGAGGAGCTCACTCTCTTCACTCCAACACACAACACAAGAAGATCAAAGCTCCATTCCAAAGTCGTAGCCCTAGTTCTCTAGTGCTTAGAAAGTAGGGAAGAGAGTGAGGAGTAGTTCGAAGGAGTGTCGGGTATCTTGGCACCGACCTCTGATCTTGTACCTCAACGGATGCTTATTCAATCAAGTAAGTGTTCATGATTTTCTACGGTTGCAGTCCTTTCCATTGAGTAATTACTTTACTTCATTTACTTATGGGATCATCGTCTATTCATGGGTGCTCTAGTCTAAGACCCCTGATAAAGATGAGAGTTCTTGACCAAGACTAGAGTAGTAATCAATAGTGTAGATGTGATATCTAGGCTGGGATTTTCCTCTGTTTGCTGTGTACTCCACGGGTTGTAGAGGTAGGTGGTAGGTGGTGACAGCCCTATCCGTCCTTTGTAATCCTCCATGTTCGGGTACGTCATAGAGCTTTAGGCCAGGGTTACTCGACAGATCGAGTGTAAGCCGATGCCCGAAGTAAGTAAATAGAGTAAAGTGATTACCATCTATCTAGAGCCTCAACCATAGAAATCCTCTCTATACCTTGATGAACCTGACCTTTAGATAATTCACACATGTTCCTTGTGAATTTGATACCTTGAAATACTCCTGGGTGAAGTGCTACAACAGTATTCTGTACGGTTGTGTATTAATCTGTGATCGTAAGAAATACCAACAGACAACACCATTACATTCCCAACCAAAATGATGTCGTCGTCTATCATCAACTAGTGAGTATCCTACTAACTTAAGTAATGCTCTACTCCCTTGGTAATACATCATACATCTTTGTAATGATGACTTCTATTTTTTGTAGATGGGGTTGGTTGCCAAACAAACTTCACAAAACGAGGTTGAGTCCGCGCCGAAGAGGCAAGAAGATGACATCTTGACGAGGGCGCTCAGAAACCCAAAACATCCTGGCCGGACTCGAGGAATAGGGTTTGATGTGCCATGGAAGCATGGCTTGCCCTAGTATAGCTCACAATATCGGAAAGGGAAAGCCTCAAAAGAAGAGACGGAAGCCCACATGAAAGAGCAGCTCAAGGAGGAGGCCATTCAAGAGCTGAAGCAGGACATGGACGCTAGGGTCGAAGAAAGGGGGCAAGGTCCTCGCCGACCTAAACATAGCTCGAGGGTGCGACCATGCGACACAGCCAAGTCCTCATCCACATGTTGGCATGAGCCCGTCACAACATAGGAGCAGTTGTGCATCCACAGAGTGTCCTAATCTACCGGTCCAAGTACCAACTGTGGTGGACCACAGAGAGGTAATTGGTACTATATGATCCATCTCTTTCGAAAAGCCTCACCCTTGACATAGTTCAATATTAAATTGTTTTTAACAATGCATGACATAGCGCAGTGTGTTCTAGTGATTAGGGTTACACCAACCTTTGCGTCAAAAGTCACAGAGGGCATGGCTTACAAATCCTCCATAACAACGCAGACCTCATGGATGGATCTGCCAAGGTGTCAACCGATTCGGTCATGCCCAACTGGTTGTCGTATCCACTGCCCGAACGATGAAATTCTTATTTTGGGCGATGCGCGCAAGACGTACATACAATGGCCCAAGGTATATATTTTTGTAAAAGTGATTTCTCGTCCAAGTCGACCGTTGGAACGTACACCTCCTAGGTCCCAACAATCAATTGAAGCTCCTAGTGGACCGGCAATGATGGAACCACATTCATCGGGGGCACATTGCATGGATTTGGTTGATATAGATGCCACCTTTACTCCAATTAAGACCACACGCAAGGCCGATAGCTCCCCACCACTTGTCAAGAGACAGAAAGCTGAACGGGGTTGTGCTAAAGGAAAGGGGAAGGTCCTGGAGATGGAGCAGGTGGCCCAAAAGCAGCATGTGCATGCACAATTTGTATTAGGCATGCCTTTCGTGGAGGACAATGTGTTAGCTTTAATGGATATTACATGTTGATGGTTGCTCAAACAGTACATGGAGCTGAGCAATGCCAAATGGAAAAACAAGGAGTCCGCTATAATTCGACATCACGACCACCAGCCGTTCCTATCGACCTCATCCTAAATTACTGTAGGCTTTGATGACCTCTTCGATCTATTTAGGATCCGGAAGCTGGACACGGGTCTTTTTAAATGTTACTCATTGTAGGTGCACCGTTCCTTCGTGTGATTTGCTAGTAATTTCTTCCTAAATTAATGCTAATATGTAATGCATATCTTAATGTTGTGTTGGTTGGAAATTCGTCGAACTGGTAACCATGTTGAATTCCTAGATCTAACGATAATCAACGAGCTCAACCTCCAAACCAAAGTGGATGATGTGGTTGAGTACATGAACTGATGCTTATGGGTCCACCAAGACAAGGAATACATTTGTGCACGCAATCAAGAGTAAGGAGACAATACCCTTCGTCTAGATTATTTTAGTTGATTCTTATTACTGATGCTACATAACCACCGTGCAGGCGCCATTGGATTTTGTTGGTCATGGTACCTAAATGGAATAGGGTTTACTACCTTAACTCCAATAGGGTGAAAAGATACAATTTCCCTACACTCATCAATGCCATAAATAGGGCTTGGGAACCATATGTTGCAAAGGGAGGTAGGCACATCGAGGGCAAGGATGACCTCTATCATAACACCGATTTCAAGTGCGTGCAGCAGATCGGAGATTAGTGTGGTTTCCACGTGTGCCACCACATGTCGACATAGCTAAAACAAGTGATCTATTCCGACCCTGAGGTTTGTGCTCAATGCCAATTCAACGATTGCGAAACTAACATCATTCCTCTATACGTACTAACCTCTGTCTTATTGAACAGAGAATTGTAGCTAACTGGAAAATTAGCGCCATCAACCCCCACCCGCTATCAGAGGCGAAATTTGCGCCTTTAATCTTAACGAAATCATGAACAAGAAAGGAGCATTTTGCTTAAGTAGCTCGTCGAACTGTTAGATGTGGTCTTGTAAACTAAACATTTTTTTATTTTTTTGATGTAACAAGTGTTATTCTATGTTGTGGAAGACAATGTTATTTATTTTCATATATGCAATTGTCTATTTCCTAAGAGTATTTGTATTTAGTTTTTTGGTTATCAAATAATCACAGAATGCAAATTGGTTTGGTCAGGTTAGTGCATTCATAGAACCAACTAAGATACCTTGGCACTCTAGGACCTCGTGTTCTGTCGGTCCATCGTTCATTAAAGGTGACTGGAGTCATTAGTGACCACTCATCTCTGATCAGAATCAAACCCGTTAAAAGTAAAGGTTATGTTACGTCACATGTGATCTGATCGGACGTATTGATAGGTAGCAGGTGTCCATAAATATTATGTACACATGGTCCGCTAGTATTCGAACGTATATGAGCTTGCATTAGAGAAATCATTTACGGGAATGTTTTGCGGGGGCATATGTTCATGTGCTTTTTCTGTGTAACTAAAAAAATTAATGGGCGAAGCTTAAACTTATTTGATTGCATGCATTCTAAAACGTCAACATTTTCCTGTAATTTTTAATGAATTCTTTTTTTCACTCTTCTTGATCAACATTTCACATTTCTCGATGACGCAGCTAGCTAGTATTAAATAAATGCAATTAGGTATTGGCCAGTATCCTATACACAAGAACATCTTGTTTTCATTCTCCTGAGGGGTTGGGGCAGGTGAGGCAGCTGGACTAGAAAGACTAGTGTTTGGAAGAGCAATAATGAACACTGTAGCACTGCTGGTCTGCAACTTTTTCGATCGTCTTGCTACGCTCCGTTCCAATGAGATGGCGTAATTAGAGTAGTACTGTGCCGTGCCAGAAGCTTGACGCGATGGATTGAATGCAACAATATCGCTATGCAACGAAAGCTACCTACAGAAGGCATTGAGTCCAGCTTTTTAATATTTTTTCTGAAACATTAACTCTAGTTTTTGACAGACCATATAGTAATAATTTTACGTTTTGAACTTTAAAATATGATATATAATAAATATCTTTTTATTTTTATTATAGTATTTTTAAACTAAATATTTAAAGTCATTGATTTATAAAATTTTAATGTTTAAAACATGAAGAATTTCGAAATCTAAAGTTTTACAGTAACCTACCTTTAGTTTTAGCCATACATCTCTTTATTGATTAAGAGGCATGTACTAGAGCAATTTACCTCTAACGAACACATGAATCCTAATAATTATTTTAGTTGGTTCACTCTCAAGTTATTTTATTGTTTTTTTATTTTATTTATAGATGGTATCTCTCACGTTATTTTATTTTTTTTACTTTATTTATAGATTATATAAAGGTTGTTTTTTACTTGAGAGATGGCTCTCTGCTCACTTCTCTTTTTCATCTTTTTATCTAATCCTATACGAGAATTTTAAATACAACAGATGAATCCTTTTAGGACATGCTCTGATCCGAAGTATTTTTGAGTTATTTTATGACTACTTTGAGGCACTTTTGGTCATCATCCAGACCCACCAACTTAAGACAAAAACAAAAACTCAACCTAAAAATTATTTCACTGGATTGTCATCCACGTCTAATATATCTGTCTGCACGCTTGTTGTTATAAAAACATTGATTTTTAAGGTAATTAGTGGAAGTAAATTAAAGCTTCCGACTTTTGTTGTACGAATATAGTTTTCAGATAATATGGAAAGGTTATATTCACGAGAGACAGCACACATCAAGGCAGGGTCACCGAAAAGGACTGCAAACAGTGTGCCGAAATCGATCGATACTTGGCTCCTGTCGGGGCAGCCTGCCCATACACAGAAAAAATCTTTGTTTCAGACAGAAATTTTGACATTTGCAAAACAATTTCGAGTGGAATTGAGATGATAATAACACGTTGATGGGTATAGCTAACGGACACTTAAAAATCATGCATGGATACAATTGTTTCTACTGCGAATCGGTCAACTCGTGGCAGAGGAAAGGGTTAAGGGTGTGTTAAGATTAAAGTTTTCGTGTTGTTGTCTTGCATCGATCTGATTGATGTGGCAACAGGATATGACAAAAATATCCACATTTTACATGGCCATCATGGATATGGATATAGACAGGCTAGGTGGTTAGTTGATTTCTAGTTGAGGATGCGTAGAAATCAGGTATTTTTATAGGGGTCTATAAAAACAGACCTAAAAAATATTAAACCGACCGTAAGAAATCTTAAGAAGGCACTAAAAATCACTATTCACGTGCTCTTTTATTCTTAAGACAGCAGCATATGAAAACTGTTTTTGCAATTTGTTTCGTTAAGAAATCTAATATGTTAAAAATATTTAAAACCCCGCTGCTATGCAACAGTGCACCCCAATTAAAAATAGTAGCTAAACTTGTGTCTTATTATCAACACACAATGGACAACTATAGTTAATGTTGCATACACATAGAGTTCTAAGACATACATATAATCAACATCCATACTTCGATGCAAAGTAATACATATTCACCTACACAAAGTTTAAAGCCATACATATTCAATCTCCATGGCTGGCTCACATGAGATATATATATAATTTCTATCTATAAGATATATACTCCAAACATTTGCTCAACAATTAATGTATATATGTAAGCACTTGATTTTGCATCAAACATGCTGATCCATTACGTCTCTAAAGATTATGAAATGGTTTTGCTTCAAATAAAAATAAATGAAGGACTGATGTTTATGGTCGTCAATCAATAGGGATCAAGGTAAGTGTACTTGTACCAAATCTCATTCATCACCTCAAGTAAAATGTGTTTCAAGCTAGCTTCCTTTGAAACCTTCGGAGAATCATTATATAAACAGAACACTTATTAGAACTATTTATAAAAATAAAACTGGAAAAAATGTAACTGAAAAAATACGAGGTTAATGTACCACAATCGAATGGACATTGGAAAGCTTTAGAGTCATACCTATCACATCTTCGTTTTCTTCTAGCCCTTTTAGTTTGAAATAAGTAAAGTCTGACAAAGAGAAGATTTGTTGATGCCTCAAGCTGGTTGGTTGCTTCGCACAGCATCAACCAAGGACGCATATTTTTTCAACCATACTCTACCTGTGGCACGCACAATAATTAGGGTATTGTCATCTTGATATCGATCAATAGTAATGTACACCTTGTGCATACGGTCATCAATAATTTATGTCTATGACATATGAGCAACGATAAATGCTTTCTTGCATACATGTTTCTACCAGCCTAGAGGGTTAACCACCAAAGGGGAAATAATGCAAAACCATGCATAAGAAATTACAATGCCTAACCATGACATATGATGAAACCATGCATATTGATTTATATCGCACTTACGTTGGTGCTCGTGAAATGAGAGACCGAGTTGGTGGCTTGGTATAGGAGTGGCCTGTTGACAGTCGTTAAACCTGATATGACTGTCAACATTTATAAAATAAAGGGAGATAACTTGCTACATTATTATTTGTCGATGTTTAGTATCGGCAATATTAAAAGGGGGCTACGCATGAGATCTAAAAGTGGATGGATGTGTGGAGACAAAGTTTTAGACAGGTTCAGGTCCCTCAATGAGAGGTAATACCCTACTCTTGTTTTGGTGGATTGTATCTGTCGGTTTGTATTGAACTTGTGTTTAGCTATGAAGTTGGTTGTGGTTATGCCAATGAAGAGCTCTCTGCCCGTCTTATATAGGTTGGTGGCAAGTTTACATAGAGAAAAACGTAGCCGGACACGGCTTTCAGTTTCTAATCCATACAAGGTAGTATTTAGCCGGGGCTCTATACCCTATCTTAGGTTACAAGGCAACATGGCGACCAAATCCTACTCTATTACATAGTACATTAATCTGGCCCTTCTTCTAATAGCAGTTGAATATGCAGGTTGTGTGGGTATCTGGTAACCATGCTCTCCACACCTTTATTCTTTAAACTAATGGAATTCCATGAGTTTTGTTTTTGCTTTAACATGTTTTGTAATGTTAGGTCACAAATGAGGGCATTTTCGGATATTTTGGGGTTTTTTGGTAAAGTTATATGAGGCTAAATCATATATTTGAGTCTACCACACCGAATCCCTCGTTGAGACGATTGAAACGAATATATGGTTCACCCAATTCGTAGTTCGGATAAAGGAGTTTCTATGACAGAAAAACAAGTTGTCCTGCCGAGCTAATAGGGGTGAAAACGGAGCGGATACAGATGGATAATGCCCACATCATATTCATTTTCATATTTTTGCCAAATATGAAAATAAATACGAATAGCTTGAATACAAAAACAAATACGGATTATCTCGATACATATATGGATTGAATATGATTGGACACGGACATGAAAACAAATATTTGTCAGAACACGAAAACCACTTAAACTTCTAATAGAAACAAATACCATCACAATAATTAGTTTGTTTTATATAAAAAGTTCAATCATATACTAAACAATGCTAATTATGTTCAACATGTATATTGTTGGTATAAATACATGTCTAATTGATATTATAACATATAACATATAGTATAATTTTAAAATATTTAAAATTTAAATAATATTAGTAGTCTGGACTAGTGTTGTGAGTTCGGCTACTATTAAAATCCAAAGATGTAGATTAAAGGTCTAGAGTTAGAAAAAAAGATATGTTTCATGTCTTCTGCAGATATCCAAATAGCATTGTTCACCAGATATTCGTATTACTATCTGTATCCAGCGGAAACGCGCATACCATGTTCGTATTCATATTCGTATCTAAAAAATATTTGTATCCGTATCCCATATCCGGACTATTCGAGAATTATCCGGTCCGAACAGTACCCATATTCACTTTTTTTGGAGCGGACATAAACTATCCGCTTTGTTTTCATCCCTACGAGCTAATAGGGATGAAAACGGATCGAAGACGGTTGGAAATTAGCTCTATCATATTCATTTTCATTTTCTCGAAATAGGAATCAGAATCAGAAACCTGAAACAAAAACGGAATCGAATATTATAGAATATAGATATGGAGCGAATATGAATCGAAATGAATACGGTGACAAATATTAATCGGAACATAAAAACCCCTCAAACTAAGCTTCACAAATCAACAAAGAAATGTAACTTGTTATTTTTTCTAATAGAACATATCAACATTTCCAAATCATAGCGATTAATAATACCATAACGACAAACATCCACAAACTTGCACACACTGACATGGTCACACACATTAGTTCATTAGCACACAACAGTCACGGTACATAGTTTAGATGCAACTTGCATAGTTCAGTACAAACATAATTTAGATGTAACATGGACTGATGGACAGTTCATTATAGATAGTTTAGATTCAACTTTGACAAAGTTCATTACAAACATAGTTTAGATGCAACTTGCAAATCAAATAACTAACATTTCATTCAAACACCCATTGGCACTATGTCATCATCATCATCCTCAACATAGTCCATCTCAATATCACCATTGCCATCTTTTCATGATCTGGTTTCATGCCCTGTAAATAAAAATTTGATCAGTTATTAGTGGAAGTATAAAAGACAGCGAAAGAATTGTATAACTTAGTACTAGAAGCACAAACCATGGTTAGCAAGGTAGCAAAAGATCACTCAAGGTTCTCCATGTCTAGCTCATTGATGATAGAACCAATCACATTATCACCTGAGTGTTCACATTCACATATATTCTTAGAAGTACAAAACAAGAGTCATTTAAAGCAATAAAATAGTGTACATACAACCCAACATTAACTTTTCTCAATGCCGCAGTCCAATGTTTGGTGCAAATCAAAGCTTACACGATTTCAGGATCTAGATGATTGCAGAACGGATCGACAACACGTCTACCAACCAAAATGTTGATTCTGAAGCTACAGTTGACACTTGAATAGACAATACATCACAAGCAAGTCAAGAAAGAACAGGAAGCTCATGTTGCTTGAGTGACCACCAATGCAAAATGGTAAATGTTTTGTCTCTTGTGTCCCATTCCACTGATGGTTGTTCCAGGTACACTTGCAACTCAGTTTTAGTGGATTTTCCAAAGGCAGTGCGGCGACGCAAGTAGTTCACAACATCTCATCAAGACCATCATCCCTATGCATATTCTTATCCTCACTGACTAAAGAATCCTTCTGCACATTTGTAGCTGATGTATTCTTTGAAATTGTTGCGCTAGACTCATAAGCTTGGAATAACTTGTTGACAACATCCATGAATAGTTGTTGGGGCACAATGCAGACATTTGCTTCTATGATGAAGAAAAAGCCTATCAAAAGCTAGTCCATAGTGAATAGCTTGCTTTAACATGAGATAAGTGGAGTTCCACCTTGTTGGGACATCCAAAGAGAGACCATGGCTAGTATCTAAATCATCACATTTTTAGGCACACTTCATCAATTCTACCCACTACAATGTGGAGTTCATCACAACTGAAATTGTGTTTCTAATATTTGAAACAACTAGTCCAATTTGCTTCATACCATCTTGAACAACAAGATTGCAAATATGATTCAAACATCTCACATGAAAAAAGGCCCCATCACAGATCAAGGGTGATATCTTATTGAGCTTTAGTACTAACCCCTTAGCACATACATCATTGTTGATGCATTGTCCAAAGTAAGTGCAAGAATTTCCTATTACGGTTCCAGTCCAGTATAGTATCATAAAATTCCTTGCACAAGATTTTCCCTCAATGATGACCCTCTACATGCATAAACTTGACAATTCTCTTTTTCATGCACCAATTAGCATCTATCCAATGCACAATGATGCATGTATAACCTTTGTTTGATTTGAGATCCACATGTCCATGGTTGTACTAAAGCGGCATGAAAGTGTTCTGAAGTACTCATACAATTTCTTCTTTTCCTCAAGAAACATGTTGAGTATATCTTTCCTAACAGTTATGCGACTTCTGATTGGAAAACTAGGGTACAAGGACTTAATAAAATCCACAAACTCAACAATATTAAAGGCATATTCATGCATAATTATTTTCAAATAAAATTTATTTAAGCTGACAGCCTCATCATACAAGTCTCAACATATGTAATTCCACTGCCACTATCACTCATTTTCAGATCTAGAAGCAGCCGGTCATTTTTGATTTGGTGCTTGTTAGCTAAGTGATTCCAAAATACCGTTGTGCCCCTGTTGGTCTAACGATGGGATTTATAGCTGCACTTCTTACACTTAGCCCAAAGTGATACAATCTTTGTTCTATCATCTCCTCTTATCTTTTCCTCATACTTATCAAAGTACTCCCAAACCTTTGAGCTACACTTCTTTGTTTTTTTTGCTGGAGGGGCCTTCTGTGATCTGTATGTCAAATCAACATGAACTCTTGGTGTTGCTGCAATGGCAGTTGCATTAGGCACTTGTGGGTTGGCAGCAGCTTCTTGCATCGGCTGAGTTGGTATTGGCAATGCTGCTACACTCGCACTGCATAAGCTGAAGCTGCTGCTACTTGCATGAGAGGAATTCATCACAAATCTACCACATAACACATTATAATCAAATGGTATAGTTGGATTCTTGTTTATGCCACTAATTGATGATTCTTATTCAATCCTATTGTAGGCCGGTACCACCGTAATTTTGACGACTGCAAAATATCCTAACAAAGAACATGTGGCATATGCTACTTTTCTGAGTAGTAACCCAAGAGAGAAAGTGCGTGGTGTTGAGATAGATAATCAATTCACATAAGTGGTTGTTAATCATCCTCTTCAAGAAAACGAGGAGCTAATAAGGCCAATGAAGCATTGCAAGACAATTGGTAATGTCCATGCTGAAGGAATGTCAATTGCTTGGCCTTCAATTTATGTAAGTATGCATGCATATACTATATCTTTCAACACTTTGATGAATCATTGATATCATATTATGACTGTGCTATCATGACAAGTAATAATGTTTTTCTACACGTTCAAAAGGTCAATGGTTGAATTGTCATGATTCAGTGGCCCATTCAAGATCTAATCAAGAAGCACAGGAATTCATGGAGATTAGATAGGCATAGATATATTTCCTATATTTTGCATTTTTCATGCAGCTAGTTGCCTAAAATATGTGCTCTTTTTAAAAGACCTTCAAATTCGGTATGGATGCTATGGAATGATGTAAATAGTACCTATCACTACTGAAAAAAGACACATTAGTCCCGGTTGGTAAACCTCAATAGTTCCGGTTATCAAACCGGGACTACGAATCTGGGACTAGAGATGGGCGACCTCTAGTCCCGGTTAAATAACCGGGACTAGAGATGCATCTTTAGTCCCGGTTGAAGCCACCAACCGGGACTAAAGATGGCGGAGCCACGTGGCCGGCTCCGTCATATTTAGTCCCAGTTGGTGGCTCCAACCGGGACTAAAGCATTTTTTATTTTTTTCTCCTGTTGCTTGTTTATATGTGTTTTTTGTTGTTTTTCGTTGTTTTTGTTGCCAAAATCAAATTCACATATCAAATTAACATCCTCAAATCACATCACAAATTCGCATCACAAATTTTTTTCACAAATTCACATCACAAATCCACATCACAAATCGAGTAATGAACATCACAGATACACACATATATATCAAATTTAGAACATCACAAAAATCTCTAAAAATCTCCAGATCCGTCGCTCCTGGAGAGGACGAGGAAGAGGAGGAAATGGAAGAGGCACTGACACCACCTCCCGAGCGCCGCGTCGCAGCCACCTCCGTGCCACCGAGCCACCGCCATCTTCGAGCCGCTACCACCATCTTCGAGCCGCTACCACATCCCCTCCCACCTCCTCATGTCCCACCGTCATCGCCGGAGCGAGAGAGAGCTGAGAGAGGGAGAGAGAGCTAAGGGAGAGAGAGAGTTGAGAGAGGAGAGAATAAAACAACTAAGTGTTGGATCGGTGGAGAAGACGATGCGTGCCTGGGATATATATAGCCCTAGATTTTTAGTCCCGGTTGGTGTCACCAACCGGGACTAAAGATATTTTTCTGTAATTTCAGTTCATCTTTAGTCCTGGTTGGTGGCACCAACCGGGACTAAAGATAATTTCCCGCTATTTCTAATTCATCTTTAGTCCCGGTTGGTGGCACCAACCAGGACTAAAGATAATTTCCCGCTATTTCTAATTCATCTTTAGTCCCGGTTGGTGTCACCAACTGGGACTAAAGATATTTTTCCGCTATTTTTCCAATTTTAGTTGGTCCTGGCTAGGGTTAACAATTAAATAATTAGTAAATAGAGCCAAATTAAATTCATTAAATATAGGTTTAAAACAATAATATTAAAATTTAATCAAACATATATAATCCTAGACATTAATGTGCCTTCTAGATAGTGTTCCTTTTTTGCTCCTCTCTATTTTTCATATTCATCTGAAGTTGTTGTTTTTTTGGGAAAAATTCGACTTTTTTGTTTTTTTATATTTTTTATGGACTTAGGAGACACAAGAGGTAACCACATAAAATTTGAGCATAAACAAGCAAAAGACATGGCCTCTAGAAAATTCAGAAGACACGCTCAGAGTCGAAAAAAGCTTCCAATTTTTTCTGATCGATTTTCATATATGGAACGTCTCGATCGGAGTCCGTATGTGAAAGTTATGGCCGTTTTAAAAACCGACTCCGAGTTAGAGTACGAAACGGGAATAATGCACGTAAAACTTGTTAAATGCGCATAAACTAGACGTGACGGCGGGGTTTAAATGTTCTTATCAATATTGTACATCCCTCCGATTTGTATGCTTATCACCAAAATAATTTTATAAAAGATTTTGTATATTGAGAATCATTAGTTAATAACAATATGATGATATGTAATTACAATGTAATGATTAAATTAAAACTTTCTTCTATCTTCAATCATCCACCCCCACACAACACCACACTCTTTAAAATTACAAATCCCCTGAAACTAATTTTATACCATTTGAATCATGCAACAAAATTTGTATATTTTAGTTAAAAAATAAACACATTCATGGTGTTACCAACCAGCACTAAATATCAAAATTATCTTTAGTCCCGGTTGGTAACACCAACTGGGACAAAAAATAGCATCTTTAGTCCCGGTTGGTGTTACCAACCGAGACTAAAGATGGTGTCGAATCTTGTCGGAGGTTGTCGAGCGCTGGGCATCTTTAGTCCCGTTGGTAACACCAACCGAAAAAAATGGCATCTTTAGTCCCGGTTGGTGTTATCAACCGGGACTAAAGATGCCCAGCGCTCTGACAACCTCTGACAATATTTGAACCGGGACTAAAGATGATCTTACTAATGCTTCTAGAAATCAGAGACTTTTAAACCGGGACTAAAGATCATCTCTAGTCCCGGTGCAACTCAAACCGGACTAATGTGGTTTTTGCTACTTCAACCAATGATGATTTCTCCAAGAGTGTATATTTAAATTTTCTTATTTAAATTCAATATGCTATCTACTCATTTGTGTCATTGTCCTGGTGCGATATCTTTTGTTAATTCTTTTTCCAGAGTTTGTGAAGATAATATGGAGCAATTTTCTATTATAATAATCTCTAATTAAAGGCACAAGTACTCATGTGTTACTATGTTGTAGTACATAGAAAGGTCTTACAAGTTTGTTGCTAGAACTAGAAAAAACATGTTACTAACAACGATGCTATATTGCATAAAAGTGTTACTATGATCTATTGTAACAAAATAATATATGTTACTAC
Organism: Oryza australiensis; assembly: GCA_019925245.2. NCBI lineage: Eukaryota > Viridiplantae > Streptophyta > Magnoliopsida > Poales > Poaceae > Oryza > Oryza australiensis. The sequence goes on from JAIFGZ020000565.1 coordinate 4,715,592, forward strand.
AACTTGTTGGTAACACCTTTTCTTAAAATTTAGAATATCTATGTGTGCTATAGTATACACATGTGAGCTATATTAACATAGACTATAGTAATAGTATATAAAAGTATTGTTGTAGATCCTAGTAACACATTTTTTGGGGTTATAGTAACACAAATATATGTTACTATAAACCTATCCTGACGTAGTGCCATTGAGAGTCAAGAGGTATCAAATTTTTTTAGCACAAGTTTTGTAAAATTAATCTTCTAATTATTGGCCTCATGTATCAGTAGCAGGGTTTACCTTTCCGTTATAGCTTGCCATATCGCTCCTCGTCGACACAGTGGTTTCCACACGAAAACCGCGGATTCCACGAAAACCGCGGTGATGAACAGTAACACATTTGAATTTGGACGATTTCGTGCGTACCACAAAACCGCATAAAAACCGCGAAAACCACGAAAACCACGAAAATCATGAAAACCATAATTTAAATTTGAACCAAATCCAAATCCGTGTCATGCCGCGGTTTCGTTCAAACCGCGCGAAAACCACGCCACATACCACGGTTTTCACGGCAAACCGCGCGAAATTTATTTTTTGTCATAAAATATATATATATATTTGTGATAAAATGAATTTTTTTAAAATTTTTGAATTCGTGCGAAATTATTAAAATGAAACCGTGGGGATGCTGTATCCCACCCTGCGGAACGCGTGAAAACCGTGAAAACCGTGGCGGTTTTCATGAAATATCGAACCCTGATCAGTAGAGCTCATGGTGGTGCAGCGGTTGTAAATTAAATGCGTGACAGTCTAGTCTTTAATGGTTGAATCCGTTAATTTAGTCTATAAAATTTCTATATTTTTCTTTCGAATCAGAAGATTGTAGGACTTCATCCTTTTGAGAATGGAGGTATATTGTGTGCGCTTTTCTAATTTGTTACCTGTAGAAAAACTATTAACCCTGCTCCCTACTCAGGGAAATTATTTAACAAATATGTAATAGTGCAGACGAGATTAACGAAATCCGCCCAGTGCAAAATAACGATTAGTTTATGAATACACTAGCTATAAAATTTGATCGTCAAAGTACTGTGAAATTGAGGTGTACGTGTTGGAAGATTCATTAATGAATTAGCTTAATTAGCACGCATCTCCACATATATATTGATGTAGAAATAGTTGTGTGCCCATGATGCAAGATTAATTCTTTCCTTTGTCACACATGTTGTCATGTATATAGGCGCAGGACCTAGCTAGCTCTAATATAATTCTTCCCGGCAGGTTAATTAATAATTAGTTATTAGATCCATGCTAATTCATTGCTCAACAGTTCCATCTACTACGTGCGTCGACATGCACCGCCGGCCGTCAAGTCAGACCGTTGCATATATAGGTTTAGGGGCGGATCTATAATGTTTTTAGGCTAGTCACAATGGGTATTCTATAGAAGTGTCATGTACGTTTAATAAGATGACACCTCAGCAAAAAGGAATCTTTGCATGAAATGGAAAGTAGAGAGAAGGGAAGAGTTTCATGGGGACGACACTACCGTGCGTTGTTTCCAACGACTTGGAAATCGCGTGAAACGCGCATTGAGGGGGAAGAGTTTCATCGTCCTGATCCCGTGCGCCCCTCCCGCCCTTCACCATGGTTCCCGCGCGCCACCACCCCAATCCTCCCGCGCTCGACCCCAATCCTCCCGTGCTCTGCCCCAACCATCCCGTCCCCTTCTCCATTCTTCTTCTTGTCCCGTGAGCGGTGGTAGCTAGGGCGATCGAGCGCCATGGATCCACCATCGGTTGAGGCTTCCGAGCAACACGCATCCAGAAAAGGGAAAGGGCGCGGGGGTAGCCGACTGGGAATGAAGACGGCATGCTCACCTGCGACGACACCGGTTCCGCAGCCGCCGATTTCTGCCCCAGCGACGCCGCTGGTTCCACCGCCGCCGCCGATTTGCACCCCTGCTGCGTCGGCTCCCGCCCCTGCTATGCCGACTTCATCCCCTGCTGCCCCGACATCGTTTGTGCCGCCACGGCCACCGCAAGGAGCAGGACGGGGGAACTTACCCCCAAATTTTACATCACTTCTTGGAAACCAGCAAGGCCCAAATTCATGGTAAGTAGTTGATTATTTCCATGGCTGCTAGTAGTTCAAGGCATTTGTACAGATGGTTTAGGCCAAATGATTTTGAATTGTGCAAATTGATGTCTGGAATGTGTTCAACTGACTTGTACAGATGCAATCAAATTGCCTTCAAGTAGTTGATTATGTATCCTGCGAGTGAAAATAGTTTAGTTGATTTCCATGGCTGCGGGTAGTTCAAGTCAATCTACGGATAGTTGAGGCCCAAATGATTTTGAATTGTATCATCAGTTGAATTTGATGCAAACCTGTCAGTGCAATTTGATGTTTTTTTTACTTTGCCATCAGTTGAATTGTACCATATTGATATATATAGTGATAAGGGGAAAAGTCTGACAGTTTAATCACTATTTTGGGCATCGATTCCTTACTAGACAGTCACTACATGCTATATATAGTGTTATATAATAGTAAAGCCTGTACTTTATCATTATTTGCAATATATCTTACTGATTTGAGGAGGAGTTAACTTGTTTTTCGAAATGTCAGGGCTGTTTATCCACCAGGTGGTTTTACGAATTTGCTTCAACGACCACAGTAGTCGCCGCATCCACTCATGCAAGGAGAAAATTTTCATTTTGTTAGTCAGACCATGAGCTTTAACCCAATATCTCCACCACCACCACCAAGTGCCTATGGAACAGTACCATCCAAAAATGTGAAACAAGGCTCTTCAGCAAAGGAGACGGTGAATATTGACATTGAGGAAGGGGAGAATAGTGGCAAATAGGGCAGTAAAGAAAAGATATTGGAGTCATGAAGAGGAAACGAGACTGGTAACTGATCATTTTTTATTTTCCTTTTTGTAGGCTAGTGTTTGGTACAATACTTTATTTGTTCATATTTTTTATTTCGTATTTTGTAGGCCAGTGCTTGGTTGAATGTTTCAAAAGACCCAATTAGGGGTAATGACAAGAAATCTGAAACGTTTTGGAAGGAAATCACTGAGGAGTTTAACAGGAAAGGGAATGGGCAGCGTAGAAGGGAAATAAACCAATTGAAGGTTCACTGGTCACGCTTGAAGTCATCAGTCACTGATTTCAATGACGCTTGGACTAAGGTAAATCAAACACATACAAGCGGATACTCTAACGACATGCTAGAGGAAGAGGCACAGAAGATATATGAAAGCATGTTTGGAAAGCGTTTTTTATTGGTGCATTGGTGGAAGATATTAAAAGAGGAGCCCAAATGGAAAGCACAGTTTGAGGAAAAAGATAAAAACAAGACTGAGATAGCTGATGTTCCATAAGAACAGTCACGTCCCATTGGTAGAGAAGCAGCAAAGGCTGAGCGCAGTGGAAAGCGCAAGAAGGATAATGTAATGGAAGGAATTGTCATCCTTGGGAACAATATTGAGAAAATTATCAAGGTGCAGCAAGATCGGAAGGAGGAGTGCGAAAAGGTTATGGAAGCACAAATTCAGATATCAAACGCAAATTTGAAGGCAGCAAAGGAGCAAAAGGAAGCAAAGATGTTTGAGGTCTACAATTCCCTGCTCAATCAAGTTACAAGTCACATATCTGAAGATCAAAAGGCCAAACAAGAGAAGGCATTACTTAAGCTTGAGGAAAAGTTATTTGCAAACTAAGATTAGTTGCCAGTCTTATTGCTGCATTATATATTGTGTGAATGCTCAATTCATCTTTTTTAATGCTGCACTATATACATGTGTGAATGCAGCACTATATATGTGTGAATGCAGCACTTTATATGTGTACTCCCGCAGCCCTATATATAATATGTGTGAATGCTGCATTTGTTTGGCAGTTTCACATCTAGTGCACTTGTTTGGCAGTTTCACATCTAGTGTTCACATCTAGTGCACGAATGACAGTTTCACATCTAGTGCACGAATGGCAGTTTCACATCTACTGCATATGAACCTATATATACACACCTCAGCCTTCTCTCTTTTGCTCACACGAAGGGCTTCTCTCTTCCACATTCTTTTGCCATCGAGTTGCACAGCTTTGAGGTAACTTATGCACCTTTGAACAACTTCTGTGCCTTCTCTTTTCCTCACCTCTTGTATTCACTATTTTTTCTCTTCTGCAAAGATGTCTGAGGAAAATGACAACACTGATGGAAGTGAACATCCTCTGAACTCATTGGACGAGTTCCTTGCTGAGGGTCAGATCATAGATGATGTTCTCAATTCTGCCATGGTAGTCATTCAGTCCACCACCGAAAGTCTTCTAAAAGAGGCTTCTGACCATCGATGCCATCCGAGGAAGCACATCAAGAGGCCACGAGAGGAAGCACAACAACAACTAGTGAATGATTATTTCTCAGAAAATCCTCTTTATCCTTTAAATATTTTTCGCCGAAGATTTCGTATGTCCAGGGCACTTTTTATACGCATCGTTGATGCCTTAGGTCAATGGTCTGATTATTTCACTCAAAGGGTGGATGCCGTTAATCGGCAAGGGCTCAGTCCACTGCAGAAGTGTACTGCAGCTATTCACCAATTGGCTACTGGTAGTGGTGCAGATGAACTAGATGAATACTTGAAGATTGGGGAGACTACTGCAATGGAGGCGATGAAGAATTTTGTCAAAGGCGTTAGAGATATATTCGATGAAACATATTTGAGGTGTCCCACTAAGGAAGATACTGAACGTCTACTGAAACTTGGTGAGAGACGAGGTTTTCCTGGTATGTTCGGCAGCATTGACTGCATGCATTGGCAATGGGATAGATGCCCAAATGCATGGAAGGGTCAGTTCACTCGTGGTGATCAGAAAGTGCCGACGCTAATTCTTGAGGCCGTGGCATCACATGAACTTTGGATTTGGCATGCGTTCTTTGGAGTAGCGGGTTCTAACAATGATGTTAATGTTTTGAACCAATCTACTCTATTTATCAAAGAGCTAAAAGGACAAGCTCCTAGAGTCCAGTACATGATCAATGGGAATGAACACGACATTGGGTATTTTCTTGATGATGGAATATACCCTGAATGGGCAGTATTTGTTAAGTCAATACGACTCCCTATCACTGAGAAGGAGAAGTTGTATGCACAGGAACAAGAAGGGGCAAGAAAGGATATCGAGAGGGCCTTTGGTGTATTGAAGCGTCGATTTTCCATCTTAAAACGACCAGCTCGTCTATATGACCGAGGTGTACTCCGTGATGTTGTGCTTGCTTGTATCATACTTCACAATATGATAGTTGAAGATGAGAAACAACTGGACATTATTGAAGAAAATCTAGATGTAAATGTGGCTCCTAGTTCAGCAACCGTTCTAGAACCGGAAAACTTTACCGGTCAGAATGTTCCGTTGGAGAGAGTTTTAGAAAAAGATACTTCTATTCGAGATCGTTCGGCTCATCACCGACTTAAGAATGATTTGATGGAACATATTTGGAATAAGTTTGGTGGCCGTGCACGTACATCTGGAGTTTGAGATAGAATACATGTAATTGTTTTATTTTTCTGTAACGTTTATATGTACATATGCATGATGCACTTGTAAATGTCTGAATGCTCATCGTCAATTATTTTTGTTTCTGCAGGGTGTCAATCTGCCATCAGTTGATTTATCTCCATTGTTGTTTGTGGACTAAGGTTAGTTCTCAGTCTTATTGCTGCACTATATATTTGTATCATGTATATATATTTGCCAGTGCGTTTATACCTATCGGCTCATGCTGAATTATTTTTATTTTTGCAGGGTGAAAGCAACTATATGAATCTTATGGAGTGCAGTTATCTCTCTTGTGGAACAACCTTCGGAATGCTATAGTTTACTGTTATATTTATCATGTGTTAATGTGAACTGCTGCACTATTTAATCTAATATATGAAATGCTATATTTATCTACTCTGATGGTTTGGTAAGATCTTTTGATCATATTGATATCAACCAATTTATTTGATTTGGTCACTTGGTAAGGAGTTCAAAGTACCTGATGCTTGTGTACACCGTACCTGATGTTGGCCATTCTATGGCCATTCTATTAACAGAATGCGTGTGTGCTTGTGTGCACCTGATGGACTGTTCTTTTTTAGTCAATGGTTTGCTTTTGATAACCTGTTGCTTGTGTGTGCATCCGACTGAATCTGTCTTTTTTGTTCATGTCTCAGTGATGGTTGGTGCTGACGGCCTGAATGTTTGTTCCATTTTACTGATGGTTGTTGTTGTTTAACAAATACAAATGGCTACATAATTCATATGGTGCATATGATCCCAACAAGCTGCAGCAATTAAATGCTTTTTTTAGTCTTGGAAACTTCAAAGTGAAACACTGCATTGTTGGAGTTGTTTCATGGATGGTTTCATTTGAGTCTTGATGATGTTTTCATTTCAAAAACTGTGCAATGACACTAGCCATTGTGACTGCCTTATAGAGAGTATTCATCTCCTTCAGCCCTCCCTTCTCTTGGCTCAGCTCAAAGGATCACACACAATGAAGCGAAAAACAAACACGAAACTTTGGCTGCACACTAGCCCACCACTGAACACACTGGCCACACTCCCAAACAAATGCTAATTACAAGTCTTAAATAAGCACACACCCATTAAACTCAGCCACATTTTGCCGCACTAACCGGTCAAACACCACACATGGCTTAGCCACTACTTAATCACCTCTCTCCATGCATGCAGCCCTCATCTCCTTGCATGTAGAGCATTACTAACTAACACCTGCACGCTAGACGGTCCACAATTCACTCCACGACTTCTTAAACTTGGCCACACCTCCAAGCCAACTGCATGTGATCACTTGCATGAAGATCATGGTCAATGATCTAACTCACTCACTCACACATTCACTTGTGACTTACTCCTCTACACATGCACATGACTATCTCAACCCAAAATGCACACAAACAACAAGATTAAACCTAACACCTTCTTCTATCTCTTTTTACCTTTTCTCTCTCCTTCTATCAATAATCCCTTCTCCTCTTTCTTTTTTCTATTTTCTCTCTCCTTCTAGATCCAGCAGGGTAAGGGAACTTGCAGTCCTCTTGCATCCATGTTGGATCCATCCCTGGATAGGTTTATTGCGACTGTCAAAATATTTTCTAAAAAAAGAGTGCTTCATCTTACCTCCATAGAAGTAAGAGCTGTCAACCGGCCATTGATTTTTTATTTATAGTAAATTTTGAAAATCCTCATCTTTTATTATTAAAGTTATGAAAATCCATAAATTTTTTTATGTGTGGTACATAACAAGGAATGTTCTTAGTATTTCATAAAACTCCATTTTTTTTTGAAATCTTGATATATTTTAGCATATCTTAAGAGCATCTTCAAAGGCGGTTATATAAAAATTATGTATAATCCCATATTGAAGAGTCTATATAAAAGTTGGTTTTTTATTTGTGTTAACATCCTTCAATATATTCACAAAAATAACGAATCTGTGTGTACTTGTCTATAAGAAGCCAGCGAGAAACTTGGGATGAAGGGTTAGCAAAAATAAAAAGAAATATACAAGATTTGTTGAAAACTAGTTTTTATGTAAAATTATACATTATTGAGATTAATAGAGATATACAATACCTGTTGGAGATGTTCTAAACAATTTTTTAAAGGGCAATTTGCAAAAATAATCCCACGGATCCCTTGAAGTATAACATTCCATCGTATATCAATCATTTTGTTGTAAATACCCATCCACTTAGTTCTGTTGCAAAAATCATTTTATTATGCACATGCTTAACCGAATCAACATGTTTTTATATATATGAGCCATCAATACGATCTTTACCAAAATTAAATACTTCTAAGGAGTGTATTCTTGACACCTTTTTGAAGATAGCACAAATAGAATTGTTAATGAGAGCTCAAAGGTTCTCGTATAAGGTTTGCTATATGAAAAAAAAGTTCAATGAACCTGAAAAATAAGTCTAATGCAAGTACTTCAACAAGATTGACTCAACTAGCATAGCATGTGGTGGCTCTATATCGGTTATAATGAACTGATTAGGTTAAACACGTGCGTACAAGGGTGCTCTTTTCAACAAAACTAAATGGGGGTAAGCATTTGCAACAAATGAGGTGAAATGTCAAACTTCAAGTATTCTTATGGGGCGGTTTTTGCAAATTTCCTTCTTTTTAAAAAGGGAGAATTTAACTATTTACCACATTTAGATGTGACGGTTAACAGTTTGCCACTCATGTGACTATGACATGAGGGCCCTCATGTGTCTATGACATGTAGGTTCAGATGATAAATTGTTGAATGCCACATAAAAAGAGCAAATAGTTAGTTATCTCTTTAAAAAAGTAGTAAATAATTAAACTATCAACCTTAGTCAACAAATTACTAATAGAAAATTTCATATACACTCTATGTTTTAGATTTTTAAATAAATCCATACTCAAAATGTATAAGGGTGAGGTTTCATGAAACTTTAAAGCCATAATACTTGGAATTAGGAACCACACATCATAATACATATGGTTTTTTTAAAACTTTTAACCATAAAACATGGGGTTTTCTAAAATTTACTCTTTATGCTATTAACAAAATATGTGTTCACATACTAAGCAATACTAAACACATAATAATTATTCTTTCCAAACTTTAACCTCCCAATATTAATGATGTCATACAAGGAAACCTAATAATGCATGCAAGTAAAGTGCAAAATAAATGTTTTTCAAAGTAATTCATACAAAATATGAGATAAAATTAAAAGATGTTTCATATTCAAAATATTTGAATTTCCTTTGCATCAAATTTAACTTACCCAGACATTGAACATATATTTTAAAATTCAACCTTAAGATATATATACATTTGATTTAGGAGATTTAAAAGTATCTCTATATGAAATAAATGGAAAGGAATATTTTCTAAAATATATACAATTCAAAGTTTTTAAAATTTAACTTGCGTTTTATTTCTTTGTTTGAATTATAATATGTCTACTGAATCCTAATTTAAAATTGGAAAATAGATTTTCTTATGTTTATATGTTACTACGAATTTCAAATCAAGTTAAAGAAACGTCGGTTCTTTCCTTATCCACAATTATTTCCTTTGGTAGAATTTATATAGCCAACAAATGTTGTTCGTTTTACCTCGCAGGAGGTAAGAGCAACACTAGCCCTCTTGATATATTTAACTACTGCTCTTACAACTCTTACGATTTGTCACTGGACTCATATGTCGTATCACTGCTGGAGAAACCATCTGTAGTTCCGGTTTACAATCATTTTTTAGTCTCAGGTTACAAACTGATCTTAATTCCCGGGTAAAATAACTGAGACTAAAAAAGGATCTTTAGTCCCGATTGGTAACACCAATCGGGACTAAAGATATAGGCGCTAGCAAAAGGTACTTTTTTCCATTGTTTTTTTGTCACTGCTCCCAGTTACCCCAAATACTCATCACAAATTGACATCCTCAAATACCATCTAAAGATCAAATTGAAATCACAAATCCGTATATCACAAATTCACATATCACACATTCACATATCAAATTCACAAAGTTCTTAATAAAAAGAATGAACATCACAGAGTTCTTAAAAAAAGAATGAACATCTAGTGGAGGAGACGCCGGATTTGGTCGCCGTCGGGCCACCACCATGCCCACCACCAAGCCGCCGCGCCCGCGCCGAGATGCCGGATCCGGTCGTCGCCGCCGCCGTGGGGCCGCCGATCCGCCGGAGTCCTCCGGAAGAAGGAGGCACGGGATGAGGAGGAAGGAGGCAAGGGATGGGGAGGAAGGAGGCAGGGGGAGATTGAACCGAGAGGAGGCGAATGGAGGAAGGAACCGAGAGAAGATAAAATAAGTGATTTTGGCGCGAAGATAGAGGCGTGCAATTTTTAGTCTCGGTTATTATAAATAACCAGGACAAGTGTTGATCTTTAGTCCGCTTAGTGTTACCAACCAGAATTATATAGTCCTGACCCAATCTAAAGATTTTTTGATCCGGGACTTAAAATGATCTTTTGTCCTGGTTAATAACACGAACCGTGACTAAAAATCATAAAGTCTCATTGCACTTTTTAATCAGGACTAAAAATATTTTTTTAATCTTGGTTTTTATTGACTTCGAGACTATTGTGAATTATAATAGATGAATCAAAGACCACTTCTTCAGTAATGTATACACATGAAAACCTACATGTTATGGACTATGAGTGATAAATCCTTAATTGTTATATCCTAAAAATCTTTAATGTGTACCATAAAAAATCAATGGTAATGGATGGTTCAACACAAACTCAGTGTACCATAAAAAAATAAATATATGATTAGAGCAGTAATGTTTCAGCATCGATCGATTGTAATCGTCTGTGTCGCCACGTACGTTTCATTTCTATATATTTGATTTGTATATAGCGGCTCTGACGAATAATTAAAAGGAGAGAGAGAGTGGTGTATGGACATTGTGGAGGAGACATGGTTTCTAATTCCTATTCAATTTTCTCCCCACTTGTGCACGAACTCACCACCACCGGTGGTGGCTTTGTGCCTTTCGGCCTTCAGGTTTTGATTTTTATTAGTTCTCGCTAGCCTCGCACATGCGCGGAAATTCATATAAAAAAACACTGACTAACCTAGTAGAAATTATGTGTCAAATTATCTATCTGTTTTTCTCTATTATATATCAACTTCAAAAAGGCTATTGAACATCCAGGGAAAAAATCTATTGAACATCCTACAAAGCCTAGTAAGCTACCAAATAGCACTTCTACAAACGCTTAGATGCTTACATCCGTCACAGATAACGTTGAGTCATCATTGACCATTTATAAGCATACCTATCTATGATAAGGGTTTAGATTCGTCACAATAACATGTTTCAGCATAGTGAGAATTAACCGATGACGAACCATATGCCCTTGCTGGTACGGCAGTAAATAACATTTCAGTATGTACTCATAAGATATTCATAGGTAAAAGTAAGCCAATGTTTGTTGGTTGGTTAAGCCGAGTCGTCGTGCTTCCATGTACGGCAGGCTCGCACTAGCCCTCTGCCTCTCTGGGAAAAATAGCTGTTCTGCATGGATGTATCTGCTACCTAAAGTTTTATAGTTAATTTTATTATGCAACCCCTGTGCCTACATGCATAGTCCAAAAAGATTACATAATGTCTATAGAAAATGAAGGCACGGAGATATGAGGGTAGAGGCACTCTTTCATTCATTCTCTTCTCATTTATTAATATATAATAACTCCTCCCTCTGACGTAGCCATAGATAGTTTTCATTTTTAGTAATGGATTCAATAAGTAGGTAACCAGTCTGGCCTTCATGGGTTGTCGGTTTCCTAATACTCCCTCTTGGACTCTCACTGCATGATGCCTATGCCTCATCAAAACTCAAAAAAACTCAGTGGGAAAAATTTGGACAGTGTATAACATATGCTTGCGGTGCCACACGAATTGCCTCATTAAAACCTTCATAAGAAATTGCAGGGAAAACTTATCCATGGGAAAAGAGTACAATGTCAATCTTTCTAGATTGATTTTGGGTACTTGATTTTCTATATAAAGATTCTGAATGAGTCAGCGAAATTTTTTCCCTGAATTTTGCATTTATATAAGTCTCATTGATCTAGTTCCTCATACACATCTATTCAAGAGAAGATGTCAACAATGATCTAGTCAAATCTGCAAGATTTCCCATAACTTAGCATGCAATATTTCATTGCTTATATGCAATTCATGTGCATAGAAGAACTTAGGGTTCATATGCTTTAGTGAGTTTGCTCATGTGATTCATTTGCATTATGCATCATATGCTGCATTATTTTCAAAATGATGGGGATTGAGATAGTTTTCAAACCACGATTGCTAAAGCGGGGTAACCATCTCTCAAAACTATGCCGAGGCTTAGTATTATTCAATGATCCTTAGTTTGGTTTAGTGCAATTAGTCAAGTATTTGAGTGTTGCTATCACACACTTGTATTTGAGAATTCCATTCTAATTTTGATGATAATTGACTACTCCAAATCCATGCACCTTAAACACTTTCTAAGTGTGGTTGAACTGATGTACTAGGCCTTCATCTGTCGCATGCTTTTAGCTGCAAGCGTAAGCATGATTTGGATTCAGCCAAACATTTCATTTCAAAAAACTCAAATTCAAAATGTACGTGTTTGTTTCTTCAATTCTTTCCAGATTATTCTATTTGTTTTATGTTGGTTTAGGACTCAATACTTCTTCATGTATTATTATGCAAGTGTCTGATCCAAACTCCTGAAGAGCATCCATTAATTCTATCTTCAATATTGTCAACATTCAGGTTGGGTTTTTATTTTTAATTTATAGTTGATTATTTCCATTCAACTCCTGGTTGACTGTCAATGAGTTTTTATGTCTAAAGGAAACATTGCCCATAATAGGTCTCATTGCCAACTTCTATTGGTTGTATGAGACTCTATGCGAGTATTCATGGATATACGAGGATATGCAATTTTCATGTGTTGCTTCCTCTTGCTTAACGCTTCTTGATGTGGGCATGATCCTTTTGGTGTTCCAGCGTTGGTGTGCATTCCAAGTATTAATTTTCTTTCTTGATGGAAAGATGTGGCATGATTGTTCTGAGGTTCCATACCACTTGCCAGATCTTAATTGGATTCCCTTCTATTTGGTGGGGTATTTTTTGTGACTTTGAGTATGATAGTCCCTCTAGCTCTGTTTTCACTAGACGTGTCTGGTTACTTAGAGGCATAAGGAGCTGGAGTTTCTCGTCCTATGTATTTATTCAAGGCCTTTGTACAAGATGAGGGATACATTTATTTTCTTCGGTATTTTACCCTCCTCCGATGCATTTCATTCATGTAACTTAGTCAAACTCTTTGCAATCACAAAATTAATCACAAAGTGATTTGGCAATTTCAATTCTTTACATATACTTTTGTACGTAGTTTGCATTCACTAGTGCAACGTAACATGCATTAGTCTCTTTCTACTATCATATTCCTTCACATTTTCTATCCAAGCGTTCATTCTATCCCCCTAAATGACTAGAAATAATTCTTCTTTAGTCAAGCAATTTAGGCTCATAACTATCTTTGTTCAAAGTTCCTGACTTTCAGAGAGAGCCTTTTGTAATACACTATGATAATGGGATATGCACATAAACCAAGTAAATGCAATAGCACTAGTTGCAGAGTGGATGTTCATGCCAATGGTCTGAATATTCTTTCAAATCCATTGCTTTCAAGATTACATGTCCTTTTATACTGTGGGTATTACAATAATGACATAGCAAATATTACAATTCATAGCTCCATTCATGCGGATATTTGGTACTTTGTGCTGCCAGTTCACCAATCATCAAATGCTATTCTAGCATTGTCCTTATGGACTTCTAAAGATTATTTAGTGAATTTTGTTCGAATTCATGTGATATTGCTGGATTAATTTTGGCAAAGAGACACTAGATGTTCTCTACTTCAGAAGCATCTCTATCCATATAGTACCAAAAATAGGACCGCAAATATTCTATGCAGTTCAGGAATACTAGAATTATATATTCATGGTATATGGTCCATGCATTAATCTCATGTTGGTGCATACTGGCACACAAATCTTCATGATTTAGGAAAATTATGCATATATGTGCTATGACCATACATGTTGTAATATTTATTCTTATAATTTTAAAACCAATGTGGCTGAAAATCCATTTGCTAAAAAACCAATGTGGCTGAAAATCCATTTGCTAAAAGGTAGTGTAGCCCAAATCATCACACTTCTAAAGAGTTCAAGGGGGGTAATGGACACAAGATGCTTTTATGAAGTGCATAATTGGTTCATAGGTAATATGACCGTGGCACTTTCTGGGCCAACAAATTGAATTACTGCTGCTAACAAAGGTCGTATTTCCAGTTCTATGTCTAAAAATATATCTTTCTCTTAAAGTGTATTTGTGGTTATGTGGTCCACAGTTCATTCTTTTCTTTTATATTTGTGCACTACTCAAAATTTAAAGCATTATAATCATGTGTTAAGGAATAGCAACAAAATAGTAAATGCCTTAAATATACTAATTTATACTGGAATAATCCTTTATTGCAAGGGAAATGTGTGCTCTACTTGGGCAAAACCCATTTATTAAATTCAATATTTTATTAAAAATTGCACCAAATGATGAGAAAGTATCGATTCAACAAAGTATTCCAGTACGTTGGATTCAATTAACTTCATAGCGAACTTCTTACTCAGACATCTATGGTAATGATTTTTTTATTTTGATATAAATTTCAAGAACGATCTGGTCTAGCATAGGAGATTCTATGTCCATAACCATGCAAATAGGCTAGAAGTTCTCCCCCTCAATTCATGATGGTGTTGCTATTAGGATCGTCCTTTTCTATTCGTATTCATGAGTACATGGTTTTAGATTGTTGACCTTGACCTATGTTCTACTCCCCCTTCTCCTCTTTCTTCGTTTAGGTAAATGCACCAGGTTAGCTGCTCATGATGATAACGTACTATGCAACCTCTGTGCTTCATGCATAGTCCAGAGAGGTTCTATAATATCTACAGAAAGTGAAGACACGGAGATATGAGGGTAGAGGCACATTTTATTGATTCTCTTCTCATTCACTAGTATAGACAATAGCTCCTCCTCTCTAATTATAGACCTAGTAATTGTAGTTTCCATATTTAGTGAGGAGCCCAATTAGTAAGTAACCGGACTAGGCCTTTATTAGCCGCCAATTTGCTAACAAATCTACTCCAAAATCGACATGCTTGGACTAACCTTCAATTATTACTCAGATTACATGACTTTCTATCTTACCCCCTAGTATTTTTTCCTTTTTCAAAACACAATAGAGACACAATACACAAATATAAACACATATACTACCCCTATAAACACATCCAAAAACTACTATTCAAAAAATATGCTACTTATACTATTTTAATAAATATAAAATAAATGATACTTTTGATCTATGTAATATCTAAAAATATTTTTGTCAATAATACCTTACACAATAAACTTGTAGATAAATACAAGTCATGTGCAGCAAACACTTCTAGGAAAACCATTTTTAGTCCCGGTTTGCAACACCGGGACAACGAAAGCGGACATCTTTAGTCCCAGGTGAAATAACCAGGACTAAAAATAAATCTTTAGTCCCGGTTGATGTTACCAATCAGAACTAAAGATGAAACCGGGAGTAAAGCGTTTTTTTGTTTTTTTTATTGTTTTTTTGTTGTTTACATACTGTTTTTTTCAGTTTTTTTCCAATGACAGATCGAATGCAACAACATTATTGCGAATGCATAAATACAACAACATCAAGATTATTTTTTCCATTGCCACAGATCGAACGCAACAACATCAAAATTAACATCACACATCAAATGCAACAACAAAATCATCCACAAATTCACAAAAAAACATCTAAAAATCCACAAATCTGTCTACTCGATGCCGACGCCTGTCGTGCACTTGGAGGAGGAGGAGGGCCATGCGCTGCCCACTGCCGTCGCCCCTCGACCGACGCGCGCACGTCGGCCGTGCCCGTCGCCCATCGCCCCTCCTCCCGTCGTGCGCCCACCGCCCCTCCTCCCCGCCACGGCTCGCCACCCGCCACCCCTCCTTCCCACCACGGCACGCCACCCACTGTCGTCAGCCACCGCGCGCCCGTCACCCGCGGCCCCTCCTCCCCGCCACGCGCCCGCTGTCCCTCCTCCTGCCACGGCTCGCCATCCCTCCTCCCCGCCACGGCACGCTGCCCGCCGGCCCGCTTTCGCCGTCCGTCGTCCGTCCGTGACGGAGATCGAAGCTAGCTAGGGAAGGGAGAGGGGGGGGATCGAGGAGAGGTGTGGGAAGATAGAGAGGAGAAGGTGGAGATGGAAAGGCATGGGCGCGCTTGTCTAGAAGAGATAAGGACGAGCTCTCGCGCGGGGAGGCGTGCGGCTTGGCAGATTTTTTTTTATTTTTCATCCCGGTTGATATAAACAACCGCGACTAAAGTGTTGAAAACTTTTTGAACCGGGACTAAAAATAACCTTTTGTCCCGGTTGGTAACACCAACCGAAACTAAAAATCATAAAGTCTTGTTGTATTTTTTAATAAAAAAATTTTAGTCTCGGTTCCTATTAACTTCGGGACTATTGTGGATTTTAGCAGATAGATCAATGCTCACTTCTCCAGTAGTGAAACTTGTATACTTCAACAATATAGTCCATAATTTCTTTCTTTCATAACAGAGGTCAAATGGATATTTTTATAGAAATTAAATGGTCAACTGATAAAAAAAGGTATGGAAAGGATCAAAACAAATTTCGGAAGTATAAAAAAGAGTGAGCAAAACTCATGGGTATGAAAGAAATTGGCTAAAATTTCAGAGGTACACAAAGAAATTTCAGGTGCTGTTGTGGTCGATCTGACGACCACGATTACGATTGGCCCAAATTCAAGTGGCTAGCTAGGAGTAGGACAAGTCCTTAATTAACCAACAAAAGGAAAAGGATGGAGCTTGGTGCTAACTGCGAGTTCGTGACCTATAACTGTACGTAGTACAGTTCAGGCATCATTAATTAGCTCTGCAATTAGCAGCCGCGTATAGTACGTCCTAGTGTTGCGATATATATGATACCATTGACCACGACGATGTGATCTGTTTCCTACCTGCAGCTGGTTCTATAGCTTTTGCTAGCTAGTTGTACGCACGTGGACGCACGTGGACCTCTTCTGCGAAGTGAAAACGTAAGCACCGGTAGCTAGACTCATGTAACATGATCAAACGAATTCTTGCTCTGAGACCCTTCTTTTTTCTGCGAGAATACGTATTTTAGTAAAAGAAATAGTTAATTTAGTATTAAAACGGATATAATGGCAGTTTGACAACTTATAGCAAATACTACCTCATCATCCTTTAATATATGACGTAACATCATACGTAAAAGATAAAAAGAAGTAGGTAATAGTATTTTTTATAGACAAGAATACATAACCGAGCACACAAAACATATGCAGAGACGCTCCATCCACCCATACACATACGTGTGTACGTTCTCTATCAGAAAAAAATTAACTCCTAACTATGAATCTGAATATATTCATAATCAAATGTTAGTTTTTTTAAGGGCGTATGTTCTTAGCACATACTAGACAGAGATATGGCCATATCTTTAGTTCCCAACATAATTATTAAAACTAGACCAAACCGATGGTTCAATGGTAAAAAAATGAAACTAACCCGGTAAAAAAGGAAACTGGAACTGGAGCTCATCTCGGTTTGGTTGTCTCTAAATGCTGGAGGTGTTGTCGAGCCACTTTGAACCAGACGAACTGATTGGTTTTTTAGGTGAACCGGGCTTTAAATTGGAGTGGTGGATTCATGGGCTGAACGATGAGCCAGTTCATTTCCATAAGGCCCACTACATCATTTTGACAAATTTCCAAGAAAAAAAGGCTACATGGCTGGGGTTCAACCTCTAGTCGTGAGGTTGATAACACCATCTCGTCACCATTATTGTCACCAATATAGTTGTATACAGAGGACAAACATATATTAAATTTCTAAATTATGATCAGACAAACAACAATCACTTGACGGCGATCCGAGAACTTGACCGGTTTCGGCGGTGATGGTGCGACGACGGTAGCAGAAAGGAAATGAAAGGAAAAAAAGGAAGGAAAAAAAGAGAGAAAAGATTTTGGAGAAAAAAAGGGAAATGGAAAAGGAAAAAAAGAAGAAAAAGAGAAAAAAGGAAAAAGAAAAAAAAGAGGATAAAAAACAAAAAAAAGAAGCGCGCTCGGACTCGATAGACATGCGCTTGGATCTGACGTCCGCGTGGCCGGAGGTGATGTGTCTATGTCGGCGCGTGAAGAGGCTGGGGTCCTGATGCTGCAACATGAGGGCACGCGATGCAGAGACGTGGCCGGTGACGGAGGCGACCGGCGAGGTGCAGTCGTGTGGAGGCCGACATGACGTGGCGAGACGCGGCAGGCTCGTGGTTGTGACTTAAGGTGGCACGGAGAGGCCCTGAGGCGGCTCAGATGTTCGTTGGATATCGAGGGGAGCAGGGCAACTTCGTTCTCTCGCTATGACGGTGACAAAAGAAACAGACCCGTGATGACGAGTGCAGTAGCGGGCGAGACGTGGCCCCCACGAAGAGGAGTACAGTAGCGGGCGTGGCGTGGCCCCCGCGAAAAGAAATGCAGTAGCGGCCGTGGCGCGGCCTCCGCGAGCGGTGATATGGTGTCCAACGGCGGATGTGGCGAGGCCCCCGCGTTGAGTCCTATGTGAGATCCGGATCTGATGGTTTTCACCCCGTCGAGTGGGATCCAGCGTTGCAGCTGCGCAGCGGCAATGGATACTGGATAGCAGGGACCCTTTCGGTGCAATGTAGTCTGTGTCCCCCTAATGTCCAGTTTGACTCAGAGCTCTGCTGTAAGGTTTCGACATTTGGTTGTGTGTAGGTTTGGTGGAAGCCGTCATATAGGTTGTGTCTTGTCGGCTGTGTGGGGCGAGTGTGGTTTTGTTAGGGCTGTTTGTGGAGACTCGCTGTTGAGTGTTTACCCGTGTTGATGTCCCAATCTAATCGAGTGAGTTTCTTTCTCTCTTCTTCTTTTTCTTTTTTCCTGTCTATGGCCTCTAGGGCTATAGCCTTGTATTTTTTCTGCTATATCAATGCAACACGCACTATGTTGTGCGTTTCGGAAAAAAAAGAGAACTTGACCGGTTCATCCACTGATCTGAATTTAATAACTATGGTTTCGTATACTTATGTACCTAGCTATTCAACTGGATATGGACCAACGTAAACCCTTTTGAAAAAACTGGACAGACTAGTGTAGTAAGCCAACCAAGCTCCGGTTAGTTCAATCGGTTCTTAGTAAAAAAAATCAATTACATAAAAACGCACATGTACACACAAATGCATGATTTGCCTCACAATTTGAGTTTTCATATAGGTATTGTCACAAGATATGACAAATTTCATAAAAATAAATAATTCGATTTTAGAATTACGAGACAAAATAAAAATATTCAGCACGAAACTGGGCGAGACTGCGAGAGAGACGTCAGTCCTGATCCTGTATGATTGTCCTGCCCAGGGTTTATCTTTTCGTATAGATTTCGCGTGATAGCGCCGCGGTACGACGGTTTTTACATAAAACCACGAAAACAGCAGCGGATGAACAGTGATATTTTTTGAATTTGAGCCAATTTTATCGCTGCCGCGGTTTTCGTGCGTGTCGCGCGAAAACCGTGGATATTAGCACGGTAATAGGTTAAACCATGGAGCTTAATAATTATTTGGTGTCAAAAAAATAGGAAAAATACTGAAATTAGTGAAAAAAATATGTATAACATTTTCACTAATATATTTGTGTGATAAATATTACATTAATATGTGTGATATTTACATTACTATGTATGATATATCGTGGAGAAAAAAATTTATGTCATGTTACAAAATGGAGGGGAAAAAACCAAAAATCAGTGATAAATATGTATAATATTTACATTAATATATGTGATAAAAAATTTGTGCAAAGATTTTTGAATTTGAAGTACTCAATGAATTTGGCTAAGTACGAAATTTGTTGAAAATTTTGGCATGACCTTTGCTAATAGTTACCTATAAGACAAATGCACAACGATTATACATTTACAAGCCAAGATATCACAAATCCACAACTTTATAATTCAGCAATATATACAACACAAGTTCACAACAACACAATTCACATAGGACACGAACATATCACAAAGTCACAATGCATAAACTTATCACAAAGTCACAATGCAATTAACATATCACAGAGATGGAGAGGATACCTTCATGCCAGTAGATGTCAAGTCTACTGATTCCAATTTCTGTAAGCCAATGAATATTCCTCGGAGGACATTAGCATCAACCAATTTGTTCGGAGCAACTCCGCCTTGTACTCATTCCAACTCTGTCTAGTCCAAACAGCAGTGGTTTGCCACTGGCTGTAGATTTGAGCGTACCACTGTGGCTCTTGCCATTCGTACACCCAAGTGACTAGAGGACTGTCAGCCTCATTCGGTTTAGGATAGTTGTACGTTGAATAAGCACTGTCCACACTAGATGAGCTGTAGTCGGTGTAGCTCGATTAGGATGGATAATCTGGCCATATACCGTATGTCGTATATTGTCCCCCATGACTCATTGTAGTGTGCCGTGGAGATGTCAGAGCTTCATAAGGGCCATGGTCTATGTCTTGCGTTGCGTGGATGAAGTAAGTCTCACCTGTTGAGTAGTACACAGGAGCGATTAGAAAGAAATGTTGTGTGTGCTACACAAGGCTGCCAAACTATATGTGGATATTCTTGCCTTACCAATTTGCAGGCTTTCTTGTAGTTTGCTCCATTGTCCGTGATAATTTGAACGATATGCTCGGAGCCAATGTCACGAACTACCTTTCTTATCTCCTACATCAGTACATATAATAAATAAGCAATCATCAATTACTGCAACATAACATTAATTGTTGTGATGTGGTGCTTACGGAATGTAAGTTCGAGGCGTCTTGGCTGAAGGAGGACGCATCCACGAACTTATGAAAAAACATTGTTCCATTGCAATAGATCAAAAAATTAATCACTGTCATCCCAGTAGGTCCTGTCCAGGAATCACACATAAGGGTCACACCATATGTTGGCCAGTCCTCTTTGAACTTCTCAAATTGCTTTTCCACGTCGGCCATAGTGGCGTCAAGGTACTTGCAGTCGATATCACGACCAGTTGGCGAAACGACCCCTTCTCCTGCATTGCAAACATGATTTAAATATTCATCGCACATACATTTAGTAAATGTTTATAAGCAATTGTAAGGTAGAAAACAATTACTCACCCCACTTCTGTGTTTCCTTAACAGCACTAACAAAGTAGGGATTGTCGGCTTGCCGTAGTGCAATGCCGGCAGTGTAATAGAATTTCGCCCATGTCGTTCCGATTATGTCCTTAGCTAACTTTTCCTTCTTGGACCACCAACTTGTGTCAATCCTAGGCTGCACCGTTGACCACGAAGCAGCGATGTTATAATCTCAACCACCCTGCGAAGGTGTTTCTCTGGTTGATGCTGACCGTCTCATAAAATCAGTTATAGGGTTACCTCCACCCCTAGATGACTGCCTTGATGATCGGGAAGGTGCGGATTGGCCACTTCCCCCTCCATGTTCGTACACACCTCCTCTTCCCTCCACATCCCTTCTATATTCCGCCTCGCGACGCGATGCTGCCAACGCCGCCTCCATCTGCTCTTCCTCATCAGCATCAGCAGTTAATTGAGTATATCTTCTTGCAGTTGCATCCTCCTTTCTTGACTTCTCAAGTATTCGCTCATCAGAAGCCTCAGCAATTCTGTTCAGCTGCCGCCTAAAGAAATCCCTGACATCGGGGGGAACGGAGGTGCAATACTTTACTCCCTTGTACCGATGAGCCAAATGGTACTTAAATCTTGTCGCACCACCCCCACTCCTCCTCGTACGACAATATTTGCATACAAAACCATCTCCCACCTTCTCTCCATGTTCCCACACTGGGTCTTTGTCTGCCATTTGTCACCTAAAATGGTCAAATTGAACATGTAAGCCACTATGTCACTCAATATACATAACCATACATATGTTTGAAAATTTCTAATTGAAAGTTTGTGCCTATGTCCCCTTATAAATTTAGTTCTAGCTCAAAATGCCTCTTATAGAACATGTTCGTTCTAGCTCAAAATGCCTTTTATAGAATTCCCCTTTTATAAGCGATGTTATGTGCCTATGTCCAAAGTTTTATTTTGGACAACCGAAAACATAAACATATACATGCATGTTCAGTTTAATTTTTGCCTATGTCCCCTTATAAATGAAATGATTAAATTTATATTAATTAGGAATCATTATACATAAATATATACAAAGACATATAAATGGAATGAATTTGAATCATTTTGCAATGGTTAAAAACATGCATGTATATGTAAAAACATGCTGTTAAAATGATTGAAATGGTGTAAAAAAGGGTAAATGATATGTTGTTAATTTGCCATGTGAGTTCAACAAATTTCCTTGCACAACCGAGAGAAAACTGCAACATACCACACGGTCAGCTTGCACAATTACACGGTTTTTGTCACAAACCGTTCGGCACAGATCCATCGAGTATGAACTAAACTACACAAGAAAACCGCATCTACCGCCACGGTTTCAATGCGCAAGGGCCACGGTTTTCGCGAGCTACCCGGCGGTAAGCCGTCCCCACCGTGCCGCCGCCTATTGCGCGAAAACCGCGTACATCGAGACGATAAGATAACCAAATCTGAAGAAAACCTTGCGCAATCGTGCCGTGAAGAAACCATACCTTTAGACGCGGTTTTCGCGCGTGCCGCCGAGGTTTTCGTTGCAAACCATGAGGCTTTGGCCTTTCCGGCGGCGGTTTGCCTAGATCTGGCAGCGGCTTGCAAGGGAGAGGGAGAAAAGGTGCGAAAGGAGGATGCATGTGCACTAGTTGCAGCGTGAGAGAGGTGGAAGAAGGAGATATTTTGAGAAGGAAAGGTTATAGGCCCTCAACGGGCCTTGATGAACAGTACACATGCACAGTACGATTTTTCTTTTTTACCAAACTGAAAATGATTTTTTAAGCGTCGATAATTTATGTATTTTTATGTATAAAAATTACCATAATTATTATAAAATCGAGATCTACAGGCTGTATTTTTTAATGAATTTTTTCAAAAATTTTTGAATCTCCACGAAATTGCTCAAATTCTATCGCGCCGATACCGTGCCGACCCTCAGCGGTTTGCACGAAAACCGTAAAAACCGTTGCGGTTTTCACGGTAAGGTAAATCCTGGTCCTGCCTTTGTGTTAAACCCTAAATATTTTTACATAATTATCCTCTTGCTTGTATTGATAGAGTAAGATTTAAGTCTATATATAAGCAGCCAAAACCTTCACAGCAAAGAAAAATAAATAGGTTTTGACCGGTCTATTTTCCCTTTTAGAAAACATCTTAAGAAACCCAAGATTTCTATTAGCCCATTTTGGCCCAAGCATCTCCAACAGTTTGGCAAATTTTGTTTCTTATTCATGCTCTTTTGCCAACTTCCTAAATAATATGGAAAGAAAAAAATTGAACATCTTCAACAGTTTGATAAATTTTATTCTTCATTCATAATATTTTGCTAACAATTTGGACCGATTTTTAAATTTTTATAGGCATAACCTTTGATTAAAAAACACAAACATTATTATTTTTAATAATATTATTATTATTTATTCATAAAAAATTGCAGTAGAAGGGAAACTTATTTTCATTAAGTTATGTTTATTTTTGTTTGAAATAAAACTTGCGTAAGGGACATTTTTTTCAGATTCTAAGTATAAATAGTAATATTTAATATTGTCGTTCTTAATTCTTTTAATGTTTTTAACTTGCTTACAAGTATTATATTATATTATAGATACAGTTTAACGTGTGAAGTGAAGTATAGTAGTAGCCATACACAAAAAAAATCAAATTGGTCAAGGATGCATCTCCCCATCCTTCCCATCTAGTGTGTATAAATACTCACAATAGAGCTCATTTGGCCAAGTTTTCAAAAATGGGAAAGTAATTTGTCAAACTGTTGAAGATAAATTTTTATTGTTTTTCTCAAAAATTAAAAATAAGAAAGCTATTTGCTAAACTATCAGAGAACTATTAGAGATGCTCTTATAAAGATCTCAGAAAAGAAAACCTATATTAGATCAATGGTCTCCATGAGTAAGAAGATACAAAAGTTAATTGGACCATGTAAATCAACTAGGCTTTCATTTTCTGCGTAACGGTGTATTCGTTCATGCAAGTATTCGGGCCTGATTACAAAAACTGCTTAGTTGCAGTCCAAAGCGATAGGCCAGGCCTTGCTGAAGACGATAGCCCAAAAGCAAATTAGCCCTTAGATACCGGCCTACCCTCGTAGATGGGCCTGGATTGAAGCCCATCAAAAATGGGCCTACACAATGTTATGTGGCCAACAGCACAATTTCTAAGTGCTGCCTCAAATAGATTGCAAATCCACTCCAAAATAAAAGGTGCTTAGGCATACAAATCAAGAGAATAACACTATATGAGAGATTGGAAAGAGCAATCTAGACCAGAAAAAAGCAATGACTGAGGCAAAGTACAGATCTAAGGGAGGGCAGAGTTGGAGAAGGAAGAAAGCCAAGTTCAGCCAGTTCCGGCCCTGGGGCAGGGCAAGCGGTGCCGCTGCCCTGGGCCTCTGGCGTCGAGAGCTCCCGTCTCGTATAGATATACATGTATATAATACAATTATAATGTTTTTTCATCACTAACTTAGCAAAGATACTTTACTGAGGAGTAAGTATGCTTAGCTTAAAATAACAACTTAATCGCTATCAGTTTCATAGACTTTGTTTAAAAATTTAAAGTAGTACTTTAATAAGGGAGCTAGCAAGAATGGTAATATCAGATAGTCGATTGGGTTATCAAAAGTATATATAACAATACTTTAAAAATAATTATACGATAGTACTTTAAAAAATTATTAGTGTGACTAATATTTATAAACTATATACTCCCTGTGGGAGGTGTCACCCCGGGTGCCTCAAAAACCCGAACTGAACCTCAACAGAAGTCAGACCGAGTGTCCTCAGGATGTGACCAAGAGCCCGACTCTCTCGGGGTCGAACATGCCGGCCTTCCCGAGTCCAACCTTGGCCCCTTCTCTCGACTCCAACTCGACGTCCGACCTCGAGCATCCTCGGAAGGAAACTTGGCAGGCAAGGAGGAAGAGGGAGGAGACAATCTGGCAGCGTCTGACACCTCCTGTCGGCACAGGAGCAGGGACCCAGGGCTGGCAGGAGCACAAGACACCCACGGTGTGCAGGACCTAGCAGACCAACATGTACTTTATCAGATATTCTTTGTATCTCACTGCTTATCTCTCTTAGTCTTAGCTTTCTTGGCCTCCAAGTTCATCTGTTCCTGCCCCCTTGAGGTATAAAAGGGAGGGCAGGGGGGCTGAGGGAGAGGCGCTCTAGATTCCTTCTCACGCTTGTAACTCTTGTTCACCACCCCAGAGAAAGTACACCACACACTGGACGTAGACCTATTATCCTTCGGGAGGGCTGAACCAGTATAAACCCTTGCGTCTTGTTTCTTGGCTCATCTTAGGATTCGAGTCAACCATCAAATCCATCGAAGGACAGCTTCTCTACCAAACTCTCTTCTACCTCCTCGGGGACCCCTTTGGAGGACTGCCGACCCACCCGTCGACACTCCCTTCATTTCAAATTAATTTGTCATTTTAGATTTGTTATAAGTCAAACATTTTAATCTTTCACCATTAATTTCTATAAACCCATATAATTTTACATTATAAGATTCAAACATTTTTAGATTCATCATGAGAAATATTTTTATAATATATAATTCATATGGTGTTAAAATACATATATTTCTAAAAATTAATGGTTAAAGATATGTTTGACTCATGACAAAACCTAAAACAATAATTAATTTAAAATGAAGGAGTATAGTTGAATATTGCATATGGTCTAAATAAAAAAATCTCAAAACAAAGAGTCTTCATTTTTATGTCGCCTCAAATTATCAGGACCGGCCATGAGTTCAGCTAATCTCATTCATTCCACCTTGCAACCTGGAGCACTTATATAATTTGCTTGGATCCTAGCCTATTGGTGGTGTGTTTGACAGGAGAGGGAAAGGAGGAAATTGATATGTAAAACAAGATGGATTTATTAGCTTATGATTAGTTGAGTATTAATTATTTCAAATTTAAAATATGAATAGATATAATCTTTTAAAATAATTTATATAGAATTTTTTTAAAAAACACACAATTTAACGGTAAGAACAAGGAATTCTTCTCTCTATCTGCTCCAAACGAATTCAACCAGAGATACACTTGTGAATTGTTTGCTTAGCATCTTGTTTTGCAATAGATTATAGGGGTTAGTGACGGTGCGACCTATGCGTGTTACTTGGATTCTGATGACGCTTCCAAAACGAAAGCAAGATTTCAGTTAGCATTTTGAGTTGCCAACAAGCAGATGAAGCACTACAGGGCAGGTGAAACATCCAAGAGCTAGCAGCTACCGACCAGTAGCCGAAAGTACAGAAAACTCTTGTAAGGAAAAACAGACAACAATGAACAGATCAACAGAACAGTTGCTTCTAGTTTCTTCTAAGTTGTAATGCCAGGATTATATAAAACATTGTATGAAGTTTCTTCTTAATACTTTGGATTATCACCAGAATCAAAGCATTGAGAATTGTTTAAAGGAAGCAAGCAGAGGAGTTGTATTTATCCTTCCTAACTGAAAAGGTAAGGTCACTCCTAGAACAGTGTGTTTTATTGTCTGCTCATCTGAGATCCTGAATTACATTTACAAGAAACCACTTACACAACTCAACAGGGAGCAACTAATTAAGCTCTTTTTTCCCTCACTCCAATGAAGTTTATAGGCATGCACAGATGGCCAAAAGACCAGCCAAACATGAAGCTAGCTGCCTCTTCTGAAGGAGAGGACGAGGAACAAACACAAATGGAACAGTACACACAAACTCTAAAATTATCTTCAGGGTTCCGATTGATCAGTGCTTCTTGGCTCAGTAAGCTTCATGATCCTGACATAACGAAGACACAAAGAACATGGATCAAATTTCAGCCAAGATTAATCAAGAAGCTAACATCAAAATGTTCAGAGCAAAAAACAAAAAAGTGATTTTTCAGATGATATAATCAGAGCCTGATGGTGCTCAAGAGTTCAAGAACTCACCTTCTTGGGAGTGACAAAAGAGAGGAACTTGCTCTTGGTCTTCTCCTTGTCCTTGGGAGACGACGACGGCGACGATTTGTCCTTCTTGGCGGCGCCGGCGCCGGCGCCGGCGCCGGCGAGGCCATGCTTCCTGAGCTGCTCCCTGACGAACCTGTCGTAGATGAACGCCGCTCCCCTGAAGTTGGGCAGCGCCAGCCACGCGATGAACAGCAGCTTCAGCTCGTACCAGATCGGTATCCTGATTGAACAAATAGATCCATTGTACTTTTCTGAATGAGTTCTTTCTGAAATCCATGTTTGCTCAAGATCAAGATAAGATTTTTGATGGATGGGTCGTTAATCAAATTCACCAGTAGATGAGGGACTCGAGAAGCATCTCCATGAGGGTGATGAAGGAGTAGAGGATCCAGTACGCCAGCCACTGCTCGTCGTCAAGCTTCGACGGGCTCTCCATCGCCTGCACCGACGCATACCTGAACCAACCAAAACCATCATCAATCACATGAACTTAAAAAGAAAAAACAAAAACAAATATGCATCGATGGAAAGGTAGAAATTCTTTGTAACTTACAAGGGGTACAGCAGCATGACGGTAGGCCTGCAACCAACCCACCACAAAGGACAGCAGAAAGAAAATTCACAAGAATCAGTTTAACTGTTAAGCTTAAATTAACTGCAGCTAAATCTAACATTAACATTACAAGAATAGAACCATACCCTGCAAGGGAGTGAAGGTGAGTGAGGATTGTCCAGAGCTTGCCCATGATCTTCTGAACTTCTGATTGCAACCTTCACAAGTGATGAACTGATCCGTCACTAGCCACTCACTACTCACCAGTGGAGTTATTGAAAAGAAGTTTCTTTGGTGTTGTTTGGATGCTTGTGTTCTTCCACCAGGGAAGGGAAAGCAAGAGATTATGAGGCCTTAAATAAGAAGAGATTAAACAAGAATGGAGGACACTTGGCAGGATGCTACTGGAGGAGTGTTTCTTTTTGTCTCTCGAAGTGATGGGGACATGGAGATGCCACGTGGGACAGCACCGACCAGGTCAGGTTGCTTTGTTGAATCTTGTGTATTTTATTTTTGTACTGTTCTTTTTTTTTCTGGTTTGGATTAATGAGAGATCTGGGACAGTGCAGTGTAGGTCAAAAAGGGAACCGGATCATCGAGGAAAAAATGTCGATGTGGAGAGGAAAAATAACTGATTAAAATCCTATAAACATGTTTTTAACCAAACAAAATATGCCTTAAATTTTAAAACATAACGAATAAGGAGTATGTCATATGATGTGAGGTGAACCTTTTCATTATGGTCCAAAACTTCAAGTTGAGTTCATGAAAGATATTGATTTTAAAAAATAAAAACTACTCCCTTCGAGAGTACTTTCTATGTTCAAAATATAATAACTTAATATTAAATTAAATATATTTTAATACTATGAATTTTAAATAAATCATTTGTTCAGATTCGTGATACGTTGTATATAAGTATATATGCTAGCTAGTTTTATACATTTTGAAAAGTTTGATGACCAACGGACTCTCATACGTACATAAAACCAAGCTCATTTCCCATTACAGTGGATTATCACCTTAAGGTATCAGTACTAGCTAACTGACAGATATAACAAAGTTACATGACCAAGGGACGAACAAACGTGATGATACAGGACGCCCTCGCTTCTGCCACCGTCCTGAAAAAATCTACACAAATATTGATTTTTTAATTTAAAAATTTATATTTTTATTTTAAATACAACAATTTAAAATTAAATTAGATAATATTTTGTTTTATGTATTATGTTAGGATGTATCTAAGGAGGGATAGGTAATAGTGAGATGCAAGCCTGCAAATCCATCATCATGCGTGAAGCTGCCAAATTAGCCGGCCGGCCACGTTGTCACATGATGATGCATATAGCTCTCACATGTCACAGGATGATGTTGGAAGGCGTCAGGTCGGCGCGCGCGTGCAGATCCGCACACGTCGCCTCCGTGGCCGGCTGCAGATGCGGCGGCTGCGGCTGCCACCTCGCTGCACGCGGGGGCTTGCCGTTGGATCCAACAATACCGGGCCAACAAAGCCCGTCTATACTTTATTAGAATAAGTTCACTGTACATCCCTCGTCATCGTTCCATAGAGTTTAAATTACCATATTGAATCGCAATACCACGTATCTTGATCTCATAACTTATAAAACTGGATTAAATAAGGTCCTTCAGCATTGACGTGACATACTGACCCAATCAACTCATGCTGACTAGACATTCATATGGGAAAAAACAAAAATGGGTCCTATATGTCATCCTCACTCTCCTCCCCTTCTCTCTGCTCCCTTTTTCTCTCAAGACGCCCTGCAGTCCAGCCATGCCGCAGCATCCACCATACGCCTGATGGCATCGTTGGCCGCGACCACACCACCCGCCGTCTTGAAGGCGTCCCGAGAAAAGCAAAGCCTTGGCACTGCTAAGCTGCGACATGATGTGCTGCACCATGCCATTGAGGAGCGCATCCATGCCATCGTTGCCGCCATGCTCCATGTGCCTTGGGGACGTAGCTAGCAGGAGCCGACGAGGCCAAGGGGCGGTGAGAGGAGAGGAGTGCTATGGGAGGGCTAGGCTAGCGGCGGTGCATAGGAGTACAAGTGGGTGGTTGTGGCGGAGGAAGTGTGATGTGTTAGTGGCGGCCGCAACTGTGGCCATGGCAATGAGGAGGTGGGGAGGGGTGGGGACGGCTTAGGAACAACCAGGAATAGGATGGCAGACGTTGGCAATGGCGAGCTCAGGAGCTCCACGACATCTGTCCCACCACAGTCACGTCTCCATCAAGTTGACAACTTGGTGACGCAACAAGGTCGCATCCTCCTCTCTCCCCTTCCTCTTCCTCCAGATCCACACATCACTCTAGTGCGATGGTGTCGATGAGCGTAAGGAGGCGGCAAAATGGGTGGCCTCCCCGCGAGCTCCTTGTAGGTGGCAACACACACGACAGTTGTTGTCCTTGCCAGAAAGACGTCGTCGACCGAGGAATGATCCCCACCTCGTGCCACCTCACCCCAGTTGCATGTACGACACAGAGAGCAAGGACTGGAAGCACCCCAAATAGGGAGGGAGCGGTGATGTGGGCTGAGGCGCAGGCCAAGCCGAGGAGGAGGGATGCGGATGAGAGTGGCGCGTGGAAGTAGGCTGCCACCGCCATCAGAAGGGGAAGGAGCCCTCGGAGCTCAGGTGGCTGGGTGGGTGCACGCGACGACGATTGATGGATGTGCCACTAGAACAAGAAGGCTGCCTTCGTCGCCACTGACGGGTTGAGGCAACTGTAGAGGGGCAGGGATAGATGGGTGCGAGGAGGTCATCGATGTCGGCGAGGACCTCACTGTTCCCGTGCACCTCACCGTGGCCACTAACGGTGATAGAGAGGAAGAGATGAGAGAGGGGGTAAAGGAGGATGTCAATGACAGGTGACCTCATGTCACGTAGGCGTCACGTCAACCAAAACTAGTCTATATACTGTCTTCGAATATCTTTTGCACTGGTATTTTTGGTATTGCAGTTAGGGGTGCAAATTAAACTCGATAAAAAAGATAAGGGGTATAAAGTGAACTTGTTCCTACCTTATAAATGCCTATCCATCTTTGTTGGTCTAGCAAGTGTACAATATCTAGGCCAGCCAGGCCAAAATTTTCCTATGGGCCCAAATGGAGACAACTTTACGAGGAACGTACGTGGAAATCCTGGATGATTCGAACCCATGGAGATATCTTTCGAATTTGAATTCCATACACTAGTCCGTATACAGTTAATTTTTATCATAGCTTCAGAGAGTTAATTTTTATCGGAACTAGGAAGCAAACAAACTCAAAAACTGACCATGTTGATTCTATGCCGGGGATCAATCAGAAATTCTGAATAAATCTACTTTAGGTATCCAGAGGGACTGTATAAAAATCGAGGGGTATCCAGAGAATTTTCTCCAAGAGAAAATATTTGGATATCGAGCTATAGTCTTCTACACTGCACTTGACGAAGGAGTTGGTATGTTCTATCCTTCGAAGAGAGAAGCAAGCAAGCCCTAACAGGATTCATTCGATGCCATTAACTTTCACCTGCAGGAAGGAAAGAGCAAGTTGGTAAACTGAACATCCACAAGAACTGTTGCATAGTGCACTTCATATTTGCCGCTTCTGAAAAATTGTTCTATTAGTACATGATAGTAACAGGAAGCTCAGTACATCCATAAGCAAAGGATAAAAAGCTAGAAGACATATCTCGTGAATGTCCAGGTACAAGAAACAACACTTTCAGGATTGTTAAGGCGTCCAAGATCAGCAAT
Organism: Oryza australiensis; assembly: GCA_019925245.2. Lineage (NCBI taxonomy): Eukaryota > Viridiplantae > Streptophyta > Magnoliopsida > Poales > Poaceae > Oryza > Oryza australiensis. The sequence continues at coordinate 4,746,776 of JAIFGZ020000565.1, forward strand.
GAAGAGAAGATGACATCAAGTGCTGTCATTTTGGTTCTGTCTGAGAAACCTGCTTGTTCTGCCGAATCGACCTAGGGACAAAAGCAAGACCGCGAGAGCGACGATGACCAAAGCTTATGCTAGAAGGAGTTGAATCCGCTGTGCTCAGTCTTGATACAGCTGAAGCAAGCTCATCAACCTGCTTGTCAACCTCCATTTCGTTGTTCTTGGCCTCCTTACAGCTATGATCATTTTCTTTTGACTCTTTGCCATCATGTTGCTTCGGCCGATATCTCGAATTCATGTGCCTTGAGCTCTTCTTCCCATCAACATCCATTAGTGTTTCGCTCGTCTCTTCTCCCTTGTGAACTGTTTGCCGTTGCTTCTGATTCTTGTGCCGCTGGCGTTGCGAAGGGCGTGCTTTTTTGAAGAATTCAAATGACTTGGGAAACTGGTGCTTATCAAGAAGGTGCTGCTGCCGACTTTTGTAGCTCTTCAACTTCACCCCACAACCCTCCACCAAACACTCATACTGTTTCAAAAATAGCATACACAGTGTGAATTGCTGTGGAAAGTTAAGGGAATATAAAAGTATCACTTACTACTATGTAAATTTGCACAAGAATCAGATGCCAGTGACATATGGAAATTGGAAAGCTTCATTAGCAGGATCAGAAAACCATGTAATGCTAATTAATGCTCAGACATTGAGGAATAATTTTAAACTAGCTAGCAGGCAAATTCACTACTCCATACTGGAAGTTCTGGGTTTGCACAAAATTGGCTACTGCACAAGTGCACATGATGCCACAAAATTAAACCACCTAAAGAAATGGGACATGGATAGATGATTATGAATTTATTACCATTGGAAAGCCACGGGCAACTTTTGCTTGAAAAAAGGAATCGTGTGCCTCAGAAATATGAATGCTCAGCAGCCTTGAAGTTGGGTACACTCTCCAACATATCGAGCATGAAGCAGTGTGCCGGGTGCTATAGTGGTCCTCAAAGTTCTCCAAGCAATCTAGATGAGCACCACAGCCAGAAATTGGGCAAAACAAGGCGCTGCAAGAGTTTAAGATATGATCAAACAAAAAGAACAGAGTAAGACCAAAACTTGCGGTAGTAGATATGATCAAATAAATACAACAAAATAAGACCAAAACATGACATGGAGGGAACATACAACTGCAAAATGACATGTTTTAGCAGGTTTCAGGATGGAATAATCACCAATCATTATGAATTATAGATTCTAGAGAACTCATACAATAATTTAGTTTCAAGACATCCAGTTGTCATTTTCAGAGGCATTTAGTCACTGTGGAGTGTGGACCACTGGTATATACATGCAAGGAGAATATGTACAAACATAATGCACACACCATTTTGAATTATGAGGCATGGTCAACTGTGCTACTGATGTGGATTTGTGCACAAGATTTACTCACAGCTAACCGCTCAGACTTGTGAGGTGATCAGACCAGACCCTTATATCATTACCAAACTCCTACCTAATTCATCATCAGAGACTTCCTAAGTTACAGCAAAGAATGATGTTATGGAGATGCAGAAAAACAGTACATTAACATGGTGTTATAAATCTCTAGAGAGGTTATATTAATTCATCATGAAATTGAAAGGATAGATAATCATCAATCTGAAGAGAAGCACAAGATCAATCTCTTACTTGGCACTCGCCACTTCCATCCTCTCAAGCTGGTACCGGTCATCTTCCGACAGATCCAGAGCAACCTAAACAAGAAAACATCAGACACCTATAAAAACAGGGCAGCAGAAGTGTTGAGTAACAATACAGTGCTCATCTACCCTTGTCCAAATCAGCACAGGGTACTCCCAAGCGATAATCAATCATGACTCGTGCAAGAAATCAAAGACACATGTAGTGCAGAGCATATTTGAGTTTCCAAATTTCCAACACTTACTACATTTTCACCTCATATGCACTCTTTAGGAATTCCCCCCTAACTGATGTTTAGGATTCCCCTCCTAACAAAATTTCGGCAAAATTGAAACCTGGCACAGTCGATTGATTATCCGTTCCATCACTGGGCTAGGAAGCAAACCTTCATCAGTTCAGTACAGCTATTTCTTTTTTTTAAGAAGAAGAAGAGCAAAAGATTTGCCTCTTATGTACGGTACAGCTAAATTTCTGTAAAATCAAAGCTTGTCATGGCTGATTTTATTATCTTTATTTGATCTTTCCACGGGTTCCAGCTCAATACAGCTAACAAAAATCCCGTAAAATCAAAGAAGCTAAAGCGGCAAATTAAGGGAGAAAGGGGGAGAGAGAGAGGAGGAGGAGGAGAAAAGGAAAGACGCACTTGCTTGGCGAGGAGCTCCCGCTCCATGTCCCCGGCGGCGAAGAAAGGGTCGTCGGGGGCCAGCCGCCGCCGCGCCGCCAACCAGAACCCTAGCCCGGGGTGGCGGCGCCCCCAGGCCTCCCCCTTCACCTCCTCCTCCTCCATGGCCTCCGCCGCGGGCTTCTGCTGCATCCTCCCCTTCCCCCGCCGCCGCCGCCGCGGAGAAGGCTGCCTCGATCGAGAGGGGAGAGGAGCGTGCGTGTGATTCGAAATTTCGAATTCGAAAGGGGGATTGGATATGGATTTTTGTCGGATGGAAAGGAACGCGTTGGCGTTGCCGCGTGGTGGGGTGTTTTGGGCCGAATCCATATCCACCACGGCCCAGATTTACTGGGCCGGGCTCGTCCCGCGCCTCCCCCGCTGTACTACTCCACAGAATCTCGGCCTCGTTCTCCAGGATCCATGGAAGGTTAGAGGGAAATAAATGACATGATTAAATACAAGTAGAAGTTTCATATGCTGTCTCGGTGCCAAAAATTATTTTATTTTTCATCCATCCAACACGTATTAAATCACAATTATAATTTTCTCCCGTTTTATCTGATTCTAATGCATTTTTCCTACTTTCACATACAATAATTGTATTGAAAGATTAAGTTATTTTAGGAAAAAAATGATAAAAAAATAAAGCTATTTTGGAACGAGAGGAGTAATTACTTTCAAAATGCAATACACTTGGGATAACACATCTTGTTTGACATATTACTCTATTTTTGGAAAGAGGTCAAAGACCAAAGACCAAGACCAAGTTTAAGTCGTAAAGTTGATATGGATGATCGTATTTATGGCTAATTATTTTTTAGTGATAAACGATATATCGTTAATAACGAGTTACCCGTGGTGACTTTGACAATCTTAAAATATGTTGATCAAGTCTTTTAAAGGTGTTCATAAGAGTAGGGTATACATTCATAAGGTGAGAGGGCACACGTTGAAAGTTGGGGCAGATAACGAGCCAGCTTGGCTCGTGAGCTGACTCGTAGGTTCGTTAATGCATTTATACCATCTTTATAAATTATAAATTTTAATTTACTATTTTATCACGTATAAACTTAATAATAAACACTAACTAATGGAGAATTCACTGCACACAAAATAGTTTAGATAAGTAAAGGACTAATAAAAAACACTAAGTATATAAAGATATGGTGATCTCTTGAGCTAAACGAGTAGCTCACGAGCTACGTCTAACTTAGCTCGATTCGTTAAGACTATGAGTTCGAGTTGACTCACCCTATGAGCCTATCGGAGCCACGAGTTTCGAGCTTTTCTTCACCCTAGTTGTAAGTATCCGCGTTTGTACCGTGTTTCCTAAGAAAAAGAAGAGACAACATTTGTCGATAATTAGGCCTCCTTTGATTCAAAGGAAATCGTAGAAATTTTGAATGATTTTGTTTTTACTTTATTTTTTTCTACTAGCCCTTTAGATCAAATGAATGACACTATAGAATCCTATGTTGTTCTTATAGTATGCCTTATTTCATGTAAGTTTTAGGGAAAATTTAACAAGTGGTATAACCCATGCAACAATCTTTTTTAGTCTTTATCTCTCCATAAATTTTTATGTTTTTTATACAATCCAATCAAACGATCGTTAGTCTGTTTTGCAATACTCTGGTTTATTCTTATAATCCTATCAAAATCATGTGCTTTTATCTATTGCTCTATTTTCTCAATCCAGCTTTTGAAACTGGTCGTTCATATGAAAATTTACATGGTCGTCGATGAGGGCATGTGAATTGAGTGAATGTTGATGGGTGGTCGATCAGTCCTCCAGGGGCTACCCGAGGAGGTGAAAGAGTGGTCGGGAATGTCTATCGAAAGGGCGCGATGGTCGATTCAAGAGAGAAAGTGAGCCAGAGATTTTAGACAGGTTCAGCTTTCCCGGAGGATTTTAGACAGGTTTACGTCATGTGTTCTTTGTTGGGGGTGTATGAAATAGAGTACAATGGATGAGAGTTCTTGGGGTTCTAGAGATTAGACCTAGCTCCCAAAGAATCGATCCCCCTCTCCCACGGACCTGCCATCTCTTTTATAGATCAAGGGAGGAACTTACAAGAGGACTTAGGGGCCAAGAAAGCTAAGACTAAAAGGTAAAAAGCAAGTACAAACAACATATGAAAAGTACATCTCCGGGTCTTGTGCTCCGTGGGTATCTCGCGCTCCATCCACTACTGGAGAAAGCCACACTAGTCCCGGTTCGTAACCCTCAGTAGTCCCGGTTGTCAAACCGGGGCTACGAATCCAGGACTAGAGATGAGCGATCTCCAGTCCCGGTTAAATAACCAGGACTAGAGATGCATCTTTAGTCCCGGTTGAAGCCACCAACCGGGACTAAAGATGGCAGCGCCACGTGGCTGGCTCCGCCATCTTTAGTCCCGATTGGTGGCATCAACCGGGACTAAAGATTTTTTTTATTTTTTTAATTCCTCCTCCTGTTGTTAGCTTGCTGCCTGTTTACACACATACACACATATATACATATATAGATTTGCATATATATGTCTAAATACATAACACACACATATATAACACACATAACATACATATATATACAAACAACATCGAAATCGAATACAATCAAATGCAACAAAAAAATTTAAACATGTATACAACAAATTGTCCACAAATTTGTTCACACATATATACAACAAAATCCACTATATACAATAAAATACAACAACATCGATTTTTCGCTCGGCTCGTCGTTGCCGCCGGCTCCCGCTCCCGCTTGCCGTCGGCTCTCGCTCCCGCTCGCCGCTGGTGAGAAGATGGCGCCCCGCTGCCGCCACCTCCTCCCCCGCCGCCGCCATTTCCTCCCCTCCCCTTGCTTGCCGAGGGGAGAGGGAGAGAGAGAGGGAGAGAGGGAAGGGAGAGGAAGAGAGATCCGAAAAATGTGCTAAGTGTTGGATCGGTGAAGAAGACGACGCGAGCCGGGGATATATATAGCCAATTCATCTTTAGTCCCGGTTGGTGTCACCAACCAGGACTAAAGATAATTTTCCGTTATTTCCAATTCATCTTGGGATAGACCCGCATTTCAATTTGTTTCGGCATTATTCTGCCTTCGGTGAATAGTCGGCAGCGTGGTCAGCGGGGTCGGGATTCAATTCCAGGAGAAGATGGCTCAACATTACATCCCCGTCAGCCCCACGTCCTCCAACAAGGGATGGCACGCTAAGTGGTTCTATATCGGGAATCATGAACCGGCGCTCTCCCCCGAGATATACCAAGAGCCGATCCCAGCGACCACCTGGTCAGTGCCATGCCCCAACGCCGAGCTCGATCAAGTGAAGGAGTTGGTGGCCAAGATCAAGGCCCTCCGGGAACAGGGCCTGAATGAAGCTCGGGTGGCCCGCAACTTCACCTTCTGAGGACTACAGCCCTGCAAGGATAGGGTAAAGGCGGCCTATGAGTACTCGGGCAGGCACGACCTGGCTCGAGAGGAGAAGGCGGCCCTCAAGCGCATGGGCCAGAGGCTGGGAACTTTCTTCTCCAACGCGGCCGACTTCAGCAAGGGGCGCCCGAGGGCCTTCAGCTTCCTTCATCTGTGGTCAGAGGTAACGTCGACCACTCTCTTTGACTAAAATTTTTCTTTGTTTGTGTATCTCTGCGCCTCACCTTCCAGGTGCTAATACTTGACATGGCTGGAAGTCTTCGTGTCGTTGCCGCTGATCCCGGGAGAGTTGGAGGCTAAGCAGGAAAGGTCACATGCTCGGCTCCCCGCGATGTGCAAGAGGCTAAGGGAAAGAGCCCGAGATCCCAGCGAAGTCGGAGTTTCGAAGGGCGTCGGGAGTCCGAAGCTCCGACGTCAAGCGCAAGCTCGTGGTCACCTCGAACGAGGAAGAATCAGAAGGGATTGAGGCGCAGCCCGTCCCCGTCAACGGGCTAAAGCGGGCCTCCAAAGCCAGAATCGTCGATGCCTCTAGGAAGATACTGAGGCTCATTGGCTTCGGATTCGAGACCTCGACCATGTTTGTGCCAACCTTGCCCCCTCTTCCATGTTTTGTGCCGACCTCGACCATGTTTTTTTTGACTTAGCGTCTATACGGGGTCATTGTCACAGCCCGATTTTCGTTCGGGAATAAAAATCATTTAATAAATTATTTTCTAGAAATTAAATAAAAAGAAAAACAAAGTAAATCAAGTGAAACTATTAAGGAAATTAAATTTTCCATTAAAAATAATGGCTGAAAATATTTTTGAAATATTATCCATGCCCTAAAGTACTCTCTAAAATTTTTCGTGAAATTTTGGAGCTCCAGAAATAATTTTAATAAAACAAAGAACAATTCAATAATTATTTAAATAAATAAATTAAACTTGGAATGAGCTGTAGATATTTTTATTAAATACTTTGGGTGTTCATATATTTTTAGGATTTTTATTGAAATTATTTGGGCACTGGAAGTATTTATAAGAATTAAAGGATATTTGGACCAAAAAGTCTGTTTTCCCTCCCTTAGCTACAGTACCTTCTCCTACCTCCAGCATCCGCGCACTGTTCATCCTGAACAGTACCCGAGCCGCCGCCGCTGCTTCCTCCATCAAATCCGGCCTAATCCTTTGCCCAAATCAAAAATTAGTTGCGGGAACAGATTCCTCTCGATCTCCTCTACATTTCCCCATGAAATCCCCCTCAATCCCATGCTAAATCGCACGAATTTCGCCCTCGTTCTTATCCCGACGAACTCGGGATAAACCCGAAAAATCCGGCGCCAAATCCTCTCTTTCCGGTGTGGGACTCTCCCTCCAAAGCCTACAAAAAGGACCCCCTAGGTCTCCTCCTCGGTTTCCTTTTTTTCCCGAGCTTTTCCCGTGCTCTAACCACCTTTCCCACGAGATCGATCTCCATCCGTCGCCGGCCTCAATTTCAGCCGCCCCTAGCCGCCGTCTCAGCCATCCCCGGACAGCACTGTCGCCTCCCTCGGCACCGCAAGGACTCAAGGAAGCCCGACATCCATCTCCCTTGCGCCAAACATCATCGGAAGGCCCCCGTCGCCGTGGACCCGTGCGTCGCCGCCGTTCGTGCTCGGCCGTGCCTCGTCGCCGTTCCCGTCGCTGGTTATCGTTGCCGTCTTCACCGTCGGCATCATAGCAGCAAGCCGAAGCCCGTCCTCCACCTCTCCTCCACCGAAAGCCACCGGAAAGCCGTTGTCGCCGTCAACCCGAGCTCGGCCGCCGATTCCATCTCGTCGCCGGCCATCTCCGTTCGTCGTTCGTCGTCGTTTTTGCATTGGTAAGAATCACCGCAATCTCCTCTCTCTTTTGGTGCCCTCGGTTCTCGTCGCCGCGCCGTCGTTCGCCCTCGCGGGAGCCATCCCGAGCCGCCGGCCGCGTGCCTACGTGGCAGCCCTCGTGGCATCCCCGTCAGCGCCATGTCCGTCCTCCCTGTCCTCTGTGGCGCTGATGTGGCGTCTTATGTCAGCAATCCTAGCCATATCCAATCTACATCGTCGGATCTGAGTCAAATCCAGTCAAAACAATCCTAGCCATCCATCTTTCGAGGTCTCGTGGACCATCTCTATAGACTTGGTCTATGGTAGAATCAAACCTTCATCGTCTCTATGACATGTGGGTCCCGTTTCTCAATGATATTAGCACATCCTCTCTCCTGGCTGATGTCTTAAACAATCCTTCTCCAGTTCAAAATTAATTAATAATTGCGTAATAAATCATCTTAATTTCCAGAATTCATTTAAATGGTCCAAAACTTCTAAAATTCGTATCTAATTCATACGAACTCCAAATTGGGCCATTCAAATTGCAAAATTCATCTAAAATTAAGCTCTACATGTTTGTTTACTTTTTATGTACTGTTATTTGGTTTTTATTAGGTTGTTTTTCTCATTTTGCGTGCCAGCGTGTAGATTCCGCCGTTTCCGGAGTTTGCGCTCGCGAGGGAAAGAGCCCAGAAGTTTGCTTGAAGACGCAAGGCAAGTCACACTTCCCTTGAAGCATATTGATCCTATTTTTATAAATGTTTTACGTTTGCAAATAAAATTGTATTGCTTTGCTAATTACATGGAATGATGGATTACCTATCTGTTTGTTTGTGCCTTATTTACTTGTTATCCGTCCTTTGTTAACCTTGGGTGTTATTTGACTAGCTTTAGTCACTGATGTTGATTCTAGCTAGAATTATATGCTTAGCCATGCTTAACTACCACTAGCTCACTAAATGGGATAATTACACTATTTATTCTAATCTCTGATGAGCTGCAAGCTCGATACACCTGACCATGTCTTATTGGTCATAATTATCTCAACTATACTGTGACTTAATGGTGGGTGTGGGTGCATGGTTTTGATGGTCGCACCCATGGCAATTAAGGACCGGTTCATGGGAAACCCGGAAGACATACCGTGCAAACCACAAGCAAGAATGGGCAACTGCTTGACTCGTAGCATAGCTTTCCTCTGGTCGACGTACCCTAGTGAGGGTGGGCGTGATGGAGTTGGGTCGGCCCGGTTTTACGGGTTGATCGGCCGCCGGATTCACCGTGGCACGAGAGGGGGCCGCCGTCTGCGGGGAGTGGGGCGAAACCTTGGTGTGGTATCGCTTGGTTAGAGGGAGTTATGCGAAGGTCTTGTCACGATTTCCCTTTGCGGTATCATGGTGGTACTTTGGGGCATGGTAACATGTGTGGAATCGTGTCTTATGGGTAAAGTTGTGCACCTCTTATCAGAGTAAAACTATTCGAATAGTCGTGCCCGCGGTTATGGGCGATTGACTAGATTCACTATGATTAGTCCCACAACTGAATAATTTGATTTAATGGGCTGGTTTAGTTCGGGTGGAATGGTTGGGCTGTTCAACGTGGGGATAACGTTGTTCGGTGGAAGATTAATATTGCCTTAATTACTCAACTGTTTTACTCTTTTTAAATAATTAAATGTTTGTAAACCGCATTTATGCAAAATAGCCCAAGCCACTCTTGTCTCCCCTTGCACGTCTGCATTTCTCGGTGTGGCTTGTTGAGTACGGTGGTTGTACTCAGTCTTGTGATTTTTCCCTCTTTCAGAAGTGTAGTGTTTCTGAGTTGAAGATGGAGTTAGAAGACCAAGGCTCAGACCCCAGTTGAGTTTGCCTGTGGAGTGGAGCTGAAGCCCCGCTCGTGTCGTCTTTCTTTTCCGCTGCAGTTTTTGGGTGTGAGGACTAAGTGCCTCTTCAGTAAGTATTTTTATGTTTACGCTTTATTTTACGTTCGGATCTGTGTATTAATTTGTCATTTTATGTACCCTGGTTGATTTTTGGACAGAGATTTAATACATAAAATAGTCAGGAAATTTGGGATAAATTTCCGGGCGTGACAGTCATGGAGGACGCCGACCTTCACCCCGAGGAGCCATTGAGGACAATGAATCTGACCTCCTCCATGGAAGAGGGAGGGTCTGACCTGCCTCTTGTGATCGTGGAGCCCGCGATTACCACTCCAGAAGCCGACCAGCCCAGGGAAAGGTCGGAGGATAGGGCCAAGGAGGAGACTGCCGCTGCCATGAGGACGGAGGAAAGAACCGAGGTGGTCTCAAAGTTGGAAGTGGCGGCCAGGGATAGGGTGGAGGTGGGCCTCGAGGAGAGGCTGGGGAGATGGAAATGGAAAAAATTCTAGGAATCGACTGGGACAATATCCCCCCAACATCCTCCCCCATTGTCTCTTCCGGTGGAACGCTCGAGGCACTCACGGATTTGGTGACCGAGGGGCAAGCCCCGCCCGTCGAGAGCAGCATGGTGGCGGGCACCTTCGAGGGCGGAGTCGATCACGCCGCCTCGGTCGCCGGGCCGAGGATCAAACAAGTCCTCGGCGGTGGGTCAAAAAGGGCAAAAGAGTTCGTTCAAACTCTTTGTCGCCTGCTCGACCTGTTCTTGGTTGGTCCTGAATTTTTGCTTCATTGCTTGCACGACCACCATTTTCTCTCTCCCTTATATATATATATATATTCTCTTGAGTCTGCAGGAGGTCATTTGCCCATCGCCATCCTCGGAGGCCAAACTCCGAGAACTGGAGGCGATGCTGGACGCGGCCTCCCAGCGTAAGCCTTTCAACCCCTTTCCAGGGATTCCGCCAAGCTCGTCGAATAACCTTTTGTGTTACACAGGGGCCGAGAGATTTGAGGTGGCTGCCAAGGACGCAGAGCTGCAGGCCGACAAGGCGGTGGTGCAGTGGGAGGGCGTGGAGAAACTTCTCCGGATCTCGGATGCTGCGCTCAAAGAGGCTAGGGTCAGGTTGGCAGCGTCCGAGGCGGCAAAGGCCGAGGCCGAGGAGAAACTGGCCTCTGAAGCTGCAGCCAAGGTCAAGGTCGAGGCTGCACTGGAATCGGTGAAGAGGGCGAAGGAGGATGCCGAGAGTAAGTGTCAGTGCCGACCAATTCCTTACACTCTTCGATTCTCCATCCTTGCTGACGTTGACCAATTTTTTTCGGGAGGCGTCCCGGGCTCTCCTTGCCGAAGCCGACACCGAGGTGGCGCCTGTCGACGAGTCTGAGGACGCATTCATGGAGCGGCTTCTCGAAGGATCGAAGCACCTCCAAGACTTCGTTTGGCTAGCGACGAAGTCGACGACTACGTACGTCCTTGGCGTAGTGCACAAGTTGTATCCTCATGCCAAGATCGAGGTGGTCACCGACGGTTGCCGGTCGGCGTTTCGGAGGCCGATATCCCAAGCATCTATGCTGACGTCAAGCCGACGGCCAAGAAAATTGTATCTAAGATGCACTTTTGATTAAGTAGCCAAGTACCTAGGATAAAGTAGACAAGAGGAGTTAGTCTCATTCCACGAATCATGAAGTTTTAACTTTAACATTTGTTATGAAAAAACTCTTTAACTTATGCTCATGAAAGGAGATCAAATTTTAGCTTTGTGAAGAAAGCTTTTAATTTAAACTTCTATTCGTTGTGTGTCTGACCATCGCGTCCAAGCAAGTTGGGGCCTCAACAGATCGGGTTCGGGGGATTCCCAAGTCAAGCTCAAAAAACTTAGTCGTTTATGCAACGAATAGGCTAAACAGAGAAATTAAGAGGTAGGCGGCAAAGCTCTTGAGCTCTTATGTTCAGTATCTTGCTAAGCCACGAACAGTCTCGGGCCTAGTTTGCCTCGGCAGAGAGCGTGCCCTTACATCGAAGAGCGTCAGGGGGGATCGTCGCGTTTAGGCGGATAGACTGTGCATGAGTTCTCCGGGAGGCTGCCGAGCCACCGAGTAGCTGGAGCGTGCTCAATAGACTTCCTTTCGAACCTCGACCATAGTCGGTCGGGGACGCGTAGCTCAGGGCAGACCATGAGCGTAGCGAAGAAGTTATTAAGCGTGTGTGGGCTACCCAGGGGTTCGGGGGAAAGATGAAATGGAGAACGAGAAACAACTGAAGGCATGACCCTGCGAAGCGTGAATGCTTTAAAGAAAAAGTTGAGTTCAGAATACTTATCTGCAAAAGAGTTGAATCAACGCAAGCGCTCCCCGTTCCATGAGTTCGGCATCTCGATGAGCGAGGAAACCGCCATCGCACCACTCAGATCGACCAAGACGTGTCCCTACCCGGTACGTAACTATCGATGGGTGGTCGATCAGTCCTCCAAGGGGGCTACCCGAGGAGGTGAAAGAGTGGTCGGAAACGTCTATCGAAAGGGCGCGATGGTCAACTCAAGAGAGAAAGTGAGCCAGAGATTTTAGACAGGTTCGGCCCTCCCAAGGGATAACAAGGCTATATCATGTGTTCTTTGTTGGAAGTGTATGAAACAGAGTATAATGGATGAGAGTTCTTGGGGTTCTAGAGATTAGACCTAGCTCCCAAAGAATCGATCCCCCTCTCCCGTGGACCTGCCCTCTCTTTTATAGATCAAGGGGACAGTTACAAAAAGACTTGGGGGTCAAGAAAGCTAAGACTAAAAGCTAAAAAGCAAGTACAAACAACATCTAAAAAGTATATAGATATCCCTCCGGGTCTTGTGCTCCGTGGGTATCTCGTGCTCCATCTTGCCTTGGAATCCGCCATCCACAGGTACCTTCTGCGCAGTCTTGTCGGGTGGCGTCACCTTCTGTCGGGTTGTCCCCTTCTTGTCTTTTCTGTGATCCTTGTGATGCAAGCCTTCTATCCCGAGAAGATCGGAGGTCGGGATGATGAGCTGTAGTCGGGACAGAAGATTGAGTCAGGACTATCGGGTGGTCGGGGCTTCCAACCCTAAGAAGAGGTCGGGCATCTGACCCCCTTTAAAGACTACCAGTCCGACTTCAGCTGACTCTAACTCCGTTTCGTGGGCTACCCTGGAGTGATACCCCCACAGCGATCAAACAGACACCCCCAAAAAAAAGAGCCCCAAACTTTTTATATTTTAATCTATGTCAATACGGTTATGTGTATTTAAAGGCCTCTCGTTTCATTTTTACAAAGTTTTACTCTTGTTTATTTGTTGATTTTGCTACAACGGGCTTGTTTTTATCAGCTTTCATAAGTGTTCAACGACGATCTTGGCCAATTCAAAGAGCGTTATAGCTCATGATGATGATATCAACATGTGTTTTAGGTAATAAAGATTTTATTTTCCTGCTTAGTAAAATAAATCACTGTAGCACGACATAATATTTTTCAAACGGTCATTTTAAAAATCTTCTTTCGATTTTGATAGAGCTAGTTTAATTTTGGTTATTTCATATTTTTATGGATCTTAAATTGTGACTCACGTAGGGCCTTAAATTCCAGGTACGGCCATGACATTTAGCATGACTTTTCTCACGACAGTTCACACAGCTGAAAGACGAGGCTCCTACTAGAGTACTAGTACTCAGCAGCTGGCCATGAGATTTATTATTTTATGCACACCACACGAGCGACAAAGAAAAGGACGTCTAGCTCAGAGAAGCATCGCCTCGGTAGTCATCCATACAGGCAGAGACCCATCGAGAAAGCTGCTGCTGCTGCGCTGCGCAGGCGGCGAGACGATTGAACTGACGCGATGTGTCACTTCGCCAGCCAGAGCCTCTTCTCTGCGTCCGTCGACCTCTGCCCTAGATCGATCGTGCCGTCCTTCCACGAGATCCCCTCATCCTTCACCGCACGGATGCACGCACACACGCCATATGCATGGGCGATGCCATGGCGGCTGCTGGATCGGTCGATCGATGTGGTTTCCATGGTCCCATGATGCCGTTGCTGCCCTTGCATTGGCTAGCCCGTCTGGTCGGAGAGTGCCAAACGTGTGTCGTGTACACCGTCTCACGGGCCAAATTTAGGCCCGTATTAGGGGCCTGGTTGTGCAACTACTTAGGGCCCAAATCGATACGGGTTCATCATCAACCAATCCGTCAGTAGGATGTCGTTGTCCGTTTTCAGGTCCGACTCCTATATTATTGGCGGATCTAAAATATGGGCTGAGGACTATGATGACGAGACGAGGGTCAGCGGAGGTAGTTTGAGTCTAAAAGATTAATATGCCATATATATATTGGTTAATATATATATATATAATTTACTAAAAGACACTAACAAGGAGTATTTAAAACTAAATTTGATATCAAGAAACTAAATTTGATAAAAAAACTAATATGATCTCGTAACCATAAAAATATCTATTATATCCTCTTCATTCATTTTTTAAAAAATATTATGCTCGATAAATATGACTAAACAATTATCGATAAAACATCTTTCATAGACAGAAATTACACAGGGCGAGGAGGAGGTCCGGGTGGGCCACCTTTTGGATGGGCCACAGCCCATCGGAACCACCCTCTAAGTCTGCCAATGTCCCACGTGGTCACCATTATTTCATTATGGCTAGGGGCTTAGAGTACGGTCTTGTTATTTTTCATTTATATCTATTTAGTCTAAACATTGAGTTAGGATTTTATTTTGTTCTCTTTGATTAATTTATATTGTAATTTTATGTGTTTATAATATTTATTCACATTATTTTTGACGATATATGATTTGTAAATGTATATATTACTTTTAGTCTTGATGGCCTATGTTACGAAGTTCACCTAAGACCCTTAAAAATATAGAGCCGACCCTGATCAAATTTAAGGTCAAGAGTGTTCCAATATACACCTAGAAGCAAACAACTATCCGTCCCTCTTCATCTCCAACTCTCCGTTAATCCTGCAACTCCCTCATCTTGATGGTCTATCCATTTCAATTCATTTGTCGTTCTAGTCAATCTCACGTACTTAACTAAGATACGTGGCAAATTACACCCTTATCTATTACTATCTCTTTTTCTAAATGTTTGAGGTTGGCAAGCAAAAAAAATGAAAGGAGTCTACATTCTAATTATCTTTTTTCAAATTAAGCATTGAATTCTGTTGTGGGAGTACTATACTAGTATGGCTACATCAGATAGGACGGAGAAAACATCTCTAAAAGTGTTTTAGATGAGAAATTTCAAAATTTACCACCGAATACACACTTCTCTAAGAATATGCAATTCAATTGATGCACCTTTTAGAATACATCACTGGATACGGATTTTCTTTATTCTGTGCCACTCCATCGACCCACCTCGGTTGCACCGTCCTCGTCCATCCGCCCGTGGTGCAGTCCTTGACCGCGTCATCCGTGCATCACCATCCGTCCACCGGCGCCGTCGTCGTCCGTCTGTCGAGGAGAGATGGCGAGGACCACCAGTTCCCTGCCGCACCGTGCCTCTGCCTGCGTAGCAAGATCACCGCCTCCGCCTCCTAGCTCTCCTTCCCGCCTTCCTAGTTAGGGGAGCTAGAGCGACTAGAGGAGCAGGAGGAAGGCGAGCGTGGCGAAGCGGAGGTCGGGGTCCATGAAGACAGATTGTCGGCACCGTCCACGACCGAAGCGTCATGAAAAGCCTCCTACACCGTGGAGTAAGCGGGGTGGGCGGTCGGAGTTGGTGACCGTGGCCTCGGCGGACAGACAACAACGGCGACTGACGCAGTCGCTGATTGACGGACGATGGCGGACGGACAACACCATGGCTGATGGTAGATGATGACGACAGTGACGCGGATGACGTGGGCGTGGGCAGAGACGAGCAGACGATGGCGGTGTCGGCATATGGACGATGACACGTGACTGACGCGGGCATGGACAGATAGACGAGGATGGCACGACTAACATTGGTGGACAGAATGACACGGAATAAAGAAAATTTGTATTCCATATTTTGAAAGGTGCACGAATTGGATGGCAGATCCTTAAAAGGAGTGCGTATTTGGTGGTGAATTCTGAAATTTCTCGTTTTAGGGTCTGTTTGGTAGGGCTCCAGATTTTGTAAGAAACGTTTTGGATTTAGATTCTCCTAATAAACGTTTCTCTGAAGAATCAGAATCATTTATGAAACCGTTTGGCAGATTTGCTGAATTCTGATTCTAAAAAGTAGGTGAGAAGCTGGAATAGACTAGTTTGCCCCTTGTATTGTGCTAGTTGTTCCGTTAATTTTGGACAAAGCGCATTGTGATAAAAAACCATGGTCCACATACATGGTGATACAATAATTCAGAAAATTACAACCAACAAATGAAGTTAGGCTCTAGATTGCATTATAATCTCGCTAGATCATCACGAAATCTATCCATGTTGATGTCACTAGGTTCTGATGTGGTCTCAATAGTTGAATTTTGAGATGGTTGATGTCTTGCATATCTTCGAGGTATTGTTAGGACATAATCTGGATCCCGATCGCATCTATCAAAAAGCTTGTCGGGTGCATTACTCTCACGAATAAAGTTGTGGAGGCACATAGTAGTCGCCACAATCATTTTTTGTTTAGCCATTGGATAACTAGGCATCCTAAGAAGAATCCTCCACTTCACCTTCCGTACTCCAAAGGTGTGCTCAACAACGTTACGCAAGCTTGAATGAAGAAAGTTGAAGACCTCTTGTTGACCATTAGGAGCATCGCCCCTTCTAAAGTCAGGAACATGGTACCTTTGTCCCTTTCAAGGTGCTAAGTAGCCTGGCCTGTTTGGGTATCCCGCATCAACAACATAATATTTTCCTACATAAAAAAACAAATAAGTATAATTATTTCAATAAGTCAATAAAAATAAAAGAAAGTAAATATGTTATTTACCTATTGTAGGATGTGGGAAGCTCTCCATGTCATGTTCTACAGCATGGTATAGGACACTTGTATCATGCATAGAACCTGGTTGTCCAATAGAAGCATAGGTGAAACTCATGTCAAAATCTACAGCTGCCACGACATTTTGGGTCGGAACCCCTGACCGACCAATGTATCTAACATAATCTGATGGATTTAGTGTTGCTAAGATGTGTGTTCCATCTATGGCTCCAATGCAATTATTGAAATGTGGACACATCCTTCGATCACCACTGATCCTATTATGCACATGGAGAAGTTACGGTCCAAAGGTCTAATATAATCCTTGCACATTCTAACTAGGCACTGCAAGACATCATCAAATTTCCTACTGATTGTCTCCCCTGAATGCTTAAAAGTATTTTGCACTGAACTATTGGATCTATTTTGACCACAAATGCACAAAATGATGGCAAGTGACTCCTTTGAGCTAATATGGATGGATGTTTGGAGTCCATAATTACTAACCAACATGTCATGCAATGTCATAAAAAGACCTTCATTCATCCGAAACATTCTATGACTTTCTCCAAGTATGTTTAATATTTCCATAACCCATCCATATCCACTTAGTACTGAGGTCCTTGGTGCATTCTTATCATGATAGTTCATATAGTACCGGTTCAAAAGCATAACTACGGAGGCCATGTTCCCTTGCACTCTTGATGAGCACCAATAAGTTGTAATCTATCATCACTGTCGGAGTCAATTTCACTCTTGTCACTATTACTTGACGACATTTGTAACACGACAATACCATTATAAGTACATACTCATACAAAATACTCGAACATATCGCAAAATCCATCACACACTTGTTAAAATCAGCACACAAACAAGTCTCAAATAGCACACAAATATCATAAATAAAATCTCAAACATCACACAACTGACACATGCCTCACACATGTCTCAAGTTTATTACATCACAAACAAGCCTAGAGCATAACCATGTAGTAAACGACAAGTCTAGAACATAACATGTTTGAACTACAAATTCATACATGAAGAAACAATCACACAAATATTGAAAACAAGCTTACACAACACCATATTTGACAAAGTGCTTCGTTGTCAGCCAAGAAAACCGATCTTCTGGAGTGTCCATAGTCATAAATATCTCTCTTTCCACTCTCTTGGTGAACAACTCGGTAGCAATGAAGTGTTGTTTAGTACCAAGGGTAGTGTCACAGCCCGATTTTCGTTCAGGATTAAAAACAATTAAATAAATTGTTTTAATTTCTAGAATTCATTTAAATGGTCCAAAACTTCTAAAATTCATATCTAATTCATACGAACTATAAATTGGGCCATTCAAATTGCAAAATTTATCTAAAATTGATCTCTACATGTTTGTTTACTTTTTATGTACTATTTATTTGGTTTTTATTAGGGTTTTTTCTCATTTTATGTGCCAACGTGTAGATTCCGCCGTTTTCGGAGTTTGCGCTCGCAAGGAAAAGAGCCCAGAGTCTGTTTGAAGACGCAAGGCAAGTCACACTTCCCCTGAAGCATATTGATCCTATTTTTATAAATGTTTTACATTTGTAAATAAAATTGCATTGCTTTGCTAATTACATGGAATGATGGAATACCTATCTACTTATTTGTGTCTTATTTACTTGATATCCGTTCTTTGTTAAACTTGAGTGATAACTTGACTAGCTTTAGTCACTGATGTTGATTTTAGCTAGAATTATATGCTTAGACATGCTTAATTATCACTAGCTCACTAAATGGGATAATTACACTATTTATTCTAGTCTCTGATGAGCTGCAAGCTCAAAACACCTGTCCATGTCTCATTGGTCATAATTATTTCAACTAAAATATAACTTAATGGTGGGTTGTGGGTGCATGGTTTTGGATGGTCACACCCATGGCAATTAAGGACCGGTTCATGGAAAACCCTAGAAGAATTACAGTGCTTACCACAAGCATGAATGGGTAACTGCTTGACTCGTAGTATAGCTTTCCTCTAGCCGACGTACCCTAGTGAGGGTAGGCGTTATAGAGTTGGGTCGGCCCCGGTTTTACGGATTGATCGGCTTTCGGATTCACCATGGCACGCCGGGGGGGGGGTTGCTCATTACCCTTAGGAGAGTGGGGACGAAACTTTGGTGTGGTATCGCTTGGTTACGGGGAGTTATACGAAAGGTCTTGTCACGATTTCCCTCTTTGCAGTATCACGGTGATACTTCGGGGCATGGTAACATCTGTGGAATCGTGTCTTGTGGGTAAAGTTGTGCACCTCTGATCAGAGTCAAAACTATTCGAATAGCCTTGCCCGCAGTTATGGGCGATCGACCAGATTCACTATGATTAGTCCCACTACTGAATAATTTGATTTAATGGAACTAGTTTAGTTCAGGTGGAATGGTTGGGCCTATTTAACGTGGGGATAATGTTGTTCAGTGGAAGATTAATATTGCCTTAATTACTCTTTAAACATTAAATGTTTATAAACCGCATTTATACAAAATAGCCCCAAGCCACTCTTGTCTCCCCTTGCACGTTTGCATTTCACGGTGTGGCTTGTTGAGTATGGTGGTTGTACTCAGCCTTACGATTTTCCCCTCTTTCAGAAGTGTAGTGCTTCTGAGTTGAAGATGGTGTTAAAAAATCAAGGCTCAGACCCCAGTTGAGTTTGCCTGTGGAGTGGAGCTGAAGCCCACTAATGTCGTCTTTCTTTTCTGCTGCAGTTTTTTGGTGTGAGGACTAAGAGCCTCTTCAGTAAGTATTTTTATTTTTACGTTTTATTTTATGTTTGGATCTGTGTATTAATTTGTCATTTTATATACCCTGGTTGATTGCTGGACAGGGATTTAATACATAAAAATAGTCAAGAAATTTGGCTAAATTTCCGGGCGTGACAGGTAGCACCACACTCCTTCACAAATTGCCATTACTTCCTTGATGGAGCATCCTGAATTGTCCTTCCTTTTTGCTATTGACTCGATAGAAGCTGTGGACCTCTCGCTACAAGTGATGATTTTGTAATTTGATCTTGTATCCACAATCCTCCACTTGTCTTTGGCCTTTTTCCTTTCTCTTTGTAGTCAAAATGAGTTTTCTTGGATTGTGATGTTACTTTGTCAATCTCAATAGCACCATTTGAGTCCCCCACGTCCTCAACAATATTTGCATCAACTTGAGGACTTTGCGGGATGACACCCGATGATGCACAAAAATGGTCATCACCCGTGTTTCGAAGGTCCTCAAATATTACCTTCAAATCATCCTCATTTTGAAGGCCCCTTGCTTTGAACTTACCGCAACCTAGAATTTTCTGTAAAAGACACATCAAACTAAAATTGTTAAGGATACAATAACTTCGTGATATATGTGAAAAAACAAAAATAAGTTCAACATAACCATTCTAACTTTTCTAGCAAGTTTCCACCATGATTCAGGCATGTCCACAGTCCCTTTGTTCTCATTCCAACCTAAACCTGTTTCTTTCAACAATTGTTTCCAACAAAGATAATCTGATTTCAACTTGGCCCATTTGTTCTTGAACTGTACTCTACCATATTGAATTCTCGTTTCTTCGTGAAATTTCTTTATCACATTTTCATAGCCTACATTGTTCAAATGTGTATTCGAACGATTTCCACACCTCACTTGTTCAGCAAACAACTTGCACACAATTCTAGTATGCTCATCGTTCCAATCAATAGTGTCAACCATCTACCGCAACAAAAAAAATTCAAGTAGTTTGCCACCATAATCAAAATCCAGATCACATAGATATTGCTCAAGCAAACATGGTACTGCTACAAGCAAGAACCTAATAGCAATGTGCTGAAAAGCACACCAGACGATTTTTTTTAGGGTACACTACTACTGCTACAAGCAATGTGCTGAAATAACATTTTTCCTTTCTCAATAGCAATAAAAAAATAGCACTGCAGGCTGCAGCAAGAAAGTCTCTAGTACCTATATATATATATACACACACACACACTCTCTCTCTCTCTCTCACTCTCACTCTCCTAGTACCCTCTAATATTTGCGATATGTACAGTGGGGACATTGTCCACTGTATTCAAATCACCCACTGACATGCTATATTGATCATTTTCCTTTCCCATCACACACTGACTTGCTATACAGAGCTATACAAAGCAAACCTACAAGAATCACACTCAAAAATCATACTCAAACAGAGCAAAAATCACCCATTGACCTGCATAGCTATACCTTACATTCACTGGATATTTTCCTACGTACAGAGCAAAGCTATACAGAGCTATACCTTCACTTGTTTGGCTGGTCGAGGTGCTTGGGCGACGTTGGTACTCTGGATCTGTGCTTGGCGGCAAGCTCACTTGTTCGGCTGGCGGCGACGGCGTCTGGAGGGCGGGGGCGGTGGCACCGAGAGGCTGAGGAGGCGGGGGCGCTCCGGATCTGGGTTGGGGCGGCGCCGTTCGGGCAGGCAGCGGTGTCGCGCGGTGAGAAAGCGACGGGCGGGCTGGGAAGCGGCACGCGGGCGAGAGGGGTGGCGGTGCAAGGATTTGGGGACAGCGACGTGTGGCTTGCGACGGCGGCGCCTGGCTTGGGGAGGCGGGGCCGAGCGGCTCAGAGGCCGGGGTTGATGCGGCGACCGGCTGGGATGGCGGGGGTGGCGGCGCTGAGCGGGGCCGAGCAGCTGGGGGCGGCGCCGCAAGCTCCCTCTCTCGTGCCCGTGCACACTGGGAGGGGTGGAGTGGGAAAATGGGAGGAGAATCTGGAGAAACTGGTCCAGGGCAGTTTCACCCTCACACATGTAACCTTTGAATCTGTTTTGAAACACTTTGAAGAAACACCGTTTGGCTTGGATTCTCTAGTTTTTGCCTAGAAACGGAACCGTTTCTTGCTTCCAAACGAGCCCTTAGATTGTGATTCGAAACGGAGAGAGAGTACTTATCTAGAAGTGGATAGCCGAATTTGCATTAATATAACCTATCCAGAGCAAGATTAGTATATATGAAAATCTTACTATAAAATCTGGTTATCCTTTGTGCCAATAGATCTTATTTCTTCCGCTTATTGAAGCCATAATTAAGGAAATATATTATGATTCTCTTTTGAAAATTGTATAAAAGTTAATTCATTTCCACTAAAATTCCTTCCAAATTCCTCTGTTCAAAAAAAACTCGTATAGATGTGAATTTCTCGAGCACTAAACTACGTACTATTACTCCTACATCCCTCTAGCATGCATAACTATCCATGTACATATCTGCAAATTATCCAAGTACATATCCGTAAATAACTTTTTTCTTGGATGGAGCTAGTAGTAGCGCACACACACATATATATAGGCGAGATCTTTCACATTTAGACCTTTTCAAAAACTTATTTTACAAATAGATCCCTAAAAAGACTTTGTCGACGAGCTATACCCTAAGACGGTATTTGGAGAGTATAAGAAACTTTGGAACTAGGGTGTATATGAGATTAAGGTAAAAAAGACAGGAGACATGAATTTGTATATAGGTTTAGGCCTCTTAACTAACATGTAATAGCCGTACCTCTGTTGGCCGAAGCTGATGTTGCATTTATATATTGTATCAGGCGAGTATAATATTTTGGATGATATAATCTAGCATTTGTTGGTTTAGCGGCATGGATTTTTCACACCTCGAATATGACGGGTAATGTTGTCTTCTTCCTCGAATATGAACTCGACGAGATTGGAGGTAGCTCTAGATCTCTCATGTTGGCCTTTGTGGCTTCAGATTGGGTTTGTTTAGACTTACCTCGGTGTATGTTGACTTGTCTTGGATTGTCTAGATCTGTATTGGCCTCTATTGACGTGTCCCATCTTCTCCTGGGGGATCTTGTATTTATATCCTCGGTGCCCCCTTTCCAAGTAGAACTAGGAACCCAAACATGGATATGATTCAAGTAGTCCTTGTAACGTTCGAGTAGAACTTTTTTTCTTTCTTATCTGGAACATCTTTCGTATACGAGGCATAATTTCATATAAAACATGGTATATAATGGGTCCCATTGAGCTTAACACAGAAGTATTAGGTATGTCTTATCTGTAATACGGACAAACTTATTTCGGAAATGGACCCTTTTCGAGGCGTCAACATCATTAACGCCGTGGTCCAACATAATGGTGTCAAAGATCTCCTAGCCTTCCCACGAAAGTTAAGTTACTTATATAAAGGAAACAACATCAACAACACCTATTTGTAAGAAAAATTCAAAAAAGATTTATTTGTAATAAAAATATTTGTAAATATTCTTTTATTACAATTAGGTTCTTTTTATTGCAAATATGTCATTTTCAAATTTTTTATAAATAAGCTCTTGACGCCAATGACATTGACATCGTTTTCCTTTATATAAGTGACTTAGCTTTCGCGAGAAGGATAGAGAGACGATGTCAATGTTTTTGGCACCGTCATGTTGGATCATGACACTAGTAATGTTGACACCATGAAAAGAATCTATTTCCAAAATAAGTTCTTAAGGGTGTATTTGTAAAATAAGTTCTTAAAAAGTCTAAAATATAACAAATTCAGCATATATATAAGGGCCATCCTTCTGGTTTTTTTTGTCATGAACCAGTTTAGGCCTAACACTAGCTTAATCCATATGACATATGGATATATTGGGTTTGTCCATCACTCTATTGCCAAAATTAACCTAATACCAATTTTTAGTAGCGTTGGATGTGCTTTGGTTTGATACTTTTCCAAATTTTGATGTGTGTTTGAAAGGTATCTTTCAAAACTACCAAATGATAAGATGACATCGGTAATCTGATGTTTAATTTGTCAAGATTGAAATAGCGATAAAGTAAATATGCCCATCATCCACTCTTCTAGGTGGACAAGGTCTACATCGTTAGCAGAACAAAGCCAGCACGTTACAGTGACGGTGCATGCATTCTCCTCATCACACGACACTCCTCTCCTCTGGCCTTTACTCCTACACAAGAACCAAAAGAGCAAGAGAAGATCATATCACCTTGCAAGGCATGCATGCTCTCTCTCTCTCTCTCACACACACACACAAAAGAACACGATGACACCAATGAACCTTTTGAATGAATGACCTGTAGCGCTCGTAGCCAGCAACAAGCGATGACACTTGGATAGAGACAACCACACAAAAAAGGCTCATCGATCTAGAACAAAACCAAAGAAGAAACAGGGGAGCACAGGGAATGATGAAGCTTGCTCCCCCAAAGAGCTTGAGCTTGAATGCTTGGTATCACCTTCCAAGGAACACCGGGCAAAGCGAGAGACCACTTCTTTCCATTACCAAAGCAAACGATAAAACAAAAACATGTTGTACACAATATTGTGATAAATAGTTCCCACGTATCAAACACATTTTCACGAGTTCATACAAGCACAAGGATGGTTCCCTTCAAAACCCTAAGTATCCACAGGTCACATCGAAGGTTTTATTAATGCGATTCATTTATACTCATGTTTTATGTTTTATTCACATACTGGCTTATCACAAACACCTATTTAAACTATTAAACAATGAGTTTGCTAATGACTCGTAAAATTAAGCCCGACCTCTTATTCGAACGCAGCCATACATCATGAGGAACAGTTTGAAAACAAAACTGGTTTTGTGAACCATACGTCGACCACACACAAGTACCCACACAAGTACCCCTCCGTTTCTAAGTCAATTTTATTTTAAATTTAACCAAATTTATAAAAAAATATAATAATATTTTAACAATATATTTAATATTATATTTAATAAAATTGATTTGGTATTATAAATATTGTTAAATTATTTTATAAATTTAATTAAACCTAAAACCGTAGAAACAGAGATGGAGTATTTTTCCTGTGGACAAAAGGATCCATGTGCACGAGCGCAGCAGCGAGCGATGTGTTCCAGGAAGGAAGAGTCCAAACAGGTACTACTCCTACGCCTCGAAACTAAACTTTGGCACGGGGCACGCAGCGAGCCCAATGTTCCCAAAGTCCAATCCAACTCGCCAAGTGGATGACTACTGGTACATGTATGTCTAAACCAAACCAAACCAAAACAAAACAAATCTTGCTGCAATAGGAGAATCAAACAACAGCCCAAAATATAAACTACTACTACATCTGCTTTCATGAGCAGCCTAAAATATACCACCTCCGTCCGTTTTTTAAATAAATAACGTCATTAACTTTTAACATAGCGTTCTAACTATAAAAAAATTCATGTATATATACTAAAATATAAGTCATACTTATTTTTATTTATTTTATTATGACATGTTTTATAATTAAAAAAATAACTATATTTTAGTATATTTATTCATGTAAATATACTAAAATATAAGACATATATCGTATTGTGACATGCTATATAATTAAAGAACGACCTATATTTTAGTATATTTGTATAATTCTTTAGTAAGAATATGGTCAAACGTTAATTAAAAATTAACGATGTCATCTATTAAAAACAAAAAGAATACAACTTAAACCACTGTTTTCTTCAAATTTTTGACGCTATTAGTTTTTTTACACTTGACCACTTATCTCATCTTTAATATGTAGTACTAGTAGGTATCAATTTATATTGTTGCTTGTTTTATTATTAAAAATAATTTAAGTATAACTATAGTTTTACATATGTGTGCACTGAATTTTTCGATGAAACGAATGGTTCTGTTAAAAAGTATTTCAAAAGAATGTGGATTTGAAACTTTGAATTTTAAACCCTGGCGGTCAGCCTAGAACGCCGCGCCGGCACACGTGGCCGATCGATCGTCGCCACGTCGCTGGAACTGCTCGAGCTAGTTTGATCATCCATCACACAGCATTTTAGTTTTAAAAGATCTTTTGAGGCGAATTGTGCGAGATGCTGTCGTACCATGAAATCCGTTTGTTAATGGCCAAGTTGTAGCAACAGTCAACTTGTTAACAATATTATTAGTTTTTGTTTCATTCACACCTCTACACATTACCTATAAAAAAACCCGGAACGTTGATTTGCTGATTCGGAGTATCACGTTGACAAAATTTTCTTCTCACCGGCCAGCAGGCAGGCCAGGTTGACACTAATATGAGTTGGTTTTAATTTAATATTTTGAAAAGAAATACCTAGTGATTTGATTTTTTGAAGTCAAAGTTTTTTATCAAAATTTTAAAAAAATATAACAATATTTTTAAAACAAAACAAATATACTATTAAAATATATAAAATATTAGTTTCAATGATATAAATGTTTCTAATTTTTTTATAAATACGATCAAACTTAAAAGTTTGATTATAATATAAAACGTTATAATATAAAATGGAAGGAACAGTCATAAGTTTTGAAGAAAAAGAGGGTACTATGACTGGATTTTAATTACGTCTCACTATTACTTATTAGAATTGTGACGTTACCCAATTTGGTATGGAGTATTTCACGAAAAAAAAAGCAGGCGTGATGGGCTTGGTTTTATTTACAAAGATATATGAGCAAAAGAAGCAACTTTTAAGGCACGACTTGTATACTTCCACTCTTATTGGTTCAAAAAGTTAAAGTTGAAAAAACAGAAATCGAAGAATAAACCTAAATTAATCCTAAAATTAAATTCGAAAATTAAAAAATCCGTATTATCCAACAATCAGCCCAACATAATATAACAACAATCTAAACATGCTCTTACATTTTGTATCCTGGAGTAACCATGATGGTCCCAGACGTTACGAAGACTTTGGTACTTTGGAAAACACCATGACCAAAGTTTTGTTCATTAAGGATCAGCTAATGTGATATTCCTACTACCTAAACTAGTGTGGTTAGTAGGCATAAATATCCATTATGAGGCATGCACTTTGCTCTAATTAATCAATTCCACTTGTCATCTTTGTCAAAGGGACAAATTTTGCAAACTATATATACTTCTATATTCCGCATAAATTCAGCTATGCAAAATGCAGAAATTTCTGCACTAGTTCATGCTCCCGGGCTGAATTTAAGCTAAACATAAAATGCAGAAATTTTTTCTCTCTCCCTTTCAGAACCTTTCAGAATTTAAGCTAAACAAAGATCCAATCAGAGGATGATCCTGCAACAATTTTTAGGGAAGAACAAAACAAGTGTCGGCATCAAAAAAATCATTGCAAAAATATGAACCATCTGTGCCGGCAAAATCATATCCACATGCAGCATTATGCAAAGGAATAATGTATCTATCTCTTCGCCAAGCAGAGAGCATCTTCTCTGCATCTCATCATCATCTGCTTGTGTTTGTGCCGGCCGGCGGCAGCGTGCAGACAGAGCTCAACTGCATAACCATACATAATTATGCATAGTAATTATATT
The DNA here is from genome assembly GCA_019925245.2 of Oryza australiensis. NCBI lineage: Eukaryota > Viridiplantae > Streptophyta > Magnoliopsida > Poales > Poaceae > Oryza > Oryza australiensis. The sequence goes on from JAIFGZ020000565.1 coordinate 4,773,487, forward strand.
ATATGTAGTACTAATTAATTAATTAATTAAACTATAGTACATATCACTCCCTCACCCTTACAAAAACAGGTTATTGGCTTAATTACATGTAATTAACAGCCATCATCATCACACGCACCCCAAACGGTTAAAAAAGTTACAAAAGGTAAAAAAAGTAAAAAGGGAAAAAAGAGAGGAGAAATTTAAGTTATTTGGATGTCTAGCTAGGTGAATGCTCCATGGCTCAATGCACCTTCTTGGAGAAGAACCCCTTGATTCCGAAGAGCCCGCCGCCGCCGCCGGGGGCGCGGGCGACGCCGGCGTCGGCGCGGCGGCAGCTCACCTGGTGCCGGTACCCGATGCAGGAGTTGACGCTCAGGTTGATGCCGCGCATCCCGCCTCCGCCGCCGGAGGTGTGGGGTTTCTTGGCGCCGCCGGTGGGCTTGTCCTTGTGGGGCGGCCTCCTGTCCGCGGCGGCGCCGGCGGGGTGATCCGCCGCAGCGACGTGCTTGGCCGCCGCCGTCGATGCAGGGCGCTTGATCTGCCAGACAGGACTGGACCGGCCGACCGGCACGCCGCCGCCGGCCCGGCCGGGGCTGGCGGCCCAGCGGCGAGGAGGAGGAAGCGGCGCGGCGGACGACGCCGCCGCCTCGCCGCGGGAGTTGCTGCGGGAGCACGGGGCGCTGCTGGCCTTCCGCGGCTGCGGCGGGCGGGGCTTCGACGATCCCCCGCCCCCGCCAGCGGAGCGGCTACGGGAGAACGGCCAGATGTTTATGTTCAGCTCCGATCCACCGCCGCCTCCGGCTGGCGGTCTCCTCCCGCCCGCGCCGCCGCCGTCCTTCCGCCTCGGCTGATCCTTCTCCTTCTCCTCCGCCGCCGGCGGCTGCTTCTTGGCGAATATATCCGTCCACCTCTTCGACCCCCCTCCTCCACCCGACGCGGCGGCGGGCGGCGCCCTGGACGTCACGGCCGCACCAGACTCATCATCATCCGCCACGGCGGCGATGGCTGCGGCCTTGAGGCAGTCACCCTCGAGGCACCTGGAGAGGTCGGCGTCTCGGCGGGGATGGGGGAGAGGGAGGCGGGGAGGCGGGGAGGAGGACGCCGCCGGAGAAGAGCTCGTCGGCGCAGGAGGGGAGGCGGCGGGGTCGGCGTCGACGGGCCAGAAGCGGAACTCCGGGGAGGAGGAGGCGCTGCTCCGCCGCCTCTGGGCGCCGGCTGCGGCTGCGGCCGCGGCCATCGGATCGGTGTGCGACTGTTTCTTGGAGATGGGAGAGGGGGGAAATGGCGAGGCGGAGGCTTTGTATGGGAGTAGGGGGTGGGGGGTGGAGTGGCTGGCGTGGCGTGCGGGCGGCAGGGAAGAAGGGGCACATGGGGAAGGTGGGACCCGCGCACGCCCTCCCATCTCCTGATGCAGTTAAGAGAGGTGGGGTGTGGGACCCCTCAGGAAGTGGGTCTGTGGGTGGGGTAGGAAGGATACGAGGGGCATTTTGTAAATTCTATTGTTAGTTCTTTGCTGTTAAGTTCGTAGCACTATAGCTGTACAGTACAAAGTACTATTTATCTCTATTTATACTATCTTCGTGATATAATCCTTTTTAATTTTTTTCAATCCTTGATCTATTTTATAGAAAAATATAATAATAAATACTATTTATCTCTACTTGTACTATCTTCGTAATATAATTCGTTTTTATTTTTTTCAATCCTTGTTATGTTTGATCAGTTTTATAAAAATATAATAATATTTGTAACACAAAATAAAAATATTAAACTATATTAAATGTTAGTTTTAATAAAAATAATTTTATATTATAGATGTTGCTAAATTTTTCTATAAATGTTTAAAAAAAAGTAAAGCGACCGATAATATAAAATAAAATGAAGGGAATACTAAGTATCTTTTAAGTTGATGTTTGGTTTGGTGAGGATTAAAATAAAACAAATTGAATCGAGTGAAAAATAATTTCACATTATAATAAATATGGACTAAATTCACTTCAATCTCTTTTACTTGGGATTAACCAAAAAAAAGTCGTCCTCCTTTCATCCCTTTCATCCATACGACCATTTTTATGTAAAAAACTAACCGTCCAATCTAATGTTTTATTTTTAATCATCGTATCGTATGAACACCACCCATTATAACTATGAGCTCCTAGTTTATTTTTATTTATATGGGCTTGATCTATTACTATTACTATAAAAAAACATGTATAGATGTCGGCCTAATAGGCGTCGGTTCAACAAAAACCAATACCTATTAAAACAATATGTAGCGGCTCTAAACAAAAACCGGTACCTATACTATAGGTGTCATTTTTTTTAAAAAACTGACATCTATAATATATTATAGGTGTCGATTTTAAAAAAACCGGCACCTATGTACCGATTTTTTTAAAAAACCGGCACTTATAATATATTAAAGGTACCTTTTTTAAAAAACCGGCACCTAAACCCCGAGCCGAGCCACAAGCCGACGGATGGGGATTTTATATGCCTTGGTAACGTCCTTATCTCTTCTTAGTAGTAGTTTCTCTCATGCTTCTCTCCTCTCCCCATGCTTCTCCTGCTTTCTTCTCCTGCTTCCTCTTCTATGTCCTTATCTGCTTCTCGCCAGTAGCTTCTCTAGATCTTCTTCTCTCCTCTCCGACGGAGGGGCGGCGCGGGCATGGGGACGGGGACGATGGAGGGGCGGCGGTCGGCATCAGCATCGGCGGGGACGGGGACGCCGACATCGACATCGGCGGGGAGGAGGAAGCTGCGTGCGGATTTGGAGCCCGTCGCCGAGGAGAGCGGCGGTGGTAGGTGGAGGACCCTCCCCTCCGCCAGATCCGGCGGGAAGGGAGGCGACGACGGGGGCCGGCGCGCGGCAGGGGCTTCGGAGGCAGCGTTCGGCAGCAGGCGACGCAGAGGTGTGGAGCGGCGGGGTTCGGCAGCAGGCGACGCTGAGGTGTGGACTTCTTTTCCAAAAATTGTGTTGAAATTGTGTTGTGGATGGATAGATCTGTGGATTGGATTGTTGATGTGGATGAACTTGTGCTGTGGATGGATAGATCTATTGATGTGGATTGTGGATGAACTTGATATGGATGTGGATGAAACTTGTTTGCTATGGATTTGAAAATTTGTGCGGTGGATTGGAGAGACTTCTCGGCTTGATTCATTGGCTTGACAAGCCGATGCATTGAGCCAGAATATTTTTTTATTCTTGGAACATAAAAGGTGCCGGTTCTTAAAACGGCACCTATTCTCTTTTTCACATTAGTGTCGATCAATAGGTGCCGATTGAAAAAACCGACACCTAAAGAGGGTTTCCCAACCAGTACCTAAGGGTGTTTCTGCAGTAGTGGAGTGGTTCTTCTCGAACTCGATTTCTTAAAGAAAACCAACCATTTTAAAATGGATAATCCATGGAGCTCAAATCACTAAACTAATAAATAAACCGTGGGGACTACTATACAGTTTAAGGCTTTAATCCTTAAACGCTTGAAGTTTTGGTTGAAGAATGTGTGATTAATTAGGATCTTTGAGGGGGCTGAATATATACATAGTGGCCATTATCAACGTGTCTTACCACTAATTAAATCTCCTCAAATTAACATTAATATTATATCATCCACCACTATCTCTGCTATACCAATATACCATGCATGCCCATGGAGTATATGGTGTATACTTGCTACAGTTCACGTTTTTTTTTAGTAGCGAATAATGTAGCCAGCATATATATATCACCTAGAAAAAGACATGCATTGAGGAGTCATGTAAAGTAAAGATTTAGCTATGTGAAAGAAATAAACACATGCTGCACCTAGGAAAAAAAACAAAGGGCTAGCTACATTCCATTCGAAATTCAACAGAATACTGTGGACTTGCATGCAACTTTCAGGCTTCAATTCAGACGAAAAAAATGTGATCGCAGGTCCTCGTATACTATAGATATACTACTGTCAATATTTCAAAATCAAAATGTGTTTGATTCTTTATTATATGATGAACAATTGGTCGCTGTATTTATTGGTTTGTGTGCTTTGATCTTTGGAGAGTATTGACAAAGTGGTTTTGGTTTTCGGACTATGAACAGTGTTCAGTCGGCTGCCACTGCCGGTTTGACCGGGTTTGAACTGCCGGTCTGACCGGAGGTGTTTGGGCGCTCAGATCGGGCAGTTGCCTGCGGTCAGACCGGCCGGCACAGTCCGACTGGTTGCCGATTTCGTTTCGGTTTTGGTTTCGGTTTGTTTCCTTTGCATATACATGGAAGTTTCGTGTTCCTATGCATGTGTCTGGTTGTTTATGCTAACAATGAGTCATGTTGGATATAACTTGTGCTCGGTATGGTATTCTTTGTTTAATTGTGTGCAGGTATTCTTTACGCCTCGGGAAAGTGTTGCCGGTGATCGAGTCGGAGTCAACTTGGAGATAAGGTGACGTCCAAGATTGGGATCATGCGGGATGCTGAAGGGTCGTAGAGATTGATGCACATAATTGGTGAAGTTTCCATATGGTATACAATGGAGATATTGTTGCGTACGGAAAGCGGAATTTCGGTTTTAGGAAAACCGAGTTTGTTACGATTGGTTTATGTAAAATTCGTTTCTTGTATGGGAAGGTTTCCTAGTGAATTAGGGCTTCTTATATGAGTAGGATTCGTGGCTCTTGGCTGTGGATCGTGGGTATAAATAGTGAGTAGAGGCGTGGTCTCTTGGTATCGCTTTTATCGAGTTTGGAGTTGAGTTCTAAATTAGGATTTTGAGTTTAGCTCGAGATTTTGGTGAGGAGTGCTTTGTTTGCACTTTGTAAACACAGAGAGTTTCAATAAAGATCAATCTTCTTAATAATTCTTTGTGTCTTCTTCTTCCTCGGTGGATGACATAACTGTTGGTTTAACCGGATCTTCTAACCGATCAGACCGCAGATACTACGGCGGTCAGACCGTAGCTTCTACTCGGTTAGACTGCAGGCAAATCGGCGGTCAGACCAGCTGACATCGGACTTCATCGGTATCGGCTACATCGAGCAATCGGCTGAGACGATCGGCTACGGGCGGTCAGACCGAAGGTCATCAGGCGGTCAGACCGGCGAGGTTTCTCGGTCAGACCGACGTGACACCTGCGGTCAGACCGGCTTCAGAAAACAGAGGGTAAATCTAATTTCCGCTAAGATTTGTTTTTTTGGTACTCAACCATTCACCCTTCTCTGGTTGGCTTTTCTTTGAGCATTCGATTCTATAAGTATAAATGAACTTGTGATGGTACCAGTCAGTACATGCTGAAGAAAAACTTTATTATTCAGAATTTTGGAATATGATCAGTTTACATTTCGACTACTATTTCTACTGTGAATTTATTAAAAGACCACAATTTTGGAATCTTGTATCACTTATATAGGGGTTGGAGATTAGCGTCATGCCCTTCAATTAACATATTTGTAGTAATTTGTGGTTATTGAGAGTGAACTGAATAGATGTAGAAGCCAGGGTTTACGGTACCGAGATAAATCGAAGGTTTCGAGTAACCGGAGGATTTACAAAATTTAGTGATGATTTCACGAAAGGTGTGGAGAGGTTCCAGGCCACCTCGAGATGACAAATCACTAGGCGCAATGTCATGTAAGAAAATCAAACTAAAACTTAAAATTTAAGAAAATTAGGTCGAATTCCACAAATAATCAAGGTTTTCATGAAAACAAAAATCTCAAGAGTGGTTTAAAAGGAAGATTCGGATTTGTGAACCCTGTTATAGCTTCTTTGAGCCTTGTTTTAATAATACTATATACAAATATGCACTGTCATTTGAAACTATATATAAATATAAATATATCTATAACTATCTATAAAGCAAAGCAAGTAGTGTTTTCACCTAAATTTTGTTTTGTCTGTCTATTTTGCAGAAAACCCCTTCAGTTTTTTCAAAATTAACCCACAGTCCGCCTGGCTATTTTAAAAAACCAGTTAAAGAAGAAAAATGGGTTATTTTGCAGAAAACCTCTTGAATGCTTATAAAATTAACCTGCAGTCCCAATACTGAAAAGAAAGGAAGGGCTTGGATGAAAAAAAGACATCTTGTGTCCCTCTCTTTCGTCCCCATCCGCGTCGCGTCCCACGTCGTGCCTGCGCCCCTTCCTCTCGTCGCTGCTCGGAACTCCCGCGCCGCCGCCTGAACCTTCGCCCTCCGTCTGCTTCCCTCCCCGCGTCGTCGTCCCGTTGCAACGCACGGGCATTTTGCTAGTATGTATATATATATATATACCACTTAACTGGTTATATATATATATATATATATGCACGACTTTATTATAGTGAAGGTCAGTATAACCAATCAACAACGTTTTATTTCAAAAGAAACATATAAAGCTTTGAAAAACAAGGCGTTTCAACTAAAGCATGAGAGCAGATTAGATGAAACTATAAAAGTTTCAACTCTTGTGGGGAACTCTCATGGATGTAATGGATAGAGAATACACGAGCATATGCACCTAGAAAAAGTTGTACTCTAAAAACTTTCTATGGCTTACTCAAAACTTATGCCCTAAAAACTTGACAACAAGTGATGAGGGTATTAGATGAGCTACCAACTGGTTTATTGTTACCTAAGTTGGTCCTGGGTCCTGCCCTAATATGTGCAGCATGTGCCTAGGTACCCAGTTTGTCTCTCCAAGATACTAACGAATGTGGAATATCTTTTATGATACATTAATCTACCTAGCTCCATCTCATTCATCCTCGGTGAAATACTGTGGAACCCATATATATTTCTCGGTACAGTGTCCTGAGTCATAGCGCTTTGTATATATCTAAACTTTTACATCCAGAGACTTGTATCCGTAATTTTTAAGCTATACAAAGTTAATTACCTACTTGTTTTGGATGGTCACTGCTACCCGAGGAACAAAATCACGATTACGCCTTTCATCATTGTATTACTAACTTAGATATTAATGGAACAAACACAAATCTTACATTCCCGACCATAATCCATCTGTTGCATACCTGATGAAAGGAAAAAAGATATTCAGAAAAAGGGAAAAATTAAAAAAAAACACAAGGAAAGACTACTACAGGAACTTTCTGAACGAGGCCTCCGATAGGTTTCAGACGGACCATAAGTGACCACGCCTGAAAAAATCGGTCTCTAGGGCCGGTTGCATTATCCTGTGCGGTCCACTTAAGCGACCATACGAAAAAATGATTTATCCCGTGCGGTCGCTTAAGTAGACCGCACGGAATATTATCGCGTGTGGTCGCTTAAATGGATCACACGCGATAATACACATTATCCCGTGCGATCCATTTAAGCGACCGCACGGGACAATATCCCGTGCGGGCCACTTAAGCGACCGCATGGGATAATTCATTTTCCCGTGCGATCGCTTAAGTGGGTCGCACGGGATGATGCCCATATTTTTTTAAACCAATTTAGAGATGTAAGGTTTTAATCCATCTAATTCTTGGATATGGGATAGAATCAAATAGAAAAAATAATTTTTTTCACAACACAAGTGACAATATAACTTCATATGTTGTCATATTGAGTTAATGTTAATGTTATATACAAATTGAGATGTATACAAGTTCATAACTTCTTATAAGATATATAAATTTAAAACTTAGAGTTCATTTAGCTAAAATTATAACAAAGTGGCTCCATTGCATATATAATGCAGTTTATGCGTGTGTAACAACTTTTTGCGTGCATTGTTTCCGTTTCGTCATCTAACTTGGAGTCGATTTTTGAAATGGCCATAACTTTCGCATACGGACTCCGATCGAGACATTCCATATATGAAAATCGATGAGAAAAAATTTTTGAATGCGTTCGTCTGCCGCTTTGTTGCGTTCGGCGATTTTATTTTCCCTAAAAACGGCTCAGAAGGTTGCCTTTTTAGCCTGAAAGCACTTTTTCGATTCTGAGCGTGTCTTCGAATTTTTCACGGTCCACGTCTTTTGCTTGTTTAGGCTCAAATTTTCTGTGGTTACCTCTCGTGTGCTCCTAAGTCAAGAAAAATATTTAAAAAATAAAAAGAAAAAAGTCAAATTTTCCCTGTCTTGGTCAACAGTAGATGAAAAGGAAAAATAGAGAGGGGCAAAGAAGGAACAATATATCTAGAGAAGCACATAGTTTAGGATTGCAATATAAACTCAAGCTTCAAAAGGAATATGTTAATTATATATGAGTTATCATGTTAATCATAGCTTCTTATAAGATATATAAACTTTGAAATTTAAAGTTCATTTAGATGAAACAGAGGTGTAACCATTTATAAATAACAAATAGTCTCACTTGATCAAAACTGATTGAATTTTTTATGATAGTGTTATGGAACAAAAATAAATTTTCATGTCGATTTATAGAATTTTCTGACCAAATTTAGATTTATTATAATTTTTTTAGTCAATTGTAAGGTTATAGATTATCGCGTGCGGGCGGCTTAAGTGCCTGCACGGAAAGATAGTTTTTCCGTACGGGCCGCTTAAGCTGCTCGCACGGAATGATAATCTTTTCGTGCGGGCCATTAAGCTGTTCGCACGAAATGATAATCTTTTCGTGCAGGCCATTAAGCCACCCGCACGGAATGATAATCTTTCCGTGCGGGCCATTAAGCCACCCGCACGTGATGATCACCACTGCCTATATAGGTGCACGCGGGCTCCGAAATTTTCTAACTCCCGATGAAATTTTCTAGCACGGTCCTCTGCCGGCTGCCTCCTCCGCTGGCCACCTCCTCCTCTGGTGCCTCCACCGACCGTGGCCACCTCCACCAACCGCAGCCTCCTCCTCCACCGCCGCCTCCACCTAACGTGGCCGCCTCCTTCACCGACCGCGGCCACCTCCTCCACCAACCACGGCCGCCTCCTCCTCCACCTCCTCCGACCGCGGTTGCCTCCTCCTCCGCCTCCTCCGACCGTGGCCGCCTCCTCCTCCTCCGCCACCACCACCGCCTCCTCCTCCTCCTCCGTCGCCTCCGACCGCGGCCGCTTCCTCCTCCTCCGCCGCCATCACCGCCGCCTCCTCCTCCTACGTCACCTCCGACCACGGCCGCCTCTTCCTCCTCCGCCACCACCACCGCCGCCTCCTCCTCCTCCGCCACCGCAGCCTTCGACCGCGGCCGCCTCCTCCTCCACCGCCACCACCGCCGCCTCCTCCACCGCCACCTCCTCCGACCGCGGCCGTCTCCTCCACTACGGCTCCACCATCGTCGGAAGCACAATTTATTGTAAAATAAAATTTATTATAAAATTGTACATGTAAATTTATGGTAAAATTGTGATGATGTGAAATTATTTTTGTGCAATTTGTGATGTGATATTAGTTATCGATTTAATTCAATAATTTAATAATTCAATATGTAATATATGACAGATGTATCTTCTCATGCGGGCTAATTAATTCGTCCGCATGGGAAGATCTATTATCCCGTGCGGACAGCTTAAGTGGCCCGCACGGGATAATAGATTTTTCCGTGCGGGCCTCTTAAGTCGTCCGTACGGAATAATCGATTTTTTCGTATGGTTAGGCCACCCACACGTGAAAATTTGATTTTTTCAGACCATCTCACGTGTGTGGGCAGGCCTTCCGTACAAAAAGATGTCTTTTAACCCACACACAAAAATTAATTCTCTAATAGCGAGAGTCAAAGAAATCCCAACTCCATTTGCATCCAGCAAAACCTTTAGATGATTTCTCCTAGATGTGTACCAGCGGCACAACCAGTTGCTGGCGGAGGAATCCACGTCCCTATAGTTGACCACGAGCAAGATCAACAAGGTAATCACTATTACAGAGAATCACATTGGTGCCGCTCTGAAATCAACCATAGATACTAAATTTTCTAACCGGCATCTAGCTAGAGGGATTGATGACTTTGATCATCGATATGGGTTAGGTATCGGTTAACATGCCACTGTTTATATGGATGAAGGTTTTTTTAAATAACCAGCATCTTCTATAAGTAACGTATATATCTGTCGGTTGTCGACTGACCTAAACACGTGACAAATACTTACTGATTTATAATAAAAATCGACATCTATTAACATAAAAAAAATAAATGATAAGACCTACCAATTTTACATATAAATCATATAATCACAAATTTTCAATCAATCTACGTTCATTTATCAACATACCCACGATATGATAGCCACATTCATATTCATACACGCAAAAATTCAGTGTGACCTGTCGGTTGATTAATTTGTGATTCGCATTCAAGATATGCAAAGTGCACAGGATCTCAACATAGCCGATCCGCTGACAAAACCTCTCCCTCAGCCGAAGCATGAGGCGCACACAAGAGCAATGGGTATTAGATACTTACATGATTGACTCTAGTGCAAGTGGGAGATTGTTAGTGATATGCCCTAGAGGCAACATGGAGATGTTGGATATCATTGTTAATATTTATGCATAAATAAATAAAGTGTTATTTAGTTTCATGAAATAGACATCTTGTATTGATCAATAAGTACGTGACTTATTTATAAGACTCTATATGTATGAATCTATTTCTAAATGATCCCTGATCATATATCATATTAATAAAACTAATATGATTCTAAGATCGACATGTTTATTGATTGATGATCATGTCTCATAGATCATGGGTATGGAGATACCAAATCAATAAACATGGACACATGTGTTGGAGAACACATTGTTGGATAGACGCACCATGAGACACTACAGTAATTAATGTGTCATTAGTTGGTCTCAGGTAGTGTTGATACAAAGTCCATAGACCTGAGATCACCATGGATTCCAACATGTGTAGTAGCCTACTTTGGAACTACCAAACGCTATTTCATAACTGGGTAGTTATAAAAGTAGTTTTCGAGTTTGCTATGAAACATGGAGTAGGATGTGAGTGATCAAGATGAAATTTGTCCCTCCTTTGGAGAGATATCTCTCGGCCCCTCGATGTAATGGATTATGGAAATGCATGCTAAGTTGATTGAGGAGTCAATCAACAGACTGATAATCCAATACGGTTTGAGTGAAAGGTTAAGCTATTGAAGGGATGACACACATCTTGCCTATAGCTTAATTGGTATCGTGAGACAAAGGGATTTGTGTACATATTACAGGTTCAGAGCCGATATTATATTCTTGTATGCTATGGTGTCAATATGTGCTGCTAGGCGCCGCTGTTGACAGGTCGGCTGAATTGGACTCGAGCCGACGGTCGGCTGAGTTGGACTATAGCCGAAACCGAGTATACCTGAACCTACAGGGTCGCACGCTTAAGGGGATAAGAACAGGCATTCGAGTTGGACTCGGATACGGCTCGATCGGATAGGGATCCGATCGGATAGAGTCCTATGGGCTTACGAAGTCCGGCCGGCCAACTCTATGAGATTCGGATAGGATCCGATTCAAAAATAGAGTCTCGATGGGCCTCTAGGCCCAACCGGCAACTCTATATAAAGGGCTGAGGGGTGGAGAGCTATGGTAGCGCAATTGAACCGAATCAATCTGATTTGGCGCAACAAGTCAGCGAGATCAATCTCCACGGAAACCCTCCCACCTTCGAGCCAAAACCCTAGCATTGCATCGCGTGCTAGCACACGGGTGTTAGGCGTTCTGTTCCCGGACGTGTGGATACCGGTAGAGGCGCTGCTACGTTGCGGCGCTGTTGATCGGCTACGAATCGGTTGCGGTCGAGCGCATTGAAGCGAGGCGTGAGAACGCGGTCGGACGACTCGGATCGGCTGCGGCATCAGCGAATCGGCTGATTGACAAATCGGTTGTCCCCGGGAATCGACTGTCGGCAAATCGGCTGTCATCGGCCAGCACTGTTCCAGATCGGATAGCCCTGATTGGCTAGTCTGCTGCACTCTACTCCAATCGATAACAATCTATCGGTCCTTACTTGCAAGTGTTCCTGGTTTGCGCGGTAGAAACGTTTTTTTTCGGCTAGCGTAGCCTCCGCGTAACCCTTCAGGATGCATGGATGAGAAGGAGGATGTGCTCACCCGCCTCCACCACTGCCTCCGCGCCGCCGCACCGAGCCTCGGCCGGCCGTCGCCTAGCCTTGCCTCCACATAGTGCCACCGTCGCCGGGGTGGGGCCATCGCCATTGGGGTGGGGACCCTCGCCTCGCCTGGATGCACCGTCGTGCCTCACCTCCGCACCACATGGCCATGTGGGTCATCGTACACTGCCCACAAGCCGCCTCCTTGTGGCCGGGATTGAGAGAGATGAGGGAGTGGCCGACCGGTTATATATATTACGGAGATAGGTGCCGGTTCTATAATAGAATCAGAACCTTTTGACCCCTATAGTAAAGTGGAGTTTTTGAGTCCTCCACCATGATATTGAACTTGGAATAATCCCTATCATCGGCATAAGCCCTCTCCCCGTCGGCGCATCATCTGATATAGATCAGCTTCATCGTGATCAATGCATGTTTGTGTATTTCTGTAGTAGTGAATCCTTTATCATTGTTTCTGCCTTGAGCTCGGGCGACTGATTTGGCTTAGGCTAATCACATGACGTTCAATCGTCAGGCCAGGCGAGGGAAGGTGGTGTCAGTGTAGCAACCAAACAAGACCTACACTGGACTTAGGCCAGGCAACTTCTTCTCAGGATAGAACCAAACAAGCTCCAAGTTCCTAGTATTTGATATGTTTCTCCTAGTTCCGCTCCTGTCCTTATAGTTTCTCCTAGTATTTTATATGTCCCTATGAGAACATGATTAATGTATTACACTAACTTCCCAAAGACAATGTTCTTTTGATGGTTGTTATGGCATGCCACCATCTTTTAAGTTATGCTTCCTTTCTAATTATTGACCATCATAGGACTAAAACTAACAAGATTAGTTTTTTGAAACCCCATCGGTGTGTACTTGTATTAAGAAAGGGGGAAACACAATAGCTTTAGGGGCTATGAGTTACATGAAAGAGAAAGAGGAGGGGATCAACTTCGGGATGTCCAACATGCCCGAGTTTACAGTTGCTTTGTTACATATTTTCGGTAGTGCCACCTTGTTTGTTTGGCATCAGGGAATCGATGCCTTTTGCTTCACCCGCAGCTAGAACCAGATCTCATCCGTCACCCGATCTATGATCCATTGCAGCGGCAACTTCTCGTTTCTGAATACTCAGTCATTCCTCTCCCTCCATATTTCACAGGATACTAGGGTGAGAATTGACTTGGCACCCGCTCTTTTTTTCCTTTGTGGTTGATTTGGCGCTTTGGCTCCACCATTCCTCAAGGACGCCGTGGCAAACCAATTTTGTGGTTTTAGCTGTGGGAGATGGATTCGAGTTGCCACCGCATCCCAGACTTTCCTCGTTGCGGGCATTCATTGAAGAGGTGGTGTGTCATTTCGAGGTTCCTCCAGTAAAACTAGCAGAAATAGTTGTTGGACCATTCTCTTTGTTGGAGCCTATTTGCCGTCCAGATCTTGTTTTGTAGTAGAAGCCAAGCGAAGAACTTGCATTTTGCCGACGCCAAACACTTCCACACCATGCTCACCGTGGTTGAGGGGACTCCGCCAAGGAATTGCATCTGGTACACCGATTTGGCTGGTTATTCACCTGACTCTATCCATTTCCAGCGGATGTTGTCCTCAGTCCCTTGCGTTAGCATGATGTTTGCAGTCCACATGCATTCAAACACTTGGAAGAATTCTACGACAAGCATTATGGACATGTCATGTCTAATGTCGTAGATCCATTTATCACTTTCTAGGGCCTATATGATTGTCTGTTTCTTCCTTCTTGAGTGCTTGTATAAGTTTGGGGTGATTGTTCTGGGGGGGTGCTAGAAGTCCAGGTTAATTCCCAGAAGAGTGCCTTTCTGCCGTCCCCCACAAGAACTTCAGTAGAGGCGGCAAATAGTCCCTTATCCTGTTCGTCACAGGGTGTGAGCATGCCTGTCCATGATTTGTTTGGGCTGATCCATTCATACCATAGCCAGCGTAGCTAGAGTGCACGTCCTATTTTTTGTAGGTCAGAGACTCCGGGTCCACCGTACTTGAGCGGCCTACAGACTCTCCTCCAATTCATTTTGCATTTGCCTCCATGAATCTTGTTGCCTCCGTCCCAGAGGAATTTTCTCCTCGCTTTGTCAATTTCCTGGATAAGTTGCTTGGGGATCTTGAGTGTTGTCATGATGTCGATCAACATTGAACTAAGGATTGCTATGACCAGTTCTCTCCTTCACCCTGTTGAGAGTAATTTTTTTCTTCCAACCAGCAAGCCTTGCCTTAATCCTGTCTAAAAGGTACTGCAGGTAGACCTTTCTAAGTTTGTGGACCATGAGGGGCATTCCAAGGTAGTTCATGGGGAAGTTAGTTCTTGGCCCAGTGAAACTATGTAGTACCGCGTCCAAATTGGTCGTGTCGCAGCTTATCGGAACCACTCAGCTTTTGCCTAGGTTTACTTGTAGGCCTGAGGCGCCTCCAAAGTGATGTAGGATCATGATTAGGTTGTCCATGTCTGGCCTTGTCAGTTTGATGAAGATTGCTGCATCGTCCGCATACAAAGAGCATCTAAACCTTGCGGATCTGTCGTCTAGCTTGCTTAGGAGGCCTTCCTCCGTTGCGACTTCTAGCAGTCTGTGTAGAAGGTCCATTGCTAGGATGAAGAGGTAGGGTGATAGTGGATCGCCCTGACGGAGTCCTCGATGGTGATTTATTATCTCTTCCTAGATTCCATTCAGGGATTCTCTTGATGAGGAGGTTGATAGGATGAGGGTTACCCAATCCCGCCACTTGGTACTGAACCCCATCTTCTTTAGGAGGGAAAGTAGGTATTCCCACGAGACCGAGTCAAAGGCCTTTGCAATGTCGGTTTTGAAGAAGAGTGTAGGTTTATTTGTTTCGTGCATCTTTCGTGCTAGGTTGCTGACGTAGAGAAAGTTGTCCTGTATACAATGTTTTTTTATGAATGCACTTTGGGATTGTGATATTACGGCATTAATCTGTCTGGATAGCCGGATTGTGAGGATCTTGGTGAGTAGTTTTGCTAGGGAGTGGATCAAACTAATAGGGTGGAAGTCTCCTAGCGTGCATGCGTCTGTCTCGTTTGGGATTAGGATTAGAATTGCTCTGTTTATTGTTCCAAAATTTCTACCTGAAAGCGAGTGGAAACTAGCCAGCAAATCCATAATGTCAGACTTGATTATCTCCCAACATGTCTTGAAGAAGACCCCTGTGAAGCTGGTCGCCTATGTTTTGCTTGGTAGAGATGACCCAGATACCATTCTTCTATTGACAATATAGTACATCACCAGTATCACCGTGTCAATGATAGCAATGCATGAGTCCTCTCTATCATTTTTCTGTTCTCCTTTCTTGTACATCGATCTTTCTTGCATGCCCTCAATGGTGATGAACTGTAATTGTGTTGTGACGGTTGCATACTCATCTTCAATTTTGCCAGTAATTAATGTAGTGAACATTTATCGTTTAATCTGTCTATATAGGTTGGCGGATCAATCAAGACCTTGTTGTGGAGTTTACTTGATCTAAACCAAGCAACAGGATCCTCGATGTAGGTGATTGTTGTCCCTTGCCATAATGATCATCCTCCATCTATATCTTTTTTTATGGTGGTTGTGGAAAACAAGTTCAAGTACACGTTCGATCTAACCAGATAATGTTCCGACTCAAATCGACCAACAGTAATGTAGTCTGGCATCTCAAGGAGGCCCTCTCATAGATATAGACCACATGTGAAGCTACTACATAACAAAAATGGCTGATGAAACATCCCAGCTAGAGTTTCGAGCTCAACTGTTGCATGAGAGGCTTCACATCCTCGTCCCTACAGTACACACAGGCCAACATGTATCCAAGACTGTATACTACCATCATCTGCATATGATGGTACAACCAATAGGCTCCAAATTAAGCACATAGCTCCATCTCCATCGCTTGCAAGCACGTAGACATGCATCAGAAAGAAATTAAGCTAGGTGACGCATCACTCACTCGATCGAACGATTGATGGCTCACTGCCATCTACCACAATGAATCTAGCCAGAGCTTAACTAGAGCCACTCACCCATCCATCCATGGTGTCCACATCTCTGTCTACTTCTCTATAGTACATACACATAGTGGTATATAGATAGATGGATAGATCATTGATGATGTGACAGTACTTTCTCCGATTCTATAATTTGATATTTTGAACAATGATGCAGTCTATAAATATATCTTTGATTATAATATATAAGATAAATATTTAATTTTATTAACATATTTTTAAAGACTAATCTATATATCTTCAAACTAAATATTTTATAAATATTTTATAAGTTATTGATAGTCAAAGTTAACCTCACAATTCTATCAAAACCGTTAATAATTATGAGCAGGGACGGATTTGGTTGTGGGGCTGGGGGCTTTAGTCCCTCCTACCCCCGTCGGAGCAGTGGAGCTCCCTTAGCTTCATCAATTTTTAGGAAAGCCCCCTAACCCGTCGGAGCAGTGGAGCTCCCTTAGCTTCATCAATTTTTAGGTTCATATGTTCTAGCAGCACGAGAGGAATGACAGTTACATAGGGAGACGGAGGTCATCATCTTTTAACGGTGTAACATCCTGAAAATCGAAGGAGTAGAATTCGGAACGTGAAAATCGGAACTCGCAAAAACTTTTGGAGATTTGCAAAAGATTCTTGAAAGAGGATATATTTTGGTTTAAACCCTAACTGGTGGAAGAAAAATAATAAATATTTGGATTTGGATGATAAAAATATTTTGAAAAGGAAATATGAAATTAGAAATTAATCAAGGACCCTAATTTGGTAATTTTAAAAGAAGAAATAAAAATATGAAAAATATATTTTGAAAAATAAAAAGTGGGGGAAAAGTTTGAAAATATAATTTCAAAATTATTTTGGGAATATTAGAATTTATTTCGAATTTTTAGGGTGAAAGGAAATGGAAATGGAAAATAGGAATTTGAAATCGGGAAAAAGCAAAAGCGCACTGTTCATGCGTATGCGAGTGTTCGACGACGTCCCCGCCCGCGCGCGCGCCATCACGCGTCGCCGCGCGCACGTCGCTGCGTCACCACGTCCTCGCACAACCGCCGCGCCGTGCACCGCATCAGCCACGCACCCGCGCCATGCCGCGTCACGCCGTCGCGTCGCGGGTTCGCCGTACGCGCGGCGCATGTGCTCACTCGCCTCGCCGTACCACGGCGCGCGCCGAGAGTCAATGCCGTCGCTCGTGGCCGCGTCGGTCCACGCCGCGCCGTACCACCGTGACATCCCGCTTGTGCCGTAACCATGCCCACCGTGCGTCGGCCTCACCCTCCCCTACTCGCGCGTCACCCTAGCTCGCTACCATGGCCGCCGAGTTCGAGCTCGCGTGGTCAACTATATATAGCACTCCTCGGCCGAAACTCACAACACAAAAATTGTGCCACACCTGTCTCATCTAGCTCCTCACCAATTTTCCCCAAAATCCGTTCATCGTAGCGCTAGAATTTCGCAAGAGATCGGAGCACGGGTCGAAAGAACCCTAACTCGGCCGCCGGTGCAAACCTCAAAATTCGTCGCCCTCGTTGATTTCCTCCGGAATTGAAGGTACGTCCACGATCTACGTGCTCCAAGCTATATTTCCCTAAGTCTCCCGAGCCAATTAGCCGCCGGAAATCGCCGACGACGAGCGCCGCCGAACCCTCTGTTTTGGCCGCCGCCGTGCGCACGTCGCCATGCCACCACCGCCCTTTCCGGCCAAGCCGACCCCTAGCTAGCACCCCTGTGTTCCGTAGATCCTCTAGGACCCCTTGGTTCGGCCGCATTGTCACCGGAGTGCCGCGCACCGTGTGCGCCTTCGCCGCCAGAGCCCTCTCGTTTGGGCCGCCGCCCGTCGTCGCGACCGATCCGCCGCCTCCCTAGCCCAACCGCGCCTCAAAACGGACTCCCGCGTCATGTAGATGGTGTAGGGTTAGCTAGATGCCGAGCTCCGATCCCCTCGCCGTCGTTCGGCCATGCCGCGCCGTCGGCCTCGCCGGGGAATGAAGAAGAAAGAAAAGGAAAGAAAGGGAAGAGAGAGCGAGAACGGCTCGCGGCTCGAGTGGTTTGAGTCGAGCCGAGTGAAAGGAAGGGCGCAGGTTCGATCCCCGGCTTAGGCAAAATTTTTTGAAATTTTTTTTTATTTTTCTAAGGAGATTAAAAATAAGAATAAGCTTATTAAAATCCTAGGAAAATATTTATACTCTTCTAAACTATTCTAAAACTTTATTTACAAAGATTTTGCACCTTTTAAAGGGATTTATTTATTTACTTTTAAATTTCTTTGCAAATAATTATGAAGTTATATTTGCTTAGACTTTGAACTTTTAATCTAATAAATTTCCAAAATATTTGTGTATCTTTGTGAGGCCCATTTATTCACTTAGTTTATATTCACAAATCTAGAATCTTTTCCAAGAATTTTAAACTATCTCATATAAATTCCAATCCACCCTTTTTGCGACATATACGTTCGATATTTGATTTGCTTCATAAAATCCTCCGTAATTCGATTAGGGTCGTAGGGAAGTTGGTTTGGGAGAGTTCTTTATGATTTTTCATGCTTTTGCGTTCGTTCTTATCGGATTTTAATTGGAATCTATTTTTCTTTTCCTTTTCGCTCGTATGATTAGCGACCGAGGAGGCGAACGTTAACCCCGCGGAGACCCCACTCAAGAAGCGTACGAGCAAGGCAAGTCTTCACACCCTTTGAACATATTGATCCCAATTGCGAAATGATGTTATTTTACACTCTAAACATGCATGCTTTACCATGATACCTATACTTGTTGTGCCATTCCTTGCTATTGAGCACCCTTAGAATTACTCCTTGTAACTCACGATGTGATACAACTAACCGAAGCATAACTTCGGTAACGCTTAGCCATGCTATACTTAGCTTTATGCATACTCATGACTTCATGAAAAAGCTTTGTGCTTGGGCAACTACCTTAAGGGAGGTAGTTGAGACTCGGCATGTGGAGACATGAGCGCCACATGACCATGATGAATTACATTTGATGAAAATGTGAAGTACTAAACAAATGTTTTAGACTGGGGCGGCCGGATGATTTGGGTGGATTCCGGAAAAGGCAAGTGCCGACCCTGGTCAATTAAGGACCGAGCCATGAGATAGCCGGGAAACGAGCCAGTACAACCGTACTTCTCGAATGGGTATAGACCTAGCTGATTAGATGGCCGAGCGGAGGCAGTATCCTTGCATAGATGGTTCTCTATGATGTGGTTATGGGATGAGTATGTGGCTGCGGCCTTCGTTATGAATGTGGAATTAAACTACTGTTAATTAAACTTAAAGATTGGAAATGTCTTCCCTTACCCCGGGTGCGCCAGAACTCCTCTCACCGCTAGAAAAGGACGGCTAGAGTGCATGAGGACATAAGTTCATGGAGCGGGTACGCAAAGTGAGGTTATCGAAAGGCTTTGCCGTGACCGTCTCATGTGTTGAGGCGTAGGCTCATTTGTTGGGCTGTCGCGGAGTACGGGTAAAGTGTACATCCACTTGCAGGTGTGAGTGAATCAATCTATTCGAATAGCCGTGCTCGCGGATATTGAGCATCGTGACAAGACTTTCGCTTGGCTAGACTTTGAACTTAAAAATGCTGGGATGGGTTTGCATGATGATTTAATTTGGTGGATCAACTTCTCGAGAATGCGAGAAGGGGTGGACTCCCAGAAAATCATGACGAACCGGAGGCGGGAAGCCATCCTTGGAATCACGGTGGATGGTAGACGAACCGTCGCCGGGTTAATGAACTATGAAATTAAAACTTGATTTGGCTAGACGACAGGCTTGTGAAAAGAATTGTGGCGGCTTTACGCAAAAATAACCCTAGCCATGTTCTTTGAATAACCCCGTCATATGCATCAATTCGTGTTGACTTGCCGAGTACGGTTGGTACTCACCCTTGCTATACGCACAAACCTCCGGTGATGGAGTTGAAGAGCCGGAAGATCCATATGCTTACCACCGGGAGGACGAGGGATCGACGGCGCATATTAGACTTTAGCTCCGGTCGTTGCTCGTGGCAATGGGCAAGCCGCCGCCTCTTTCCGCCGCCTTATCTAAACTCGTTTTTATGTTGTATTCGGACCATAAGGTCCTGTGGGATGAACAATGCCTTCGGGCCTATTTATGTAATAATGGTATTGTAAGACTATTCGTGCATGTGCACTTGATTATCCAAGCATTCGTGGGTACCAACTACTTGATCCAGGGAAATGGTACTATGAACACGAAAGATTCCCAACTCAAAATCGGGGGTCCACAGTAGCTGGGTATCGAGCCATGCGACCGTAGGCTAAGACCAAATGGCGCCCTACCCCTAACCAGTTGGCTAAAGGGAAATATCCCTACAGTAGGATCAGTTTTAAACTATTATTTCCGAAAATGCAAATATACCTTTTCTACATCTGTATTTTATTTATACCAAATGATTATGATAGCTCCCCTCCGCTAACCCTAAGTTGCCTGTAAAAACAGATGTCAAACCACGACGGAACTTGGGAAGTCACCGTTCCGCGGGACGAGGGGTTCGTGGTCCAACTCCAGTCCCTACTATGGTGCTTGAGATACCCAGAGCCACCCACCTATCACATCAAAAGGCATGGCTCCGAAGAGTATCCAGCCTGGGAGGCAGCTGTATCCATAGAAGCCCGTATGGGAAGCGAGACATCTTACTGCTTCCATACCCGCTACCACCGGGACCTAGCAGAAGCAGCTATTCAGGATGCAGCTCGCGAGGCCTTCCTTCGCCTTAATGCGGAACACCGTGCCGAACTCACAATGACAGAGTTCGTGCATCATCCTTACCGCGAAGAGGGCAATCCAGTCTGCACCGTGGAGGCTACCCCCTGCTGTTACAACCCGATGGTCACGCGTCTATCGCGTTGGGCAGAGACAGCAGACGACTGTTACGAGGAGGCCCTTCTCGAGATCAACGATCAGCAGTCACGCCTCAATGATCTGATCAACAGCCACCAAGGCTGCGGAGACCAGATAAGCATGCTGCAGACTCAGCTGCAGGCCAATGGTGCTCAGTACGAGCAACTCTCGGACCGCTACATGGCCCGAGGGGAGGCTCTGGTGGAGCTGGAAGAGCAGCTCAGGAAGAGCAAACAGCAGATCAACCAGCTAGAGGAACAGCTGCGCACTCGTCCTGTCTACGCTGCAGGTACTTCCACTGAGCCTGTACCATCACATCCTGCCCCTGTGCCCGACGACTATTACCATATGACTCCAGCAAGCTTTGATACTTTTCAAGCTATGATGGAGCAAGCTTTCATGTTGAGCACAGAGCCTGCACCATACCTGGTCTACCCCACTGCTGCTACATCCATGGGACCCACCCCGAGCTCCATACCGGTACCATCCGAGGGATCGGAGAGGGTAACCCCATCCGGATCTACACCGATACTGAGTCCGAGGCGAGCCCATGGAGATCAAATGGGAGTCTAGCGACACCGACTCAATGGAGGAGGAAGTTCCCCCTCGTCGCTTGACTCACACGGGAGGCCCCTCACCCGCGACGCTCGCAAGAGTACGTGGCCACCGAGTCGGAAGATTCGGCGTGACCCCGAGGCCACCACCTCCGAGCCGTGGGGACTTCGGTTTGCTTCAGCGGCAGACCACCCACTTCCGGCGCCTGGCTCTTGCGGATGGATGGAGGACTAGGCGGGAGGACCTTCCCAGCTCGGCAGCACTTCCTGTTTACCCTTAATTAGTTGATCTAGTTGGACGATATAATTGCTATCCTGGCATGAAGGACTGCGTATGTACAGTCCATGTACCCCCTTATGTAATATGTGAACCTAAGCACCGCCTTGCGACGTATTAATTCGTATGCTTATTATTATTTCACCTTGTCTGTTGATGGGAGATCATTCCAAGGAGCTTGAAGAAAAATTTCCGGTGAACTATAACTTAAACTAGTCCGCTCTCTTAATTTATCTCCCTTCTTCGATGGCACATCGTCGCAGGCGCGGCAACCAACGAAAACCCGCCGGAACCCAACCCCTCCACCCCGGCGGAGGTCATGGCATTGCAGACCCAGCTACTCCAAGCGATTGCTAACAGTCAAGGAGGTCGAGGAGGATCAAATCTGGGGGAAATCATGAGAGCTAAGCCGCCCACCTTTTCCACGGCCGAAGAACCTATGGACGCTGAAGATTGGTTAAGAGTGATAGAGAAGAAGCTAACCCTCGTCGAGTCCGAGAAGCGGATAGAGTTGTCTTCGCTACTAACCGGTTGGAGGGTCCCGCGAGTGACCGGTGGGACACCTACAAGGAGACACGAGCTGAAGACGCCGCGAACCAACATGGGAGGAATTCACGGCTGCGTTCCGTGAGAATTTCGTGCCATGCAGTGATGAGGATGAAGAAGAACGAGTTCCGCAGCTGCGTCAAGGGAACACATCAGTACAAGAATACCGAACAAGTTCACCCGACTTGCCGTTATGCCACCAGTGACACGCAGACGAGGAAGAAAAGATAGACAAATTCATTGAAGGACTAAATGACGAACCGGGGACCAATGATCGGGCGGGATCACACTAGTTTCCAAAGCCTCATCAACAAGGTCGTCCGACTTGAGCATGACCAAAAGGTGGTGGACAATAACCGCAAGAGGAGGCTCGCCATGGCTCGCCCATTTCGGGGACGCCACAACGCCCCAAAGGAACCACTTCGTCCGGATGGAAGCCAAATGTTCCGGCAACCGGACGTCCTTCCACTTCCGACCATGTCAACCGGTCGCTACACCTCGGTTCGTACGCCCACACCAACCCTAGCGCTCCGGGAAGAAGGAATGTGAGCGTTTTAATTGCGGGAATTCGGGCACTACTCCAATAGCTGTCCAAAACCGCGCAACACCCCGTACGCACCGGCGCCAATGCAACACCCGTCCGAGGAACCCCACCCTGCGGCGGGACGAGGTCCATTCGGACCCCGCTACCCAACGAGAGCGCCACCGGGTTTCGACGTGGCCAAGTGAATCATGTACGGGCAGAAGAAGCACAGGAGGACCAGAGCGTATTGATGGGTATGTTCTCTATCAACTCTACACCGTTAAAGTTTTATTCGATTACGGAGCCTCGCATTCATTCATATCTTCCCAAGTAAGCAAACAACACCACCTACACCAAGTAGCACTTAAGAGGCCTATGTTGGTACACTCACTGGGGAGACATAACCGTACCCCATGCCGCATTAACGTGCCCATACGGATTAGAGACGTGGTGTTTCTCTCAAACCTTATGGTGTTATCGCCCCAAACCATAGATGTCATACTCGGAATGGATTGGTTGACCAAAAATAATGGAATTATAGGCTGCGATCGAAGGGAAGTCACGGTATCCACCCCGTGGGATCACCGATGAGCATAAGCGTGGATCAAAACCCAAAGCTATGTGAACAAGCTGCGGGAGTGTTCACCATGCTACCTCTAGGCGGAATGCCGAGTAGTACAAGAATACCCGGACGTGTTTCCCGAGGAATTGCCGGAATGCCCCGGATCGCGACATAGAGTTTATCATCGATCTAATGCACGGCACGCCCCCATATCCAAGAGGCCTTATCGAATGCCGCCCAATGAGTTGGAGGAACTCAAGAAGCAAATAAAGGAACTACAAGAGAAGGGATTCGTTCGCCCGGCTCTTCTCCCTGGGAGCTCCGGTGCTCTTCGTCAAGAAGAAGGATGGGAGCATGAGAATGTGTGTAGACTACCGATCGCCGAACGAAGTCACTATCAAGAACAAGTACCCGCTACCTCGAATCGATGACCTATTCGATCAACTTAAGGGTGCGCAGTGTTCTCCAAGATTGATCTACGGTCAGGATACCATCGCTTGAAGATTAGAGCGGAGATATTCCTAAGACGGCATTCTCTACACGATACGGCTTATACGAGTTCACGGTGATGTCCTTTGGATTGACCAATGCCCCTGCGTACTTTATGAACCCGATGAACAAGGTATTCATGGAGTACCGGACAAATTCGTAGTGGTGTTCATCGACGATATACTTATCTACTCCAAGAACGATGAGGAACACGCGGAGCATCTACGGCGATGTTGGAAAAGCTACGAGAGCACAGGCTGTATGCCAAGTTCAGCAAATGTGAGTTCGGCTCAAGGAAGTCGCTTTTCTTGGTCACGTGGTTTCAGCCGGAGGAGTAGCGGTAGACCCCGCTAAGGTCGAAGGCGTCACGGGATGGAAGGCACCCAAGTCGGTGACGAAGTTCGGAGTTTCTTGGGCTTGGCCGGTTATTACCGACGGTTTATCGAAGGGTTTTCTACGTAGCCCGACCTATGACTCAACTTCGAAGAAGGAAAAGAAGTTTGAATGGAATGAGAAGTGCCAAAAAGCCTTCGACCAATTAAAAGAAGAGTTAACCACTGCTCCAATCTTGACCTTACCCGACAACCGGAAGGACTTCGTGATGTCTTGTGATGCATCCCGGCAAGGATTGGGGGAGTATTGATGCAGGATGGAAAGGTCGTGGCGTATGCCTCGCGACGATTACGACCCCACGAAGAGAATTATCCCACACACGACTTGGAATTAGCCGCGATTGTACACGCATTGAAGATTTGGAGGCACTATTTGATCGGGAACCACCGTGATGTGTATACCGATCACAAGAGCCTAAAATATTTCTTTACTCGCTGATCTCAATCTACGACGAGGCGATGGTGGAGTTGATCAAGGATTACGATCTAGGAATCCACTATCATCCGGCAAGGCGAATGTAGTGGCCGATGCGTGAGCCGCAAAGCCCAATGCAACCACATGAGATTGGACGGTATGGCCGCGAACTCCAAGAAGAAATGGCCGACTCAACCGCACCCGATTCCTCACGGAGAAGTGAACTCATTGGAAATCCAACCCCTACGAGAACTCAAATCGAGGAAGCCCAAACAGGGAATAAGGAAACCCAGGAAATCAAGGAACGCATGGCCGCTGGACGCGCTCAGGAGTTTTCAGTGGATGACAAGGGAATCCTGTGGTACAAGAAAAGGATCTGTGTGCCGGAACAAGGCGGTTTGAGGGGATTGATCTTAAAGGAAGCCCACGAATCGGCCTATTCGTTACACCCCGGAAGCACGAAAATGTACCAAGACTTGAAAGGAGAATATTGGTGGCCTAATATGAAGAGGGATGTAGCCGAATATGTAGCCATGTGCGATGTGTGCCAAAGGGTGAAAGCTGAGCATCAACGCCCAGCTGGCTTGCTGCAGCCACTCAAGATTCCCGAATGGAAATGGGACGAGATAGGCATGGATTTCATAGTGGGACTACCCAAAACTACGACTGGCTACGATTCCATCTGGGTAATAGTGGATCGGCTCACCAAGACTGCCAGATTTATCCCAGTGAAAACTAACTACAACAGTGCCAAGCTAGCAGAACTATATATGAGTAGGATCGTATGTCTTCACGGTGTACCAAAGAGGATCATATCGGATCGTGGTACCCAATTCACATCCCATTTTTGGAGCAAAGTCCACGAGGCACTCGGAAGTCATCTCGCTTTCGCACGCCTACCATCCACGGACCGATGGGCGCGACCGAAAGGACGAACCAAGTACTTGGAGGATATGCCGAGAGCACGTGCATTGGATTTCACCAAGGATTGGGAAAATGCTTGCCGTACGCTGAGTTCTCTTACAATAATAGCTATCAAGCCGGTTTGAAGATGTCACCAAACGAAGCTCTATTTGGTCGCCGATGTCGAACCCCATTAATGTGGTCGAAACCGGTGAACGAACCGTATTCGGGCCCGACATAACCAAGGAGGCCGAGGAAAAGGTTCGCCCGATTCGGGACCGACTACAAGCCGCTCAATCACGACGGAAGAGCTACGCGGACACTCGACGAAGGGAATTGGAATTCAAAGAGGGTGACTACGTATATCTAAAGGTCTCACCCCTACGGGAACACGGAGATTCAAAGTCAAAGGAAAACTCGCACCACGATACGTGGGCCCATTCCCGATCGGCGCTAGGAGGAGAAGTGGCCTACCAATTGAACCGCCGAGAATCTCTCGGATGTCCACCCGTATTCCACGTATCGCAGCTGAAGAAATGTCTGCGGTACACGAAGAGCAAACCCCGTTAGAAACCATCCAAGTCCACGTGATCTTACCTACCCGTAACATCCAATCAAAATACTAGACGAAGCGAGTAAAAGAAGACACGAACCAAGTCATGGCGCATGTACAAAGTACAATGGAGTAATCACACCGAAGAAGAAGCTACCGGGAGAGCGAAGAATTCCCGAGGACGGAATACCCACACCTATTCAGCAACGGTAAGAAATCTCGGGACGAGATTTATTGTTAGGGGGTAGGTTTGTAACATCCGAAAATCGAAGGAGTAGAATTCGGAACGTGAAAATCGGAACTCGCAAAAACTTTTGGAGATTTGCAAAAGATTCTTGAAAGAGGATATATTTTGGTTTAAACCCTAACTGGTGGAAGAAAAATAATAAATATTTGGATTTGGATGATAAAAATATTTTGAAAAGGAAATATGAAATTAGAAATTAATCAAGGACCCTAATTTGGTAATTTTAAAAGAAGAAATAAAAATATGAAAAATATATTTTGAAAAATAAAAAGTGGGGGAAAAAGTTTGAAAATATAATTTCAAAATTATTTTGGGAATATTAGAATTTATTTCGAATTTTTAGGGTGAAAGGAAATGGAAATGGAAAATAGGAATTTGAAATCGGGAAAAAGCAAAAGCGCCTTGTTCATGCGTATGCAGGTGTTCGACGACGTCCCCGCGCGCGCGCGCGCCACCACGCGTCGCCGCGCTGCGTCGCTGCGTCACCACGTCCTCGCACAACCGCCGCGCTGTGCACCGCATCGGCCACGCACCCGCGCCATGCCGTCGCCACGCCGCTGACGTCGCCGGGTTCGCCCGTACGCCAGCGCATGTGCTCACCGTCGCCTCGCCGTACCACGGCGCGCGCCCGAGTCAATGCCGTCGCCCGTGGCCGCGTCAGTCCACGCCGCGCCGTACCACCGTGACATCCCGCTTGTGCCTGTAACCATGCCCACCGTGCGTCGGCCTCACCCCTCCCCTCGCGCGTCACCCTAGCTCGCTACCATGGCCGCCGAGTTCGAGCTTGCGTGGTCAACTATATATAGCACTCCTCGGCCGAAACTCACAACACAAAAATTGTGCCACACTGTCTCATCTAGCTCCTCACCAATTTTCCCCAAAATCCGTTCATCGTAGCGCTAGAATTTCGCAAGAGATCGGAGCACGGGTCGAAAGAACCCTAACTCGGCCGCCGGTGCAAACCTCAAAATTCGTCGCCCTCGGTTGATTTCCTCCGGAATTGAAGGTACGTCCACGATCTACGTGCTCCAAGCTATATTTCCCCTAAGTCTCCCGAGCCAATTAGCCGCCGGAAATCGCCGACGACGAGCGCCGCCGAACCCCTCTTTTGGCGCCGCCGTGCGCACGTCGCCATGCCACCACCGCCCTTTCGGCCAAGCCGACCCCTAGCTAGCACCCCGTGTTCCGTAGATCCTCTAGGACCCCTTGGTTCGGCCGCATTGTCACCGGAGTGCCGCCGCACCGTGCGCCTCGCCGCCGAGCCCTCTGTTTTGGGCCGCCGCCCGTCGTCGCTGACCGATCCGCCGCCTCCCTAGCCCAACCGCGCCTCAAAACGGACTCCCCGCGTCATGTAGATGGTGTAGGGTTAGCTAGATGCCGAGCTCCGATCCCCCTCGCCGTCGTTCGGCCATGCCGCGCCGTCGGCCTCGCCGGGAGAATGAAGAAGAAAGAAAAGGAAAGAAAGGGAAGAGAGAGCGAGAACGGCTCGCCGGCTCGGTGGTTTGAGTCGAGCCGAGTGAAAGGAAGGGCGCGGGTTCGATCCCGGCTTAGGCAAAATTTTTTGAAATTTTTTTATTTTTCTAAGGAGATTAAAAATAAGAATAAGCTTATTAAAATCCTAGGAAAATATTTATACTCTTCTAAACTATTCTAAAACTTTATTTACAAAGATTTTGCACCTTTTAAAGGGATTTATTTATTTACTTTTAAATTTCTTTGCAAATAATTATGAAGTTATATTTGCTTAGACTTTGAACTTTTAATCTAATAAATTTCCAAAATATTTGTGTATCTTTGTGAGGCCCATTTATTCACTTAGTTTATATTCACAAATCTAGAATCTTTTCCAAGAATTTTAAACTATCTCATATAAATTCCAATCCACCTTTTTGCGACATATACGTTCGATATTTGATTTGCTTCATAAAATCCTCCGTAATTCGATTAGGGTCGTAGGGAAGTTGGTTTGGGAGAGTTCTTTATGATTTTTCATGCTTTTGCGTTCGTTCTTATCGGATTTTAATTGGAATCTATTTTTCTTTTCCTTTTCGCTCGTATGATTAGCACCGAGGAGGCGAACGTTAACCCCGCAGAGACCCCACTCAAGAAGCGTACGAGCAAGGCAAGTCTTCACACCCTTTGAACATATTGATCCCAATTGCGAAATGATGTTATTTTACACTCTAAACATGCATGCTTTACCATGATACCTATACTTGTTGTGCCATTCCTTGCTATTGAGCACCCTTAGAATTACTCCTTGTAACTCACGATGTGATACAACTAACCGAAGCATAACTTCGGTAAACTGCTTAGCCATGCTATACTTAGCTTTATGCATACTCATGACTTCATGAAAAAGCTTTGTGCTTGGGCAACTACCTTAAGGGGAGGTAGTTGAGACTCGGCATGTGGAGACATGAGCGCCACATGACCATGATGAATTACATTTGATGAAAATGTGAAGTACTAAACAAATGTTTTAGACTGGGCGGCCGGATGATTTGGGTGGATTCCGGAAAAGGCAAGTGCCGACCCTGGTCAATTAAGGACCGAGCCATGAGATAGCCGGGAAACGAGCCAGTACAACCGTACTTCTCGAATGGGTATAGACCTAGCTGATTAGATGGCCGAGCGGAGGCAGTATCCTTGCATAGATGGTTCTCTATGATGTGGTTATGGGATGAGTATGTGGCTGCGGCCTTCGTTATGAATGTGGAATTAAACTACTGTTAATTAAACTTAAAGATTGGAAATGTCTTCCCTTACCCCGGGTGCGCCAGAACTCCTCTCACTGCTAGAAAAGGACGACTAGAGTGCATGAGGACATAAGTTCATGGAGCGGGTACGCCAAAGTGAGGTTATCGAAAGGCTTTGCCGTGACTGCGTCTCATGTGTTGAGGCGTAGGCTCATTTGTTGGGCTGTCGCGGAGTACGGGTAAAGTGTACATCCACCTGCAAGTGTGAGTGAATCAATCTATTCGAATAGCCGTGCTCGCGGATATTGAGCATCGTGACAAGACTTTCGCTTGGCTAGACTTTGAACTTAAAAATCTTGGGATGGGTTTGCATGATGATTTAATTATGGTGGATCAACTTCTCGAGAATGCGAGAAGGGGTGGACTCCCCGAAAATCATGACGAACCGGAGGCGGGAAGCCATCCTTGGAATCACGGTGGATGGTAGACGAACCGTCGCCGGGTTAATGAACTATGAAATTAAAACTTGATTTGGCTAGACGACGGGCTTGTGAAAAGAATTGTGAAAACCGGCTTTACGCAAAAATAACCCTAGCCATGTTCTTTGAATAACCCCGTCATATGCATCAATTCGTGTTGACTTGCCGAGTACGGTTGGTACTCACCCTTGCTATACGCACAAACCTCCGTGATGGAGTTGAAGAGCGGAAGATCCATATGCTTACCACCGGGAGGACGAGGGGATCGACGGCGCATATTATACTTTAGCTCCGGTCGTTGCACGTGGCAATGGGCAAGCCGCCGCCTCTTTCCGCCGCCTTATCTAAACTCGTTTTTATGTTGTATTCGGACCATAAGGTCCGTGGGATGAACAATGCCTTCGGGCCTATTTATGTAATAATGGTATTGTAAGACTATTCGTGCATGTGCACTTGATTATCCGATCGCATTCGTGGGTACCAACTACTTGATCCAGGGAAATGGTACTATGAACACGAAAGATTCCCGACTCAAAATCGGGGGTCCACAAACAGGTGCACCGTCACCAACTTCAACCCTTCCTATAAAATATATCTATATTCATCACTGATTATGAGAATAGAGAGAGCACTCTGTTAGCTAGAGATAGATAGATACAAATATATATATATATATATACTAGCAATTGTGTCCGTGCGTTGCAACGGGTGAAGTCGGGACGCGACACGGATGGGGACGAGAGGGAGGGGTGCAGGCGTGACGCGGGAGCTCCGAACAGCGACGGGAGAGAGGGGCGCAGGCGCGGCGTGGATGGGGACGAGAGGGAGGGGCGCAGGCACGGCGCGGGGCGCGGCGCGGATGGAGACGGGAGGGAGGGGCGCAGGGAGGGAGAGGCGCATGATGTCTTTTTTTCCATCCAAGCCCTCCCTTTCTTTTCAGCATTGGGACTATGGGTTAATTTTATAAACACTCAAGGGGTTTTCTGCAAAATAGTCAGGCAAACAAAATTTTGGGTAGAAACACTACTTGCTTTGCTTTATAGATAGTTATAGATATATACACTGCTAGAGAACCCCACAATAGTCCCGGTTTGTAACCCCATGTTGTCCCGGTTCTCGAACCGGGACTACGAAACCAGGACAAAAGATGTCGATCTTTAATCCCGGGTAAAATAACCAGGATAAAAAAGAACCTTTAGTCCAGGTTGGTAACACCAACCGGGATTAAAGATATATATGCCCCATGATACTTGACGTTCCTTTTTTGTTTTTCTCATTGTTGTTTTGCTTCCCAAATTCACATCCCAAAATCACTCAAAATAACATCCTAGATCGGCCACCTCACAAATCCCAACTCACAAATCAAATTCATATCCCGACATCAAATTAACATCATAAGTCACACAAAACACATAAACACTCATCACAAATCACATATATCACATAAAATTCCACTAATGTACATCACAAAACTCTAAAAAATTCACAATTGCTTGCGACAGAGAGAGCTGAGAGAGGGAGAGTGCCGCCGTCGGGCGGCCGTCGCTGTCGCCGGAGAGAGGAGAGGCCGGGAGAGAGACGGATCTGGGAGGGGCCGGGACGGGAGCGCCGCCCGCCACCGGGCCAGATCTGGTGGCCGCACCGTCCCATCCGCCCACCCGCCGACGCCCCACCGCCCGCCGCCACACGGCCGCACCGCTCCGCCCCGCCGCTCGACCGCCCGCGCAAGGCCACGGCCGCATGCCCGCACAGGGCCGTGGTCGCCCGGCCGCACGCCCGCAGCCGCCGCGCCCGCCGCACGCCTCCGGCCGCACGCCCGCCATCGCCCCGGCCGTACGCCCGCCTGTCGCCCTGGCCGCCACTCCGGCCGCACGCCCACCCGCCGCTCTGGTCGGGGGGAGAGATAGAGGAGAGCGGAGGGGAGAGGGGAGAGGGAGAGAAAAAGATAAGTCTGAGGAGCTCGGTAGATCTACATGCGCGCCTTTAATTCGGGAGAGAAGAAAGGTCTGCGCGCCTCCTTGATAAGTTCGAGAATATCTTTAGTCCCGGTTGCTAAGACGAATCAGGATAAATATTAATCTTTAGTCCCGGTTGGTAACACCAACCGAGACTAAAAATTATAAAAATCTGACACGAGCAGTAGATTTTTTTTGAACCTGGACTAAAAATAAAATTTGGTCTCGGTTGATGTTATCAACCGGGATTAAAGATTTAACCGGGACTAAAAATATTCTTTTGTCTCAGTTCCTATTTAAACCGGGACTATTATGGATTTTTGCAGATCAACCAAAGATCGTTTCTCTAGTAGTGATATATGTATACACACACTAGCAAAATGCCCGTGCGTTGCAACGGGACGACGACGCAAGGAGGGAAGCAGGCAGAGGGCGAAGGTCCAGGCGGCGGCGCGGGAGCTCCGAGCGGCGCCAGGAGGGAGGGGCGCAGGCGCGGCGCGGATGGGGATGAAAGAGAGGGACGCATGAGGTCTTTTTTTCATCTAAGCCCTCCCTTTATTTTCACCATTGGGACTACGGGTTAATTTTATAAACACTCAAGGGGTTTTATGCAAAATAACCAGACGAACGAAAATTTTGGATAGAAACATTACTTGCTTTATAGATAGTTACATATATATACACATATATATACATATATATAACTTTGAAAGTAAGGGTATCTTTAACTTTGTGTACCACTGGACCTTGATTAAGAAACAGTATTAGATAGACATTTAGTCTAAGTTAATTTAATTTCACCAAATTAAGTAAAAAATATAATAAAAATAGATATTGATTTACTGATACTTTAAACCGATTAGAAATTTGGTAAAAGTTTAAAATATTTACGACTCGAATATTATAGTTAGAAAAGTATATTGATGAATAGGATAAGTTGCATGTTATCATCAACATGCATGTGAACCCTTGCATCTTCTTATAATTTACTTACCCCAGTTGACTGCGGTCAAACATCACAGCCAATGGGACCTGATGTAGCCTCTAGGACCTGTCTGTGATTTACACAAATATGATACTAAAATATAAAATCGCCAAAAGCTACAGGATGTC
Organism: Oryza australiensis; assembly: GCA_019925245.2. NCBI lineage: Eukaryota > Viridiplantae > Streptophyta > Magnoliopsida > Poales > Poaceae > Oryza > Oryza australiensis. Next base: position 4,806,052 of record JAIFGZ020000565.1, read on the forward strand.
GTCTTCCTCCCGTCCTCACGCGGAAGGTGATAGCGCTCGGCCATGCCTTCGACCGTCGGCGATAGGAGGACGTCAGGGAGGCATCCTGCCTCACAGGCACTTCTCTCCCTTGTTTGACGGTGCCGCGCTAGCTCATGCTTGTAGCGTGTGCTCGGCCGCCGCTCAGGGCAATGCACGGCGAGGTAGAAGGCGCGTGAGTCGGGCTCGCCTACTGGAGGTGAGAAAAGCGAGGCAACAATGGAGTGAGAGGTTATACGGATAGGAAATTTTATAGATTTGGACGAAAAAATGATTTGATGATCAAAAAGTTAAGATTTTTTAAGTAGTTAAGATAAGCTCTATCGTACATATAACTTGGTTTTTTTAAAATAGTCAAGTGGACTGCGGGTTAATTTTAGAAAAACTCAAGAGTATATATATAGGGGCGGGCCCAGAATTTTTAACTTGGGTATTCGAAATTGAAAAAGATATTTTTTCTAACCCAAAGTCTAATAGTTCTATAATATATAACGGCATAAGCAGCTCTTTCTAAAAAAGCCTTTAAATTAACCGTGGGAGCGTTTTTCTCTTCATGTTTCAAACCTACAAAACAACAATATGGTCCTCCAATTTAAGTACTAATCATGCTAACTCTGCTAAAATATGTGCACTGATGCAATTTATAAATACTAACTCTGCTACAAAGCTTCACAAATCAGTGAATCACAAGTTTCAAAGTTTAATTGTTCAACCATAAACCATTTGTCATTTCTGAATTCAAATAAACTAAATCCTAAATCCTAAATCAAATGAATCATCGTGGATTCAACTATGAACCAAATATTAAATTTCTAATCCAACCAATTTACTAAAATTTTACTAACCTCAAATGGGGGTTGCATAAAAATTTACTAACCTCAAATGAGGATGGGCACTGTCACTGCCACACTGGTGGTGGTGGGCGGCGTGGCTCCGCCGGCAGGTGGCGGCTTGGGATGGGACTGGTCACTGGTGGGCACTAGGCGGCACGGCTCCGGGACGCCACGTGGACGGCGTCACGACGGCCGCCGCGCGGGCGCGCGTGCCGCACCACGTGGGTGGGCGTCTCGGCGGCGGCGCCGACGCGCGCCGACGGCCGGGACGACGGGGAGCGGGGGGGCGGGGCCACGAGGATGGGTGGCGCCGCCCGCCGTCGTGTCGGGGTCCGGGAAGGCCGGCGCCGCTCCTCGCAGATCACCGGCCGTGCGCGCGCCGCCATGGAAGCCGGAAGAGGAGGAAGCTCGGGATGGATTGGGAAGGAAGGTGAGGTGGGCTAGGGTTTCATTTTTTTTACTAATTTGGTCTATTGGGCTAATGGACCGAGGAGAGAAGAGAGCAGGGGATAGGATGGTGTCATATTGCGCTAAAAAAGAAGTCTGTTTTGCATATTTTTTCACATACATATGAAATATATATTACATATATGAATTTTTTTGTCAAAAATCTTGGGTATTCAACTGAATACCCATGAATCATGGTGGTCCTACCTCACAGGCGCTTCTCTCCCTTGTTCGACGGCGCCGTGCTAGCTCACGCTTGCAGCGTGTGCTCGGCCGCTGCTCAGGGCAATGCACGGTGAGGGAGAAGGCGCGTGAGTCGGGCCCGCCTGCTGGAGGTGAGGAAAGCGAGGTAAGAATGGAGCGAGAGGTTATACGATCGGAAATTTTAAAGATTTGGACGAAAAAATGATTTGATGATCGAAAAGTTATAGATTTTTAAGTAGTTAAGATAAACTCTATCGTATGTATAACTGGGTTTTTTAAAATAGCCAGGTGGACTGCGGGTGAATTTCAAAAAAAACTCAAGAGTGTATATATATACTAGCAAATGTGCCCGTGCATTGCAATGGGTAAAGTCGGGGCGCGGCACAGATGGAGACGAGAGGGAGGGGCGTAGGCGCGGCACGGGGAGCGGCGCGGATGGAGAGAGGCGCAGGAGGTCTTTTTCATCCAAGCCCTCCCTTTCTTTTCAGCATTGGGACTGCATGTTAATTTTATAAACATTCAATCGGTTTTTTGCAAAATAGTTAGACGGACGAAAATTTCGGGTAGAAACATTACTTGATTTATATTATACTAGCAACTGTGCCCGTGCATTGCGACGGGTGAAGTCGGGGCGCGGCATGGATGGGGACGAGAGGGAGGGGCGCAGGCGCAGCGCGGGAGCTCCGAGCAGCACAGGGGGATGGGCGCAGGCGCGTCGCGGGGCGCGGCACGGATAGGGACGAACGGGAGGGGCGCAGGAGGTCTTTTTTTCATCCAAGCCCTCGCTTTCTTTTCAGCATTGGGACTGCGGATTAATTTTATAAACACTCAAGGGCTTTTCTGCAAAATAGTCAGGTGGACGAAAATTTTGGGTAGAAACACTACTTGCTTTATAGATAGTTATAGATTATAGATATAGATATAGATTATATATATCTATATCTATAACTATCTATAAAGCAAGTAGTGTTTCCACCCAAATTTTGTTTTGCCTAGCTATTTTGCAGAAAACCCCTTGAGTTTTTCAAAAATTAACCCGCAGTCTACCTGACTATTTTTCTAAAAACCCAATTAAATAAGAAAAAGAGATTATTTTGCAGAAAACCCCTTGATTATATATAAAATTAACCCGTAGTCCCAATGCTGAAAAGAAGAGAGGGCTTGGATGAAAAAAAAGACCTTATGTGTCTCTCTCTTCTGTCTCCATCCGCGTTGCGCCCTGCGCCGCGCCTGCGTCCCTCCCTCCCGTCGCCGCTCGGAGCTCCCGCGCCGCCGCCTGAACCTTCGCCCTTCGCCTGCTTCCCTCCCTACGTCGTCGTCCCGTTGCAACGCACGGACATTTTGCTAATGTGTGTGTGTATATATATATATATATATATATATATATATATATATATATATATATATATATATATATATATATATATATAATACGGAGAGCCACATGTGATGGTAGAGCCGGCCCTAGCTAGAACACACGGACACACAACTAATGCTGCCATGCATGCATGCATATGGTTCGTACTAGCTACTAAGTCTTTTAGCTTGTTTGTTGGTGATCCGATCCATAATTGCGAGCGGTGGCCGGCCGGCCAGCCGCCGCCGACGACTACCCTGGCCGGCCGTATGATTTGTTCGCCGGCCGGCGTGCATGATTGGTTGCCGGCCGGTTGGGACCTTGGCATGGTTGCCCATGCATGCATGGGCCTGGCATGATTGTGTATTGTGACTGATTTGATGGGGTGCATCTAGCTATATTCGATCGATTCATCTAGATAAGCACGATCAAAATCTGGTGATTTTGTCAATCTATGCTAATTAATGGTTGAGGTGAAATGATATTATCATGTTGGTTGATTAGGGAGGAGATAAAACACTATTTTCTTTCCGATCAAGAAAAGAAAAGTTTGAGATGAATTCTGTTACGTGTGATCGATACATGACAAAGTTTGAATAAATTTGGAGATAAATCCCCCCAATCATCGTCGAGAAAGGGCAGGAGAGGCAAAGGGGATGCCTGAAGTCTCAACTCTAAAAACCCTAAGTCATCCGATCAACTCAGACGCTGTAAGGGATATCCGTGCGTTGTCTCAGGCGAATGTCGTTGGCATCCAAAAGGGATTTTTGCTACATCAATAAAAAGCGTTGGTCACCCGTTCATGATCAAGTCAGCGCCTCTGCTTCCTCTATGGCACGAACACGAACAGAAGGAGAAAGAGAAGAAATAATAAAGGAAGAACCGCAAGCGAAAAAAAATCAACAGATCGGCTTGATGGCTTTATTCTCAGATTAGATCAATCCACATTAGCAGATATATGTGATCATGTTAGGCGAAAACTGAGATTTAAGTAAATTAAACTCCAACATATCATACAAAACTGAGATTTAAGTAAATTAAACCCCAACATATCATACCATTGTGTCCTATTTAAAGCCATTTAGTTTGATTTGGAAATGAAGATAATTAAGGTCCACATAGCTAGATCAGTTGTTTTGTCTATATGGTACGTGGTTTTGGTGAAGTGTCCGATTTTGCCATCCGTACACTGGTCGGTGCAAAACGTCTCTCCCTTTTTCCTAAGGATCGGTACGTAATAGTCCAAATGGAAGAGTCGCCAGCGCTACTGGAAAAACCATTATTGATTGAAATGGCAAAAATCAAAATAGTCCCGTTTTGAGTTGCATCCGGAACTAGAGATCATCTATAGTCCCGATTTAAAAAGTCTATGGATTTCTAGGAACATTAGTCCCGATTTGTGTCACGAACCGAGACTAAAGATCACCTCTAGTCTTGGTTCAAATGTTGTCAGAGCTTATCAGAGCGCCGGGCACCTTTAGTCCCGGTTGGTAACGCCAACCGGGACTAGAGATGCTATCTTTAGTCCCGGTTGGTGCTACTAACCAGGACTAAAGATGTCTGACAGGTTCTGACAGCCTCTGATACCATCTTTAGTCCTGGTTGGTAACACCAACCGGGACTAGAGATGCTATTTTTTTGTCCTGGTTGGTAACACCAATTGGGACAAAAATAAATGTGCTTATTTTTTAACTGAACCTAATAAAAATATATAAATTTTGCTACATGATTCAAATGGCCAAAAATTAATTTGAGGGGATCTGTAATTTCAAAGAGTGTGGTGTTGTGTGTAGGTGGGTGATTGAAGATAGAAGGAAGCTTTAATTTTGTTATTACATATCATCATATTGTTATTAACTAATGATTCTCAATATACAAAATCTTTTATAAAATTATTTTGCTGACAATATACGAATCGGAGGGATGTACAATATTGATAAGAACATTTACACCCTGGCCGTCACGTCTAGTTTATGCGCGTTTAACAAGTTTTACGCGCATGGTTCCCGTTTCGTCCTCTAACTCGGAGTCTGTTTTTAAAACGGTCATAACTTTTGTATACGGACTCCGATCGAGACGTTCTATATATGAAAATCGATAAGAAAAAATTTCGGATACGTTTGTTTGCCGCTTTGCCGCCTTCGACGATTTTATTTTGCCGAAAAAAGCCTCAGAAGATTGTCTTTTCGAGCCCAGAAGCTTTTTTCCGATTTTGAGTGTGTCTTCCGAATTTTCCACAGGCCACCTCTTTTGCTTGTTTATGCTTAAATTTTATATGGTTACCTCTCGTGTGCTCCTAAGTCCATAAAAAATATAAAAAATAAAAAGTAAAAGTAAAATTTTTCCTGTCTTACTCAACAGTAGATGAAAATAAAGAAAACCGAGGGGCAAAAGAGGAACAATATATAGAAGAGCACATTAATGTCTAGGATTATCTATATTTGATTTAATTTTAATATTATTATTTTAAACTTATATTTAATTAATTTAATTTGGCCCTATTTAATGAATTATTTAATTGTTAACCCTAGCTGGGACCAAATAAATTTGGAAAATTGTTAATGGATTATCTTTAGTCTCGGTTGGTGGCACCAATCAGGACTAAAGATGAATTAGAAATAGCGAGAAATTATCTTTAGTCCGGTTGGTGTCACCAACTGGGACTAAAGATGAATTGGAAATAGGGGAAATTATCTTTAGTCCCGGTTGGTGACAACCACCGGAACTAAAGATGAATTGGCTATATATATCCCGGCTCGCATCGTCTTCTCCACCGATCCAACACTTAGCACATTTTTCGATCTCTCTCCCTCTCCCTCTCCCTCCCTCTCTCCCTCTTCCCTCGGCAAGCAAGGAGGGAGGAAATGGCAGACGGGGAAGAGGTGGCGGCAGCTGGGCGCCATCTTCTCACCAGTGGCGAGCGGGAGCGGGAGCCGGCGGCAGCGACGAGCCGAGCAAAAAATTGATGTTGTTGTATTTTATTGTATATAGTGAATTTTGATGTATATATGTGTGAACAAATATATGGACAATTTGTTGTATACATGTTTAAATTTTGTTATTGCATTTTATTGTATTCGATTTCGATGTTGTTTGCATATATATGTGTGTTATATATTTAGACATATATATGCAAATCTATATATGTATAAATATATATATATGTGTGTAAACAGACAGCAAGCTAACAACAGGAGGAGGATTAAAAAAATAAAAAATCTTTAGTCCCGTTTGAAGCCACCAACCGGGACTAAAGATGGCGGAGCCAGCCACGTGGCGCCCTTCCGGTTGGTGGCTTCAACCGGGACTAAAGATGCATCTCTAGTCCCGGTTATTTAACTAGGACTAGAGATCGTCCTTCTCTAGTCCTGGATTCGTAGTCCCGGTTTGAAAATCGAGACTACTGAGGGTTACGAATCGGGACTAGTGTGGCTTTCTCCAGTAGGGTAGGATTAACCAATTAAACCTCGGGCTGGATCAGCTGGGATCATGCACACTATTCAATAAATATTTAATGTTTAAAATAAACTTTTAAAAACTCATCTTAAACATTATCGAGGGAGCATTAAGGTTTGGCGTCTGTGTCTATAAATATTTCCTGAGAGCACTCCCTATTTTTGTTGGGGTAGCGTAAATTTTTATTTTCAGTTCTTGTTTGTATATATTTGTAAAAGATAAATACTCATGTGTTGTAACAAGTACAAATATGTTTTCTCTCTCTCTCTCTTAGCCTTGATAATTTTCAGTCCACCATGCATCTTTGTTTAGTGGCCCAATATGTCAGCAGACGGTGGGAGTATGTGGTGGCAGATTTACCCACTTTATTAATGATCAAAATTTTAATTGATGGATGATGACAGATTCATCACTCATTAGTTTTCTAAAGAAATATAGATAATGAAATTGTTACTGCGTTGCCATCGTATAAATACTTTGACCATTAATTCCTATTTGTAAATTCAACATCATATATTTGTGCTAAATAAAATCAGAGCCAAATTATTCCCCCCTAATTATTGAGGACCTATTTTCATTCGAATAAAATAAATTAACATGAGTATCTGTTGAACTGAATTCATCAGTCAGATGGAGTCAGAACACTGGTCCGGAGATATTCTAAACCGGGCTGCTGATATATAATTGAGCATTCGTCAAAGGTAAGAGTATGTCATGTGCTCCTCTGACATGCAAGAGAGACGAAAAAAACGAGCACAAGATCACTGCAATACTAGTACGAATTGATGTGGTGGCAGCTCGAGCAAACGGGACAGTGTGTCCGAGCTCAATTATTTGTGTCATTTGACGAGTTCAAACGCGTATTCGTACTCAAATTTTCTCGAGATCCATGCACAGTTTGAATTGAATTAACGCATGCAGCCGCACAGCTTGAAAATGTCTCCCACTTTGAAAACATGGTTTGCGAATACAAGTAGAAGAAATTCTTTTTTTTGGCAAGTTCTAAGCGTTCCTAATTCATTGTTATTTATAACCATTTTGTTGTAAAAAAATCAGAGCATGGCCGGTATATATTTGACTTCGCTTGTATGAACCTGAAAATGTCCAAAGAACTATCTGAAAAGAGAAGTCCAATGTGCACACTCGAAAAGTAAAAAAGCAACGAAATAATACGATTTAATATCAAAAACTTTTCTTCTTTTTTTTTCTGATCATGGCGGTGATACATGGCCCATCCTTGATCCTGGAGCCCACGCGCTTGCCTACTTGATCATCAATTTGCCCACTTTTTCCACATAAAAATACATGCAATGCATACACCTTATCATGAGCTATACTCATAGCTAGCAAGCACACACAAACTTTGTTTATTTTTGCCAAGTGTATATTCCTCCCCTTTACCAGCTTTTTTCTCTCTTTTTATAATGCATCCCTAAATGGAGCAGCTCTATGTATATAAATGCAAATCTGCAATGGCCTTGCCTTAATTTGGGACACGTGTCACAGCATGTGCTGGATCTCAATTACTAGCTTGCAAACACTCAATGTGCATTATGCATATGTGTCAAATGTGTGTGTGTCCTACCATCACCCATCATTGGTACATTTTGCTACATGACAAGTAGTACCAGATTTATTAACTTGGTTGCACATCTTGGTGGAGTAGGTCATATGCATTTACAAGCTCTCTTTTTTTTCTGTTGATCAAATGATTGATCTAGTAGATGTGCACATTCCCTTTGGGAGTAAGAAAAATATGCTTACATTAATTATATATGTATGTATCTGTCTATCTGATCCTCTGTTATATAATCTAGCATCATTGCACAATGCTTGGAATCTACTTAATTGGTGAATCATGGGGGTTATCAAAAGAATTAAAGGGAAGGGGAGAGTTGTGCACCAGAGATTATGATTAGGGGCTAATTGAGGGGTTGTTAGTTTGTACTTATTATATTCTACAAATTGTATTATTGTACTAGATACTAAATACATGGCTCATCATTGGGAACCTTTTCATTTGAAAGAGGGTTGGCCTGCATGGTCCCCTATGAACATGTCATTTGCTTGTCAAGACTTAGGTTTGTTGGGTGAGCCTCTTTTGTGTGACAGCTTGGATGAATGTCCAAGGAAAGAATTAAGTAAATATCATGTAGAATATATAGTAGCAAGTACTCCCTTGATCCTACACCCATATGATCCTTGCACGAAAAAAAGAGGAGGGTTCAATGAAAGCAACCAAATACACAACTCTGAAGAAACTAATAATGAGAGAAAGTAGAACTGCATTATTCTTAATTTCGTGCTTTTGGTTTTTGAGGATATTGTAATAATGAGAGGAAAAAAACAAAATACACAACACTGAAGAAAGTTAAGTAGAACTGCATTATTCTTTTGTGCTTTTGGTTTTTTAGGATATTGTAATGATGAGAGAAAAATTAGACATGTTTTGCATACACCCCTCATGCCTAAGCTCAACTATCGGGATCACAAATTCAGGTGGCAGGTGCCTTTCTTCCCTGTCCAATTCAGGAACCATTCTGCTGTTGAACATGACCATACATGCAGCTCCAGATCCTCAATATTTTTTCTTGGTCTTCTTTCTCAGCAACCATAAGGACACACAGGACTGGATCCATAGCAAATAGACTAATGGCCCTACTAAGTGAAGTGAAGTTCATCACAACATTTACACTTGAAGAAAGCCATAGGTGAACTGGACTTTGTTCTCAAATGGCTACAGACAAGTGGTTGGGATGGCAATTTTCAGAAACCAGATTTGATATGCCTAAAGTACTGTCCAAATCTGATCCAGTGGATTAGGGTATCACAATGATGCAACACTGCCAGCTGCCCAGCTTCAGCCTAAAAGGCTACCCCAGGGTAACAGTAAATTAACCAACATTTGGATCATCTAAGTTCCAACAGGATGTCTTGAGCCTTCCTCTAAAATCAAATCACCGCAAGTTACGGTCAATAGTTCTGAAAGTAGCGCATCTAATTACAGCAAAGATATGGTATTACCGTATTATATTACAACCAAACAAGCCCACTCCAATAAAACATTATACTACATACGTTCCAAAATATAACATTTTTGCAGGTTTTAAAATGTATCCGGAGATTGGAAAACGCACATAAATGTTTATATTTTGGAATAGAGGGAGTAGATTAGTACACAGGCATGACATATGGGAAGAGAATAGAGAGCAATGCATTTCATCTTTCAATCAGCACACAACCTTCCCTGATTTCAGCTGTCAGTTTTCTATCTGATACCATTTCTAAGCTGGCACAACTTAAAGATCAAATAGCAGAGTGCTAAGTATCTCTCGGACTTAAATTGGCTACTAATCTAAATAATTTGAAGCTAATTAATGAGTACAAGGATTAGTGAAGCCAGGCTGAATGGAAGTCGAGCAGTTAACTGGTTCAGACTGAAGAAGGGGGAGGAATGTCCTCCACGATCCCTTTACCATCCGCGGTGTTGTAATAGAAGAAATTCTTGATCGGATCACCCTTACCAGATATTGACTTAATCACCTCCTGTTAGGCAAAAACAGAGTGCAAAACAATGAGCACTATGCATAAAAAAAAATTCTGTTTGGAATGGAACAAAATTAAGTTCCTGCTGCTTTTAAAGATTAACATTTGACAAAGTACACAATACTTTTCTTGGCAAAAAAAAGAATACTACTACTTTTGGACTCCTTTCAGACATCACTTTGAGTCGAGGCTGCTAAATAATTCAGAAAATTTTGCATTGCTACAGAATGTTCAAATCTTTCTCGTGCTAGTTCTTTCATTGTGTATAATTCCTTGAACAATCAATACAAAATCCGTATTCCACCAAAAGGCTGTAGATATAATTTTGACACCTTCAAAGGTGTCCATTGAGAGTACCGATCCAATTCAATGTGTAACTATCACCTAATCGTGGAAACACAAAATCCAAGTATGCATCTTGGGCCCCTGGACTGAGAACTACACATTCATGCTCCCAAAATTGTACGGCTGAGGGAATCATAACTGATAATTAGAGAACACAGCACGTATGCTAGCTTTACATCAATCTTACGTAGCAAAAGAAGATAGTCAAACTTCAGCACATGTCTGGGCAAAGTGTCTGTCATGAGAATTGGGCCTGGAGGCTGAGGCCCATGACCAGGACATGGGAGGCACCCTCAGCAGGAGCTGATTATAAATTAAGTTGGGTTTCAACATGTCCGAAAAGACCCACTAGGGACCTTAATATGTAGTTCTTAAGTTCACGGACCCAAGTAATGTGGTTTATGTGAATTACTGGAGGAGTAAAATGTTGATGCATAGTATTTGTTGAGTTCTTTTGGGGGGAAATGGTTTATTGTGAAGTCAGTAATTTAATTCAATTTCCATGATTGCCATCTAGTTCAACCATATATACTCAATTTTCACATTCATGTAATGGAACATTGGTACCTACCTGACCAAGAATGCCGCCGAGGATTGCACATACAGGAGGATGTTGCTTCTTTCCAGCTGCTAGCAGCCGTTCCAGGAGAGCAGTAGGAATTTGAGACTCACTTAAAGACTGCAGTTTATTTACCACACCATGTAAAAATCTAAAGGAACATGATTGAAATTAAGGAACATAAAAACTTATATACCATTTTATAACACATGTCCTTCCTCAGAGCCAAAACTGCAGGTAGATCAGAAAGTGATGCCTCACAAGCACTGCGTCCTTCAGATGTTTCATAGTTCTCCAGTACTGCAAAAGGACATTTCAAGAGGACATATGGGCGGGGGCAGGAAAAAACAAGTTAGAAAGCTGGCTAATTTGAATTTTCAGTAAAACTGCACTAATGAATCTTCAACAGTGCTGTAAAAGTCTGAAAGCATCACCTCTCATGGCAAAGTATAGTTTAGTTGTTTTTCTTGGTAAATTCTTCCAGGGTATGGAGATAGCTTCCTGTATAAAGGATCATTTCCAATGATAAATAAACTGTAAAATTTCCAAACTGAAGCATCCATAATGGTGATATATGGTGGCATATGGCAACAAATTGAACAAATATTTAACTGATGACACACATAAAGAAAGCTAAAAAGTTAAGGCCAACATGCTACACCTTAGTGCCGGCCAAACGGGCGGCCCGGCATGGCCCGGCACGGGCACGGCCGAGGCACGGCCCGTCACGGCATGGCCCGTTAGGCACGGCCACTGTAACGGGCCGTGCCGTGCCGGCCCGCGTGCCCCGCCCCCGGCCCAAGCACGGCCCACGGGAGGTCGGGCCGTGCCCGTGCCGGCACGAATATGGCCCGTGGGCCGTGGCCGAGCCCACGGGCCCACAAGGCACGGCCAGAATAAAAAAATATATAAAAATATGAAAAGAATAGAAAAAATAAGCAACCCTATTATTTCTATAGATAAAAATTAAAATTGTAAATAAAGGATAAAAAATGAAATAATGATATATTTGTCACGTTGAAAATATGAAAAAATAATCTATTCTACATCTATTCTTCCCCGCCCGCCACGTGTCGTCCCGTCGTTGGCCGTCCGCCGCTGTCGTGCCGTGCCGGCCGTGGGCCGTGCGTGCCCGGCCAGACGGAACAGGTGGTCGTGCCGTGCCGTGCCTGGCCGCGCGGTGCGGCCGCAGCCGTGCACGGCCCGCTCCATCGTCCGTCGGCGCACGGCCCATCACGAGCCGGGCCGGGCCGATGCACAGTGTCGTCATGCCCGGGCCGGCACGCCTCGGCCCGGCCCACTTGGCCACCACTACTACACCTACACTGCTCCATTCTTCTAGGGATGTATGCAAAATGAACAAACCAGAAAGCATCAGCACATTGTCTAGTGTAGATTTGAACTCTTCCAAAATTATTCCCAAAACACCTATAACCCAGAAAAGGGGATTTCTGTGGACTAATTTAATTACCACAGGAAATAAAGACATCCAATAGTAAGATAGGTGGGTGTGGCTGGGCTACACCAGCATAAATAAGGGTATCATTCTATGCCTTGAAAAGAGGACTTAGCGATAGTGTTGCTGTGCTCTACATCAATCTTCTCTAGATGTATATAGCATTCAAGTCTTATGAGATTGCCAATCATACTTAGCTTTGTCTACTCCTTAAAAGGAGTTGTTGGTGATGATGTTGGTATGCTACACTGATCTCTGTCGATGTATCTATGTAAAATAAGAGTCCTTTTTAGGATTTGCTTAACTGCAAATTGACATGTATATATGTAGATTGTCGGCTGATATGGTTTTACTTTGTTTTAGGTTGAGGATGGCTATTCTTAGTATTGTAAAAATATAATATATGATACACATTTATTTGAATAAATAAGCGCTCTGGCATTCTGCTAGTTAAAACAGAAAAAACAGCAGGGTAAGCATTTTGTCTATATTTTTTTTCTTTGGTCTTACGGAAAATCATTTTTTCACCAGAGGAAAACATAAGTTTACTATTATTAAAACATGAAAACATCCAGGTTAAATTGCTTTCATGTACCAATATACCTTGTAAGCTTGTATAAGGTGCATCATAAATATTCCACAGCTACATTTATGGCAGCCAAGAAAGAATAAACAGGGGCAATACAAAACATGAAATATTAAATGAAAGATGTTATCCCAAGTTGGATCAGCTTCCTCTCAAAAAAAAAAAACTTAGATCAACTTAATAGTCATTCATAAACTTAAGTCATTTACCTGAAGACTTGGATATGTCAACTCCTTTGGTTTGGGTTCACTTCCAACCTTCTGAGAAAAGAAAACAAAACACATACCCCTTCAAAAAAATATTCAGGGCCGAAACAACTGAACAAAGAAAAAAAAACCTGAAACTTTGTAGCAATCATTGATTTCCAAAGCATAAGAGCTTATCTAGCCATAGAGATTGAACCAAAACTAGCATTGCAAGATGAACCCTTGGTACAAAATTTTATATGCTAGAAAGTGCCATATTACAAAAATTTTTAAGCACCATAACTAAGTACCCTTTCTTTGTATCTCCATTTCAATGATAGAGAAAAGGAATAGACACAATAACTTGGTTAAAACCAGTGAGAGAGCAGATTAGTACACTATACATTTTATTACAAAAAAAAACTTGTAGCTTTGCAATTCTCATCCTTAATGGCACATTCATCAGGCTAAGTACATCAGATTTAATATGTTAACATGAACAGTCTGACAGAATGACAGCAATTAAACACAACATAGGAAAAAAATGAGTGCCTCTACAGTACATGAAGAGAAGTACTGACAAGTAATAGCACACGAACTACATGCGTGTACACAGGAAGGAATATTGAAAGAAGTATATGACAAACATTATGGAGAAAATAAACCAATTCAAGGCATCTGCGCAGGCATGCTTAGTGCTTACAGATGTATATGTAGACTGCTGAAAAAACAATTGAACTGAGAAATCAACAAAACATATAACATGTCATATATGTGCATACCTGAACATAGCTATGGTTCTGCAAATCAACAAATATTTCACCACAGGAATCCTTGCACTCAATGGTGTAGAATGCAATACGCTTGCTTGTCTTCCGGCAGTTGCTGTTAATTAACATCTAAAGCAGTACAACACATGCAGAAATGTTGTAACAACTGAGCACAACAAAGAAAGAAATTTGTTGCAGAATTTTAGTTTAAAAGACGCTGAGTGACTTGGAACTTGCAATAGGATGAAGAACTAAACGGGAGAGAGTACACACCTTTGTTTTAATAGATGCGCAGCTAACTACAATTATGTCAAACTTGTCAAGGAATTCTCCATCAATTAATGATGGATCACCTAAAGGAAATAACAGAAACAGTAAGAAATTATTTTTTTAGGATATGCTGTGAAGAGTTGAAGAATCATAGTCACTGTTATGGCCAGGAATATATCAGAATTCTCTCAGTAACATATATGTTGATTTATTGATACAGTGATGCACTGTAGTAACATGTGGCTGTTCCTAAAATGAAAGAATTTCTTACAAGAACTTTCCTTGTCAAAGTGCAGCTATAAGTGGACGATTACAAATTGAAATAGGATCTCTTCTTAACATTTGATTCAAAGACTAACCATTAGGAAGAGAGCAATTCAAGAATGCAAGGCACGCCACTTTATATACTTCTAATTCTGACATCCAGACCAATGAAAAAAACTGGACTAGGCTCACCATTTTCGACAGCAACTCGGACCATTGGATTGAAATCTTTCAGGGACTCACAGCAAACCTCGGCTCGTGATCTACCACCATATATGCTCTCATCATGAGGAATTAAGAAATTTGCATTGAGATCATCCTCTGTGACTAAATGATCATCCATCAAGGATAAACTGCCAACTCCTGCTAGAACAATATTCTTGCAGAACTACAGGGTAGGAGAGAAATGTCATTTAGTGTATAAGGCTGCCTTCGATAATAAGTTAAGCTCTATTAATACATCCAGAAGAACCGAGGTACTTAAGTACTTAGATGAATATATAATATAAGTGAGTATGAATCTATAGGTGAGTCAGGATGTAGCTGCTTATGATACTCTGTGACTACAGAAATCTAGTTTCTAAGGCATATATATACTTTAACTAGTAAATAGTATAATAGCAATCACATTCTTAACAAAGCGAAGTGCATTGATCAGATAATCATGGGATTTGACTGTAAAAGAAAAAGATAAGTAGACATATATCAGAACAATGAAAGCGCATATACCAATGAAAGAATTTTTCTACAGACAACTGAGCCCTAAACGTTGAGAACTAAAAACAATTAACTTTTAACAGATGGTCCAACATGGGTCCTACAAAAAAGAGAAGAACAAGCCTAAAAAATAAATAAGAGCAACAAAGCAACAATCAAATGGCCAGAAAACTAACGCATAATTATAACGAATTAAAAGCAACAGCTAAACATGGGCAATTGGGTCCATGAAACTTGACCTATCACCCCATAACACCGTGCAACTTAATTTCAATGCTTGAATGCCCACGCGGTGTAAACTACCAACGAAACGCAACAATTGGGGAGGAAATCTTACATACCTACCTCAGTAGTAGTACCGTTCATGCCGCACACGAGCACATGAGCTTTACTTAGCCTGTTCCAAGTAGCGCAAACAAATACAACAGATGAAAGACATCAAAATCTTTGCTTCGGATGCTAACAAAAACGATGGATGATTCTCTGTTTTGCCATTAGAAAACTTTTCCCCACAAATAAGATAATTTTGACGTGCAATAAAGAATCAGGGAGCATGGGGGAATAATTTGGGGGGAAGTTACGAGAAATTCAAGGAAAGCACCAAACCAGCTCAAAAAAAAAAGAGAGGAAAATTTGATAGCTGACACAAGATACGAAAACAGCGAATATCTCTGTCTTCACTTCAAAATACAAACACTTCGGGCTCAAGTTTTTCTTTTAAAAAACAAAGAACAGCCATTCGTTTAAACATAAACCATGAAAGCCCCAAAAGATTTTTTTTTTCTTTCTTTTTGGCAAGAAACAACCTATGGTTAAAAAAAGCAACTCAACAAAATTTCTTCAACATAAGGAAGAGCGAAGAGCGAAAGTAAGAGAGAGAGAAGAGGCGCCGGCGATACCTCTTCTGGGCGTCAACGCCCCAGACGCGGATCTGGCGGTCGTAGAGCACCGTCTCCTGCGCCGTCAGCTCCTCCTCCACGCCGCCGCCGCCGCTCATCGCCACCAGCGCCCGGATGCCTAGCCTGGGACGCCGCGAATCCGATCAGCAACACAAAGGAGGAGGAGAGGAGAAGGGAGCAGCAGCAAAGCAAGGGTTTTTGGCTACTACTCCAGATGATGGCTTCACTGCTTTTTTTTTTCTGTTCGGCTGCCATTTGGGCCTTGGGCCTTGGATGAACGTCCCAGCAGGTAGCTTCGGCCCTGAGGTCATGGATTATGGGCTGATGGGCCAGGCCCTACGGTGGACGGTTTGGGCCATTAACTAAGAGTTATTTTTTAACGGAAAATAGCACGATTGGGCCTTTTTATTGAATAGAGAAGGAGAAAATACACCTCGAAGGAAATAAAAGTAAAAAAGTTACAATCTTTGCATTTGCTATAAACCAGTTAACTCGCCTAGATATTTGCACCTGCCAAACCCCATAGTCGGGCTTCTTCCTTGATTTTTCTTAGGAGTTCATTCGTTCCCACCTCCTTTTGCTTGAAAATCCTTTTGTTTCTCTCCTTCCAGATCGCTCATTCTACTAAGAGAATTAGGGATCGCAGCCCTTTCTTCGGTACTCCAATTGTGCTTATGATATTTTCCCACCACTGATGCACGGAGTGTGCTTCTCTCCATTCTGACGGGTGTAACTGTTGGTAGCCGGTTCAATTTGCGACAAGTTCCCAGATTCTTCTGGTATACCTGCAAGTATCCACTAGGTGCAACGCCGTCTCAGGTGAATCACGGCAAAGGGGGCATTGGCCATTGTTGTTCCATCCACGTGTTGCCAGACGATCGGAGGTCCACACTTTGTTTTGGACTATGAGCCATGCATGATGCTTGCATTTCGATGGCACCCAAGCTTTCCAGAACAAGTTAGTAAAGTTCGTGCTTAGCACTCCATAGCATTGTACCCGGTAGGGCTGACGAAACTATATAGCACCCGTGGTTGGTAAACTTCTAGACGAATCCATCTGGTTCTGTCCCTTAATTGAATCTCCCGCACTGCCACCCATAATATGATTAGCTGGCTTATGAGGTCCACAGACCACTGTGTGTCGGCGTCAATGTTTAGGTCCTTCAGCCAGTTATCATCCTGCTTGCCTTGGCGCAGTGTCTTGTCTCTATTCTTGGAGATGTTAAAAGCAAGCGGCATGAGGTCCCTTGGCCGTTGGCCGCCTAGCCAAGGTGATTCCCAGAATCGTGCCGTATTGCCATCCCCCGGTCTCACCTTTATTGCTGCGGCGAAGAGGGCTTTGTCCACCTCGTCACATGGCGTCTCGAAACCTACCCACGGTTTGGTTAGGTTTGTGTATTCATGCCAAAGCCATCTTAGCCGCAGGGCCCTTGTGAACTTTTCCAGCTGAAGGACACCCAGACCGCCCTGGTTCAATGGCAAACAAGTCTTTGTCCAGTTTACTTTGCATTTCCTGCCAGTGATTTAACCCGTCCCTGCCCATAAGAAACGTCTGCGCTGCTTGTCTAGTTTTTCTAGCGACCCCTTGGTGACTTTGAGAGCAGTTAGCAGATAAATCGGTTGGGCCGAGATGACTGACTTTACGAGGGTGAATCTTCCTGCCAACCCCATATTTTTACCTATCCACCCAACCATCTTTCCTGATATTTTGTCAAACACTGGCTGAAGATCCACTGCACGCATACGCCCTAGGATTAGCGGCAGGCCTAGGTACTTTAAGGGGAAGAGTGCCCTAACTGCGGGGACTCCACGTAGAACCTCATCGAGATCGATGTTCTCACATCTAATCGTTGCCACTTGAGATTTGTGAAAATTCGTGATGAGCCCGAAAGCCACGTCGAAACGGTAAAGGATATCGGTGAGGGTTCTAACATCCCGACGCTTTGGATTTAGAAATATAACCGCATCATCAGCATACATCGAAATCCTTAGGCCCGTCCGTTTGCCCCTCAACCTCGACAGGGCGCCAAGGTCCGTTGCCTTGGAAAGCAGGTACTGCAGCGGGTCTATCACAAGAATGAAGAGGAGGGGCGAGAAGGGGTCACCTTGACGCAAGCCTCTTCCATGTTGGATTCGCTGACCGGGGCAGCCGTTTAGAAGGACCTGGGAGGTTGAGGTTGAGAAGATCGCTGCTAGCCAGTCCAGCCATTTTGGTGGGAACCCCCTATGGTGCAGTAGGAAAAGCAGGTAATCCCATCAGACCGAATCAAAAGCTTTTGTGATGTCCAACTTAAGAAACAACATTGCTCTCCGGAGGCGATGGTACCTTCTGGCCATGTTTCTTACGAGGAGAAAGTTATCATGAATACTTCTGCCTTTTATGAATGCGCTCTAGTTAGACGAAATCAACGAAGGCATGAGGGGCCTTAGCCTTAGGGCTAGTACTTCCGTAAAGATCTTGGCCACGCTATGAATTAGGCTAATTGGCCTGAAATCCATTACACCTTCTGCTCCTTCCTTTTTTGGCAGAAGTATCACGTTTGCCGAATTGAGCAAGTTAAGGTGCACGGTTCTGCCATTATGGATAGCCTCAAAAACCCGCATAAGGTCAGGTTTTATTATGTCCTAGCAAGCCTTAAAAAAGGCTCTCGTGAATCCGTCCGGCCCTGGTGCTTTATTGGCGGGCATCTCCTTGATGGCTTGGAAGACCTCCTGCTCAGTGAAGGGTTCCTGTAAATGCTGTAGGTTGGCCGGTTGGATCCCGAGCGCCTCCCAGTTAAGGTCATTAGACCTCTGCTCCGACCTTCCCATGATCGAGGCAAAGTGGTCATAAATCATGTCCTCCTTTTCTTCATGCGTCACCGCCCAGCCATTTTCCTTGCGGAGGCGCTGAATGGTGTTCTTCCTTCTGCGTGCATTTATCTTGAGGTGGAAGAATCTTGTGTTCGCATCTCCCTCTTTGATGTAGGAGACTCTGGACGCTTGTTTTTTTCTTGCTCTTTCCATGGAAGCTAAGGCGATGATTTTTCTCTTGAGCCCCGCTCTCAGGTTAGCTTCCTGCTGGGAAAGGTTTATGTGCTCTTGGGCCACTTCAAGTCACTGAATCACATCGAGCGCCATATGGAATTGCAACTTAGCCTCTGAGAGGAGGCTTTGCGCCCAGGCCCTTAGGCTGGTTGCGGCTCTCTGGAGCTTATGATGTAACTGATGCATCGGTTCTGTATGATGCGACGGCTTACACCAACTATCATTGACAACGTATTTAAAGCCTGGGATTCGCACCCAAAAATTCTCAAACTTAAAGGTTCTTGGTTTCGACGGGCCCTAAGGGTTAGATAGCAGAATTGGGCAGTGGTCAGAGAGCCCAGTGGGCAAGGCATGCAACACATGGTCTGGAAAAGGCAAATCCCAGGTTTCGTTGCAAAAGAAACGGTCAAGCTTAACCATGGTCGCTGAGCGCCGCTCGTTACTCTAGGTAAATTTCCTGTTTAACAGGGGGATCTCTCTAAGATGAGCGTTGTCGATTGTCGCGCGAAACTGTCGCATTCTTGCTAGATTGATGTTACTATTGCTTTTATCACTCGCTCGATAAATCATGTTAAAGTCCCCCAGAATCAGCCAACCCACACCCTCTTCAGGTCGTATTCTTCTAATGTGCCTGAGAAACGCATCCTTAAGGTGATGTCTTGTTGGACCATAGACTCCGGTTAGCTGGACGAGTTCTCCTGTTAAAGTCATCTTCACGTTGACTGAGATCGAGAACCGGCCAACATTAATGTCCTCTACCTGAAAAGCTGTACTATTCCAAAGGAGCAAAATTCCACCTCTCGTTCCTTGAGCCGGTTTGAAGGCGAATTTGTCCATTTTGAAGCCACCCAGGAATCTGGCAAGTTCCTCATCAATGTTTTGGAGCTTGGTCTCTTGAAAGCACGCTAGATTGCATCCCGTGTCTTTCATGAATTCGTGAAGCACGTTACAACGTGCTTGTGAGTTCAGCCCTCTTACGTTCCATGAGATTAGTTGCAGGTTGTTTAACATGTGGACCAAGTTGAGCGCACTTCGAGCCCGAGAACAAACTGGTTGACTTGACATTAGACGGCAGCGATCTCCTCTGCTTCAGCGCGGGCGACGATCTCCTCTGTTTCGGCGACCACATCCGTAACCCCTTCTCCGGATAGTGCGATTAGGGCATCATTTACGGCTTCTTATTGCACATCACCCAGGCCGAAAATGGAGGACATGGCCGTGATCACTTGCTCCGGTAGCCGTCCCTCGAACATCGCCACATAGTGTCCTAGTGCATGGTCGACGGAGGCCTCATCGTCGTCAACAATTAACCCCAACCTTCAGCAAAGCACCCTTCGGCATTTCTCCATCACCGGGTACACGGGTTGCTTGGCGATTCTAGTGCTGCGCCAGGTCAGAAGAATCATCCGACGAGGGTGACCCCTGCCACGAGACGCTGGCACGCCGCGGTTCGCTGACAGCGTCAAAGACGGACCTAGGACCCCCTACTCCGGAGGCTTGAACAGCGATTGAACTACCGCTCCTAGGTCTTGTCGAGTCAAATTGGGGGTCGGCGCCTCGACCCCGCTGTCGGTAGGGGTGGAGAGCGTTGGCGCCCCACCGGCGCTGACGCTATCAGCAGGCTCGATCGCTAGTCGTCTCCAAGGCCTGAGGTTCAGTCGCTTCAGGGACGACAGTTAGTGGGGGCGAACCTGCCGCAGCCTCCAACTCAGGTGGTGACGTCAGCGTGAGTTGTTCCAGCGCGTGCATCGCCAGCTCTAGCTCCCGGTCAAGCACAATCTCTGCCGATGGCCCCGACAGCGTCGCTTTGATTCGGTGGAAAGAGCGCGCAACTGGAATTGGCTCCCAGGGCTCACTCTCGGACCAGCCTACATTCCCGCTTGGCGCCTTGCCACCTACGGCACAAGGTGGCATAGCCCTAACAACAATTGAAGCCAGACACTGTACCTTGGCATGGGCGTCAATGTTGGCCATCAGGGAAGGTGGGCAGTGATTGCGTTGCGGATCCTCCGGGCATGCGTGGTGCCAGTTTCCCCCACCACGGCTGCGGCTAGATGCACCTCTATCCCTGTGGCGTAGCAAGGAAGTGCGCTCTCGGCAGTAGTTGTGGCTTGTGCCCCTTCTCATGTCACGGTCCTTGCCCTGCCTGCTGTGTGCGGGTGGTCGGGGAGGTAGCAAAGGCAACAATGTTAGGCGCGGTGGATGTGGGAGCAGCCGTGGTTGGGCACAGGAAGCAAGCGGAGGCGGTTGTTCATGAAGCTGTTTTGACACCGGGGGGCCGCGGCGGCAGCATTCACGCGCTCTGTGCCCGGACCGGCAACAGAGGAGACACACAATCGTGTCTCGGCAATGCTCTGCATGATGGTCTCTGGCAAGGCAGTTAAAACATCGGCCGTTCGTCCGGAACTGGAAGAAGCGCAGGCGGTCCGTCCTGCATGCAATAGGGGGGAATGCTTGTCGTCGTGGCTTGAATGTGGTCGGTGAGCTCTGTCTTTACCCCCCTTTACGCCACCAGTACCGCTCGCGCACCGGAATCCATGGCGTGTCCCCCGCGTTGAAGCCCCTCTGTTCTCGGTCGCTGATGTGACGACGCGGCAGCCTATCGCTATAGGCTTCACTCCACCGCGGGGAGTTGGCAGCCCGTACAACTGCTACGAAGGTGCGAGGAAAAGGCAGAGTTGTCGGTTGCTTCTTCAGATCTGTCGCTGTGGGGGCTGCAGGGGGACAGGGGGTGTCGGCCGCCGTCGCACAACGCGAGCACAGTGGCAAAACCTGGGCTCTGGACCGTGGACGCCACGCTGCTGGTGGGGTCGGCCAGGCCGCTGTTGAGCCGCAAGACTTGGTAAGACGACACGTCGAGTAGGAGTAGGAGTTTGCCGGGCAGAACGCCGGCGTCGGCGCCGGGCCGCACTCGCCCGGCGAGGGCCACCGGCGTGCGCCCTGGGCACTGTTCCGCGGCTGCCGCGCGGCTGGTGGGGACGGCCGAGCCAGCGCTGAGACGCGAGGTCTGGAACGGGGATGCGTCGAGGAGTAGTTTGCCGGGCGAAACGCCATCGCCGACGTCGGGCCGCACTCGCTCGACGGGGGTTGCTGGGGCGCGCCGCACTCGCCCTGCGGGGGTTGTGGGAAACTCAGCCGGCCGCTTGATTCCTTCGTGACCGCGAGAGACAGCAGCCACCTATTGCTCGCCAGATCTGGCGCCTTGGGAACGCCGGCGGGAGTGACGGCATCCCCGGCGAGCGGTGGTGGAGGCGGCCTGGGAACGCCGCAGGGAGCCTGAAGCCGGGTGGAACGCATGCGCGGGGTTGGCCATGAGGCAACGGAGTAAGGGACAGCGGAGCGCGAGAAGGGGCGCAGGGACGTCGCCGGCTGGGGCGCTGGCGCCGACGGGGGCGCTGGCAAGGGGAAGCTTACCGTTGGAGCTATCCTCTCTTCTATGGAGAGCTCTTCTCCACTCCCATTGATGAATCACGGTGACGCCTCACCCTGCAAGACGACGCTCGGGTTTGAAATTGGGCACGACGCCAGCTTGACCACATCTGCAAAAGATCGCTGCCGACCGAGGACTGCTGGATCTGACGAGGTCGCGGCCGCTGGGGTTCCGCTGAGGAGGGCATGGCCTTGCCTGAAGCCGTGATGCAGAGGCGACGCTGTGATGCCTTGAAGGGGAGGAAGCCAACTAGCACGGCTGCCCTGCAAGGACGGCCAGGCTGTTGCAGAGTAGCGCACAGCTTCGCTGGATCGACGGGCTTTTGCGTTCTCCGCCGGCACGGTGGCCCTCGCCAGTGGCGGCGACGGGAAAGAACTTACCGTTGGAGTCAAGCTTACCATTAGAGGCATACTGTGAAGGGCAACTAAGAGTTATGTGCAGGTAAATAAATTTAAGAGCTACTAGAAAAAATTCGGGAGCTTTTGGTTTGTTTAGTTTGTTGCCACGGAAACAAACTAAACACACTATTATATTTGTATTACTATATTACCGAATTGATATTTTTAAAAAATTTCTCATAAGAAGGCTACCAAATTTTAGTAAAGCTATAAAATAAACATATCCAGGTTGATTTTGACAATGAATTGGACAAGCCTTTTGTTCATCGAGAACTTATTTATCATATTTTTTAAAAATATACTTATTTTCACACATCTTTACAAGAATGTACTCGCATTGCCTGGTGAAAATTTGCGACAGCACCTTGTCACCGAATGGCAAGGCTATACCCTTTCAAAAACGGTACATTCATGTAAAATTGTGTGAAAAAATATATTTTGAAGAAAAAAGTCTAGGATTTCTACATGTACACTAGCTAAAATACCTATATGTTACAATAGAATTAAAAATATATCACATTATTACTTTTTCAAATGTTAATCGAAAAATTCATATTTTCGTTGAAATTCAATGTGAATGGATGATGCTGGTCCATGTGGCTCACCATTTGATGTAGAGTGGTATATGATGGATTCACCGATTTGTTCAAACACAACCGTTGTTACATTGACAGTATGAACGCACATAAGTGGATTGGTGATGGTGGCACCATCATCATTGAGGTCTTTTAAAGAAGTGTAGATAATATTATAAAAGATCTTGTAAAGAATTCTTGCTTTTGAAACAAAATTAGCAGTAATTCAACTCACTACTGTAACTCGTTGGACACCACAATCAGAAGAGACGCACCTGTATTGCATGGCAATTCTTTTTGAGCGAAACTTTTGCCAAATAATGAACCATAAGAAATGACGAAACAAAAATCTGATTGGCGAAAATGGTTTGAATCTAAATTAAAGCAACGAACCAAACAAATTTCGACGCATACCTGCGGAAGAAACCTATCAAATTCGCCACAAACTTGGGCAGATCCATCACACAAAGAAAGCAGCAGCTGTTCATGGCGAACCAGAGCACGCCGGAAAAGCATCTGGATATATGCTGCTGTTAACCTCCTCTTCTTCAGAGAAATAAGAAGGTGTGAATCGAGCGGCTGCATCTGAAAGAAGCAGACGATTTTTAATTTAACCCTTCGATTTCCACCGAGTTATTAAATAGTGGAATCTGAGGCGATTAAAAAAATCTTGGTTAATTGAGTGAGTACTAGTAGAAATCAAACGACAGAACATGCATTATAATTATTGTTGGTTAATTCAGTGATTATTCAGTTGAACAGGTATCTGAACAGGCAGAAGGGAACAGGAAACCGCCGTTTTTTATAAATATTTTCTGCCTACTAAAAGACAGATCATTTTTTCCCTTAAAGAGACAGAGAGATCATTTTTGCACATGTTAGAACAACTCCAACAGAGTAGTTTATTTTGACTCTCCAAATTCACTTTTGGCTAGTTTGATAAAAATGTAGAGAGTCAAATTTAACTTTTACTCCAACAGACTCTCCACATCAAACTCCCCATATCCATGTGGGCCCCACCTGTCATTCTTCTCCCCTTCTTTCTTCTCCATATCATATGTCTTTTTGACGGAGGTGGTCTCGCCGGTGAGGAAGTCCTTCTCGACGCGGAGTGTGGAGGTTGGGGAGGTCGGGGAGCCGGTCGCCATCACGGAAGACGGCGGCGTGGGAGGCGAGGAATGCGAGGAGCGGCGGTGGGGGCGCGGGCGGGGATTCGGCTCCGGCAGCATCGGTGGGGAGGAGGCTCGCTAGGGCGAGGAGGAAGTGGAGGTGCGCCCGCGACGCGCTCTGCGGGACGGACGACGCCGGCGCGGCACCGTAGCGGGAGGAGAGCCAGGCGAGCTTGTCAGCGAGGAGGAGATCCGGGTGCGCCACCGCTGACATGGGCTGTGTCGCTGCCACCACTGCTGCTCCTGCTGCTGCTGAGGAGATCCGTCGGTGTGCCCCCGCCGTGCGACTGCGGCACCGCCTCCGACTCCGCCACCGGGTGGTGCGACGGGCATGTCGTCGCTGACATGTGGTTGTTCTAGCAGAGGCGACGGGCAGTAGGGGGCAGAGAGAGAGGGGGGAGTTAAGGATGGCGTGGGGCCCCCATTGGCCAGCCAAATAGAGTGACCAAATTTGGCCAAGTAGGGGGTGAGTTTCGCCAGCCAGATGGAGAGGCTGTTGGAGCACCTTTTTTGATAGAATAGCCAAAATTTGGCTTGGACAGCCTATTAGATAGGCTGTTGGAGTTGCTCTTATTCGTGAATCTCTACTCCTCTTGAATGAAGCAATGTAAAGCACATTAAGCCCATTACAGCCCATTAGAGGTTTTGCCTTTTTTTCATGAGGCATCTTTTTTATATAAAATAGGATGACAACGGGCTCGAGTAAAAAGAAGAAACTACATTCTTCTAAAATATAAAGGATTTTGTCTATATAAGATAAAATCTTTTATATTCTAGGACGATGATAGATAGTACACAATAGCCCCAGTAATACCAAATGGCTACACTAAACAAGCTAAATGGACAGATTACAATACTACAATTTATTTTTGAAAACAAATACATAAGTGCAATTTTGAAAAAAAATTGAGGTACCATTTTTTGAAAAAGTATAAGGTGTCATACTTTGCATTCAAACAACCATCCCCTTGAGATATACTCCCTCTGTTCTTTTATGGATATATTAAATGATGGAGGTAGTATTTTGGATTTATTGGTTTCATATACAGGGATAAAAAAGCATGTTTCCAAATGAGAGGGGAGATTGTGATATTTTTTATGCTCTCATAAGCTCAAATTAACTTGACAGATTTTCTATTCGCTCTCCCTTATTAATCCCCAAACATGAAACAAATACAAGTGAGAACTGACACTGCATGTCACTGATGGTAATGAATCATTTACATCCTGCAGAGTGGTAATATAAGTAAATTAATATGGTCACCTGCAATGCAACACAGGATTCCCCTAGATCACCAATTGCTGTGGCGACCTGACAAACATACATGTTTAATATCAACACTTGGTAATTAAGTTATATTATCATTGTTCCATTAGCCTTGACCACATTTTAATCATGCCTAATTTAAGAGAGATCATGGACATCCATCAAGCAAAGAATGGATCTTTCTTCAATGCTTGATACCTACGACAGGCATGGTCCTAAACCTACATAAAAATATTGTTTCAATTCTCTAGTGATTACTCACATAGGACCAGCTAGCAATCCCCTACTAATTTTCATGCATGGTCCCTTGCCTGTCTAATTGTCTATCTACTATCAATTAATCCCTGCAAATGCTGACAAACATATGCACAGAGATACACATCGAATCATTGAGTGAGAACACGAGTTCAACTCTTCAAGGACTTCAAATGGGACAATCAATACACTTCTACCTATAAAAACAACTTGATTAGCTTGATGATGATTATCTTAGTCAAAACTAAAGGTGCCTAAAAAATCAAGAAAATTTCGCCACTAGGAAGTTAAGAATTAAGTTGATCATACAACTAGGAGAGAAGTACTTCGATTAGGTCTTAATTTTAGTTCCTACCAGAGCCATATATGGCACGCATTTCAAACTCGGTAAAATTATCCAGAACACGTTAAGGTGTGTTTTTAAAAGATAATGAAATTGAATCTGAGCTCTGTATCAAGATGTATATATCATATCGGCCACAAAACACACTGAGGTGTGTGAGTGTGTGACTGTGTATCTCCATTAATCCTCTGAATCTGTTTTTGCAGATAATGTAATCCTCTGAATCTGAAACACATTTTAGGTGTGATTGCATGCATTCTCTGAATCTGAATCATGAGAGGTGTCCTACCTGCTTCCAGTTCTCCTGTCTCAGCCCTGCTTATGAGTATATTATCTGTGCTAATTGATCTAAGTCCACAGCCACACATGATATTTAAACCGTATAGGCCCCTCTAACAAGATTTAAAATTATATGATGAAGACTAACGTGGCACATGGAACATGCAGCAAATCCTTGCAGCTATCCTGATATAGTGATATAGCTGATGTTTTTTAAAGGCTACGGGAATACTTTACTCTGTACGTACGGTACAAGGTTAGGTACATGTATACACTGACACCCTGAGTTATCCACATTGTCTCTGCAGAAAGCTTAGCTAGAATTAGATCATAGGCACTCCAATTGGCAGCCATAGCAAAAACATTTGGAAAAAATACACAATAAATGCTGTTTTAATTAGCTTGAAGAGAAACATGAGAAAAGGAGGGTAAAATCCCCCCCTTTTTTTAAAAAAAAACTGAATTTTGGAATTTTGAATCTTAACATTTTTTAAATTTCACATTTCAACTCTAAAACTTACTAAGTTTAATATTGATGATTCAAAGTTTACAATGCAAGATACAATATCTAAAGTGTCTGTTTTTAGTATCCCTCAACACTATATGTTTGTAAAATCTCATTGAGATCTCACTATCCGGGACCGGTAATTTTTCAAAAAACATAAGAAAAAACTCTGGTCGTGAGCTAGCTAGTTTTGTTAAACTCTGAAAGGCCAAATTAGGGAATTCATAACGTTGTGCTCAAATTTGACAATTGTAGAACTTTTATCTAGCACACTGAACTTCTCTGAAATTAATTAATGTAAACATATATGTGTATTCTAAATTTATCATTAAACATAAGAAATAAACAGCTGGTTGACACAAACTCTGGTTAATGCAGAGTTATATACCTTCAAGCCACTACCGGGATGCAAGAATACCACCATTTGGCATGAACAAACAAGTCAATGCAAGGACAGTATTAGGAACTAACTTGAAAGTGGGATTTATTTTGGACATTTGTTGTGTTAAGGTTTATTTGCTTCTTGTTTGGGGAACTTTTAATTGTTATTCAATTGCTACTTTAGTTTGGTTGCTGGATCTATGATTGAGTTGGTGGAAAAAATCGGTTTATTAGACGAATTTTAGTCTTTTACTGAGTAAATTAAGGGATGCTTAGTGGATCCTGATGTTGATTGGGGCTTAATCATGAATCATGATCATTTAACATGGGGATGAACTGATCTTGATGAGTAACCAACAACCAAAATATGTAGTACTCCTTTCGTTTCAATTTACTTATCTTATAGCAAATCTCTTAATTAGGGGTTATGACAAATTACATTGCTGCCCTTATTAATTAAATCATAATTTTCTTTTTCCCAAAGCAAGCATTAAAATTTCTTATGAGAATACTAGTACATAGCTCCATTGATGAATTGTGGAAATGGAAAGACATCTCTAAAATTATTTTGGAATGTGAGAATGACAACTATTTTAACAAAAAATAGAATGCTAAAATGATAAATAAATTGAAACGGATGAAATAGTAAGATTTATTCGCTGCATGTCTTGTGCTACGTACAGAGCATCTCACAGCTGCTTCTCCATGTTTCGTATGGACACAGATGGCACATGCACACTGTGAGTTTGTAATTGAGGACAAAATATTGGTTCATGGATTTGGGTAAGACAGAAAATTAATTGAGTTGAGTAGCTGTATGCGTCATAACTATATTACTCCCTTCCGTTTCAAAAATATTATCCTAAATCAAACATTCCTAACTTTAACCATCGGTTTATATAGTTTAACAAAATAAGTCTATGTTTTTAATTCTCTATGAGAAATACTTTTATAATATATAATTCACGTGTTGTGTTAAACTATACAAAGTTTTAGAAATTAATTTATGGTATAAGTTAGAAATATTCGATTTAAAATAAAGCTAAAAACAACAAATAATTTATGTAGTCCTTATAACTTTGGCAAGCAAGCTTTGCCAAGTAACTGTAACATATAATTGGGGTCATCCTGCTCATTAGAGAGGGTATAAGCCATAAACCTAGGATGGCTCCAAAGCTGTCCACCCATAGTGAGCATAACACTTGGGGGGAAAAAGGCAGCATCTTTTTATATAGGGATATGATATATATAGAAAATTATAGGGCGTATTTATTTGAAGGAAGACAATTACACATAAAAATATATTCATTAATTCTATAAAACCTATGTTGATAAAAGGTGTTTGAAAGATGAATCCGTCGGTATTTTTATCAAAATTTACAATGTTTGAACTTTCTCAAAATATAATACGCTGTATAATTTTCTACGTTATATATATATACACACATATATATAACAATATCATTTGTAAGCAAAACTTTTTTTCGTGGTTGACCTGTCACATGCAATTTTTATTAACCATGCATATGCTGTCATGCATATGATCACTTATTGCTCTTCGCTATTCCTCGACTACGCACCTTTCGGCTCAAGCTTTACAGCGTGACAGCTCTTGTATATATCTACTAATTCGTATCCATTGAGCTTTTGATGCATGTTTCTTATAATTGAACTTACACCGTCTTTTGTATCTGCTATCCCTGGGACTTAGTTTTAATTAATTAATATAACCAAATTTTATGTTAATAACCCCCATTAATACTATTAATTATATGATTATCACTTATAATGGATGCAAACCTTACGCTAACATGCACAAATTAATTAACCATATGAAGCATGCTAATTATCACTAATCAAGACTATATAATTTGTCACTTAATAACCATATCAATCCTTGTTGTTGTTGTACCTTCGCCAGGCATACATTTCTTTGTCAATATATATTCTCCAAACAGTGGCCACCCCATCAATGTTTCATCCTACCACCCAAACGTATGGACGAGACCTGCCCTGTCCCCCGCTGCTACCATGAACCCAACGCATCACACTTAGATAGGCTGGCCGGGTTAGCCTATAAACTACGCATTTTAACTGTACTACCTATAGATTAATCTTTTTCAAGTAAGAAAGAAATTATAAGTGGTTTTAACGGTAGGACCTTCGGCTTAATCATTCCTCCAAAGCTAGAACAGAAGTGCAAAAGTAAGTTACATTTACGGTACATCAGGTGGGTGAATTTCAGTAAGTGAACTTGTAAAACTTTATTTTGATATCTGGTGCGTACAAACTAAAGTCAAAAGAACACAACAAGACTTTAGTCACGTTAATTTAACTGTTGACTAGGATGCGAAATAAATATATACGTGAGAAAAATGATACATGAACATACACATGTTAAGTAAAATGATTTAATAAGGTCTAACGATTTCAAAAAAAACATTAAAAAAATGATGCAAGAGGTATTAAAAAATAATAATACATAAATTAAGTTTACAAATATAGCATATAACAAAGCATAAATCAAGTTCACAAATATAAATATAGCATGCTCATGCCCCTCTCATCTGTGCATGTCACATGTTAACCAGCAAAATTGGTCATGCCATGTCTTTTTTCTCTGTTAATATGTACCGTGGGATGGTTCAAAATTGTTGAGGGCATTATTACCATTTAAGGCGGGTGAATGTGATATACTTCAATCTATTAGTAGTTACATGCATGGTCCTTGTGATGTGTTATTAGTGGAATTAATTGATCCAACATGAAAAATTAAGATAGGTTGAGGCTAACATGTAAACCCACATATTCCAACCGTTTCACCTTGGGAGTCAGCAATTTTGTAAAATTATCTATGCTAAACTATTGGGTGTGCAACAGTACTTTTCCAAGTAGCCGAATAATACCTTTTGGAATGTCGTTGCATAACATTTCAAAAGTGTTCTTAAATATTTTTGCATGATATATATCTCAAGGCCACTACAAGTCGTAAAGCAAAATTTCCAAAACCCAAAAAGAGGCTGGAACAAAGTGGAAAAAAGTAGTAACTCGTGCGAAAGCGAAACCTATTCCGATGCAGATGCATGTACCTGCATTTACATTTCTTAAGGTAGCTAAGTACACAAACATAGTCAGGTTTAGACTGAAAAATTATTGTGACTTGACAGGCCACATTAAGTATATATCAACTTGTACTAATTATTAATCGTTGAAAGCAACTTGGCTTAAAAATTACAAGATCAGATACTAATGATCAATATGCTCAGGTTGTCATCGTGCACCCCAAAGGCTAAAACTTGTGTGCTACAGCTCAATTGTTAGTTAAGGTACTAACCGTTTTGTGAGCAACTGCACAGTTAGTTCAAGTCGACTTCTATAGTACCATCATTTTCATATCAACAATAACTAATAAGAGTTTGTCCTAATTAATGTTATCTTATTTGCTTAAAACCTAAATTACTGGTATTATTACTGTGCTATTAATATGTCCGATACAGTGTCACGATATTTGCTTAATAAACTATTAAAAATTTATTTTATATAATTAAAAATAACTTTTGTGAAATCTGTTCATTTAAACTTTATTTAATTCAGTGTGAGGCTCACCTAACCAGCGTTACAGCGTTAATTTTAAGTGAAGTGGGGTGAGGAGGTTGCAAATTGCTAAGTGCAGAATGGTGCGTGAAACTGATACATTTTATATTATATTAGTATAGATAATCATTTTATTGCAGTGCTAGATTAATTGATCACGGTTATAAACTGGGCCATCCCATAACCGTTTGTAGTAATATGGTCTCATATTGTCTGAGTTACACGAGATGGATAAGAACCGGTAGAGAAGAAATGACTCTAAATAAAAAAATAGTCGATCCAGGATAGGGAAAAACAAGTCAATTGCTTTTAATTAAGAGCTTTTCGCTACTGGAGTAACCATCATTGGTTGAAGTGGCAAAAAACACAGTAGTTTCGGTTTGAGTTGTACCCGGGACTAGAGATGATCTTCCCGGTTTAAAAATTCAACGGCCCTCTAGGAACATTAGTCCCGGTTCGTGTCACGAACCGAGACTAAAAGATCACCTCTAGTCCCGGTTCAAATGTTGTCAGCGCGTGTCAGAGCGCTGGGGACCTTTAGTCCCGGTTGGTAACACCAACTGGGACTAGATATGCTACCTCTAGTCCCGGTTCGTGTCACCAACCGGGACTAAAGGTCCCCAGCGCTCTGACACGTGCTGACAACATTTAAACCGTCATCTCTAGTCCCGGTTCTTGAAACGAACCGGAACTAAAGGTCCTAAAGAGCCGTTGAAATTTTTTATATCGTTGCCTCGGGACTAGAGATGGAACGGTTGGTGTTACCAACCGGGACTAGAGATTTTCTTTATATACTCCTTCCTCCTCCATCCCGAGCCAGCCATACTTGTACATCTTCAAAATTTTTCTCAGCTAGAGGTCCGGTGCTACTGAGGTTAGCACCTTCTTTGGTGATAATACACAAATATTTGTTATCTATAAGGTTAGCAACTTCTTACTCTTATAGATTTGCGGTTATTTTTTTATACATTTTGCTATCTACATGTCATGTGCTATCTACAATCTTAGCACTTCATATTTTACGGTTATTTTATATATATTTTCATCTCTAGATTTGTTTGCAAACATGAGAAGATGTTTTCTCGCCCGCTGAAATTCACCTCTAGTCCCGGATGGTTTTAAAAACCGAGACTAATTATTACGTGCCCAATTATATTGTGTTATATTCATATATAATTATAATTAACATATGTTCATATATTTATGTATAATTAACATATGTTCATATAATTAACATAAAATATTATAAATTAAAATAATAACATATAATTAACATATGTCATATTCCAAACTATTTAAAATTTAAATAATAATATATATTTAACATATGGCCTATTTGAAAAAAATTAAATTAAAATAAAACATATAATTAACATTTGTCGTATTTAAAACTATTTTAAACCATAAACCCTAAACCCTAAACCTTAAACCTTAAACCTAAACCCTTAACCTAAACCCTAAACCCTATTTTAAACCCTAAACCCTAAACCCTAAACCCTCGTGCGGCCTGCGTGATTGGCATGTAGAAGGATTGCGACACAGTGGAACATCAATGTCTTCTCCTCGATCTAACATCGTCTCTCATGCTCTTGGAGGCTGCTCCGTTCTCATCAACTGTAATAGAGCGGTGGCAATCTCTTCTCACTTTATTCTACCTTGTTCTCCGATTGCTTCATCTCATCCCAATACTTCACACATCATCTTCAAAGATGACACCAAGCTCATCGCATGGCAAGAAACAAGTGTCTAAGCAACACAAATCCAGAAAGCATCATTCCTTTTCGATTAGAAAAAGAGAGCATCATTCTTGCGTTGATCGAGTAGAAAGAAAAGAATCATACCTTGTAAAACGTTGCTTTGCATGACGGTAGAAGCGAGAATGGTGGGGATGGAAGCTCGGGAAGGAGATCTTGGAAAAGAGAGCTTCCTTTTCAAGCGGTAACTATCGGTCCAAAGGCTAGTGCAATAAGGCCACCGGCTAGTTCATGAAAAAGGTTAGATCAATAACAGATAAACAGATAAACAAAGACAGTCTTACGACCAAAAGAAGCTACTTGCTATAAAATTTTCTCGGCGATGAGCATGGTTAACCATATGCATGATGCAAGGCAAAGCGCATTTACCTATGTTTTTGGTGGCTCCATTATTTCGAGAGACATGAATCAAATCTCACACTCCAATGACTCGGGATCAATGAAATAGCTTATCTTAGTCGTCTCGTCCACATCCGTATCCAGTTGCTCCTGATGATCCGTGAAGAGGCCTGATGACATTAGAAAACAAGCGTTGGAGGAGGAGGCACTGAACAGTCCCTCGGACAGTGAACAAGGGGAACCACGTTGGAGGAGGCACCAACACCATCCACTGAATTCATAGTCAATTCCCCTAGATCATATTACAATTGCGGGGAGCTAT
Source organism: Oryza australiensis (assembly GCA_019925245.2). Taxonomy (NCBI): domain Eukaryota; kingdom Viridiplantae; phylum Streptophyta; class Magnoliopsida; order Poales; family Poaceae; genus Oryza; species Oryza australiensis. The sequence goes on from JAIFGZ020000565.1 coordinate 4,839,602, forward strand.
GAATAAAAACGGTAAAAGGGTGAGACCGAGGTCGACGAAAAAGTCCTCGGGGAGAATTACAAGCGGAGGAGGAGGACGGTCGTCGACATGCTCCATACTCACAGAAGATCCTAACTTGTGGTCAGGACAATAATGCTCTAACGGCTAATTCTTATGTGGCAATTCACGAGAATAAGGCAGAAGACATTAGCAACGAGAACTTTAATATTGCCGCGAAACACGAGAAAGCACACCTCTAAATCGGGGACCGGCGGCGGCGGTGGCGGCTGGAGCCAAGGCTGGGCGATGGCGGCGGTAGTACCCATCGATCACGGCGGGCGGATAGAGGTAGTCCACCGTCGTGCGCGTCGCCGGCGGCTTCCATGGCGCCGCCGAGACATTGAGACGGGAACAGGGGAGGCAAGCCATCATTGCCATATATAGCCGCACTATCCAATCATTGCCATATCTCTCGCTATTCAAAGTTTGATGGAGATACACGAGTACTGCTACATCGTACTCGAAGAAATAGCAAGACAGAAAGATTATGAAGCAAAGGGAGAAAAGCAAGAAAAAAGACCGTGATCCGGATCATTAAATATTGAAGAGACCAAGATCGATGAAGAAGGCTACTACGATGGATCATGACATGTTGAAGAGACCAAGATCGGTGAAGAAGACAGGAAAAAAACGTCGGGGCCTCTTCACGGATCATCAGGAGCAACTGGATACGGATGTGGACGAGACGACTAAGATAAGCTATTTCATTGATCCCGAGTCATTGGAGTGTGAGATTTGATTCATGTCTCTCGAAATAATGGAGACCGACCAAAAACATAGGTAAATGCGGTTTTGCCTTGCATCATGCATATGGTTAACCATGTTAATCGCGAGAAAATTTTATAGCGGTAGCTTCTTTTGGTGTAAGAACTGTCTTTGTTTATCTGTTTATCGTTATTGATCTAACCTTTTTTCATGAATTAGCTGGTGGCCTTATTGCACTAGCCTTTGGGTGATAGTTAAGCGCTTGAGGAGGAAGTTCTCTTTTCGATATCTCCTTCCCGAGCTTCCATCCCGACCATTCGCTCTCTTGTCATGCAAAGCAACGTTTTACAAGGTATGATTCTTTTCTTTCTACTCGGATCAACGCAAGAATGATGCTCTCTTTTTCTAATCGAAAAGGAATGATGCTTTACGGATTTGTGTTGCTTAGACACTTGTTTCTTGCCATGCGAGCGAGCTTGGTGTCATCTTTGAAGATGATGTCTTGAAGTATTGGGATGAGATGAAGCAATCGGAGAACAAGGTAGAACAAAGTGAGAAGAGATTGTCACTGCTCTATTACAGTGATGAGAACGGAGAAGCCTCCAAGAGCATGAGAGACGATGTTAGATCAGAGGAGAAGACATTGATGTTCCAGCTCGTGTCGCAATCTTTCTACATGCCAATCACGCAGGCCGCACGAGGGTTTAGGGTTTAGGGTTTAGGGTTTAAAATAGGGTTTAGGTTGAGAGTTAATGGTGAAAGGGTTTAGGTTTAAGGTTTAGGGTTTAGGGTTTATGGTTTAAAATATTTTTAAATACGACAAATGTTAATTATATGTTTTATTTTAATTTAATTTTTTTTTCAAATAGGCCATATGTTAAATATATATTATTATTTAAATTTTAAAAAGTTTGGAATATGACATATGTTAATTATATGTTATTATTTTAATTTATAATATTTTATGTTAATCATATGAACATATGTTAATTATATATGAATATATGAACATATGTTAATTATAATTATATATGAATATAACACAATATAATTGGGCACGGTAATATTAGTCTCGGTTTTTGAAACCACCCGGGACTAGAGGTGAATTTCAGCAGGCGAAAAAACATCTTTTGTCCCGGTTGGTGGCTTAAACCGGGACTAGAGATGCCCACCTACCTAGGACACGTGGCTGCCCGCCATCTCTAGTCCCGGTCCGTGGCTTCAACCGAGACAAAAGGTATGCTCTATTGTCCTGGTTGAAGCCACAAACCGAGACTATATCATCTCTAGTCCCGGTTGGTGGCTTCAACCGGACAATAGAGCAGTACCTATATATAGCAAGGGCTTCACGGGATCCAAACACTTAGCCGTTTTCGCACAACTCCATCGTCTTCTTCGCCGTCGCCGAGCACAAGGACGCCGCCGCAGCACGCCGTCTCCGCCGTCTTCGTCGCCGTCGTCGTCGCCGAGGGGCCGCCGCGCCAAGGTCTTCGTCGCCATCGCCGCCGCTGCCGCAGGTTAGCCGCCGCTGCGTCCTTTTTTCTCCGTGATGCGCGCTAGGGTTAGCCGCCGCCGTCGATGCCATCGCCATCGCCACCATTGTTGTCTCCGCCGCCGCTGCCACTGCCGTGCTATATGTTTAATGAATATGAATGTGAATAAATTTTGTGAATTTTCTGAATTTTGTGAATGTGAATGAATGAGGAGGATTTGAATATGATTTCGATGTGTATGTGTAAATTTGTGAATCTGATTTCGATGTGTATGTGTAAATTTGTATAGACTTTATATGTAAATGGACTGTTTTTTTAAATTTTAATGCATGAATATTGTGAATTTAAAATTTTGAATGTGTATTTTAATTTAAATGCATGAATAGATTTAAATTTAAATGTGTATGTGACTTGTGAAGTTTGTATTTTTCAACGAACGAGAACGATAAAATCAACAAACAAATGTGGACGGACGAACGGACGGACAGCCGTACGGACGTGGACGAACGGACGGACGCACGAACGAACACTCGTTCGGTCGGTCGGTTGGTCGTGCGTTTGTTCGTTCGGTCGGTCGGTCGGTCGGTCGGTCGTTCGGTCGGTCGTTCGGTCATTACAACGTACATAGGCATGCAACGTCCTCTCTGTCCTCTCCTCTCCACTTCCTCTCCTCTTGACCTTATCTCCCTCACATACATGATCATCTCTTTCTCTCCTCTCCTCCAGATGATCGTACTCACAGACGTGAACGAATGGACGTGAACGAACGATAGGTTAGGGTTCGGTCGGTCGTTTGGTCGTTCGGTCGTTCGTTCGGTCGTTCGGTGTAGATGTAATCCAGGAAGTGACTTCTAAAAAAAATATCACCATTGTGGATGTGCACAATTGGATCTGGTGTCTATCGGATTTCATCTTTTTTTTCCATCTTCTTCTTTTCTGACTATGTTTTTTTACGTAGACATACATTATATTCGTAAATAATTGGTACATGTATTAACCGACAATAATTTTTTTCAGAATTCTTTGATTAAGTCCTCAACCCACATCAATCAAATGGCGGATCGTGACGAGGAACAGATTCTCCTTGATGAGATCGCACAAGAGGAACGAGTTTTACAACGAGGAGGGACACGAAGATCGGATCGTGCACGAGCGAGGGAGGCGAGGCGAGACGAGCGAGAGGAACGAGGAGAGGAATGAGGGCTCCGCCTCCGCCTCAGCTGGACAGAAGAGGCCACGTGACCTGAGCAAGAAAATAGAGGGTCGACATGTCATAACGGAGGTGGCACGACGGTTGACCAATTGCCCCGAGGAAGGACGCCGCAAGGAAGTTTGTAGCGCACGGCGGATGGGTGGTGAGGGATGACGTGCCCATAAGCGTTGCCAAGCGGAGGCGTTCTACCAAAGGAGGAGAGGAGCAGAGCTATCTCCCATACTCAGAGAAAGAGATGTTGTGGACGACAGCTGCAGACGTTCACCATCCCAGACTCAAATCAGGCAAGGGACAAGGAATGGACGTTGAAGAAAATGGCAGAGCTCTTCAGGAACTACAAGAAACAGTTACACAAGAAATATATCCTGAATGGCCAGACACCAGACTTCGACAAGTTCCCAAAGCTCATAGATCATTGGGATGCTTTTGTTGAGCACAAGACCAGTGAAGAAGTGCAATCAATCATAGAAAAGAACAAGGCCAACGCAGCAAAAAAGAAATATCATCACGGGTTTGGGTCGGGCGGCTATAAAAAAGCAATGGAGAAATGGGAAAAAATGGAAGCGACCTAGAAGCACGGGATATCGTTCCGGGCACGACAAGCTGGCGGAACGATCAAAAACTGGTTCTATGCTCACGGCGGCTCACTAAATCCCGTCGATGGCACGGTGATCTTTGGTGATGAAATTCTAGAAGCCGGACGGAGGTTAGAGGAGGCGGTGCAGGCCAGTTCCTCGGGCTCCTTCAGGCTCGATGGAGAGAAGGACGAGCTAACGTTCGGCCTCCAAAACCCAGAGCACCGGGCGTACGCGAGGAAAGGCGTCGTCCCCTGGAAATACGGGTTCCAAGCGACATCGCCACATACGGGAGCCGAATGAGGTCAAAACGAGAGAATGATGCTAGATTCGCGAGAGATGGAAATGAGGCTCTCGCGGATCGATCGGATTGTCGACGAAAGGGTGGCCGTAAGGTTGGGCGAGGAGCGGAGCCGGTGGGTTAGCCAACGGCGGATCCGGCAACAACCGCACAACTCCAACAACGGCGCAGCGCTGCGCGTCTGGAAATGAAGGTGAGCTGGCCCCACAAGCTCAACCGGGTCCGCCATGCCCGTGGATGACATCACACGGCGGACCCGTGTGATCGCACATCCATGAAAAACATAACAATAAAGGTATGTTCGTACTTTTATGTTGTACGTATATTTTCTTGAATAACTTGTCAATCAACGTTCATTATTAACTAATAAGCGGTCTTCTCAACGGTCGCGTCGGGCATGGCTATTCCAGTGGCAGAGACGGCACCTACCACTCCGGCCCGTTCCACCTTCGTACTCGAAGGTTGAAATTGAACAGTGGAACGCGGCTATGAAGATCTTGAGTGGATATCCCGGAGGAGACGGGAGACGACGCTAGGAGAAACGGCTCATGGAATATTTCTCTGGAGGAAGATCTACATAAAATTCCTCGGATGAACAACGTCTCCTATCGTTCCACCGTCCTCGCCTCCACGTGGGCCGTCTCCTCCACCTCCTTCGCCACCTCCGCCTCCTCCGCCTCCTGCGTCGCCTCCACGAGCACCGACTCCTAAACGGTCGTCTCCAACTCCACCGCCTTCCAACCCTCCTCCGTCGCCACAACGAGCACCGACTCCTAAACGGTCATCATCCAAGAGCGCGCCGTCAATATCAAGCGGTCGTCCAAGAAAACTCGAGAGAATTGAGAAGACGCCGCCACCCGCACCAAAGCGGTTGGCCTCAAGCGGGGAAGGAAGCGGGCAAAGATGTACCCGGCTTGGCATGCGGCCACGAAGCCTATGGAGTTCAGCACGATCCCAAATATTAGACTGATTTAAGACAATTCATTCAGAAAATTTGGAATTAATATGGATCAATTACACGGGCGTGCACCCCGGCGAAGGCTCCGCTTAAATACAAGTTCAACCTTGGAAAGCCTCTCGTCAAGCCGGATCTCGTGAAAAGGCTTCCAACTCGGATGTACCGCTTCCATCGGTGGTACATGCAACGATCCGGCAAGGGTGAAGACATGATAACATGCAAATATTCAGCGACTACTTCTTCGATGGAGATGACTACCTTTATATCCGATTCGAAGATATATTCGACTGTATCAACGTGATGCCCTTGACGTCTCACTTCTAACCACGCGGGTTTTGTAAGTATCGCCGGTTATTTCGTTTTTACCTCCTTGAATTTAGTGACTAAAATTCTTTTTAACCGTTGTAGAATGGCGATCCAATACGCAACAAGCACGAATGCACCAAGCATGGATTCATAGATCCACGGAAAATCAACGGCCCATTGGTTGATCAGTTTTCCAATGATACAGTGGACAACATATACAACGCGCTTGTGAAGCAACCCTTCCGGTCCTTCATCCTTCGCCCTATAATCTGCGTAAGTTTTTTCTTTCTTTCCGAACCAATTTCAATCCCGTGCATACATAAAGTTTCATATGTGTCATCTAAACCAATTTCTGATTCCACTGGATTCTATTAGTACTTGACATGGGTCAGTCAAAGATCCATGTCTTTGACTCAATGGATAAACCAGAGTACACGTACTCCCACATATTTGAACTGTTTAACAGGTAATGTCATCTTACTCTCTATTGCATATATGCGGTTCTCGGATAATTACGTGCTAACTTTCAACTGCACGTAGGGCATGGGAACGATTCCGGGGTAATGTTCACGGAAATTGGAAAGATAAGCTCTCTGTGCGGATGAAGTTTCCAGTGAGTAACATGCCTCCTCCTCATTATTATGTTCAAAAATATGATATGCATATTAAATATATCATCGTTTCTCTTTTAGTGTGCAAAACAGTCGCAGGGCACCAACCTATATGGATATTACGTCTGCGACTACATTCACCGCTTTGTGACCGAAGTTAAAACTGTCGATGATCTAGATGTACGTATAACACCAATTCATACATTACGTCTCGATTTCTTATTCACTTCATATATTTATTTCTCATTTATTGTAATTAATGACAGCTTATGCGAGTAAGAGACGACCTCCCCCACGAGACTTTCATACAAGCCGCTCAGGAAGATTTGATGGGATTTATTAACGAGCAGGTCGTTGATCCCGCGGGAAGTTCTTCATTAGTTTTAGTAGCTAAACCACATCAAAGTAGATTAGAGACATTTTTTTATAAGCTAGCTAGGAAACATGTATGAATATTGTACATATTTTGGTAATATATGTATATTTCCTTTCTTAAGTTCGTTTAAATGTGTGTAAATTATATATTTATGTGTATTATAATATATGTGTAATATATATATGAGTACTGTTGTAGAAATGGCAAATTAAAAAAAATTAATCTTTAGTCCCGGTTTAAGCCACCAACCGGGACTAAAGATTGCGGAGCCGGCCACGTGGCTCCGCCACCTTTTGTCTCGGTTCGTAGCTTAAACCGGGACTAAAGATGCATCTCTAGTCCCGGGTATTTAACCGGGACTAGAGATAGTCCACCTCTAGTCCTCGATTCGTAGTCCCGGTTTGACAACCGGGACTATTGAAGGTTACGAACCGGGATTAGTGTGACTTTCTCCAGTAGTGTTTAGAATTAGTCAACAATCATGTAATATATATATATATGTGTGTGTGTGTGCGCGCGCATATATATACATATATACATAAAAATTAATTTTTGAGAAAAGAAAAAACTCTTTTATTAATTTGTTATGGTATACCTTTGATCAATTTATAATTCTATTATGATGTTATATTTATGGTATTTTAAAAAATATGTATATTGTACCATCCAAATAAATCCTATGTACGTCTGGTTGCAATGATTCTGTCACAGCTTTAGTCTTCAAAGATGGCCCTCTATTAGCATTTCAATGGCCCTTTGAAAAAGTTCAAGCCTTCAAAATGGATCTCCTCAACATTAATATATATTGTTTTGTTTTAGGAAATAACATCAACATATTTCCATATAGTCACTCCAAGTTTGCAACAAAGACTTGGTATTAAAAAAAATTCTAGAGGCAGCAATTTTCAAATAACATATAAATAATAGGAATTTCAAATAGTCTAGATGCACTTTTTACAAGCACTATAAAAATTACCATAAATGCTTTTACAATATATAAACTAAATCGTCTTGTATTAATGTCTTTTGACGACCAAGACACTCAATTAACACATAATTAATTAATATAAACTGACTATAAATTTTAAAAATAAATTTATTTAATCTTTGTAAAGAAACATCTATATAAAAGAACTTTTTTCAAAAATATATCATTTAGTGGCTGTGAAACACCATAATAATAGTAGTAGCTATAATATAAAAAGAACGGGGCCTGAATCTGTAGCGATTGTTTAGACAGTCAGATAAAAATGAATTTCTAGATTTATGTGCAGTTGGAACTGCACCAGATCTCAGTTCGATATAATTAAGGGTCCCTTAGAATGGAGGATTGGTAAAGGATTTTTGGATGATTCTCCCTTTGAAGAGGATATGAAATTTTTCATAGGAGATTGTATTTCTATGATCGATTCCATCTCTACTACTTAAAAAGAGAGAGATGTTTCTGTCGTTCATCATCTCCGTAGTGCGATCAGTTCGGATTCACCTAACGTGCATCTGCGTGCTAGCGGTTGGCTTCGTCACGTCTAGCATCCAGTTTAGCTTGGGATTTAGGATTCGACTAGAATTGCATGAGATCGAATTACACCAGGAAAACATTTCTTACCTACTTAAAATATCAGGGAAAGTCTAGTACACTATTGGAGAACCGACTTTTACGTGCAGGCCAAAAGACACCTTTTTATGCGGAAGATCTATCCGCACGCGCGAGATGGTCTGGAAAAATCAAATTTTCGCGTTCGGACGGCCTAACCGCACGAGAAGACCGATTATCCCGTGCGGGCGACTTAAGAAGCCAACACAGGAAGATCTATTATCTCATGCGGGTCACTTAAGCCAACCGCACAGGATAATAGATCTTTTTATGCATACGTATTAAGTGGTTCGCACGGGAAGATACATCCCTCCTAAATTACATATATAATTATTGAATTATTGAATTATATCAACAACTAATATCACATCACAAATTACAAAAAAATTCATATCGTCACTATTTACCATAATTTTACCATAAATTTCACATGTATAATTTTACAACAAATTTTATAACAAATTTTACAATACCGATGGTGGCGCCGACGGTAAAGATGGCGGTTGGTGTTGCCGACGACGGTGGAGGCGACCGTGTTGGTGAGGAAGGCATCCGCAGTGGAGCAGACAGCGGTGGACGAGGCGGCCGTGGTTGGTGAAGGCGGCGGTGGAGGAGGCGGTCACGGTCGGTGGACGAGGCGACCACGGTCGGTGGAGGCCGGTGGCCGTGGAGATGGCGGTGGAGCGGTGGACGAGGCGGCCATGGTCGGAGGAGGCGGCGGTGGAGGTGGCGGTGAAGGTGGTGGTGGAGGCCGGTGGTGGAGGCCCTTGACGGGTTGGTGAGGAAGCCGCGGCGGGATCATCGGAAGTTAGAAATTTTCGAAAGTTAGAAAGTTTCAAAGCCCGCGCGCACCTATATATGGGGTGGTGATCATCCCGTACAGCCCACTTAAGGGACCACACGGAAAGATAGTCTTTTCGTGCGGTCCCTTAAGCCGGCCTCACGCGAAAATCCATAAAACTAATTAATTGCATTAAGGACCCTTATGAATGAACCTATAAAAATATTATATTACATACTCCTATAATTTTTTACATGGATTAGACTGCGTATATGTTGTTATATAGGAATTTCAAATTTTTGAAGTAATATACTATTTTTTAGCAATTAGATGAATTTTTGTGTGTTTTTTGAGATTAATTTCGAATTGAGCTACGAGTACCCAAACAAGGTTAAAAAGAAACAAAAAATATATATGTGCTCCTATATTTGATTCTATTCCATATGCAAGAATTAGATGAAGAATTCAATGGGTTGCTATAGATAATTAAAACCTTACATCTCTAAATTGGATTATAAAAATTATAATAATATCTAAATTTGATCAAAAAAATTTCTATAAATCGATATGACAACTTAATTTTGGTCCATAACACTGTCATAAAAAATTCAATCAGTTTTGATAAAATGAGACTATATGCTGTTCATAAATGGTTACATCTCTCTTATAGTTTCATCTAAATGACCTTTAAGTTTCAAATTTATATACCTTATAAGAAGTTATGAACTTATATGTATCTCAAATTTGTACATAACCTTAACATTAACTCAATATCACAACATATGAAGTTATATTGTTGTTTCTCTTTTGCCCCTCTCTTTTTCCCTTTTCTACATTGCTTTGTTGTTTTTAAAAAATCAACCTTTCTTTTTATTTTTTTAATTTTTTTCTTGGCTTAGGAGTACACGAGAGGTAACCACAGAAAATTTAAACCTAAAAGACGTGGCCGGTGGAAAATTCAGAAGACGCGTTCAGAATTGACAAAGCTTTTAGGCTCAAAAAGGCAATCTTCTGAGCCATTTTTGGAAAAAATAAAATCTTTGAATGCGGCAAAGCTGCGGACGAACGCCTTCGAATTTTTTTCTGATCGATTTTCATATATGGAACTTCTCAACCGGAGTCCGTATACGAGAGTTATGGCCGTTTCAAAAACCGACTGTGAATTAGAGGACAAAACGAGAACAATGCGCGAAAAAACTTATTACACGCGTAAAAATATATATGTGCTCCTATATTTGATTCTATCCCATATCCAAAAATTAGATGAAGAATTCAATAGGTTGCCATAGATAATTAAACCAAACATAATTTGGTCAGAATATTCTACAAATTGACATGACAACTTAATTTTGGTACATAACATTGCCATAACATTTTGGTCTGTAACTTAGTTCAATAGGTTTATAGATAAATAAAACCTTATATCTCAAAATTTGTTTAAAAATATTTGGACTCATTATCCCGTGCGGTTCACTTAAGAGACCATATATTATCCCGTGCGGTCTCAGCAGACCGCACAGGATAATGCAACCAGTCCGTGAGGACCGGTTTTTTCAGACGTGACCACTTATGATCCATCTGAAATCTATCGAGAGCCTTGTTCAGAAAAACCATGTCTGGAGTAGTGGTATTCTTGTCAATCTGCCCTCATGGCCCACCAATTTCTTCAAGCCACCATGACCAATTCCTCCAAAGACTTTTTACGGTGTTTGCATTCAAAAAGGGTTGGATCCTTAATCATAAAATGTAATTATATATTGATACAGGTATTTAAGTACTAAGGATAAATACATAATTTTGCTAGTAGAGCAAAAAGGATAGAATTGTTCCCCAAATTAGAATCAGTATCACGTAGGTACTACCGTACGAGTTAACATCTACCCGTAACAGCTTTACAGGTCCTTATTTGCGTCATTTTCTCTTTTTTTGTGTGGTTTCCTTATTTGAGTAAAGTTATTTAGCTGGCACTATCGTTACAAGTTCTTAAGTTGCGTCATTTTCTCTAAGATTTACTTTGTGTTCTTTGATGTTCTTTTTTTATGGTTTTCTTTAGATTTACATTGCGTTTTTATAACATGTTACCGACATAATTTATGTGATTTTCTCTACATTTATATTTTGTTCCAACGAACATGTAAAACTCGTACCTTTAATTCTTCTGAAAATTATATTTTGTTTTCAACAAGAGATTGTTTAAAAGTATGAAGAAATTAAACATGAAATATAGATAAAACATTTATGATACTTGCTTCCATTTGAATATGTTACGCTGGTTAACCAACAACCTACCAAGACAAGTAGCTTTGACATGATCATGGTGACCATGCTCACACACACACCCCCATATCACACCCACAGGATAAATATGCCCTTAGGCGTCTCAAAACAGTTTCAGCGTTCCAATCTTGTATCTATGAGAGTAATTATATATAGATCTATATTTATAAAGTCAACATTCTCATAACGTCCATATTGCTTTTCCATTGTATTCATAATATGGTGCTTTCGAACTCCTGCAATTTCCATCTCGATTATTTCTTCTTTCTGCACATCACTAATGACCCGATGGGAACGAAGAAAACATGTCTGATCCGAGACAGCTAACAGATGAATAGTGCACTGCATTAACAAGAACTGAACTATGTAAATAAGAAAAATCAATGTGTCAATTGAGGCCCTACCGAAGTAAACTTAGGGAATCGTGAACCCTGTAAAAACTAAACCAACTACATAAATAAGCATAGGAGATCTTACCTATGCACTTGTGCGTACGTGTGAATTAGATATTGCCTCCTGTTCGAACACTTGACGGTGACAAAGCTTCTCCCTGATTATGTCACCTTGCAGGGGACTGTCACCTTGTAAGTTCACCTACTCAAACCCTAGATGAAGAACATATTAGGATATCTCTTTTTATCCCTTATACAAAGGAATTTGTGAATTACATAAATAACTAATTAAATGTGTAAATATGACATCTTACCTTCTTCCTCAACGTGTCTCCTTATGGGTGCACCCGTTCAAACTCTAGAACAACATAGGAGGAGATCTTGTTTTATCCCTTATGCAGGAATTTGTGAACTCCATAAATAACTAATCAACTGCGTAATAAGCATAGGATAACTTATCATCGATACGTTTGTACTTAGCGGTTGACAGGCCGATCTCATCTCCTCTTAACCCTCAACCATGTCGCCGCTTCTCCCTTTGTCTCCCTCCAATGAATTGGTTTAAACCCTAGAATAGGAACAAAGCAAAACAAGAGAAGAAATGAGACGTAATTTACTTGTGTTAGATCCAAATCATTTGCTAAATCAATGGAGTGTCCCTGATTTACTTTTTGTCTCTACAGCGATACCGATATCTACGATGATATATTGATCAATAGTCGGAGGTATTCAACTCACATATAATACGCATGTTTTACAAGTTAATTACTCTTTTATTCCATACATTGTCCCTCTCTTGATCAATAGTGCACTTTATTTCGCCTCCATGTACCTTTAAATACCTCGTAAATATAGTCGTCACATCTCATCGTCGTCGGTCTTCCATAGTGCTTCTCTGCCTTCAATAGCGAGAAAAATGAGTTTGCAATGTGTCCGGGAACGCGTTGTGATCCCTTGAGACTTGAGACGACCAAGAAACCTTAGCGGAGACCGCTGTTGCACGTCCGTCTCTCCGTTCTCTCGGGTTCAAGTTTGGGCTTAGGAGGAAGATGAACAGTGCCCTTAAAACTGTTCCCCATGTGGTTGAACACAACCAGCTCGCCTGAGCCACCTAGTACATGAGCATTAAGCGAAGCACATCTCACACTTTGTAGTTCTGCTTGCACGCCTCATCTTGGCCACTCGCCGTCACAGGTCATCTGCATCCATCCATAATATCACCATCCATGCACATTAATTCGGTGGTCTCACCATGGTTTTTTTGGGTAGAAAAAAAGGACTAATGAATTTTACTTTCAAGCAATTTTTGTGAGAACCTTCTCGTTCTATATACAACTTTTTTTCGGAAAGTAAAATATTATTTAGGAGTAATGGCAAAACTTTTATTAATATACCACAAATTTTTTAGAGATTTATCTCAACAAATGTAGCATGTCAGGCAGTAGTCTTTTCTATTTCTTTTTTCTAATTGATTAGGCCCGATGTTAAATTATTTGATTTATAGCTGATTAGGCCCGGTGTTAAATACTCGATGCGATTTACAGTTTTGCACCAGTTCCAATCATGAGTCGTCGTACAATCTGGTTTGTGAGGACTAGTTTCGGTTTATTACATTTATTAAATAGAGGAGTATTAAGTCTTTCTTTTCGATAAATCATAGTTGTGTTAGAGTTGGTTGACAATAAATAGGATATCTTTAACAATATTTGACAGGTTTAGATGAAGAATATATTTTCTTAAAGGGCTTGTATCACAAAAATTTATCATGGAAAATCGTAATATTTTTCCGTTGTAATGCAAGCACTTTGCTAGCAGAAAAATAAGCAAGATGTTAGATATCTTGAAAACTTTCCTTTTGTTTAAGAGGATATATTCCTATTTCCTGTGTTTTCAAATCCTGTAGGATCAAAGATGCATGCTACTTTTTTCATAATTAATAATTCGTGTTTTTCTTATCCTATTGTTTTAAATGAGTCGAGCTTCTTAGGACACTCCTAATGAAACATTTAGGAACATTTATGGTATTTTTATCTATATTAAATAAGATGCTACTTAGATAAAATGGTGACATGATAGCCTAATTAATAAGGAAAGAGAAGAAAAACACAGAAAACAGTTTCCTCCAGGAGAATAAGTCTTCCCTCGCAACAGGCAGGAGGAAACGATGATTTTGGCGTTGGGAGGAAACCGATAGTTTCTACGAATATGGGGCCCATGATTGGATGTTGTCGCGCTCCCTGGAGCCGCTGTGCTCGGTCGTCGGTACTGCCACGCTTGCCCGGCGACACCGCGTGCGCTCGTCCTCGTCATCGCGCTCGCTCGCTGGAGCCGCGCACTCGCATGCTGGCTGCTGCCTGAGCTCACCGGTGCCGCCATGCTCACCCACCGACATCGCGTGCACTCGTCCCCGCCACCGCGCTCGTCCACTGGAGTCGTGCACTCGTGTCTTCAGTGCCGCTGAGCTCACCGGTGCCGCCACGCTCGCCGTGACGGTACGTGTGCTCATCCCTACCACCGTGCTCGCCCGCTGGAGCTGCGCACTCGTGTGCTGGCTACCGCATGAGCTCGTCGATGCTGCCACGCTAGCCCGCCGCCACCGCATGTGCTCGTCCCTGCCATCGTGCTCGCATGCTTGTTGTCTTTCGCCTCTTGCCACGCCCGATCAGCGACCTCCTCTCTCCCTCTCATTTGTTGTCTTTGTTCTAGTTCCTGATGAAGAAGAGAAGTGTCGGAGGAAGAAGATGGAGTTGGGAGAGAGAAAGAGAAAAGGAAGACAACAATTATTACGGAAAAAATCAGCACTATGTGAGATAGTTTCTAGGAATGATTTCTGGCTGATGTGGCTGTTATGAAAACCATACCTAGTTTAATATATTGGGACTGTCTTTAGCCTCTTAGGCTGTATTCGGGACATCAGTAGTAGCAGTTCAATTATTTTGGCATATGAAACGAGACAAATTATTAACACATAATTAATTAAGTATTAATTACTATAAACTTAAAAATTTAAAAATTTATTTGATGTTTTTAAAAAACGTTTATGTATAATTCTTAAAAAACATAAAAAGTGTATCGTTTAGCAGGAAAATATGCTTATGAAAAATAAAAAATAAGAAATAGGGAAGTTGTAGTTTTGAGCTGTAGTTTACAACAAGGTCTTAGGCTTACGAGTAAAAATATGCCCTATGAAATTTTAACATTTTGATAGCAGTATAGACTGTTAGGTACCTACAACAGCACAACAGAAAAAAATATATTACATCTTTTTCAAAAAAATATAGGACTACATTGATTTTTCTATGACCGTTTTTATTTATAAATATCATATAAATATGTAAAAATATGAGTTAAAGTTATATTTTATTTGATAATAAAATCAATCATATAAAAATAAATAATATTTATATATTTTTTAATAAAATAAGTGCTCAAATATTACATAAAAAAATCGGTGACGTTATGTATTTTGAAACGGAGGTGACATTGTGTGAGCTGTGCAATCTCTATGAGCTCATCATCCATATCCACCAAGAGCATCAATAATTTTATCTCCCAACAGCAGTACAGATGGATGTGGACCGGTAGTCAGCCAGCAAAGATCCTCTTTTGCAGAAGCCATGAGGCTAGATTCTGTTTACCCAATTGTTTTGTGCCCTAGCAGGGTGAGACAGAGATAACAAAATATTTAAAAGGAGAATCTAGTCCATAAAAGAAACTTTCTACAAAATTCCTGTGAAATTTTAGGCACCATCTAGGCTCGCGTATGGCTCAGAGTTGCTCCATAGGTTCAATTAGTTATCTAAACAACATCCAAAGAGATCATTACCTAGCCTTATCACCGGCTGATATCCTCGACGCGCCCAACACTTAGCTGACTAGATTAGACACTAATCATGCTTAGAAGAGCTTCTTACTTTGGATTACACGTAGAGCTGGATCGATTTCCAATATCGAAAAAGAGCTACATCTACGAAATTATTTACCGTCAGGTATAGCTGGCCAGAAAGGGCAGAGTCTTGTCATGTAGATCCGGACACATACGTGTTGTAGAGCGGCCCGGCACGGAAAGGCGTGGGTCGTGCCGGCATGGCCCGTTTGGTTGTGTTGTGCCTGAGCCGGCGTCGCAGCTCGTGGGCCGGCACGACACAGCATGGCACGGCACGACTACTTTACCGTGCCGGTTCGGGCACGACACATTCTATGGGCGGCACGACCCACACCATAATTTTTTCCATATTCCTATTGCGGGCTCCGCATTTCGTCGAATAGCTGGTGCGATCCTCCCCAACCCTCTCATATCGAGCACGGGGGCGACACACCAAGATGCTCTCCCGCGCCCGCCGCCTCCACCCCGTCCTCCGTCGCATCCTCGTCCCTGGCAGCCACAGCCGTGAGCTTCGTGGCGGTCGGCCTCGGCGACGCCGCGCTGCTGGTGTGGTGGGCGCTCGTGTTCCCTCGCCACCACGTGCTCCGCCTCCGTGTGTCGCCTCTGCAGCAGCGGCACCCAGCGCTCCATCGCCTCGTGCCGCCTCTGCCGTGTGCTCCGCCTCCGCGTGTCGCCTTCCCCTCGGCGCTGGCCGACGGAGCGCTCCCACTCGACGTCGGTCTCCGTCGCCGCTGAGTTGGGCACACGAGTCAAGGAGCACGTCGCCGCGGGTGCTTGGGGAGGGCGCGGGCACGGTCGTAGCACTCTCAACCGAGGGTGCGGGCGGCGGCGACGCGGTCGCAAACGAGGGCGTGCCGCACGGGCGACGCGATTGGGTGGCGACGGTGCGGTCGTAGGCGACGGCGCGGGGTGGTTGGGCATTGACATGGTGGCCTCGCCTGCTCCGGGTCCGGGTGCTTTCCCCACGCCACGCATTGTATATCCGTGCCAATCGGGCCGAATTGGCACATGGGCCTTAGCCGGGCTCATGCCGACACAGCACAGCCACCCCATGGGCCGTGGTTAGGCCGGAGGGCCGGCACGTGGGCCGGCACGATACGGTCCACTGCAGGAGCCATGCCTAACGGGCCGTGTCGTGAGCGTGCCCCGGCTGTGCCATGTCAGACGACCCGTTTTTGACCTGCTATACCGTTAGAGAACCACCCAAACGGCTACGGCATATAACCGTTAAATAAAAATTATTCATCAAGCGCTCAACAAACCTAGGCCATGTTTAGAAAACCTCAAGATTCCGAGAAGCAAAAAAGATGAATTTTCTAGCTTTGAACTTCTAATTCGTTTCTGAGATTGTGTAACTATGTACGCTCCACCATACTCCAAAATTCGTAACTAAACATTTACAAGCAAAGACCATATCTCTGTCAAATTATCTATGTATTTTACGAACCTATATATGAAATTCCGAAAGAAGCTAGCGCCCCCAATATGGCCTAATTGCTTTTGGATTCTGCAACTTGAAATGGTAGCTGAGAGAAGAGAGCCACAAAAGGCTGTCTTCCAATACGAAGCACACCCAACACAAGGCCATACATGTATTACCTATTAGGTGATGAGGTAAATAAGAAAAGTAAAAGGAGAGAGCATGAGCCATCTCATATGCAATGACAATCTCTATATAATTTTCAAAAAAAAAGAAAGAAAGTGAAATAGCATGAGAGTGAGTTGATTAAAAAAATCTTAAAGTTTGGGTACTAAAAATAATAGATGAAATGGCTAAAACGTAATCATTTTAAATTCACTGTAAAACTTGGGCCATGTTTGGATAATTAGCCCTTGACTAATTTGAGGGCTAATTTTTACCTCTCAAATTAGCTCTATAAAAATTAGCCTCTTGAGTAGTTTGAATCCAGGGTTAATTTGATGGCTAATTTGTCTTTAATTTTAATTTGAGGGTATTATTACCCTATTACATTGAACAAATGTACATGACATGTCACATGAATATATAAAATTAAATATATGAATAAATGTGTCCTTACAGCAAATTCATAGATATCATGGAGATACCAGGAACAAATTAGCCCAAATAAGTTATTCTTGGAGAGGGCTAATTTTTTGAGTGGACTAATTCACTTTAGCCCTAAATTAATCACTATAAATTAGGCACAGAGATCTAAACATGGCCTTGATCTCGAGGCGGTGGCTCCTTTTCATCACCGTCCTTTTGTAGCGTTGTTTCTTGCCTTCCTCCAACGGGGAAAAGCAGCGGCACTGCAGTGGCTTCCATTGGTGGAATTTTAGGCCAAAAGGTTGCACGAGATTGTATGCAGAAGGCAAACTCGCAAAAGAGACGACGACGACGACGACGACGACGCAGCATTGGTACTTGGTGTCACTCCGGTTGGTAGGCGCGCCGGCCACTTGCAGATTTGTGCAAAATGAACCTTCATCTTGTTTGAAAATGCAAGCAGGCAGGTGAAAAGTTTAGGGAGATCACTGTAGTTTAGTGTAATTTAATACTGCCACTAGAGCTTTACAGACAGATCTATGTATAATTGGATACGAATTGGATCAGCTAATTGCTGTGGTGTCATTGATTTGACTTAAATAATCATTTTTTCCACTCTGTTGTTAGTTGGTTGGAGGAGTACTGTAGTACTAGTGTTGATTAGTCAATTGGTCTAAGAAAATAGCGCCCTTAGGTCCATGAGAAAATTCACTCAAAATAAAAGGCTCCATTGGGAAGAGTCCAGATGGAGAGATAGATAGAAGAGAGCTGAAGAAGAAAAAAAAAGAGTGGAAGTCATTCATCAGTGCTTCTAGGTTTATCACCGATTCTTTCTTTAAAATACTAAAATTTCTTGCAGGTGGCAAATATGCTTACTGTTCTAAGATAGTGGTGCAGTAGAGATTAGCTAAAACTCAATGGTGGATGGACAATTCAGAGGTGCAATTGTTTCAATAAGTTAACACACAAGTTGTTGCACCCAGCAAGTGCCCTCCATCCCCATCGGTTCCACAATACTTGTCCAGGAACAAAAAGACACCAGATTTAAGAAAAAAAACTTGAACATCAAATTGCCAAGCATGTTCCCCACCAAAACAAATAGAAAGAGAAATGGCCATACAAGTTGCACGCAAGTCTCTGGTAGATAACATGCTGGTATAGTCCGTGAACAAATAAGAGCAATCCCAATACGTTAGTGTCTAAATGTGGTGTATTGGTATATAGAGGAGAGGGTGTGTGTATGAAATGTTTGTTTAGATTTAATCTAACACTCACAATGTATAAACTTTTTAGGTGTGGTTTTTATAAAAGTTCTTTTATGGTGCACAGCATACTACTGACAGGAGGCGATAGCATAGATGAAATTTAGGACTCGTTCACTTTACTATCATTTTTAACCTTATCAATTTTTGCAATTGTCAAATTTTGATAAGTAGCAATCAAATTATATATCACATTATATAATGTCAAATTTGGTAATTTTTTAGAATTTTATTCACATAGCTCAACACAAAATAATTGGTAAAGCATCAAACCAAACAACGTAAACATAGCTCTGTCTTATCATTTTTGGCATTAGCCAAACTTTACTAAAATTTTATGTTGTCAAAATTTGATTAGGTTAATTTTGGTATCAAAATGAACATGTATTTAACCATTCATTCGTATGAATATTGGATTTTTTAAGATGACATGAAAATTTTAAGAATTAACCATCATACTATTGAGGGTAATTTAGTTCATATGCAATATTTTCTTTTCTAATATAGTGATCACATTCACGATGAACCGTACGTATCTAGCGACATCGATCAGAAACCCATCCATACAGAGGGAGGGGTACGATAAATAGTTAATAAGTGTATGATGAAAAAAACCGCTGACATGTATAATATCTTTTCTATCGGATTTAACCATTTTGGATTTGTGGCCTGTGCTAGCCTCGTGCGTGTCTGATTTCTCTAAATTTTCCTCTCTCCTACTTAACTCAATGCCACGTCAATTTTTTTTCTTATGCGCCAGTATGATCCATTTTATGAAAACCAACCCATGTGGATTAATGATGTGCCATAACAATATCCCATCTAGTCTAAAATATAAGAATATTATTATTGTAATTTCTCTCCACCCATTTTCATAGAACTTAATTCAAGACATTTTTCTGTTGACATTGTCCATTGCTACATAATTCTACTATTATCATGAAAAATCAATTAATTACCCATCTTATCTAATGCGAGTATAAATGAAAGGCAGTAAGATCAATTAGCCGTTTCCTCCTTAATCCTCACATATACAAGTCTAGAATTTGTACAAGAGTACTAACTTCTTTCGCTTCATTCAAGAGCTCTTTAAGCAAGATTGGTCACTTGGGACAGAAAATTTGCATAGGTTTTTATCAATCGATAAAAGTACTGTACTTTTATGTGCTACTACAAAAATAGTAAAAACTGTGAATCAGATCGGGAATATTGCTAATGGAATAAAACATCGTCTTTGCCAAAATTTCTATCGCGGTACTGGTCGACAACGTGACATGGTAGAGTGTGGAGGCTTTTTGTTCGAGATTAATTGTAGATTCCACCGTACATGATATTATATATATGGCAACTCAAGCTTAATTGGCCGAGTGTGTTAAATTTTCCCCAATTGGGTACCATGGCTAGTTAGCTTCCCAAGGTAAATGTATATATGTTGATGGCGTTTACGATGATTTGGACACTGTGGTCTAAATACTTCAGTCGATGATCAATTCAAAAGTACTAGTCATACTGGAGTTTTCTAAAAAATATATGGCGTATTTTTGATTTGAAAACAAACTTTGACGGTAAATTTCTCTTACATTGTTTCGCTTATACGCTTATATATAATTATAAAATCATAGTAACAAGAAAATATTTTCGAACTTCATTCTAACAATATCATTTTAGGCGAAATCTAAATATTACTGGATTAATAGGTGTAGGATCGAACAAAACCAAACAAACCTATCAGAGAGGGATGAATGGTATGAAAAACCAAAACCCAAAAACTTTTAGCGTAAATAAAAGTACCTTCGAATCAACGGAGTTCTCGACGTAGTATTGTCGTAGCCGGTCAAACCGCCCTCTCGCCGCTGGTTTAACCGCTGTACCTATGCCGGTCAGACCGCTCGAACACCTGCGGTCAAACCGCCGCTTAGCCTACGGTTAGATCGTCGAGATCCAGAAACACCGGTAGATGACAAACTCAAAGATATAGATTAAAACTTTCGACTTTATTGCATCAACTAGTGTTTACAAAGCACAACAACGACACTCCTCGTCAAAATCTCGAACTAAACTCGAAACCCTAACTTTCTCTCAACTTGTGTCTCTCTAAAATTGATACCACGAGGCCATACCATTCCTCTCTATTTATACCACAAAAACCTCCTACTCAAAATAGTTGTAGAACTCCTATTCCAAATAAGGCTTAAGAACTCATATTCCCAATAGGACTCAACAACTCATATTCCCAATAGGACTCAATCACTCTCTTCTACTCCTATTTCTATACGCATACGATTCCTCTCGTATACCATATGGATTCTCCATCTTTCATGTGCATTATCCTCTAGCCTTTTAGTATCCCGCATGATCTCTTGATCTCTGGACGTTCACTTCTCCCAAGTCGACTTCAATCCATCATCGGCAATATTATCCCGAGGCCTTAAGCGATACCTACACATATACGACAAAAAAACCATATTCCGAGCACAAGTTTATCCAAACTTGACTCACATTAGCATAACAACAGTAACCATACGTATAGGAACCATCTAGAAGTCAAATCCACAAAGAAACAATCCGAAACCGAGGCGAAGTCGGCCGGTCAGACAGTGCGCATACCTCCGGTCTGACCGGTCGCACCGCCGGTCTGACCGTCAAGTCAGAAACGTGCATAACTTCACAAATCTAAACATCATCACCATAAACCAATATTTCACATATTAAATATCGCAAATCACCACCAATGTTTCATCACACAAAATACAAATCAAACACATTTGATTCTACCGGTCAAACATCAAAATTGGATAGTGCCTTATATTTCTGAACGGAGCGGGTAATTCACAAGTAGGTCATACTGCATTTTCTTAATATTTTAAATACAAATCTTTGAAACCAGAAATACAAGTCGATATATAATTTTGATGCACTTGTCTAATGGTTGCTTTCTCATATGACCTTGTTAATTGAGGAATTTTAACATCCTCCTGTAAAATAAACGAAGTATCTATTTATGTGTCATAATTGGAGGGTGACATTGCATTTTCTACAAAGATACGACTATGCTACCATTGATGGTGAAACCATCTTTTGTCCCGGTTTATAACTCTTTTAGTCTCGGGTTTCAAACCGGGACAACCAAAGCGGGACTAAAGATGTCTATTTTTAGTCCCGGTTGAAATAATCGGGACTAAAGATGGAAGCGCCACGTGACTGTCATTTCTTTTTTCTTTTTTCATTACTTTTTATTGCTTGCATGTCCTTTTTTTCCAACAATGCAACAACAAAATCATCCATAAATTCACAAAAATCATTCACAAATTCGAGACATTGACAAAATCATTCACAAAATCATTCACAAATCCGTTGGCCCTCAGCAGAAATTGGAGGCAAACAAATCTAGAGGACAACAACAAGAAAAGAAATTCAGATCTAGAGGACATCACAAATTCATTCACAAATCTAGAGGCAAACAGATCTAGAGGACATCACAAGTTCATTCACAAATCCGCCGGCCCTCATTCACAAATCCGTCGACACTAAGTAGCAGGAGGTGAGGAGGAACGAAAGCGGTCGGCCGCCCACCGCCCTCCCCGTGGCTGCCGCCCGCCTCGTGCCCGTGGGCGCCCACCGCTGCCGCCCCGTCGGCCACCATACCGAGAGGGGGAGAGAGCTGAGTTAGGGAGAGAGAGGGAGAGGATTAGATCTAGAAAGGGAGAGATAGAGATGCATGCAGGCGCCTAAAAATTCTGCGCGCGCATGGGTCCCGAGACAATAAGGCCGAGCACTGTTCATATTGGTCCCGGTTGATATAAAATCAGGACAAATGTTGATCTTTAGTCCCAACCAGGACTAAAAATAATTAGGGTCTAACATGGCCTGCAGATTTTTTTATCGGGACTAAAAGTAAACTTTTGTCTTGGTTGGTGTTACCAACCGGGATTAAAGATTTAATCGGGACTAAAAATATTTTTCAGTCTCGGTTTCTATTGGAATCGGGACTATTATGGATTTTGGTAGATGGATGAAATATCATTTCTCCAATAGTGTATAATAGCATAAATAAACAATTTTCTACCGTGTAAACCAGAAATCATGCAAGTAAGAGATCATGAATCGTTACCACTTGACGCGTTGTGTAACGGAAGTAGGAGGTAAGAAGTCGAAGGAACATCGACAACGTAGTGTGCATCGATATACAGAAAGTAGTTGATCGCAACAGCCCGACCTTCTCCTCATGTGTTCATCTTGCCGTGCTCTCACGTCGATTAGCACCACAAACCAGCAGCGCCTCTACCGATATCCATACATCTAGTGATGGAACGTCACACGCGGATGTGCTAGCGCCCGCGTGCGGCTAAGGCTTGGCCTCGAGGGAAGTGATGGCTAGGGTTTTTCACGCTCTTTCAGTCTCTTCACCCTAAGAATATATAGGATCCATAATTGGATTTTTGAGACCCATAGAAGTACTATTTGAATTGAGCACATATTGGATTTTCATCTGATCCCCTTGTTTCGTCCCGTTAAGTGTACAACCCCGTATGTTCATGTACACTCGGTTATAACCCAAAAACTTTTTTGGTCCATGTGTCAATAGCGACTCCTAGCAGAACATATTAGCCTGCCGAAAATATATAAAGATCATATCGGCTAAACCTTTAGTATATATTTGTATGAACCCCTTTGCCTTACGACACTGATTAAGCTCAATGCTAGATATGTGTCATTCTTCACTAGCTCAATCATTCACTCGATTCTGTAATAGATTACTTCTGTGATTGACTCTTCAAATCCCATTACATGATTCATAGCATATCCGAAGACTACTTTTATAATTACCCAGTTACAAAGTAGTGTTTGTTAGTCACTAAGCAAGCCATACTAAGCAAGCTACTATACATGTTGGGACATGATAATCTTAGGTCTAAGGATGCTGCACCAATACTAAATGAGACCACTGATGATGCATCACCTATAGCTCTTGCAGAATCTCATGTTGATCTATCCAACCACATGTTCCTTCCCAACATGTGTCTACATTATTAATTTAATATCTTCATATCATGATCCATGAGACGTGACTATCAATCGACACATGTGCTAATGATAGAATCATATTTGTTTTACATATGATATTTGATTAAGAATCATTTAGAAATAGTATCATATAATATAAATAATCTTATATAGCGAATCATATATTCGTTTAACCAATAATAAATTATCTATTTTAAAAATAATGCATGATAAATATATAAATATAGTCTATAATATAATCATCTCTATGATGGTATATGAAACATATCACCAACATTTTCAACCAGTTCCTCGATTCATATGAAAAACGACACCTTTGTATTTGGAAATTTGGTTTAAGAATCCTTGTGCCTCATTTTTAAGTTGTATCCTCTGTCTTGCATCTCAAGAAAAGAAAATGTACGTTTTTTGAACCTTGTGTTGCAAATTGCAATCATGCATCATCGTCCACAAAGTATTTCAAAATTCGTGTCCGGAGCTTATTTTTATGGATATATGTACGGGAACTGATCCAAATAGATGGGAGGATAATTTAATTTAATTAACCGTATGCTCATCTGAGAGGACAATGCCTAATCTATCCAATCAAACAAAAATCCTTTACATTTCATTTTGAGCCTGTTTAGATCCATCGTTAAATTTTTACACCCTGTCACATCGAAAGTTTGGACACATAAATGAAGTATTTAATATGAACTAAAAAATAACTAATTACACACTTTGTATGTAATTTACGAGACGAATCTTTTAAGCCTAATTAGACTATGATTTGACAATAAAGTACAACAGTAAACTTGTGCTAATGATGGATTAATTAGGCTTAATAAATTCGTCTCGTCGTTTACAGACGGATTCTGTAATTTGTTTTTATTAGTCTATATTTAATACTTCAAATATGTGTCCAAAGCATCGATGTGACATTTTGCCAAAAAGTTTTTTCGAATCTAAACACATCCTTTATTGCCTTTACAAATCTTCACTCCAGTAAAAGTCTGGTGCAGTACACTAGAGTGGACCACATTATCATACTTTCTCCCTAACATCATAATTGAATATCAGGATCCAACAATCATGAATGCACATGAACAAAAGAACACTTTATAGTGTGGAACCTGTTAGATTTATTTTTATGCTACCAATTAAATTATTTTCCCGCGTCTACCAAGATTAAACCATTACCTTCGGGCATTACATTGTTCGTTTAATCCTTCACCCAAGGTGATTGATGGAGATTTAAAGAAGATTAATTCCATATTAATCTGTACAATCATTTTTATGAGGATATTAAAAGAACATGCCATCACTCAGGCATCGTCTGAAACACGACATATTTCCTCGGTGTTCCAATTTAATCTGTTTTCATGGGGTGGACATGAATGGTTAACAATTTCGTTGGACTTTGTCATACAAAATCGGAAGCTCTTCCAAACCGCTCAGTTTATGTTGAAATTTGAAACATAATTCATAACACTATAATTTTTTAGTTCTGTTTAACATGACTCTAGACCCAATATTATTTTTTTTAGAGGAGTATTTCTGGCTCTAAAAATCCCTGGGTTAGTGATAACGTTGATAAAATATCAACTTATATGACTCATTTTATTTTTTTTAAAGATGAAATATAAAATTTTAAATCATTTTAATTCAAATTATATAGTCATGGATCTAAAGCCATGCTAAACAGGCTTCATAAAAATCCTTCATCTTACTTTTGTTTACTCCTTCCGTTTTAAAATAAATCAACATAGGTAACGATATAAAATGAAAAAAGTTATATAAATTTATTATATTAGATTAGATTATATTTTTATTTTGATTGGTTTATTTTGAGATGGAGGGAATATGCATTACACAGAAACTGCGAACCCTGCCGGGATATCCCACTGCTGTGGAAATCCCGAATTACAGGAGGACCACCGTGCAAAACCCAAAGCCGACCAGATTAACAAATGTTTCCCGTTCAAAGGTAGGGAGGGTTAAGAAACAGTCCTAGGTCAAATGAGAGATTAACCCTCCAAATCACTCCCTGACAGTGTCATTAGCCCACTAATCCCTTCTTCCTCCTCTCTCTCCTCTCCTCGTCGCCTCGATCAAAATCCATCCTTTTCGCCCATATATACTCCCTACCTCCTCGATCTCCTCCCTCCCGAGCACGGACAGGCAAGAGACGAATTTGCCACACGCTACATCCACTGTTGCTCACCTGCTCGCCACTGTGCTGCCGCTGTTCCTCGTCTTCTTCGTCTTCTTCCCCTCCTCCAATCGTATGTGCCACCCTCTTGAGCTCTCTTTCTCTCTCCCTGCTCCGGTGACTTGGTTGGGTTGGAGCTTGGTTGCTAGTGCTTAACTTGCGTTGGAGGAGGATGAGAGCTTGTTTACTTGTTTGGTGCTCGGTTTCTTGCGCAATTTTCGTTGAGGGGATTTTGTTTTGGAGTGTTGCTGATGGTTTCTTGGTTGGGTTTGGGGGAACAGAGCGGAGGAGGAGCGCGCGGCGCGGTTGGAGAGAGCGGTTCTTGGCTGGTCGGGTGGGGGATGGAGTGGGCGGCAGCGGCCACAAAGGCGGCTTCTTGGGGCATGGCGGCCGCGGACGACACCGGCCCGACCATGCTGTCCTTCGCCGGGCCTTCGTCGTCTCCCGCTGACGCCGCCGCGGAGGCGGCGGCGGCGGCGCTGCAGGACTTCTCCGTGGGCCTCGTCCACCGCGCCAGGCCGGCGGCAGCGCCCGCGGCGAGGAGGGCGCGCGGAGGGGCAGGCGGCGGCGGCGCCGGCGCGGAGGCGTGCTCGGTGGACGGGTGCCGGTCGGACCTCAGCCGGTGCCGCGACTACCACCGCCGGCACAAGGTCTGCGAGGCGCACGCCAAGACGCCGGTGGTCGTCGTCGGCGGCCAGGAGCAGCGCTTCTGCCAGCAATGCAGCCGGTAATTAATTCCAAATCCTCAAATCAGTCCAGTTTACTCCATTAATCAAGAAACGATGTGCTCGATCGATGAGGTTGGTCATTTGTTAATAATTTTCACTTGCTTGGCCCCCAATTTGGTTCCTCATCGGGGAACTGTAGCTTTGGGGATTTGGTGCTTACTTTGGTGCATTCTCTGACGATTTTGGGGGGCAGAAGAAAAAATTTTTAGGTGGTCTGCTTGGGTCCCCAAGGCCTAGCTGTCTAAACAATTGAGTTGGTAATTTGTTACCATTTAGGATCTGATGGCTCGCGGGATTATTTAATATCACCTATGCTATTTGTCGAGGATTAAACAATTGAGTTGGTAATTTGGTGGCCTTTAGGGGTCTGATGTCGCGGATAATTTAATCTCGTTGGGATACTATTTTAAGAAAGCTGTTGGTGTGGGCAGATGACATGCTTTGCTTGTTTGTGTAGGGTTTTGTTTTTTTGTTGTATTATTCCACATCTCGTCGCAGAATCATTCTTATGATTGAGGGGGCTGAGCGGGTGTTGAAATCTCGGCAGCTTCATGTTCATGAGACCATGCAAAAGTTTGGTTCTTTAGAATGAGTTGTGTTTCACTTGGGACTGAACAGGAAGCAATTTCAGTTCGCAAGATCTGAATGAAACTAGTTAAGGTCTATTGTATACTGTGTTGTTTGTGGCCATGTGGGTACCGCAGTTAGCGTCGGGTTATTTCATGGGTTAATCTTTAGAGCGTTGGCATCCAAAACGGAACTTAGCTGTTACCTTGGCCGTGTTTCGGAAGTTATACTCTCTCCTCCCTGATTCTCAGTTTCTTTAATGTGTATGGCATAGTAAACTATTCTGGAGTTCCATGACAGTTAGGAGAAAAAATAGCTGAACATATTTTTGTGTGAATTATATGGTTTCTAAAATAGTTCGAGTTCTATTACAAGAGTGAATCTGACTGAAAGTGGTATGAGAAAGTGAAACGTAGTATCATTTAGTAAAATCTTGACCAAATTATTAACCATTTGACTGCATCTTAACTGAGGTTGAGAGATCCAGACATCAAGTTTAATATGCATTGATGATTTCCACTTTGTTCTCAGATAATGCTTTAACAGTTTTTGAAACTAGACTCTTGTCTGAATAAACAATGATTTGTATCTTCTCGAGGCCATATAATTTCTCAACTACTAAATTAAGCAATGACATAGAATGATAACTCTCCCCTTCTGTTTCAAAAGAGATCTTGTGATTCTTTTTGCATCAGAATCCAGAAATATGACAACGCTCTTCCAACTCTTTAAGATGTATCTCATTGTAAATCACACTAAAGGTTTGATGGTGCTGTAGAATAGGACTGTTGCTCGAATCAAATAGGTTCTCTATTATATTCCTACATTCCTAGATATTTCTATAGATATATCCATCTCATCTCCTGCTATTTTCCAATTGGTGGGATCTGCCAGTTTCAAGAGCTTGACCAGGTTCAAAGCTTGGGGGCAACAAGGGTAACATACTCAATTTTGAGATAATAAAGATCTGATTGTCATTTCCATTTCCATGTTGCAATCCCCTCATCCTTCTTCGTCATTACCAAATGGACCCTCAAGCGAATGCAGAAGACCTTATGATTGTGTATACAGTTGGTTGAGGACAACAATTATAATCATTTTATGACTTATACTACAAAATTGGGTTTCCACTCATTTTGTTCAATTCCTGGAACCTACAAATAATTATTTTACCTCTTACATGTCTCATCCAATTAGGCTGTGTGTACATATCGCATTTTCCTGTCTGACACCAGAAGATATCTCTAGAAGTTATATGTACGGTAGCTGGCTCTATTTTCGCTGCTCTATGATTTGTGCTTGACAGTATAGTTAGTGCAAGAATCACCACAGTTGAGTCATCTTGTTTACTTTCTGGGTATAACTAAGAAACATCTTGTTATGTTAAATCAAATTTCTGGCATATATCTACAATATTTATGTCATTGTTTCTTGCTTGTTCAATCTTGATGGTCTGCAGTTACTGAAGAGGACAGGAGATAACTCTAGTTGAGGTATCCTGTTTACAAATTCTCCTCTCATATTTGAAGTGCCATTATATCCTTTGCCTTTGTAGTCTAGAATAGACAAGTCATGCTAATGGATCAAAGCTTCCTTCAATGACATATTAGGGAGGAAGAAATCATGTCTTAACCTTGTTCTCCTAATTATTCACAGTCCTGTATGACACTGGTTAGTAAGTTAACACTGCATTGGAGCGATGGATGGCAAAGTACGAATTGCAGAGACCTCATAGTAACCCAACTGAAAACCTGATAATTGTTGCCATCCTCTTTTACTGGCATATTGTCAAACTCAACAATAAGAAAACAGAATTATTTACCTCAGCGATCTCTTGTGCTCCACCTTTGTGCATAACCACACTTTATCTATATTTAAGTTAGCAGAAATTTATCATGTCTATGAAGGTGTTGACCTTGCATTAGAATAAAATATTGATCTTAGACAATCTAGAGATGTAATCAAACTAATCTTATATGCAATTCCATCCTCCCAACTATAAGAAGATGCCATACTTGTCCATTTCCTTCTGTTAAAAGCATCAGAATGCTGTCTTTCCTTACTGTGGTTTCTGTTAGCATGACCATCAGAGCTTTAGGAAGATAGCACATCTGTCCTCTGCATTTTGTTTTTAGAATCATTGCACCTACATTTGTATTGTTCCTCTTGGTATTACCAAATCATTGCCGTACTATGATACAAAAGATTAGAACACGACAAAACTAGAGGTAAGTAGACTAAGGTGATGGCCCAAAGAGCAAAAGAGGAACAGAGGAGCAGACTAACTAGGAGGTGAAGTTCCTCGTCATAGCTTAGCATCTCCATCGAGAGCCCATTCAATGGTCCTTGTTGTGTCTGACAACCCTTTGAAGCTTCCTCTTGAGCTTATGGTCGTGTCATTTGCTCACGTTAGTGTTATCAATACTTTTAGATCCCTCAAGATCCAATCTCCTGATTGTCACTACTCTCTCATCACACCATGTTGCAGCAATTTATTAGAAGCAGGATGGAAGTAAATGGCCCCTCTATTTGAGGGTATGGTATGCCCTCTACCAAAGTATGAACAACCCAACATCTCAAGTTGCATTGGCAATGAAGTGTGTTTAATTATTGTTAGAGAAGAGTTTGGTTTAGTGCTACTACCCTCTCTGCCATCAAATTTATACTTTTCTTTTTCACAAATCACATGTTCTTAACTAGTAGAACATAAAGTAAATCAAAACACCATCATCATCCACCTTTGTTTTCCGATCTGGAATCCTCATGATAATCTAAAAGACACCCTATAGATTCTCTCATAAATAGGAAAATGGGATTGGTCTACAATGTTTATTTTATGGACCTAGCACATGGTGAATATTAGCATATATCGATTATAACATTATATTCATATGATACACATAACCCCAAAAACAAATGAACTCTACTTCTAATATAAGGGTATCTGTATGGCAGCTAAATACAGCTTTGTGGCACAACGTTTATAGAGGAGTAAGTTTCACAAACTACATATACTTCTGCAAACTATCACCAAACTATAGATTTAAGCCACAATATCAGAAAACTACACATTTTAATGTCATTTATATATGCAGATTTAGCACATAATTTACCATGAAAGTACATTTGAGAGGTTCCACCCTAGGATGTTATCTTGATGGAACTTTTAAAATCTGCAGCTTTGTAATGAAATCAGTTCTAAATCTGTAGTTTCTCATTTTTTTTGAAAAGGGTATACTTTAGCAATATTGTGGTTTAATTCTGTAAGTTTATTATAAATTCAATACTAAGTCTATGTTGTGATAGTTTTGACATTGTATTTGTAGTGCAAATTTTGCTATTGATAAATGATTATGACTCTTTCTACAAATAAGAATAGTGTGTTTCATGCCAAGGAATTTCTTTAGGTCTATTTCTATTTGTCATTATTTGATTCAGCTCCCACATGGGCCAGACTCAAACAAAGATACCTTTATTTCTTTGGGTTTGGTGAGCTATTACTCTTACATGCATTTATTTGGGAAACAATTGTTATAATGTACTAAGTCATGAAAAGGTTAGATTTACATAAGAATTGCAATGAGAAATTTCATATTACCTTGTACTCCAACAGACTAACATGGAGTACAATTAATGTTACCATTGTTAACAAATGGTAATCCTGTCTTTTCTCTCATTTAGTGTTTTTTTTTTTGGGTTTGGGAGTGGGGGACATATAGGACGAAAAAACCTTGAGAAGAAATCGAGCGGTGTTGGGGGGCATGGTATCCCAGAGTAGAAGGGGCATAGAACAAGGAATTGGAACCAAGAACATGGAAAACTTGATCTTACTGTCAAGAACAAACATACAGAAATTTGAACAGATGCAAAGTTTTTAACAAGCACTTGTAAAGTCGATAACATGAGTCTATCCTAAGTCCCTAATGGTCAATGGTGAACACACATGTATGATGGCTTAATTCATATTGAAAACTCAGATTACATGTTGGGTTCACGTTGATAGGACTTGGCCTATGGCTCTACTTGACTTGGACTTGACAGAAATACTCATCTCCTATTAATCAGAGCTTGCATGATCTTTCCTTTTATCTTCTATACAATTTTTTTCCTTATTCTTTCCTACTGGGTTCCATATGTGTGTTTGTGCTTGGCCCAATATGAATACATGGATTCACAATTCACATGTTTAGATTACCAAGTTCATGCATAAACAGGTAGGTTTGATATTATACCACACCAATTGGCAGCAGCCAAGCAGACCTGCATATATACAATTTAATGCATGTGCATCCAGCCAGCCCGTGTAAGTGCGTCATGGTAAAATGCAGTAGCCATGAGCACCCTCTGGTGCATGTGAATTAGCCAAGTTTTTTCTGGGCTACTTCCATGTTCTAACCCTAATTATTTCCGACAGCATGACATTCATCAATAACGCTACCCAATGCGCAACTTGACCTTGAGTAGCAGCAAACTGTGGTTGCTGTGCAGAGCACACATGAGAACCAATAGTTCGACACAGGTTATCTCAGTTAAGTAGAAGATTACCGGTAAATTTTAATTACATGTCCTGCCTCGATTATCTTTCTTCTTGCACATTAATTTCATTGAAAGTTCATGTAATACCACTCCAAATAGTGGCGTTTAAAGAAATTCTGCTCTAAAGATTGAATTTCTGGAAATGCCGCTCTAAAGGGTACTTCTATAAAGGAAAACTGGTGCCACTTTATAACCTACAACACAACAATATATGGGGCTCTTCTCTGTCACTGAAACTATATTTGAAATCTGGTCAAACCTGAGAGTTACTAAATTGCCTTAGTTGTTTGGCATGACCTTTTGTAACGGTCTTCATATGTTCTTGAATCTGTATCTTTGGGCAGCATAGTCGTGCCCTTTTTCTTATCGATTTGACAGGCCAGCAACCATAGCCAATTTATTCTTCTGCTAGTTCAGGAAATGGCATGAAATACAGATGCATTGCTTAGAGTGAAGATAAAACAACATTTCTGTCTCCCATATTGACATGTAAATATAACCAGAGAGACTAACTATAACCACACTAGTTTCAAAGACAAACAGAAATCACCACAGCCTAACAGAACAAACTATATCAACTGGTAAAAAAGACTTCAGCAGCTAGCAATTTGTAGACTTTCCTGCTACATTGCTCTGGTCTCATGCTCTGAGATGTAATCCTCCATCCTTTCCTCCCTGAAACATCTACTTCACTCGTTCTTTTTCTGGAAAACAGACCACATGTTTTTTCAGTGACACGCATAGAACACATATCTTGTGTAGGATGAGGCAGCCTTTCTAATTGAAACAGGCTAAATTCCTAGTCTTTCAAACAGTCGAGCGCAAGGAGGTTGCACTGCACCAAACAGACTAAATATCCCAAAGGTTTCCCAAGGCCCTGCCCATGTACCAAACATATGACCCATACTTGTCCTTAGTAAGAATGATCCTTCTAATAAAAAAATCTTCATTTTCAGTGGCAATTTACCATTTTGAACGATCTTGTGTGAAAAAGTTGTCAGCAGAAGTTATTAAAAACTGGATATATAAATGAACTGAAAACGGTCCAGTTGGATTCAGATTCCATCTAAACTATCTTCTAACCCCCTCATTAGAAAAGTTGATGTTGGAGCATCCCAACAGAAGGTGCTACCAGGCATTGTAGTCTCCATTTATAAACGGGATAACAATGAACTAGAATAGCCACAGGATGAAGTGGCTTCCAGCTTAAATTACATGGATCTGCTTCATATTTTTTTAAATTTCACATTACTAACTCTGGTGATCAACCTTGCAAATTTAATCTTGTAAGGAATCAACATCAGGAACTAATTATTGTGATCAGATAGAACCACAAAGCCATCAGGGCCAATACAATTTCTACTACTTTCCATGAGAGCACACAACGTCACATTTACAAAGATAAATGTTGTAAATGCCGTAATACCAACACTAGAATGAACATGTATGTCGAATGTTGGCAATAATTGCCTGAGAATTGCAAGCAATAGCTCATAGCAAAGAAGAAAGTGAAACTATTTGCTTCCATACTTATCATAATTTTCTTGAACACAAAATCTCATGGTCCGTGTCCTTATTTTGTTCATCTCCCTGATGTTGGCTTTATATTATTTTGTTCATCTTTCTGATGTTGGCTTTATATATGAAAGTACACTTAGTAGATTTTTGAAACAAATTACACTTAATATCTAGTGTGCATTCTAAAGCTAGTTAACTCCTAGTATAACTGAATTTATATTACCTACCACTGGTTTATACATCATAGACTAGAGGACAATCCCAATCAAATTACAGAACTATAAGTAGTCAGTTTTACATTTTCTACTTTTAACTTTAGAATTGACCACAAAGTCTATGCTGCTATCAGCAGTGCAAGTATAGTGTTTAAGGGACACTTGAAATAATCCTTTTCTGTTATGACTACTACTTGGCTAAATTTTCTTCTGTGGACCCTACATGGCAGATGAGAACTGTGCAAATACAACTGTTAGTGTGAATTTGAATCTGTAGTACAGGTTCAGTGTACATGTTCTGAATATGTTGAGGGCCATGTGACAACAACACAACATAACTCTGTATTTGCAGATTTCACAATCTGGCTGAGTTCGATGATGGGAAAAAAAGTTGCCGGAAACGGCTGGATGGTCATAACAGGCGTCGAAGAAAGCCACAGCATGATGCATTGAACTCTAGGAGCTTCCTTCCGTATCAACAAGGTTTGTACATTGCAACTACATGAGTTATATATGTTCAAAAATGTAGTGATCCTGGCTGTTTCTTGATTACATTTTGATACTGTATTACCACTACTGTATTCAGAACTGGTTAACTGTTCATTCTCGGTCTACAGTTGTAACAAACTCATCTAGAACAATACCTACTTATATTGTCACAGGAAATAATGTACATATTATGTATCTTTTAGGGCTGGCAGAAAAAGCATGCTTAGTGTGCTTGAAGATTTGAACATTGCTTTTTTGTGCTTGTTGGGTTGTTATCTCATGTTCATTCACTAGAGCTATTAACTTTTCTTGAATTGCTTGCACAAGAAATGTATCCAATATATTCTCTTGACTAAAACTATTTTGTCTTTGCAGTGAATCAATTTTCAGTCTACCCACAAGCATTTCCGATAGCTGATCAGAACGCTGACGCCTTAATGCGTCCGCTTGATCGTCACCCTCCCTTCTCCATCTCATTCTCGGGAACCTTCCGAGCACCGAAGCAGTTCCCCTTCTTGCAAGATGGCAGCGGCGGCCTCAGCACAGGCCACCAAGACCTCCTGCGGCCCTTCTCTTCCGCAGAAGACGGTGCCAACATCACCATGGCCCGCAGCGCATGCAACGGCGTCCCCCATGGGCTGGACCCGGAGTGTGCTCTCTCTCTTCTGTCATCGTCGCTGCATCCCTCCCCTGCCGGCATCTCCAGTACAACAGCTCCAGTGCAGTTTGCCCCCTCTTCTATCAGCAGAATCGCCGCCTCGTCGCAAGCCGTAACCACCACATTCGCATCAGATGGAGGATCAGTTGCCGATGACCATAATGTGTTGGTTCCTGCTGTCACATATGAGGATCCTTCCCAAGCACTGCCATTCTCATGGCAGGTGTAGAACCGAGGCTGTGATTTTGCTGTGCCTGCAGAGTTGCTGGTGAAAAATGACCGAGGCTATTTTTTTGGTTGTGTGAGCCTGCAGAATTTCAGGCTGGTGACAATTGTAGATAAATAACATCTCAGGTCCTCTGGCTGATGATGGTGGTAGTTGTGGTGGTTGTGCAGATTACTTATTTATCAACTAATTGTGCCACGTCAGTATTCTTCGACATATCTGTGTTTTTTTACTGAGATGTACATATTTATGCTTTGTTTAGCAACAATGTCTGAAGTTTGGTTGAGGCGTCAGAGAAGCCTTTGTCTGTCATCTTGGACACCAAAGGCCAAAATTATTGTCAATGGGCCGGATTGAGGGTGGCCTATTTTGCTTTGCAATTGCATGATGACGAGGTGTATTGACATTGACGGCCCAGAAGGCTCAAATTGCACGAATTTTTGGCATTTTTAATTTTTTTTAAAGATTTACAAAAATAACTTCCGAGTTTCGAAAAATACAAAACTAATCTTCCCGCCCTCCGGGAGGACGTGAAGGAAAACGCCTCCCGGAGGGCGAAATATCCGACGTGGCGGACGGGGTGGGGCGCGTCGCCGCGGTGGCATATTTGCGGTGGCCCTTCCCGCCCTTGGGAAGGGCGTTTTTCACTGTGCACGGGGGCCGCTGCAAAATGCCGGGCGGCCGGCGTTTTGCGGGCGGCCCCTTCCCGCCCTTGGGAAGGGCGTTTTTCACGTGCACGGGGCCGCGCAAAAGGACGGCCGTCCCGGCATTTTGCGGCGGCCCCTTCCCGCCCTTACCAAGGGCGTTTTTCTTGTGCTTACAGGGGGCCCTTCACTGTTCAGAGGGCGTGAAGGGAAAAAACGCCCAAACCCTAATTAGCCGTCCACCATTCTTTGGACTTTTGCAAAATTAGCCGTCCACCATTCTTTACATATGTTTTTAACAATGTAATGAACAGTGAAGGGCGTTTTATGCCCATTCCCGCCCTTCCAGAGGGCGTTTTATGCCCAAACCCTAATTGCCCTGATCGACATCGACCCACTCTCTCTCGTGTTGTTTGAGATGTAAAATGTTATCGTTGTATTTTGTGCTAATATAACAAATCCATTGGATTTGTGGTATTGTTGCAAATGTAACCGTCTTCGTGATTTGTCGTATTGTTTGAAATGTAAATGTTATCGTCGTAAGGATGCAAATGTAAATATTGTTGCAAGTGTAAATGTTGGAGGTATCGTACATATGTTGTTTGCATTACCTGTGAACATATTGTTTTAACCAAGTTAACTTAGTTGCAATGGTTAAGCAGTTGTTTGTCACAGTGTTACATAACCCATTAGGTACGGATGATACAATACAACTAACTCGTCCCCGACGAGTGAAGGCTCGGCTACCTATGGAACCGTTCAAGGGCGATAAGCTTGTCATCAATTTTCTCTTTCCTTCTCGGCGTTGTACTCCTTTTGAGTTTCACATTCGGTTACTTTTAGGCCGTTATATTGGGGAATGACATTGTCGATCCACCTAGTGAATCCACACCTTCTTTGAATGCCCAGTAAAGAAACACATGTAATCGGTTAGAAAGCCACTAGAGCGAAGACGTTTGCATAATTGATAAAATGAAAGACGTACAACGAAGTCGTTGTCTAAGTTGGGGCAAATAAAATATCTCCGACCATATGTTCGTGGTTCAAATGAGGTAGCCATCTTGCAACGATCCCTACAACCGCACATAGGACGCTCCGACCATTTAGGGAAACCCGGTGGGTTGTTCCTCCAAGCTAAGCTTGCGATTTCGACGCGACGTTCATACTCCATCCAAGCCTGAATGAATTGTTCGGTCGACTCGGGTTGTGTTACCGTCGACCGATCGAAGCGGGTTTAACCGTATCGATCCAATCTTTGTATGCACACCGACGTACATCCTCCTGGTTGCACATTTTTTATGGTGGGAGTTAAAAAATGGAACAAGCGAAAAGGTTAAAGAAAGAAAAATTATACTCACGACAAAATCGTCATCCGCAATCTCGGGACACACGAAGCATCTTTGTCCTCTAGTTGCTTGTCTTATGGATCTTACCACGGCAACGTAGACCACGGTGGCATTCGGACGTTCCCGCCATGTGGGTAGTGCCACTGATCCATAGGCCGGTCCAAAGCTTCGCGCGAACTCGACGTTGGTACTCGGCCTTCCGTTGAAGGTAGTCGACCTTGTTTCGCTAAGTGGGTAGTAACGTGTTCCGTCGGTTCGTGGGTTCTCCGTATCTATCCACTCAACGAAGTTGCACACCCGACGATATGCCTGCATGAGGTGTTAACACGATGTACAATGAAGTTAGCGTTTTACGCGTGAAGATTTTGTAGATGAAAAAGCGTGCGGTTAAGCCATACCGATCAATGTTGGCGCATTGGAAAAATCGTCTCCCCGGTTTCGGCGAGGAGGGACGACGTAAGTATGCGGCCATCTCCACAATGGCATAACGGACGGTCACACCATGGTGGAATAAAACCGCTCAAAGGATGGAGTCGCCGGTGGAGACGCTCAAGGAATGGATGATATGAAGATCTCATTGCAGGAGTAAATGTAGAAAAGAGAATGCAGATTTGAAGAGCTCGTATTCGGATCTTGGCAATATATAGTGCAGGGAGGTGAAGGTTCACATCTATGTATCGTTTATGTCTTTCACGGGGCAACAGCTGATCGAGACGTATCGTATAGGATTGTCACGGGGCAAAAGTTGATAGCGACGTATCGTGCAGGACTATCACGGGGCAAAAGTTGATAGCGACGTATCGTGCAGGACTATCACGGGGCAAAAGTTGATAGCGACGTATCGTGCAGGACTATCACGGGCAAAAGCGATAGAGATGTCTCGTGCGGGTTCATTCTCTATCTAGTGGGAGAAATTACGTATTGATGGTGCGAGACCTCCTTCTCATTGTTGGCGGGTCATTATGCAATGGACCAAGAGGTACAGCAGGCTCGTCAACCTGTGGCAAACGAGATTGCTCGTCGGTTTGCTTCGTTGTCAGCTCATCCAACCTTCTCCACATCTCATTGAATTTTTTCTCTTGATTTTGACCACATAGCCTCTTGAATAGATCCATCAGGTGCTTGTTCTTGAATTGTTTGTAGAAATTGGCTCCCATATGACGCATGCACCACCTACTCCGAACATCATGCCACCTAGCGGAAGTCCCTCTCCGGCCAACCATTCGAAGGTAGTCGATTGCCCTCGGCATGCCGCCATGACGATCATGTATGAGACAAACATTGGGCCTCATACGAACGACTTGGCATCGAACTCTCTCCAAGAACCAATACCGCTTTCGGTGTTCTCACTCTCGACAAATGCAAACGCCATAGGTAACACCTGGTTGTTCCCATCTGCTCCAATCGCCGTCGCATCGACCTCTGTATTTCCCAGTCGAAAGGTTCCATCTATGCACAGACACGGGCGACAGTGCACAAATGCGTTGATGCAAGCACCAATCGAGAAAAAGGCTCTTTGCAGCACGCTCTTGCTCGAATCGGTAGATGATGGAAATGTCCGAATGTCGTAGTAGGTATTGGGGTTTCTCGAGCAATGGTGGCTAATAGACGAGGTAAATTGTCATACGATGCTTCAAATGTGCCATCCTCATCTCCAATATCTTTTGTTTCGCCCTCCAAGCCTTCGCATAGCTAATAGTATACTTGAATTTGTTCTCAATGTGCTTAATAATGGAGCTGGTTCAAAATCCGTGTTTTTAACAACATGGTGTACATCTCACCGGCAACAAACGCCGAGGTGATGTTGCGGTGGTACTTATCTACCCCGGCAATGAGACATGTGTGCTCACCAACAATGCTCACTTTTCAATAGTCATTCCATTTCCCCTTGTATGCATGAACGCGCCACGGAGAATCATCCTTCATACACTTCACATCATACACATAGTTCGTAGACTTCACCACCCTAAACTCTCTATGCAAAGACACCGCCCAATGCTTCACCGCCTCTTTCATGTCTTCCTTATGAGCATACCTAGCACCCTGGATGACCTCGTTATCTTTGTATTCAAATGA
The DNA here is from genome assembly GCA_019925245.2 of Oryza australiensis. Taxonomy (NCBI): domain Eukaryota; kingdom Viridiplantae; phylum Streptophyta; class Magnoliopsida; order Poales; family Poaceae; genus Oryza; species Oryza australiensis. The sequence goes on from JAIFGZ020000565.1 coordinate 4,878,598, forward strand.
AACATGCTTGCCTTCCGAGATAACAAGCGAGAGAAATCAGCTTGTTCCCAATCGACGGGCATGACATCTTCTTCCTCGTCCGATGATTCATCGCCCTCCTGCTCATTTTCAGAATCCTCCCTCTCCATTTCTTCAACAATTGCTTCGATTCTCTCTCCTCGTCCGCCACGCCAATCGCCTCCTCTAAGCTTGCTTCATTGCTTGGACCTTCGCCATACTCGTTTGCATTGTATTAATGCTATCGATTTCGTGCAGTGCCACAAAAATAACAAGGGGCCGGGACCTTTCAAGTGCCATGTCCACATAACGTCTCCACGACTCGGTGTTATCAATAGGCATAAGTTCCCAATAATATCCTTCATTGCACGACTTACTACAACGGATAGAGACATTGTGTTCACTCTTGTATCCACTTTAAATCCACGTAGCAACCAACTATACACGACTCAAATGTTTTCTCGCCCGGCCTATCGATGCCCTTTGATTTCATCCTAAATTCGACAAATCTACACCTTCGGACCGTATCTAACGTTGCCTTCACCGTGAACTATCCGAAATATGATCTTACTTGCCATAGTGCGACAAACAAATTGAAACCGAGTTTATTCCATACTACGAATATATTGCCTAGATGATTCGTGCCTAACTTAATTTCTTTAACAATATGTTCTTTGGTCTACATCTTAAATTTTCCCAAATCGATTTGTTCGTTTCATCTACCGCCAATCGTAACTCGTTCATTTCAGTTTGCCAAAATTTATAAACTAAATTCAATTAAATCGTAGTTTATATCTAAACATATTTTGATCATCAACAAAATTATACGTACGATTTTCTATAGTGCTTACCATCTACTCACATAATTTACACTTAGATCCAAACACATTCTACCTAAGTTGATCTATCTATTCTACCTATGTTAATGTCCATTAATTTATCCTTGTTGATCTATCTATTCTTCCTATGTTACTGTCGATTAAATTATCTAAATTTATCTAAATTAAACCATCTGTTTTACAAATCTATAACAAATTATTCAATACCTATTCAAATATTACAAATTTATATTTTTCCTAATATTTCATTTACATACTAGCTAACAAACAAAATAACGACGAGATATTGCATTTACCTCCAATGAAGTACGCAATCCAGCAGGGCTTCGCCGCGCTCCTCCTCTTTCTCACCTCTCTCTCTGTTCTTTTTCTAGATTTGGGAAGGTGTAAATGAGGCTGAAATGATTGAGAGTCGGCTATATCTGCCTGGTAAAAACGCTCTTGCGAGAGGGTGGGAAGGGGCCGCTGCAAAATTGCCGGGCGGCCGTGGCATTTCGCAGCGGCCCCCTGTAAGCACGGTGAAAAACGCCCTTGGTAAGGGCGGGAAGGGGCCGCCTGCAAAATGCGAGCGGCGGCCTTTTTGCGGCGGCCCCGTGCACAGTGAAAAACGCCCTTCCCAAGGGCGGGAAGGGCCGCCTGCAAAACGCCGCCGTCCCGGCATTTTTGATGGCGGCCCCGTGCACGGTGAAAAACGCCCTTCCCAAGGGCGGGAAGGGCCGCCGCAAATATGCCCGCGCGGCGGAGACGGCCCCACGGCCGTCGCCACGTCGGATATTTCGCCCTCTGGGAGGGCGTTTTTTCCCTTCACGCCCTCCCAGAGGGCGGGAGGAGATTAGTTTTGTATTTTTCGAAACTCGGAAGTTATTTTTGTAAATCTTAAAAAAATTAAAAATGCCAAAAATTCCAAATTGCACCCCCCCTCTCCTAGAAATTGTTGAATGCAATTTGAGCTGGACATCTTGGATGGAACATTATACCGAACTATTTGAACGATCATGCAGAATGATATCAACATATCGGTTCTCAAAAATAGTTTCAGAATCCCTGAAAAAAGATCTCACAATTGAATAATTTAGAACCGTAGCTAACCCATCGATGATGAGGTATATCTTATGACTGTTAATATTAAAATATGTACGTATGTATATGAAACATTATTACTGTGTTTCAAAAAAATAATTCTTTTATTTAACAATTAATATAAAACTGGTTCGTGATCCTGGAGGATGTATGAAGCGTGCAAAAGCAACCTTGCTACAATAGCACAAAGTACATTTCTTGACAAGGAAAATTGGTGGTCCAGTTGCCGTTGGCGCCATCTAGAGCAGTGTTAACACTTGGAGATCGATTAACCGTTAATTAAGCAAACAGGAGGATCACCGCCGACAAGAGAAACGAATCAAACGTGGCATATGATCAATATTAAATTAACGTAGCAGAGAACAGATTGGCATGCTTCTCTGCAACTCCGGGTTTGAATGGATGGGCATTCCAACAACTTCAATTCTATAGTTCATATGAAAGGTTGTTGCTTTTTTTTGAAGAGAAATTTCTTCAGTGTCCCTACGTTTAATGTTCTTCTCAACCACTCGGTGCCTAGCTTAATTTAAATTTGTTCATCCCCAATATACTCATGAGTTTTCGTATCAATTAATTCTATGAGTAGCAATTAGATTTCTTTAAAATGATCATGCTGCCCATAATTTATAAACATGCTCCCTTCGTTTTAAAGTAGAGTATAAATTTATATTTTGGGATGGAGAAGATAAGTAACAAGAGTTTGTTCACTTTATTACCACTTTTCAAATTATGTCATTACCAAATTTTAGTAAGGCAACGAATCAAACATATGATGTTACCTTACCAAAACTTACTTTGGTAACTCTAGAAGCTTTCGCTCTCAAAAATTCTACCAAATTTGGTAAGATTTTGAATTAAACACATCCGACGCTATCAAAATTTGGTAACGTTAAATATGCTAAAATTTAGCATTTGAAATTGGGCTGCAAAGTGAACAAGCCCTAAGCCCTAATTTAGCCTTTCTGACCAAAATCAAAGCCCTCAATTGGAAGAAATTCTGTTATGAGGAAAATTGCATGGGTACGGCGGAATTACCAAAGCACAAAAAAATTCTCCCAAACTTGAAAACTAAAATATGAATTTTAATCAAATTTAATCAGAGCTAAAGAAATTTAAAATGGAGAAAATTACCCTAATAACCATTTTTGCCTCAAATTGAAATCAAAATTTTAAATATTTGAGTGAAATTCAAAATGATTTGAAAAAGTTCATAGGTGGGATCTAAAATTAGCAAAACATTTCCTAAAAATATAACAAAATCATAAAAGGTTGGTATTTTTCACCTGGATTTTCAATAACAGTTTTGATTCTTTTGACTGAATTAATTTCAACCAAATTTGGTGAAACCAAAATCACCACATTTGGAATGAAATTATAAAAGAAGTTCAAATTTGGTGGTTGTTTTTTTTAAAAAATTGTTAAAGTGGGTAATCTCACATCAATTCAAAAGAAGTGCATATAACTAAAATTATTTTGTTCCTGCGTTTGATTTTTGGTGGGGAGGATTATAATCAATTATATAGTTATTACAAGCGACGCTGCGACGGTCGTCAATATAGTACATTTCAGAAAAAAACTATTTTGTTCGTAGGAGTTCGACGGAAAAATGGCATGTAAAGATGGAACCAAAATTGAAGGACAATCCCATTGGACGAAAAGGCGATAGGACATTAGGAAGTTTCTCTTTGTTAAAAGTGAAGGCATATCCATGTCATTCTTTTCCGTTGAGAAGTGGACATAGGAGCCACTTCCCTGCTATATTTGTATACTAGACATGTTTGACGAAGATAGATGTATATCTAGTGCTTCTCTCTCTCTCATGGTTTAGATTCATTTCCACAGCTAATCGCACTTAGGCATGGGAGTAGGATTACACCGAACTAAGGAGCACCCTAGCTGAATCCTGAATGGTGTGTTAATTAGCATGGTGAATGCGACACAAGTTTTTTTGCGCTTTTCCATGCAAGATGTGAATCATCAAGAAAGCGATCGCCAAGCAAATACTACAGCTCCAGAAAAAAAATTAGGAACGATGTAAATAAATTAGACAAAGTTAAAGCCTCTTTTTCTTCATATTTTACAAAAATATTTTAATGAGAACTTTGTGGAGGCTTTCATGGTACTCAGGTCAGTAATGGAAGCTCGAACCCCTGTTGTCCTAATACTAGATCTGCTCCTTCCATGGAGCTAACTTTCTTGCAACAAATATTTTTTGTGGAAACAAATAACTTCGTAAGTCAAAACTGTGACTACGAACCAAGCAAAACCATGCATTGAGGTGCATATTAATTAGCTCAGGAGAGTATATATAGCATTATTCTCGCGCAACCTAGCTACCCTAGCTAGTTTATGTGTTCTAGCTAATATAAGTGTTCTACACTGATCAAATTTCAAACCCGATATTTGGAGAATTTGGTAGGTAGATGCCATCCAATGGGAGCATAATGCTATATATAATCTATCCACGTGTGTACCAAACAGTCTCAAGGAGTTCTATTTTACAAAATTTAAGAACAAATGGTAGTACTGTACTGTCCTGCAACGCTGCCTTTCAAAGGGCTGACAAATAATGCATGCGAATGGTAAGTACGAGTCTTAATAATTTGTGCTCAAGTTTGGGTGAAACATCACATGCACCGGGAATAGTTTCTAAGATTTTGCAAATTAATTTCGTACAATACAATGTTGATTAAAAGATGAAAGAAAAAAGATATAACTATATATTTGCCCATCCTTCCTTGGAAAAGTTAACCAGCTCAAAATACACCCAGCTGATCTGATTCTCTTTAGCCCCAACCAAAATGCAGAATGAAAATTAAAAATCCAAACTAAAAGCCATGAACCGGAAGCATCATTGAGTATGTCATTGACAGAAGAGAAAAAAATAATTCCGAACTAGGCACATTTTTCATATGAACTTTTATCATGAGTAATTAACCATCTTAAACGAATGCTCGCGTAATTGTACTAAAAGTTCTCTTGCATATATATAAACTAAATCTTAGAAAACAGTAATCAGATTGCCAGCCCAAAGAACATACATCATCAACGCCATCCATATTATACCATCCAAACATCCTAATTGAGCTGATCGATGAACATTTCGCATGACTCCGGCCATGGGACCTAGCTGGTCGATCAGAGAGGACGGCGACGGCGGCGGCGATGAGCTGCTAGCCGAGGTACATGTGGACGTTGACGGCGAGGAGGAAGATGGCGATGAGGGCGAAGTAGATGATGGAGTGGACGAGGATGGAGAGGCCGCTGGTCTGGAAGTTGCCGAACTCCACGATCCTCCCCTTCCCCGGGATCTGGAACAGCAGCCCCGGCGACAGCAGGATGAACAGCACCAGCCCTATGAACACCGGCGCCCAATCCGCCATCCCCTTCTACCTGCTCCTCTCTAGCTCAACTTTCTCTCTCTCTCTCTCTCTACTGACAGAAGAGGAGAATGAGTGATCCTTCTTCACACGGTTGCAGAGAAGATATGCAGGTGTGATTCTTGTACTAAGTCTCTCTCTCTCTCAGCTTGGAAGACTTGGAGTCTCTCTCCTTTTGTGGTGGTAGGACCAATGGAGAGATGGTGGCAGTGAGGGTGTGTATATATGGCCTTTTGGGGTGAGCGAATAAGTAGAGGAGAGGGCAAAATGGTGGTGGTTGTGGCCTTGTGGGGATAACAAAGCTAACTAGGGAGGATGATCCTCTATGGAGGTGTCGATGATTTGGTCATGGTGTGTGGTGGTTTTGCCTCTTGCCATTGCCAAATGATGGTGGCAGAGATAGTAAGACCCTGTTTCTTTCAGTTTTTGCTTCTGTAGAAGCAAGCTTTTGGCTTCTGGCTACTAATATCTCCAGAAGCTGAAACTACAAAAGCTGAGCCTGTTTCACAACTTTCTTCAGGATTAGCTTTTGGACCAAATGGAGTTCAAAATATCCAAAAACGGAGTTTAAAATACCTGATGGGGGAAGCCAAATAAGCTGATGCATTACAGTGGCAGGTGGGTAATTTTTCTTCTCAGAAGCCTGAATAGTGAGCTTCTAGCTTCTAAAAGTCAAATGGCTTTTGAAAAGCTAAACATAGAAGCTAGATGTTTCTTTCACTTTTTGTTTATTGTAGGCTGAAAAGCCAGAAGCTGATGTAAAGAAACAGGGCCTAAGTCCCTTTGTTTCATAAGTCGTTTGCTTTTTTTAGTCAAAGTTTGTTAGGTTTGACCAAATTTATAAAAAAATTAGCAACATTCACGACATCAAATTAGTTTCATTAAATTTAACATTGGACGTATTTTGATACAATGTTTGCTTTATATTAAAAATGTTACTATATTTTGCTATAAATTTGGTCAAACTTAAAGAAGTTTGACTGAGAAAAAAATCACATGACTTATAATATGAAACGAAAGGAGTATATGTCTCGTGCGCACGTGCTTGTTCTGTGTATAAATCGGATAAAAATTGCACTTTCACGTATCTCGCTATATTTTGTTAATTAGGCTATAGTTCGATGTATATATATGTGTATACATAGATCAAAACTATTCTACACACCTCTCACCTTCTTCCCAAGATCCAAAATCCATCTTTCATCTTGGTCAAAGGCTGGTCAAAGCGATCCACGTCGGTTAGACCTCGATCAAACTTGTCTATTTACTTTTCCCACCATCCACCTTTTCTGTCTCGCAGGAACGATGCAGTAATACGATGGACATCATGTAGTAACATCATGTCTTACCTATAGTAACGACGTTAAAATATTATTGAAATATAGTCATGACGGATCTATTTTTGATAAGCAATTTTTTCAAAAATAAGCAATTTTTTCAAGCATCATGGTACAAACAATTTAAAAAATTAGTTCATAACCTGAGAGATAATGCTCTCTAAAGATTGTTTTTTAAGTTTAACTCTCCGCAAACAGTTCTACTACAACACTACTGTTACTAGTACTCATTTCGTGTTACTACAATTTTATCATATTGTTACTACTACTTATTCTATGTTACTGAAATTTCATCAATGTTATTATAAGAATATAGAAACAACTTATGTACGAAAGATATTTTAAGTTTAACTCTGTCCATATACTGATACTATAGCTATCTTGTTACTAATGTTTATTTTAAGTTACTATAATTTTGTCATAACATTAATAGCAGAATGTTGTATAGTGACAACAAGTTACATAATAACACATCATATAAATTGTACTAACAAGGTTGTATATATACAGTAACACAATTTTACAAATATATAAAATTGATTAAAATACAATACTCTCCTTGTAATCAAAGGCAGACACTAGCAAAGTGATATATTTAGAATTCTCATCTTTAAACGATGATATCTCTCATATCACATACTATATTTTCGAACCGTTTGCACTATAATGCTTTTAAAAAACTCTACAAAATTAGATCCATCATGACTATATTTTAACTATATTTCACCATTGTTATTATATGTAAGATGCAGCGGTACTGCATGATGGTCGTCATGTTACCACATCGTTCGTACGAGACAAGGACATCAAATAGGTAAACGTGGGAGAAATTAGCAGGTGGGTTTGATCGACATGGGAGCGCTTTGACTGGGGTGGGAGGTGGTTTTGGGCCCAAACACACACGCACGCGCGCGCAAACACATATATATTATAGGTATAAGACTGTGGAAATTCTTTTTATGTGCTTTGTTGTGTGTGATATTATATATTCACGTTTTTGCTTAAATTTAGGTAGTATATGTGTCGTTTTAGTCTTGATTGTGACATTTTAGTTACATGAATCTTACGTACGTGGAAAGATGGTAGATCAATCGTGCTAATTTGTCATCTTTGATGAGTACTATTTTGAGTGATTAATATTGGTAGTTTGTTTGTCCTTTCAGTTTGCAATCAGATGTAACAATGCGTCAACTATCACTTTATTTGTTCCCCTAGAATATATAGCTTCTTTTAGGTCTTATATTGGACTCTTCATCATTCATCATTTACCTGACGAAGTCTTTTTCGTGTGACCACTAAAAGAAGTTCACTACTTTTGCACCATCTCTCAGTTTGCTTAATTTGCAAGTGCATAACCATATACCTTGTTTAAGTTATATAGTTTCTATCTACTCTCTCTTCTTTCCAAAATATAAGTATTTCTAAGTCATTGGTTCCAATGCATGAAAATCCATTTTCAGCTAATCAAATGCTTAGAAAGGGAATCAAACAATTCAAAATTAAAAATTTGACCATTAAGATGACTGAATGGACATTTTTCTCTCGGCCTTAGCATTTGTTAAACAACCTAAAAAATGCAAATATTTTTCGATCAGAGGCAGTAGATGTAGGATCGAACAAGACCAAACAAACCTACCGAGAGGGGGTGAATGGTAGGAAACCAAAAACCAAATCTTTTGCGGAATTAAAAGATTTACCTCTTAACGATGAAACCAATCTAAAAAACGACAATAAACAGGAACTGTTGAAGCCGCCGCCGGTCACACCGTCTTACCTGCCCCGGTCAGACCACCCCTCCTGGCCGGTCAGATCGCCGCCAAGCCTCCGGTTGGACCGCCGCCACAACCCGTCGATCAGACCGCGCGCACACCTGCGGTTAGACCGCGAGATCCAGAAAACACCGAAAGATGAACTCTCGAAGAAGTAGATCAAACTATTTCAACTTTATTGCATCTAAAAGTGTTTACAAAGTGCAACAACAACACTTCTCGACAAAATCTCGACCTAACTCAAAAACCCTAGCTATTCTCTCAAGTTTCGCTCTTGAAAATCGATGTCTAGGAGGCACACCCTCCCTCTCTATTTATACATGCAAAATCCTCCTACTCAAAGTAGGAGTAGAACTCCTATTCACAATAGGACTCAACCTCTCACTCATAATAGAAGTAGAACTCCTATTCCTAATAGGACTCAACCTCCCACTCATAGTAGAAGTAAAACTCCTATTCCTAATAGGACTCCTATTCCCAATAGGACTCATTCAACCTAACTTTCCGAATTTAGACTCCCTTCCCAATTCGATTCCGCATACGATCCCTCTCGTATGCCATATAACTTCTTCATCTTCCATGTGCATTATCCTCTAGCCTTTTAGTATCCCGCGTCTGGACGTCTACTTCTCCCAAGTCGACTCCGATCCAGCACCGGCAATACTATCCGAGGCCTCAAGCAATACCTGCACATATACGACAAAGAAACAATATACCGAGCACAAGTTTGTCCAAACTTGACTCACATTAGCTTGTCAACGGTAACAACATACACAGAAATCATCTAGAAATCAAATCCACAAAGAAACAATTCAAAACCGAGAAAACAAACCGAAATCGAGACGGCGGGTCGGGCCGTGCCGGCCAATCACAAATCCAATGTTTCATCACATAAACTATAAATCAAACTCACTTGATTCAACAATCTTCCTCTTGATGAAACCATTGGCAAACCCAACAAAAATCAATTAGTTTGTGATGTTTTGTAAAGCAACCCAAAAGCATTTTCGAATGCAAGAAAATTCATTGAAAATTCATCTTTGAAAAATGAATGCACAATTGCATAAATTTTGATGCACAATTTTGTTTCTTTGTTCTCCCCTTTTGACAATGAGTTCATCAATTATCGGAAGCATGGAAGAGCTTTGTATTATATCAAAAGTACCTCAAGTACATGTTTTAGTAACAAGGTAGAAAAAGTGACTAGCTAATTAACAAGCATGCACTAGAGTAAAAACATGAACCTAAAACATTACAATTAAGATCAAGTCAACATTAATGATTCATGATTTCAACGATTTAACATGCAACATATTCACAAGTGCAAAGACTGAAAGAAAAACTCACGTATATATACTTATGACATTGATACTCTTTCTCAAAATAATGCCTTCTCCAAAAATAACCGAGAGAACTTTTAGCTCATTCTTTTGAACCTCTTTTTTTTACTTTTCTCTCAATTATTGTGGGTACGTCCTTGTCGTCAAGACTGTTTCCAAGGATTCGGTACCCTTTTTTATCTCACCGTGAATACGTCCTTGTCGTCAAACTGTTTCCAAGGATTCGGTATTCATTTTTTTCTCTCATATAAATAAGCATTTATGTACTCTTGCGGTGATTGGAACAAAAGGATTAATATGAGGAATAACAACTCATAAAGCATATACAAAAGCATTAATCATTCAACCTAAGCACTTGCTTCAACATTGCATATTTCATTAATTCAAGTAAAAGAATTATGTGTCATGTATCATATCTCTTAAAAGCAATATCAAAAGTTCAAGTAATTACTAAAATGCACACAAGCTAATATAGTAATCAATTTATCTAACAAGCATTGCTAGCAAGCACTAGAATATACTAAAGATATAAGACATAGCTCATCCACCTTTTATTTTCTTTTCCTTTTTCTCCCTTTTTTTATCACACCATACATGAATTAAAACATGAATGCAAAAGAAGAAGGAAAATATGCATACAACAAAGAGCCAATAACTCTCCCCCTCAATTGATGCCAAAAGGATGAATAACACCTAATTCTCCCTTAAGAAAAGCAAAGCGAGAAGAATCCAAAGGTTTGGTGAAAATATCGCAAGTTGCAACTTTGTATCCACAAATTTCAATTCAATGTCCCCCTTTTCAACATGATCCCTCGAGAAAAACATAAACTTCCCTCAAATTAACCTCCAATTTTCTCAAAAGAAAAATCAAGAAGAAATCAAGGATTTTTGAAGAAACCATCCAATTGCCAAAGATATCACCAAGATTATCATAAATTGACATATATCCACTTGTACTAATAAAAACTACTACCTCTAACACTAGTATATGAAAAGCTAATAATCAAGAGAGTAGAACAAAATTATGTCAATCCAAATTTACCTTGATGTTACCTTGAAAAGCAATCGTTGTCTCTACATTGCACACACATGGGGAGTATGCCATCAAAATACCTACAAACAAGAAGATGTCGAGGCCTCCGTGTTGGGGTTATAAATAAGAAATTTTGGAATCCAACACCGAGTCACATGACCGATAGAACCAGTAGGTACATATGCACATACAAAATCGAACCAGACTTACCCGAAACCTTACCTTGTCGTTTCACAAAAGTCGATTTGAATTATGCACAAAACTACCCCGTGGCCGGTCTGACCACCGTTGTATCTGCGGTCTAACCGAGCCTGGCTGCCGGTCGGACCACTGGTTTACCTGCGGTCTAACCGCTGGCCGGTCTGACCGACTGGTCAGTGTCTGTCTGACCGAGCTCCTTAAACCAAGACCCGATTTTTGCCATCGTCGTTTCGCAAAAGTAATTTCACTTTCTTTTTTCTGTTTACGGGCAAGTCTAAAACAAAATCCAACCAAATGCCCATTTTTTCCACAAAACGAACAAGTGTATTTCTCACGATGATTAGAAGCACAAGTAGAAACATATGGTTTAGCAACAGAAGTAGCAACAAGAGGTTTTGCAATCACAGGATTGGTTTTAGAAGATGAAGCATTCAAAGAAGTCATGATACCAGAGATTTAAACACGGTATTTTTAGATTCGGGTTTAATTAAAATTTACGCACTTCTAGCACCAACACCTAGAACAACGGGAGGATGTCTAGTATGATGAGCATAAGGATCAAAACCTAAACCACGATTATCGTGTTAATTCTTGATTTGTCTAAGATCATGTTGAGGTTCTTTTTACCATCGAAAAACGTTGCAAAGAACTTTTTAAGTAAGAAACCTCTTGAGTCAAAACAACACAATTTTTGCAATTATCCGAAGACCTTTCTGTTTTCTACAAGTTTGACAAGAAAGCACTTCATCTTGCTTAACAGTTTCTTCCATATGCCTAACACGACCTAAGGCATCCTTTAATTTCAATTCATTAGCAAGACATGATAAGCAAGGTTTTGCACTAGATTGTTTTAACCTTTTAGCGCTAATTGCATTAAATATAGAGCTAGCAAACAAGGCAACTTGACATTTCTTTAAAGCTCCTTTTGTTAAAAATAATTCATCATCAATTTAGTGTTCATGGAAAAGCTAAGAGCAAGACAAGATTCAAATTTTCGAGTTTTCTTAGATTCAATATCAAGCTTTTTGGCATAAACATCTCTAATTGACTTAATTTCAGCAAATAAAACCTCACAAGATTTACAGTCATCATCATCGAAGCAAGAGATCTTAATCTATTATTTTCAGCTTTAAGAGAATCAATAACTACTTCATGTTGATTAATCTTCTTTTCAAATTTAGAAATCTTGTAACCAAGTCTAGCAATAACATCTTGAAGATATTCAACACTAGGAGCGGGAGTTACCTCATTATCATCTTAGAATCTTCATCAATGCTTCTGGCCATGAAACAAACCCCAGCAATGTTCTTCTCCTTGTCATCATCTTCATCACTTTCAAAATCAACATCACTTGATTCTCTAATCGCATCATATGCATCAATTGCCTTTTGATAGAACTTCTTCATCTTCATATTTTTATGCTTCTTGCTCGCTTAGCGTCTTTGGTGCCATCTTGAGCTTTTACCTCCTCCTGTGTCCCTTTTTCAGCCTTGGGACATTGAGAGCGGATATGTCCTGGTTGTCCACATCCAAAGCACCGGATTGGTCCTCCTCTTCTCCCGGTCCGACATTACTCACGGCTCTAGAAATTCGTTAGCAAGAGATACCAAGTCCTCCTCACCGATTTCCTCTAATTGATCATCGACATGGCGAAAAAAGAAGCAAAAATCGCGTGAGGAAGAATCGGAAGAGGCGAAGAAGACACCAAAGCAGTAGATTTTGAATCGCTCTTTTAGAAAGAATGTTCATCTCATAGGTTTTTAATTTAGTGTAAAGAACATCCAAAGTCAAGGTATTCATATCGGCGATTCTTGAATTGAGGTAACCTTAACTTCCCAAACTTTCATATCAAGACCATTCAAAAATGACGAGCAACCTCGGATTGAGAATAATTAGCATTGTAAGAAGAATCAACGGATCTAAGATTGCTCAAAATTTTGTTAAAACGGCCCAAATAGTCATCCAAAGACTCCCCATGTGTCATCTCAAATTTTATGTACTCCTTTTTGAAAACATCTTTTCGCAATTCTTTAATGTTTGAAGATCCAGTATGAAAATCATTCAAAGCTTTCCAAATTTCATTAGCGGTTGAAAGATGCGAAACACGATCAAAATCGGAGCGAGAAATTGCATTAAGAATGATGTTCCTAGCTTTGCAATTATTTTCATAATCTAATTTGAGAGTAGGAGTATCAATGCGTTCGGGAATCTCATAAGATTGAGAAACTTTTAGCCAAATATCATAACCTTGAGATGTGATATAAGATTCCATTTTTCTTCCAATAGTCAAAGTCGGTTCCATTGAAAACATGAGGTTTGTTTGAAAACTTTTCAGCCATGGCAAAAGATCGAAAAGCAAATAAAGAACGAGGCTCGATACCACTTGTAGGATCGAACAAGACCAAACAAACCTACCGAGAGGGGGTGAATGGTAGGGAAACCAAAAACCAAATCTTTTGCGGAATTAAAAGATTTACCTCTTAACGATGAAACCAATCTAAAAACGACAATAAACGAGGCGTTGGAAGCCGCCGCCGGTCACACCGTCTTACCTGCCCCGGTCAGACCGCCCCTCCTGGCCGGTCAGATCGCCGCCAAGCCTCCGGTTGGACCGCCGCCACAACCCGTCGATCAGACCGCGCGCACACCTGCGGTTAGACCGCGAGATCCAGAAAACACCGAAAGATGAACTCTCGAAGAAGTAGATCAAACTATTTCAACTTTATTGCATCTAAAAGTGTTTACAAAGTGCAACAACAGCACTTCTCGACAAAATCTCGACCTAACTCAAAAACCCTAGCTATTCTCTCAAGTTTCGCTCTTGAAAATCGATGTCTAGGAGGCACACCCTCCCTCTCTATTTATACATGCAAAATCCTCCTACTCAAAGTAGGAGTAGAACTCCTATTCACAATAGGACTCAACCTCTCACTCATAATAGAAGTAGAACTCCTATTCCTAATAGGACTCAACCTCCCACTCATAGTAGAAGTAAAACTCCTATTCCTAATAGGACTCCTATTCCCAATAGGACTCATTCAACCTAACTTTCCGAATTTAGACTCCCTTCCAAATTCGACTCCGCATACGATCCCTCTCGTATGCCATATAACTTCTTCATCTTCCATGTGCATTATCCTCTAGCCTTTTAGTATCCGCGTACTGGACGTCTACTTCTCCCAAGTCGACTCCGATCCAAGCACCGACAATACTATCCGAGGCCTCAAGCAATACCTGCACATATACGACAAAGAAACAATATACCGAGCACAAGTTTGTCCAAACTTGACTCACATTAGCTTGTCAACAGTAACAACATGCACAGAAATCATCTAGAAATCAAATCCACAAAGAAACAATTCAAAACCGAGAAAACAAACCGAAATCAGAGACGGCCGGTCAGACCGTGCCGGCCAATCACAAATCCAATGTTTCATCACATAAACTATAAATCAAACTCACTTGATTCAACAGTAGAATGTTAAGGTCCTCGTCAAAAAAAAAAAACCATAGAACAAGTTAAGAGGTATATATCAACAAGGCTACTAGCCTTTTTTTTATCTACATGAATTTTAGTTGAATATCCAACAACTCACATGTATTCTGACTTCAGAAAAAAGTAACTAACTGAACGCCCTAAAAATATCAAAAATAAGAAAAGTGAAAATCAGCTTTCTAATCCAGACAAAAACTTGAAGTTCACCAAGTGGAACACCCATTTTAATTGTACCAGTTGATCTTCAACATGGGCATTATACTATAATCACTTCCATTAATTATATCAACCAATTGATTTGAACACCACTTAATAATTAACAACTACCCCAGTACCCCTTAAGCACCCAATCATATTGAGCCATAGAAGATCACACCAAGGTGATGTGGAAGGAAGGGGTGATGCTCAGTACTACTCAACTGTAGCTATAGCTAGCAGATGGAATCAAAAGCAGTTGATGACAGATTCCAAACCCAGTCATATGGTCACCACCCCCCATCTTCTTCCCCCTTCCATTCCATGAAAGCTAGCAACAAGCCCCTGTGGCTACTTGCCCTCGTCCTCACTTCTTGTCCTCTACCTCTCATTGGTGAAAGCTTGAGATAGAGGTTTCAGAAAGAGAAGAAAGAAGGGCCAAAACTACTCAAGGTAATGGTGGTTTGATTCAACTCTGAATTTGCATGGAGACGGTCGTTGCAGTGTCTGTTTCAGTGCTGGGCCTGCAGATTTGGTCAGATGGTGCAAGATGACAACGCTGAACTTAATTGCCTGCACGGTTTGTTAGGCTCCTTGTGATGATCACACCGAGTGTGTGAGTTTTTGGCATGCATTAGACAATTAATTAATGGAATTGAACTTCCTTGGCAGGCAGCCTGGTAGCCATGACAAAATGGGGCATTAATTGTATGAGCATTTTGTGCATGATCTGCTAATTAATCCCATTAATGTTTAATTATGTTCTTTCATAAGTAGTTTGGCTCACTGCTTTTTGTTAGAGAACACATATGGGTCATGTTTGGTGAAGGCCTCAATTTTTGGACCAGGGACGAGACGTCTAGTTTTACTGATTCTTACATTAAGCATATCTAAACATAGATAATTTGCATCATATCATGTCTATCACTTTATGTATAGTTTATTAGGCCCACCCTTTTCGGTCGTTGTGGGTGAAAGAATATTTATATGTTCACAAGCTTGGTTTGGATCTCATCAAGTACCTCTTCTTTTCTCTAAACGAAGATTAGCACATGTAATTCAGTATAACTTGGAGTACACGGTTTTTTGACTATTGCTGACTAAGAGAAAGATGATGGAATGAGTTCCTTTTTGTGTGAAAAGACTGAAACTTGTACAGGAGAACAAAGGAAGTGGTAGCTTTTTTTGTAACCTTATCAAACGTTTTGCTCCATGATTAGATTTATCAGGACTTCTACTTTTAACTAGATTAATTAATTTCCAATTTTTGTGACCTTATCAAATGCTTTACTCCATGAATATATTTACCAGGGTTTCTACTTTGAACTAGATTAATTAACTTCCATTTTTGAAAAATTATAAACAAACTATTGAAATAAATTTTAAGCGCATCGAAAATTACAACTTCTGTTGGAATACCTAAATTTCACATACAGATCTCTGTTGGAATACCTAATTTCACAAACAAGAATTTGGATGCAAAAACAAATTTTGTAGTTGAAAATGGACCAACATTTCCTTTCCTTATGTAAATCTAAGTAGCAAAGGGGGGTTGACAGGATGAAGCGGACAGGAAATGCGCAGCGCAAACATACAAACATATTGGTAATATACATTCTTTTGCAGAAGAAATTTTCAAGAGCTTTACTTAGTGTAGTAAAACAAGCACCAATTAATAATTAAATCACTTTTAGTTTGTTTCCAATAACAAAATGAAGTTAAATGAAAGGGATAACCTCGCTAGTCAACGACAGACTATTGATCTACATGGGAATGAACTAGCTAGATAGTGATGTCATACATCTTTCACGATCCTGATCGAGCAGGGGCCCAGATATTTTCCTCAAATTATGGTGAAATAGTGACTTTCTGCGCAATCTCTTACAAGTAACTACCTAAATCAAAACTTTTAGGTGGTTGATTGTAGCTAGTTCTTGATAAACCACTGCAGGTTTGTGCGTGTGCTATTGGCTCAGTTCCAGCTTAAAAGCCTTGATGATTTCAAATGTCACAATTTGATTTTTTTTGAATTACTTTTAGGTGCTTCTAATTAATGTCATTATCCTGATCTCTTTTCATGATTGCTACGAAGACAATGTAAAAAAAATCTACCTGAAATTATTCCAAAGAATCAAATCTTAAAGTTAGCCTTCAAACCTAGAGCCCAATCATGCATCAAGCTCTTCATCTACAACAATAAGAAAACACTTGGATGGAATTGAGACCTGTGTTCTGGTCTCCCTATAATATGGTATGTGCTTTGTCATCTCATGACACCAAACATGCATGTCATACACAAAGCATGAGAGAAACAATTTTGTGCAATAATTCCTTTACAGCTAACATACATGGGGACCAAGTAGGTGCAACAGTATACAGAAGCTTCCTGCATGTGTGTTAGGTGCATGGGCTGCATCAACAGTATAATTGGCCCTTGTTTCCTGTGTGCTTGGGGTGACAAGCTAGAGGTATGGCTTTGAACGGCTATGCGTGTGTGTGTGTATAAATATAAAATTTCCTGCCAATTATTTGTTGTTTGAATGCAAGTTTGGGGTTTGGTCTCATGTGCACAGTTGCATGTGTGGAAGATAGCTACACAGTATATTGTGTTGTGGATGAAGGATATGGAGGAGAGCTCACTCATTCCAAGAAGGGAGAAATGGTTGGCGTGCTTTTTAATTTGCATCGTCCACGCTTTCTTTTTACCTTATTCATCGGATTATTGAAATTTAAATTTATTAGTTGCTCTGCATTTTAGGTTAAAAAACCATTTTCAGTCCTGTATTGTTTAGATAACTTATTTTAAGCTATTGGTTAAATTTATTTATTAAAATATTTAATTATTTCTATAATCAAATCGATAATCTGTGACAATAATCTGTTAAATAATCTAAATCAAACAGGGTTTCATTGGATTTTTTTCTTTCAACTCATATATTATGGCATCCTAGGTCATCTCTAGATATAAAAATTCCATAGAAAAACAGTTCAATCTCATTGGAACTAATAGTGAAAAAAATTTCCCACCATTTCAAATGGACATTGGGTCCTAGCAAGACCACTACAGAAGACCGATGATTGTGTCTTAGAAAAACAAAACCTATTCAGAACACTTATGATTGCACACCCATGTACAAACATGTATTTATGCATAATTTATTAGTGGTCCCATCTTTTCAATTTTTTTTGTAAGTATGGTGCTACATATGTTGATGTACACTCACCTGTAATTCAAAAACACTTGAGGCTTAAACTGATCTAATTAAGGCCTAGCCCAACATGATAGTGGGCTTCTTGGGTGTTGTTCGGTTGGGCCCAAATATTGATCACTCTCCCTACCACAGGTTATATTGGGCAATGCAACGAATTCCTAGCTTAATTAATTCTGCGATTAATCCAACTAATTAACCGACCAAATTAATTGGCCAAGGAACTAAGGGACGCACATACCATTGCAATGGCCGGCCGCCGGTCGTCGCCGCCGCGGCGGACGATGTCGATGGGTGGCGGCTCCCTCCCCCGCCGCCCCGCCGCCGCCGCCGCCGGCGGTGGCGGCTCCATGCTTCCCGGCCTCTCCCGGTCCATGTACGAATTTGGTTGAGTCGTCGAATGCATGCAACGTTTTCTCATGGCGCCATGGATTCATGCAGGACGATGGGCGGAGGCGGCGGCGGCGAGCGGACGGTGAGGCGGCTGCGGCTGTCGAAGGCGCTGACCGTGCCGGAGAGCACCACCGTGCTGGAGGCGTGCCGGCGGATGGCGGCGCGCAGGGTCGACGCCGCGCTGCTCACCGACTCCAACGCCCTCCTCTGCGGCATCCTCACCGACAAGGTCGCACACCATAAATTTTTTTTGGCAAAATTTGTTCTAGGACACTCTAGATTTATGTGTGAAAAATATGAGAAATTACTCCGAGGTAAAAAAATTTGAGATACCATGAACCGTGCACAAAAAAGAGAAAGAATTGCGATTTGTGAACCGCATATATATAAAATTTTAGATAGGCTATGAGCAGTTATAAAATTTAGAGCAAATGTCACAAATCTAGAATGTACCAGAGCAAATTCTGTCTAAAATTTTCCATTGTGAAAAATATGGTGCCATGTTTTTATTTAATTTCAGTCATTTTTTCTTACGCGATTACTATCTCTCTTAAACGTAAACGTAAGCAAGCTTCTATTCTTCTATCTCCTCTTCTAACTAAGTAAGCAATTACATTTAATCTTAATTCTCATATACATTATATAGTGTGTATTAAGAAAATTATAATTTAACCTTTGAAATTTACTTACTTTCGAATTTTACATGGCCGTATAGTTACATTATAAGTATAGTAGGTAATTTATACCGCAAAAACAATAATTCGAGTGGTGAAACATGTGGCGACATGAATATATATAGTTATTCTCAAATTTTCCCTCCAATTAATTGATCTATCACAATCTTCCAACGAAACTTTTTTGTATGTAATAAATATGTAGGACATTGCCACGAGGGTGATCGCACGGGAGCTCAAGATCGAGGAGACGCCGACGTGGAAGGTGATGACCCGGCACCCGGTGTTCGTCCTGTCCGACACGCTCGCCGTCGAGGCGCTGCAGAAGATGGTGCAGGGCAAGTTCAGGCACCTCCCCGTGGTGGAGAACGGCGAGGTGATCGCCATGCTCGACATCGCCAAGTGCCTCTACGACGCCATCGCCAGGATGGAGAGGGCGTCGGACAAGGGCAAGGCGGCCGCCATCGCCACCGCCGTCGACGCCGCAGCTGGCAACGACCCGACAGCGAGCTCCATGGTCGAGGCCTTCAAGGAGCAGATGCTCCGGCCGTCGCTGTCCACCATCGTCACCGCAGAATCCACGTAACATCGCTTATAAATTCCTTCATCATTGGATGAGACCATGTCGATATTCTACATTCTACTTTGTTCTCCAAAATTTGGTTCACCATGGCAATGAATGGATGATCGGTTGATAGGGTCGTCATCGTGTCGCCGGGCGATTCGGTGCTGATGGCGACGAAGAAGATGTTGGAGGTGCATGCGAGCTCGGCCGTCGTCGCCGTCGGGAACAAGGCTCAGGGAATACTCACGTATATGACTGATCAAATCTTACTTAGCTTTGGTCAGCCACAAGTTCTCTCTAAAAATTTATGTGTTGTGCAAATTAAATTAACGAATTGCTGATGTGCAGCTCAAGGGACATCTTGATGAGGATGATTGCTAAGAATCTCCCCGCGGATTCGACGCCAGTTGAGAAGGTAGGACAGGATTGATGAACTGATAATGGATGAATCACGTGCTCTTAATACCTTCCAAGAACCATAAAACATCGCAATATTTATATAAAGGAATTTGATGGACATACGTTTTATTTACTAGGTGATGACTCTGGATCCCGAATGCGCGACAGTGGACATGCCAATACTCGATGCTCTTCGGACCATGCAAGAGAGGAAATTCTTGCATCTCCCTGTTATGGACAGAGGTAAGTAAATGTAGACTACTAAATGAAATTGTTTGGTATATATGATGTGATGATTGATCTGTGGGTTTCGCAACAGATGGATCCATAGTCTCCATCCTCGACGTGATCGACATCACACATGCGGCGGTCTCCATTGTAAGCTCTCGATTGGCCATGTATAATTGAAGAAAAAAGGTTCAGTTTTGTAATTTGTTGACATGTCTCTCCACTGATTTTGCAAATGAGTGGGTGGCCATCCAGGTTGATGGCAGCGGCGATGGTGCCATGAACGAGGACGCTTCGATCTCCATGGTCCAGAGGTTTTGGGATTCTGCAATGGCCTTGGGACCCCTAGACGACGAGATTGAATCCCAATCCCAAATAAGGTTGTTGTCGTCATCCTGAAGTCTTGCTTCGCAAATATGTACACTGGCCTTTTTCAGTGTCTCACCTTGCTCATTCTCCATCTTCCCACCGAATGGCCAGCGAGGCGTCGAGGTCTCAGATGATGTCGGACATCCACAACGAGCAGTCGTTCTCATTCAAGCTCCAGGACAGGCGAGGACGGATGCACCGGTTCAGCTGCGGTAACTACACTAGTACTAAAAATTGTGCTGGTTTTTGTACAGTGTTTTCATTACTGGCAAGTAATGCTGCCACTGTAGCTCATCCGACAAACCAAATACATTTTCGATTTTCTTGCAGAGGTGCAGAGCCTGACGCCGTTGATCACCTGCATCCTCCAGCGGCTCGGCCCCGACCTCGATCGCGACCGCCTCCCTCAAATCCTTGTAAGCAATGCCATCCAGTCTCACCACCATTGCCTAGAAAAAAAAGCTTGAAAATGCAAACAAAGCTGCAAGCAAGTCGTTAGCTGAATAGCTGCTGCTGCTGCGTGTTGCAGTACGAAGACGAAGACCGTGACAAGGTGGTGCTGGCGTCCGACGACGATCTCACGGCGGCGGTCGACCACGCGAGGCTCGCTGGCTGGAAGGCATGCGCGACCATCTCCTTGCCGGCGATTTGTCCATGAATCATGGTCACCGTCCATTGATTCTTGTACTTGTGCTTGTGGATCTTTAATTGCAGGGTCTGAAGCTGTTCCTGGACTACTCTGGCAGCTCCGGCCGTAGGAAGAGCGTGGTTCCCGGCGGCGGGGGCGGCGGGGGCACATTGGTGGAGCTGTCGAGCCGGGACGCGTGGGCAGCGGCGTACAGCGGGGTGGCCGCCGGAGCTGCCCTGGTCACCGGCCTCGGCGTGATGGCCTATCTCCGGAGAGCTGGCTAGCTCAAACAGTTGAAAGTTTACAAAGCAATCTTTCACAAAGCTTAGACGAGCCGGGCGGGAAAGAAGCCATATGGTCATGAAGGCTGGGCTGAACTGGGCCAAAAGCCCAAGATGTATGATCAGTAGCCTTAGATGGGCTTGGGCTAGGCCCATCAGAAAGGGGTTGGAAAAGAAACCATTTTGTATAGATGAAAGTAGTTTGATGAAATTAGGGGAAACAACACTTATTGCAGATTGAGGAGATGTAACAGTGGATTTGGCATAACCATGTAATTGACCTTTTAAGTTGTATGTCAATAGTAAACCTTTTGCACCTTCCCCCTTTTTAACCTTATATGGTTTGCTAGGTAATTCTCCAAACAGAAACAGGAGTTTGGACACGAGATTTTAGTTGAGTGTTTGATAAGTTATGGAATGACATTACCACCTAATTTATTCTTCAATTTTTACGAGAACATCTTGTTTTCACTAAAACTGTAACCAGATTTCAAATTTTCTACAGATACACCGTAATAAAATTCAGAGTAAATTGCACCCATGATATAATAACTTGGCAAGTGGGTGCGATATAGTAAAAAACTTGAGAATTAAACGTCCAAATATAACAACTTGACAAATTGGTGTGTTCTAGTATAAGAACTTGATAATTTAGTATTTTGGTGCAGCAACTTGGCAGTTGCTAAGTATGTGCTGTTTTGGTTAACAAGTGCTAGGTGAGTTTTTTTCACAATGTCCAATATGTCATCACATAGCAATTCTATGGATATTACTTTATAATATTAAATTAATCTTTAAGAATTACATTGCGCATCCAATTTGCCCACCGGTATGGATTTTTATCTTCACCTTCTCAATCTCAACCGAAATATAATATTTTCTACAAAGTAAAGTTTAATTAAACTTCAGTTGTTAGAACGAAAATTTAAACATGCTTATACAAATCCATGCTAGTATATTGTCAAAATAAATAATTAATATGTATAAGAAAAAAAATTCTCGAAACAATTAAGTTGTCGTACCACTTCTTAACTTATTGTACAAAATTGTACCTATCTTGTAAGTTGTTACACTCGAACGCTCACTTATAAATTTCTTACACTAAATTACACCTATTTACCAAGCTGTTACATTAGGATGCTCATTTCTTAAGTTCTTCCACAAATTACACCCACTTACCAAAGTTGAAGTTGATGTACCATGAATGCAATTTGCTCTAGAAGTTACTTTTAAAAATCAAATAAATTTATTTTTAATTTGTTTTAATAATTAATATTTAATTAATCATATGTTAATCATATTTTTCGTTTACGTGTGACTAATCAACCATTCTCAATGTCGATTTGAAGGCACCCTTAAAAGGCTGATAAGATAGAATGTGTGGAGTCGACCCTTGAAATCTTAAATCATTAATAAATAAAAAATATCAGAATTTAAAATATGAAACCTATAATGATAGATTTATTATGAAAAACCTTAATGTAATTATTTTAAAAATATTTTTAATAATAAGTACTATATAGCTTGATAAATTAATTATAAAATTTGTGCATTGGAGATTGGGTTGATGTCTAAAACAACGTCCTTTTAAGAATGAGTAGTACAAGTAGAACCTGTCATCGGCCAAGTGGTTAGAAAAATATAATTACAGGTGGTTGATTTGCAGGATTATATTTAAGTGTATATATTGTCCTATATAAGTTAAATTATCGCACATAGCTAAATATGTAATGCGGCTTTAAAATCGGCAAGTAACAAGAAAATTTGTAGAATAGTTTCTGAAAAGGACGCCCCTTCACATCCATTATCACATAGACATAAAGATGCATCTAATAGAAGATATGTTTCAGAAGATATATATCAATTGGAAAGATGAGATTCAAATTTGATCCATGCAAATGAAAAAGGATTGAAGAGAGTATCATTCTTATCAAAAGGAGTTGATAAGAAGAAAGTATTTAGACAATTGGCCTTGTCAACCTCATAGTCTTGGTTTTTCCATCACAAATTTGGTGGTGAAGATATAAAATTTAATCTTGAGTGGTTTGATGAGTTTGGTAGTTGGTTTGGTATAGTAAATCCAAAGATGGAGCATATTGTTTTTTTTAAATTCAGAGACGACCTCAAGAAGAAGGCAGGGGTACCATGTGCATTTCTTGGTTGGTCCAGTTCGAATTAAAAATACGGACTAAAGGAATATGTTGGTGATATTGACAGTGTTCATAACCGAGCAATAAGGAATTGTGATGCTTTATTGAAAAAAAAACCAAAACCATGCTGAAAAAAGATGCTTATTATACTCGATCAAATGCCTCAAATTGATGCTGCTAAAATCATACTGAAAGGACTGCTTTCTGGGCCATGATGAGACTAAGAAGTCCCTCATAAAGGATATGTCGAGGAATTTCATGCTTACACTGCAAGGCAAAATCCAGCTGTAAAAAAACGCCAGGTAATAGTCAATTGGTGTCTTCGAAGATTCAAAACAACATTTTACCTAGTCTCGAGGAAGTTGAGAATGATGTTTTCTATTTGCTAATTGATGAGTCAGGGGATGTGTCTTACAAGGAACTAATGGCTGTTTTCTTATGATATATTGTTATTTTTTTAGAAAATGAATTAAAACCTGGTCTCCACATCCAAACTAGATTTACACAGCCAACCTAGTACAAGAGTACACGTCTTACAAAAGGACTTCTCAAACCAACAAAGTTAAAATAGCACTTAGACTCAACCTCCTTACAAGAAAAACATTACAACCACTAAATCGACCAAGCAACATAAAGGGACAACTAGCCAAAGTGAGATAACAAACGCCTAGGCTTCCAATCTTTTCTTCATGTTCCACCCAACCGTTGAGAAAACTTTCAAAACTGTAGCTTCCAACAACATGCAGCCTTCGTTCACCTTATTTTTCTCATCCTCTTTAAGCAACAAATACCACTGTTTTGTGAAATCATTGTCATGATAATATTTTGTGATGAACAAATTGGTTTTGCAAATGATTTATTTGATAAAATTGGTTTGGTAATATGTGGATGTTGGTGTGAGTGTGTGTGACTAATGTGGTAAAGGTTATGATATCTGTGTCCAGGAACGGTTGTTTTGTTTGATTGTGTACAGGTGACTTAAGGTTAGCCTTGATCAATGGTGAGGATCGGAACTATGCTCAGGAAATAGCAGATGTCTAGTGCAGTCGGGATACCATGTGAGAAGGTGATTTTTGAAGGTCAACTTTGGTCAACGGTAGGATTGGGACTAGACTTAGGGTAGAGTTGAGGTCCAGACGGTCAAGGATAACGGGTGATGAAGTTGGATACAAGATGACACATGGTGAATGAACACTGTGTAGAGAGATCTTCGCAACGAGCATCACGACGCGTACCACGTGCAAGCATCGGTGTTTCGAAGGAAATTGGTTGAGAAAAATTGATGAAGTATATGATGCTACAGTACACGAGGTACTGTAGCATGCAGGTGTGGTGCATGCATGTATAGAGCTGGCCAGATGGGCCGAGCCTTGCCGTGTCGGCCCGGGCACGGCACGGCCCACGGGCCGGCATGGCACAGCGGGAAGGGGGCTATCAGGCGCTAGGGTTAGGGTTTAGGGCGGCAGCGGCGGCGAGGGTCGGGTCGCGGGAGCGCACGGTGAGGAGGTCAATGACGACGGCGGCACGGAGGGACGGGTGCGCGGAGGGCTCGACGACGCGGCACGGAGGTGGCACGACGCGGAGGTAAGTATCGCGGTGCGAAGGCAGCTCGGCGTCGGCGTCGACAGAGGCGGCGGGGCACGGAGGTGGCTCGACGTTGGCGTCGCGTCGACATAGTGGCGCGGATGTCGGCGGCGTGGTGTGGAGGGCTCGGCGACGAGGGCAGAGGCGGCACTGCACGAAGGACGGACCCGGCGGAGACGACGCGTGCGGCTAGGGGGAGGGGGAACTAGCGCTAGGCGGCTCCGTGGCTACGGTTTTCGAAATAAACAGGCCGACCTCGGCCCATGGGACATTGATGGGCCCGTGCTGGCACGACATGACACGACCACCCCATGGGCCGTGCTTGGGTCGGGAGGTCAGCACATGGACCGGCACGGCATGGCCCGCTACAGGAACCGTGCCTTAGCGGGCCGTGCCACGGGCGTGCCCGGGCCATGCCATGCCGAGCGGTCCGTTTGGCCAGCACTATGCATGTATGTGTGCATGCTTGGCCATGCACATGGACTTGCAAGGAGTTGGCCCTGGCGCTTGTTGGCCCAGGAGGAGCGAGGCAGCAGGCTCGGTGGGCTGGTCTGGTCCGTGCGGTGATAGGAGGCAGGCGACCCACATGGAGGTAGGAGACCGACAGGGAGCAGGGACTTCATGGATGGAGTCCGACCCGGTTTAGATTTTCTATAGCGGTCGTAGCTGTAGGTATTGAATTGAAAGGTGGAATTATACTTTGTTAAATTGTAATTTGATTTGGAAATTGAGACATAGAGTTCTAGTGGAACTAGGGGTTGTATTTCTGCTTTGAGTAGGAGATTTTTAGATATAAATAGATGAGGGGTTGAGGCTAGAAGAGATCGACTTTTTGGAGAGAGAAGTTAGGGTTTTCTTCGAGACTTTAATTCTAGTTCGAAAGTTGAGAGAGAAATGCTTTAAATGCATTTTGCAAACACATATTGATGCAATAAAGTTGATCTACTTTCAAAAGTTTCGTCAATACGTGTTTTTCTAGATCCCGACGGTTTGACCGGAGGCATGCAAGCGGTCAGATCGGCAGTGGCGAGCAACAGCAGGCAGGACGACGGCGGTCTGACCGGCTGAACAACACCGGTAAGATTGGCTACGTAATGTGACTTCATTAGGTTAGAGGGTAAACTTTTATTTTCGTTAAAATTTTTGGTTTTTTGTGTTTCTATCATTCATCTTTTCTCTGGTAGGCTTAATTCTTGTATTCGATCCTAGATGTTATACCTAGTACACTCCTTTGATGACTATCAGAAAAAAAAAGTTAGTTTTGGAGTCATTAGAGGCTGCATTATCTAATAAACATACCGCCAACATAAAGCTGCCAACTACCAAAATGATTAGCAACACTAGTACATGGTTGAATCCCAAAGGTTATAAACACGACTTTCCATATAAATATTGCAATTTGGCAGTCAAAGAAGAGATGTTAGATGTTGTATTATTTTATTAGAATTATGAAAATGACTCTCCTTTTAGATACCATAGGAAAAGGAATAAAAGATTTAGTACATTCCCTTACATATGAGAGCTTTGTACATCGCGTTAATAGAAAGGATTCCATTTTGTGTTCTTCAAAATAAAAGCATGATCTTGTTCTGACAGTGTAATGCATGCATGCCACTTCTGACATTAGGTTGTACCAAGCTATTAGATTATCTAATACCAAATCCCTCGTAAAGGAGACATCTAAAGACACCCTTCTTAAAGCATCCACCACTTTAGCATTTTTAATACTAGTTATATAATATAATGAGGGATAAAGCTTGTCAAAAGAATAATTTTCCATCCAACAATCCTCCCAAAACCTCAAATGTTGGCCTTGTCAAATGTGGAAATGTTAAAAATATATTAGTTGGCCTTTTTCATGTGGAAGACACAATTTATGTTCCTCTTCCCATCAAAAGAAACTATATATGCACCTCAAGTCTGCTATTGACGTTTTATTTGCAGAGCATAAGTTAAGAGGCTGTTTGGTATTTTAGTCCCTGCCTGTTTGGTTGCAGGGACTAAAGGGGACTAAAGGAAGTTAATTGCATGGTGCAAAGACCATATTATCCTTATGTAGTCATGCAAGCGGTGCAAAGACCATGCCTGTAGCCTCTAAAGCACGTCAAGATCACGCCGCTCGCCTTGGTTGCAAAAGACAACGACTTTAAAGAAAACAGCAGAAAAAAGGCGAGACTTTTAACCCCGCAGCAACAACTCGTCTTCCTTCCCCTCTAGCAGCGTAGGCCAGCAAGGAGCGGTGGCAGCGGCAGCAGCAGCAGCAGTTGTTTGTAGGTGCGCTTCCTCCTGCCCAACCTAACCCTCACCTCGAGCACGGGGGAAGAAGGCGATGGAGCTGGAGGCGGCGAGGTCGTGGGCGGCCTCCGTCCTCCCGCCTGAGCTCGCCGCCGCCGTGGGGGACGACGCGCTAGCCGCCTCGCCGCCACTGCCGCGGTGCTCGTCGCGGGGGTGCTCATCCTCGTTGTCTGGTTCCGATCCGGCGTAGGGCCGCCGTCCAAGCCCGCCACGCGGCCGCCCCGCCCGCCGTCGGGGAGGTGTGGTACGCGTCGGCGTCGGGCGTCGGGCGTTGCGGCTCGGTACAAATCAGCGTCGGGCGGCACGGGGAGTCGGCGGGGCGCTAGGCGGCGGCGCGGGAGGCGCTAGGCGGCGCCTGTTGCGGGTCAGCTCCGAGCGGCACGGGAGGCGCCGGTCAGCCGTGGGAGGCGCGGGAGGCGACGCTGCCCAGCGGCCGAGGCGGCGGCTGGCCGCGCGCGGCGGGCCGGCGCACGGAGGAGCGGGAGGGCGGCACGGGGAGGAGCAGGGCGGCGCAATAGGCAGGGGCACTGGGAGGAAATCTTCAGTTTATTCCCAATTAGCACCTATCTTAGGGACTCATCACCTAATGCTAGTTTAGTCTGTTTTAGTCTCTACTGTTTGGGAAATTAGGGACTAAAGGGGACTAAACTACAGGGACTAATGAGTTTAGTCCCTCAACCAAACAGGCCTAAGTCTGAGGCAAGTGAGAATGGTGCTAACAATATGAGAAGTGAGTTCAATGGCTTTCTCTCATTAATTATGAGAAAAATACATTGGCATATTATGTTTCATTTGCTTTGCTCAACTTCTTGAATTAGTAGTTTTGACCATTGTAAAGAAGCATATATAAAGGAATTGAGGACTTATTTGATATGATTTATATATGTTCTATTAAATGTGGTTGGTGGATCTTCCAAGTGAAGGGATATGGTTTGAGTCTTCAACATGTGGCACATAAGCAATAGAACACACCAATTTATAACAGAGTTTGCAAAATTTCATAGGTGTCGTGTGACAGCGTGAAACATCCTTGGATCCGTCCCTATTCTGCTACCAACAGAATCAGGATAGAGAAATAGAAAGGATTAGCCACAAAGACATAACATTAGAGAGGTTTTGGTGCATCTCAAGACGTCAGTACAAGGAAGTACAAAATTTTACCCAACAACATTTTTAAGGGTCATGCAGCTCAATGGTTTGCCTTGCCAACTGAGCAAGCGCTCGTCCGCTTTTCCCTATACAACTTAAGGAGCTTAGCTGGATATAGCAAATCCAGAGGGATATTATTAAGAAATCTTATCTTTGTGCTATTCTAGAAATCTTTTTGATTTGCTATTCGGATATCATATCTTATCTTTGTGCTTAATAAGCACTTCCTCCTTCGTCATCCAAATGTGGCTATAAAAGAAGCAGTTTCTGTTGCTTTCTCTTTCTCACACCCATCACTGATATCGTCAAATACACCAAGCAAAAGAGCTAGCTAGATAATTAAGTCGATCAATCCTATTACTAGCTTTGTGCAGGCAACGATGCCAGACGACGAGAAGGCCATCCTCGAGCAGAAGATCGCCGCCGCCACGGCGAGGCTGAAGGAGCTGCGACACACCAACCGTGAGATGGAGATAAAGCTCGTCATCTACGACGTCATTGCTGGCCGCCGCAACAACCTGGACGACCTACTTCGTCGACGACCTCCGGAGGTACGGAGGCTTCGTTCCATGGATTCTTCCAAGCCCACCTGAAGGGATCGGTGCATCCGTAATTGCATGGTGCTTTGTGTGGATGCGCCTTGCTTGCATGTCTGCACATGTATCATTTGCTTTGGTTTAATTTGCTTCGAAATTGCCTCTCATCATCAGTCCTAGTTGGACTCAAGTCACACCATCATCTGTAAAATCAAAGTGTGTTTGATTCTTATTGGATGATGAACAATTAGTCGCTGTGGTTTTTGGTTTGTGTGTTTTGATCTTTGGAGATTATTGACAAATTGGTTTTGGGAGATAATTGAATTTTCAGATGATGAACAGTGTTCAGCCTGCTGCAGGCCTGGCCCGACCGGCTTATACCGCCGGTCGGCCGGAGGTGTTTCGCGGTCGACCGGCAGCTGCTCTGCGGTCGACCAGGGCGAGTCAGCCCGACCGGTTGCCGATTTCGTTTCGGTTTTGGTTTCGGTTTGTTTCCTTGCATATACATGAAAGTTTCGTGTTCCTATGCATGTGTCTGGTTGTTTATGCTAACAATGAGTCAAGTTTGGATAACTTGTGCTCGGATATGGTATTCTCTATTTAATTGTGTGAAGGTATTCTTTACGCCTCGGAAAAGTGTTGCCGGTGATCGAGTCAGAGTCAACTTGGAGATAAGGTGACGTCCAAGATGGGGATCATGCGGGATGCTGAAGGGTAGAGATTAGTGCATATGATTGAAAAGTTTTCATATAGCATACAATGAAGATATTGTTGCGTATGGAAAGCGGAATTTTGGTTTTAGGAAAACCGAGATTGTTATGGTTGTTTTATGTATAGTTCGTTTCTTGTACGGGAAGGTTTCCTAGTGGATTAGGGCTTCTTGTATGAGTAGGATTCGTGGCTCTTGGCTGCGGATCTTGGGTATAAATAGTGAGGGAGGCGTGGCCTCTCGGTATCGCTTTTGAGTTCAAGTTTTAGAGTTTCTCAAGTTAGGGTTTCAAGTTTAGATTGAGTTGTGAGGAGTGCTTTGCATGCACTTTGTAAACACAGAGAGATTCAATAAAGATCAATTTTCTAGAGAATTCTTTGTGTTGCTATTTTCTTCGATGGGGTGGTCGCGAGCGGTTAGACCAGGAGTTCTATCCGGCCGGACCGGACAAGAGGCGGCGATCAGACCGGCGTACGACATCAGGCGATCGGCTACATCAGGCAATCTGACATCTGGCGATCAACTATAAGGGCGGTCAGACCGGTGTTGCTCAGGCGGTTAGACCGGCTCTACTAGGCGGTCAGACCGGTGATTCAATCTCGGTCAGACCGGCATCAGAACAAAGGTAAAGTTTTATTTCTGCTAAAACTTTGTTTTTGGGGTGCACTAACCATTCACCCCCTCTGGTTGGCTTTTCTTTAGGCATTGGATCCTACAAGTGGTATCAGAGCCACATTTTTCTGCATTAGATTTTCTTCGATCTAAAGTCTTTTCATCATGTCGGATAAATTTTCAACAAAACCGCATATTTTTGATGGCACCGATTTTGCGTATTGGTGTAGTAAGATGCAATCTTACATCATGGCTCAAGACTATGATGTGTGGCAAAAGGTTGCTCTTCCCTACACCATACCCGATGCCATTAATACTGATTCTTTGAAAACTGAGTTTAATAACAATTGCAAAGCTCGAAACATTTTGTTGAATGGAATTTCGCGTTCTGATTTTGATCGTGTTTCTCATCTTCAAACCACTAATGAAATTTGGAACGCTTTGAAAAACTTTCATCAAGGAACTACAAACATAAAAGAACTTCGTCGAGATCTTTTAAAAAGGAATATATAAAATTTGAGATAAAACCTGCTGAAGCTTTGGATGACTATCTTGGTAGGTTTAATAAAATCTTGAGCAATCTTAGATCTGTTGATTCTTCTTATGACACTAATTATCCACAGTCTGAGATTTCTCGTCACTTTTTAAATGGACTTGACATGTCTGTTTGGGAGATGAAAGTGACTTCTATTCAAGAATCTGTTAACATGGCAAATTTGACTTTGGATTCGCTTTATACAAAACTCAAAACTCATGAGATGAATATTCTTTCTCGAAAAACGGATTCTAAGTCTAGTGCTTTGATTTCTCCTTCGACTTCTTCAGATGTTGCTTCTTCATCATCTCCAAATGCTTTTGCTTTAATTAACACCATGTCCGATGAACAACTCGAGCAATTCCAGGAGGAGGATTTGGCTCTTGCTACTAACAAACTTTCAAGAGCTATGAACAGAGTTAGGTTCAGGAAGAAAGGAGGACCAACGCGTTGCTTTGAGTGTGACGCCTTTGATCACATTCGCTCCAACTACCCCAAGCTCTGGAGGAGCAAGAAGGAGGACAAGAGCGCCGAAAAGACAAAAGATGACAAACCCAAGGGTAGGCGCTCCAAGGAGATGATCAAGAAAGTGCTGAGTCAAGTCTATGCCGCTTTTGAGCCACTCAGCGACATAGATTCTGACAGTGAGGAGGAGAAGGGCAAGAACATCTCCGACGTTTGTCTCATGACGCGTGGAGATGAAGATTCTTCAGATGAAGAAAATGAGGAAAGCTCTCTTGAGAATGCAATTCTTGTTTTAAGTGGTAAGAATAAAAAATGTGAGAAAATGTTTAAAAAACAAGAATTTGTGATTGAATCTTTAAATGCTGAAATTGCTAGATTGAAATCTCTGATTCCCAATGATGATAATTGCAAAAATTGTGAGGTTTTAATGCTAGAAATTTCAAAGATTAGATATGTCAATAATTCTCAAGTTTTGGCTGCTAAATCTTGTTTAACTTGTGATGCTAATGAATTGAAACTAAAAGATGCTTTAGCTCGTGTTAAGCACATGGAAGAAATAGTTAAACAAGATGAGGTAGCTTCTTGCTCTAGATGTCGCAAATGCAAAGATGTTATAATTGATTGTGAAAATTGTGTTTATCTTGGAAAAGAAGTTTCTTACTTGAAAAGTTCCTTGCAAAAATTTTCGATGGTAAGAAACAACTTAACATGATTTTGGACAAATCTAAAGTGTGTAGCGACAATAAAGGAATAGGTTTTGATGCTCATGACTATTTCACCAAAAATCCTCCAAATGTTTTAGGAATGATTGAAAATGGTGAAATCTTGACAAAACCAAAAACCATGAAAACAGTTTTTAAGTCTGCTGGAAATTTGCCATCCCTTTCTGTTTATCTAAAAGAAACTAAACTAATTTTTTCAAAACCATCTACGTTACTAAAGAAAAGTTTTCTTGCTCTTTCGTGGTAAAGATGGTTATCTTGTTGGTTTTTGTTTTAGATTAGCACGAAAAGAAAAGGGAAAGAGAAAATAATTTTGCAAAATCAAAGTGACAAAAATCTGGTTTTCCTCGGGAAGGCCGGTCGGACCGCAGTTGGTCCACCGGTCGACCGGCCCAGCACCGGTCGACCGACAAGCCTCCTCGTCGGACCGGCGATGGCGCCGGCCGACCGGTAGTACCCCCGGTCGACCGGCCCCGAAGGAATTTTTTCGAAAATTCGAAAACTATTTTCTCTCGTGGTTTTGCGCCTATTGGATCTACCGGTCGTTTGTCTCGATCTTGGATTCCTAAATTTCTTTTAACTAACCCCGATCGAGGCCTCAACATCTCGTGTTTTGCGTGGCTTTCGTGGCGAGGAAGGAGAACGTGTGGATCATGGACTCCGGTTGTTCGCGGCACATGACCGGAGATAAAAATTGGTTCTCCTCCCTCAAGATGGCATCCAAGACGGAATCGATAATCTTTGGGGATGCTTCAACAAGTGCCATTCTCGCTACCGGATCCGTCAAGGTTAGTGACAAGTTTGAATTGAAAGAGGTAGCTTTGGTAGAGGATTTAAAATACAATTTACTTTCAGTTTCACAAATTATTGATGAAAACTTTGAAGTTCATTTCAAGAAAACTGGAAGTAAAATATTTGATTCTTGTGGTGATTCTGTTTTGAACATTTCTCGTTATGGGAGAGTTTTTAAAGCTGATTTTGAAAACCTTGTTTCTCATGTTGTTACTTGCTTAGTTGCAAAATTCAACAAAGATTTGATGTTCTGGCATCGTAGACTTGGTCATGTTGGATTTGATCATTTAACTCGTTTAAGTAGTTTGGATCTTGTTCGTGGTTTGCCAAAACTCAAAAAGGATCTTGATTTGGTTTGTGCACCATGTCGTCATGGTAAAATGGTTGCTTCTTCACACACACCAATTCTTTCTGTGATAACGGATGCACCGGGACAGCTTTTACACATGGACACTGTTGGTCCAGCTAGAGTGCAATCTGTTGGAGGAAAATGGTATGTGTTAGTTATTGTTGGCGACTTTTCTCGATATTCTTGGGTTTTCTTCATGGCAACTAAGGACGAGGCCTTTAGACACTTTCGAAGTTTTTTCCTTCTCTTAAATTGTGAAATTTCCAATTCTTTGAAAACAATCAGAAGTGATAATTGTGGTGAATTTAAAAATGCTTCTTTTGAACATTTTTGTGTTGAAAAAGGAATTGAACATCAATTTTCTTCTCCTCGTGTTCCTCAACAAAATGGTGTTGTCGAAAGAAAAAATCGTTCTTTGGTTGAAATGGCTAGGACAATGCTAGATGAATATCACACACCTAGAAAAATTTGGGCCGAAGTTATTAACACCGCTTGCTATGTTTCTAATCACATTTTCTTGCGTTCTAAACTTGGCAAAACTCCTTATGAGCTTTGTTTTGGTCGTCAGCCCAAAGTTTCACATTTGCGTGTTTTTAGTTGCAAGTGCTTTGTGTTAAAATCTGAAATTTGGACAAGTTTGAATCATGTTCAACGATGGTTTATTTCTTGGTTACCCCGCACACACTCGTGGCTATCGTGTACTTGTTTTAGAAACTAACAAAATTGTCGAGACTTGTGAAGTCACTTTTGATGAGGCTAGTCCCGGTACTAGATCAGATCTTTCAGGTACACTGCCACAGGCTCAGGGGGAGTATGGTCGAATCTTTGAAGACGAAAGCGACGACGACAACGACGACGTATGAGGTCGACTCGTGCCGGCCGACCGGCCAGTGCCGTCGGTCGACCGGCGAGCTGCTTTCGGACCGGCCGAGAGGCTCCCTTCCCAGACCGGCAGGGCCGACCTCTTCGACTCCATCGATTCCAATCACGAAGATTCTTTGGGGACCACGACCAGTGCTGAACCAGAACATGAATCAACTTTTGAGATCACTGCACCTTTGCATATTCAGCAACGACATCCGCCGGTACAAATAATAGGTAATTTAAATGAGCGGACGACCAGATCTAAGGTAACTACGCATGATTTAGCGAATTCTGCTTTTGTTGCTTCTTTTGAACCCAAAGATGTTACTCATGCATTAACTGACGAATCATGGATTAACGCCATGCATGAAGAACTTGAAAATTTTGAAAGAAACAAAGTTTGGTCTTTAGTTGAACCTCCTTCTGGACATAATATTATTGGAACCAAGTGAGTTTTCAAAAATAAACAAAATGAGGAGGGTTTGATTGTTCGAAATAAGGCTAGGCTTGTTGCTCAGGGTTTTACTCAGGTGGAGGGTTTGGATTTTGATGAAACTTTTGCTCCTGCTGCTAGGATTGAAGCAATTAGGCTTTTGTTAGCTTTTGCTGCTTCCAAAGGTTTTAAATTGTTTTAAATGGATGTTAAAAGTGCTTTTTTAAATGGTTTTATACAGCAAGAAGTTTATGTTAAACAACCACCGGGTTTTGAAAATCCTGATTTTCCCTACCATGTTTTTAAACTTTCAAAAGCTTTATATGGTTTGAAACAAGCACCTAGAGCATGGTATGACAGACTTAAGAACTTTTTGCTTGAAAAAGGTTTTCAAATGGGAAAAATTGACAAAACGCTTTTTGTTCTTAAGCATGGTGAAAATCAACTTTTCGTTCAGATATATGTTGATGATATCATCTTTGGTTGTAGAATTTGCTGAGACTATGCGTAGGGAATTTGAGATAAGTATGATGGGTGAGCTGTCGTACTTTTTGGGATTGCAAATCAAGCAAACACCTCATGGTACGTTTATCTATCAAACAAAGTACACCAAAGATCTTTTGCGCAGGTTCAAGATGGAGAGCTGCAAGCCAATATCAACACCCATTGGATCTACTGCTGTTCTTGATCCCGATGAAGATGGTGAAGCTGTGGATCAAAAGGAGTATAGAAGCATGATTGGATCCTTGTTGTATTTAACTGCTTCTAGGCCAGACATACAGTTTGTTGTATGTTTGTGTGCGTGCTTTCAAGCTTATCCACGTGCTTCTCATCGTCAAGTGGTCAAGCGCATCATGAGGTATTTAAGTCATACACTTGAGTTTGGTATTTGGTATTCTACTTCATCTTCACTTTGCTTAAGTGGTTATTCAGATGCTGATTTTGCGGGTTGTAGAATAGATAGAAAAAGTACTAGTGGAACATGCCACTTTCTTGGAACTTCATTGATTGCATGGTCTTCTAGGAAACAATCTAGTGTAGCTCAATCCACTGCTGAATCTGAATATGTTGCTGCTGCAAGTTGTTGTTCACAGATTCTTTGGCTGATTTCTACTTTGAAAGATTATGGACTTGTTTTTGAAAATGTGCCTCTTTATTGTGATAATACAAGTGCCTTTAACATTGCTAAGAATCTTGTTCAACATTCACACACTAAACACATTGATATTTGTTTTCATTTCTTGCGAGATCATGTTGAGAAGAAACATGTTGAATTGAAATTTTTGGATACAAAATTGCAACTTGCTGATATTTTTACAAAACCATTGGATTCTTCTCGCTTTGCTTTTCTTCGAGGGGAATTGGGAATCATTCATCCTTTTGGCATGTTTTGAGGGGGAGTTTTTGTGCTCTTTGTTTTATCAAGCTACATGATTAAACTAAATTGAAAAAGAGAGCTTTATCCATACATATTATTGTTCATATGCATGCTAGCAATATTATGAAGATTTATTTGTCACTAACATAGCTTATATGTATTCTAGTATTTTTATGTGATCTAGTTTTCATATTTAAGTGAAATAATGCATGACACTTTAATCATACTTGAATTAAAGAAATATGCAATGTTG
The DNA here is from genome assembly GCA_019925245.2 of Oryza australiensis. Taxonomy (NCBI): domain Eukaryota; kingdom Viridiplantae; phylum Streptophyta; class Magnoliopsida; order Poales; family Poaceae; genus Oryza; species Oryza australiensis. Next base: position 4,914,837 of record JAIFGZ020000565.1, read on the forward strand.
ATGCTAGTACTTGTGTTGGATTTTAAATGCTTATATATATTATGTTGCATTAATATTCCTCAAATTACTTTAAAATTGCTCAATGTGAAAAGAGAATAAAATATTATCTATGAGAGAAAAAATGAATACCGAATCCTTGGAAACAGTCGACATGGACGTATTCGATGTGAGCAAAAATAATGAGTACCGAATCCTTGGAAACAGTCTTGACGACAAGGACGTACTCGGAATAATTGAGAGAAAAAAATATATGAGTACTAAAGATGGCTCGAATCAAAATAAAATTTTTTTCTCTTGAATTATATGTGCAAAAAGGTAAATTTGAGAAAGAATAAAAATTGCAATAATTATATATATTTGGGTTTATTTTTCAACCTATGTGCTTGTAATCCATGAACTTTTATTGTGTTATTGAACTTAACTATAAAATATTTGATTCATGATTATACTCTAGTGCATATTTGCTATATAATTGATATGTTTATCTTTTTTTATTACAACACATGACATGACTTGCTTTATGTATGGTGCTAAGCTCTTGAATATTTATAAATATAATTCCTATGCTTGATGAATTCATTGTCAAAAGGGGGAGAAAATAAGAGATTGTCAAACGGGGAAGAAAATAATGTTGTTTGCATGGGAGAACAAAGTGCAAGTTTTTTTGGGTCAAGGGATTTTCCTTCTTTTCAAAAGGGAGAGAAATTTTCTTTGATTTTTTGAGCACTCAAATGCTTTTTACCATTTTTGTTTTTAATTTTCCAAACACCAAAACAACAATTTTTATTTGTTTGCCAATGTGTTCATCAAGGGGGAGATTGTAAAATCAAAGTGTGTTTGATTCTTATTGGATGATGAACAATTGGTCGTTGTGGTTTTTGGTTTGTGTGTTTTGATCTTTGGAGATTATTGACAAATTGGTTTTGGGAGATAATTGAATTTTTGGATGATGAACAGGTGTTCGGATCGGCTACCACTGGCCGGTCGGCCTGACGGAGGTGTTTCGACGGTCGGGGACCGGGCGCTTGCTGTGGTTAGACCGGCCGAGTTAGTCCGACTGGTTGCCGATTTTGTTTCGGTTTTGGTTTCGGTTTGTTTCCTTGCATATACATGGAAGTTTCATGTTCCTATGCACATGTCTGGTTGTTTATGCTAACAATGAGTCAAGTTTGGATAGCTTGTGCTCAGATATGATATTCTTTGTTTAATTGTGTGCAGGTATTCTTTATGCCTCGGGAAAGTGTTGCTGGTGATCGAGTCGGAGTCAACTTGAAGATAAGGTGACGTCCAAGATGGGGATCATGCGGGATGCTGAAGGGTAGAAATTAGTGCACATGATTGGGAAGTTTCTATATGGCATACAATGGAGATATTGTTGCGTATGGAAAGCGGAATTTCGGTTTTAGGAAAACTGAGATTGTTATGGTTGTTTTATGTATAGTTCGTTTCTTGTACGGGAAGGTTTCCTAGTGGATTAGGGCTTCTTGTATGAGTAGGATTCGTGGCTCTTGGCTGTGGATCTTGGGTATAAATAGTGAGAGGAGGCGTGGCCTCTCGGTATCGCTTTTGAGTTCAAGTTTTAGAGTTTCTCAAGTTAGGGTTTCAAGTTTAGATTGAGATTTTGTGAGGAGTGCTTTGCATGCACTTTGTAAACACAGAGAGATTTTATAAAGATCAATTTTCTAGAGAATTCTTTGTGTTGCTATTTTCTTCGGTGCGGCGGTCTGAATCAGCGGTTAGACCGGAGTTCTATCCCAGTCAGACCAGACAAGAGGCGGCGGTCAGACCGGCGTACGACATCAGGCGATCGGCTACATCAGGCAATCTGACATCTGGCGATCAGCTATAAGGGCGGTCAGACCGGTGTTGCTCAGGCGGTTAGACCGGCTCTACTAGGCGGTCAGACCGGCATCAGAACAGAGGTAAAGTTTTATTTTCGCTAAAACTTTGTTTTAGAGGTGCACCAACCATTCACCCCCCTCTGGTTGGCTTTTCTTTGGGCATTCGATCCTACATCACCACCATATCTGTTTTCTTTTAAAGTTGTAAAGGCATGTGTTTTGAAAGCTCGGCTTTTATGGATCATTTGTCGATAACCCATGAATGGTACAGGCTATTATTATTAATATTTTAAATGCTAAATTTTTATTATATATCTTAATATGTTAGTATCACTACTATAAGACACGCCCCAAACCCTCACCAATTGCTAGGAGTGGGCAATTGGTCTTGATTGAGATTCTGATTTGGGTAATTAGATCTTTTGAAAATGACAACTGAACTTGGTACAAACAATTTAACAACCGACATATATCTTTCATTTTCGGTCTTAGGCCCTAGCGAAGCGACCAAGCTAGATGCAAGCGTAGCACTAGCAGCGCATGGGATGGGGATGGCCGGAAGGGAGTAGGTCCTAGGCGAGCGGCAGCAATGGGCCAGCCATAGAGAGAGCTAGGAGACCACTATTTGGTGGATAAGCAGCGGCGGATGAAATCCGGAGAGGTGCACCCCTAGAGATGGAATCTGAGCCAGGTCGAGAGGGGAGATGGAATCGATCTGACGAGGAAGGAGAGGGGTCTTCTATATGTTGGTGAATGAGAGATCGAAGGTGACAGTATGACTGGATAAGGAGAATGAAAGAAAGAGGAGGAGATAAAGTTCACATATCAGGTAGTCCGGGTATCTGATGCAGCAGACCAAGAAGACCTAACAACGAATATATCTTCTCCAATCTAAGACTGAGCTAGGAACTGATGACAACATCTTGATTAATTTGGTAAGGTCTTGGTTTCTTTTACCCGCCTATACCCAATGCTCCCACGCGTACCCCCAACTCTCCTAACCAAATGTGGCAATTTTTGGTCTCGGTTTCTTTTGCCCACCCATTCTCAACATTCCAATGTGCCCCCAACTCTCTTACACAAATGTGGTAAATTTCCATACACCCACCTAGTCAGCCTGTTTATAAGATATCTACCAACATAACCAACTATCTCCTTACCTCCACGTTGTCCACTCCTGTTTCTTCAGATCTAGAGGTCGAACAGGGGAAGCAGCAGCGGTGACAGAATATGTTCTCCGGAACAAATCAGGATGCCATGCCACCGGCCCATACCCCCCCACCTCCAGTGCTAGGGGGTGGCCATTCAGTCTAGACCAAGATTTCGGTCCAGGTAATTTAGTCTTTTTAAAATGACAACCAAACCTTGCACCAAAAATTTAGCAAACGACAAACTAGGATATGATATTTCATTCTCGGTCTTCGGTCACAATGAAGTGACCACGTTGGATGGCGAGCGTGGTGCCTGGAGCGCATGGGATGGAGATGGCTAGACAGGAGTAGGTGCTGGGCGGGCAGCGGCCATGGGCCAGCCATGTAGAGAGGGGAGTGCTCTATGGCACACTCCTAGAGAGTGAATCGGAGGGGAGGGGAGAGGGGGAGGCAGGCGCAACGGGCAGTGGCAACAATGAAATATCTTGTTTCACACAAATTTTTGATACGATCTACAATCTTGATAATACAACTGGCCATAATCAGCGGCCACATCATGTTGGTTAGCCTGAGAGCATCCATAGAATATCCAAGTTGTATTGATATAAATAGTTAATAAAGTTGGAGGCTGCTATACCACATCATTCCGTCTAAACAGGATGATACCAAGTATCAAATCTGGTACCTTATCGGTTTGATACCTGTCGATATCAGTCCTATACCCTCGATACCAGGCTCGATATCCCACCAGTACCAGCTCGATTACACACTCTGCCGTATGTGCCTTGCCGCCGCCATCTCCCCTGTCACCAGCTGGTGAGGATGACGTTGCCACTGAAGTCGTAGCTAGTCTTGCAACTATTCCATATCTTACTTAACACCGAATATATGTAAAAGATCTCCTGATTGATTTTAGCATTGCTACTAATTAACTGGGAGCTTAGTGAGTTTGCTGCAAAATTGAAAACTCTTCTCATTCTTGGTAACTGGCTACTGCTTGTGGTTGCCGCGGTTGAGCATCTCCTTGTAGTTGAGTGGCAAGTTAAGCCTATGAAGCTGCAGCTGCTGCCTAAACTTGTCGATGAGGTCGTCCGTCCTCTCGTCCATGTCGTAGTCAGCTTCCTCGCTCCTCCACCGCCAGCTCCTTCTTCGCATCCGGATATGCTTGCTTATTTAATTTTGAGGACTTTTACGGTAAAATTGTACTGGCAGTATATATTGCTAGTATAAATAATTGCGTTGGGAATTTCTCACAAAATAGAAAATGATCTTTAGTTATTTCGTGTTAGATCTTAACTCCGATAGTAATCCTAATTGTTCGTGTGTCAGATCGAATTACTGTTTGGATACGTTTGAATAGATGGCACAATCCAATCCTCCTCATCGGACCTATAGATTCATCAAACACATAAAAACATTAACTCATGCTGGATAGCTAGAGTGGGAGAGATTATCTAGTATAGAGAATGACCATTTTACCTCATTTTAATTTTATACCGCAGTCGGTTTAAGTGGGTAGGTAAATCAATCTATACCCTTGAATTGTTTATACTAGCAGTATATACTGTACCGTAATCTATACAAACCACATTAAGATTAAATATACGGCCATGATAAGATGATTTAATTAATCAACAATCAGGTCTTTCTGGGGAACATGGGATCTCTAAGAAGTGTTAAATTAATGTAGGTATACATAGATAAATGATCTGTGAAGTATGAAGTGCAATTAGCATTGGGTGAGATGTTACACGAGTTCATCAGGAGCTATTCTGCACATTTCCTTTCATGTGTCTCACACTTGCAGTTGGAAGCTGAAGTTATTAGGACCAAGTAATTTTTGGGTCAATTTACTATTCCACTCCTTCCAGTTTTTAAAAGACACGCTGTTAACTTTTGAACGTTGATCAATTGTTTTATTCAAAAATTTTATACCCATCTGTAAAACTAGCATATTACCCCCATGTTGCAACAGAATTTTAAGTAAAAAATTATCATTAACCCGTTATTATCATCATTTTCTGTATATATCGTCCTTTAATTTATATATATATATATATATATATATTTGTTGCTGACATGTATGCAGTCCTATTTTCTTCGTAGTAGCTGTGGTTGATATGTAGGGCCCTCTTTAAATTAAAAAAGTAGGAAGATGGTCATGGCGGTGGTGGCACATTCATCACTCACCACCACTTCCTTCTAAAAGGAGTATATATATGTAAAAATATAATTCATCTTTAGAATACTATAAATCACAACAAATAAATGATAATTACTTTTTTTATAAAATAAATAGTACTTCGTAAGGTATTGTCCACGGGGTTATCCACTCCGTTAGTTTTCCTTTGTTTTAGTTGACACTTTTAACTATGTACATATAACAATGCAAATAACTTTTTCTAGATAAAATAATTGTTGACGGTTCTTGAATACTAAAATCCGACCGTCAATCCCTCCATAAAACGGATAAACGATGAACATCAACATAACGGTAGGGTTATTTACTAATCCGTTCCACAAGTGTTGGTGAATATTTGTATGCAGGCGATTAATACACTGAAACGGAGCAAAAGCACACCTACGTAGCGAAGAAACACAACTCCGACCAATCGACGCTCGCCACGTCAGCATCCCACGAATTGGGGGGCCCACAAGTCAGCTTAAACCAACTTAAAGTGGGGCCAAACCACCCTCAACCGCCTTAGGGGCCCACCTGGAAGCCTCTGGTGAAAGGCGGTGGAGAGAGGTGGGGCCCAGGGTTTGGCCGAACTGAACCAGCCCTGGCCCCCTATCTCCACCTTCCACGTGGACTCTCCTGATGCCTCCCCAATGGCGGTTATGCACGTTTAGCGAGGAGAACCGACCTATCAACCATCATTGGCACACTATAAAAGGAGATCATTCTCTTCACTTCAACACACAACACAAAAAGATCAAAGCTCCATTCCAAAGGTGTAGCCGTAGTTCTCTAGTGCTTAGAAAATAGGGTAGAGAGTGAAGGGTAGTCCGAAGGAGTGTCGAATATCTTGAAACCAACCTCCGATCTTGTACCTCAACGGTCAATCAAATAAGTGTTTGTGATTTTATATGGTTGCATTCCTTTACATTGAGTAATTACTTTACTTCATTTACTTACGGGATCATCGTCCATTCGTGGGTGCTCTAGTCTAGGACCCTTGGTGAAGATGGGAGTTCTTGGCCAAGATTAGAGTAGTAATCAATAGCGTAAGGCGATTACCGTCTTTCTAGAGCCACAACCATAGAAATCCTCTCTATACCCTCGCCTATATATTCTTGTTGTCCTTGGATGAATCTGACCCTTAGATAATTCACACACGTTCTCTGTGAATTCGATACCTTGGAATACTCTCGGGTGAAGTGCTACAATGGTATTCTGCATGCTTACGAATTTATCTGTGATCGTAAGAAATACCAACAAGCATTTCTGGCACCATTGCGGAGGAACGGTTGTTGTTTTATCCTAGATCCTAGGTCATCCCGTTCCTTACAGTGAGTGGGTTAGCCCCGTACAAGTAGTGCCGAAGAAGGGGGGTATGACGGTTGTTGCCAATGAAAAAATAAATTAATACCGCAACGAACCGTCATGGGATGGAGAATGTGCATCGACTACCGGAATCTCAACAAGACAACTAAGAAGGATCACTCGTTTCCTTTCATCGATGAGATGTTAGAGCGGCTTGCCAACCACTCATTCTTCTGTTTCCTAGACGGGTATTCTAGCTATCACCAAATTCCCATCCATCCTGACGATCAAAGTAAGACCACCTTTACATGCCCTTATGGAACATATGCCTATTGTAGGATGTCTTTCGGGTTGTGTAATGCATCCGCTTCGTTCCAAAGGTGCATGATGTCTATCTTCTCGGACATGATTGAACAAATCATGGAAGTTTTCATGGACAACTTCTCCGTCTATGGAAAAACATTTAATCATTGTCTTGAGAATTTAGACAAGGTCTTACAAAGATGCAAAGAAAAATACTTGATGCTTAATTGGGAAAAGTGCCACTTCATGAGGAATAGTCCTTGGAAATCTTGTGTCTGAAAGAGGAATAGAGGTGGACAAAACCAAAATAGATGTCATAGAAAAACTTCCACCTCCTATCAATGTGGAGGGAGTCCGAAGCTTTCTAGGTCATGTAGGGTTCTATCGACGGTTCATTAAGGATTTTCTCAAATCGCTAGACCCCTCACGACCCTTTTAGCTAAGGATGCCCTATTTTACTTTGATGATGAGTGTTTGCATGCTTTTAATATTCTTTAAAAAGCACTCATTTCTGCTCCAATCATACAACCACCCGACTGGTCGCTACCCTTGGAAATCATGTGTGATGCTAGCGACCATGTAGTAGAAGCAGTCCTTGGTCAAACCAAGGATAGAAAACATAATGTCATAGCCTATGCTAGCAAAACTCTAACGGGATCTCAACTTGACTATGCTACCACTAAAAAAAAGCTCGTAGCTGTTGTTTTTGCTATCGATAAATTTAGATCTTACTTAGTAGGAACCAAGGTAATAATTTATACTAATCATGATGCTTTGAAATACCCGCTCACTAAGAAATATGCTAAACCTGTGCTTATAAGATGGATTCTTCTACTCCAAGAGTTTGACATTTAAATAAAAGATAAGATGGGAGTAGAAAATTCTGTCACGGACCACTTGTCTTGTATGCATTACACTAACCCGATTGAGAAAGTGATGTTTGTATCCCCATTCATGTCAGGGAACGAGACCGAATGATCGTTATCGCCATTGATCGAGTTTAAGCCTCTCCTCTCTGGCTCATAGTATGGTGTTCTCGACGACAGCCGAGAATCGACCTTGATCCTTCATGATAAATCTCTTGGGAGGGAGAACTCCTGGGCCATGGAAGAGCTAGAGGAGTCGAGTTTGGAGTCCGACAGGAAGGGCCATTTAGACGAGCATGAAAGTTTCTTTCTTGAACATAAGGAACTTTGCTCTCTTAAGATATCCTTAGAGTCCACCACATTCTGTGCCACGAGCACATTCAACCACCTTAAGGTCCTTGTTGAAAAAATGTTTAGAAGGTTGGTTGTAGATGCATTTGTTTATCATAAACATTGCAAATTTCGTGGTTGCACCTGTGGCACAACCTTGCAGCTACAACTTCAACGATAAATCAATGATTGGTGGTGAAGCTGGGGACTACATCGCCAATGGTAGCTGCAATGTAAAAAGTCCCCATGGTCGAGCTGTTGACCATAAACAAAGCACTGCCGGGAGGTAGTCCGGATTATCATTTCCCTTCATCAATAAAAGCATGAGTATGTTTTTAGGATAAGTTTACCCTGGGGTGTTTTTGGTCACTAACCATTTCAGGTTAAGATTAAAAATAACGATGGTCATGCGACGCCTGAGAACATGAGAGCTACATCAGCTGTAGCATCTTGGTGTTTTTGGTGATGGAACAAGTTTTGAAGGAGGCATGAACACCACACACTTGATTTTTGGTGTAGCGCGACACAAAAAATCCAAGTATGGGAGAGGTTGGTACATATCTCATAACAAATTCCATTCATGCCAAAATTCCACCTTGGTTTAGATATGATGTTAGTGCTTGTATCTTGCCTTGCTGAAAAATAATTTGAAAAGGTTTGAAATGTCCTGCTTTTGACATTAAACAAAGCCCTGTCGGGAGGTAGCCGAAGTTCACCATTCATATACTCATATTTATCTTCACGTGAATATAACTTGATCATATGCTTCCTTTAGCTATTCTCGCATACTTTGCAAAGTCCATTCATAGGCTCTTTAAATTAAGCATGATGCTTAGGTTAAAAAGTCTTCTTTAATCAAATTAGACATGGTGTCGAGTTTGCTTAATAAATCTTAGAGTTAATGCTTGTATAGATCTTGGTTGTATAAATATGGACTAACCCGTGTAGAAAAATCTTCAAATTTGAGCAGGTAAGTCTTTAAGTTGAATCAAACTGAAGATAACCCAAGGCATTGGATATACGACAAGGATGCATAACATATAGAGGAGGCGCAAAACCCTCTGGTGTTTATGTTGAGTCAATTTCAATTTAGCCTTGTTTGAGTATAAAAAGTTGGTGAAAATAAAATTTCAAATATATATATATATATAAAATAAAAATAATAATAATAATTAAAAAGGGGAAGGTACCTTTTTTTCTCTTGTTCTTTTTGTTTGTAAATGGCCCATGGGTGACGCAACTTTCATGCACAATGTCCCCATGAGGATTCAAGGTAAGTTTTCAAGTAAGTTTCAATTAAATAAAGGTTTTGACTCTCCGAAATTTCAAACCGGTGGAGTCCTTTTGTTTTCACTTTTTTGTTTCTGAATAAGCAACCCAGGTACAAGAACAAGTGTGGGGTGATCTTGTGTTCACATTGTACACTCACATATCAAGATCACCCATGTCTGTGCTTCACCATGATGCCTGCACATTCATGAGACGAGACAAAATATCCATTGCACATCGGTTGCTTGCCTCTATGCTCACTGCACACTGGTTTGCACATTTATCCTCTCATTCCCTTAAATTTTGAGTTTGATAAACTCTCATCATAGAATATATCTAGAAAAACTAAACTCAACTTTTAACATGAGCTTGGATAATTCAAACTAGAGTATATGACTTACCTGCAAATATCATGCATACTCTTTATTCCTCGCATGTTACCTTGTGCTTGTGAACATATATCATTAGGAACTCATGCCATCTAAGTAATTGATGAATGAGAGATTGCCCGATGAGATGATCCTTGCTCTCTTCTGTTAAATCCTTGGGAATTTTATAAAAAGAAAATACTATAACTTCACATACTCGTCATTGATGTTTTATTCCCACCAGAGCCATATGTCGATCTTCATGATAAAACTTATACATATGCTACTTGTAGTCATTTTGAGTTTGGTTAAATGGTTATACCCTTGTTAGAATTCTTTTCATGCTTTCATGATCAAAGTCTTGTGCATAACCACCATATAAATTTCTACTCCGGAAGTCTGCATCCATCATCATTCCTCCACCAAATAAAGACTCCAAATAATTATGATTCTCTATCCTCCCATCTATGCCAAATAAGACATGAGCTAAAAATATGTGTAAAGGTGATGATAGAAAATCATAATTCTCACAAGAGAAGAAACAAAATCTTCTTGAGCACGATGAAAAAGAAGAAAAAAAGAAAAGAAAATAGTGTTCTCAGCCATGTTCTCTAAATAAAAGATAGAAAGGAGGATCATAAAAAAGGAGTCACCAACCTATTTCCTTTTCTTCTTTCATTTTTCCACTCACATATCCCCTTCCACATTTATGCACAAGCTTGATCATGGTTGCATGTTTATTATTCTTCTTGGATATACTCTTTGGCTTTATAAAATATTTGATGCAAGTATGTCATTCTTATTTTTCAACCCTGAGCTCCATATAAGCCTTATTACAAAGATAGGATAAGAATAGGCAACATCAAAGCCTTGGTGAGGAGTCAAACACATTGAGCGATATGAGAGAATGAGGAGTAAAAGTAAAGTTATGTTTTTATGAGCATAAGAAAAACCCTAAGCTAATTTATCAGAAGAAGTAAAGGTGATTTGAATCAAGGCCGTTCCATTCTTCAATCACCCAAGATGAAATGGTAGATACTTTAAAAGTTCACGGGTACAGGTATGGCTTAGAATACATTGTATGTTTGCATTATACAGGAAGTCCATACTCTATATGATATACATGAGCTTTACTCAGGGACGAGTAAAGGATAAGTGTGGGGGTGTTGTTGACGGTCCTTAAATACTAAAATCCAATCGTCAATCCCTGCATAAAACGGATAAAAGATGAATATTAACATAGCGGTAGGGTTATCTACTAATTTGTTTCACAAGTGTTGGTGAATATTTGTATGCAGGTGATTAATACACTGAAATGGAGCAAAAGCACACCTATGTGGCAAAGAAACACAACTCCGACCAATCGACGCTCACCACGTCAGCATCCCACGGATTGGGGGGCCCACAAGTCAGCTTAAACCGACTTAAAGTGGGGCCAAACCACCCTCAAACGCCTTAGGGGCCCACCTGGAAGCCTTTGTGTGGACCCCCGTTTTTGAGGACGGGAATCTTTCGTGTTCATAGTACCATTTCCCTGGATCGAGTAGTTTGGTACCCACGAAATACAGTACTGAATTATCACATGCAAATGCACGAATAGTCTTACACCAAAAGTATATTAAAATAATAGCTCAGAGGCAACATCCAACATATAGGACCTCATGGTCTAGATACAACCAAAAGCAGAAATTAGGTAAGGTAGCAGAATGGAAGGCAGCGGCTTGTCGATTGCCACAGGCAACGACCGGAGTCTAAGACCTATTAGGCACCTTCGTCTTCCTCACCCTCCTGGTAGTAGGCTTATGGGTCTTCCATGTCTTCATTGCCACCATCTGAAGGTTTGTGCGTATAGCAAGGGTGAGTACCAACCGTACTCGGCAAGCCACCACAACAAAGATGCATATGATAGGGGATATTCAAAGGATGGATGTGTTTCATTTGCACAAAGCCAGTTTTGCAAATCTTTTCACAAACCTATCATCTAGCCAAGTCAATTTTTAGTTCCATAGTATATTAAATCGGCGACGATTCTGTCCACCATCCATTGTGATCCCAAGGATGGCTTCTCGCCTCCGGATCGACATGGTTTTCTGGGGAGCCTACCCCTTCTCGCATCTCGAGAAGTTGGTCTACCAGCACACAAAATCATTATGCATACCATCCCATCATATTAAAACTTATGAGTCTAGCCACGAGAGGAACTTGTCACGCCGCTCATTATCCACGAGCACAGCTATTCGAATAGATTGATTTACTCACACTGCAGTGGATGTACACTTTACCTGTACTCCGTGACTGCCCAACAAATGAGCCTACATCCCAACACATGAGACAGTCACGGCAAAGCTTTTTGATAACCTCACTTTGGCAGTACCCACTCCATGAACTTTAGCCCTCTTGCACTCTAGCCGTACAGTTTCTAGCAGTGCGAGGAGTTCTGGCGCTCCCGGGGTAAGGGGAACTCACTCAATCTTTAAGTTATAATTAGTTTCCATTTATCATCCACAAACAGGCCTTTAGCCTCATCATAATCTGGGCGCTCTACCATTGGTAATCCTCCGCCGGTAGGCCCGCAACCACAATCCACACATAAGAACCACTATGCAGGGTATTGCCTCCGCTCGGCTATCTACTCCGCTAGGTCTATCCCCATTCGAGAAGTACGGTTGTACTAGCTCGTTCCATGTTATAAGTCTCATGGCTCGGTCCTTAACTGACCAGGGACGACCCTTGCCTTTGCCGAAATCCACCCAAATCATCCAGCCGCCCCAGTCTAAAACATTTGTTTTGTATTTTCATATTTTCATCAAAACTCTTTTCATCATTCTCAAGCATATAGCTCTTTGTGAAAGCATGATTATGCATGAATCTAATAATAACATGGCTAAGCATTTTACCGAAGATTTCCTTCGGACATGTCATATCGAGGGTTACAAATAATATATCTAAAGGTAAACAATATCAAGGCATGGCATATCAAGCATAGGTATTTTCTTGTGTGAAGCATGCATATTTGAATTTTAAATCAACGTCATTTTGCAAATAGGATCAACATGTTCAAAGAGAGTGATGACTTGCCTTGCTCGCACACTTGTTGGCTGGGGTCTTTCGTGTAATCAGCTGCTTCCTCGGATGCTAACCATACGTGCGAGAGAAAGGATTGAATTCGATTAGAATTCAATAAAATCTCATAAGAGCCAAATGAAAGCATAAAAACGATGCCTAATAATCTAAGATGGTCTTGAACATCATTAGGTTCGATAAAACCAAATTTGGAAATGAGAGGGAGTGAGGAAGAGTTATAGTGATATGAAAATCCGATGATAAAACCGATTCAAAAAGTATATTTAAACATAGCAAGGGCAATATCCAAGTTGAAATACTTTTATGTCTTAGGCATACAAAAATCTAGGTATAAATTCCAAATTTTGTTGAAACGGTAACCCGAGGGTTAAATAGAATTTTGATATAGTTTAATCTAAGGTTTGATATAAATGTAGTTTTGAAAATCTAATCCTTGGAGAAAATGTGTGGCCAAAGCATAGATGTAAATAGAACATATGAGGTTAGAAGCTGGACTTAAGGTGAATCACCTAAGAGGGGGGTGGGCCTGAGTGCTTGCACACCGGAACTTCCGGTTGTTCCGGTCGGAACTTCCGATGATCGAGGGATGGCCAGAACTTCTGTTATTCCTCACCGGAACATCCGGTATGCGCTACGGGCGGCCATGACGCGGTGGCAGCGACGATGCTTTGAGGGTTTGGGGGCTCGGGGGTGGCTCGGTGCGGCGTTGTGAAGGCCGGGGGTCTATTTATAGGCGCGGGCGTGGGCAGGGTGGCGCTGTGGCCGACGTCGCCGGCGTGGGCGCGCGGTGTGGCCGACGTCGGCATGACGGCACATCACAACGTGGCATGGGGCGCGCGTGGCTGACGCGATGCACAGGCACGGATGCGATGGCGGCGTTGACGCCGGGGGCGCGCGGGTACACGCGTGCGTACAGCAGCGACGTGCGTGATGTGACGGCGCCGGTTGACCAGTGACCGGAACTTGACGGTCCGGCCCGAAACTTTCGGTCCGACCAGAATTAGGGTAGTTTCCTATTTGATCCTAAACCTAATCTTGTATAAATATTTTCTCAAAATAGTTTTTGGTCTTAGAAATTCCTTTTAACAATTCCTAATGTTTTCCACATACATATATATATATAGATTTATTTTGAATATATGGCAAAAACCATTTTGTTTTTAGAGATCAAAATCATTTCTAATTTTCCTTTCCAATTACCAAATAAATAACTCTTGAATAAGAAGCGATAAGATCCAATAGAAAGCAATGACGCAAAAGTTTTTGCGGATTCTGAATTTTAGTTTTCGGTTTTTAAGTTCCCGATTTTCAGGGTGTTACACTCTGGTGAAAGGCAGTGGAGAGAGGTGGGGCCTAGGGTTCGCCCGAACTGAACCAGCCTGTTGAAACTCGGTTTCGGCAATAGAATTTTGGGGGTGCTGTCAAGATCGCCAAACACAATGGGTTAGGTGGAAAACAAGGATTTAGACAGGTTCAGGCCCTCTCGTGAGGTAATACCCTACTCCTGTTTCGGGGATTCGATCCGCCGAGTGTCTTTATTGATCTCGTGATCTTGTGTATCTAAAGCTAAAAGCTGATCTAACCTCTGATATCCCTCAAGGGACGCCCCTTACCCCCCTTATATAGTCTTGGAAAGCGGGCTTACAGATCGAAAACCCTATCTTACTCTAAGTCGGTTTCCTCAATCTTACCAAACCGTGACTATGAGCCGTTGCCTTATCTAATCGGCAACGTAACACCCAAGTCATAGTTGGTTTACATCTTTGGCAGGCGCAACCTATCCCTATCTCCAGTCAGATAAGCTTGCCATGTGGATATCCGATTGCCATAATCTCCACAGTAGCCCCCGAGTCCTTTGCAGCGACGAGATAACTCAGCCTCGAACCAAGACAGTACACGACCAAACAACTTGTAACATCCTGAAAAACGAAGAAATTAAAATCGGAACATAAAAATCGGAACTTACAAAACCTTCGCTTGTTGCCTTTTTGCTCGTGTATGTTGCTTCTTATTTGCCAGCTCAGTTGCATAAGTTTAGTTGTGAATAATTCCTCTCGATGTTTGTGAAAACCGAATGGTTTGGATTTTTGTTGGGAAGAAAATCTCAAAATATAAGGTTAGGGATTTTTAAAATAAAATCAAAAAGGATGCGGACTTATGAAAATATGTATTTGGAAAATAAAATATTAATTTGTGATTATGGAAAATTTATTAGGAAATAAAATAAGACAATAAAATATTTTAAGGGATTTACATGAAATCCGGAGATTTTTGAAATTAAAATAGTGAATTATGAAATTAGGAAAAAGGATTTAAATAAGTATGAAAAATATATTTGGAATAATAAAAAGTGGGAGAAAGTTGAAAATATATTTTTAATTAATTTTGGTAGTGCTATGTATTTCTTTTGGAATTTTTAGTGTGAAGCAAAAATTGGAAATTGAAAAATGGAATTGAAAATCGGAAAATAAAAAGAGGCACCGTTCATTGATCATCAAGTGCTCGACGCCGCCCGGCCCGCCGCGGCCGCCGCCGCCGACGCGCGCGCGCGCGCGCGCCCGCGCCGCGCGCGGCCCGCTGCCCGCGACCCCGTGCCATGGCTCCCGCCTCGCCCCGCGCCTCGCCGCCACGCGTCGCGCCACGCCCCAACCCCGGCCTCGCGCGTGCGCCCACGCCCGCCCGCGCCCGACCCCGCCCGCGCTCCGCGCTCCTTCCGCCGTGTCACGCCCGCCCGTATCGACAGCCGCCTCCGCTCCGCGCTCCTCGCCGCGCCGTGCCCGCCCGCGCCCGCGCCCGACCCCGCCCACGCTCCACGCCCTCTCGCCGAGTCGCGTCCGTCGTACCGTCGCCGCGTCCGCCCCTCCCTCTCTCTGTTTGTCTCTCTCGCCGCGCCTATAAAATGGGGCAAAACCCCTCCCCATTTTCCCACCTCGCCGCCACATCTCCTTCCCCTCTCTCGCCGGTCCTCCTCCTCTCCCGAGCGCCGTCGCCACCCTAGCCGCCGTGCGCCGCCGTCGCCGTTGTTGCCGCGCGCCACCAACGCCCGAGCCCCGCCGCACTTCCCAAGAGCCGCCGTCGCCGGTAAGCCCGAGCCGCCGCCCCTTTCCTCGCGCTAGTGCCGGCCACCGCCCTTTTTTCTCCCGAGCGTCGGTCGAACACCTTGAGGCCCAATGAATACGGCGTAAAAACAAGAAAAGAAAAATAAAAAGAAAAGAGAGAAGAAAAGAAAAGAAAAATAGAGAAAAATTAGGAAAAATTATGGAAAATTTGGAAAAATATTTTGAAAGGACTTGAGTGAAATTTTGAGCAAAAATAAATTATTTTCTTGTATATTTTCTCGGGGCAAAATTTAAAAATCGAAATCGGATTTTTTCGAAATTTCGTTTCGCGTCGTTTTTAAACTGGATTTCGTTTAATTCTTTCTCGCCATTTAAATATGCTTCTCTTTTGTGCTCAAACCTTCAAAACCTCGAGCACAAATCCCTCCGCTGATATTTCTAAATCTAATTTTCTCAAATAATTACGATCGTCGTTTTGCGAAAACCCTAGGGCATCGACTCGATGTCAAAACTTGGAATTTTCCCGGCAATCCTCGTACGAACCTCGAGTCGAATTCTATGCTAAACATTTGGTGTAGTTTTCGTGGTTTTTATGGTTCTTTTCGATCTCTCGGTATTTATTGAATTCTAATTGAATTCAATTGATCTTTCGCACGTACGGCTAGCACCGAAGAAGTGCATCGACTCCGTTGAAGACCCCGCTCAACAAGCGTGCGAGCAAGGAAAGTCATCACACTCTTTGAACATATTGATCCCATTTGCGAAATGATGTTGTTTTAAACTTTAAACATGCATGCTATACACAAGAATTACCTATACTTGTTATACCATGCCTTGTTATTGATTACCTTTAGAATTATTCCTTGTAACCTTCGATGTGATACACACAACCGAAGAATATCTTCGGTAGAATGCTTAGCCATGCTATCTTTAGATTCATGCATACTCATGATTTTATGAAGAGCTTTATGCTTGGGCAACTACCTTAGGGAAGGTAGTTGAGATACGGCATGTGAAGACATGAGCGCCACATTGCCATGAGAATGATGAAATAAATTTTGATGAAAATTGAAGATACTAAACAAATGTTTTAGACTGGGGCGGCTGGATGATTTGGGTGGATTCCGGAAAAGGCAAGTGCCAACCCTGGTCAATTAAGGACCGAGCCATGAGATAGCCGGGAAATGAGCCAGTACAACCGTACTTCTCGAATGGGTATAGACCTAGCAGAGTAGATAGCCGAGCGGAGGCGGTACCCTTGCATAGTGGTTCTTATATATGAAATGAGATTGACAGGGATGATGGGAAATTGGAATTTATTATAACGTGATGAATGAAGTCTTCCCTTACCCCGGGTGCGCCAGAACTCCTCTCACTGCTAGAAAATGACGGCTAGAGTGCATGAGGGCTTAAGTTCATGGAGCGGGTACTGCCAAAGTGAGGTTATTGAAAGGCTTTGCCGTGACCGTCTCATGTGTTGGGACGTAGGCTCATTTGTTGGGCTGTTGCGGAGTACGGGTAAAGTGTACATCCACTGCAGTGTGAATGAATCAATCTATTCGAATAGCCGTGCTCGCGGATATTGAGCATCATGAAAAGACTTTCGCTTGGCTAGACTCCAAACTTTAAAATGATGGGATGGGTTTGCATGATGACTTTTAATTCACTGGTGGATCAACTTCTCGAGATGCGAGAAGGGGTGGACTCCCCACCAAAACCATGACGAACCGGAGGCGGGAAGCCATCCTTGGAATCACGATGGATGGTAGACAGAACCATCGCCGACTTAATGAACTATGGAACTAAAACTTGACTTGGCTAGTTGTTAGGCTTGTGAAAGGAGTTGTGAAAATTGGTTTTATGCAAAAGAACACCAGCCATTCCTTGAATGACCCTATCATATGCATCACTTCCGTGTTGGCTTGCTGAGTACGGTTGGTACTCACCCTTGCTATATGCACAAACCTTCAGATGGTGGAAATGAAGATTTGGAGGATCCATATGCCTACTACCAGGAGGGCGAAGAAGCTGATGGCGCTTGCTAGGTCTTAGTCTCTGATCGTTGCCTGTGGCAATTGACAAGCCGCTGCCTTTATTCTGCTGCCTTACCTAATTTCTACTTTTGGGTTATATCTGGACCATGAGGTCCTATGTGTTGGACATTGCCTTCGGGTCTATTATTGTAATAATTTCGATGTAAGACTATTCGTGCATTTGCACCTGATTATTCAGTACTATATTTTGTGGGTACCAAACTACTCGATCCAGGGAAATGGTACTATGAACACGAAATATTCCTGTTCCAAAAACGGGGGTCCACACAACTCTTTGGCCGAGTGCTTCTGGCGCCGAGCGATTCCATCATCTCTGCCTGATTCTCCCAAGTGACTCCAAAGACTGTGAAGGACTGGAAAATACCCAAAAAATAAATACCTAGGTGCATCTCTCGATACACCTAATTAGGTGTAGCCCCCGACTGCGTGGTTAGCCAAAAACAGACCAAACATTCAGTCAAGAACTATAAAAAATCATTCTCATGTAGATGCTTAGCTCAAGCTAAAGCAACCATAAAAAATCACTCGGTAAGCTCGTGCTCGTCCGAGTGAATTTGCCCGAGTCATCTCAGAACAAATAACTCAATCAACCCTTCGTGGGTAAAAAGCACTCGGTAAGCTCATGTTTATCCGAGTGGATCTGCTCGAGTTGAATTTGCCCAAGTCATCTCAGAACAAATAACTCAATCAACCCTTCGTGGGTAAAAAACACTCGCTAAGCTCATGTTTATCCGAGTGATCTGCCCGAGTTATCTCGGAACAAACATTTTAATCATCCCTCATGGGTAAACAAATTTTTCAGTCATCTGAAAAATGCGACCGAAATATCAAATAGCTCCTGCCATAATATTGGTCTCAATCTAAAAAAGATCTTCACCAAGGTGGAAAATTAGCATTGATAAAATCATTTAATCAACTGCTTAAAAATCAAACAGTCCTTGTCATCAAGGCAGCCATGAAAAGCTTCACTGTTTGTCACCTTTCAAATTGCATCGTGCCAACTTCTCATGAAGTTGAGCAAACCACGGTATGAAAGGATTTCCAAAGGTACAGGGCACTCAGACACGTGCATATTGCCAAAGCAAATCTGCTTAAGTTCACCCACTTAAGTCCCTAAGGACACGTGTCAGACCACACCTTAGCTAGGCCGCAGGTCTCTCATGGGCTCGGCCCAATCGCGAGAAAACCTAGTGCAACCCTCAAATTCCTTACAAAGCCTCGAGGTCATCCCCGCCACTTCGTCTTTCTAGAAAAAATTCCCCAATTGCAATACTGTTCATCAGCTCACAGTGGAGAACCCTAAGCCCTTGCGCGCGCCCAATCCACCAATCCAGAAGCCTGCGCTTCGCTCACGGCTAGCCTCCACATCCATCTTTCCAAACCCCCATCTCAAATCCCCATCCTTCAAGCCAGATCTGCTCCCCACTCAAACCACACACATGGTGAGAAGAAAATCCCTTTTGAGCGGGCACTTCGGATGTGAGGGAGTCCACCCTCAAGGAGATGGTGAAGCACAGAGTGCTTCCTTCTAAGGAGATCGTGGGCTGGCGCCCGGCGGCGGGTGAGGAGTTTCCCACTCCGAACACCGGTGAGCTCGTCGTTTTCACCTCTTTCTTTTACTGCAGCTTCAGCCTCCCCACCTCCGAGTTCTTTAGGGGGCTTCTTGACTACTATGGCCTTCAGCTCTATCATTTGAACCCCAACTCTATGCTTCACATCGCTCTTTTCATCCATGTGTGTGAAGCTTTCCTTGGCATTCTTCCCCACTTTCAACTCTTCCGACGCATGTTTTACCTTAAGCCACATCCGAATAAAGATCAACCTTGCGTCATCGGTGGAGCGGGTTTCCAACTCCGCGGATCCCTCCGCAAGGAGTATTTCTCTCTCCCCTTGAAATCCTCCAACAAGGGTTGGCATGCAAGCTGGTTCTATATCAACAATCTTGAGCCCAGCTTGTCAAACTTCGTCGGCCTTCCCTCGTGCCTGGCCTACGGAGTATCGTGCCGTAGCCCAAGATCGGGATGAAGCCAACAAGTTGCTAGCGAAGATCTTGGAAATGAAGCAAAAGGGTCTTCGGGGCGAGCAAATCACTCGGCACTTTATCAGGAGCCGATTGGCTCTAATCAAGGAACGATCCAAGCCGACTTTTGAGTACGAGGGCGAGAGGGACCCCAATCGGGAAGACCGTGACTCCCTCAGCTTCGAAATCTTGAAGATCCATATGTACAAGGTCTTCTCGACTGGAATTGCAGTCGAACGCAGCCTCATGCTGCCAGTCCTTCCCTTCAGTCTGTATCGACCTCCTCCTCCGGTAAGCCGACTTAACTTCTTTTATTGCTCTGCAATCTTGATGTCACACTTCTTAGTGTTGTAAGAATCTTTCTTGCAGGAAAATGCCTCCATCATTTCGAAGCCGTACAAAATTCCTCGCGATGACGCACCGACCCGGCCTGCCAAGAAGCCAACCGGTGGCATGAAGATCCAGAGTGATCCAGCCGGGAAGAGGGCAGCCCCGAGTGAAGACATTAGCAAACGGGCGAGCAAGAGGAGGTTGATAATCGATGACTTGGACGACGATGTCCCGGCCCCTCAGGCCGAAGCAACCCCTCCAAGGCCATCGCCGAAAGCGGCGCCTAAGATCCGCCGATCGTCCGGTATGCCTCACAATTGAAATTAAGCTCCTTGTTGAAAATTTCTTTGTCTTCACCCCGATTGCTCCTGTCGTTCTCTTTGCAGAAACCCCAAGACATAGACCCCGCTGGGCAGTGTGAGGGGCCAACGCTAGCTGCAACAACCGAGGCATCCAAGCCTGCGGAGCCAAAACCTCGGAGCCCTCTCCCGAGCGAGAGCGCTCCGAGTGGAAGGCCCTCACCTCCCAGCGAAGATACCCCAAGGAGGGAGCCCCCGACTGCCAGCCGAGAAACCCCGACCAAAAACCAGTCGGCTGTAGAGAAGCCCCGGCTGCGGCTCGAAGGGCCCTAACTGAAGACCAGTCAGGCCAAAGCCAGGAAAGGAAGAGCAGTCGGGCAGTGCCGGTCAAAGACTCAGCCACCGAAATCCGTAAGTCTTGAATCAATCCTTTAACTTTTCGGTCTCTAGTAAATTCTTCTGTATCTTCATCTGCCCCTTCTAATCCATTCAACCACAGTAGAAGAGATCCCCAGGTTGTAGTCCTCTGAAACCTGGGTTCCTCCGATCAAGATCGAGTGGCGGGATTCGGAAGGCCAGAGACAAGACATCATCTTGAATAAGCAAATGGAAAGCGAAGAAAGAGATGCGCTTGTGAGCAGTCTGAATGAAGTGACTCGGCTGTTAAACGTAAGTCCTAATCCTTTTCTGTTGTAGCATCATCATCTCTTTTCGATTGACTAACTTCAGATCTTGTGCGTAGAGAGAGTACTGCCGATCAATGGCCAAGTCCGATGCACTCGAGAAATTGGTCCCGCATCTGAACTCTCTGGAGAACATCCAGCAATAATTGAAGACCACTCGAGAGGAAGCTGCATCGAGGGAAGCGGCCCTGAGGAGAGAAATAGCCGAACTCCGAGAGGAGAACCTCGACCTCCGGGGTTCAGTCGGGAGTAAGCTTATCCCTCTTGGTCTTTTTATGCCTCTAATTGTATTCTGTGCTGATCTTGGTTGTTGACGACCTTCTTGTTGTAGAAAATTCACCGGAGGTCCACTTGCTTCAAACCCACTAGAAGCGATCCCTCAGCAAGGACGAGCGAGACCGAGTTTGAAGGTAAGCTTCTTCAAAACAATGTTCGTTGTGTCGCTTTATCTTTGAATGCTTTGCGTGATCATGTCTCTTGGCAGCTTACAAGGTCAAGACCCGAGCCCAATACGATGTTTTGATTGAGAGGGTCAAACAAGCTAGAAGAGTCGTGGAGGACGTGGCTAACGCGGCGACGCCGATCTCGCGTCGCCGTTTCATAACGGAGTCGGGGCAGCTCGTTGGACCTAGTTGAGATTTTTGACAAGCTTAGGCGAGCCCCTGACCAATATTTGGCCAACATTTCCGAGGCGGCTATCATGGGAGTGGGCTTCGCCCTTGCGCAGACGAAGTCGCTCTACCCTCGGGTGGACGTCGGTTCAGTCGGGGAGGGCTTCGCCGATGGCACTTCAGATGAGCAAGCCCTCGAATTAATTAGTGAGGCACAGGAATCAGCCAAAGAGGTGGCCACCGATGTAGTGAACCACTTCCGACCTTGATTGTATTGCGGAACATTGTATGCGACTTTCTGATGTAGACTTATAAATATTCAGCTTATTTATGTTAATGCCTTGATCCGAGTTTTTATGTAAAATTTCTTAAGTAATTTTCGTCCGACTGTCACCAAGCCTAAGATTGATTAGGTCATCAAAAAATTCTCAGTCCTTAAACATTGAACTCGAATCAAGGAACATTAGACAATGATAAACTAAATATGCCCAGTTGCCGAAAGAAACTATGCTTTATTGACATATGTATACCCCGATCGCTAACTCAAGAAGTCATCTTGCTTGAGGTTGGCAGTCAAGAAGAAAATGAGACTTAAGGCAATTTAAGCATAGTATCGTCGAAGATGCTCGATGTTCCAGGAGTTTTCCACCATAGATCCGTCTTCACGCTTTAATCGGTATGCGCCTGGCCGAGTCACCTCAGATATTATATATGGTCCTTCCCATAAGGGGGATAACTTGTGACGGTCCTTGGTGGTCTGAATCTTGCGTAGAACCAAATCACCAACGATAAAAGCTCGTGCTCGAACGTTGCGACTGTGGTATCGTCTGAGCCCTTGAAGATATTTTGCCGACTGGATAAGGGCTGCCTCACGGGCCTGGAGGGACTCGTACTGGGTCGTAGCGTTCGTCGTTGAAGCTACGGACCTGGAGGGACTCGTACTCCATCTCGTTTGGCAGCATGGCTTCTGCGCCATAAACCAAAAAGAAAGGAGTTTGGCCGGTAGCCCGACTGGGCGTGGTCCGCAGAGCCATAGAACCGAGGGGAGCTCTTGAACCCACTTGCCTGCATAAGGACTTAGGCAATCAAACACGCGGGCCTTAATGCCTTGAAGGACCATGCCGTTGGCACACTCAACTTGACCATTGCTTTTGGGATGTGCAACCGACGCATAGCAGATTTTGATCCCAAAGTCTTCACAGAATTCTTTGAAGATGCCTCCTGTGAATTGGGTCCCATTATCGGTTATAATTCTGTTTGGAATGCCGAACCGGTGTACGATGTTGAGGATGAAGTCCCGTGCCTTGTCAGCAATGATTGTAGCAACCGGCTTAGCTTTGATCCACTTGGATAACTTGTCGATTGCGACGAATAGGTGTGTGAATCCTCCTGGAGCCTTCTTGAAAGGGCCGACAATGTCTAAGCCCCATACCACGAATGGCCAGGATAATGGAATTGTTTGTAGCTCTTGGGCTGGGACATGGCTCTGTCGGGCGAAGAATTGGCAACCTTCGCAAGTTCGTACCACTTTGTCAGCATCGGAGACCGCCGTGAGCCAGAAGAAACCTTGTCTGTAGGCTTTGCCCACCAAGGTGCGTGCTGCCGCGTGGCTTCCGGATATGCCCGAGTGGATGTCTTGGAGTAGCTGTTGTCATTCCTCAGGTGTGATGCATCTCATCAGGACTCCGGAGGGACTTCTCTTGTATAAATCAGAGTCAACCATGACGTAAGCTTGACAACGACGTCGGACACGTTCTGCCTCATCTCGGTCTTCCGACAGCTCTTGCTGAGTTAAAAATTTGATGAGTGGCGTCCTCCAGTCGGCGTCGATCATCGCGGCTTCGTTCGCAGTTTGCTCGTTGGGAGTTAGTTTGGCTGCAACGGTTGGTTCATAGAGGTGCTCTACAAAAACGTCTGTTGGAGCGGCTTCACGCTTGGATCCGAACTGTGCCAACTCGTCAGCTGCCTCGTTGTTATGTCTCAAGACATGGGATAGCTCCAATCCGTCAAACTTGTCTTCAAGTTTGCGGACTTCCGCCGTAGGCCTCCATTGTGTCGTTTAGACAGACCAGTCCTTCATCACTTGGTTCACAACAAGTGGGAATCCCCTTTCACGATGAGCCGACGTATCCCGAGTGAAGCTGCGAGCCGCAGTCCATGTAGCAAGACTCCGTACTCGGCGACGTTGTGTGAGGCGGAGAAGTGTAGGTGGAGAACGTATCTTAACCTTTCCCCAGTCGGGGAGATCAGCACAACTCCTGCTCTCAAGCCGGTGATCCTCTTGGATCCGTCGAAATGCATGGTCCAGTGTTGGAGGTCTTCCCGAGGTATGTCTTCTTGTTGTTCGGTCCACTCGGCCAAGAAGTCCGCCAGGGTTGTGACTTTACAGACGTCCTCGCCTTAAAAGTTAAGTCTAGTGGCATCAGCTCCAGGGCCCACTTCGCGATGCGCCCAGTTACCTCCCGGTTGTGGACGACATCGCCGAGTGGAAAGGAAGTGACAACGGTGACCGAGTGACCCTGAAAATAGTGTGCCAATTTCCTCGCGGTTATCAGAACACCATATAACAATTTTTGTACTAGAGGGTAGCGAATTTTGGCTCCTGCCAGCACTTCGCTAACAAAGTAGATCGGCCTTTGAATCTTCTGGACCCGTCCTTCTTCTTCTCGCTCGACCACGAGGACCGTACTGACCACTTGGTGAGTGGCTGAAACATACAGTAGCAGGGGCTCCTGGGGCTGAGGTGAGGCTAGGACGGGCGGAGTCGTGAGGAATTCTTTAAAATCTTCAAAGGCTTTGTGGGCTTCCGTAGTCCATTGGAAATCGTCGGTTTTCTTCAGCAGCTTGAAGAAAGGCATGCCGCGTTCGCCGAGTCGAGAGATGAAGCGGCTTAGCGCTGGCATGCAGCCAGTGAGCTTCTGGACGTCCTTCTGGGTACCTGGGGGCTTCATGCTCAAGATAGCGTTGATTTTTTCTGGATTGGCTTCAATGCCGTGATGTGACACCATGAAGCCGAGCAGTTTGCCTGATGGGACGCCGAAGGTGCACTTCTTCGGGTTTAACTTCATTCTGAAGGCTCGAATATTTGCGAAGGTTTCTTCTAGGTCGGTAATCAGGTCTTCTTTCTGCTTGGTCTTGATGACGACATCGTCGACATAAGCTTCCACGTTCTTCCCAATCTGCGTCTAAAAACACCTCTGGATCATGCGTTGGTATGTGGCCCCGGCGTTTTTCAGGCCGAAAGGCATTGTGATGTAGCAGTAAGCCCCAAACGGCGTGATGAACGATGTCTTCAGGCAGTCGGATTCCTTCAAGCTAATTTGGTGGTAGCTCGAGTAACAGTCCAAAAAGCTTAATGGCAGCTGGCCGTTGAGTCCACGACTTGGTCGATACGAGGCAACCCGAATGGATCTTTGGGGCCGGCTTTGTTGAGGTCGGTGTAGTCAATGCACATGCGCCATTGCCCCGTCTTTTTCCGGACCAGAACCGGGTTGGCCAACCAGTCGGGATGTAGGACTTCCTTGATAAATCCGGCGGCTACGAGCTTTCTGAGCTCTTCCTTGATGGCATCTTTTCGATCTTGCGTGAATCTGCGTAATCATTGTTTAATCGGTTTTGCGTCATCTTTGACGTGTAAAGAGTGCTCGATCACCTCCCTAGGAATTCCAGGAATATCAGATGGTTTCCAAGCAAAAACATCTTTATTTTTTTGGAGGAAGGTGACGAGCGCGCTTTCCTATTTAGGATCTAGTTCAGCGCCGATTACAACAGTTTTCGAGGGATCCGATGGATCAAGGGGGATCTTCTTGGTTTTGGCGTCGCCGGTTCCCGATTTTTGAAGAAGTCTTGACGCGCGGGCCCCTACCTGACGCGCCAACTGTCAAAACTCGATTTCGGCAATAGAATTTTGGGGGTGCAATCTGTTAGTGATATGCCCTAGAGGCAACATGGAGATATTGGATATCACGTCAATGTTTATGTATTTATGAATAAAGTGTTATTCAGTTCCATGAAATAGACATCTTGTATTGATCAATAAGTACGTGACTTATTTATGAGACTCGATATGTATGAATCTATTTCTAAATGATCCCTGATCATATATCATATTATTGGAACTAATATGATTCTAAGATCGGCATGTCTATTGATTGATGATCATGTCTCATAGATCATGGGTATGGAGATACCAAATCAATAAACATGGACATATGTGTTGGAGAACACATTGTTGGATAGACCCACCATGAGACACTACAAGAATTAAAGTGCCATTAGTTGGTCTCAGGTAGTGTTGGTACAAAGTCCTTAGACCTGAGATCACCATGGATTCCAACATGTGTAGTAGCCTACTTTGGGACTACCAAACGCTATTCCGTAACTGGGTAGTTATAAAGGTAGTTTTCGGGTTTGCTATGAAACATGGAGTGGGATGTGAGTGATCAAGATGGAATTTGCCCCTCCTTTGGAGAGATATCTCTGGGCCCCTCGAGGTAATGGATTATGGAAATACATGGCCATGCTAAGTTGATTGAGGAGTCAATCAACAGACAGATAATCCAATACGGTTCAAGTGAATGGTTAAGCTATTGAAGGGATGGCACACATCTTGCCTATAGCTTAACTGGTATCGTGAGGCAAAGGGATTTGTGTACACATTACAGGTTCAGAGCCGATATTATATTCTTGTATACTATGGTGTCAATATGTGTTGCTAGGCGTCGCTATTGACAGTCGGCTGAGTTGGACTCGAGCCGACGATCGGCTAAGTTAGACTATAGCCGAAACCGAGTATACCCGAACCTACGGGTCGCACGCTTAGGGGATAGAACGGATATTCGAGTTGGACTCGGATACGGCTCGATCGGATAGGGATCCGATCGGATAGAGTCCTATGGGCTTACGACGTATGGGCGGCCAACTCTATGAGATACAGATGAGATCCGATTCAAAATAGAGTCCTAATCGGCCACTAGTCCCAGTCGGCCAACTCTATATAAAGGAGGGAGGGGTGGAGAGCTGCGACATGTCAATTGGATCGCATGCAACAGAAGTCGCCGAGATCAATCTCCACGGAAACCCTCCCCACTTTCGAGCCAAACCCTAGCCTTGCATCGCGTGCTAGCACACGGGTGTTCGGCGTTCTGTCCCCGGACGTGTGGATACCGGTAGAGGCGCTGCTACGTTGCGCGCTGTTGATCGGCTTCGGATCGGCAGCAATCGGAGCGATCGGCTGTGGTGGAATCGGCTGCGGTCGGGCGCATCGGAGCGAGGCGTGAGAATGCGGCCGGACAACTCGAATCGGCTGATTGGCGAATTGGCGTCTCCGGAAATCGGCTACATTGTTCCGGATCGGATTGCCCCGATTGGCTATTCCGCTGCACTCTACTCCAATCGGTAACGATCTATCGGCCCTTACTTGCAAGTGTTCCTGGTTTGCACGGTAGAAAATTTTTGTTTTCGGCTAGCGTAGCCTCCGCGTAACCCTTCACAATCAAGATCGCCAAACACAATGGGTTAGGTGGAAAACAAGGATTTAGACAGGTTCAAGCTCTCTCGTGAGGTAATACCCTACTCCTGTTTCGGGGATTTGATCCGCCGAGTGTCTTAATTGATCTCGTGATCTTGTGTATCTAAAGCTGAAAGCTGATCTAACCTCTGATATCCCTCAAGGGACGCCTCTTACCCCCCTTATATAGTCTTGGGAAGCGGGCTTACAGATCGGAAACCCTATCTTACTCTAAGTCGGTTTCCTCAATCTTACCAAACCATGACTATGAGCCGTTGCCTTATCTAATCGGCAACGTAACACCCAAGTCATAGTTGGTTTACATCTTTGGCAGGCGCAACCTATCTCTATCTCCAGTCGGATAAGCTTGCCATGTGGATATCCGATTGCCATAATCTCCACACAGCCCTGCCCCCTCATCTCCACCTTCCACGTGGATGCTCCTGATGCCTCCCTAATGAATGGCGGTTATGCATGTTTAGTAGGGAGAAACTGACCTATCAACCATCATTGGCACACTATAAAAGGAGCTCATTCTCTTCACTTCAACACACAACACAAGAAGATCAAAGCTCCATTCCAAAGGCGTAGCCCTAGTTCTCTAGTGCTTAGAAAATAGGGTAGAGAGTGAAGGGTAGTCTGGAGGAGTGTCAAATATCTTGGCACCGACATCCGATCTTTTACCTCAACGGTCAATCAAGTAAGTGTTCATGATTTTCTATGGTTACATTCCTTTACATTGAGTAATTACTTTACTTTATTTACTTACGGCATCATCGTCCATTCATGGGTGCTCTAGTCTAAGACCCTTGATGAAGATGGGAATTCTTGGTCAAGACTAGAGTAGTAATCAATAGCATAGACATGATGTCTAGGCTAGGGTTTACCTTTGTATGTCGCGTACTCCACGGGTTGTAGAGGTAGAAGGTAGGTGGTGACAACCCTATCCGTCCTTTGTAATCCTCTACGTTCGCGTACGCCATAGAGCTTTAGGCCGAACTCACTTGGTAGACCGAGTGTAAGCCGACGCCCAAAGTAAGTAAATAGAGTAAGGCGATTACCATCTTTCGAGAGACACAACCATAGAAATACTCTCTATACCCTCGCCTATATATTCTTGTTGTCCTTGGATGAACCTAACCCTTAGATAATTCACACACGTTCCCTGTGAATTCAATACCTTGGAATACTCCCGGGTGAAGTGCTTCAACGATATTCCATATGCTTGTAGATTAATCTTTGATCGTAAGAAATACCAACAATGATCAAAATACACCTATAGTTAATCAGTATAGGTCAAAATACACCTATAGTTAATCAGTACAGATCAAAATACATCTGTGAGAAGCAGTATTTTTTGCATGCGGGTAGAGCAACCGCATACGAAAATAGAATTTTCACATGTGGGCGCTTAAGCCGTCCGACTGCAAAATAATTTTGGTAAAAAATAATTTAAAATTCAAAAAAACAAAAACCTAGAAACCTAAGATCCCCGATTCTCCTCAAACCCTAGTTCCCAAAGCCATCGTCGTCGTCGCATCCGCCATCGCCACCGCCGTAGCCGAAGCCGAAGCCACCACCGCTGTCGCCACAGCCAAAACCACCACTGCTGTCGCCGCAGCCAAAGCCGCTGCGTCCGTCGATGCTCGGTTGCCTCGCCGTCGAGTGAATGGTTAAGCTATTGAAGGGATGGCACACATCTTGCCTATAGCTTAACCGGTATCGTGAGGCAAAGGGATTTGTGTACACATTACAGGTTCAGAGCCGATATTATATTATTGTATACTATGGTGTCAATATACGCTGCTAGGGACCGCCGTGTGCGTACCCCCTTATAGGTCGTCTCGATGCCGTAGCTCTGCGATAACTAGAAAACTTTTCTATGCCTAACTTGTTTTTGCAGAGAATGCTTTGAGATGGTATGGCCCTATTGTATGTATGAGATGTATGAGATGCATGTGATGCATGTAATATTCTTTCATATGTGCAATCCCTGTAATATTCTTTCATACGTGCAATGCTTGTAATATTCTTTCACAACCTCGAGTCGATGTAATCTTCAATTAGAGCTTCTACGTAGTAGCTTAGTTTGAAGAAATCAAGCATTCGGCACTCGAAAGAACGGTGATGAAGATGGAGATCCCGTACACCAGGCATGGAGATGGCGATCACCATCCGAAGGGGGCCATACTATTTCACTATATGCTATTCTTCTTGCTTTCATATGTGATATGTTTGTTTGATAGGATAGCATCCCTCGCAAAATTAAGTAGTAATGATGCCCTTCCAAATGTTGCACCCGTCACCGTTATGCTCGTCAATGGTGGGTGCCTGCAAAGCGAGTGCCATTCTCTATCATAACACGAGGGGGTATATGTCGACATATACATGCAGGGCATTTGGTTTACTTAACAAGGCTATCAAAACAGTTTTGGGCCTTGGGGCATAGGTTGGCGCCGGGCATGGAGATGCCACACCAACAACAAGAGTCACATAGAGATGTGATTAGCAAGGTGTTGCTTCGATGTTACTAATTTTCTAGCAGTGATGCCAAAGCTCACTAGAAAATTAATTAACATGTGGATCTTGACCCAATACGTAACCTAGAGGGAAGGTGGAAAATACGTAATGAGAGTCTAATGTTAAATTGTTTAACAATAGACATAGCATAAACATTGTGCTAAACTTTGCTTTTCTGTCGTAGAATAAATGGTGGCTAATACTACACCCAGTACCTTTAATTTGCGATCTATTCTCGAAAAGGAAAAATTAAATGGAACAAACTTTATGGATTGGTATCGCAACTTGAGAATTGTTCTCAAGCAAGAGCGTAAGGAGTACGTTCTTGAAGTACCTTATCCCGAGGATTTGCCAAATAATGCCACCGCAACGCACGGAGGGCTTATGAGAAGCACACTAATGATGCCCTAGATATAAGCCGTCTCATGCTTGCTACAATGTCCCCGAGCTTGAAGCAATATGAGAGCGGCGATGCTCACACTATTATTGGGACTGCGTGGCATGTTTGAGAACCAAGCTCGGGCCGAGAGGTTCAACACCTCAAAGTCCTTGTTTGCGTGCAGGCTTGTTGAGGGGAATCCCGTCAGTCCGCATGTGATAAAGATGATTGGCTACATTGAGAGTCTGGAAAAACTAGGTTTTCCCCTTAGCCAAGAGTTGGCTACCGATGTGATTCTCCGCCGCTCCCTCCGAGCTTCAAGCCATTCATATTAAATTATCACATGAACAATATGGATAGGACCTTGGCTGAATTGCATGGGATGCTAAAGACAGTGAGGAGAGTATCCAGAAAAACGGTCATCATGTGATGATGATGCAGAAGGCTAAGCGCAAACCACCTGTCAAGAAGCTTTGCACCAAGAGGAAGTTAACTCCCGATGAGATCGCGAGTGCCTCCAATGCAAAGAAGGGCAAGAAGGGGTCGCGGCATCGATGCCGTTTGCTTCTTTGCAAGGAGACAGCCACTGGAAAAGGAACTGCAAGAAGTACATGGAGGATCTCAAAAAGAAGCAAAGTGCGACTTCGCTGGTATTAATGTTATAGACATTAATCTTGCTACTTCACCTACGACTCTTGGGTATTTGATACCGGATCGTAGCTCATATTTGCAAGTCGTTGCGGGAATGAGAAGAAGTAGAGGATTGAGAAGGGGCGAGGTGAACTGCGCGTCGGCAATGGAGCAAGCGTTGCTACGGCTTGCTGTCGCACAAGACCACTTCATCTACCTTTAGGATTAGTTTTGGAATTGAATAATTGTTATTGTGTTCCAACACTATGTCAAAACGTTATTTCCGCTTCATGTTTGCAAGCGGAAGGATATGATTTTAGATCAATGAACAATGGTTGTTCAATATATCTCGAGATATGTTCTATTTTCATGCTCCATTGGTGAATGGATTATACGTTTTGAATCTTGAAGCGTCTCCCATCTATAACATTAATACGAAAGGCAACTCTCTAATGATATAAACCCCACGTTTATCCGGCATTGTCGCTTAGGCCATATAAATCGAAACGCATGGAGAAGCTCCATAAGGATGGACTGCTTCACTCTTTTGATTTTGAATCATTTGAGACATGTGAGTCTTGTTTACTTGGTAAGATGACAAAGGCACCTTTCATGGGGCACAGTGAGAGAACAAGTGACTTGTTGGCACTCGTACATACCGATGTATGTGGACCAATGAGCTCAACGGCCGGAGGTGGTAATCGTACTTCATTACCTTTACCGATGACTTTAGTAGATATGGCTATATCTACGTAATGAGGCATAAGTCCGAATCCTTTGAAAAGTTCAAAGAATTCCGAATGAAGTACGAGAATCATTTAGGGAAAACAATCAAGTTTCTACGATCGATCGTGGAGGGGAATACTTGAGCCAAGAGTTTGGTAATCATCGAAAGATTGTGGAATTGTTCCAGTTGACTCCGGGGAACTCCACAATGGAACGGAGTGTCCGAACGGAGAAATCGCACCTTGTTGGACATGGTGCGGTCGATGATGAGCCAAAGTGATCTTCCGTTATCCTTCGGGATATGCTCTTGAAACAATTGCGCTCACACTAAATAGAGTTCCATCTAAGTCGGTTGAAAAGACACCATATGAGATATGGACGGGCAACCCCTAGTTTGTCTTTTCTCAAAATTTGGGGATGTGAGGCTTATGTAAAACGTTTACAATCGACAAGCTCACACCCAAATCGACAAGTGCTTCTTTGTGGGATATCCTAAGGAAACTAAGGGATATTACTTTTATAATCGGGAACAAGGCAAAGTGTTTGTCGCCCGACACGGTGTCTTCTTGGAGAAAGAGTTTCTTTCAAGAAGGTTTAGTGGGAGCAGGGTGCATCTTGAAGAAGTTCAAGAAACACCGAAAACGTTTGGCGACCACGAACCACAACAAGGAGGAGCAAAGTGTTGCGCCACCGTTGTAGATACACCACCCACGGAGGTCCGAAAGATCACGTCGTGCACTGACAGTACACAGTGCGGAACAATGTGATATATTGTTGTTGGACAACGATGAACCTAAGACCTATGAGGAAGCGATGGTGGGACCCGATTCCAACAAGTGGCTTGGAGCCATGAAATCCGAAATAGAATCCATGTACGACAATCAAGTTTGGAACTTGGTTGATCCACATGATGGTGTCAAAACCATTGAGTGTAAATGGGTTTTTAAGAAAAAGCCGATATGGATGGAAATGTTCACATCTATAAGGCGCGATTGGTGGCGAAAGGTTTTAAACAGATTCAAGGAGTTGATTATGATGAAACCTTCTCGCCCGTCGCAATGCTTAAATCTATTCGGATTATCCTAGCGATTGCTGCATATTTCGATTATGAGATATGGCGAGATGGATGTCAAAACGACTTTCCTGAATGGAAACCTAAGCGAGGATGTATACATGATACAACCTCGGGGTTTTGTCGATCCGAGAATCGCTGGAAAGATATGCAAGCTACGAAGTCCATTTATGGATTGAAGCAAGCATCTCGGAGTTGGAATATTCGTTTTGATGAAGTAATCAAAGGGTTTGGTTTCATCAAAAACGAAGAAGAGGCCTGTGTTTACAAAAAGGTCGGTGGGAGGGCAATTGTATTTCTAATCTTATATGTGGATGACATATTGTTGATTGGAAATGATATCCCTATGCTAGAATCCGTCAAGTCTTCATTGAAAAATAGTTTTTCCATGAAAGACTTAGGGAGGCAGCATATATATTAGCATTCGGATCTATAGAGATAGATCCAAGAGGCTAATTGGATTAAGCCAAAGTACATACATTGACAAGGTGTTGAAAAGGTTCAACATGCATGATTCCTAGAAAGGTTTCTTGCCCATGTCACATGGCATTAATCTTATCAAGAATCGGTGTCCTCGGACACATGATGAGCGGAATAAGATGGGTATGGTTCCATATGCTTCGGCAATTGGATCCATCATGTATGCCATGCTTTCTACACGCCCGATGTCTCGTACACTTTGAGTGCTACGAGCAGATACCGATCGGATCGAGGTGAATGTCACTGGATCTGCCGTAAAGAATATCCTTAAGTACTTGAGAAGAACTAAGGATATGTTCCTAGTCTATGGAGGTGAAGAAGAGCTCGTTGTAAGTGGTTACACCGATGCTAGCTTCCAAACGACAAGGATGATTATAGATCGCAATGCGGGTTCGTGTTCGCCCGAACGGAGCGCGCACAGTGGAAGAGTTCCAAGCGGGATATTGTTGCTGATTCTACAATGGAGGCCGAGTACATTGCTTTCCGGAAGCGCAAAGGAGGCTGTTTGGATCAAGAAATTCGTTTCGAGCTTGGTGTGATGACTAGTACGACTGGTCCAATGTCTCTCTATTGTGATAATAGTGGAGCCATTGCGCAAGCCAAGGAGCCGAGATCACATCGAAGTCCAAACACATACTTCGGCGATATCATCTCATCCGCGAGATAGTGGACAGAGGTGATGTCAAGATATGCAAAGTGCACACGGATCTCAACATAGCCGATCCGCCGACAAAACCTCTCCTCACCGAAGCATGAGGCGCACACAAGAGCAATGGGTATTAGATACTTACATGATTGACTCTAGTGCAAGTAGGAGATTGTTAGTGATATGCCCTAGAAGCAACATGGAGATGTTGGATATCACGTCAATGTTTATGTATTTATGAATAAAGTGTTATTCAGTTCCATAAAATAGACATCTTGTATTGATCAATAAGTACGTGACTTATTTATGAGACTCGATATGTATGAATCTATTTCCAAATGATCCTCGATCATATATCATATTATTGGAACTAATATGATTCTAAGATCGGCATGTCTATTGATTGATGATCATGTCTCATAGATCGTGGGTATGGAGATACCAAATCAATAAACATGGACATATGTGTTGGAGAAAACATTGTTGGATAGACCCACCATGAGACACTACAGGAATTAAAGTGCCATTAGTTGGTCTCGGGTAGTGTTGGTACAAAGTCCTTAGACCTGAGATCACCATGGATTCCAACATGTGTAGTAGCCTACTTTGGGACTACCAAACGCTATTCCGTAACGGGTAGTTATAAAGGTAGTTTTCGGGTTTGCTATGAAACATGGAGTGGGATGTGAGTGATCAAGATGGAATTTGCCCCTCCTTTGGAGAGATATCTCGGCCCCTCGAGGTAATGGATTATGGAAATGCATGGCCATGCTAAGTTGATTGAGGAGTCAATCAACGACAGATAATCCAATACGGTTCGAGTGAATGGTTAAGCTATTGAAGGGATGGCACACATCTTGCCTATAGCTTAACTGGTATCGTGAGGCAAAGGGATTTGTGTACACATTACTGGTATCGTGAGGCAAAGGGATTTGTGTACAAAATTTGGCAAATTGAAATGAACGAGATACGATTGGCGGTAGATGAAACGAACAAATCGATTTGGGATATTTTAAGATGTAGACCAGAGAACATATTGTTAAAGAAATTAAGTTAGGCACAGAATCATCTAGGCAACATATTCGTAGTATGGAATAAACTCAGTTTCAATTTGTTTGTCAGGCACTATGGCAAGTAAGATCATATTTCAGATAGTTCACGGTGAAGGCAACGTTAGATACGGTCCAGAAGGTGTAGATTTGTCAAAATTTAGGATGAAATCGAAGGGCATCGATAGGCCAGCCGAGAAAATATTTGAGTCAGTGTATAGTTGGTTGCTACGTGGATTTAAAGTGGATACAAGAGTGAACACAATGTCTCTATCCATTGTAGTAAGTCGTGCAACAGAAGGATATTATTGGGAACTTATGCCTATAGATAACACTGAGTCGTGGAGACGTTATGTGGACATGGCACTTGATCTTGTCGGGCGTTTTTGCCACCGACTCAGTCGGTCTTTGGGCTGAGGTAGAAGGAGAGCAGTTGGTTGTGGCCGCGACAATGGTCTTGATCTTGTCCAGAATTGGCATCACGTTGGCGGGAGCCGTTTCGATCATGGTGTCGAGGAGGGTGAGTGCGGCAACGGCGTTCTGCTGGAGCGTTTGGAAGATATTGGCGTTGTCGACTTGCGTCTGAAGTATGGCCTCCCGAGCGGATCGCCCGGTCGCCCTCAGGTCCCGCTTTCTCCTGTCGGCGTCCTCCTCTCATCTTCCGCCGCTTGCGTTCTGCTCAAGTCCGGCTTGTTCTTCTTCTCGCGACCCTACGGGCCATGGCTGAGTCGGTCTCGGCCACCTCGGCCATGAGGACGTCGAAGCACTTCGGCTCGTAGTCCTTGTCGCAGCGTGAGTCGTTGGCTTCGTCCGAGGGGATGCCGTAGAGGTCGTCGAAGCCAAGAGCCGAGGTATTTATCGAGCTCCGAGGATGAGCATGATCCGAACGGTTGGAGGATGACCGTGACTTCCTCGAGCGGGGTTGCTCGAATCCGGATCGTTCCGGTCCCGAGTCGTAGCTTGATGACGTGGATCCCTCCGAGTGGGTTGATCTCGACTTGAGGGAGAGGAGTTTGGAGTAGATTTCAGCGGCGTTTGGTAATCCAAATGGCGCCGAGAGGGTTTCTCCCCCCGAGTAGATTGATTCCGATGGGGAGGTGAGAAGACAGCTGTAGATCTCAACGGCGTTCGGTAGTCCGAACGGCGCCGACTGGATTCCTCCTTCAGAGTGGATGGACTGCATCTTGGAACTCAGGATTCGATCGTAGATCTTGGCATTATTCGGTAACCCGAACGGCGCCGAGCGGGTTTCCCCTCCCGACTGGTCCGAATCTGAGTCGGGGAGGAGAGCTTGTTGAAGCCGTTGGCGGCGAAGTCGTTGATGCCTGAAGAAGATCCCATCGCGCTTGCCGGCGAGATTGTCGAAGAAGTCTTAACGCGCGGGCCCCTACCTGGCGCGCCAACTGTCGAAACTCAGTTTCGGCAATAGAAATTTGGGGGTGCAGTCAAGATCGTCAAGCTCGATAGGTTAGGTGAAAAACAAGATTTAGACAGGTTCAGGCCCTCTCGTGAAGTAATACCCTACTCTTGTTTCAGGGATTCGATCCGCCGAGTGTTTATTGATCTCTTGAATCTAAAGCTGAAAGTTGATAAAGCATATCCCTCAAGGGACGCCCCTTACCCCCCTTATATAGTCTTGAGAGGCAGGTTTACAAGTTGAAAACCTTATCTTATTCTAAGTCGGTTTCCTCAATCTTACCAAACCGTGACTATGAGCCGTTGCCTTATCTTAATCGGCAACGTAATACCCAAGTCGTAGTTGGTTTACATAATTGGCAGGCGCAACTTATCCCTATCTCCAATCGGATAAACTTGCCATGTGGATATTCGATTGCCATAATCTCTACATATCTAGTCACGGTTAGTGATAGGTTTTAGTTTCCTAACTTTAAGGGATAGATCATGGTTGTTAGTCACATATGATATTATCCCGTATCTCTATCTATATCCTGATAAGATCTGTTGTAATCTCTCCGTTGTATAAGCCATGCCAGGGGATGTTCCTATGCATATATAACACGCAACCGTGGAGGACCGAGAGAGATATCCACGTTAAATCCAATCTTTTCAGCGTCCATGGCAGAGCGAAATCATGCCATTGTTGCTTGGAAGCCACCACCAAGCTTGCTCCTCACAAAGAAGGCAGCGGTGTCCCTCCTCGTCGTGCCGGCGTTGACAACGGCGGGGCAGCTGTCGTGGTCCTTCTCCATCTGCACGCACGCGTTGCAGTAGTATGCATCCGCCACCGCCCCACCTCCTTCTCCGGCGCCGGTGCCGTCACACACCAGCACCTCTCACACCAAGCATCTCTATCTATGTTGTTAAGATCTGTTGTAATCTCTCCGTTGTATATGCCACGCTAGGGGCTGTCCCTGTGCATATATAATTGTTGGAGAACGCGAAGGCTCCGATAGCATAAAATAAAATTTTCTACCGCGTAATCTAGGAAAGCTTGCTAGTAAGGGTCTATAGAATGTTACCAGAAGATGCGTAGTGCAGCGGAACTAGCCGAGCCGACCTCGCTGACCTTGGACCGTCTCGCTCGACCTCATCGACTTCGGACCATCTCGCCCGACCTCGCCAACCTCCTAACCGCCCGACCCAACCGCCGAATTAGGTTCGGCTAGTGGGATCTCAGGGAGATTCAATGCCGTCGACTTACACCACAATGCAGCAATGTCTCTACCAGTATCCACACATCCAGGGAGAGAACTCCGAACACCCGTGTGCTAGCATGTGATGCGTGGCTAAGGTTTTGGCTCGGACATGGGAAGGGTTTCCATGGAGAAGATTGATCCGACTATGAGGTTGCGCATCTCAGCCCTCCACCCCTCGTCCCCTTTATATAGAGTTGCCGACCGGACTTCGCAAGCCCATGGGACTCTATATTGAGTCGGATCCAATCCAAACTGAGTCGTATCCGAGTCAAACTCGAATAACCTGTTCCAACCTGTTAAGTGTGTGACCCAATAGGTTCATGTACAAGTGGTCCCGGCCCAAAACACCTTTCCGGCCGGCCTGTCAACAGCGGCCCCTAGCAGAACGTATTGACACCAAAATATACACAGAGATCATATTGGCTGAACCTGTAATGTGTATACAAATCCCTTTGCCTCACGATATCAATTAAGCTATAGACAAGACTCGTGCCATCCTATCAATAACTTAATTATTCACTCAATCTCATATTGAATTATATATATATTTGTTGATTGACTCCTCAATCAATTCAGCATGGCCATGCGCTTCCATAATCTATTACATCGAGGGGCCCAGAAATATCTCTCCCATAGGAGGGGCAAATTCCATCTTGATCATTCACATCCCACTACATATTTCATATCAAACCCGAAGACTACCTTTATGACTGCCTAGTTATGAAATAGCGTTTGGTAGTTCCTAAGTAAGCTACTACACATGTTGGAATCCATGATGATCTCAGGTCCAAGGACTTTGCATCAACACTACTTGAGACCAACTAATGGCACAATAATTTCCTGTAGTGTCTCAAGATGGGTCTATCCAACAATATATTCTCTAACACATGTTCACGTTTCTTGATTTGGTATCTTCATACCATGATCTATGAGACATGGTCATCAATCAATAAACATGCTGATCTTAGAATCATATTTGTTCCATAGATATGATATATGATCAAGGATCATTTAGAAATAGATTCATACATAAAGAGTCTCATAAATAAGTCACATACTTATTGATCAATACAAGTTGTCTATTTCATGGAACGGAATAACACTTTATTCATTAAAACATAAATATTGACCATGATATCCAACATCTTCATGTTGCCTCT
Source organism: Oryza australiensis (assembly GCA_019925245.2). Classification (NCBI taxonomy): domain Eukaryota; kingdom Viridiplantae; phylum Streptophyta; class Magnoliopsida; order Poales; family Poaceae; genus Oryza; species Oryza australiensis. Next base: position 4,953,420 of record JAIFGZ020000565.1, read on the forward strand.
AGGGCATATCACTAACAATAACACGCAACCGTGGAGGACTGAGATTGCTATCCACGTTAAATCCAATCTTTTCATGGTATCAGAGCCTGCTTCCTCGACGTTGTGATCATGACGTCTTCTTCATCCTCGCTAGCCGGTGGTGCTGCTCCTTCCCTTGCGCACCCGGTCACTGAAGAAATTGTTTCGTGGCAACTATCCCCTCTGGAGGGCGCAGGTTCTTTCTGCGCTCAAGGGAGCCCAGATGGTAGGATTCATCAACGACACGAAGGAGGAGCCGCCGACCACCATCATCACCAAGAAGGATGACAAGGATGTACGGGTTAGCAATCCTGCGTATACCAAGTGGGTGGCTCAAGAGCAGCGGTTCTCAGCTACCTGTTGCTTTCCCTCTCGTGTGATGTCCTCATCCAGGTGTTATCCATCTCCACCGCTGTTGGGGTTTGGGATGCCATAAGTGGGATGTTCGCATCTCACTCCTGTGCACGTGTGATGAACACGCGCATGGCACTGACGACCATGAAGAAGGGCAATCTGAAGGTTGCCAAGTACGTGGCAAAGATGCGAGGCCTTGCTGATGATATGGCCTCAGCAGGGAAAAAACTCGACGACGACAACATTGTCTCCAACATCCTGGGCGGGCTCGATGATGGCTTCGATCCGGTTGTCTCTGCAGTCGTGCAACAGATCTGAACCAATCTCAGTTGGTGAGTTGTTTTCACAGCTTATTACTTTTGAACAGCGATTGGAGCTTCAATAGGGTGGCATTCAGTCATCCGCTAACTCTGCTTCCCCCAACGGCAATGGAGGAGGAGGTGGTCTTGGCCGTGGTCAGCCAAACCAGGGCCAGAACCAGAATCGTGGTCATGGCAGCCAAGGCTGTGGCCATGGTGGCTTCACCAATTGTGACATCCCAGGCCACAAAACCCCAAGATGTCACTAAAATCCACTATACGACTAGTTGTTGTGCTAACCAGTAGAATAAAATTTCAGCAACAACTCCTCTGTATTTTTAAAAACGCGAAAGCAAAATAATACTTGATATCATATAACGCAATCCAAAACCATAAAGAACATCCTAACATGCATGGAAGGTAAAGTTTTAGTTTCCATCATCTTTTCTAGACAACCACCACCAAGACTCAACAACAAGCCTTAAAGGCAAAACATGGTTTTTACGATTAGCAAAAGAGATAATTAGAGAATGATGGTGTGTGCATCCGTGCAGCTACGCCCCTTCCCCAAAGATCTACCTTTCGTACCTGGAGGGGAAAAACAAGGGTGAGATTCGAAAATCTTAGCAGGCAAACTTGTTTTGACAAGCTATTTAAATCACAAGTTCATTAAGCATCGATTTAACATAATCATTCAGGATATCGGGAGATATATAACTTCTAGAATTTTAAAAGCCCAACTCCACATAGATAAGGTAATCATGATACTTCCTCACATCCACATAAGCATGAAAAAATATTCATCTTCAGAATATCCGATGAGTATGCATATGAATGCAATGTCATGTCTCCTGCCTACATACCTAACAACGTATGGAGCTACATCCGTCGATGCTGTACCGGTACGGTCATGACCATAGGTCAATGACATAACATCAAATGCATATGAATGATGTAAGATGTATTCATGACATGGTTCAATATCCTCACAATATAAACATACAACTATAACTTCCTTCAACAATGTGGATTAACCACATATATCTTGATGAAAACAATAGTAGCTTCATATAAAGAAAATGATTCTCCAATTCCACATGATGGATAAATTAAATAGCAAGATTCAGTTGTAGGAAATAAACAATGGTTCTTTGCATCAAAGTGTAGGTGATAAAGATAACAAGCCGAAACGGTAGAAAACCACCACTATATTCACTTGCCTGCAACTTGATAGAGATGAGTGCTCTAGACATGATCTGGAGCAACACCACCTGATAAACATCTCACATTCGCAGCATACAACAAGGGAAAACATATAAAATCAATAGTCAACTCACACCTACGTCCAACACCCCAAATAGGCAAACAAAGACAAAAGCACACATCCTGAAATATTCATCTAGAGCAGCAAGTCTTATATTTTTCATATCCCCTGATTCTGATGGATATAAATTCTCATATTTTTCTGTGAGTAACATAAATTCATAAGCTACCATTCTTTAGTAGTAATCATCCACAACAAAAATCATTTAGGTCATCAAACATTTAGTTTAATTTCAGCCTATAAGTCTATCAAAAACTGCAGAGCACTCACACAAACAGTCATAACTTTTGCTACAAAATTCCAATGAACATGTGCTTTACCTATATGGAAATCTTATAAAATTATATACAACTTCTACAACTGCCACAAAGTCTGATTCGTTCTCTAAACAGGATAAATCTGCAATTGAACAGATACTGCCCAAATTCACAGGAATGAAAAAAGTCAGAAAGAAACATCCATAACTCACTAACCAAAAACCCGATTGAGGTGTTCTTTATGGCCATGGAAATATATTTTAATCCCCTACAACTTTTAGAAAGGCTTATTATTTTTTTAAAGCCACTAAGACATCCAAAATAGTTGATTTCTGAGACTGTATAGATTGACGAGTTTCAGATCAAGGATGAAGCTACATTTCGGGAGCCCCTCCTCTAATCCCATCCCCTAACCACGGATCTAACCCACAAAACATCATCCAATCAGAGGGATAAGGCTTTCTCACCTTGCCTTGAGTAGGAGCAGCAAGAACCCTAGGTTCTCCACCTCCTCTTCTCCCCCATCCTCTTCTTCCTTCTTCTCCTTCCTTCCTCTTCTTCCTTTCCTCTCTCCTTTCTCTACTTTGGGGCAAGAGCAGCAAAGGAGGGGAAAAGTTAGCTAGGGTTGGAAGAAGCTAGGGTTGTCTGCCCTTTTATACCAGAGTTCTCTAGACACACATCCAACGGTCCATAATTACTCGGATCATCGGAGAGGCAATACTTAGCCGAATTGGGCGAGTGATTAGTCAAACAGACTCGTCTCGATGAGCTCTACGCAACCACGGTCTCCGATCGTCCATCCGAGCAACGGATTTAGAAGTCAACTTTTATCCCTCTCAGGAGTAATTAGTCAACTCTCTTTATTTTTTTCTATTATTTTTCATTACCGGTATTACACCAACTACTAAGGAGAAGATCACCCAAAGTGTCAGCTGTTCGGAAAGCTTGTCCACACAGTGGCCAAGTGCTATAAGAGGTTTGATGCCTCTTTCACCGGCGAAGAGAGGAGTGCTACTACTGCTACTTCCTCCTACGGTGTTGATACCATTTGGTATATTGACACCGAGGCAACAGACCACATCACCAGCGACCTCGACAAGCTGATGGTGCAAGAGAAGTACAATGGAAGTGATCAAGTTAATACTGCCAGTGGTTCAGGTATGAAGATGTCACGCCCAGAAATTCACACCAGAATTTCTGCAGCTAATTTGTGCATTACATCCTCGTCCAGGAATCAGCCGAGGTACACAAATCGACGTTATTGATAATACAAAATCCTCGTCTTAGAAACAATATAAAAGAGTTACACAAATGCAGCGGAAAGGAAAATAAAACTGACTTAAGCTAAACTTGACGCGAGCGAAGCGGAACACCAACTCCACAGCTAAACCTTGACGAGAACAAGCCTACACCACCTCGGAGACCTCGGTCTCAACCTCTGGCACTGAAGGGGGAAAAAGAAGCAAGACTGAGTACAACCACCGTACTCAACAAGTCACACCGGAAAAGGGGACATGATGCAAGATAAATAACAAGGAAAGGTTAAGGGGCTCGATTTGCATAAACAGCACTTGCAGTATATAATAATAATATTTGAAGACAGTAAAACAGTAGTAATATTTAAGTAATATTAAATAAATGCTGTCCAACGCTCAAACCACGTTGCAACAGCCCATCCATCCACCCGCACTAGTCATACTCCAACATTTCATTCGAATAAAATAAATGAGACTAATCAAGGTGAATCGGTCGATCGCCCGTAACCGTGGGCACGGCTATTCGAATAGTTTTTACTCGATCGAGGTGTACAATCTGTACCCACAAGACACAATCCCACAACACGTTACCGTGCGCCGGTGCACCACCACGGTGCCCCGGAAAGGAATTGTGACAGGACCCTTCACATAACCCCCTCTAATCAATCGTACCACACCAAGGTTTCGCCCCCATTCCCATCGGGCAATGGGCAGCCCCTCTAGTGCCGCGGTGAATCCGGAAGCCGATCAACCCTTAAAACCGGGGCCGACCCAACTCCATCACGCCCACCCTCTCTAGGATACGTTAACTAGAGACAGCTACGCTACGGCCGCCATTACCCATGCGGCTTGTGGTATGCACGACATTTCTTCCAGGGTTTCCCGAGAACCGGTCCTTAATCGTCATGAGCACGCTAACCAAAGTCCAACCATGTGCTCACGACCCACCTTTCTCATAATTCAATATTATTAAGAACAAGGTCATATCTTAATATCACCGGGAGGTCAACTTTAGTATTAAACTTAGTGTGATTCCCTTAAGTGAGCTAGTTGCGCTAAGCGTGACTAAGCAACCTTAAACTATCATCTAGTCACATTGGATCCCAAGTTATCAATGGTATAAGGTAAACAATCCTATGGTTGAGTACAATAGGTATAAACATCCCATGAAATGACATTCTAAAACATATACAGTATTTGAACGAAAAGGAGGTATTTACATAAAATAGGTACAATATGGTCAATGTAAGGTATGACTTGCCTTGCTCTGGAGACTGAGGAACCTCGGCGACTACTTCGAAGAGAACGGGCTCGCCGGAAAACTCGGGATCTACACGACAAACAAAGCACTCAACAAACACCCTAAAAAGTCTACTGAAACAGCATTGAAAAGTATTTTTAATGGATTCTTGACATTTTTCTGGATTTAATGAAATTTGAATGGACTAAAACGGAGCTCGGATTCAAAAGATATGAATTTTAGAAGTTTAATTGTGATTTTTAAACTAAACAGAAAATATTAAATTATATATTGCGCAATTAAGTCCCTGGTGACGTCATCCACGCGCGGCTCGGGGCTGACGTCACCATGACGTCGGCGGGCCGGCGTCGCCCTAGGCCGACGTCGCGCACGGCCGGCGCGCGCGGGAGGCGGGCGCGGCGGCCGGATTGCCGCCACGTGGCGCGATCCGAGCGGCCGGACGGCGGCGATCGGACGGTGTGGATCCGTCGCGATCGGACGGTGCGGATCCGTCGCGATCGGACGGCACAGAGGGAGCGGCGCTAGGGTTAGGGTTAGGGTTTCACGGGTGGTGACGGCGGCGGGACGGCCCGCGAGCGGCGGCGGGATGGCGCGACGACCGGCGAGCGGCGCGCGGCGGCGACGAGCCCGGCGAGCGGGCACTCGCGCGGAAGGAAAAGGAAACGAAAGAAAACAAAGGAAACCGGGAACGACGGCGAGCTCACCCACGGTGAAACGACGGAGACGGCGGCGATCCGGGGCTAGAACCAACGCGAACAAAGGGGAAACGCGGCGGAGCTCGAGGGGTTTTAAAGGGAGAGAAGAGATCGATCGGGCACGGATACGGCGGGGATAAGGTCACCGGCGTTTCGGATTCGGAGAGAGAGAGAGAGATATCCGGAGGTCGTTTGGGCGACGACGGCCGTTTCGGCGTGCGGGAAAAGGGCACGGGTGCGCGCGCGGGCCGGAGCCCGCGTGGGCCCACGCGCGCGAGGCGCGAGGAAACGGCGCGAGAAAGAGGGGGCGGCGCGGCCATGGCGGCGGCGGCGGTTGGGCCGGCCGGGTGCGAGGAGGCGGCTCGACAGCGGGGCCCACGTCGGTGGCCCGCGGCGCAAGGGAGGGCGCCGGACTTTGCGTGAACGCGGCCGGCTCTTGGGCCTTGGCCCACGGCCGAGGGAGGAGCGGCGCGCGCGCGGGAACTGGGCCGACGGCCCGTTACGGGGCGACGGGCGGGAAAACCGTACGGCCGGTACGGAAAAGGAAAAAAAAAAAAAGAAAAAGAAAAAGAAAAAGGGATTTAGGGACTTAATTAAATTCCTGTTTTCTTATTTAATTGATTAAAAATACTTAGAGTGCTCTAAAAATTAAAAATCCTGTTAGCGTATTTTGACATGAAGAATTCAAAAAAAATCCTACCATGTCATTTCCATTTATTAATTGCATTTTAAAATTATAGGTTGACTCCAGGTTAATTTCAAAAATTCCGATTATTTCCGGGTAAATTATTTTAAATGAATTAGGGAAAAACCCAGGATGTGACAACCTACCCCCCTTAAACGGAATCTCGACCCCGAGATTCGGAGGTACTGGCGAAGAGTTGCGGGTGCGCGGCCTTTAGCTCATCTTCTCGTTCCCAAGTAGCTTCTTCCTCTGAGTGATGAGTCCATTGAACCTTGCAAAACCCGATAACCTTGTTCCGAGTCCTTCTCTCACCGACCTCAAGAATACGTGCTGGTCTCTCTACATAGGTTAAGTCCTCTTGGATTTTGATCGTCCGGACTCGCCCGCTCTTCGGTACCCTTAAACACTTCTTTAACTGGGACACATGAAACACGTCGTGAATACCGGTCATGTTGGAGGAAGCTCAAGCCGATAGGCCACTTCTCCTCGACGTTCCCGAATCTGTATGGTCCCACGAAACGTGGTGCCAACTTACCTTTGGTTTGGAAACGATGTACTCCCCGGAGTGGTGTAACGCGAAGATACACAAAATCCCCTGCTTCAAAAGCGAGATCTCTTCGACGATTATCTGCATAACTCTTCTGTCGGGACTGCGCAATCTTCAACCTTTCCCGAATCACTCGGACCTTTTCCTCTGCTTCGCTTATTACTTCTGTGCCAAACAATTGGCGCTCACCCGTCCGGTCCTGAATAGGGGTGTGCGGCATTTCCGTCCATACGGTGCTTCATACGGTGCCATTTGAATGCCGGCATGATAGCCGTTGTTGTAAGAGAATTCTGCATAGGGCAAGCTTTTGTCCCATGCTTTTCCAAAATCGAGCGCGCATGCTCTCAGCATATCTTCCAAAATCTGATTCACTCTCTCAGTTTGACCGTCTGTTTGCGGATGATAGGCCGTGCTAAAATTCAAACGGGTACCGAGTTCTTCTTGCAACTTCTTCCAGAATTTGGAAGTAAACTGACTTCCCCTATCGGACACGATCTTCTTAGGCACGCCATGCAAACACATGATCCTTGCGAGATAAAGCTCTGCCAACTTCTTCCCTGAGTAGGTAGTATGTACTGGTATGAAATGGGCCACCTTGGTGAGTCGGTCCACCACGACCCAAATCGAGTCATATCCTGACGTTGTGCGGGGTAAACCCGTGATGAAATCCATTCCAATTTCTTCCCATTTCCACTCTGGAATCTGAAGTGGTTGCAACAGTCCGGCGGGCCGTTGATGTTCTGCCTTCACTCGCTGACAAACATCACAAAGTGCAACAAACTCGGCTATCTCCCTCCTCATGCTGACCCACCAAAACTTTTCTTTAAGATCTTGATACATCTTTGTACTGCCCGGGTGAATTGAGTATTGGGTTTGGTGAACTTCCGTAAGGATTGTCTTTTCAAATCCTTGTCTTCCGGCACACACAATCTCTTTCCCATCCAGATTGTGCCATGTTCGTCTTCCGTAAAACCACGAGCTTTTCGACTCTCATGTTCTTCTTGAGTTCGGCCATTTCGGGATCCGACGCCCGAGCAGCCCGAATTTGATCAATGAGAGTGGGTTGGGCTTCCGAGCAGCCACAAAACCAAAATCCACCACTCGTAGATTTAGATTCTCGAATTCCGGCAACCGGTCACACATTCCTTCGACACCGAGAGTGGTGCAAGAACTCTTTCGGCTTAGTGCATCCGCAACCACATTAGCTTTGCTTGGGATGGTAATGTATCCCTAAGTCATAATCTTTGATCAGTTCCAACCATCTTCTCTCGTCGGAGGTTTAAATCCGGTTGGGTGAAAATGTACTTAAGACTTTTGTGATCCGTATACACTTCACAACGATTACCAATTAGGTAGTGTCGCGGATCTTCTGCATGAACCACTCTGCGGATAACTCCAGATCATGAGTGGGGTAGTTGTTTTCGTGTGGGCGCAATTGACGAGATGCATATGCAACCACTTTGCCTTCTTGCATCAACACACATCCCAACGCTTGGCGAGATGCATCACAATAAACTTGGAAGTCCTTTGCTGGGTCGGGCAGTATCAACACTGGTGCAGACACCAACTTCCTCTTGAGCTCTTCAAAACTCCCATTGCATTCTGCCGACCACTTAAACTTCTCATCTTTCTTCAACAGTTGAGTCATTGGCTTGGCGATTTTGGAGAAGTTCTCAATGAAGCGGCGGTAGTAACCCGCAAGTCCAAGGAAACTTCGGATCTGCGTAACCGTTTTAGGCGGGGTCCACTTGGTAACTAATTCCACATTTGCTGGATCCACGGCTACCCCTTGGGCATTCACAATGTGGCCGAGGAAATGTACCTCCTTTAACCAGAAAGCACACTTGCTAAACTTGGCGTAGAGTTGATGGTCCCTCAACTTCTCGAGTACTGTCCGAAGATGTTGCTCATGATCCTCCTCTGACTTAGAGTAGACCAAAATGTCGTCAATGAACACCACCACAAATTTATCCAAGAACTCCATAAACACCTTGTTCATCAGATTCATAAAGAAAGCCGGTGCATTGGTTAACCCAAAAGACATGACCGTACACTCGTACAGTCCATACCTGGTGGTGAAGGCGGTCTTGGGAATGTCCTCTTCCTGAATCCTCAACTGATGATAGCCCGATTGCAGGTCTATCTTGGAAAATACCTTGGCCCCCTTGAGTTGATCGAATAAGTCATCAATCCATGGTAGGGGATACTTGTTCTTGATAGTAACCTCATTGAGTGCGCGATAATCCACACACATTCTCTTGGTCTTGTCTTTCTTTTCCACAAAAATCACCGGAGCACCCCAAGGCGATGTGCTCGGGCGAATATACCCTTTTTGCAACCTGTTCATCCACTTGCTTCTTTACTTGCCAACTCGTTGGCTCCCATCCTATACGGCCTCTTGTGTATTGGGGCGGTCCGGGTACTAGATCAATCCGAATTCAATTTCCCTTTTTGGTGGCATCGAGTTAAATCCTGGGAAAACTTCGGGTATTCTCTCGACGATGGGGATATCCTCTAACTTCACAGGGTCTTGGCCGCCATTTCGGACGATTCCCGGTGGAAACATAATTCAAACTTACTATAGTCTTGACTTGCATGGGAGAGCGAAAAACAACTCTTTCTCCTTTCGTATTAATTAAAGTAATGGTGCGACTAGTGCAGTCAATTACTCCCTTATGTCTGGACAACCAATCCATCCCAAGAATGACATCTATGCCTTTGGACTGAAGGAGGATAAGGTTGGCTAGAAACATAGATCCTTGGATTTCTATGGTCACTGAGGGACAATACTGAGTGGTCTCCAAGTGGTTTCCAGGGGTTTGAACCCGCATAGGTATCTTAAGTCCCACTACGACAACCCATGTGCCCCAACAAATTGCTTTGAGATAAAAGAATGTGTAGCGCCGTAATCAAATAATACGTGGCGGAGTATAGTTTACAGAAACATACCCAGTATAACTTCAGGAGCGGTCTGTGCTTCCTCGGCGGACGCATGGTTGACTCGAGCCTAGATGAACCTTGGCCCAGCGCGTCTTGGCTTCGGACACTTGTCTCGCAAAATGCCCCGGGTCACCACGGTTGAAACAGACTCGGCTTTCCTCCCGAGTCCTTCCTTGGAGGTGGTGGGTGGATCGTTGCCGGGATGGCGCCGTTGGAGGGCGCGGCCGGAGTACGCCGTTGTCGACCACTACCACTACCGCCGGTTGGAAATTCCCGGGTGATAAGGTCGATGCGACGAACAATCATGGTGGTAGGTCCACTCGACTTCCAGGCATGAAACGCGGCCTCGCGATTTCCCGCGTTGAGGAGGTCGGGACGAAATACTTTTCTCTTTTTGATCATCTTGTTGCGCTGATCTTCCTGTCGAATGGCCTTGTCAACCAGCTTCTCAAAGTTAGCATACTCTCCGGAGATAAGCTTGTCCGTGAGTTCATCATCCAAACCAGCCAAAAACTTTTCCTGCCTTTCTGCATCAGTGCGCACATCTTCTGGGGCATAACGGGCAAGACGATTGAACTCGTGCAGATACTCGAGAATCGATCGTTACCCCGCTCAAGGGAACAACTCACGCTTTTCGCGCAACTATTCCCGCAGAATGTGTGCGGTCCTGAAACTGCGACGAAACTCTTCCCAGGTAACTGCTGCTCCCGCCGGGCGAGTAACCAAATAGTTGTCCCACCAAGCCGAAGCAGGACCCTGTAACTGATGAGTGGCAAACGAGACTTTCTCCCGATCCGTGCACCGCAGCAGATCTAACTTCTTCTCTATGGCATGAAGCCAATCATTAGCCTCCATGGGATTGGTGGGTGCCTGGAGAAGGTCGGCGGTCGGACACAAAGGAACTCGCAGCTTGGACTGGGGTGGTGGGGCGGCAACCGATTGTTCTCTCGTTGCCGCATTTGTTGCAGCATCTGCTGTTGCATCTGATGGTGTTGTTGTTGCATTTGCTGCATCATTGCAGCCATCATCTGTGTCTGTGAAGCGAGCACTTGAGCAATGGTGGGATTCTCGGGTGGCGGTGGAGGAGCATTGCCATTGGCGTCGTGAGCCTCGTTGTTGTGGGCACACCGATCGCCCATTGTTGCCGTTCGCCCCGCCGGTCCCGGTGTTCACCATCCGAAGGAGACGACCGTCCGTAGAGAGAAAAGAAGAAAATGCAGACATGACTTAGAACTAATCTTTATTATTTGAATTCAAATGCATTGTTCTGATCTTGACTAAAAACAAGGAAAAGCACCAAACATCCTTAATTGGTCAGTCATATCACACTTGATATCGACTGCCAGCTATCCCACACACAGCAGCCTAACACACAGCAACTACCAAGAAGACAAACTAAGTTAAACGGTAAAACTAAGGAGGGCAACTAGAACGATCCACGAGACGAGGAGTCGAAACTGCTTCCTTCAGAAGATCCCCATTCTTCCGAACGGCTCCTGGAGTCCTCGGGCGTCACCTCAGACTTGGACTCTTCTGAATCGGTTGCCGTAGCCCAACCGATCCTGCCTCTTCCCTCCGAGGAATCTCGAGTCTCTTCGGAGTCCATGTCTTCAGCCGAATTCTCTGAGCTTGAGTCACTGGAGACGGAGATCCAACCATTACTGCCACCTCCGCCTTGATTCGCCGAAGCTGGAGCAAAGGTGAGGGCAGAACCTGCAGCAGGAGGAACTGGAACCGGCGCTGAACCGGAGCGGGTGGAGCCGGAGAAGGCGGTGGAATCCGAGGTGCCACTGGATACGGACAGCGCGGTGGTGGTCTTCCGAGGCGTGGTGCGGAGTCTAACCCCAACCGGTGGCGAAAGTCCCTCCAATTCCGCTACCTCCTTCTTCGACGAACCACTTCATCCTGCGCGCGCGCGATCCTCGCATCTTCTTGTCGTTCGCCTCTTTGGTCGCCTTGTGTAGGTCGAGTGCATCTCGATCCAGTCCTTTGAGCACGGTGCACATGTGACCGAAGGTAGAGTCATTCTCCTCTCGCCGTAGACTTGAATGCACCGACCTCGAGGAATTACCTCGACGGGGATGGTAGCGGTAGGAGGAGGTGCGAAGGTCGCATCTTGCAACTCCCTCATCTGGCCAACATCGTAGGCGGCTTCTTGACAAGCGTGATCCGACGTGCCTCCGGAAGCCGTGACCTCCATGTTGGGAAGACACGTTCCCACAAACCCGTGAACCTCCAACCGAACACGGTAGGGCAACTCGCCACCGAGAGGCGCAACCGTTGTATACTCCGGTGCTTCGGGATATCCAACAAAAGGGCCATACGCGCCGCTCCGCCACGAAGCCTGTCATCCCTTTTTCCGCAGGCGTCGGGGGAACCTGCCATCTATAGAAACAAAGGAGTGGGAAAATCAAAACATGCTCAAAACCCACGACCAACATCCCATTTTCGCAATTCCTAAACCCTAGACTCGCCTCCACTTTTCAAAACACCCTTTTTTTTAAAACATATGCACATGAAAAGAATTAGAGGGCTCTTAAGGTTTCCAGTTGGCTTGTCCTACAGTCACAGGAAGGCTCTGATACCAACTTGTCACGCCCAGAAATTCACACTAGAATTTCTGCAGCTAATTTGTGCATTACATCCTCGTCCAGAATCACCGAGGTACATAAATCGACGTTATTGATAATACAGAATCCTCGTCTTAGAAACAATATAAAAGAGTTACACAAATGCAGCGGAAAGGAAAATAAAACTGACTTAAGCTAAACTTGACACGAGCGAAGCGGAACACCAACTCCACGCCTAAACCTTGACGAGAACAAGCCTACACCTCCTCGGAGACCTCGGTCTCAACCTCGCACCGAAGGGGAAAAAGAAGCAAGACCGAGTACAACCACCGTACTCAACAAGTCACACCGGAAAAGGGGACATGATGCAAGATAAATAACAAGGAAAGGTTAAGGGGCTCGATTTGCATAAACAAAGACTTAAGATATAATAATAATATTTGAAGACAAGAAAACAAAGAGTAATATTTAAGCAATATTAAATAAACGTTGTCCAACGCTCAAACCACGTTGCAACAGGCCCATCCATCCACCTGCACTAGTCATACTCCAACATTTCATTCGAATAAAATAAATGAGACTAATCAAGGTGAATCGGTCGATCGCCCGTAACCGTGGGCACGGCTATTCGAATAGTTTTTACTCGATCGAGGTGTACAACGTACCCACAAGACACAATCCCACAACACGTTACCGTGCGCCGGTGCACCACCACGGTGCCCCGGAAAGGAATTGTGACAGGACCCTTCACATAACCCCTCTAATCAATCGTACCACACCAAGGTTTCGCCCCCATTCCCATCGGGCAATGGGCAGCCCTCTAGTGCCGCGGTGAATCCGGAAGCTGATCAACCCTTAAAACCGGGCCGACCCAACTCCATCACGCCCACCCTCTCGGGATACGTTAACTAGAGACGCTACGCTACGGGCCCAAGATTACCCATGCTGGCTTGTGGTATGCACGACATTTCTTCCAGGGTTTCCCGAGAACCGGTCCTTAATCGTCACGAGCACGCTAACCAAAGTCCAACCATGTGCTCACGACCCACCTTTCTCATAATTCAATATTATTAAGAACAAGGTCATATCTTAATATCACCGGAGGTCAACTTTAGTATTAAACTTAGTGTGATTCCCTTAAGTGAGCTAGTTGCGCTAAGCATGACTAAGCAACCTTAAACTATCATCTAGTCACATTGGATCCCAGGTTATCAATGGTATAAGGTAAACAATCCTATGGTTGAGTACAATAGGTATAAACATCCCATGAAATGACATTCTAAAACATATACGTATTTGAACGAAAAGGAGGTATTTACATAAAATAGGTACAATATGGTCAATGTAAGGTATGACTTGCCTTGCTCTGGAGACTGAGGAACCTCGGCGACTACTTCGAAGAGAACGGGCTCGCCGGAAAACTCGGGATCTACACGACAAACAAAGCACTCAACAAACACCCTAAAAAGTCTACTGAAACAGCACTGAAAAGTATTTTTAATGGATTCTTGACATTTTTCTGGATTTAATGAAATTTGAATGGACTAAAACGGAGCTCGGATTCAAAAGATATGAATTTTAGAAGTTTAATTGCGATTTTTAAACTAAACAGAAAATATTAAATTATTTATTGCGCAATTAAGTCCCCTGGTGACGTCATCCACGTGCGGCTCGGGCTGACGTCACCATGACGTCGGCGGGCCGGCGTCGCCCTAGGGCCGACGCGCCGCACGGCCGGGCGCGCGCGGGAGGCGGGCGCGGCGCGCCGGATTGCCGCCACGTGGCGCGATCCGAGCGGCCGGACGGCGGCGATCGGACGGTGCGGATCCGTCGCGATCGGACGGTGCGGATCCGTCGCGATCGGACGGTGCGGATCCGTCGCGATCGGACGACACGAGGGAGCGGCGCTAGGGTTAGGGTTAGGGTTTCACGGGTGGTGGCGGCGGCGGACGGCGCGACGACCCGGCGAGCGCGACAGAGGCGGCGGCGACGACCAGCGAGCGGCGCGCGCGGCGGCGACGAGCCCGGCGAGCGGCACTCGCGCGGAAGGAAAAGGAAACGAAAGAAAACAAAGGAAACCGGGAACACGGCGAGCTCACCCACGGTGAAAACGACGGAGACGGCGGCGATCCGGGGCTAGAACCAACGGCGAACAAAGGGAAACGCGGCGGAGCTCGAGGGGTTTTAAAGGGGAGAGAAGAGATCGAATCGGGCACGGATACGGCGGGGATAAGGTCACCGGCGTTTCGGATTCGGAGAGAGAGAGAGAGAGATATCCGGCGGTCGTTTCGGGCGACGACGGTCGTTTCGGCGTGCAGGAAAAGCGGGCACGGGTGCGACGGCGCTGGCCGGAGCCCGGCGTGGGGCCCACGCGACGCGAGGCGCGCGAAAACGGCGCGAGAAAGAGGCGGGCGCGCGCCATGGCGGCGGCGGCTGGGCCGGCCGGTGCGAGGGAGGCGGCTCGACAGTGGGGCCCACCTGCCTGCCCGCGGCGCAAGCGGTGAGGGCGCCTGACTTTGCGTGAACGCGGCCGGCTCTTGGGCCTTGGCCCACGACCGAGGGAGGAGCGGCGCGCGCGCGGGAACCGGGCCGACGGCCCGTTACGGGCGACGGGCGGGAAAACCGTACGGCCGTACGGAAAAGGAAAAAAAGAAAAAGAAAAGAAAAAGGGATTTAGGGACTTAATTAAATTCCTGTTTTCTTATTTAATTGATTAAAAATACTTAGAGTGCTCTAAAAATTTCAAGTAAAAATCATGTTAGCGTATTTTGACATGAAGAATTCAAGAAAAATCCTACCATGTCATTTCCATTTATTAATTGCATTTTAAAATTATAGGTTGACTCGAGGTTAATTTCAAAAATTCCTATTATTTCTGGGTAAATTATTTTAAATGAATTAGGGAAAAAACCCAGGATGTGACAGAAGATTAATCAAATTGGTCAATCTATTGTTCGTACCCAATATCGTGATCTTATACTAAAAAATATCCTTTACGTTCTTGAAGCGAACAAAAGTTTAATCTCTGCTCATCACCTTGCCTGTGATAACCAAGTATTCTTAGAACTTTTTCCTTGTTATTTTTCTATCAAGGATAAGGTAGCGAGGAAACTACTTCACCAAGGCAAATGTGAGCGAGGTCTCTACCTGCTGAAATCATTCCCCAACAAACAAGTCCTTGCAGCCGTCAAGCTTTCTCCTTTGCAGTGGCATTGTCGCTTAGGCCACCCTTCCTCGGTCGTGGTTCAACAAGTCTGAGTCATAATAATTTATCTTTTCTTAGTGAGTCAAATAAGCATTCGGTTTGTAATGCATGTCAGAAAAGGAATGCCATCAGCTTCCCTATTCTAAGTCTGTGAGTCGTTCTAGTGCTCCTTTAGAGCTTAGTCATTCGTATTCATGGGGTCCTGCACCAACCTCAGTCGGGAAGAATAATTATTATGTGAGTTTCGTGGATGATTTCAACAAATTTTCTTGGATCTAACTTCTCAAACATAAATTCTAAGTCTTTCAATGCTTCCATAATTTTCAGAATATAGTAGAACGACTCTTTGATCGTAAGATACTAGCTACACAAACCGATTGGGGTGGTGAATATCACAAACTAAACTCTTTTTTCAATGTATTGGCATTTCTCACCATGTGTCTTGTCCTTATGCGCATCAACAAAACGGGTTTGCCGAATGTAAACACTGCCATATTGTCGAAGTTGGGCTATCTCTCCTAGCCTATGCTCAGATGCCTCTCAAGTTTTGGGACGAGGCATTCCTCACCGTCACTTGTCTCATTAATCGACTCCCTCCCCTGTTCTTCAAGGCTCCAGACCCCTAGAAAAACTCTTCCACATCAAGCTGGATTACACCTTTCTTCACACTTTTGGCTGGCAGGCTGGCCCAATTTGCGTCCCTACAATTCTCATAAACTCCAATTCCGTACAAAATGGTGTGTTTTTCTTGGCTATAGTATTATGCACAAAGGGTTTAGGTGTTTGGATGCCTCTAGTGGTTGAGTCTACATCTCTCGCGATGTGGTTTTTAATGAGACTGTCTACGCGTTTGTTGATCTACATCCCAATGCTGGTCATCGTCTCTGGGCCGAGATCCTCCTCCTAGAACATCTGTTAAATCCTTCTCAGGACAAACATGTTGACCAATATGTGATTAACTCTTCTACTAACCCTGCTCTTGAATCTCCAGTTACTGTTATGCAAGTGTAGATGTTGCTGTTGAATTTCTGGGCGAACAGAGCAAGACTTGGAGAAAAATCCTCATGATTTTATGCTCGGTAGGACCTCGGTGGCGACCAACCCTAGCACGGCTCCTAGCGCTGATGTCCCTGACACAACTGCTGCGCAGAATCCAAGGGATCCACGCGATGCAGTGCCTAGTTCACGTGTTGCAGCCGGATCTCCCTCCATGTGTTTGTCCACGTTTCTCCGTGGGTGTGCCCGAGCCGGCTTCACCCGTACGATGAGAAATTTTGGCATTTATAATTTTAATTTTTAAATATTTATAAAAATAATTTTCGGATTCAAAATTTGCAAAACTAGTCCCTTCCGTCCTCGGGAGCGGGATTTAAAAAACGCCCTCCGAGAGGGCGGTTTATCCAACGTGGCAGACGGTCGTTGGGTGCCGTCTGCCGCGCGCGTGTAATTTTGCATTTTGCCTCCTTCCCGCCCTTACGAAGGGCGTTTTTTCACTGTTTATTTTACTATTCACTACTGTTCACTGCACAGTGAAAAAAGCCCTTTGTAAGGGCGGGAAGGGAGCAAAATGTAAAATTACACGCGCGCGGCAGACGACACCCAACGGCCGTCTGCCACGTCGGATAAAACGCCCTCTGGGAGGGCGTTTTTTAAATCCCGCCCTCCCAGAGGGCGGGAAAGGACTAGTTTTGCAAATTTTTGAATCCGGAAATTATTTTTGTAAATCTTTAAAAAATTAAAATTATAAATGCTAAAAATTCGATGGTCCTTTGGCTGCTCCGATCAATGGGGCCCACCAAAGCCTCTCTTTGATAGCCCATCTTGATCATCTACTGTGACCGAATTCGCTGCATCCAATACGGCTACTCCAACTTTGCCTCAACGACCGGCCACTCAGCTACAACAGGGTATTTGTAAACCCAAGGTATACACAGATGGTATAGTTCGTTGGGCAATTTTAATCACTGTTGAGTCAGAACCTGATACTCTCCATGATGCATTGAATAGCAAAAATTGAAAGTTAGCCATGGATAGTGAATTTCTAGCATTGCAAAAAAATAAAACATGGCATCTAGTCCCTCCTACCGAAGGAAAGAATATAATAGATTGTAAGTGGGTTTATAAAATTAAGAAGAAGGCTGATGAAACCATAGGCAGATACAAGGCTCACCTTGTTGCCAAAGATTTTAAACAGAGATATGGGATTAACTATGAGGACATATTTAGTCCTGTAGTTAAGGCTGCCACTATTCATCTTGTGTTGTCAGTTGCAGTTACAAGAGGATGGAGCTTATGTCAGTTGGACATACAGAACGCATTCCTTCACGAAGTTCTGGAGGAAGAGGTGTATATGTGGCAAGGTATGAAGATAAAAGTCATCCATGGTATCTTTGCAAACTTGACAAAGCTTTATATGGTCTCAAGCAAGCGCCTAGGGCATGGTACTCACGTCTGAGTCAGAAACTGCAATCACTTGGTTTTGTTCCTTCTAAAGCTGATACCTCTTTATTTTTCCTTTATAGAGGACATTTAACTATGTTTATTTTGGTCTATGTGGATGATATTATAGTTGCTAGCTCATCACAAAGTGCTACAGATGCTCTATTAAAGGGTCTTGAAGCAAATTTTGTCTTAAAGGACCTTGGAGATTTGCACTACTTTCTTGGCATTGAAGTATAGAAGGCAGGTGATGGTCTCACAATGGGACAAGAAAGGTATGCAACTAATCTGCTCCAACGTGTAGGGATGACTAATTGTAAACCTATTACATCCCCATTATCAGTATCAGAAAAGCTGCCTATTACTAGTGGAGAACAATTGGGACCTTTGGATTCTACTCGGTATCGCAGTGTAGTTGGCGCATTACAATATCTTACTTTGACTTGTCCAGATATTTCTTTCTCTGTCAACAAGGTTTGTCAGTTTTTGCATGCACCTACTACAACTCATTGGTCAGCAGTTAAGAGAATTTGATATGTACATGGTACAAAAAGTATTGGACTTATAACCAAGAATTCATCTATGCTTGTCAATGCTTTCTCTAATGCAGATTTTGCAGGTTGTCCAGATGACAGGAGTACATAAGGTTTTGTTGTGTTTCTTGGAAAAAATCTTATTTCGTAGAGTGCTCGCAAGCAAGCCACGGTCTCTCAGTCCAGTACGAAAGCAAAATATAAGTCTTTAGCCAATGCTACAGCAGAAGTAATGTGGGTTCAAAAATTACTTGATGAGATAAAGTATTAGTCACCCATCTGCTGCTTGTCTCTGGTGTGATAATTTTCATTTTGTGCGAGAACGAATTGCACAGAAGTTGTTAGACATCAAGTTTATCTCTACAAGGGATCAACTTGCTGATGGATTCACCAAAGTCCTAACTGCTCAACAGATGGATGCTTTGATGCACAATCTCAACTTGTTGCCTATGTTGTGATTGTCGGGGGTGTTAAAATATGTTCTATCTTGTCGAAACTCGGTTTCGGCAATAAAAATTTGGGGGTGCAGTCAAGATCACCAAGCTCGATGGGTTAGGTGAAAAACAAGATTTAGACAGGTTCAGGCCCTCTCGTGAGGTAATACCCTACTTCTGTTTCGGGGATTCGATCCGCCGAGTGTTTATTGATCTCTTAAATCTAAAGCTGAAAGTTGATAAAGCATATCCCTCAAGGGACGCCCCTTACCCCCCTTATATAGTCTTGGGAGATGAGTTTACAAGTTGGAAACCTTATCTTATTCTAAGTCGGTTTCCTCAATCTTACCAAACCGTGACTATGAGTCGTTGCCTTATCTTAATCGGCAACGTAATACCCAAGTCGTAGTTGGTTTACATAATTGGTAGGCGTAACCTATCCCTATCTCCAGTCGGATAAGCTTGCCATGTGGATATCCGATTGCCATAATCTTCACAGTAGCCCCCGAGTCCTTTGCAGTCAACGAAATAACTCAGCCTCAAACCAAAATAGCACACAGTCAAACAACTCTTTGGCCAAGTGCTTTTGGCGCCGAGTGATTCCGTCACCTCCGCTTGAATCTCCCAAGTGGCTCCAAAGACTGTGAAGGGCTAGAAAATATCCAAAAAATTCCTAAAAATAAATATCTAGGTGCATCTCCTGATGCACCTAATTAGGTGTAGCCCCCGACTATGTGGTTAGTCAAAATCAGACTAAACATATAATCAAGAGCTATAAAAAATCATTCTCATATAAATGCTTAGCTCATGCTAAAGCAACCATAAAAAATCTCATCACTTGGTAAGCTCTCGCTTGTCCGAGTGATTCTGCCCGAGTCATCTCAGAACAAATAGTTCAATCAACCCACGTGGGTGAAAAGCACTCGGTAAGCTCACGTTTATCCGAGTGGATCTATCCGAGTCATCTCGAAACAAATACTTTAATCATACCTAATGGGTAAACCAATTTTTTAGTCATCTAAAAAATATGACCAAAATATTAAATAGCTCTTGCCACAATATTGGTCTCAATCTTAAAAAGATCTTCACCAAAGTGGAAAAACAGCATTGATATAATCATTTAATCAAATGCTTAAAAACCAAACAGTCCCTGTCATCAAGGCAGCCATGAAAAGCTTCACTGTTTGTCACCTTTCAAATTGCATCGTGCCAACTTCTCATGAAGTTGCACAAACCGCGGTATGAAAGGATTTCCAAAGGTACGGGGCACTCAGACACGTGCATATTGCCAAAGCAAATTTGCTTAAGTTCATTCACTTAAGTCCCTAAGGACACACATCAGGCCACACCTTAGCTGGGCCGCAAGTCTCTCATGGGCTCGGCCCAATTGCGAGAAAACCTAGCGAAACCCTCAAATCTCTTACAAAGCCTCGAGGTCATCCCCGCCACTTCGTCTTCCCAAAAAATTTCCCCACTCGCAATACTGTTCACCAGCTTGCAGCGGAAAACCCTAAACTCGCGCGCGCGACCAATCCCCTCAATCCAAGAGCTCGCACAAGCTAGCCTCCGCATCCATCTCCATAGATCCTCATCCCAAATCCCCATCCACCGAGCCAGATCCACTCCCCCAAACCACATCCATGGCGGGAGAGAAAAAGATCCCCTTCGAGCAATGGGCGACTTCGGATGTCAAGGAGTCAACTCTCAAGGAGATGGTGAAGCACGAAGTTCTCCCTCCCAAGGAGATCGTCTGCTGGCGCCCGACGGCTGGTGAGGAATTCCCCACTCCGAACACCGGTGAGCTCGTCGTCTTTACTTCTTTCTTCTATTGTGGTTTCGGCCTCCCCACCTCTCGAGTTCTTTAGGGGTCTTCTTGACTATTACGGCCTTCAACTCATCATTTGAACCCCAATTCCATGCTACATATTGCTCTTTTCATTCATGTCTGCGAAGCCTTCCTTGGACTCTTTCCCCACTTTCAACTCTTCCAGCGTATGTTCTATCTCAAGCCGCATCCGAATAAGGATGAGCCCTTCGTCGTTGGTGGGGCTGGCTTTCAGCTCCACGGATCCCTCCACCGAGACTATTTTTCTCTTCCCTTGAAATCCTCCAACAAGGGTTGGCATGCAAACTGGTTCTATATTGCTAACCTTGAACCCAGTCTGCCAAACTTTGTTGGCCTTCCTCCAGTGCCAAGACCCAACTGGAGCACCGTGCCAGTAGCCCAAGACTGGGACGAAGCCAACAAGCTTCTGGCGAAGATCTTGGAGATGAAGCAGAAAGGTCTTCGGGGCGAGCAGATCACTCGGCATTTCATCAGGAACCGACTGGCCCCGATCAAGGAGAGGTCCAAGCCTGCCTTTGAGTACGAGGGCGAGAAGGAACCCAATCGGGAAGACCGCGACTCCCTCAGCTTCGAGATTTTGAAGATCTGTATGTATAAGATTTTCTTGACTGGGATTGCAGTCGAGCGCAGCCTCATGCTGCCGGTTCTCCCGTACAGCCTATATCGCCCTCCTCCTCCGGTAAGTTGACTTGACTCTTTTATTGCCTTTCGATCTTGATGTGGCACTTCTTAGTGTTCAAAGAATCTTTCTTGCAGCAAAATACCTCCATTATCTCAAAGCCATACAAAATACATCATGATGACATGCCGGCTCGGCCTGCCAAGAAACCAGCTGGCAGCATAAAGATCCAGAGCGATCCGATTGGCAAGAGGGCTGCCCTGAGTGAAGACACCAGCAAGCGAGCGAGCAAGAGGAGGCTGATCATTGATGACTTGGACGACGATGTCCCCGCCCCTCAAGCCAAAGCGACCCCTCCAAGGCTATCACCAAAAATGGCGCCCAAGATTCGCCGATCAACCAGGTACGTCTCACGGCTGAAACTGTGCTCTTTGTTGAAAATTTCTCCGTCTTCATCCCGATCGCTCCTGTCTTTCTTTGCAGGAGGCCTCAAAACCTTGATCCCACTGGGCAAAGTGAGGGCCCTACGCCAACTGCAGCGGCTGAGGCATCACAGCCCGCAAAACCGAAACCTCAGAGCCCTCTCCCAAGTGAGAGCGCTCCGAGTGGGAGGCCCTCACCTCTCAGTGAGGATGTCCCAAGGGAAGAGCCCCCGACCGCCAGCCGGGGTACCCCGACTGGAAACCAGTCGACCGCAGAAAAGCCCCCGGCTGCTACTCAAAGGGCCCCGACTGAAGACCGGTCGAGCAAGAGCCAAGAAGGGAAAAGCAGCCGGGAAGTGTCGGTTAAAGATTCAGCCACCGAAACTGGTAAGTCTTGAATCAATCTCTAGCTTTTTAATCTCCATTCCATTTTTCCTGTATCTTTATTCGCTCCTTCTGAATCAATCAGCCAAAGTAGAGGAGATCCCTAGGTTGCAGTCTTCTAAGACCTGGGTCTCTCCCATCAAGATTGAGTGGCGCGATTCCGAAGGCCAGAGATAGGGCATCATCCTGAACAAGCAAATGGATAATGAAGAAAGTGACATGCTTGTAGATAGCCTGAACGAAGCGACACGACTGTTAAACGTGAGTTTTGCTCCTTTTCTGTTGTAGCTTTGTAATCGCTTTTCAGTCGATCAATCTTCAGAAATTGTGTGCAGAGGGTGTATTGCCGGTCGATGGCAAAATCCGATGCACTCGAGAAGTTGGTCCCGCACTTGAACTCCCTGGAAAATATCCAGCAGGAGCTAAAGGCCACTCGAGAGGAAGCTGCATCGAGAGAAGCGGCTCTGAGGAGAGAAATAGCCGCACTCCGGGAGGAGAACCTCGATCTCCGGGGTTCAGTCGGGAGTAAGCTCGATCTCCTTAGTCTTTTTGTGCCTCTAATTGCAGTCTGTTTTGGTCTTGGTCGTTGACAACTTTTCTTGTCGCAGAGAACTCGTCGGAGGTCCACTCGCTCCAAGCCCGGCTGGACGAGGCTGACGCCAGCAGAGCCGTGCTGGAGAGTGAGTTTGAAGGTGAGCTCTTTCAAAACAACGTTCTTTGTGTTGCTTCATCTTTGAATGCTTTGTGTGATCGTATATCTTTGGTAGCTTACAAGATCAAGACCCGAGCTCAGTACGATGTTTTTGTTGAGAGGGTCAAAAAAGCCGAAAGCGTTAGGGAAGATGTTGCTAACGAGGCGACGCCGATCCTGTTGTCGCTGTTCCATAATGGAATCGGGGCCAGCTCGTTGGACACCGTCGAGGTCTTTGATAATCTTAGGCGGGCCCCTGATCAATATTTGGCTAACATTTCCGAGGCAGCCATCATGGGAGCGGGCTTCGGCCTTGCACAGACCAAGTCGCTCTACCCCGAGTAGACGTTGATTCAGTCGAGGAGGGCTTCGTCGATGGTACTTCAGATGAGCAGGCCCTGGAGTTGATTAGCGAAGCGCAGAAGTCCGCCAAGAAAGTAGTCGCCGATGTAGTGAACCACTTTCGATCTTGATTGCTTCGTGAATATTGTATGTTTGTGACTTTCTGATGTGATTTGTAAATATTCAGCTTATTTATATTAATGCCTTGATCCGAGTTTTTATGTAAAATTTCTTAAGTAATTTTCGTCCGACTGTCACCAAGCCTAAGCTTGATTAGGTCGTCAAAAAATTCTCAGTCCTTATACGTTGAACTCGAATCAAGGAACATTAAACAATGATAAACCAAATATGCATAAGTTGTCGAAGAAAACCATGCTTTATTGACATATGTACAGCCCCCGACAGCTAGCTCAAGAAGTCATCTTGCTTGAGGTTGGCAGTCAAGAAGAACATGAAACTTACGGCAATTTAAGCATAGTATCATCGAAGATGCTCGATGTTCCAGGAGTTCTCCACCATGGATCCGTCTTCACGTTTTAGTCGATACGCTCCTGGTCGAGTCACCTCCGCAATTATATACGGTCCTTCCCATAATGGAGATAACTTGTGACAGTCCTTGGTGGTCTGAATCTTGCGTAGAACCAAATCGCCAACAATAAAAGCTCATGCTCGAACGTTGCGACTGTGGTATCGTCTAAGGCCTTAAAGATATCTTGCCGACTGGATCAGGGCTGCCTCACGGGCCTCTTCCAGTCGAGTGAGGTCATCCACTCGGTCTTGATCGTAGCGTTCGTCGTTAAAGCTGCAGACTCGGAGAGATTCGTACTCCATCTCGTTTGGCAACATGGCTTCTGCGCCGTAGACCAAAAAGAAAGGAGTTTGGCCAGTAGCCCGACTGGGCGTAGTCCGCAGGGACCATAGAACCGAGGGGAGTTCTTGGACCCATTTGCCGGCATAGTGGTTTAGCTGGTCAAACACTCGGGCCTTGATGCCTTGAAGAACCATGCCGTTGGCACGCTCAACTTGTCCATTGCTTTTGGGATGTGCGACCGATGCGTAGCAGATTTTGATGCCGAAGTCTTCGCAGAATTCCTTAAAGATGCCCCTAGTGAATTGAGTCCCATTGTCGGTTATTATTCTGTCTGGGACGCCGAACCGGTGCACGATGTTGAGGATGAAGTCTCGTGCCTTGTCGGCGGTGATCGTAGCAACCGGCTTAGCTTTGATCCACTTGGAGAATTTGTCAATTGTGACGAATAAATGTGTGAATCCTCCTGGAGCCTTTTTGAAAGGACCAACCATGTCTAAGCCCCATACTACAAATGGCCAGGATAGTGGAATCTTTTGTAGTTCTTGGGCTAGGACATGACTTTGCCGAGCAAAAAACTGGCAACCTTCGCATGTGCGAACCACCTTGTCGCCGTCGGAGACCGCCATAAGCCAGAAGAAACCTTGTCCGTAGGCTTTGCCCACCAGGGTGCGTGCTGCCGCGTGGCTTCCGCATATGCCCGAGTGGATATCTTGGAGTAGTTGCCGTCCTTCCTCAGGTGTGATGCATCTCATCAGGACTCTAGACGGGCTCCTCTTATATAAATCAGAATCAACCATGACATAAGCTTGACAGCGGCGTTGGACGCGTTCTGCCTCATCCCGGTCTTTTGGCAGCTCTTGCTGAGTTAAAAATCTGATGAGCGGTGTCCTCCAGTCGGCGTCAATCATGGCGACCTGGTCTGCAGCTTGCTCGTTGGGAGTTGGTTTTGCTGCAACAGTCGGCTCATAGAGATGCTCTACGAAAACGTCTATTGGAGCGGTTTCTCGCTTGGACCCGAACTGCACCAAATCATCAGCTGCCTTGTTATCATGTCTCAGGACATGGGATAGCTCCAGTCCGTCAAACCTGTCTTCAAGTTTGCGAACTTCTTGCCGGTAGGCCTCCATGGTGTCGTTTAGACAAGACCAGTCTTTCATTACTTGATTGACGACCAGTTGGGAATCTCCTTTCATGACTAACCGTCGTATCCCGAGTGAAACAGCAAGTCGCAGTCCATGCAGCAGGGCTTCATACTCGGCGACGTTGTGTGAGGCAGAGAAGTGGAGGTGAAGAACATATCTCAGCCTCTCCCCAGTCGGGGAGATCAGCATGACTCCAGCTCCCAAGCCGGTGATCCTCTTGGATCCGTCAAAGTGCATGGTCCAGTATTGTAGGTCTTCTCGAGGTACATCTTCTTGTTGTTCGGTCCACTCGGCCAGGAAATTCGCCAGGGCTTGTGACTTTACCGACATTCTTGCTTTGAAAGTTAAGTCCAGTAGCACCAGCTCCAGGGCCCACTTCGCGATGCGCCCAGACGCCTCCCGGTTGTGGATGACATCACCGAATTGAAAGGAGGTGACGACTGTGACCGAGTGACCCTGAAAATAGTGCGTCAATTTCCTCGCGGTTATCAGAACACCATATAGCAATTTTTGTACCTGAGGGTAGCGAATTTTGGCTCCTGCCAATACTTCGCTAACGAAGTAGATTGGTCTCTGAATCTTCTGGACTCGCCCTTCTTCTTCGCGCTCGACCACGAGAACCGTGCTGACCACTTGGTGAGTCACTGAGACGTACAGTAGCAGGGGCTCCTGAGGCTGAGGTGATGCTAGGACGGGCGGTGTCGTGAGAAATTCTTTAAAATCTTCAAAGGCCTTGTGGGCTTCCGTAGTCCACTGGAAGTCGTCCGTTTTCTTCAGCAACCTGAAGAAGGGCATGCCTCGTTCGCCGAGTCGAGGGATGAATCGGCTTAGCGCTGCCATGCAGCAGTAAGCTTCTGAACGTCTTTCTGGTTATTCGGGGGCTTCATACTCAGGATAGCGTTGATTTTTCTGGGTTAGCTTCAATGCCGCGATGTGACACCATGAAGCCGAGCAGTTTGCCTGATGGCACGCCGAACGTGCACTTCTCCAGGTTCAACTTTATTCTAAAGGCCCGGATGTTCACAAAGGTTTCTTCTAAGTCGGCGATCAGGTCTTCCTTCTGCTTGGTCTTGATGACGATGTCGTCGACGTAAGCTTCCACGTTCTTCCCGATCTGCGTCTGAAAGCACCTTTGGATCATGCGTTGGTATGTGGCTCCGGCACTCTTCAGGCCGAAAGGCATTGTGATGTAGCAATAAGCGCCAAACGGCGTGATGAACGATGTTTTCAGGCAGTCGGATTCCTTCAAGCTGATTTGGTGGTAGCCCGAGTAACAATCCAAAAAGCTTAGGAGCTGGCAGCCGGCTGTTGAGTCTATAACTTGGTCGATGCGAGGCAACCCGAATGGATCTTTGGGGCAGGCCTTGTTGAGGTCGGTATAGTCAACGCACATGCGCCATTGCCCTATCTTCTTTCGGACCAGAACCGGGTTAGCCAACCAGTAGGGATGTAGAACTTCCTTGATAAAACCGGCGGCTAAAAGCTTTGTGAGTTCTTCCTTGATGGCATCTTTTTGATCCTGAGCGAACCTGCGCAATCGTTGTTTGATTGGTTTCGCGTCATCTTTGACGTGTAAAGAGTGCTCGATCACCTCCCTAGGAATTCCAGGCATATCAGATGGTTTCCAAGCAAAAACATCTTTATTATTTTGGAGGAAGGTGACGAGCACGCTTTCTTATTTAGGATCTAGCTCAGCGCCGATTACATCGGTTTTGGAAGGATCCGATGGATCAAGGGAGATTTTCTTCGTTTTGGCGTCGCCTTGTCCCGACTTGGCTATCTTCTTTGCGGGGATTTCACCTTCTGCAGAAGTTGATGCAGCCAATCGGATTTCCTCCTGGCCACGCAATCTCTCATGAGATTGGGCCATGTCGCAGCTTTCCTTGTCGCAAGTGAAGGCTTATTTGACATCGCTGCGAAGAGTGATGATGCTGTTTGGACCCGCATCTTCATGCAGAGATAGGTATAATGCGGTATCGCCATGAACTTGGCGAGTGCAGGCCTTCCAAGGATTGCGTGGTAAGCCGTCTCGAAGTCGGCCACCTCAAAAGTGACATTCTCCGTTCGAAAGTTCTCTCGAACTCCGAAGGTGACTGGAAGGGCGATGTGCCCGAGTGGTGTGGACGACAGCCCCGGGATAACTCCATGGAAGGGGGCTGAGCTTGCCTTCAGTTCGGCTCTCGAGATTTGCATCTCGTCTAAGGTCTTGGCGAACAGAATATTGAGGGTGCTGCCCCCATCAATGAGGACACGCTTCAGTTTGATGTTGCGGACCACCGGGTCTAGCACCAGTGGATAGCGCCCCGGGTGAACCACTCGGTCAGGGTGATCCAAGCGGTCGAACGTAATAGCCACCTCCGACCATCGTAGGTATTGTGGGACCTCAGGTTGTGCTGCATTGACCTCGCGGTCGGTTAGCTTCTGTTTCCTCTTGGATTCATAGGCTTGCGGTCCCCCGAAGATGTGATTCAGCTTGCCCACGAGGTCTTGAAAGGGCTCCGTATTTCCAGCCGGGTTGTTCTTCTTGGTGTCCGATGGACCCGCTTCGTTAGTTGGCTTCTTGTTGAGTTGTGCCGCATATTGCTCGGCGAATTGCTTGTAAATGAAGCAATTCTTGGCCGTGTGCTTGTGGTTGGGATGATGCGTGCACTGAGCGTTCATGATAGCGTCATAGGCCGTGACTCGGGGGCGGCGTTGGGAGTTGGACGTCGCGGCAACCAGGTCCTCAGGTCGGCGCTTGCGGTCCTTCTGGCCCTGGTTGTTGTTGCCATTATCCTTCTTAGGATGCCGACTTCCCTGACTGCTTGTCGTCCCTTCTGTCAGGCCGGTCTTGGCGCGCCACTTTGATCGTGTCGCTGGACTTGGAGTAAGAGTTGGCCGTCTCAAACATCTGCTTCACCGTCTTCGGTGGCTTGCGCCCAAATTTTCTGATCAACAGTTCATCACGGACTCCCTTCTGGAAGGCGGCGATGATGATGTCGTAGGTGATGTTGGGGATCTTGTTGCGTTTTTTGGAGAAGCGCTCGATGTAGTCCTTCAATGGCTCGTCTGGCTTCTGGACGACGTTGTGGAGGTCGAAGTGGGTCCCAGGCCTTTCAAAAGTGCCCTGGAAGTTGGCAATGAAGTGGTCCCTTAACTCACTCCACGAGCCAATCGAGCCTCTTGGCAAGCTCGTGAGCCAGTTCCTGGCTGAGTTAGCAAGGGCAACTGGCAGGTAATTGGCCATGGCCTTGTTGTCACCTCCTGCCGCACGGATGGCGAGGGTGTACACGGTTAGCCACGACTCGGGGTCGGTCTTCCTGTCGTACTTCTCGATTCCTGTTGGCTTGAAACCATTCGGCCAATGCACTCGGCGCAGGTCCCGAGTGAAAGCAGGTACTCCATCGTCATTGCTGTCGGGCGAGCCCCTTCGATCTTCGCGTGAGCGCTGATCTTGTTCTTGATAGAGTCGGTCGAGGACTTCCCGCAGATCACTCGGCAGGGTCCTTGGCAGGCTGCTTCGGTAGTCGGAGTTGTTGCTGCGGTGGACCCGGTGGTGGACGGGTGGTCGTCCATGCCGCTTCTCGCAGGAGTCGGCCGATTGCTCCTGATGCTTGCGCGTGGTCTCGTGGCGAAGGTCTCTTGACCTAGTGGTTGTCCGGTCTTGCTCGGGCCTCTTGTAATCCTTTGACCTCAGCGGCGGGAGTCGGCTTCTGTCGGGCGTTTCTGCCACGGACTCAGTCGGTCTTCGGGCTGAGGTAGAAGGAGAGCAGTTGGTTGTGGCCGCGACAATGGTCTTGATCTTGTCCAGAATTGGCGTCACGTTGGCGGGAGCCGTTTCGATCATGGTGTCGAGGAGGGTGAGTGCGGCAACGGCGTTCTGCTGGGGCGTTTGGAAGATATTGGCGTTGTCGACTTGCGTCTGGAGTATGGCCTCCCGAGCGGATCGCCCGGTCGCCCTCAGGTCCCGCTTTCTCCTGTCGGCGTCCTCCTCTCATCTTCTGCCAGCTTGCGTTCCTGCTCAAGTCTGGCTTGTTCTTCTTCTGCGACCCTACGGGCCATGGCTGAGTCGGTCTCGGCCACCTCAGCCATGAGGACGTCGAAGCACTTCGGCTCGTAGTCCTTGTCGCAGTCGGAGTCGTTGGCTTCGTCCGAGGGGATGCCTTAGAGGTCGTCGAAGCCTGAAGAGCTGAGGTATTTATCGAGCTCCGAGGATAAGCATGATCCGAACGGTTGGAGGATGACCGTGACTTCCCTCGAGCCAGGGTTGCTCGAATCTGGATCGTTCCAGTCCGAGTCGTAGCTTGATGACGTGGATCCCTCCGAGTGGGTTGATCTCGACTCGGGGGAGAGGAGTTTGGAGAAGATTTCAGCGGCGTTTGGTAATCCAAATGGCGCCGAGAGGGTTTCTCCCCCCGAGTAGATTGATTCCGATGGGGAGGTGAGAAGACAGCTGTAGATCTCAACGGCGTTCGGTAGTCCGAACGGCGCCGACTGGATTCCTCCTTCAGAGTGGATGGACTGCATCTTGGAACTCAGGATTCGATCGTAGATCTTGGCGTTATTCGGTAACCCGAACGGCGCCGAGCGGGTTTCCCCTCCCGACTGGTCCGAATCTGAGTCGGGGAGGAGAGCTTGTTGAAGCCGTTGGCGGCGAAGTCGTTGATGCCTGAAGAAGGTCCCATCGCGCTTGCCGACGAGATTGTCAAAGAAGTCTTGACGCGCGGGCCCCTACCTGGCGCGCCAACTGTCGAAACTCAGTTTCGGCAATAGAAATTTGGGGGTGCAGTCAAGATCGTCAAGCTCGATGGGTTAGGTGGAAAACAAGATTTAGACGAGTTCAGCCCTCTCGTGAAGTAATACCCTACTCTTGTTTCGTGGATTCGATCCGTCGAGTGTTTATTGATCTCTTGAATCTAAAGCTGAAAGTTGATAAAGCATATCCCTCAAGGGACGCCCCTTACCCCCTTATATAGTCTTGGAGGCAGGTTTACAAGTTGAAAATCTTATCTTATTCTAAGTCGGTTTCCTCAATCTTACCAAACCGTAACTATGAGCCGTTGCCTTATCTTAATCGGCAACGTAATACCCAAGTCGTAGTTGGTTTATATAATTGGCAGGCGTAACTTATCCCTATCTCCAATCGGATAAACCTGCCAAGTTGATATTCGATTGTCATAATCTCTACATATCTAGTCACGGTTAGTGATAGGTTTTAGTTTCCTAACTTTAAGGGATAGATCATGGTTGTTAGTCACATATGATATTATCCCGTATCTCTATCTATATCCTGATAAGATCTGTTGTAATCTCTCCGTTGTATAAGCCACGCCAGGGGATGTTCCTATGCATATATAACACGCAACCGTGGAGGACCGAGAGAGGTATCCACGTTAAATCCAATCTTTTCAGCGTCCATGGCAGAGCGAAATCATGCCATTGTTGCTTGGAAGCCACCACCAAGCTTGCTCCTCACAAAGAAGGCAGCGGTGTCCCTCCTCGTCGTGCCGGCGTTGACAACGGCGGGGCAGCTGTCGTGGTCCTTCTCCATCTGCACGCACGCGTTGCAGTAGTATGCATCCGCCACCGCGCCCCACCTCCTTCTCCGGCGCCGGTGCCGTCACACACCAAGCACCTCTCGCGCCCGGAGCCCATGACGCCGCTGCAGCCGTCGCAGATGTGGGCCGGCACGGAGGGCCGCACCATGGAGTCACAGGCGACACAGCGGCCGTCATGCACTGCACAAACGCGGCCGACGGGGGCGCCCAGCAGCCGCGAGTACCTCACAAGGTCGGCCTGGTGCTTCGCCATTGTCAATATATGGAGGTAACTGATGGAAGCAGCTTGAGGTATTTATGGCGCGAAACGTTCTTGAAGGGCAAGAAAATTTGGCGCGAACATTGCGTGCGAATTCAGGCAGGTTAGACCGGTCAAATTGATGGCTAGATCACCGACCAGTTAAATTGGCTAGATCACCGACCAACCGTTGGATAGATGGGTTCGCTGCGGTCAAATTGATGGCTACATCACCGACCAACCGTTGGATAGATCGGTTCGCTGCAGCTGACCCAGGGCCATCCCGTAAAATTCAGGGGTCTTGTGCGAAATCTTAACCTAGTACGAAACTTCAGTGACAATAAATCTTTACTACGCGATATATTTTATAGTAACATAAAATAGAACAAAACTAGTAGTTTTTCATAATCTTCACACAAAAAGCATCATTCTTTTATCATAATCTTCACATAAAAAGTATCATTCTTTTAGTGTTTGATTACCAAATGAACCATTTGATTCTTTTGTAATATACCTATGCATAAAGACTGAGTTAGATCTTCTATCCTCCTTCTCTTTATGTAATTTTCATACCCTGAATTATATTTTCTAACTTGATTTGTAAAAGACATGGCTTGAAAAAAACTAAAATATAATTTAGTGCACATACTAGATAAACCTACGCATACCAAAATTGAAGAAACACTCAATTAAACGAGACGTCGATAATAGAAACTTGGGAATTGAGATCACCACTCTACTAGTCCACTAGCCCCTGTCCCTCAATCCCTGATGTCGGTTTGTTGGCTGCTGGCTTCATGTGGACGGGCGGAAAATCAGATGAGCGAGGGGTGTCACTCGACAGGCTGATCGGCCGATCTGGGCAGCAGCAAGGGGATCGGCGCAGCGAGGCCGCGATCGAGGAGATAAGCGCAGCAGCGATGCAGGTGGACAAGCGGAAAATCAGAAAACTACTAGTCGCTTCACGTTCGCAAAATAGGATCGCAACTGAAATTGCTTGATGCCTTCTGCTCTTTTGGCATTTTTAATTTTAATTTTTTAAAGATTTACAAAACTAATTTCCGAATTTAAAAATTTACAGAACTAGTCACTTCCTGCCCTCTAGGAGAGTGTGATTGGATAAAACGTCTTCCCAGAAGGCGTTTTATCCGACGTGACAGATGGCCGTTGGGTGTCGTCTGACGCGCGGACGGAATTTTGCAGGCAGCCCCCTTCACGCCCTTGGTAAGGGCGTTTTTCTGTGCATGGGAGGGCCGCTGCAAAGGCGGCCGCCCTTTTGCGGCGGCCCCCTTCCCGCCCTTACCAAGGGCGTTTTTCACTGTGCATACGGGGGCGCCTGCAAAAAGGGCGGCCGCCCGGCATTTTTGCAGGCGGACCCCTTCCCGCCCTCCGGAAGGGCGTTTTTGCCTTGCGCAGTATATAAGCCGACAGTCAAAGGTTTTGTCCTCAATTACACCTTCTCAAATCCAGAAAAAGAACAGAGAGAGGTGAGAAAGAGGAAGGAACGCGATGAAGCTCTGCTGGATTGCGTACTTCATCCGAGGTAAATGCAATATCCCGTCGTTATTTTGTTTGTTAGTTAGTATGTAAATGCAATATTAGGAAAAACATAAATTTGTAATATTTGAATAGCTATTGAATATTTTGTTATAGATTTGTAAAACAAATGATTTAATTTAGATCAATTTAGATAATTTAATCGACAGTAACATAGGTAGAATAGATAGATCAACAAGGATAATTTAATGGACATTAACATAGGTAGAATAGATAGATCAACTTAGGTAGAATGTGTTTGGATCTAAGTGTAAATTATGTGAGTAGATGGTAAGCACTATAGATAATCGTACGTATAATTTCGTTGATAATCAAAATATGTGTAGATATAAAGTACGATTTAATTTAATTTAGTTTACAAAATTTGGCAAATTGAAATGAACGAGATACGATTGGCGGTAGATGAAACGAACAAATCGATTCGGGATATTTTAAGATGTAGACCAGAGAACATATTGTTAAAGAAATTAAGTTAGGCACAGAATCATCTAGGCAACATATTCGTAGTATGTAATAAACTCAGTTTCAATTTGTTTGTCAGGCACTATGGCAAGTAAGATCATATTTCAGATAGTTCACGGTGAAGGCAACGTTAGATACGGTCCAGAAGGTGTAGATTTGTCAAAATTTAGGATGAAATCGAAGGGCATCGATAGGCCAGCCGAGAAAATATTTGAGTCAGTGTATAGTTGGTTGCTACGTGGATTTAAAGTGGATACAAGAGTGAACACAATGTCTCTATCCATTGTAGTAAGTCGTGCAACGAAGGATATTATTGGGAACTTATGCCTATAGATAACACCGAGTCGTGGAGACGTTATGTGGACATGGCACTTGAAAGGTCCTGGCCCCTTGTTATTTTTGTGGCACCGCACGAAATCGATAGCGTAATACAATGCAAACAGAGTATGGCGAAGGTCCGAGCACTGAAGCAAGCTTGGAGGAGGCGATTGGCGTGGCGGACGAGGGGGAGAGAATCGAAGCAATTGTTGACGAAATGGAGAGGGAGGATTCTGAAAATGAGCAGGCGGAGGGCGATGAATCATCGGACGAGGAAGAAGATGTCATGCCCATCGATTGGGAAAAAACTGATTTCTCTCAGCTTGTTATCTCGGAAGGGCAACATGTTTCATTTGAATACAAGGATAATGAGGTCATCCAGGGTGCTAGGTATGCTCATAAGGAAGACATGAAAGAGGCAGTGAAGCATTGGGCGGTGTCTTTGCATAGAGAGTTTAGGGTGGTGAAGTCTACGAACTATGTGTATGATGTGAAGTGTATGAAGGATGATTGTCCGTGGCGCGTTCATGCATACAAGGGGAAATGGAGTGACTATTGGAAAGTGAGCATTGTTGGTGAGCACACAAGTCTGTTGCCAGGGGTAGATAAATACCACCGCAACATCACCTCGGCGTTTGTTGCCGGTGAGATGTATAGCCATGTTGTTAAAAACACAAATTTTGAACTTGGCTCCATTATTAGGCACATTGAGAACAAATTCAAGTATACTATTAGCTATGCGAAGCCTTGGAGGGAGAAACAAAAGATATTGGAGATGAGGTATGGCACATTTGAAGCATCGTATGACAATTTACCTCGTCTATTAGCCACCATTGCTCAGAGAAACCCCAATACCTACTACGACATTCAGACATTTCCATCATCTACTGATTCGAGCAAGAGCGTGCTGCAAAGAGCCTTTTTCTCGATTGGTGCTTGCATCAACGCATTTGTGCTCTGTCGCCCTGTGCTGTGCATAGATGGAACCTTTCTGACAGGCAAATACAGAGGTCAGATACTGACGGCGATTGGAGCAAATGGGAACAACCAGGTGTTACCTATGGCGTTTGCATTTGTCGAGAGTGAGAACACTGAAAGCTGGTACTGGTTCTTGGAGAGAGTTCGATGCCAAGTCGTTCGTATGAGGCCCAATGTTTGTCTCATACATGATCGTCATGCCAGCATGCTGAGGGCAATCGACTATCTTCAGAATGGTTGGCCGGAGAGGGGACTTTCAGCTAGGTGGCATGATGTTCGGAGTAGGTGGTGCATGCGGCATATGGGAGCCAATTTCTACAAACAATTCAAGAACAAGCACCTGATGGATCTATCCAAGAGGCTATGTGGTCAAAATCAAGAGAAAAAATTCAATGAGATGCGGAGAAGGTTGGATGAGCTGACAACGAAGCAAACCAACGAGCAATCTCGTTTGCCACAGGTTGACGAGCCTGCAGTACCTCTTGGTCCATTGCATAATGACCCGCCAACAATGAGAAGGAGGTCTGCACCATCAATACATAATTTCTCCCATTGGATAGATAATGAACCGAAAGAAAAGTGGTCTCTGTTGTATGACACTGACGGAGCTCGATATGGTATAATGACAACGAACCTGGCCGAGGTGTACAACTGGGTGATGGAGGAGTTAGGGGGCTTCCATTGGTGGGTATTGTGGAATTTATCCTTCATGGCACTCAGGCATATTTTAGGGATAGATTTAACAAAATATCCCCTTTAATGGTCGATAACAACATTGTATTTGGCAACGTGGTGACGAAATATATGCAAGACAAAATTCTAAAGGCTATGAAGCACAGAGTAATCCCCCAAGGAACCCAAGTTCTTCGGTACGAGATCATGTGTGTCGACAGAGAAGGCGCGGCATCAACCGTGTTCAAGCTGTGCAGGAATGTGTGCTTCATGCGGATGGTGGTTGTAGCTGCAGCTGTATGAAGCCGAAGCTTAGACATCTGCCTTGCTCACACGTCCTTGCCGCAGCTGGGGACTGCGGCATAGTTCCAGATATCTATGTGTCACCGTACTACAGGAAAGAATCAATTTTTCATACGTGGAAGGAGGAGATATATGGTTTTGGGATATCTGGATCGTACACAACACTACGACCACAAGTGTTCTACATTCCAGATCCGTCGAAGTTAAGGATGAAAAAGGGACGTCGTCAGTCGAGACGCATCAGAAACGACATGGACGAGTCAGCGGCCGGGGGAAGGACCCTACGTTGCAGCAAATGCGATGAGCACGGACATACATACAAAAAATGTCCGAAGAATTTAGAAACTTCAACCGTCGCAGGTGTAGGGCTTACTGGACAGCCCTCCGATGGCAGCCGTCCATCTGGAGAAGGAACAACAACGAGGCGACCACGTCCTAGACGTGCTCGTGCGGCGACTACGTCGTTCGCTGGCGATGCAATGGCTTGATTATTTTGTTTGCTCCTTTCAATCTAGTGGTGATCCGATATTTGTAATATTTGTCATGTTGTTGCCATCTGTCGTGCGTGTAATTTTTATCATTGTGAGACGTAAACTATTTTATTGTTGTTGTGATACTTATATGTTGTGTTTGGTAGTTTGAATTAAGACGTGCACTTTTTTGTAATGTTGAGATATAATGGACCATTTATGTCATGTATTCATGTTGTTTTGTTTTTTCTTATAATTTCTTATTAATCTATTCATGTATTCATGCAGGTATGGCGGACGATACACCGCGCTTTTCGCGAGACGGTCGACGGGGTGCACGAGTCGTACTTGTCGGCGGTGCGTGGTGCTCACCGACCACCTTTCATCCACGGCCGTCGCACGAGTTGTTGCGTGTCGATCCGCGACACGTCCAGTGGTACGATCATACTCTTTTCATTTATTGCAAGAATATTATGCTTGACACTAATATTACACTATGTGTATGATATGCAGGTTACGTGAGTCTGGCCTGATCGCTCTTTGCAGACTTGCTGAGGCGCGTGCTGACGAGCACGACCAGGCGAGACGGTGGGATGCAGACCGGTCCCTGATAGCTGCTTTGGTGGATCGGTGGCGTCCTGAGACGCACACCTTCCATCTTCCTTGTGGGGAGATGGCACCGACGCTGCAGGACGTCTCGTACCTGCTAGGGCTACCACTAGCCAGAGAGGCTGTCGGGCCTGTGGATGCTATTGGTGGATGGAGGGAGGACATCACTGCACGATTTGCTCAGGTGATAAGGCTACCGGGGCTCCCAGCTGTTCAGGCGATCTACCCTTACGTGACCACCGGGCCTACGAAGACTTGGATTATGAAGTTCACCGTAAGTTAACTTGAAGACTTCAGTATTTTTCATTACATCTTATGATTGTTAACATGGTTTTCTCCTTTGTAGTCTGACAAGCTCCACCCCGACGCCGACGAGTACTCCGTGTGACGCTCGTTAGAGGCGTACCTTCTTTGGTTGTTCGGCTGGGTGATGTTCACCAACACGTTGGGGAACACTGTAGAGAGGGGGCTGATCCACTACGCCCGGTCGATAGCGGACGCGGAGATAGGCTTCGTGCCTCAGTGGAGTTGGGGTTCAGCGGTCCTCGCAGCCACCTACCGTGGGCTGTGTGATGCGTGCACGAAGACGGATCCGGGAGCGATCTTCACAGGCTGCCCCCTTCTGTTACAGCTTTGGGCTGCGGAGCGGTTCGCGATTGGCCAACCGATCGTCGACACCTCTTCTTACGACGCAGCACCCGCGTTCGAGAACCCGGCCGACGGGCCTACGATGGGCTCGTACTGGTTTTGACGCAACGTAAGTACAAATTCCTATTTCTTTCAAATATTCCAATTGTGTTGAACAAAACTTGTAACCACTTGATTATTTTATTTTCGCAGCGTCGTTACGCCCACGCTCAGGTGAGACGGAGCTACCCGGACTTCGTGTTCGAGTTGGACCGTCTCCAGCCTTACGACGTTGTCTGGGAGCCGTACACGCAGCAGGCGGTCGCAGCTCGGGCGCCTCTAGGCCTCTCGACGTTGTGCACGCGCGACTCGGTCTACTGGATGACGTTGATCCCAATGGTGTATGACATCACCGTCGAGCCTCACTGCCTAGGCCGAGTGATGAGGCAGTTCGGAATGCGGCAGGGATTCCCGGTAGACGTACCGGTTGTCGTTCCCCACCAAGACCACCAGTGAGTACTTCTATTTCAACTTTACTACTATTGTGTCGAATGAAATGGAAATATAGTCAACCTTTGCTGTGTATGCATGTTGTCTCGACGAGGACAGCAGGGAGGCTCCCTCTGGGAACCACGTATGCAGCAATACGTGGCGGACTGGCTCATAGCCACCGAGGAGGTGATCGGCGAGATCTACGGCCACTCCGATGAGAACTACACCGCCTACCTTCGGTGGTACCTACCGCGGACGCGTCCGCGAGTGACTTTCAAACCGGCCGCGCAGCAGCAACACCAGGCAGCGGTCACGGACACCTACCCTAGGCACCGAGACCAGGACTACTTCATTGGGGTACGTCATGATTTCTCGGCATTAAAGCGTTTGTACGTCATGATGCTTTTTTATTTGAGCGAAGAACCTAACTTGTTTCGATTTTTGTAGGCCGACACTGCACGGGCATTGAATGCCGAAATCGACTCGATGATGCTGAGGCTGGACGCAGGCATTCACCTGAACGACGTGGAACAGAGGATGACCTTCCAGCGGATGCAAACGACGGTACGTTCGATCTTGCGGATCTTCTCTTGTCGTTCAGCCGTCGACGCGGTTCCTCCGCAGGGTGCTACAGGTCCACGTCCACGCGGTTCGGTACCAGGATGGTCACCACACAGCGCAGGTGCTTCCACAGGTTAGTTCCACTCATTTTCATTGTGTCAACCCTATAACGTGATCTAACAAACCGAATGTCGCGTAGGTCCGACGCTACCGAGAGAGGATACGGCAGGCGCGAGTGGATCGTCGATCCCTCGGCCTTTCGCTACTCGGCCCAGTACTGCGAGCTTTGCTGGAGCGAGTGGATCCTCCATTCCTCGTCCCCTCACTCAGCCGGGAGGTGAGCAAGCGTCGTCCGACGATTAGTTAACACTTATTAGTTTAAGTCACTGATGCTTCACATTGCTTACATACAGGAGGATTCTACTCGGCGAGGATTTTCCGTTCGGGGGCTTCATCGTCGTAGGCGAGCGGGTCTGGGGAAGGCGACGAGGGGGGGTCAGGTACGGGCGACGACTTCGACGACCTGGAGGACCCAGATTGGGACGTTCTCGCCGCCTCTCAGCTTGGTGGAGCACCTCTACCATAGAGCCAGGACCCGCCACAGGAGACGCCCGCGTCGGATGTCCGTGCTAGTCGTGTCGTGCCCCCAGACTGGCTGACGTACTCTCAGGGGCACGTCAGAGCACAGGCTAGGAGGGATAGGGGTAAGAGGCCTCGCCAGTAGCTTCTGTGTGCAACAGTTTGTACAAATTGTAATTATTTATTTTGTGTTTGATGTTTGTATATATCTATGTCTGTTCGTCGCACTCACATGTCACGAGATCCTTCCGTATCGTTCGCTGCATGATACTCTTACTAACGACAAAAAAACTTTCGGCGGTGTTAGACCTGCACGAGACGTCGCTATCAGCTTTTGCCCGTGATAGTCCTGCATGATACGTCGCTATCAACTTTTGCCCCGTGACAATCCTACACGATACGTCTCGTTCAGTTGTTGCCCCGTGACGACATAAACGATACATAGATGTGAACCTTCACCTCCCCGCACTATATATTGCCTAGATCCGAATACGAGCTCTTCAAATCTGCATTCTCTTTTCTACATTTACTCGTGCAATGAGATCTTCATATCATCCATTCCTTGAGCGTCTCCACCGGCGACTCCATCCTTTGAGCGGTTTTATTCCACCATGTCGTGACCGTCCGTTATGCCATTGTGGAGATGGTGGATACTTACGTCGTCCCTCCTCACCGAAACCGGGGAGACGATTTTTCCAATGCGCCAACATTGATCGTATGGCTTAACCGCAATGCTTTCATCTACAAAATCTTCACGCAGAAAACGCTAACTTGATTGTACATCGTGTTAACACCTCATGCAGGCATATTGTCGGGTGTGCAACTTCGTTGAGTGGATAGATACGGAGAACCCACGAACCGACGGAACACGTTACTACCCACTTAGCGAAACAAGGTCAGACTACCTTCGACGGAAGGCTGAGTACCAACGTCGAGTTCGTGCTGAAGCTTTGGACTGGCCTATGGATCAGCTGGCACTACCCACATGGCGGAAACGTCCAGAATGCCACTGTGGTCTACGTTGCCAGGTGGTAAGATCCATAAGACAAGCAACTAGAGGACAAAGATGCTTCGTGTGTCCCGAGATTGCGGATGACGATTTTGTCGTGAGTATAATTTTTCTTTCATTAACCTATTCGCTTGTTCCATTTTCTAACCCCGAACATCATAAATGTGCAACCAGGAGGATGTACGTCAGTGTCCATACGAAGAGTGGATCGATACGGTTAAACCTGCTTCGATCGGTCAGACGGTAACACAACCTGAGTCGACTGAACAATTCATTCAGGCTTGGATGGAGTATGAACGTCGCGTCGAAATCGCAAGCTTAGCTTGGAGGAACAACCCACTGGGTTTTCCTAAATGGTCGGAGCATCCCATGTGCGGTTGTAGGGATCGTTGCAAGATGGCTACCTCCTTTGAACCACAAACATATGGTCGGAGATATTTCATTTGCCCCAACTTAGACAACGACTTCGTTGTACGTCTTTCATTTTATCAATTCTGCAAACGTCTTCGCTCTAGTGGCTCTCTAACTGATTACATGTGTTTCTTTACCAGGGCATTCAAAGGAGGTGTGGATTCACTAGGTGGATCGATAATGTCATTCCCCAATATAACGGCCTAAAAGTAACTGAATGTGAAACTCAAAAGGAGTACAACGCCGAGAAGGAAAGAGAAAATTGATGACAAGCTTATCGCCCTTGAACGGTTCCGTAGGTAGCCGAGCCTTGACTCGTCGGGGATGAGTTAGTTATATTGTATCATCCGTACCTAATGGGTTATGTAACAGTGTGACAAACAACTGCTTAACCATTGCTACTAAGTTAACTTGGTTAAAACAATATGTTCACAGGTAATGCAAACATATGTACGATACCTCGAACATTTACACTTGCAACAATACGACGATAAAACAAATGTTCATTACACAACATATTTACATTTACAACAATACGACGATAACATTTACATTTCAAACAATACGACAAATCAAATGGACGGTTACATTTGCAACAATACGACAAATCAAATGGATCGGTTACATTTGCAAAAAATACAGCGATAGCATTTTACATTTCAAACAATACGAGAGAGGGCCGGTCGATGTCGATTAGGTTTGCCGATTAGGGTTTAGGATAAAAACGCCCTTCTAGAGGGCGGGAATGGCAAAAAAACACCCTCTGAAAGGGCGGGAAGGGGGCCGCCTGCAAAACAGTGAAAAAACACTCTTGGTAAGGGTGGGAAGGGGGCCGCCTGCAAAAATGCCAGGACGGCCGCCCTTTTTGCAGGCGGCCCCCCATGCACAGTGAAAAACCGCCCTTACCAAGGGCGAGAAGGGGGCCGCCTGCAAAATTCACCCGCGCGGCAGACGGCACCCAACGGCCGTCTGCCACGTCGGATAATACGCCCTCTGGGAGGGCGTTTTATCCGATCACGCCCTCCCAGAGAACGGGAGGAGACTACTTCTGTAAATTTCGAAATTCAGAAATTAGTTTTGTAAATCTTTAAAAAATTAAAATTAAAAATGCCAAAAATTCCCTTGCCTCCTGCTTGCTGGGCCATTTGGCAACGACCCATCCACACAACCGATATGTACCAAGGTTCATGGGCCTGGGGGCCCCTGGAAATTAGGGGCCATGAGCGGTCAGGGATGGTCCTCCTCATGTGTTCTGTGTTATCGTCTAGCCAAGGGAAGGACAACTTATTTTCATTTTACTAAGCTAACTTTTTGGAAAACGCTTTGCGTATAGGACAACTGACTTTGGACAAAATATCAAACGCCTCTCTGCTACTCTGCCTCAGGCCACTCCCATTTCCTGAATGACGCACATGCAACCCAATTCTAATTCCAGCGTCAGAAATAAAAAGGAAAGAAAAAGCGTGTAAACTAGAATTTAATTTTTTTTTCTAAAATATTTATTCGATTTATGATCCAATTACACCACTGGATTCATTGCATTAAATCTTTACAATAATACCTCATATGATTATATTTTTCTTCAAGTGAAACAATATATAAGTGATGAAACAATGTCTGATTTTTTGAATACGTTTTGAATTTGTGAATTTGTCACTACGACTCAATGTTTCCTACGGTGGGTTTTGTCGGTGTTACAGTCAAAACTTTTTAATGCTTATCTGTTTGAAATATATGATTAAATGATGAAACATTTTTCTTCAAGTGACAAAACAATTCTATGACATCTTGATGAAACAATGTCTCATGAAGTGACGAAACAATATTTCACATATATTTTTAATCAGAATATAGTCATATAAGATCTTGTTTTTGTAAATATTTAATTTTAACGGAACACAACGGTTGTCAGAGTATATATATCCCAATAACGGAAAGTGAACACCCTCTTTTGAAGATTCGGCTAGGGGCGAGTTGAGCCTAGCCTCCTATCACAAAGCAGATGAACATGATGGTTTATACAGGTTCGGGCCATTCGGAAGCGTAACACTCTACTTCTGTGTATATGTAGACTATGAATGTGGAATGAGAGTACAAGAAGATATGGACTTGTGTAAGCTCTAACTGTTTGAAGTCTGAACCTTTCTATTGGCATGGATCCTCCTTTTATAGACAAGGAGAGTCCACAGTGCCAACTCACAAATTCGGTAGTGGGTCCCACCCCATTGAAGTCGATATGCCTGGTCTTGTCAACGTCTCTTCTATCACATCAGTTGGATGTGATGATTACCGTTGTTCAGGCCCACATCCATGCCCAAAGCAGCTGGTCATGGGGCCTAGGACAGGTGGAGAGAGTTTCATCCGTCACGTGTTACAATTCCAGGCCTAATAGGCCCTGGTAATGGTGCCGCAGATTGGCCACGTAGTGCATTGCTCCACGGTGAGATCATGCAATGATCGTCGGTGTGGGGCACATCGCTCTGCTCCTATTCCTTCCGGCGACGTGGCTCGTTGAGGTCTACATGCATTGCCACTTCCTTGTTGCATGTAATTGAGTTGTAATCCTTTGTATGCTGCCAGACAACCGGCTTAATGACACTGCCCGTAGTCAAATCTTTGGACCCACCACCCTGCGTAGACCACCGGGCTTAGTTCCCAGACTGAGCCCGGGGCAGTAGGAGTGCTCCGAGTCTGCTACACACCCGGGGCACTCCGCGTCCTCATAGCACGTTCCATGCCCGAGGCCGTCAGGTGCACCCGGGGCCCCGTGCACGCTTGCATGGCTTTCTAACAGAATGTTTTGTTGATTTGAACAAACTTTTCGAAGATATCGTTGATGGAGGAGTTTATGATTGACATAATCATGGAGAGAATGCTGATGTCAGTATGTATCTCCTTCAGTGCCTTATGTAGATGCTCTTTTTTAGACCTTGAAGATATAAATTTTGTATATCCCGATGCTCTTTTTGAGATTTTTGAATATAAATCTTGTATGTCGCTGGTGCCCTGGGACCTTGGAGGAAGGGGTCCTGGTCGCATAATTAATTTATAAAAAGAATAGTTCTGTATGAACCCAAACAGAGTGTACAACATGAGAGAGAAAATCAAAGGAGAAGCCTGCAGATACATGCATGCATTCAGGGAGGAGAGAGAAGCGAGAGGGGGAGCGTGTAGAAAAACCATCATGCAATCAGGTGTGGCAGAGGCATGCAGGCGGTGGGCGTTCTTTTTTTCCTCCTAACTTTTTGGCCTTATTTGACACGTTTCTAATCCAAGATTTTGTGAAGCTAGATATTCGTAGCTTTATAAAATATAGTGATAACATTGGGATGAATCATTTTGATGTCATCTTAGACAAAACATAAAATTTGAAACCACTAAATTTTTTTACCAACTTTAAATCTAACGTAATAGATCTAGAATATAGAACTATAAAAAGGTCATTGATACTAACTAATATTACTCGCATACGAATGTACTAATATAGTATATAGTAAGGTCGGTGATATATCCGCTGAACTCTTTATCAGAGGACATGCTCATAGATATATAAATATCATGTATATGTGTAGTGGTTTGTATTCGCGTGGGTTTTAAACGCAATGAAAAAAATTAGCAAGAACATTCTTTCAAACAAGAAAAGCTGTAGAGTAAGACAGAGTTCACTCCAATAATTTTCGCTCGTCTGATGTTTGTCTTTGGGCAGCCTTTGTGAGGACTACTAGCCTACACATTAGAGCAACGTATTGCTTGAACACGGACGGACTTTCCCTACACCAGCCGAAATGTTGAGGCCTAGCAATCTTACTAGGACAACCACTTTTGGCCCAAAAAAAGACTCATCGCCTTTTGTTTATAATGGAGAATGTGACG
This sequence comes from Oryza australiensis, assembly GCA_019925245.2. Classification (NCBI taxonomy): domain Eukaryota; kingdom Viridiplantae; phylum Streptophyta; class Magnoliopsida; order Poales; family Poaceae; genus Oryza; species Oryza australiensis. Next base: position 4,997,190 of record JAIFGZ020000565.1, read on the forward strand.
TCAAAGAAAACGTAATTTCAGATGAGTTGACATAGATAACTCATGTACTTTTTTGGTACATTTCAAAAGTTAAGAACCTGTGTAACTTTTGTTCCCTTCCTGGGGCATACTTAAATGCATACACCTTTGATGAATATCATTCTATTTTTTATCACAAATGGTGAAAACAAGATGAAACCCCACGCGTTGTTGTGAAAATTTTGTATGATATTAGTAGAATAACATGTAACATAGCTACATTTCGTATAATTTTTTATCTTTGATCAACTAATGAAAAAAGCTACAAACAATTAAGATGATATGATTTATAACAATTTAAATCATATATGGATTGATCATTCAAAAGCAAAACTAAGATGATGTGGCTCAATGAGAGAAGAAAAAGAAAGAAGGTAATATAGATTAACATTAAGTACAAAAGAACTAAGATGATGTGGCTCAATGAGAGAAGAAAAAGAAAGAAGGTAATATAGATTAACATTAAGTACAAAAGACAAAAAGTGATATGACTTTATAAGAGAAGAAAAGGAGAAAGATAATTGGGAATAGATCTAAGGAGTAGAAACAATTAAGATGATGTGACTTAATGAGAAGAGAGAGAAATAATATTAAGTACACTTAGTGGGGATGAGGATTTGATTCTGTTTTCAAAGTTAAATAAAAAGGGCACTTGCAAACTTGTCCCTGTTTTCAACTTCAGTGGTAACTTTACCTTTTTTTTTTCAAATTTGCAATTTTACTCTCGTTTTTTCGAACTCAACCATGTTAGCCCACATTCCATTAAGTTAAAATCCATGTTATATCATGTTCAAAATTTATGTTAAGCTTGTGCTTGACCTTATTTTTCAAAACTGAATATGTGAAAAATCATGTCAGAACAGGGACAAAATTAATGTTAAAGGAGGGGAAAAATCATGAAGTCCTAAAAATAGAGGGAAGCCTACAAAGCATACATGTGCAAAATCATAAAATTAATAGAACGGGAGGACACTACTAGAGAATTGATTTTTTCGTGCGGGCCAAAATGCATCTTCCTGTGCGGAAGGCCTGCTCGCACGCGGGAGAGGGTCTAGAAAAATCAATTTTTTTCATGCGGGCGGCCTAACCGCACGGGAAAATCGATTATCCCGTGCGGGCCACTTAAGCCGTCCGCACGGGAAGATACATTTGTCCTATATTACATATTGAATTATTGAATTAAATCGACAACTAATATCACATCACAAATTGCACAAAAATAATTTCACATCATCATCACAATTTTACCATATTCATATGTATAATTTTATAACAAATTTTACAACAAATTTTACAATACAATAAATTTTACAATGCAATTCGGTCGGAGGATGCGACCACGGTGAAGGAGGCAGCGGTGGTGGCGGCGGAGGAGGAGGAGGAGGAGGCGGTCATGGTCGCGGTCGCGAAGCGGTCGGAGGAGGTGGAGGCCGCAGTTGGAGGTGGCGGAGGAGGAGGAGGAGGAGGAGGGAGGAGGAGGCCGCGGTCCGAGGCGGCGGCGGAGAAGGAGGAGGCGACGGAAGAGGAGGAAGCGGTCGCGGTCATGGTTGCGGTCGGAGGAGGAGGAGGAGGCCGCGGTCGGAGGCGACGGCGGCGGAGGAGGAGGAGGCAGGAGGAGGAGGCGATCACGGTCGCGGTCGGAGGAGGAGGAGGAGGAGGCTGCGGTCAGAGGCGGCGGCGGAGGAGGTGGCGGAGAAGGAGGAGGTCGCGGTCATAGTCGGAGGCGACGGCGGCGAAGGAGGAGGAGGAGGCGGTCACGGTCGCGGTCGCGGTCGGAGGAGGAGGCCACGGTCGGAGGCAGCGGATGAGAAGGAGGTGGCCACGGTCGATGGAGGTGGCGGCCGAGGAGAAGGAGGCGGCAGCCGCGGTCGGTGGAGGAGGGCCGAGGAGGCGGAGGAGGAGGAGGAGGAGGAGGAGGAGGAGGAGGAGAAGGAGAAGGCGGCGCTAGAAAATTTTGTCGGGAGTTAGAAAATTTCGAAGCCCGCGCACACCTATATAGGCTATTAGTGATATGCTCTAGAGGCAACATGGAGATGTTGGATATTATGGTCAATGTTTATGTATAAATGAATAAAGTGTTATTCTGTTCCATGAAATAGACATCTTGTATTGATCAATAAGTACGTGACTTATTTATGAGACTCTTTATGCATGAATCTATTTATAAATGATCCCTTATCACATGTCATATTATTGGAACAAATATGACTCTAAGATTGGCATGTTTATTGATTGATGATCATGTCTCATAGATCATGGGTATGGAGATACCAAATCAATAAACATGGACACATGTGTTAGAAAACACATTGTTGGATAGACCCACCATGAGACACTACAGGAATTAATGTGCCATTAGTTGGTCTCAAGTAGTGTTGGTGCAAAATCCTTAGACCCGAGATCATCATGGATTCCAACATGTGTAGTAGCCTACTTTGGGACTACCAAACGCTATTCCGTAACGGGTAGTTATAAAAGTAGTTTTCGGGTTTGCTATGAAACATGGAGTGGGATGTGAGTGATCAAGATGGAATTTGCCCCTCCTTTGGAGAGATATCTCTGGGCCCCTCGAGGTAATGGATTATGGAAATGCATGGCCATGCTAAGTTGATTGAGGAGTCAATCAACGTACGGATAATCCAATACGGTTCGAGTGAACGATTAAGCTATTGAAGGGATGTCACACATCTTGCCTATAGCTTAATTGGTATCGTGAGGCAAAGGGATTTGTGTACACATTACAGGTTCAGAGCCGATATTATATTTTTGTATACTATGGTGTCAATATGTGCTGCTAGGCGCCGCTATTGACAGGTCGGCTGAGTTGGACTCGAGCCGACGATCGGCTAAGTTAGACTATAGCCGAAACCGAATATACCTGAACCTATAGGGTCGCACCTTAAGGGGATAAGAACAGGCATTCGAGTTGGACTCGGATACGGCTCGATCGGATAGGGATCCGATCGGATCGAGTCCTATGGGCTTACGAAGTCCGGCCGACCAAGTCTATGAGATTCGGATAGGATTCGATTCAAAATAGAGTCCCGATGGGCCTCTAGGCCCAACCGGCAACTCTATATAAAGGGGCGAGGTGTGGAGAGTTGAGGCATGCAACTGAACCAAATCAATCTGATTTGGCACAACAGAAGTCGGCGAGATCAATCTCCACGGAAGCCCTCCCCACTTTTGAGCCAAACCCTAGCCTTGCATCGCATGCTAGCACACGGGTGTTCGGCGTTCGTCCCCGGACGTGTGGATATCGGTAGAGGCGCGCTACGTTGCGGCGCGTTGATCGGCTACGAATCGCGACAATCGGAGCGAGGTGACTGCGGCAGATCGGCGACGCAAGCGCGGCTACGGCGGATCGAATCGGCTGATTGGAGAATCGGTTGTCATCGGCCAGCACTGTTCCAGATCGGATAGCTCCTGATTGGCTATTTTCGCTGCCTACTCCAATCGGTAACGATCTATTGACCCTTACTTGCAAGTGTTCCTGGCTTGCGCGGTAGAAAAGTTTTGTTTTCGGCTAGCGTAGCCTCCGCGTAACCCTTCAGTGGTATCAGAGCTAATCTTGCTTAGTTTGGGTTTTAGATTGGATCTGGAACAAGTTTTGCACACGGGTTGATTAGATCAATCGGTTTTATGGGATCTGTTGAGGAGAGTAGATGGTAATTGCGTTCCTTGATAGTGTATCGGAACGGCATAATGTGATTACGTCGAAGCAATATCCATAGAACTCGGTTTGAGTCGATTTCGGGATAACGTTCCTTGATAGTGTATCGGAATGGTATAATGTGATTATACCGAAGCTATCTCATAGTCCGACCTTGTTTGCTGCCTCGCGCCTACGCAAACCATCTCCCTTGATAGTGTATCGGGACGGCATAATGTGATTACGCTGATATGGTTTCCGTAAGCAATTTCATAGATTGGATCTATGGATTTCGTGTGGGACTGTCGTGTGCGCCCCCCCTTTATAGATCGTCTTGATGCCGTATCTCTGCAATAGGTAGAAAACATTCTACGCCTAACTTGTTTTTGCAAAGAAGCTTTGAGATGATATGGTCCTATTGTATGTATGAGATTCATGTGATGCATGTAATATTCTTTCATATGTGCAATCCCTATAATATTTTTTCATACGTGCAATGCTTGTAATATTCTTTCACGACCTACGAGTCGATGTAATCTTCAATTAGAGCTTCTATAGTAGTAGCTTAGTTTGAAGAAAAACAAGCATCATGCACATTGGAAGATGGTGCCGAAGATGGAGATCCTTTGCGCCAGCATGGAGATGGAGATCACCATGTGAAGGGGGCCATACCATTTCTTTATATGCTATTCTACCTGCTTTCATATATGTGATATGTTTGTTTGATCAGATAGCATCCCTAGCAAAATTAAGTAGTAATGATGCCCTTCCAAATGCTGCACCCGTCACCGTTATGCTCGTCAATGGTGGGTCTGCCAAAGCAGGGTGCCATTCTCTATCATAACACGAGGGGGTATATGTCGCACATATACAACAGGAGCATTTGGTTGACTTAACAAGGCTATCAAAACAGTTTTGGGCCTTGGGGCATAGGTTGGCGCCGGGCATGGAGATGCCACACCAACAACAAGTGTCACATAGAGATGTGATTAGCAAGGTGTTGCTTACCGATGTTATTAATTTTCTAGCGGTGATGTCAAAGCTCACTAGAAATTAACTAACATGTGGATCTTGACCCAATACGTAACCTAGAGGAAAGGTATAAAATACGTAATGGGAGTCTAATGTTAAATTGTTTAACAATAGACATAGCATAAACATTGTGCTAAACTTTGCTTTTTTCGTTGTAGAATAATGGCGGCTAATACTACACCCAAGTGCTTTTAATTTGCGATCTATTCTCGAGAAAGAAAAATTAAGCGGAACAAACTTTATGGATTGGTATCGCAACTTGAGAATTGTTCTCAAGCAAGAGCGTAAGGAGTACGTTCTTGAAGTACCTTATCCGGATAATTTGCCTAACAATGCTACCGCAACGCACGGAGAGCTTATGAGAAGCACACTAATGATGCCCTAGATATAAGCGTATCATGCTTGCTACAATGTCCTCTCGAGCTTCGAAGCAATATGAGAGCAGCGATGCTCATACTATTATTCGGGGACTGCGTGGCATGTTTGAGAACCAAGCTCGGGCCAAGAGGTTCAACACCTCAAAGTCCTTGTTTGCGTGCAGGCCTGTTGAGGGGAATCCCGTCAGTCCGCATGTGATAAAGATGATTGGCTATATCGAGAGTCTTGAGAAACTAGGTTTCCCTCTTAGCCAAGAGTTGGCTACGACGTGATTCTCCGGTCGCTCCCTCCGAGCTTCGAGCCATTCATATTAAATTATCACATGAACAATATGGATAGAACCTTGGCTGAATTGCATGGGATGCTAAAGACAGGTGAGGAGAGTATCCAGAAAAAGGGTCATCATGTGATGATGATGTAGAAGGCAAAGCGCAAACCACCTTTCAAGAAACTTTGCACCAAGAGGAAGTTAACTCCCGATGAGATCGCGAGTGCCTCTAATGCAAAGAAGGGCAAAAAGGGGTCGACGACATCGATGCCGTTTGCTTCTATTGCAAGGAGACATGCCACTGGAAAAGGAACTGCAAGAAGTACATGGAGGATCTCAAAAAGAAGCAAAGTACGACTTCTACTTCAGGTATTAATGTTATAGACATTAATCTTGCTACTTCACCTACCGACTCTTGGGTATTTGATACCGGATCGTAGCTCATATTTGCAAATCGTTGCAAGGAATGAGAAGAAATAGAGGCTTGAGAAGGGGTGAGGTGAACTGCGCGTCGACAATGGAGCAAGCGTTGCTACGGTTGCTGTCGGCACAGTACCACTTCATCTACCTTCGGATTAGTTTTGGAGTTAAATAATTGTTATTGTGTTCCAACACTATGTCAAAACGTTTTTTACGCTTCGTGTTTGCAAGTGGAAGGATATGATTTTAGATCAATGGACAATGGTTGTTCAATATATCTCGAAGATATGTTATATTTTCATGCTCCATTGGTGAATGGATTATACGTTTTGAATCTTGAATCGTCTCCCATCTATAACATTAATACAGAAAGACAACTCTCTAATGATACAAACCCCACGTTTATCCGACATTATCGCTTAGGCCATATAAATCGAAACGCATGGAGAAGCTCCATAAGGATGGATTGCTTCACTCTTTTGATTTTGAATCATTTGAGACATGTGAATCTTGTTTACTTGATAAGATGACAAAGGCACCTTTCACGGGACATAGCGAGAGAGCAAGTGACTTGTTGGCACTCGTACATACCGATGTATGTGGACCAATGAGCTCAACGGCCGAGGTGGTTATCGGTACTTCATTACATTTACCGATGACTTTAGTAGATATGGTTATATCTACTTAATGAGGCATAAGTCCGAATCCTTTGAAAAGTTCAAAGAATTCCAGAATGAAGTACATAATCATTTAGGGAAAACACTCATGTTTCTACGATCGATCGTGGAGGGGAATACTTGAGCCAAGAGTTTGGTAATCATCGAAAGATTGTAGAATTGTTCCACGTTGACTCCGCCAAGAACTCCACAATGGAACGGAGTGTCCGAACGGAGAAATTGCACCTTGTTGGACATGGTGCGGTCGATAATGAGCCAAAGTGATCTTCCGTTATCCTTCGGGGATATGCTCTTGAAAAACTGCGCTCACACTAAATAGAGTTCCATCTAAGTCGGTTGAAAAGACACCATATGAGATATGGACAGGGCAACCCCTTAGTTTGTCTTTTCTCAAAATTTGGGGATGTGAGGCTTATGTAAAACGTTTACGGTCCGACAAGCTCACACCCAAATCGACAAGTGCTTCTTTGTGGGATATCCTAAGAAAACTAAGGGATATTACTTTTATAATCGGGAACAAGGCAAAGTGTTTGTCGCTCGACACGGTGTTTTCTTGGAGAAAGAGTTTCTTTCAAAAAGGGTTAGTGGGAGCAGGGTGCATCTTGAAGAAGTTCAAGAAACACCGGAAAATGTTTCGCGACCACGGAACCACAACAGAGGAGCAAAGTGTTGCGCCACCGGTTGTAGATACACCAGCCCCACGGAGGTATGAAATATCACGTCGTGCGCCCGACAGTACACAGTGCGGAACAACGTGATATATTGTTGTTGGACAACGATGAGCCTAAGACCTATGAGGAAGCGATGGTGGGACCTGATTCCAACAAGTGTCTTGGAGCCATGAAATCCGAAATAGAATCCATGTATGACAATCAAGTTTGGAACTTGGTTGGTCCACCCGATGGTGTCAAAACCATTGAGTGTAAATGGGTTTTTAAGAAAAGGCCGATATGGATGGAAATGTTCACATCTATATGGCGTGATTGGTGGCGAAAGGTTTTAAACAAATTTAAGGAGTTGATTATGATGAAACCTTCTCACCCATTGCTGCATGATTATGAGATATGGCAGATGGATGTCAAAACGGCTTTCCTAAATGGAAACCTAAGCGAGGATGTATACATGATACAACCTCGGGTTTTGTCGATCCACAATCGCTCGAAAAGATATGCAAGCTATAGAAATCCATTTATGGATTGAAGCAAGCATCTCGGAGTTGGAATATTCATTTTGATGAAGTAATCAAAGGGTTTGGTTTCATCAAAAACGAAGAGGAGACTGTGTTTACAAAAAGGTGGCGGGAGCACAATTGTATTTCTAATCTTATATGTGGATGACATATTGTTGATTGGAAATGATATCCCTATGCTAGAAGCCGTCAAGTCATCATTGAAAAATAGTTTTTCCATTAAAGACTTAGGGGAGGCAGCATACATATTGGGCATTCGGATCTATAGAGATAGATCCAAGAGGCTAATTGGATTAAGCCAAAGTACGTACATTGACAAGGTGTTGAAAATGTTCAACATGCATGATTCCAAGAAAGGTTTCTTGCCCATGTCACATGGCATCAATCTTAGCAAGAATCGGTGTCCTCGGACACATGATGAGCGAAATAAGATAGGTATGGTTCCATATGCTTCGGCAATTGTCGACAATTGGATCCATCATGTATGCCATGCTTTGTACATTCCGATGTCTCGTACGCTTTGAGTGCTATGAGCGAGATACCGTCCGATCCAGTGAAGGTCACTGGATCGCTGTAAAGAATATCCTTAAGTACTTGAGAAGAACTAAGGATATGTTCCTAGTCTATGGAGGTGAAGAAGAGCTCGTTGTAAGTGGTTACACCGATGCTAGCTTCCAAACAGACAAGGATGATTATAGATCGCAATCTGGGTTCGTGTTCTGCCTGAACGGAGGCGCAGTCAGCTGGAAGAGTTCCAAGCAGGATACTGTTGCTGACTCTACAACGGAGGTCGAGTACATTGCTGCTTCAGAAGCTGCAAAGGAGGCTGTTTGGATCAAGAAATTCTTTTCTGAGCTTGATGTGATGACTAGTACGACTGGTCCAATGTCTCTCTATTGTGATAATAGTGGAGCCATTGCACAAGCCAAGGAGCCGAGGTCACATCAGAAGTCCAAACACATACTTCGGCGATATCATCTCATCCGCGAGATAGTGGACAGAGGTGATGTCAAGATATGCAAAGTGCACACGGATCTCAACATAGCCGATCCACGGACAAAACCTCTCCCTCAGCCGAAACATGAAGCGCACACAAGAGCAATGGGTATTAGATACTAACATGATTGACTCTAGTGCAAGTGGGAGACTGTTAGTGATATGCCCTAGAGGCAACATGGAGATGTTGTGTAACACCCTAAAAATCGGAGAATTTAAAAACTAGAAATTAAAAATCGAACTTACAAAAACTTTTGCTTGTTGCCTTTTTGCTCGTGTTTATTGCTTCTTATTTACCAGCTTGGTTGCATGAATTTATATGTGAACTATTCATCTCGGTGTTTGTGAAAACCGAATGATTTGGATTTTCGTCGGAGGGAAAAGTCTCGAAGTCTAAGGTTAGGAATTTTTTTAAAAAAAATCGGAAAGGGATGCGGCTTCATGAAGATATGTGTTTGAAAAATAAAACATTAATTGGTGGTCATGGAATATTAATTAGGAATGAAATAGGTAATAAAATATTTTAAGGAATTTATATAAAATCTAGAAAATTATTGGGAATTAAAAATAGTGATTTATGAATTTAGGAAAAAGGGTTAAATTAAATATGGTGATATATACTTTTGAATAAATAATGGTGGTGAAAAGTTTAAAAATATATTTTTAATTAATTTTGGAAATACTATATTTTTATTTGGAATTTTTAGAGTGAAGGAAAATTAGAATTGGAAAATAGATTTGAAAAATCGAAAAAATTAAAAATTGGCACTATTCATTGGTCACGAGGTGCTCGACGCCGTATCGGCCTCGGCCTCACGCCCGCGCGCGTCGTCCGTCGTACCGCGCCCGCGCCCGTGCGTGCCACGCGCCGCACGCACGCGCGCGCCCGTGCCCGTGCGTGCCACGCGCTGCACGCACGTGCTCGCGCCCGCGCCCGGCCCGGCTCGCCCGCACGCCATGCCCGCGCCGTGCCCGGCCCGCCCGCGTCGTGCGCCGTCGCCGCCACGTGTTTGCCCGCCGTACGCGCCCGCGCGCCCGCGCCCGTCACCCGTCACCGCCGCGTTCGGACCCGCGCCGCGCTCGCCACTCGTCGCCGCCACACCCCGACCCCGTCCGCGACCTCACCACGTGCCGCCCGCGCCGCGCCCGGCCCCGTGAGTGCCCGCTCTCCGCGCGCCGGCCCCGGCCACCGCGCGCCGCGTGCGCTTCGCCGTACCGCCGCCGCGCCGGACCCCCCACCTCTTTCCCCGTTCGCTCCCTCTCCCGTGCGCGCCTATAAAGAGGGGGAAAAAGCCCCATTCCTCTCCAACTCCGTCGTCGCCCTTGCTCCCTCTTTTCCCTCTCGCCGGTTCCTTTCCCCTCCCGAGCGTCGCCGTCACGAGCCGCCGCCGCGAGTCGCCAAGCGCCGTCGCCGCCGTGCGCCGAGCTCCACCGCCTCCCAAGCGCCGCCGTCGTCGGAAGCCGAGCCGCCACCTCTCTCCCCTTCGCTTGCGCCGGTTGCCCGCAACAGAGAGAGAGTGAGAGCCCCCGTCGAACACCGGCGGCGATGAATATTAAACAGGGAAAAGAAAAAGGAAAAGAAAAAAATAGAAAAAATGGGAAAAATTCTGGAAAAATAGGAAAAATGTTTTGAAGAGATTTGGGAAAATATTTGGGCAAAAATATATTGTTTTCTTGTATATTTTCTCGAGCAAATTCGGAAAGTCGAAATCGGTCTTTTCGGCGATTTCGTTTCGCGTTGTTTTAATCCGGATTTTGTTTAATTCTTTCATGAAGATATGTGTTTGAAAAATAAAACATTAATTGGTGGTCATGGAATATTAATTAGGAATGAAATAGGTAATAAAATATTTTAAGGAATTTATATAAAATCTAGAAAATTATTGGGAATTAAAAATAGTGATTTATGAATTTAGGAAAAAGGGGTTAAATTAAATATGGTGATATATACTTTTGAATAAATAATGGTGGTGAAAAGTTTAAAAATATATTTTTAATTAATTTTGGAAATACTATATTTTTATTTGGAATTTTTAGAGTGAAGGAAAATTAGAATTGGAAAATAGATTTGAAAAATCGAAAAAATTAAAAATTGGCACTATTCATTGGTCACGAGGTGCTCGACGCCGTATCGGCCCGGCCTCACGCCGCTGCGCGTCGTCCGTCGACCGCGCCGCGCGCCGTGCGTGCCACGCGCCGCACGCACGCGCTCGCGCCCGTGCCCGTGCGTGCCACGCGCTGCACGCACGTGCTCGCGCCGCGCCCGCCCCGGCTCGCCCCGCACGCCATGCCCGCGCCGCGCCTAGCCCCGCCGCGTCGTGCGCCGTCGCCGCCACGTGTTTGCCCGCCGTACGGCCCGCGCCCGCGCCCGTCACCCGTCACCGCCGCGTTCGGACCCCGCGCCGCGCTCGCCACTCGTCGCCGCCACACCCCGACCCCGTCCGCGACCTCACCACGTGCCGCCCGCGCCGCGCCCGCCCCGTGAGTGCCCGCTCTCCGCGCGCCGGCCCCCAGCCACCCGCGCGCGCGTGCGCTCTCCGCCGCACCGCCGCCGCGCCGGACCCCCACCTCTTTCCCCGTTCGCTCCCTCTCCCGTGCGCGCCTATAAAGAGGGGAAAAAGCCCCATTCCTCTCCAACTCCGTCGTCGCCCTTGCTCCCTCTTTTCCCTCTCGCCGGTTCCTTTCCCTCCCGAGCGTCGCCGTCACGAGCCGCCGCCGCGAGTCGCCAAGCGCCGTCGCCGCCGTGCGCCGGAGCTCCACCGCCCTCCCCAAGCGCCGCCGTCGTCGGTAAGCCGAGCCGCCACCCTCTCCCCCTTCGCTTGCGCCGGTTGCGCCCGCAACAGAGAGAGAGAGTGAGAGCCCCCAGTCGAACACCTGGCGGGCTGATGAATATTAAACAGGGAAAAGAAAAAGGGAAAAGAAAAAAATAGAAAAAAATGGGAAAAATTCTGGAAAAATAGGAAAAATGTTTTGAAAAGATTTGGGAAAATATTTGGGCAAAAATATATTGTTTTCTTGTATATTTTTCTCGGAGCAAATTCGGAAAGTCGAAATCGGTCTTTTCGGCGATTTCGTTTCGCGTTGTTTTAATCCGGATTTTGTTTAATTCTTTCTCGCCATTTAAATATGTTTCTCTTTTGTGCTCGAACCTTCAAAACCTCGAGTACAAAAACCCCTTCCGTTGATATTTCTAAATCTATTTTCTCGATAATTACGATCGTTGTTTTACGAAAACCCTAGGGCAACAACTCGACTTCAAACTCGGCTTTTTACCCTAACAACCCTCCTCCGAAACTCGAGTAGAATTCTAGGCTAAACGTTTGGAGTCGTTTTTATGGTTTTTGGTTCTTTTCAATCTCTCGGTATTTTATTGAATTCTGATTGAATTATATTGATCTTTCGCACGTATGAATAGCAACCGAGGAAGCGAGCACCGACTACGTTGAAGACCCCGGCCAACAAGTGTGCGGAGAAAGGCAAGTCAACACATCCCTTTGAACATATTGATCCTACCTTGCGGAATGGTGTCGTTTTCAATTACAAATTGCATGCTATACACAAATGAGTGCCTATTCTTGATATACCCTGCCTTGATATTGAATACCCTTAGAAATACTCTTTCTAACCCGCGATGTGATACAACCGGAGGATATCTTTGGTAAAATGCTTAGCCACGCTTATACTAGATTCTTGCATACTCATGATTTTACAAATAAGCCTCGTGCCTGGGCAACTATCTTGGGAAGATGGTTGAGACACGACAAGTGGAGACATGAGCGTCACATTGCCTTGATCATGTTGGAAATAGCTTTGATGAAAAATCAAAATACAACCCAAAGTTTTCAGACTGAGGCGGATGGATGGATTTGGGTGGCTTTCTGAGACAGGCTAGTACCGTCCCTGGTCAATTAAGGACCGAGCCATGAGACTACAACTTAGAACGAGCCAGTACAACCGTACTTCTCCAATGGGTATAGACCTAGCGGAGTAGATAGCCGAGCGGAGGCAGTATCCCTGCATAGTGGTTCAGGTGTAAGTGTTGAGTTAGGGACCTACCAAGGGTAAGGTGCCCATGATTGTGATGAGATGAAAGGCCTTTATGTGAATAGTAACCTGAACCTATTGATGTCTTAAAGATAAAGTAAAATTTCTCTCTTACCTCGGGAACGCCAGAACTCCTCTCACTGCTAGGAAATGACGGCTAGAGTGCATGAGGACTTAAGTTCATGGAGCGGATAGTACCAAAGTGAGGTTATCGAAAGGCTTTGCCGTGACCGTCCCATATAGAGGGATATAAGCTCATTACATGAGTAGTTGCGAAATACGGGTAAAGTGTACATCCACTGCAGTGTGAGTCAATCAATCTATTCCAATAGCCGTGCTCACGGTCAATGAGCGACGTGACAAGTTTCTCCCGTGTCT